>CM053272.1:12917784-14360349 GCA_028583415.1 Protea cynaroides | reverse complement strand
GTTGAGCTGCCATATTTTCATTTTTTTAATTAAACCGGGACTTCATGTGATACATTTGTTGTTTGGTTCTATTTAGATATAGGAAGAGTTGATATTCCCAACAATTTAGTAGTTAGATACTATTTTTGGTCAAAGGGGGACAAATTTTATTAAGGAAAATTGGCAAAGGACAATCCCCACCTAAGAGAGAGAGAGAGAGAGAGAGAGAGATACAAAAACAAGACAGAGACATCTACCAAAATCTGAACATTTTAAACCTAGAAGCACCAACAGCCAATAGATAGGCCTTAGCCAATAAATAAGCCTCCGAGTTCAGTGTGAGAAATAAAAAAAAAATGAAGAAAAACAGTACAACAAAGAAAAAATATCATCAATGACAATGGTACTAACCCAATCTAGTGAGCAAAGGAAATCACCGAGTTTCAATCCAAAAACACTGTTTGGATCATGCAAAACGCAACTAATCAGACACAGACACATGGCACCTCGCAGATCTAATATCCATAACTATACATGTCAGTATCTCAAAGATATAGAATCTGATGAACTTGATATGACACTGAGAGGGGGGAGGGTGAATCAGTGTCTGAAAATTCTCCTTAATTATTTTACTGCTACTCAGAGCTGATGGAGACTCAATTTTTCACACACACACAAGCGCATGTAAATCTACCTCGCTATCACTCAGTGGCCAGGTATACCAGATTTGCACACCCATCCTGCAAGCCATTCCACGCACTCCAAAATATACCAAACAAGGATATTACGTGGTTCACCAACACAGTGTGTGATGGCTTAGTCCACGGAATAATGCCCAACGGGCCCCGTATTTACTCAACACTCAACTTTTAGTTTTTAACAAGACATGGATATTAACCCTAGGTTTTCCCAGCATAAAACTGAGAGGGCGCACCAACGTCAATATTCAAGCTTAACAGCCAGTGTCCAACACCCACTGAACACACCACGCTTAACCCGCACCCACGGGAAGTAAATAACAATTTTTTACGCTTATAATTATACCTTACAATTTTCCCCCACTAGCTAGGTATTCAATAATTTTCACCTACGCTAGCATAAAATATATTGAAAGCATAAATAGATAGGGAATTGAAAAATCTCACAAACAATGTTTTCGAAAGGCCAACAATATCTCTAAAGCTTCACACTGCTCTCAGGTACTCTCCAACAGCCTTTAATGATGATAGAGATTGATTCACAGAGTACACCTCGTTCACAGGCTTCCAATCTCTTCCACCCAACTCATAATCACCATGAATATTAAAATAAAAGCTCTACTAACCTCTCATAGGGATTTAGCGCTCCATTGATGCACAAAAAAGAGGTAGTTGGTGATTGATCACTCCCACAGGGCACGAAACCCTAAAAATCTTTCTCTCTACCTTCAAAATGCTCTTTTCAATTTTTCTCTTTGTTTTTATGACTCCCAATGGCACCCAATAGGTAGAGAATCCAAAAATATGGAAATTGCAACTTGAACAGACCGATTTGGAGTTCGGATAAAGAAGTTATGTCGATTTGAAGTTCGACCAGTCCGAAATAAGGAAAGAGAATCTTTTGAAGTCATACATGCACCCGCGCCTCACGGAATCGTCGCCCGCCTATGCATTGTCGAGTCGCCATTGGCTGAAGACGGAATCTATCTTGATGTCCGTTAGATCTGTCGGCTAGTGGTGGGATCGATTCTCGTCCATCGGATCGGCCAAATCACATCATATGCTGTCGGCATCAATCGAGGCCGCAAGATCTGAATCTTTGCCGTCGAGGTACCACGCACGCGCCACACGGAATCAAGAGTTGTCTTCATGAATCGCGGTTCATTGTATTAACCTGCTTCCATCCAACCAGAATGCGTGTGATGGTATCAAGACGCAAAGGCCGCATTACACTCGAACCCGCCTTGATCTGGACCATTCAAAGTGGATCTGAGCATCGTGGTTTCATTTTAACTGTCGATTTGGAATCTTCTACATTTCTTCTTACCCAAAATGCCCCCGAACAAATGTATTAATGACTTTTTCGAGTGATCCTATGGAAACTGTGATATCTCTCTCGTCCGACGTCGGAATTGAGTGATTCAAGTTGCGTGGGAAAGATAACTCGACGCTCTACATCTTTCCATTATCAGATTTCCATGAACCTGTTGCAGGACCCACCAACATTTTCTCTCTCCTCTTTCTCTCTCCTCATTCTCTCTCCTCATTCTCTCTCTATATCTTCTTTCTTCATGTAATGCTTCAAAATGTCGCAACATTGCCTCATCATTAGAAACTCGGTCACATCATCAAAAACTGTGCCACACCACCAGTGGGGTCCACAAACACTCTCTCACATCAAAATCAGTGTAAAATCTCATTCAACTCATTACAAGTCATCTGAAACACATGTAGAACATTGTAGAACACACAAACGAAGTTGCCATATCTGTGCCACTGCACTGACATTCTTTCTCCTACACTGACACTCTCTCTCCTCATTTCTCTGACTGAATGCTCACAAACACTGTCACTTCAGCCAAGTTGCCAACAATGACAACATAAAGTCCAATAGAATCAAGCACGATCTGGTGCTCGCAAATGTTACCCACGTGTGGGAAATTAGCACGATGGGATAACTATCCCATGACCTACCTCAGGGTAGTTAGATCCACATGTCATCCTCTTAGGAGAGATCAAGACCTACTCCACCACTACGCAAAAACGGTTGTGGTTCATTTGACCGTTAAATATTCATCATACGGTCGCAGATCATACCTACACCGCCATTACCCCTCCAACCAAGGGAGGGGAGCATACGAAGACTCCCTATCCACCACGACGGCCCCCTCAGATCCCGAAAGGAGTCCCGGTGAGACATCCCAGGGTCGCTCCATACTAAATAAATACCCTCATTACAAAGGTAATCGGACTGGAACTTTTACTCCAAAACTATTGGTTACTGAATTCTTTGCCAAAGCCTTACTCTACCTTGAACCCAGTCCTCATTCTCTGAGTTCATTTGCTTATTGTCCTTGAGTAAACTTAGTTATAAGAGTGGCCCCTGGCTTATCCAACCTGCCCAACTCGATTGTCTGTCTTCTTATTGTGACAGATTTTCCAATCAAGAGATCAACCAAAACCCGGCGATAACAAATACCATTAGACGAATCAGGCCCAAACCACGAGCAAAAAGGGGAGAATTCCGTAAAGCTTATACTTGTATAACCACCTTTGAAAAACAAGAATTATAATGACAACAACATGTAGAAAAATGCCCCCCGAGAATCTTTGATGACAAAACTCCTTCCACCAGTGATGGCTGTGGACTTCCAAGCACCATCCATATATAAAGAAACCTGCTCGAGGTGAGCGGGAATCGAGGAGACACTTGAACATTCAAGGATAGATGCCAAAAACAATCGACTGAGAGATGTGACAGTTATCAACAAACTCAAAAAAAAGCAGTCATGGATGGGTGTAACTTTAGATCAGCAAAACAGATAACTACGCGATTATGACTTTTCCATATTTTCCCTAACAAAGATGTCCAAATAATATTACATTCAAAAGAGTTGGGGACATCAGAGAAACCCTACTGAAGATAACTAAACCTATAAGACCTGCATCCCAAAATTCCAGACTGATTCAGATTTTGCTGTAGCAGGTTTGTTCACCTCGTCCCTGATGGAATTCGAACAGGAATAGGAGCTTGAATCTTGAATATGGTAACAACTTACCATAACATTCTCAGCAAGGAAATATGAGTGAGAGTGTGTTAGAACCGTAGAAATATGCCCAGGGAGGACCCGATCCGAACACCATTTTAAACAATGGTAGAAATGTCATATTTAGCCTGAGCGGCTGCTGAATACGGCTGCTTGTGAAGCTGGTTACCTGTTGCTGGGTCAGGTGCGAGTTGACCCGATATCTTGAACCATGAATTCACTATCCATTTACCCAACTAATCAACTCATTGGCACAGCAAAAATATGAAAATATAAATCAGTATATAATACTGTTTTCCTTGATTTGTTTGTTTTGTGAATTAAACTATGAGGACCAACAATTATATATGTGCTTGAACCCATAGTTTTGGAAACCAAGCAAGGTAAATACAATCAAGATCTAATTTCTTATAAAAACTTTTGATTTTCAATCCTCCACCCAAAAAATTTTAAAAAATAAAAATTCTGACTAGAAGACTGGGTAAGTGGGTAACTTCTAATAGAACCAAGTTCAACCCATTGGTTTGGTATAATTTCAAAAGACAAGGCTTCAGCTAATACACTTTTTTTTTGGGGGGTAAACAGCTTGTGCACTTACTTCACTAGATAGGCATTGTTAGGTTGACTATAGCTTGCTTGTTTTGCAAATCCTAATGTAAGGAAGCTACGATTGGGTAAACCTCCAAGTTCTCCAATACCCAATCCAAATCCAGAAACGATTGGTGGCTAAGATGAGAAAAGATCTAGCAAGGAAGAAAGAGTTGTTTAAAGTGTTTACACCGAAGAAGCAAGGATAATCATGTCAATCAAGATATTATTCACAGTATCTAAGCAAAAAATATACCTGTTGTGGGCATGGGTTATTGAATATGACTGCGTTTCATCTAGATCTACCAAGCCATTGTAATCATTCTCATCTTTACTTTTTGTTTATTTGAGGATCAATAATAACTAATTTTTTCCCAGTATCCTATTACAAAACCACGTTTGAATATTCATTCTCAATTTCCTTTTTCCATGTAAAAGAAATAAAATTAATAAAAAACAAGAAGGGAAAGAACTTTTGCTATGGTCACAAGAACTTAATTGATGAAGCTTACCATGTCCACATTAAATCTGATTTTGGTCTTCATTTTTTAATGAATATCTTATCTTACCCCTTCCTTCCCTCCAAGCCCCTAGCCCCCCCAAAAAAAAAAAGGGAGGACGGGAAGGGGGAAAATGTAAATGGCTTGAATGCTTAACATGTTTAACATCAAATAGGGTAGGCTAATAAAGATCAAGGAGAGGCTTTTTTTTTTTTTACCAAGCAGGTTAGGCAAAATTTATTCATTTATCTAATTGATAAAAATTTTGTCTGAGGAGTGTATGAAACTATGCTTGCCCGCTTGAGGGCCTTAAGCGCCGAAAGGGCATGGTACCTACACATGCCAGATCATTCTCCCTTATTTGTGTCAGAGCACATCTGATGTTGAGTTAAGATGTTCAAAGCTTAGCAAGGTGGATCTTTTGTGTAACTTTAACAGCCATATTACTTCTCATTGGAACCTTGATATAAGGTTCAATCCTTGATGTTTCCATGGTTTTATGTTTGTATTCCTGAAGCACTAGTTTTAATTTTATTTAATTTTCTTTTGTCAAAACAGGAAATAGTGTCTATTTATATATGTAATAGATGTACATAAAGCATTCTCATTACATCCCTATGTAACACATCTGCAAACTACTGAGAGGAACAAAACCTGAGAGAAGTAAGGCTTAGAGCCATAGTATTGTATATATCTACAATCCACTAAGAATGAGAATCAGAACAAACACTTGAGTGGCAAGAAGAAACAATAAAAGAGGCAAGCCAATTTGTAGCACGTTTGGCTTCACTATAGCTATACTGAAGAAGGACCTTCCCTCGTTGAAGTAGGAGTCGATGGCAATCGCACAGTAGAGAATTGTACTTTCATGGAAGTCAAACTTGAGGGTTAAACCAAGCTTGAACAACAATAAGAGAGATAAATTCAATAATATGGTTTCCAAACTGATGTGAAACCACATACTCCAAGGCAATACGAATGGCCCAAAGCTCAAAAGCCAAATTAGTATTAGTACCAACTTAATGGGAAAAAATAAGGAACTTGTCACTGAGAGTTATGCAACAACCTACCATCACCAAATTTAGCAGGGTTCAGTCGAGCAACCCCTTCCATATTGAATTTGACATAACTAGGTATGTGGTGAGGGATCCCAGG
The DNA here is from genome assembly GCA_028583415.1 of Protea cynaroides. Taxonomy (NCBI): domain Eukaryota; kingdom Viridiplantae; phylum Streptophyta; class Magnoliopsida; order Proteales; family Proteaceae; genus Protea; species Protea cynaroides. The sequence continues at coordinate 14,354,382 of CM053272.1, read as the reverse complement.
AAATGAGTGTTGGTGAATCTAAAGGGGGGTGAATCCTAAACATGAACCAAAAAAATAAACTTCTTCACTACAAAAGGATATTTTATATATAATAGAAATCGTAGAAAAAGATTGAGAAAGGTGAACCAAATTATTTCTAACATATCATATAGGCCATAACCAGATAGGAATATAAGTTCTAAGTGAACAAGATGAAGTCAAGTAAAAGAGAGTGTTGGCCTACATATTGTAATTGTTGGCAAATTGGGCTAACTGGGTCAAGTTTGATGAGAGAGAGTGTCTGCAGACCCTACAGGCGATATGGCAGTGAAACAGGCATTGGGGTTTTGTTACAGGTGTTGTGAAGCATGAAGCATGAAAGAGGAGAGAGAATCAGAAGAGAGAGAAAGAGGAGAGAGAAAGTAGAATAGTGGGTCCCATCATGCCAGCCTAGCCGAAGGCCAAGGCAGTCAGCCCAATAGGCCAGCAGCACAGTAGGTTCGCAAGCAGTTGGCCAGCAGCACAACAGGCCCGCAACCAGTAGCCAGCCGCACAGCAGGCCCGCAAGCAGCAGCATGGCACTGCTCGCAAGGCCCAAGCGCGCGCGCTGGGCTTGTCATTCCCGCATGCCGAGCCCTCCCCCAAGTGTTCGACATATTGTCTAGAGAGAGAGGGGCGCAAATTCTAGAGTGATTTCTTCTCGGGAAGAAATCACTCTACAGGTGAGTTTTTAATGAAAATCGGATTCCAGAGGCCATTAAAATACTATTCAGGGGCATTTTGGGTAGTTCACAAAAGTTAAAATGCCTTATCGACGGTCAAGAAGGAGCCATGCATGTCAGATTCCAGATGGACGATTCTAAACAATGCGGGCTAAGGTGCTTCTCAGACGGAGTCGTCCGATACTCCCGCGCATGCACTGATTGGCCAGACACAGTTTAAAGATATGCGCCGCATCACACGGAAGCAGCGCAATGATCCAGTGTGACGCGCCTACCGTGTCACGGCGGTCTTGATCCAGATCCTACGCTGGATACAAGATCCGAAGTTCGGAGACGCTATTTGTGCGGATCTGACGAACATCAGAAGATCTCGCCTTTTTGAGTGAGATCCGACGTCCGATTTCACAGATTCTCTCTTCGGCCTATCAGAGCGCGACACCCAAGCGGCGGGGCGCGGCTACGGTGCTTCGCAGGCGCACCAAATGAAGCTGAAAGATTCCATTTAGAATTTTTTAAATGGCCGAACTTGTTTTTGCCATAACTTGATCATCCGGAGGCCAAATCCGACGATCCAAATTGCACCGAGCTAGGTTTTTCATGCTCTTTCTATTGAGAATAGTTTGAGAACCATGTGGCCACGAAAAATAGATCTGAAGAGGGTTTTTTGAAGAAAAAGAGAAGAACTTCATGGTTTTTGGTTTTTCTTGCTCTGGAAATTGAAGACAATTATTCTCCATCTCTGTTCATGCTGAAGCCGATACACTGATGTGTTTTTGAAAGCTGGTGGAGCTTGGTTGCATATGACAAGGGATAAATTGATTATCAGAAGAAGAGGAATGTTGTCAGTTGTCAGTTGTCAGAAAAAATTGGTTGTGAGATTTTCTCAACTCCCTTACTGTTTATTGAATTAATGCATTGTATGTTAAAGTAGGTTGATAATGTTGAATGCCTACGTTGTATGGGAATCTATTGTATGCTAGCATTAGGCAAAAAAAAAAAAAAGAAGAAAATATTAAATGCCTTGCTAGATTGGGATTTAATTGTAGGGCATCATTATAAGCCCCAAAAATTATCTTAGTTGTGGTGTGTTCAGTGGGTCTTTGGACACCGGCTTTATGCCCGACTCGACGTTGTTACGCCCTCTCGGTTTATCTTTGGGAAAATTTAGGGTGAGCATCCTTGTCCTGTAAAGGGCTAAAAGTTGAGTATTGAGTAAATACGAAGCCTATTGGGCATTACTCCGTGGATTAGCCATCACTCACTATGGTGGTGAACCACGTAATCTTTCTGTGTTGTGGTTTGTTTTAATTATGTACTTTGTGAAGTGCGTGGAATGAATTGCAGGATGGGTGTGCAAATCTCGGTAGACCTGGCCACTGAGTGGTTGCGAGGTAGATTTGCATACGATTGTGTGTGGAGCAGTCTGGTTCATCATAAGCATTGGGCAGCAAAGAAATATCAGGGAAAAAGTATTCATACTGATTCACCCCCCCCTCTCAGTGTCATTCAAGGTCCATCAATTGGTATCAGAGCACCAGGCTCAGTGATAGCTTAATCAGCAACTGAGAAGATCAGAATAAAAGATATGGCACCAGGAGAAGGTTCAAACAAGCCCCCTTGTTTTATGGGATGGATTTTGTCTTTTGGAAAAGAAGAATGGAGGTATATGTAGGATCTCTTGGTTATGATGTTTGGGCTTCTATAGAGAATGGCTACACTCTACATGATACAAATGCTCCCACAGTTGTAGATAAAAAGAATTTTGAGAATAATAGAAAGACTCTCAATGCCATTCAAGGGGGACTGACAAATAGTGAATTGACTAAAATCATGGACTACAAAACAGCAAAGGAAGTATGGGACAGACTGATCAACATATATGAAGGAGATAAGAAAATCAAGACTGTCAAGGCTGGGGACATTCGGAGGTCGGTTTGAGAATCAAGATGAATGAAGATGAGACCATTGATCAATACATGAACAGGGTTAATGAAGTGGTCAACTCTATTAGAGGACTTGGTGAAGATTTGAAAGGTCATATTATTTATCAGAAGATTTTGAGGTCTCTCACTCCAAAATTTGAGTCAAAGGTATCTGCTCTTGAAGAAACCAAGGACTTGGAACAGGTTACTATTGATGAAATTCATGGAGCTTTAACAGCTTTTGAGATGAGGATTGATCTAGGAACCACTAGTGATAAGCAGGTAGCTCTCAAGGCTATGAAGAAGCTGAAGATTTCTGAAAAACAAAATGAGGAAGAAAGTGAAGATGAAGCCACAGCTCATTTCACTAGGAAATTTAGAAAAGGTACAGGAAAGTATAAAAACAAGCTTCCATTCAAATGCTTTAACTGTGGTAAAGTTGGACACTTCGCTGCAAAGTGCCCAATGAAGAGTAAGTTTGACAGTGATGATGAAGATGATAGAAAAAATAAGTTTAAGGGAAAGAAAAACTACAACTTCAAGAAAAACAGGTCAAACGTTTTATCTCTAAAAGAAGCCCAATCCTCAGATGATGACTCTGATGAAATCTCAGAAGATGAGCCTAGTGAGGCTTTGTTCATGGTTTACATTAAAGATAAAGAGAAGAACACAGCTAAAGAAAAATTCTCCTCAAAAAGCAATGAAGAAAGCATTGTGGAATCTATCTCTAGCAGTGAAGAAGAAAAAGGGAATGAAATTTCAAGCTTTGGTGATGATGAAGAAGGTGAGGTAAATTTTGAAGAAGAGTTTGCTGCAGCTATGAAGGAACTCAAGAAAGAAAGAAAATATAACAAGCTTGCCTCACAAGAAGTTAAAAAACAGAAAAAGGTAATTCAAGATTTGAGAATTCAAGTGGTAGAATCCAAGAAAATTGTTGAAGATCTCAAGACTCAGCTTGAACAGGTATCTACAGACCACTCCAAACTAATGACTGAGAATACAGGTTTGAGAGCTCAACTTGAAACACAAGCCCCTGTGATGAGTAAATTTGAAGAGCTTGAGAAGGAATTTATTTTGTTAAAAGCAAAGGTGAATGAATATGAAATAGGAGAGTTTGAAAGACAACAAAAATTGAACAAATTTGATGAGCCAAGCAACACTACAATACATCCTAGTAGCAGAAAGCTAGATGGGATTATAAATTCTCAAAGACCTTTCAATGTAAAATTTGGTCTTGGTTTTGATAAGGGAGACACTTCAAATAATGCAAACTCAAATAGAAAAGGTTCCACCTCTTTTGTGAAAGAGAGTGAAAAGGGCAAGGCTGCTGTAATTTATGATCAAAAAGTAAATCATGTTCCTACTCCACTGACTAACAATGCAAGGCAAAGGTAGGAGAGTTGAAAAGACTACACCTATGGAAGAGATATTCCCAATGCATTGCAGAGACTGATGAGTTATGTGACTCCTTCTAGGTCAAGATCTTATTTTCATGGTTACTGTTATAAATGCAATACTTATGGTCACAGAATAGCTACTTGCAAGTTCAATATGAGTCAAGTTAGATTTGAAAGCAGAAATTAGTTTGCCCCTCTTGAAGAAAATTTTGTTGAATGTTATAACTGTAACAATTTTGGGCATATAGCAAGGAACTGTAGAACCATCTTTCCCCCTATGCCACCTTCACAGAGACAGTATGACAGAATTAGAAGCAAGATTCCAAGACAGAAGCAAGATGAAATATCTAAATCAAATAAGAGGGTTTGGGTTTAGAAAAATAGCTCTTTGGTTGTACAGACAACTCTCAAGGCTCAAAATAGTTCTACACCATGGATTCTTGACAGTGGATGTTCGAGTCATATGACAGGAGATAGTAAGCGGCTTTAGAAATTTCAACATTATGAAGGAGGCTCAGTCAAGTTTGGTAATGATATTGGTGCAAAGATTGTTGGGAAAGGAAGCATTAGCCTCAACAATGGGAAGGTAAAATTTCATGAGGTTCTCTATGTTTCAAGCTTGAAACATAATCTATTGAGTGTCGACCGGCTTTGTGATAAGGGCCACAGATTAATTTTCGGTGATCAAGGATGTGAGATTCAAGAACCGACAGGGGCAAATTGATGGCAACTGGAAAGAGAACATCAGAAAATCTTTATACATTGTCTGAAGATTTTCAAGAAAATTGCATGTTGAGCCAAGAAGAGGAAATATGGCTATGGCACAAAAAACTGGGGCATATTGGATTTGAAAATTTAGTAAAGATTTCCAATAAAAATGCTGTAAGAGATATCCCCTCTTTGAAGAAGCCTACCAATGGCATATATTCATCTTGTCAGAAAGGGAAGCAGACAAGAGTATCATTTAAACCAAAAGATTACCATACTACTCAACCACTTGAGATTATTCACACAGATCTATGTGGGCCAGTGAGAACTCAGAGCATTTCAGGAGAGAGGTACTTTATTCTATTCATAGATGACTACTCCAGGATGACTTGGGTAATGTTCTTGAAAAATAAGTCAGAGGCTCTTGCGAAGTTTAAAATTTTCAAAGCTCAAGTTGAAAATGAGACAGGAAAGAAAATTAAATGTTTAAGGTCTGACAGGGGAGGAGAATACACCTGGATTAATTTTGCAGATTTTTGTTCTGAAAATGGCATCAAGTGACAGACTTCAGCTCCTAGAACACCACAACAGAATGGTGTTGCAGAAAGAAAGAATAGAACTGTTCAAGAGATGGCCAGGACTATGTTGACAGAAAATGACATGGGGAACAAATTCTGGAGAGAAGTAGTGCATACAGCAGTATATGTTCAGAACATGTGTATGTTGAGACAGCATGAAGACAAAACTCCCTATAAATTATGGTTTGGTAAAAAGGTCACAGCAAAGCACTTCAAAGTATTTGGTAGTAAATGTTATATCAAAAACACCAATCATGATTTAGGGAAGTTTGATGATCGACCAGATGAAGGAATTTTTCTTGGCTACTCTACCTCAAGCAAAGCATATAAATGTTACAATAAAAAACTTGGCAAGATTGTTGAAAGTGCAGATGTGAGAGTTGATGAGCACAAGAATTCTCCTACAGGATCAAATAATGAGGTTCCTATCTTTGAAGACCTAGACAGTGAGCAGAATGACATTGAAACAGAAAAGGAGCAGGATGTTACAAATGAGCCAAGACAGAGAACTGTAGTTGAGACAGAAGAAAGAGAAGAGCAGTCAGATTCAGAGGCAAATAGGCAGAACAAAAGTGGCTCAAGTAGAGTAAAAAAGAATCATCCTGATCAATTAATTCTTGGTGATCCATCTGCTGGTATGCAAACAAGAAAGGTGAGACAACCAAAACAAATGTTTTCTTTACTATCTCATATTGAACCAAAATCAGTTGCAGAGGCATGTGAAGATGCTAGTTGGCTCAAGGCAATGAATGAAGAGTTGGATCAAATAGAGAAAAATAAAACTTGGGAATTGGTGCCAAGGCCTACAGATAAGAATGTTATTGGCACTAAATGGGTCTGCAGGAACAAGCTCAATGAAGATGACAAAATTGTAAGGAACAAGGCCAGATTAGTTTGTAAAGGATATGCTCAGGTTGAGGGCATTGACTTTGAAGAAACATTTGCTCCTGTGGCTAGGTTGGAAGCTATCAGGATGTTTCTTGCTTTTGCAGTGCACAAGAACTTCAAAGTTTATCAGATGGATGTCAAGTCAGCTTTTCTGAATGGTGACTTGGAAGAAGAGGTGTATATAGAGCAACCAGAAGGATTTCAACTGAGTGAAGATCCTACATTTGTTTACAGATTGAGAAAAGCATTGTATGGACTGAAGCAAGCACCAAGAGCATGGTATTCAAGGCTTGACACTTATCTCTGTCAATTGGGTTTCAAGAAGGGACTGGTTGATAGCAACCTATATGTCAAATCTGTTGATGGTAGTCAGACAGTTGTGGTTGTATATGTAGACGACATTATCTTTGCAGGCCAAAAGGATGAATTATGTCAGGATTTTGCTCAGAGAATGCAAGATGAGTTTGAGATGTCCATGATTGGGGAACTATCTTATTTTTTAGGTCTGCGGATCAGTCAGTTAAAGAATGGATTCTTTTTATCTCAGACTAAATATGTGAAGGAAATATTGAAGAAATTCACAATGGAAGACTGTACACCCATGAGCACTCCAATGATGACAAGTTGTAAGCTAAGTAAAGAGGATGACTCTCCTTCAGTTGATAATACAATGTATAGGTCAATGATAGGAAGTCTTCTCTACTTGACTTCTACTAGACCAGATATTCTTCAGTCTGTGTGCATGGTAGCTAGATTTCAAGCTGGCCCAAAGGAGACACATGTGGTAGCTGTGAAGAGAATCTTCAGATACTTGAAGGGGACAATGGAGTATGGTCTCTGGTATGCAAAAAGCAAGGATCTGGTTTTGTCATCCTACTCAGATGCAGGTTGGGCAGGTTGTGTTGATGATAGGAAGAGTACTAGTGGAGGTGCCTTCTATCTTGGTATAAATTTAGTGGCTTGGCACAGTAAGAAACAGGAGTCAGTATCATTATCTACTGCAGAGGCTGAATACATTGCAACTACCTCTTGTTGTACACAGGTTTTGTGGATGAAACAAATGTTGAAGGATTTAGGCATTAAGTCAGACAAGCCTATTTCAATGTACTGTGACAACACAAGTGCTATAAATATCTCTAAAAATCCTGTTATGCACTCCAGGACGAAGCACATAGCCATTCGGTATCACTTCTTGAGAGAAAAGGTCTTGGAAGGAGAAGTTCAGTTAGAGTTCATTCCTACAGCAGAGCAGATTGCAGATATCTTCACAAAGCCTCTTCCTAAAGAACAGTTTGACTACTTGAGATAGAAGTTGGGAGTAGTTATCCTCACCAAGCATTGAGGAGCTTGGAGTGAGGGGGAGCAGTGTATGGTTGTTGTTCTCTATTTTTTTTGGACTCAAGGGGAGTCTGTTGGTAATTTTTTTTTTTTTGTTGCTATGGTGATAAGTTTATGTTTTGGAGCGTCCATAGGATTGGGAAGATACGGTGGGCACTCCTATGTGGCAAATCCCTTTGTTCTTGTTGTCAAAGGGGGGAGAAATGTCTTTGGATTGAGTAGGGATTGAGTAGTTGCCAACAATTCCAAAGGGGGAGATTGTTGGCCTACATATTGTAATTGTTGGAAAATTTGGCTAACTGGGTCAAGTTTGATGAGAGAGAGTGTCTGCGGACCCTATAGGCGATATGGCAGTGAAACAGGCATTGGGGTTTTGTTACAGGTGTTGTGAAGCATGAAGCATGAAAGAGGAGAGAGAATCATAAGAGAGAGAAAGAGGAGAGAGAAAGTAGAACAGTGGGTCCCATCATGCCAGCCTAGCCGAAGGCCAAGGCAGTCAGCCCAATAGGCCAGCAGACACAAGAGGGGTTCGCAAGCGTTGGCCAGCAGCAGCAAGAGCCCGCAACCGGAGCCAGCCGCACAAAGGCCCGCAGCAAAGAGGCATGGCACTGCTCGCAAGGCCCAAGCGCGCGTGCTGGGCTTGTCATTCCCGCATGCCGAGCCCTCCCCCAAGTGTTCGACATATTGTCTAGAGAGAGAGGGGCGCAAATTCTAGAGTGATTTCTTCTCGGGAAAAAATCACTCTACAGGTGAGTTTTTAATGAAAATCGGATTCCAGAGGCCATTAAAATACTATTCAGGGGCATTTTGGGTAGTTCACAAAAGTTAAAATGCCTTATCGACGGTCAAGAAGGAGCCACGCATGTCAGATTCCAGATGGACGATTCTAAACAATGCAGGCTAAGGTGCTTCTCAGACGGAGTCGTCCGATACTCCCGCGCATGCGCTGATTGGCCAGACGCAGTTTAAAGATATGCGCCGCATCACACGGAAGCAGCGCAATGAACCAGTGTGACGCGCCTACCGTGTCACGGCGGTCTTGATCCAGATCCTACGCTGGATACAAGATCCGAAGTTCGGAGATGCTATTTGTGCGGATCTGACGGACATCAGAAGATCCCACCTTTTTGAGTGAGATCCGACAGCCGATTTCATAGATTCTCTCTTCGGCCTATCAGAGCGCAAAACCCAAGCGGTGGGGCGCGGCTACGGTGCTTCGCAGGCCCACCAAATGAAGCCGAAAGATTCCATTTAGAATTTTTTAAATGGCCGAACTTGTTTTTGCCATAACTTGATCATCCGGAGGCCAAATCCGACGATCCAAATTGCACCGAGCTAGGTTTTTCATGCTCTTTCTATTGAGAATGGTTTGAGAACCTTGTGGCCGCAAAAAATAGATCTGAAGAGGGTTTTTTGAAGAAAAAGAGAAGAACTTCATGATTTTTGGTTTTTCTTGCTCTGGAAATTGAAGACAATTATTCTCCATCTCTGTTCATGCTGATGCCGATACACTGATGTGTTTTTGAAAGCTAGTGGAGCTTGGTTGCATATGACAAGGGATAAATTGATTATCAGAAGAAGAGGAATTTCGTCAGTTGTCAGAAAAAATTGGTTGTGAGATTTTCTCAACTCCCTTACTGTTTATTGAATTAATGCATTGTATGTTAAAGTAGGTTGATAATGTTGAATGCCTACGTTGTATGGGAATCTATTGTATGCTAGCATTAGGCAAAGAAAAAAAAGAAGAAAATATTGAATGCCTTGCTAGATTGGGATTTAATTGTAGGGCATCATTATAAGCCCCAAAAATTATCTTAGTTGTGGTGTGTTCAGTGGGTGCTGGACACTGGCTTTACGCCTGAATTCTGGCGCTGTTATGTCCTCTCAGTTTTATGCTGGGAAAATTCAGGGTGAGCATCCTTGTCCTGTAAAGGGCTAAAAGTTGAGTATTGAGTAAATACGAAGTCCATTAGGCATTACTCCGTGGATTAGCCATCACTCACTGTGGTGGTGAACCACGTAATCTTTCTGTGTTGTGGTTTGTTTTAATTATGTACTTTGTGAAGTGCGTGGAATGAATTGCAGGATTGGTGTGCAAATCTGGTAGACCTGGCCACTGAGTGGTTGCAAGGTAGATTTGCATACGATTGTGTGTGGAGCAGTCTGGTTCATCATAAGCATTGGGCAACAAAGAAATATCAGGGAAAAAGTATTCACACTGATTCACCCCCCCCCCTCTCAGTGTCATTCAAGGTCCATCAGAGAGATCATCAAAGTAGATTAAAAAAGGTACGAACAAAAGGAAGGGAAGGAGTTGAGAAAAAATGTTGGCTATACTGACGTAAAAAAGAGGTTATGCAACAATAAAAGAGCCGATTATCAAGGTTTCAGGAATTGATGGAAGATCACAAATAGGACATGAAAAACTGAGATAAGGGATAACGCAACGGATATCAATACATAGAAACATCACCAGACTCCCCCTGAGTCTAACATAGGGAGCAAAAATAATAGAACAATGAAACACTACTCCCCCTCATTCCAAGCTCCTCAATGCTTGGGGAGGATAACTACTCCCAATTTCTGTCTCAAGTACACAAATTGTTCTCTGGGAAGTGGCTTTGTGAAGATATATGCTATTTGTTCTGCTGTGAGAATAAACTCTAATTGAACTTCTCCTTCTAGGACCTTCTCTCTTAAGAAGTGATACCGAATGGCTATGTGCTTCATCTTGGAGTGCATAACTGTATTTTTAGAGATATTTATAGCACTAGTGTTATCACAGAACACTGAAATAGGCTTGTTTGACTCAATGCCTAGATCCTTCAACATCTGCTTCATCCATAACACTTGTGTGCAACATGAGGTGGCTGCAATGTATTCTGCCTCTACTGTAGATAAAGACACGGACTCCTGCTTCTTACTGTGCCAAGCCATCAAATTTCTGCCAAGATAGAAAGGACCTCCACTAGTGCTCTTCCTATCATCAACACATCCTGCCCAATCTACATGCGAGTAAGAAAATAATTCCAGATCCTTGATTTTTGCATACCAAAGACCATAATCCATAGTCCCCTTTAGATATCTAAAAATTCTCTTCACAGCTACGACATGTGTCTCTTTTGGGCCGGCTTGATATCTAGCTACCATGGAAACAGACTAAAGAATGTCTGGCCTTGTAGTAGTCAAGTAAAGCAAACTTCCAGTCATTGACCTATACATTGTGTGGTCAACTGATGGAGAGTCTTCATCTCTGCTCAGCTTGCAATTTGTCATCATTGGAGTGCTCATTGGTGTACAATCTTCCATTGTGAACTTCTTCAATATTTCTTTCACATACTTGGTCTGAGATAAAAAGAATCCATTCTTCAACTGATTGATCTACAGACCAAAGAAATAAGAAAGTTCCCCATTCATGGACATCTCAAACTCATCTTGCATTCTCTGAGCGAAGTCCTGACATAATTCATCCTTTTGGCCTGTAAAGATGACATCATCTACATATACAACCACAACTGTCTGACTACCATCAACAGATTTAACATATAAATTTCTATCAACCAGACTTTTCTTGAAACCTAACTACAGAGATAATTGTCCAGTGTGGAATACCATGCTCTTGGTGCTTGCTTCAACCCATACAATGCTTTCTTCAGTTTACAAACAAGTGTAGGGTCCTCACTCAGTTGGAATCCATCTGGTTGTTCAATGTATACCTCCTCTTCTAAGTCACCATTTAAGAAAGTTGATTTTACATCCATCTGATAAACTTTGAAGTTCTTGTGCACTGCAAAGGCAAGAAACATCCTGATTGCTTCTAACCTAGCAACAAGAGCAAATGTTTCTTCAAAATCAATGCCCTCAACCTGAGCATATCCTTTACAAACCAATCTGGCCTTGTTCCTTACAATTTTGCCATCTTCATTGAGTTTGTTCCTGTAGATCCATTTAGTGCCAATAACATTCTTATCTGTAGGCCTTGGCACTAATTCCCAAGTTTTATTTTTCTCTATTTGGTCCAACTCTTCATTCATTGCCTTGAGCTAACTAGCATCTTCACATGCCTCTGCAACCGACTTTGGTTCAATGTGAGATAATAAAAAAAATATTTATTTTGGCTATCTCACCTTCCTTGTTTGCATACCAGCTGAGGGATCACCAAGAATCAATTTTTCAGGATGATTCTTTTTTACTCTACTTGAGGCACTTTTATTCTACCTATCTGCCTCAGAATCTGACTGCTCTTCTCTTTCTTCTGTATCAACCACTGCTCTCTATTCTGACACATTTGTCAAATTTTGTTCTTTTTTTGTTTCACTGTCATTCTTCTCATTGTCCAAATCTTCAAAAATAAGAGGATCATTGTTTGACTCTATAGGAGAATTTTTGTGCTCATCAACTCTCACATCTGTACTCTCAACAATTTTACCAAGCTTCTTGTTGTAACATTTATATGCTTTGCTAGAGGTGGAGTAGCCAAGAAAAATTTCTTCATCTGCTCTATCATCAAACATCCCTAAATCATAATTGGTGTTTTTGATATAACATTTACTACCAAACACCTTGAAGTGCTTTGCTGTGGCCTTTTTACCAAACCATAATTCATAGGGAGTCTTGTCTTCATGTTATCTCAACATACACCTGTTCTAAACATATACTACTGTATGCACTACTTCTCTCCAAAATTTGTTCCCCATGTCATTTTCTGTCAACATAGTCCTGACCATCTCTTGAACAGTTCTATTCATTCTTTCTGCAACACCATTCTGCTGTGGTGATCTAGGAGCTAAAGTCTGTCTCTTAATGTCATTCTCAGAACAAAACTCTACAAAATTAATCCAGGTGTATTCTCCTTCCTTGTCAGACCTCAAACATTTAATTTTTTTTCTTGTCTTATTTTTAACTTGAGCTTTGAAAATTTTAATCATTGCAAGAGCCTTTGACTTATTTTTCAAGAACATCACCCAAGTCATCCTGAAGTAGTCATTTATGAATAGAATAAAGTACCTCTCTCCTGAGATGCTCTATGTTCTCACTGGGCCACATAGATCTGTGTAAACAATCTCAAGTGGTTAAGTAGTATGGTAATCATTTGGTTTAAATGATGCTCTTGTCTGCTTCCCTTTCTGACAAGATGCACATATGCCATTGTGGGCTTCTTCAAAGAAGGGATATTTCTCACAGCATTTTTATTGAAAATCTTTGTTAAATTTTCAAAGCCAATATGCCCCAATCTTCTATGCCATAGCCATGTTTCTTCTTCTTGGCTCAACATGCAATTTTTTTGAAAATCTTCAAACAATGTATAAAGATTTCCTGACATTCTCTTTCCAGTTGCCATCAATTTTCCACTGGCAGTCCTTCGAATCTCACATCCTTGATCACTGAAAATTACTCTGTGGCCCCTATCACAAAGCTGACTGACACTCAATAGATTATGTTTCAAACCTGAAACATAGAGAACCTCATGAGATTTTACCTTTCCATTGTTGAGACTAGTGCTTTCCTTCCCAACAATTTTTGCACCAATATCATTTCCAAACTTGACTGAGCCTCCTTCATAATGTTGAAGCTTCTGAAGCCTCTTACTATCTCCTGTCATGTGACTCGAACATCCACTGTCAAGAATCCATGGTGTAGAACTATCTTGTGCCGTGAAAGTTGTCCGTACAACTAAAGAGCTATTTTTCTGAACCCAAACTCTCTTCTTTGATTTTGATCTTTCATCTTGCTTCTATCTTGGAATCTTGCTTCTAATTCTGTCATACTGTCTCTGTGGAGGTCGCATAGGGGGAAAGATGGTTTTGCAGTTCCTTGCTATATGCCCAAAATTGTTACAGTTGTAGCACTCAACAAAATTTTCTTCAAGGGGAGCAAACTGATTTCTACTTTCAAATCTGACTTCTCTCAGATTGAATTTGCAAGTAGCTATCTTGTGACCATAAGTATTATATTTATAACAATATCCATGAAAATAAGGTCTTGGGTTAGAAGGAGGCATGTACCTCATCTGTCTTTGTGGTGCACTGGGATAATTTCCTTTATAGAAGTTACTCTTCTCCACTCTCCTACCTTGCCTTGCATTATTAGTCTGTGGAATAGGAACATGATTTTCTTCTTGAACATAAACCATAGGAGCCTTGCCCTTTCCACTCTCTTTCACGAAAGAGATGGGACCTTTTCTATTTGACTTTGCATTATTAGAAGTCTCTCCCTTATCAAAACCAAGGCTATATTTTACATTGAAAGGTCTTTGAGAATTTATAATTCCATCTAGCTTGCTGCTACTAGGGTGCACTGTAGTATTGCTTGGCTCATCATGTTGACTCAATTTTTGTTGTCTTTCATGCTCTTCTTTTTCATACTCAGTCACCTTTGCTTTTAACAGAATAAATTTCTTCTCAAGCTCTTCAAATTTACTCATCACAGGGGCTTGTATTTCAAGTTGAGCTCTCAATCCTGCATTCTCAGTCATTAATTTAGAGTGATTTGTAGATACCTGTCCAAGGTGAGTCTTGAGATTTTTAATAATTTTTTTGGACTCTACATCTTGAACTCTCAAATCTTGAATTAACTTTTTCTGTTTTTTAACTTCTTGTGAGGCAAGCTTATTATATTTCCTTTCCTTCTTGAATTCTTTCATAGCTGCAGCAAATCTTCCTCAAAATTCACCTCACCTTCTTCATCATCACCAGAGCTTGAAATTTCATTCTCCCTCTCTTCTTTACTACTAGAGATAGATTCCACAATGCCTTCTTCATTGCTTTTTGAGGGGAATTTTTTTTTATTTTTGTTCTCCTCCTGATCCTCAATGAAAACCATAAACAAAGCCTCACTAGGCTCATCTTCTGAGATTTCATTAGAATCATCATCTAAGGATTCAGTGTTTCTTTTAGAGATAAAACTCTTTCTGTTGGACTTGTTTTTCTTGAAGTTGTAGTTTTTCTTTCCTTTAGACTTACTTTTTCTGTCATCTTCATCATCACTGTCAAACTTACTCTTCATTAGGCACTTTGCAGCGAAGTGTCCAACTTTACCACAATTGAAGCACTTGAATGGAAGCTTGTTCTTATACATTCCTGTACCCTTCTTCAATTTCCTAGTGAAATGAGCTGTGGCCTCATCTTCACTTTTTTCTTCATTTGGTTTTTCAAAAAATTTCAGCTTCTTCATAGCCTTGAAGGCTACTTGCTTGTCACTAGTGGTTCCTGGATCAACCCTCATCTCAAAAGCTGTTAAGGCTCCATGAATCTCATTAATAGTAACATGTTCCAAGTCCTTGGTCTCTTTAAGTGCTGACACTTTTGACTCAAATTTTAGAGTAAGAGACCTTAAAATTTTCTGACAAACAATGTGACCTTTTAGGTCTTCACTAAGTCCTCTGATGGAATTGATCACTTTATTAACTTTGTTCATGTATTGATCAAGGGTCTCATCCTCATTCATCTTCAGGTTCTCAAACTGACCTCTGAATTTTTGCAGCTTGAGAGTCTTGATCTTTTTATCTCCTTCATATATGTTGATCAGTCTATCCCAAACTTCCTTTGCTGCCTTGCAGTCCATGATTTTAGCCAATTCACTATTTTTCAGTCCCCCTTGAATGGCATTGAGAGCCTTTCTATTATTCTCAAAATTCTTCTTGTCTACTACAGTGGGAGCATTTGTATCATGTGGAGTGTAGCCATTCTCCACAGGAGCCCAAACATCATAACCAAGAGATCCTACATAGACCTCCATTCTCTTTTTCTAAAAAATAAAATTTGTCCCATCGAACAATGGGGGCTTGTTAGAACCTTCCCCAGGTTCCATATCTTTATTCTGATCTTCTCAGTTGCTCATTAAGTGGTCACTGAGCCTGGTGCATTGATACCAATTGATGAACTTGATATGACACTAAGAGGAGGGGGGTGAATTAGTGTCTAAAACTTTTCCCTAATAAATTCACTACTGTCCAGAGCTGATGGATATTTGATTTTTTTACACACAAGCGCATGCAAATCCACCTCGCTACCACTCAGTGGCCAGGTCTACCAGATTTGCACACCCACCCTGCAAACCATTCCACGCACTCAAAAATATACCAGAAAGTAAACACAAAGAACACAGAGATATTACGTGGTTTACCACCACAGTATGTGATGGCTAGCCCATGGAGTAATGCCCCATGGGCTTCGTACTTACCCAATATTCAACTTTTAGTCTCTTACAGACAAGAATACTAACCGTAGATTTTCCCAGCATAAAACTGAGAGGGCGTAACAACGCCAGGATTCAAGCTTCAACAGCCAGTATCCAGCACCCACTGAACATAATACAAATAAAATATTTTTGGGACTTATAAGAATTGCCCCACAATGAAACCCACATACTAGATAGATATTCTACTTTTTCCTTTCACCTATACTAGTATATAGTGCATAGAAAACATTAAAAGGATAGGGAATGAGAAAATCTCACAACTGATATTCTTCAATGGCCAGCAATAATTTTTGAAGCTCCACACTGCTTTGAGAATTCTTGAACAGCCTTCAATGATAGTAGAACTTGATTCATAAAGCACACCTTACTCACAGGCTTCCAATCTCCTCCACACAATCCATAATCACCATGAATAGAAAAATAAAAAGTCTACCAACCTCTCACAGGGATTCAGCAATCCATTGATACACAAAGAAGAGGTAGTTGGTGATTGATCACTCCCACAAGGCACAAAACCCTAGAAATCCTTCTGTCTGCCTTCAAAAAGATCTTTTCAATTTTTCTCTGGGTTTTTAAGACTCCCAACAGTAAGAAATGGTACAAGGGAATTAGTACCTTATCACCCCCCTATGAATGTGGTGAGTTGCAAATGGATTTACAAGGTGAAAACAAAATCTAATGGCTCTATGGAAAGATATAAAGCAAGGCTTGTAGCACGTGGGTTTAATCAACAATATGGTTTTGACTATGATGAGACCTTTAGCCCAGTTGTGAAACCAGTAACTATTCGGATAGTAATTTCATTAGCAACCACATTCTCATGGCCTATTCGACAATTGGATGTGCAAAATGCGTTTGTACATGGTACACTAAATGAACAAGTGTTCATGAGTCAGCCACAAGGGTTTGTTGATGATAGACATCCAAATCATGTTTGCTATCTTAAGAAGGCTATTTATGGCTTAAAACAAGCACCAAGGACATGGTGCCATCGCCTCAGTGTTTATCTTATCAAGCTTGGATTTCATGGAGCAAAGTCCGATTCTTCATTGTTTATTTTTCAACAGGGTGGCAGAATTTTATTAGTGCTCATCTATGTGGATGATGTTATCATAACAGGAAATGATACTCCATATATAAAGTCTTTCATTGCCAAGCTTGGAGTGGAATTTGCAATCAAGGATCTTGGTTGCCTCAGCTACTTTCTTGGAATTTCAGCTAATATTGATTCCACAAGGATTCATCTGAATCAAACTAAATATGCTATTTCATTGCTGTCACGAATTGATATGCAAGATGTCAAACCATGCTCCACACCAATAGCACCTGAAACCAGCAAACTACAGAAGAATGATGGTCATGAGTTGTTTTCTAACCCCACATTATATCGTAGTGTTGTAGGAGCATTGCAGTATCTGATTTTAACAAGACCAGACTTAGCTTATTCAGTTAGAAAAGTCTGTCAGTTCATGCACAATCCCACTGTAGCCCATTGGATGGCTGTCAAAAGAGTGCTCAGTTATATCAAGGGAATTCTATCCTATGGCATCAGCCTTCACCCTTTAAATAGGCTACATCTGATTGCCTACACAGATGCTGATTGGACAGGATGCCTAGATGATAGAAAATCAACCAATGGCTATTGTATTTATTTTGGCCCAAATTTGGTGTCATGTAGCTCCAAGAAGCAACCAACAGTGGCTCGTTCAAGTACAGAAGCGGAGTATAAAGGATTGGCAAACGCAGCTTTTGAACTTATTTGGATTCAGAATCTTTTATCAGAAATTGGTTTAAAAACCAAGGATCCACCGACTTTGATGTGTGATAATATTGGAGCCATGTATTTGGCAGCCAATCCTATTCTCCACACATGCACAAAATATGTAGAAATTGATTATCATTTTATTCGTGATTTAGTTTTCAAAAAACAACTGGATGTACGATATCTTAATACTACAGATCAACTAGCGAATGTCATGACAAAGCCACTCTCTATCTCACGGTATCGAAATATGGGGGACAAGCTAACGGTTTCAGCACATCAAGTCAGTCACATCAGCTTGAGGGGGTGTATTCCGCTTAACAATAACAGACCTATCACCGAGGATAGAGAAGAGCATATTCATATTTCAAATTCAAATATGGATACTCGAGAATATTCCATGCAGCAACGTATACTGTAACACTTGTAAAGCTCTCAAATATAAGAGGCTTAATAATAGGAGAAGTGATAGAGTAGGACTCTTGACTGTTGTAACTGCATGACAAGTTATAAATATACAAATGAGCTCAACCCGATTTGATACTGATCTTGATCAAATATGATGGTGACTGGTACTTAATAAAGAATATAAAGAAATAATCAGTATCAGTTTGGGATAGTCCATGGACGAAACCTATACAAATTGGTTGATCCATGCAATTGAATACCAATACCTTGAGCCATGAATTCACTAATCATATACCCAACTAATCAACTCATCGGCAGAGCTAAAATAGGAAAAAAAAATGAAAAAAGAAAATGAAAAATCTGTTTTGTAAAGCTGTTTTCTTTGGGGTTTTCTTTTTTTCTCAATTAAACTAGAGGACCAACATTTATATATGTGCTTCACCATAGTATTCGAAACCAGGCAAGGTGAATACAGTTAGGTTCTAATTTCTTATAGAAACTTTCGATTTCAATCTTCGGGAAACAAAATTCTGACTTGAAGACTAGGTAAAGTAGTAACTTCTGGTTGAACCAAGTTTCAACCATGACCCCTTGGTTTGGTCCAATTTGTAAAACTATGCTTTTGCTTAATTATACACTTACAATTATACATATACTTCACTAGATAGGTATTGTTAGGTTGGCCATGGCGTGCTTGTTTTGCAGATCCTGATGTAAGGAAGTGACGACCGGGTAATCCTCCACCTTCTCCAATGCCCAACCCAAATCTAGGAAAGATTGGTTAAGATGAGAAAAGATCAGTAAGGAAGAAAGAGTTGTTTAAAGTTTTTCATAGAGAAGAAGCAAGGATAATTGGTCAATCAAGATATTATTGATGGTATCAAAGCTAATAATATACGTGTTGTGTGCTTGTTTTATTGAATATGGCTATATTTCGTCTAGATAATCTTAGCCATCATAAATATTTTCATTTTCATGTTTGCATATTTGAGGATCAATAATAACTCCCGTTTTCTCCGATTATCCTAACAAAACTATGTTTGAATATTATTTTTTTCAATTTATTTTTCCAGGTAAACAAATTAAAATTAATAATAATAATAATAATAATAAAAGAGCAGAAAGAACTTTTAAGAAGGGAGGGAAGGAGGGGAGGGAGAAGGAGGGGGAGGGGGAAATGCAAATGAATTGAGTGCTTAACATGTTTAACATCAAATAGGATTGCCTAATAAAGATCAGGAGAGGGTTCTCAAAGATGTTTTTCTTTATTTTTCTTTCCCCTCAAAAGAATAAATAAGAATTTTGTGCGAGGAATGTATCATACTACACTTGCCTATGTAAGGGCCTTAAGCTCCAAAAAGTTGTGGTACCTACGGTGCCAGATCATTTACCCTTATCGGAAGCCAGATCTTATCTAATGTTGGGGTAAGATGTTCAAAGCTTAGCAAGGTGGTTCCTTATCTACCTTTAATAGTCATATTAGTTCTCGATGGAACTTTGATATAAGGTTTAGTCCTTGATGTTTTTATGGTTTTATATTTCTATACCTGAGGAACTAGTTTTATTTTTATTTATTTTTTTTATTTTTTCTATTTTTGTCAAAAGAGGAAACAGTGTCTATTTATATATGTAACATATGTACATAAGGCATTTTCACTACATCACTATGTAACACATCTATAAACTATTGAGAAGAACAAAACCTAACAGAAGTATGTCCCAGAGCCGTAATGTTGAACATATCAACAATCTCCTGGGAAAAATAATCAGAACAAACACTAGAGTGGCAAGAAGAAACAACAAAAGAGGCAACCCAATCTGTAGCACGTTTAGCTTTACGATAACTATGCTGAAGAAAGACCTTCCCCAGTTGAAGTAGAAGTCGATGGCAGTTCCACAGAAAAGAATTATATCTCAATGGAAGTCGTACTTGAGGGTTCAATAGTACCTTGACAATAATGAGAGATTCAGATTCAATAATAAGATTTCTAAGCTATTGTGATACCACATATTTCAAGGCAGTTCAATAGCTAAATTATTAGTAATACCAACGAAATGAGAAAAAAAAAAAAGGAACATGTCCCTAAGAGTTATGCAGCAAGCTACCATACAACCGAACAACCCCTTTCGTATTTTGACATAACTAGGGGTGGGGAAGACCACGAAATAAGGGTTGGTGTATCTAAAAGGGGGCTGAATCCTAAACATGAACAAAAAAAATTTCCAGAATACAAAAGTAGATTTTATAGATAATAGCATTCGTACAAAAAAAATTGAGAAAGGAAAACCAATTTATTTCTAATATGCCATATTGACAATAACCAGATAGGAAGATAGGTTATAAGTAAAGAAGATGAAGTCAAGTAAAAGAAAGATGATCAAAACCAATTTAAAAAGGTTGTACAAACAAATCGAAGGGAAGTTGTTACAAAAAGATGTTGGATGAACTGAAGTAAGAAAGAGGTGGTGGAACATTAAAGGAATAGATGATCGAGGGTTTCAGGGACCGATGGAAGATCACAAAGAGGACACAACAAAGAGAGAGAGAGAGATAAGGGTAAACTGACCCATAACACTTCTCGTGGAAAATTTACCATGCAAAGTTCTTAACTAAAATAAAATAACCCTTTGAAGGATTCCGCAATTTCGAAACAAACCACCAATCCTAGTGTGATCCTTGATCAAATGATTGGAGAGAGAAGAGATCCTTAAACTCTAGTTTTTTTCTCTTTCTCCTATTTAATAATAATTTCTGCTCCCTCTACATGTAAATTAAGGGTTAAGAGTCTTTGGTAATGATAAATACAGAACCAGCCTCTCCACGTTGTGGGAGTAAGGCTGGGTACAATGCCCTCCTCAGACCCTACAGTAGTGGGAGCCTCGTGTTAGACTTTGTGTTGTCATTGTTAGCAACTTGGCTGATGTGACAGTGTTTGTGAGTATTCAGTCTGAGAAATGAGGAGAGAGAGTGTTAGTATAGGAGAGAGAGTGTTAGTGCAATGGCAAAGCTAAAGCAACCTTGTAGTTGTGTTTTACAGTGTTCTACATGTGTTTCAGATGACTTGCAATGAGTTTGATGAGAGAGAATGTATGTGGACCCCACTGATGATGTGGTTGAGTTTCTAATGATGAGGCAATGTTGCAGCATCTTGAAGCATTATATGAAGAAAGAAGATGTAGAGAGAGAATGAGGAGAGAGAAAATGTTGGTAGGTATCGCAGCAGGTTCATAGAAATCCGATAGTGGAAAGATGTAGAGCGTTGAGTTATCTTTCCAACGCAACTTGAATCACTCAATTCCGACGTCGGATGAGAGAGATATCGCAGTTTCCGTCGGATCGTTCGAAAAAATCATTAATACTTTTGTTCGGGGTATTTTCGGTAAGAAAAATGGTGAAGATCCTACATAAATGGTTCAGATCAAGCCACAAAGTCCATATTCTGATTGGATGGCCCAGATCAAGTCGGGCTCGAGTGTAGCGCTGCGGCAACGTCGAGATTCCGTTGTTAGCTTTCTGGTTGGACAGAAGCAACTTAATATAATGAGCTGCGGTTTATGGAGGTGACACTGTGATTCGGTGTGGCGCATTCATCGTGCGGCGGCGATCAAGATCTAGATCTTGCAATCAATACTGAAACCGACAGAATCTGACGAAGGCCGGCCTCAAATCCCGCCTTTTTGAAGTCAATCCAATGGTCGATTGCAGAGATTCTAGATCCAACCAATGATAACGCGACAACGCATAAGCTGCAGCGCTCCAGTGCAGCGCGGGTGTACCGTAAGCTTCCGAAAGATTCTATTTGGTTGAATCTCATTGGCCAAACTTCAAACCGACATAACTTCTTCATCCGAGCTCCAAATCAGTCCGTTCAAGTTGCAATTTCCATATTTTTGGATTCTCTACCTATTGGGTGCCGTTGGGAGTCATAAAATTAAAAATAGCGTTTTGAAGGCAGATAGAAGGATTTCTAGGGTTTCGTACCCTGTAGGAGTGATCAATCACCAACTACCTCTTCTCTGTGTATCAATAGAGGGCTAAATCCCTTTGAGAGGTCAGTAGAGTTTTTATTTTTATATTCATGGTGATTATGGGTTGTGTAGAAAAGATTGGAAGCTTGTGGATGAGGTGTGCTCTGTGAATCAATTTCTATCATCATTGAAGGCTGTTGGAGAATACCTGAAGGCAGTGTGAAGCTTCAAAGATATTGTTGGCCATTCGAAAGCAGTTGTGAGGTTTTTCAATTCCCTATCTATTTGTTGCTTTCAATATATTGTATGCTAGCGTAGGTGAAAATTGTTGAATACCTAGCTAGTGAGGAAAAATTATAAGGCATAATTATAAGCCTAAAAATTATTATTTGCTTCCCGTGGGTGCGGATTAAGCATGGTGTGTGCAGTGGGTGCTGAACACTGGCTGTTGTAGCCTGAATCTTGGCGTTATTGCGCCCTCTCAGTTTTATGCTGGGAAAACCTAGGGTTAGTATCCTTGTCTTGTAAAAGACTAAAAGTTGAGTGTTGAGTAAATACGGAGCCCATTGGGCATTACTCCGTAGACTAGCCATCACACACTGTGTTGGTGAACCACGTAATATCCTTGTGTTGATTGTTTTATCATTCTAGTATATTTTGGAATGCATGGAATGACTTGCAGAGTGGGTGTGCAAATCTGGTAGACCTGGCCACTGAGTTGTAGCGAGGTAGATTTGCATACGCTTGTGTGTATGTAAAAGAATATATCTCCATTAGCTCTGGGCAACAGTGAAATAATTAGGGAGAATTTTTAAACACTGATTCACCCCCCTCTCAGTGTCATATCAAGTTCATCACCTCGTGCATTGGGACACCCTTTTTAGTCTTTAGTCATTGACTTGTATCATTGGCCATTGACATCGATTCTTTTTGACATGTGATCATTGAAACATCTTAATTACACGAATAAGGAAGATACTAATTGTACCGGTGGAGAATGGGTCAAGTTATGTCCCAATCCCACGGACACAAGCGCCAGTGTCAATGAGCCTATCACACTGTATTGATGTATTGATGTTTAATAGAAAATCCCATAAAATGTTATAAAAATAGGAAGCCGTCTTCATGCTCCGGTATAACCGGGAATTGCAAATCAAATGTCATTACCATGTATGAATAAGGTTAGATTCGGTCAAGTTAAACAAGGGCCCACTCTGCTTGCCTTCCCAAACGCCTATCTAAGTATGACTAAGCTGGTTGGATTTGGTCAATAAACTATACTACATACCCACCTGATCCAATGCCCACCCATTTAACACAAGGTCAAGATCATGATGGTTTTTGAAAAGATTAATAAATGAGAAAGCATTCTCTTTGAATTGGTGTTATTCTCATGGTTGATAAAATATGCTGCATGCATATTTTACCAAATCATGTGGGGTTATAAATATGATAATGAAGACTAGTATCCAATTCAACAATACGTGAATTATTTTCTTATACTCTTATAAGATCATTGAGCAGCCATATTTTCGTTTATTAATTAAACTGCGACTTCATGTGATCCATTTATCGTTTGACTCAATTCATATAGTCAGAGTTGATATTCCCATCGATTTAATAGTTAGATACTGTTTTTGGTCAAAGGGGAACAAATTTTATTAAAACTAATCTGCAAAGGACAATCCCCATCTACCGACAGAGGGAGATACACGAAAAGATGTCAAAGACATCTACCAAACATTGGACACTTTAAACCTAGAAGCATCCACTGCCAATGGTTAGGTGTTAGCCAATGGATAGGCCTCCGACTTCAGAGTGCGAGAAATAAAAAAAAATTTCATAAAAAACAGTATAACAAATAAAAAATATCATAAATGACAATAGTTGTAGCCCAATCTAGTGAGGAGTCCAAATCCTCTCCTCCCTGGCTCCCGGGCTGTCACCTTATCCACCCATTGGGAGTGCATTGAAATTCAAACTGACTCACACTCTAATAGTTCGATGGGATGACAGTCGGGGAGGGGAGGATTTGAATCCTCCAGTGAGCACACAACTCAATTATGTATGGTAGGAAATCACCGACTTGCAATCCGTAAACACCATCAAACAAATAAGGCCCAAATCACGAGCAAAGCCTGGAGAATTCCATGCAGCTTCTGCTTCTATAATCGCCACAGAAAAATAAGAACTATAATGACAATGACAGGGAGGAAAATGCCCCCAGAATCTTTGATGACAACACCCCTTCCACTGGTCATGGTCGTGGACTTCCAAACACCATCCTTATAAAAAGAAACTTACTCGAGGTGAGCGGGAATTGAGGAGACACTCAACTGGTCAAAGATAGATGCCGAACAACAAGGGAGCTAGAGAAGTGACAGGTATCAACTAACTGAGAAAATTAAAGCAGTCATGGATGGGTGTAATTTTGGATCGACAGAATTAAAAACCACCCGATTTTAACTTTTCCATATTTTCCATAACAAGGATGTCCAATAATATTAAAATCAAAAGAATTTGGCACATCAGAGAAACAATACTAAAGATAACCAAACCTATAAGACCCGCATCCCAAAATCTTGTACTAATTTGGATTTTCCTGTAGTAGGTTTGTCCACCATGTCTCGATGGAAACCTAACAAGAATAGGAGCTTGAGTCTCGAATAAGGTAACAAATTACCGTAACATTCTCATCACGAAAATATGAGTAAGAGTGTGTTAGAACAGCAGAAATAAACCCCGGGAAGACCCAAGCCAAAAACCATTTCAATCAATGGCTGAAATGTCATTTTTAGCCTGAGCGGCTACTGAGGGCGGCTGCTTGTGAAGCCGGTTACCTGCTGCCGGGTCAGGTGCGGGTTGACAAGATATCTTCCCGTTTATCCATCCAGCAGAAATTCACTATCCATCTACCCGTTTATTTAACTCATCAGCACAAGTAAAATATGAAAGAAAAAAAATCACCATATAAAACTGTTTTCCTTGGTTTGTTTATTTTCTGAATTAAACTATGAGGACCAACAATTATATATGTGCTTGAACCTGTAGTTTTGGAAACCACGCAAGATAAATACATTCAGGTTCTAATTTCTTATAAAAAATTCGATTTTCATTCCTCCACCAAAAAAATAAAAAATAATATATATATATATATATATATATATATATATATATATATATATATATATATATATATATATATATATATATATATATATATTATTGGACTTTATGTTATCATTGTTGGTAACTTGGCTGATGAGACAGTGTTTGTGAGCATTCAGTCAGAGAAATGAGGAGAGAGAGTGTCAGTGTAGGAGAGAGAGTATCAGTGCAGTGGCACAGATGTGGTAACTTCACTTGTGTGTTCTAAAGTGTTCTACATGTGTTTCAGATGACTTACGATGAGTTAAATAGGATTTCATACTAATTTTGATGAGAGAGAGTGTCTATGCACCCCACTGATGATGTGACCGAGTTTCTGTTGCTGCGACAATGTTCCTGAAGCTTTTCTGATCATGTTCATGTTTCTCATGTTTCTGGTGTTGTGGCATTAAAGAGAGAAATTTAAGAGAGAGAAAGAAGAGAGAGAATCAAAAGAGAGAGAATGAGGAGAGAGAAAAAATGTAAGTGGGACCCACGAGTGTGATGGCAAGGTGACATGTCAACACAGTAGCCCACGGCACTTGGTATGCATGCACACAAAGTTTTGGGTTCAAACTCCAAGGTTTTACAGAGTTTTAACTTTGATCCTATTTTTGGTGGGTCCCGCAGTAGATCCATGAAAATACAACAGTGCAAATATGTAGAGCGTCGAGTTATCTTTCCAACGCAACTTGAATTACTCAATTCCGACGTCGGATGAGAGAGATATCGCAGTTTCTGTCGGATTGCTTGAAAAAGTCATTTCACAAGTTGTTTAGGAGCAATTTCGGTATTTCACAAGTTGTATAGGGGCAATTTCGGCAAAAAAAAGAGGAGAAGATGCAAGATCAGCAGCTGGATTTGAGCCACGATGCTCAGATCCACTTTGAATGGCTCAGATCAATGCGGGCTAAGGTGTGATGCGAAGATTCCATCTTGATTCCATCGCGAGTCTTGTGATTCGCCGGTTGCATCATAATATGTTGCGTCGCACCGCATGGAGAGCTTCTCATGATTCCGTGTGGCGGACTCACGGTACAGCGGCGCAAGGATCCTGATCTAAAGGCCACCGATGACTCCGAACTTCGGAGGCGCGATTTATTCAGATCGGACGGATGAAGACAAATCTCGCCATTAACTGACAGATCCAACGGTCTTCAATGTAGATTCCGTCTCCGCCAATCAGGTCGCGACAGCGCATCGGAGGCGCGGCTACGGTGCGGCGCGGGTGCGTGATTATAAAAGGAAAGATTTTTTTTTAATCTTTTGATTGGCCGAACTTCAAACCACCATAACTTCTTCATCCGAGCTCCAAATCAGTCCGTTCAAGTTGCAGTTTCCATATTTTTTGATGCTCTATACATTGGGCACCATTGGGAGTCATAAGAACGCTGAAAAAAAATCAAAAATAGGGTTTTGAAGCTTAACGAAGGATTTTTCTAGGGTTTCGTACCTGTGGGAGTGATGAATCACCAACTACCTCTTCTCTACGCATCAATGGAGTGCTAAATCCCTATGAGAGGTCAGTAGAGCGTTTATTTTCACATTCATGGTGATTATGGGTTGTGTGGAAGAGATTAAGAGCCTATGAGCAAGGTGTGCACATTGAAGGCTGTTGAAGAGTACCTGAGGTCAGTGTGAAGCTTCAGAGATATTATTGGCCATTCAAAAACATTCTTTGTGAGATTTTCCAAGTCCCTTATCTGTTTATGCTTTCAATTTATTGTATGCTAGCGTAGGTATAAATTGTTGAATACCTAGCTAGTAGGGAAAAATTGTAAGGCAAATTTATAAGCCTAAAAAAATTGTTATTTACTTCCCGTGGGTGCGGGTTAAGCGTGGTGTGCAGCGTGTGCTGAACACTGGTACTTGATACCTGAATTCCTGGCACATGTGTGCCCTCCTAGTTTTATGCTGGGTAAATTGGGTGTATGTACTCCCTGCTGTGTAGACAGCAAAAAGAAGTGTATTGAGTATATACGGAGTCCGTTGGGCATTACTCCGTGGACTAGTCATCACACACTGTGTTGGTGAACCACGTATATCCTGTGTTGTGGACTGTCTTTATTTTCCTATATATTTTGGAGTGCGTGGAATGGCTTGCAAGATGGGTGTGTAAATTTGGTAGACTTGGCTACTGAGTGGTAGCGAGGTAGATTTGCATACGCTTGTGTGTGTAAAAGAATATATCTCCATCAGCTCTGGACAACAGTAAATAATCAGGAAAAAGTTTCAGACACTGATTCACCGCCCCCCCTCTCAGTGTCATATCAAGTTCATCATATATATATATATATATATATTCTGACCGGAAGACTAGGTAAGTGGGTAACTTCTGATTGAACCAAGTTTGACATTGGTTTGGTTTAATTTGAAAAAGCTAGGCTTCACTTATGCACATCTTTTTTTTTTCTTTTTTTTTGGTAAACAGCTTGTGCACATACTTCACTAGATAAATATTATTAAGTTGACTAAGGCTTGCTTGTTTTGCAGATCCTAATAGAAGGAAGCTGCGATCGGACTAACCTATCGGTTCTCCAATGCCGAACCCAAATCCAAGAACAATTGGTAGTTAAGATGAGAAAAGATCTAGCAGTAAGGAGGAAAGAGTTGTTTAGGGCCTGTTTGATAAAACTTCTGCTTTTGGATTCTATGGATTCTGACTCCCAGGGAGTTATTTTGGAGTAGAAGCGTGTTTGATGAGTCTGGTTGAATTCCAACTCCCACAGAGTGAACCGGATCCAGAATGACTTGAGAATACAAAATTTTGGAGTCATAAATACTTGCTCCAAACTATTGGATCAACTTTTTGAGAGAAAAAAAAGAATCAACTCTTACATGACTCTCACTTGACCACCACCATCGTCGCCACCAACCACCACCATCGCCACCACCCACCACTCACCACCCACTTCCACCATTTCCACCAACCAACCACCGTAGCCGCACCACCCACCACCCACCACCCACTTCCACCATTGCCACCACCACCACCACTGTCGCCACCACCACCACTGCCACCGCTGGCACCACCACTACTGCCATCACTACCACCCCCACCGCCCCCATAGCCACCACCCACCACCACCACCACCCACCGCCACCACTGCCGCCACTAGCTCTACCATCACCACCAACACCACCACCATCATGGCCACCACCACCACCACCGCCACTGCCACTGCCACCGCCACCACCACCACCACCACCACCATCACCACCGCCACCAGCACCTCCACCACCCCCCCACTGCCACCACTGCCGCCGCCGCCGCCACCACAATCACCATCCACCACTACCACGACTGTTTTTCTAGACTTCGATTGAGGAAATAGTGTGTTATTAAACATGTTTCTAATCTAAAGATGCTCTGGAATCCATTTCAAAATTGCATTATCAAACAAATTTCTACTCCATAATAATCTTGGAGGAGCTTGAACTAGAATCCAAATTTGAACCAGAATCTAGAATCTAGAATCCAGAAGTAGAATTTTATTAAACAGGCCCTTAAAGTGTTTATATAGAAGAAGCAAGGATAATCATGTCATTCAAGATATTGTTGACAGTATCTAAGCTAATAATATACCTGTTGTGGGCTTGGGTTATTGAATATGAATGCATTTCGTCTAGATCTATACCAAACCATTATAGCCATTCTCATCTTCATGTTTGCTTGTTTGAGGATCAATAATAACTCTAATTTTCTCCCAGTACCTATTATGAAACCACGTTTGAATATTCTTTCTCAATTTCTTTGATCCAAGTAAAAGAAATGAAATTAATAAAAAAATTTTAAAAAAAGGAAGGGAAAGAGCTTTTTCTATGGTCACAAGAAACTTAAATCCTGCAGCTTATCATGTCCACATTAAAACCGATTTTGGTTTCATTTTTCAATGAATATATTATCTAACCCATTCTTTCTCTCCAAGCCCCTCGCCCCCAAAAAAAGGAGGGAGGGAAGGGGGGGAATTGCAAATGGATTGAGTGCTTAACATATTCAACATCAAATAGGGTAGGCTAATAAAGATTAGGGAGAGGCTTTTTTTCACCAAGCAAGTTAGGCTAATTTTGTACATTTTTCTCTTTGCTCAAAAGAATTAATAAAAAATTTGTGTGAGGGGTGTATCCTACTATGCTTGCCCGCGTAAGGGCCTAAAGTGCTAAAAGGTCGTGGTACCTACACATGCCAGATCATTCACCCTTATCAGATGCCAGATCTCATCTGATGTTGGGATAAGACGTTGAAAGCTTAGCAAGGTGGATCCTTTGTCTACCTTTAATAGTCGTATTAGTTCTCATTGGAACCTTGATATAAGATTCAGTCCTTGATGTTTCCTTGGTTTTATGTTCATATTCCTGAAGCACTAGTTTTATTTTTACTTAATTTTCTTTTGTCAAAACATGAAAGAATGTCTATTTATACATGTAATAGACATACATAAGGCATTCTCATTACATCACTATGTAACACGTTAGCAAACTATTGAGAGGAACAAATCCTAAGAGAAGTAAGTGTCAGAGCCAACATATCTACAATCCGCTGAGAAAGAGAATCAGAACAAACACTAGAGTGCTAAGAAGAAACAACAAAAGATGTGAGCCAATTTGTAACACGTTTGGCTTCACTATAACTACATTGAAGAAGGACCTTCTTTAGTTGAAGTAGGAGTTGATGGCAGTCACACAATAGAGAATTGTACTTTCGTGGAAGTCAAACTTGGGGGTTCAAAAGAACCTGAACAACAATAAGAGATATAGATTCAATAATATGGTTTCTAACTAAGTTGATGTTAAACCATATATTCCAAGGCAATATGAATGGCCCAAAGCTTAGTAGCTAAATTAGTAATAATACCAACTAAATGGGAAAAAAATAAGGAACATGTCCCTGAGAGTTACACAGTAAACTACCAGTACCAACTTTAGGAGGGTTCGGTCAACGAACCCCTTCCGTATTGAATTTGACAAAACTAGGTATGTGGTGGGGTAGACCAGGAAATGAGTGTTGGTGAATCTAAAGGGGGTGAATCCTAAACAAGAACCAAAAAATAAATTTTATTGACTACAAAAGGAGTTATTCTATATAATAAGATAGAGAAAGGAGAATCAATTTATTTCTAGCAAATCATATAGGCCATAACCAGATTGGAAGATAGGTTCTATGTAAACAAGATGAAGTCAAGTCAAAGAAACATGATCAAAGCATATTTGAAAAAGTTGTACGAACAAAAGGAAGAGAAAGAGTTGGGAAAGATGTGAGCTAAATTGATGTAAGGAAGATGTGATGGAACAGTAAAAGAATAGATTATGGAGGCTTCAGGAACTGATGGAAGATCACGAAAAGGACACGACAAACTAAGAGATAAGGGATAAAGCAACAGATATCACTAGACACCAACCACCCTTTTAAACTACATGTAAGGAAGCAATCGGAATTAAATATATAAGGATAATTTTGTGAAATCACACATTGTTAGAAATGAACTGAAAATAGATTATAAAATAAAATTTCAACTGAATTTCATCAAGAAAGGATTAATTGTAATTGTGCAGAACGCATTGTCTCTCCAACTGAGCAAGGAGAAGCCCTCCTTCCCTTTGCTTCTCACTGATCTCTCTTGCCAGAGCATCTTGAGACCTTGCAACTATGCAACACTAGGAGAAATGGGTTTTTGTTTCTACTCTAGGTCAAGCTCCTCTGTAGCATACAGGGCTGCAATTGTTCTTCTCTGCAGAAAATTTCCTCCCATTGCCATTTCCCTCTCATTCTCACTATCTTCTTGCCAGAGCATTGTCAGACTGAAGAATTTTCACCGAGCACTCCAATCAAAGCATCGTCGGATTAATGCTCTGGAAGAAAAATCCATTGGAAGAAAGAAGCCAAATCGTTGTTTGAAAGGAGGAAAGGAAACAAATTGGTAACGTCTCTACACCTAGTATCTATTGCAGCTCTTCTTTTCTGTTTTTTATCATTTTGTTTTATGTTATTCCCTCTTTCAACTTCCTATTACTATTGATTTGTTTGCCGTGCAAATCAATCATGATATTAGTTGGATTTGTATTTTCTTTTTATCTGTTTGTTTTAGGGATTCGTTGTTGGTTGACTTTTTTATTTTAATTTTTTGGTTCCGAGAACTGAAGTTTTAACTTTGGGACGGTTTGGTTTTGGGAGCATTTCTTACGTCAGTTACGAAGAGATCATGGTGGCTTTATGGATTTTCATCCAGATTCATAAGCTTCCTTCTTGTTGGTTTGTGATTCTCAAGTTGACACTGGGGGGGCGGTGGAGGGGGTGAATCAGTGACTACTAAAAATTTTTCCATAGATTTTCCAAATAACATACACTCTGCTGCCAAGAGCTGACTATTAACCCTTTACTGTCTTGAGCTGACTAAAGTAGTCATTCACACATTCATCCTGTTAACACATTTCGTGTAACACACCATGCTACACACCTACAGGTATCCATACCAAAGGCTTGGCCTACCAAGTGTATACACCCAGCTTGCAACCCACGCACTTCATATATACAGTACAAGCAATCACATCCACAACACAATATGTATCGTGCTTCATCAATCACTCATTGTGATGGTTAGTCCATGGGGCAATATCCTAAAGTAGGGTTTCATATTATACCTAATACACTACTCAAGATGATTTTGCTGCTACAATAGCTCAAGTGCTACAACACAAAGACAATCCAAGCAACAACTTGGAATCCAGGCAATAACCCAATCCTGTCAAGGCCCCACTTGACATGTTATAAAGAATAATAAATGGATTGCTTACAAACCCTTCCCAGACATTACAAATATCACAACAAAGGGTTTGTGCGCATGATTACCTTCCAAGCGTGATCACGGTATGTGTAGAGCTCACCAAACAGGCTTCTCCACCTCTCCAATGGTGGTGGGTGTCTTTCTTCACCAAGAATAGGAATTTTTCACTTTCCTATTGCATTTCCCACTACCACGACTTCACCGAACTCTCAATACGCCGTCTCAGTCCTCTCCCCTAGCTCCAGTAAAGCATTGATGGCCAAAAAGAGAAGGTGGAAGTCAAAAACCTCTCTAAAGTGCTCCAACAATAGTTTTTGCCCCAAAATTGCACTTTTTTTTTTCTTCCTCTCGAGCTCAAACTGGTTTTGCTAGGCTAGCAATGAAAATACCTTCAATTTGATATCTTATATGCCCAAATCAAAGATCAGACGGCTAAGATATGGCCAGACAAAGTTTGGCCAATGAGATTAAGACAAACAACATCTTCAGCCTTGATTCGGTGCACCGCGATACACATTAGCGCCGCCGCCTCTATCACATCATACAACACTGTCAAGTTCCCATTGGCGCAAAGGGAATCGAAGTGTGATGGTTGTTGGATCTATCATTGAAAGGCGGGAATGATTATGGAAGTCGGATTTTCCTCATCGCGTCAGGCATGATCGAGGTTCATTATGGCCATTAGATCTGCATCTTTCTGCCGCCATTGCATACGTGCGCCACACGTAACTCCATATGATGCGGACTATGAATTAAAGTTACCATCTATCAATCTTGGTATCTTGATGGACCGCCTGACACACACTAAATCCTGCCTTATTTTGAATCGCTTGATCGGGATCAAGCCGACGCAGCTCCATCTCGGCCCTCCGTTTGGAATCAACTACTAATTTCATGACCGAAAGACCCTTGGCTTCATTTAAAATGGCCTCTGTAATGATTTTATTAAAAAGCCACTCAGGGAAGAGAATTCTAGTGGGTTTTTCTCTCTCCCCGCATTTCATCGAACAGGTGGTGGGCTTTGCTGAGCACCTTTCCCGAGCAGAGGAGGCCTGCGGGCTTGCATGAGCTTGTGGGCCTGCTTGAGCTTGTGGGTGCTGTTGTGTTGTGCGCATGACCCTGCATGGCATGGCATGGCCTGCAGGCTGGTTTGCTGGTGCTGCTGGCTTGTAGGCAGGCCTTACTGCCTTGCTTTTGGCCTGGTGCCGCGTGCGGGCCTCGGCCTTGCTGGCCTGGTCTGGCTACTAAGGTGGCAAGCCACATGGGGTGGGACCCACCTGGTCTGGTCCCCACCACTCTCTCTCCTCCTAACTTCTCTCTCTATTTTCTCTCTCTTTTTCTCTCTCTTCTTTTTCTGAACTGCAAGCACATAGAGCTATGCACTGGCTGCCATATAAGCTTCTGACTGTCCAACCATGCCTATTGACTGTCCACTCTGTTTGCTAACTGGATACACTGCCTGCTTATATTCTCTCTCCTCCATATCACTCTGTTAAGATTGCCAACAATGACAACACAAAGCTACTCACAATTGCTCAACTTGGCTAATGTTCCAACAGGTTTTATCGCCATTAGACATTTGAGAAAGAAGAGTGAAGATCGTATAAAGAATTGTAGAATGAGTTGACGAAACTGTAGGAAGATGAAGAACCAACAACTGATTTAGAGTCATTTATTGACCTGGTCTGGGGTTTATTCAATTGTTAATGCATAAACAAATATGCTTTCTTAGGTGAATTTATTGTTTCTATAGCCTCTTGCGTGACCATTCAGCTTTATGGTGGAGTTGGGGCTTTATGATTTGAGTCAAGCAAAATAAATTTCTCATCTCAATAAACACTCAAGTCATTTATTTATTTATTTATTTATTTTCCCTTGTGATATTTTGTGTTTGTACTTTGTAGTCCTTAGTTGATGTAACTTGTTCAGGATAATCTTTGAAGTTATGAGTGGTCTATTTTCTACGTCTCCATTCAGTTTGACATCTTGCTTGAATTTTTTATGGTTTCATTTCTGAGAATTGTTGCTGGTCACAGATTTTTCTTAACTTTGATGTTAAATTTTCTTCTTTCTGCCTTCCTCATTATTTATTTTTGCTAGCTTTATTAAGTTGAATTGATAAATTCTAATGTGGTTCTATGCAGTTACTGGACTGGTTTTTTTACTGGAAATACACGGTCAGGGTTTGGTTCTTGATAAGAAAAGAGGAAATATCTTAATGGTTTGCCTTTTCCGTTTTGTAGGTTTAATTTTCTGTTTCTTTAGCATCTTCAGTTAATTTTGCTAGAGTTTTCAATTCTTTAACCATTGCAAATACATAGATATGTTTTTGTACTTTCTTCTACTACATTTTTCTGCATGCAACAATTATAACTACTCATTCTTTCCTGTACAGATTGATTGCCACAAATATATAAAAATTGCCCATCATGGTTTCCATGAGATGTCAAAATCAGATAAAATAGAAACTTATGGGAACACCTTGATTAGAAATCCATTTGACGAACTTGATCATGCTCTTATTGACACTCTTTTCTCCCTAGCGCAAGCCTACTTATTTGCACAACTTGTGGACTTTAAGGATATCAATCTTAAAAAAGTTCCCCTCAGAAACCATGAATATGAATACTTTGTTTTAGTAGCATTGTTCAAATATGACTGACTTTACTGCATAGAGCCTAATGAATTAGTATCTATCTTCCACACCTTTGCTTTTGTTATTTTTCAATGATTCTTGGTTTTCTATCTCTGTAAATGATGGGGAGCTTATGTTCTTATTTAGAAGTAGTCTGATGGGTTGGGTTAAGTTAAGGACTTGGTTGATACACTTGTGCTTTATTCAATAAATGGGTTTGTTTATATTATATTTTTTAAGATATCTTATTTCCCTGCCTTTGAACAGGTCAAATGAGGCTAGTTTATTTTTAGAATATTTTTTTCTCTGTCATCAGTTCTTCCATGATCTTCCCAAACATCAGGTCCCTGACCCTATCCTCTGTCCCACTCGATTTTCTCATCTGCATTTTTGAATGTTTGTTTCTGCCTCATAAGCATCAAATTTCTATGGATGGGCGAGGACTGTGAGGAAATATGAAATTTCATACCCTGTAGTGTGAAGTAACCTCACATTTTGAAGATTTGGTTACTGTTGAGAAGGATTGAATAATAAGATGACTACTTGTGGGGAATAATCCCATATTGGTAAAGTCCGGAATCTTAGGTGCCTTATATACTTGAGAGTGATGGACCTTGAATGACACTGAGAGGGGGGGGTGAATCAGTGTGAATATTTTTTTTCTTGATATTTCTTTGCTGCCCAATGCTTATGATGAACAAGACTGCCCCACACACAATCGTATGCAAATCTACCTCGCAACAACTCAGTGGCTAGGTCTACCAGATTTGCACATCCATCCTGCAATTCATTCCACGCACTTCACAAAGTACATAATTAAAACAAACCACAACACAGAAAGATTACGTGGTTCACCACCACAGTGAGTGATGGCTAATCCACGGAGTAATGCCCAATGGGCTTCGTATTTACTCAATACTCAACTTTTAGCCCTTTACAGGACAATGATGCTCACCCTAAATTTTCCCAGCATAAAACTGAGAGGGCGTAACAACGCCAGAATTCAGGCATGACGGCAGTGTCCAGCACCCACAAAACACACCACAACTAATACAATTTTTGGGGCTTATAATGATGCCTTACAATTAAATCCCAATCTAGCAAGGCATTCAATATTTTCTCCTTTTTTTTCTTTGCCTAATGCTAGCATACATTAGATTCACATACAATGTAGGCATTCAACATTATCAACCTACTTTAACATACAATGCATTGATTCAATAAACAGTAAGGGAGATGAGAAAATCTCACAACCAATTTTTTCTGATAATTGACGATGTTCCTCTTCTTCTGGTAATCAATCAATCCCTTGCCATATGCAACCAAACTCTACCAGCCTTCAAAAATACATCAATGTATCGGCATCAGCATGAACAAAGATGGAGAATGACTGTCTTCAATTTTCAGAGCAAGAAAAATCAAAATCCATGAAGTTCTTCCCTTTTTCTTCAAAAAAACCTTTTCAGATCTGTTTTTTGCGGCCACCAGGTTTTCCAACCATTCTCAATAGAAAGAACATGAAAAACCTAGCTCGGTGCAATTTGGATCGTCGGATTTGGCCTCCGGATGATCAAGTTATGGCAAAAACAAGTTCGGCCATTTAAAAATTCTAAATGGAATCTTTTAATTCCATTTGGTGCGCCTACGACGCACCGTAGCCGCGCCCGCCGTCTGGGTGTCGAGACTTGATTGGATGTTGAAGGAATCTTCAATAATAACCATAGGATCATTCTGAAAAAGGTGGGATCTAACGTGGTTCGTTAGATCAGAATAGATCGCGTCACTGATAATCGGACAAAATAGAAGCCTTCGGATCTGGATCCATCGCGCCGCTGCACCGTAGGCGCGTTACACCAAATCATATCGCCGCTTCCATGAGATGCGGCCCATTTCTTTATCTTGCTTCTGGCGTATCACAAGCTGCGCGATGGAATCTTCGCGCAGCGTCAGCGATATACATTAGCCCGCATTGTTTAGAATCGTCCATCTGGAATCTGACATGCGTGGCTTCATCTGGGCCGTTGATATAGGATTTTTACTTTTGCAAACAGTCCAAAATGCCCCTGAAAGAGGTTTTAATGGCCTCTGTAACCAATGCCTTTTGTTAAACTTGCTACAAGGACGATTTTCCAGAGAGGTTTTCTCTCTCCTGGAAAATCGTCGAACATCTGGTGGGGAGGGGCACTGCATGCGGGAGAAAGGACCAGCGCGCGCGCATGCCTTGCGGGCTGTGCGCGATGGTGCCATGCGGGCTGGCCTGCTTGGCCTGCCTGCGGTGGTGCCATGCGGCTGGCCTGCTGGGCCTGCCTTGCTGGTGCCATGCGGCTGGCCTGCTGGGTGGCTGCCTTGGTGCTCGGCCAGGCTGGCTGCCTTGGTGGCATGCCACCTTGGAGGGTCCCACTTTCTCTCTCCTCTTTCTCTCTCTTCTAATTCTCTCTCCTCTTTCTCTCTCTTCTAATTCTCTCTCCTCTTTCATGCTTCATGCTTCACAGCACCTGTAAACGGAGCCGCAATACCTGTTTCACTGCCATATCACCTGTAGGATCCGCAGACATTCTCTCTCATCAACCTTGACCTAGTTAGCCCAATTTGCCAACAATTACAATATGTAGGCCAACAATCTCCCCCTTTGGAATTGTTGGCAACTACTCAATCCACAGACATTTCTCCCCCTTTGACAACAAGAACAAAGGGATTTGCCACATAGGAGTGCCCACCACATCTTCCCAATCCTATGGGCGCGTCAAAACATAAACTTATCACCATAGCAACACAAAAAAAAAAAAATACCAACAGACTCCCCCTGAGTCGTACATACGGAGAAAAAAAATATAAGAGAATGAAACACTGCTCCCCCTCACTCCAAGCTCCTCAATGCTTGGGGAGGATAACCACTCCCAACTTTTGTCTCAAGTAACCAAACTGTTCTCTGGGAAGGGGCTTTGTGGAGATATCTGCAACATGTTCTGCTGTAGGAATGAATTCTAACTGAACTTCTCCTTCCAAAACCTTCTCTCTCAAGAAGTGATATCGAATGGCTATGTGCTTCGTCCTGGAGTGCATAACTGGATTTTTAGATATATTTATAGCACTAGTGTTGTCACAGAGCGTTGAAATAGGCTTGTCTGACACAATGCCTAAATCCTTCAACATTTGCTTCATCCACAAAACCTGTGTACAACAAGAGGTGGCTGCAATATATTCTGCTTCTGCTGTAGACAATGAGACTGACTCTTGCTTTTTACTATGCCAAGCCACCAAGTTTCTATCAAGATAGAAGGCACCTCCACTAGTGCTCTTCCTATCATCAACACAACCTGCCGAATCTGCATCTGAGTAGGATGACAAAACCAAATCCTTGCTTTTTGCATACCAGAGACCATATTCCAATGTCCCCTTCAAGTATCTGAAGATCCTCTTCACAGCTACCACATGTGTCTCCTTTGGGTCAGCTTGAAATCTAGCTACCATGCACACAAACTGAAGAATATCTGGCCTAGTAGCAGTTAAGTAGAGCAGACTTCCAATCATTGATCTGTACATAGTATGATCTACTGAGGGAGAGTCATCATCTTTGCTCAACTTACAATTAGTCATCATAGGTGTGCTTATTGGTGTACAATCCTCCATTGTGAACTTTTTCAACATCTCTTTCACATACTTAGTCTGAGATAAAAAGAACCCATCTTTCAATTGACTTATCTGCAGACCTAAAAATTAAGATATCCCTCTAATCATGGACATCTCAAACTCATCTTGCATTCTCTGAGCAAAGTCTTGACATAATTCATCCTTTTGGCCTACAAAGATGATGTCATCTACATATACAACCACAACTATCTGATTGCCATCCAGAGATTTAACATATAAATTTCTATCAACCAAACCTTTTTTGAAACCCAACTTACAGAGATAAGTATCTAGTCTTGAATACCATGCTCTTGGTTCTTGCTTCAACCCATTCAATGCTTTCTTCAGTTTACAAACAAGTGTAGGGTCCTCACTCAGTTGAAATCCATCTGGTTGCTCTATATACACCTCTTCTTCCAAGTCACCATTCAGAATAGCTGACTTGACATCCATCTGATAAACTTTGAAGTTCTTATGCACTGCAAAAGCAAGAAACATCCTGATAGCTTCCAACCCTAGCCACAGGAGCAAATGTTTCTTCAAAGTCAATGCCCTCAACCTGAGCATATCCTTTACAAACTAATCTGGCCTTGTTTCTTACAATTTTGCCATCTTCATTGAGCTTGTTCCTGTAGACCCATTTAGTGCCAATAACATTCTTGTCTGTAGGCCTTGGCACCAATTCCCAAGTTTTATTTTTCTCTATTTGATCTAACTCTTCATTCATTGCCTTGAACCAACTAGCATCTTCACATGCCTCTGCAACTGATTTTGGTTCAATATGAGATAGTAAAGAAAACATTTGTTTTGGTTGTCTCACCTTTCTTGTTTGCATACCAGCAGATGGATCACCAAGAATTAATTGCTCAGGATGATTATTTTTTACCCTTCTTGAGCCACTTTTATTCTGCCTATCTGCCTCTGAATCAGACTGCTCTTCTCTTTCTTCTGTCTCAACCACAGCTCTCTGTCTTGGCACATTTGTAACAACATCCTGCTCCTTTTTTGTTTCATTGTCATTCTGATCAATGTCCAGGTCTTCAAAAATAGGAACTTCATTATTTGATCCTGTAGGAGAATTCTTGTGCTCATCAACTCTCACATCTACACTTTCAACAATTTTACCAAATTTTTTATTGTAGCATTTGTAAGCTTTGCTAGAGGTAGAGTAGCCAAGAAATATTCCTTCATCAGCCCTATCATCAAACTTTCCTAGACCATGACTGGTGTTTTTGATATAACACTTACTACCAAACACCTTGAAGTGCTTTGCTGTGACCTTCTTACCAAACCATAGTTCATAGGGTGTCTTGTCTTCATGTGGCCTCAACATACACCTATTCTGAACATATATTACTGTATGCACTGCTTTTCTCCAGAATTTATTCCCCATGTCATTTTCAGTTAACATAGTTCTGGCCATCTCTTGAATAGTTCTATTCTTTCTTTCTGCAACACCATTTTGTTGTGGTGTTCTAGGAGCTGAAGTCTGTCTCTTAATGCCGTTCTCAGAACAATATTCTGCAAAGTCAATCCAGGTGTACTCTCCTCCCCGTCGGATCTCGGACACTTGATTTTCTTCCCCGTCTCATTTTCAACTTGAGTCTTGAAGATCTTGAATCTAGCCAAAGCTTCTGACTTATGTTTCAGAAACATTACCCAAGTCATTCTAGAGTAGTCATCTATAAAAAGAATGAAGTACCTTTCTCCTGCAATGCTTTGTGGTCTCACTGGCCCACATAAATCTGTATGAATTATCTTCAATGGTTGAGTAGTGTGGTATTCCTTAAGCTTGAATGATGTTCTTGTCTGCTTCCCCTTCTGACAAGATGCACAGATATCATTGGAAGGCTTTTTCAATGAAGGAATGTCTCTCACAGCATTTTTGTTAGATATTTTGGACAGATTTTCAAAGCCAATATGTCCCAATCTTCTATGCCATAGCCATGTTTCCTCTTCTTGACTCATCATACAATCTCTTCAAACTCTTCAGACAAAATATAGAGATTTCTAGAAGTTCTTTTTCCTGATGCCATCAACTTTCCACTGTCAGACTTTCGGATCTCACATCCTTGATCATTAAAAATCACTTTGTGACCCCTATCACAAATCTGGCCGACACTCAATAAGTTATGTTTCAAACCTGAAACATAGAGAACATCATTAGATTTTATATTTTCATTAATGAGGCTGATGCTTCCCTTTCCAACTATCTTGGCACCATCATTGTTGCCAAATTTAACTGAACCTCCTTCATAACTCTGAAGCTTCTGAAGTTTTTTACTGTCTCCAGTCATGTGACTAGAACACCCACTGTCAAGAATCCATGGTGTAGAGTTGTCTTGTGCTTTAAAAGCTGTCTGCACAACCAAAGAGTTGTCTCTTTCTGTTCTGTCCCTCTGAAACCAAACTCTCTTCTATGATGATGCCTTCTCAACATGTTTCTGTCTTGGAGCCTCTCTTCTTGTCCTGCTATGCTGTCTCTGTAAATGTGACATAGAGGAAAAAATGGTTCTACAGTCCCTTGCTACATGCCCAAAGTTATTACAATTGTAACACTCTACAAAGTTCTCTTCAAGGGGAGCAAATTGATTTCTACTTTCAAATTTTACATCTCTCATGTTAAATTTGCAGGTAGCAATTTTATGTCCAAAATTGTTGCATCCAGTAGCAAGAACCCCGAAAATAAGGTCTTGACCTTGCAGTTTTTCATGTATCTCATCTGTCTCTGTAGTGCACTGGGATAGTTTTCTCTATAGAAATTGTCATACTCCATTCTCTTTCCTTGCCATGTATTTTGTCTTGGCCTTGCATAGTTAGTCTTAGGAAGAGAAATTTTGTTTCCACCTTGACAATGAACTATAGGGTCCTTACCCTTTTCATTTTCCTTCACAAAAGATATGGGCTGAATTTGCAATTTTTGATGTCTGTCCTTTATCAAAACCTAGGCCAAACTTGATGTGGGAAGGTCTTTGAGCATTGATAATCTTGTCAAGTTTGTTACTACTAGGATGCACTGAAGTAGACTTATTTAAATCTTCATGTTGAGATAATTTTTGTTGTCTCTCAACCTCTTCTTTTTCATACTCTGCTACTTTTGTCTTTAGAGGAGTAAAATCATTTTTAAATTCTTCAAATCGTTCAACCATAGGAAGTTGTTCTTCAAGTTGAACTTTCAAACTTGCATTCTCATTCAACACCATGGAGTAATCTACCGATGCCTGTTTAAGCTGAGTATTGAGATTTTCTATAATTTTCTTGGACTCTTCATATTGAGCTTTCAGATCTTGAATTACTTGCTTTTGCTTTTTGGCTTCTTGAGAGGCAAGCTTGTTATGCTTTCTTTCCTTCTTAAGCTCCTTCATGGCTGCAACAAGTTCTTCCTCAAAATTTATCTCACTCTCTTCATCACTGCTTGAATTGTCTCTCTCTTCATCACCACTGGAGATAAAATTCACAATTTTTCCTTTATCTGTGATCTTCTCTTGAGCTTCAATGTAAACCATAAACAAAGCTTCACTAGGCTCATCTTCAGAGATTTCATCAGAGTCATCATCCAAGTTTCGATTGCTTCTCTGAGAGATAAAACTCTTTTTGCTGGACTTGTTTTTCTTGAAGTTATAATTTTTCTTTCCTTTAAACTTGCTTTTTCTGTCTTCTTCATCATCACTGTCAAACTTACTCTTCATGGGGCATTTTGCAGCAAAATGTCTAACCTTGCCACAGTTGAAACATTTGAAAGGAAGCTTGTTCTTGAATTTACCTGTACCCTTCTTTAATTTTCTAGTGAAATAAGCTATGGCTTCATCTTCACTTTCTTCCTCATTTTGTTTTTCAGAAATCTTCAGCTTCTTCATAGCCTTGAAAGCTACCTGCTTGTCACTATTGGTTTCTGGATCAATCCTCATCTCAAAAGCTGTTAAAGCTCCATGAATTTCATCAATAGTAACCTGTTCCAAGTCCTTGGTTTCTTCAAGAGCAGATACCTTTGACTCAAATTTTGGAGT
The DNA here is from genome assembly GCA_028583415.1 of Protea cynaroides. Lineage (NCBI taxonomy): Eukaryota > Viridiplantae > Streptophyta > Magnoliopsida > Proteales > Proteaceae > Protea > Protea cynaroides. The sequence continues at coordinate 14,312,311 of CM053272.1, read as the reverse complement.
GAGAGACCTCAAAATCTTCTGACAAACAATATGACCTTTCAAATCTTCACCAAGTCCTCTAATAGAATTGACCACTTCATTAACCCTGTTCATGTATGGATCAATGGTCTCATCTTCATTCATCTTCAGATTCTCAAACTGACCTCTGAATGTCTGCAGCTTGACAGTCTTGATTTTCTTATCTCCTTCATAGATGTTTATTAATCTATCCCAGACTCCCTTTGAAGTCTTGCAATCCATGACCTTGGACAATTCACTGTTGGTCAGACCACCTTGAATGGCATTGAGTGCCTTTATGTTATTTTCAAAATTCTTTTTGTTTATTGCACTAGGAGCAACTGTATCATGTGGAGTGTAGCCAAATTCAACAGCAGCCCAAACATCAAATCCAAGTGATCCCACATATATCTCCATTCTCCTTTTCCAAAAAATAAAGTCTGTACCATCGAACAATGGGGGTTTATGTGAACCTTCCCCTGGTGCCATTGCTACCCTCTGATCTCTCAGATGCTGATTTAGCTTTCACTGAGCCTGGTGCTCTGATACCAATTGATGGACCTTGAATGACACTGAGAGGGGAGGGTGAATCAGTGTAAATACTTTTTTTCTTGATATTTCTTTGTTTCCCATTGCTTATGATGAACAAGACTGTCCCACACACAATCGTATGCAAATCTACCTCACAACCACTCAGTGGCCAGGTCTACCAGATTTGCACACCCATCCTGCAATTCATTCCACGCACTTCACAAGATTACGTGGTTCACCACCACAGTGAGTGATGGCTAATCCACGGAGTAATGCCCAATGGGCTTCGTATTTACTCAATACTCAACTTTTAGCCCTTTACAGGACAAGGATGCTCACCCTAAATTTTCCCAGCATAAAACTGAGAGGGCGTAACAACGCCAGAATTCAGGCATAAAGCCAGTGTCCAGCACCCACTGAACACACCACAACTAATACAATTTTTGGGGCTTATAATGATGCCCTACAATTAAATCCCAATCTAGCAAGGCATTCAATATTTTCTCCTTTTTTTTCTTTGCCAAATGCTAGCATACATTAGATTCCCATACAACGTAGGCATTCAACATTATCAACCTACTTTAACATACAATGCATTGATTCAATAAACAGTAAGGGAGATGAGAAAATCTCACAACCAATTTTTTCTGATAATTGACGATGTTCCTCTTCTTCTGGTAATCAATCAATCCCTTGCCATATGCAACCAAGCTCTACCAGCCTTCAAAAATACATCAATGTATCGGCATCAGCATGAACAGAGATGGAGAATGACTGTCTTCAATTTCCAGAGCAAGAAAAATCAAAATCCATGAAGTTCTTCCTTTTTTCTTCAAAAAAACCTTTTCAGATCTGTTTTTCGCAGCCACCAGGTTTTCCAACCATTATCTATAGAAAGAGCATGAAAAACCTAGCTCGGTGCAATTTGGATCGTCGGATTTGGCCTCCGGATGATCAAGTTATGGCAAAAACAAGTTCGGCCATCTAAAAAATTCTAAATAGAATCTTTTAATTCCATTTGGTGCGCCTGCGACGCACCGTAGCCGCGCCCGCCGTCTGGGTGTCGAGACTTGATTGGATGTTGAAGGAATCTTCAATAATAACCATAGGATCATTCTGAAAAAGGCGGGATCTAACGTGGTTCGTTAGATCAGAATAGATCGCGTCACTGATAATCGGATAGAATAGAAGCCTTCGGATCTGGATCCATCGCGCCGCTGCACCGTAGGCGCGTTACACCAAATCATATCGCCGCTTCCATGAGATGCGGACCATTTTTTTATCTTGCTTCTGGCGTATCACAAGCTGCGCGATGGAATCTTCGCGCAGCGTCAGCGATATACATTAGCCCGCATTGTTTAGAATCGTCCATCTGGAATCTGACATGCGTGGCTTCATCTGGGCCGTTGATATAGGATTTTCACTTTTGCAAACAGTCCAAAATGCCCCTGAAAGAGCTTTTAATGGCCTCTGTAACCAATGCCTTTTGTTAAACTTGCTATAGGGACGATTTTCCAGAGAGGTTTTCTCTCTCCTGGAAAATCGTCGAACATCTGGTGGGGAGGGGCACTGCATGCGGGAGAAAGGACCAGCGTGCACCGCATGCCTTGCGGGCTGTGCGCGATGGTGCCATGTGGGCTGGCCTGCTTGGCCTGCCTGCGGTGGTGCCATGCGGCTGGCCTGCTGGGCCTGCCTTGCTGGTGCCATGCGGCTGGCCTGCGGGGTCTGCCTTGTTGTGGTGCCATGCGGCTGGCCTGCTGGCTGGCTGCCTTGGTGCTCGGCCAGGCTGGCTGCCTTGGTGGCATGCCACCTTGGAGGGTCCCACTTTCTCTCTCCTCTTTCTCTGTCTTCTAATTCTCTCTCCTCTTTCTCTCTCTTCTAATTCTCTCTCCTCTTTCATGCTTCATGCTTCACAGCACCTGTAACAGAGCCGCAATACCTGTTTCACTGCCATATCACCTGTAGGATCCGCAGACACTCTCTCTCATCAACCTTGACCCAGTTAGCCCAATTTGCCAACAATTACAATATGTAGGCCAACAGAGAGTCCACCCAATGAATAGTTTGAACTTTTGAGATAGAAACTTAACATGGTATCAGCTCTAGTTTTCTCCTTACGGTCACCCAAAAGAGGGATCACATGCCACGTGTACTGCAATCTAAAAGAGGGGCAACACATGAGAGGGAGTGTTGGGAATATTGAGAATAGTCTCACATTGCTAATGAGATTGGAATGATGTGGTCTTACGTATAGAAAGTCCCTCCACTTACTTGTTCGAACTTTTGAGTTGGAAACTTGACATAGTATCAGAGCTTCAGGTTCCCTCTCATAATAACCCTAAAAAGTGATGGACAAAAAGAAACTATGGTCACCAAAGAGAGATGGTCCACCAAAGAGAGATGGTCACCAAATAAAACAGGGACTATATGCCTCCTGAAAAGGGGGATGGTCACCCAAAATTAGGGACTATATGCTTCCTAAAAAAGAGGGACCAGTTACCTTGCAAGGGACCAGTCACCTAAAAAAGAGGGACGTCACTTAGTGCCATGTATTGCCACATATACATCACCTAACAGTGGGTTTACATGTGAGGGGGAGTATTGAGAATAGTCTCACATTGCTAATGAGATTGAAATCATGTGGTCTTATATATGGAGAGTCCCTCCACTTACTAGTTCGAACTTTTGAGTTGGAAACTTGACAGGGAATACTCCCACATAGGTATTGTCTGAAATCTTGGGTGCCTTATATACTTGAGAGTCCCTCTACTTAATAGTTTAAACTTTTAAGATGGAAACTAAACACTACTCTATTTATCAAAAAAAAGGCAAAATGACACTACAAGAACCTTTTGTGCAGGTTTGTCTTCCGCTGTTCTATGTCGCAAGTTTGTTGAATTTTCCCTCTTCGGTTCAGACAATTTACCAAGAATTCTTCTAATGTACTTTCCAAACGTGCCCTCATCACAAGCCAATTACTTCCAAACCGCTCTATGTAATTCAGTAGAGCTCAACATGACTACTGTTAACCACAACTTGCAATGTGTCATGGGATGACCCCCCTAAACAGAAGCCACGCGCACTTGGCTCAAGTGACTTTGATGACATGATTAAGAGTGGAGCAGCCTTTGGTGCGCCGTTCCCCTCAGACGATCCAGTTCTTGACCGCATCGAGAAAGAGGTCTTGTATCGCACTTATGGTAAGATTGTCCCTAGGGGTTGGTGCTTAGGTGATTCGGATGATGACCCGTGTTCGGTGTGGGGAGATGCTAATGCTTTGTGGCCTGGCCAAGGAGCTAGAAGGCTTGAAATACGCCTTGTTGAACTACTCTCGAAGGAGAACTTCCATTCTCATCAATGTATGATTGAATGATTGGTTGAAATTTGATCCTATTCTTCCAAAATTTTGCCACAATTGATTTGTATCTGTTATTTCTTCATCATATTAATGTGATATTATTCTCAGTTTCTTGCTGTTGATATTGAAATTGTTTAGGATGCGAATTAGAAAGTGCACCACAAACATAAACCCAATGTGAATTAGAAAGTCACATTTAAATGTGCATCAACACATAAAAGTTATAATTTTCTGTCTCTGGAAGTATTTAAAGTGTCACTTGAATCTCCTACTTTAATGTTCAACATATTGATTTACAACTGGTGGATCAAACATCACTTCAGTGGCTCAGAGATAGAGTAAGTGAGATCTTAACCTTCAAATCTGGAGTTAACCTGGATTGCTACAGATAGTCCAAGTCATGAAACCATGCTCACAACAAAGCCCTCATTTTGCGATTGGGTTGGAGGTTTCTTAAGAACCCTTTTGAAATCTGGGCTTCTGTATTCTAGATATGTAAAGAATAATAACATCCTCAACCCCCTCATTGAACATCAATTACCATTGGCACAAAAAGTGATATTTCAGGATACAGGAAGCACTTTTCTTGATAAGCCTAATCTCACCCAAGACTACAAACTTGGGTCCAGAACAGCAGTTTCATGTGGAAAATAATCCTCTCATGTCCTCATGTTGACATGAGGAAGATCCAGCTGTCATCTACTATGCCTATATACTGATGTATTGATATATGCGCATAATGGATGATAGGCACTGGACATTCCTCATGTTAATAGGAGGAAATGAGAAGATTATGGTCCGTTATATCTTTTACGATGTTACCATTAAACTCTAATAGATGTCTTAACACATTCTGTCTGTAAGTACTAATATGTCTGTGTAAAATCTTTTTTGCTATTTTCTATTATGGGCAATATTATCTTCATTACCTATTTTAACTGGTGGGAATCCAATCAAGGATAATTGATTATCCCTTACCAAATATAAATCAAATCGTCGTTGATTGGATTGAGACTTAGCTTAATACTGTCTTCTGTGACTTGGCTTAATACTGTCTTTTAAGACTTGACTTAATACTGCCATCTGTGACTTGGCTTAATACTGTCATTTAAGACTTGGCTTAATACTGCCTTCTGTGACTTGGCTTAGAAATTAAGAAAATTTTCTTCATGTTTCAATACTCAATACCTAAGGGAGAGCCTAGATTCCAATCAAGGATAATTGATTATCCCTTACCAAATATAAATCAAATCTATCCTATTATGGGATTGGGATAGATTTGAATTCTAAAACATTATATATATGGAGCAGGGTCCCTATAGTGTCTCTCTGTGTGCATAATCAGAAGGACCCATACCTAAGGGAGAGGAGACTGTAGAAGATTTCTGCAGGAATCAGGCGTAAAGAAAAGGTCGAAAAACAATCTCCTACGAAAAGGTATGTCGTATTTATTTTAATGATTGTGTTATAACTCAGATGTATTTTACATTCCATATGGGATTCAAATAGAATCAAGTTTCTTTGGATTTATATTGAAATCCTACAGTCAGTACATGAATGCTACTTTATAAATACAAATCTTTCTTATGCAACACTTCAAGGTAATATGACCTCTGCACAATCATGCATTTACACAAAAATAGAGACAGAGAAAGGAACCAGTTGAACAGCCCAATCCTGAGTTGATCCTACCCAGAACTCAAAAATTGCTCGAGTTCAAGTAATTAAAGCTAGACTAGAATAATTGTGTAAATTCCAGTGGTCAATTGCATTTTTATGTGGTATTTAATTTCTTGGTCTTGAATTGAATGTAAAAACATCAGTTGGCAAGGTCCAACGATCCACAGTTAAAGAGATCATGAATTCAACTCATCATTTTAGAGGGATCAGGATGAACAGAGGATGCTTGTTCTTAATTAAGAGATTACGTACTAGTACTGGGCAACTCTTATAAATGATTTTGATTCAGAAATAGGCCATCACAGGGAAGTCCCATCATAAAATTCACTCAAACACCCAGAAAAAAATTTCCATGGACAGAGTCTATCTCACAATGTGGTTTCACCGACCCAAACAGGGGTAGAGCCAGACCAAACCGAACCGACCCGAACCAGAAAGCGGACCAGATCCGGTCTGAACTTTGGACCCGACCCGGGTTGTAACTGGGTCTAGCCGACCCAGATTGTGGTAAAAATCGCTCAACCCGACCCGAGATTTGACCCGGACCGGTAGACCCGGTTCTGTTTCGGGCCGGAGTGAAATAAATCCAAATCGGACCGGGTTGTTGAACCGAACCAAAAATCGGTTCAGGCTTAAGGCCCTGTTTGGATCACAGGCAAATGATCCCACGCGCCGACTTTAATCGGCGCGTGAGGGCGCGTTTCAGGTCCGATTGACCTGAAATTTTTTCGTTGATTTTCTTTTTTGATTATCTTCATTCTGGTATATCTATAGTGTCATTTGTGGAATTATAAAGCTATAATAATTGGATAAAAGCTAGTTTTGGAACATTTTATAAGGTTTTTTGTAATTTTAAATGATAAAATGATTACCAGATGAGTAATGTGTATGTTTATATTGGTTTGTTGATAGATAATTCCTTATTTTCAATGTTTGAATCATATTCAATATGACTACATAGAAGAATTTACAGATATAATTGTGTAATAGAGTAAAACCCACCAAAGTGGCACACCTACTGCATGGTTATGTCTGCAAATTCAAGAATTTTATTTTATACAAGAGTAGTCAATGCACACCCAAAGGTGGCATTGTCCAGTTATGTTAGTAACATGCACTCACTGATTAAGGATGATCGACTAAGGGATTTTTCATTCACCCAAAGGTGTTGAAATCTTCTGAAGTCATCATTCCTTGGCGGTTTTGCCTGGATATCAAAGAGGACCAGTGCATGCTTATCCCAAAGGATAAATGTGTAGTGCGGTTGACTCTTAAGAAAAGAAATTATTTTAAGGATGTTCGACTGAGGATTTCTCAATCACCCAAAGGTGATGAAATTTTGTCGAAGTCATCATTCCTTGGCGGTTCAGCCTGGATATCTAAGAGGACCAGTGCATGCTTATCCCAAAGGATAAGTATGTAGTGCGGTTGACTCTTAGGAAAGAGAAATTTGCTTCACATCCATTCTGTTTCACCTCTTATTTATTTATTCTGCTGTTGGATATATTAAGTGCATACATGTTTTAAATGTAAACTCATATAGTAATTTTCATCTCAAGATGTCGATAACTGCAAATGTATTAGCCTCTTTATCTGTATTGACTGGTTCTAATTACCAAAAATGGTATGTGGCAGTGGAAACCCAACTCAGCATGTTGGATATGGACTTAGCTCTCAGAGAGGAGAAACCTACTCCAATCACTCCTGAGAGCTCTCCTGCTCAAATTCTGAAAATGGAGATGTGGAAAGCTTCTAATAGAAAATATCTAATCCTGATGAAAAATTCTGTTTTGAATCTCTTCGTGGTAATCTCTAGATGAAAGATACTGCAAAAGAATACATGACGGAGATACAGATGAAATTTAATGTGACAAATAAAAGTCTCAAAATTAGTCTGATGGCAGCTTTAACTGGATCAAGATTTGATTCAAATGGCAGTATTCGAGAACACATACTCGGATTGGTTGCAAAAAGGGAAAAACTAAAGGGGCTGGGAACCTCTTTGGATGATGATTTTCTGGTTTATCTTGCCCTGACTTCTCTCCCAAATGAATATAGTCAGGTTCATGTATCTTACAATACTCAGTAAGACAGTTGGAGTTTGGACGATTTGATTTCCTTTTGCTCTCAAGAAGAGGATAGATTGAAAAAGAAGAAACCTGAGAGTGCAAATTTGGTTCAGCACAAACCTTTTCCTAAAAAGGGAAGGGGAATTGGAGATGTAGGACCTCAGAAGAAGAAAAAAATTTCCAAGAAGGAAAATGGAAAACCCTATGATAAATCATATATCTTAAAAGGAAATGATGACAAGAAAGACATGAATGGCGTGGAGTGCTTCTGGTGTAAAAAGAAGGGACACATGAAGAAAGACTGTCGAGGCAGGCAGGCTTGGTTGAATAAGCAGAAAGAATCTGGTACTCATCTATCTCTAGTATGTTTTGTGTCTTTTCTAGTTGATGCTCCTGTAGATTCCTGGTGGATTGACTCTAAGTCATCAATTCATGTTACCCATTCCTTGCAAGGATTTCTAAGCCGCAGAGCACCAAGCAGGGATGAGATTAGTGTGTTCGTAGGGAACGGTGTGAAAGTTACAGTGGAGGCCATTGGAGTAGTTAGACTGTTTCTGACTTCAGAAATTTTTATAGATTTGGAAGACATTGTATATGTTCCCTCAATGAAGAAGAATCTGATTTCTATGTCAAGACTAGTAAATAATGGATACAGTTTAAGTTTTAATAAGAATGGTTTTGATTTATGTCTGAATTCTTCTGTAGTTGGAAATGGAAGGGTAGTGAATGATTTATATCAATTGAATTTAGCACCTTCTATGGTTTTGAATGTGTCTTCTAAACGTCCTATGCTGGATGAGTCTTCCTCTACTCTTTGGCACAGGCACTTAGGACATATTTTAGTGGAGCGTATGAAAAGACTTATCATTGATGGAATTCTGAAACCTTTACAATTTGATGATATGCCTGTCTGTGTAGACTGTATCAAGGGAAAAATGATTAGAAACAGGAAGAAGAAGTCAGTTCGCAGCAATGACTTGTTGGAACTGATTCATACTGACATCAGTGGTCCTTTTTCCTCTCCTTCCATTGGAGGTCATTGATATTTTATTACATTTATTGATGATTATTCAAGATATGGTTATGTCTACCTATTGGCTGACAAATCTAGTTCACTGGATGTCTTTAAGATATATAAAACGAAAGTGGAGAATTTTCTGTCAAAAAGGATAAAAGTTGTTAGATCAGATCGAGGAGGTGAATATTATGGTAAGCCAGGTGATTCTACTCAACACCTTGGTCCTTTTGCCAAGTTCTTACAAGAACATGTCATTATTGCTCAATATTCCACGCCAGGAATCCCTCAACAAAATGGAGTTGTTGAAAGAAGGAATAGGACTCTAAAAGACATGATGAGAAGTATGATTAGTAACACCAATCTTCTAATTTTTTTGTGGGGAGAAACTCTAAAAACTGCCACTTACATACTCAATAGGGTGCCAAGTAAATCTGTTCCCAAAACACCTTTTGAGATATGGACTGGTAGAAAACCGAGCTTGAATCATCTACATGTTTGGGGATGCAGAGTAGAAGTCAGATTATATAATTCTCATGAAAAAGTTATGGATCCATGGATAATCAGTTGCCATTTTGTTGGTTATCCTACTAGATCCAAGGGATTTAGATTTTACTGTCCCAATTCTACCAATCAGATAGTTGAGACTGTTCATGCTAAGTTCATTGAAGACTCCTGTGAATTAGTAGAACCAAGAAGCTTGGAATTTGATGAAGTCCTTGTATTTCCTAATTCAGTGAATCCCAGCACTATTATGCCTACTGTTATGCATCCCTTGGTCCCACCAATGACAGAGCACATTACGGGAATTGAGGTACCTAATCCACCTACGGCACCAGTGTTGATTGCAGAACCTGAAGAAATTGTCAGGAGATCTACTAGACAACGCAAGAGTGTTATTTCTTCTGATTTCATTCTATACTTGACTGAAGGAGATTTTGACATTGGTTAAGCAATAGATCCCTCTAGCTTTGAGGATGCCATGAATAGTTCTAATGCACCAAAATGGTTGGAAGCTATGAAAGATGAATTGTCATCCATGGCTAACAACGGTGTCTGGACACTTGTAGATTTACCTAATTCATGTAAATCCATAGGCTGCAAATGGATTTTCAAGACTAAGTGTGACTCCAGGGGAAGAATTGAGCGCTACAAGGCTAGGCTAGTAGCTAAGGGATTCACACAAAGAGAGGGAGTTGACTTCAAGGAGACATTTTCTCCAGTCTCCTCGAAGGATTCCTTCAAAGTTATTATGGCACTTGTGGCGCATTATGATCTAGAATTACATCAGATGGATGTCAAAACAACCTTTTTGAATGGAGACTTGATTGAGGAAATTTACATGCGCCAACCAGAAGGTTTTGAGGTACAAGACAAGGAAGGAATGGTTTGTAAGCTCAACAAATCCATTTATGGTCTCAAACAAGCTTCTAGACAATGGTATCTAAAGTTCCACCAGATTATATCATCTTTTGGTTTTGTTGAGAGTGCTATTGATCAATGCATTTATCACAAAATTAGTGGGAGCAAGTTCATTTTTCTGGTGTTATATGTAGATGACATTTTGCTTGCCAGTAGTGATTTGGGTTTACTTGCAAAGACCAAGCAATTTCTGTCAGAGAACTTTGAAATGAAAGATTGTACTGGGTATTGAAATCAGTCATGACAGAAGACGTAGACTATTGGGACTATCTCAAAGGGCTTATATTGATCATGTACTCAAGAGATTCAATATGTCAAACTGTTCAGCTGGTGAGGCACCCATCAGCAAGGGAGACAAGTTAAACAAGACCCAGTGTCTTCGGAATGAGATTAAAAGAAGGTCTATGACTGATAAGCCTTATGCATCTGCAGTAGGCAGCCTTATGTATGCACAGGTCTGCACTCGCCCTGATATCGCTTTTGCAGTAAGTGTTTTGGGACGTTTTCAGTCAAATGTAGGTTTGGGTCACTGGACAGCTTTGAAGAAAGTCTTGCGATATTTACAGAGGACAAAAGATTATATGCTTACCTATGGCAGCAATGATACCCTTGAGATTGTGGGTTATTTTGATGCAGATTATAGCGGATGCCCTGATGACAGAAAATCTACTTCAGGATACATCTTTATGATGGCTGGAGGAGCTATTTCTTGGAAGAGTGTGAAGCAAACATGTTTGACATCTTCTACGATGGAGGCAGAGGTCGTGGCATTGTTCGAAGCCACGAAGCAGTCAATCTGGCTGAGGAATTTCATTTCTAGTCTGAAGACTGTGGAAATCATCATCAGACCATTATTAGTGTATTGTGATAATTAGTCAGCTATATATTTCTCTAAAAATAATCAGAGAACTGGTGCTTCAAAGCACATTGATATCAAGTATCTGTTAATAAAGGAAAAAGTTGATGATAACCACATCATTGTAGAAAAGATCTCGACGGTAGATATGGTTGCTGATCCATTGATAAAAGCTCTACCAGTGAGAATCTTCAAGGATCATGTTTCTTGCATGGGCATAGTCGAATCTTTTGATCTAATTTTGTAAAATCATATATTTACATTGATACTTGATTGTAATATTTTGTCTGTGGTAATACAATTGTTTCTTTTCATGATTTAGCATTTGCACTCTTGCTAGTCTAAGTGAAAGCTTTATTCAATTTGTCAAGTCTTAAAAGGCAGTATTAAGCCAAGTCACATAAGGCAGTATTAAGCCAAGTCTCAAAAGACAGTATTAAGCCAAGTCACAGAAGGCAGTATTAAGCCAAGTCTTAAAAGGCAGTATTAAACCAAGTCACAGAAGGCAGTATTAAGCCAGGTTTCAAAATGGCAGTATTAAGCCAAAACACAGAAGGCAGTATTAAGCCAAGTCTCAAAAAGGCAGTATTAAGCCAGAACACAAAAGGCAGTATTAAGCCAAGACCCAAAAGAAAGTATTAAGTCAAGTCACAAAAGGCAGTATTAAGCTAGGACCCAAAAAGGCAGTATTAAGCCAAGTTTCAAAAGACAGTATTAAGTCAAGTTTCAGAGGCGGTAAGCCAAAGTCAAAATAACAAGGAGACTTATGTTCGTAATAATAGAAAATTGTATGTCGTATAATTGAGGTGTATCTTCTGCTGTTGTTCAACATTAGTCTGTTTGTTGGAAGGTATGAGGTTTGGGATAATCTGGGTTTTTTTTTAATTAATGGTTTCCATGGCCACACTAGTTTTTAATAGTCTTGTGGAATAATGTAGCCCAAGTGGGAGATTGTAAAATCTTTTTTGCTATTTTCTATTATGGGCAACATTATCTTCATTACCTATTTTGACTGGTGGGAATCCAATCAAGGATAATTGATTATCCCTTACCAAATATAAATCAAATCTATCCTATTATGGGATTGGGATAGATTTGAATTTTAAAACATTATATATATGGAGCAAGGTCCCTATACTCTCTCTCTGTGTGCATAATCAGGAGGACCCATACCTAAGGGAGATGAGACTGTAGAAGATCTTTGCAGGAATCAGGCATAAAGAAAAGGTTGGAAAACAATCTCCAACGAAAATGTCCTATTTATTTTAATGATTGTGTTATAACTTAGATATATTTTACATTCTATATGGGTGTGAGGACAAATGTCCACCCACGTCGAATGGACGGTGAAATGATTTGGAGTCACCACCTAAATTGAGGTCTAGGACCTAATATGTAGCCTCATCCTGAGATAAGACTTCTATTGACTCATGACCCAACATATCGGCTTTGGTCCAACAGAGAACGGGTAAGCGTTCAAAGTACAGTTTGGGAAGGTGTTAGGCACCCAAAACTGCCCGATCCAAAAATCGGCTTCCTATGTGATTCTACTTTCCTTAGACTCTATGATTCTGACTGTTCATGGTCAATGGATGATGACTAGGGCTCATGGGGGATCCTATGCCAAGTTGCTGAGTTCTTCTAGCTTAAGTTCAGCCAAACATGTTCTTAAAGTAAGAAAACAAACAAAATAATATACAATGAAACGAACTAAAGATGGTTCGGTGATGGACTGAATCTGAGATGTCCAAAACGTCTCAAATTGCCTACGTATTCCAATCCTGGAAATCAAGTCCAAAAACGTAGTTCGAAACAGAAAGTGATTAAGGTTTATGAATGTGGATTATGATTAAGCTTTCTTAGATTCAATTTATTCAAGTTGAAGTTTATGCTTGATGATGATTGAGATTGAATCTAGAGATAGCCTAAATGGATCGAAGTGAATGAGGATATGGATACGGATATGGATATGGATATGGGGGAACCTAAGCATACTAAGATGGGGTACCGTACTTGGAGAGTCCTCCATGTTGCCTACGTATTCCAGAGGTCCTGGAAATTAGGTACAACGTAGTTCGTTTTTTGGGTGGATTGGGTAACTTCAAGGGCTAGGGTATGTCTCTCAGGGAGTAGAGTGTGGCTCTCAGGGAGTAGAGTGTGGCTCTCAGGGAGTAGGGTGTGGCTCTCAGGGAGTCAGATTTGTACTCTCAGGGAGTTGGATTTGTACTCTCAGGGAGTAGGGTTGTACTCTCAGGGAGTAAGGTTTGTACTCTCAGGGAGTAGGGTTTCTACTCTCAGGGAGTGATGTTTGTACTCTCAGGGAGTAAGGTTGTACTCTCAGGGAGTTGGGTTGTACTCTCAGGGAGTTAGGTTTGTACTCTCAGGGAGTAGGATTGTACTCTTAGGGAGTAGGGTTTGTACTCTCAGGGAGTAGGGTTGTACTCTCAGGGAGTTGGGTTGTACTCTCAGGGAATTAGGTTTGTACTCTCAGGGAGTGATGTTTGTACTCTCAGGGAGTGATGTTTGTACTCTCAGGGAGTAAGGTTTGTACTCTCAGGGAGTAAGGTTTGTACTCTCAGGGAGTGATGTTTGTACTCTCAGGGAGTAAGGTTTGAGGGCACACTGATTGATGTGTGGAACCGTATCTGGGAGTTTCCCAGACTACCTACGTATCTCAGGGTATTGACCTGAGAATCAGGATCCGCGTAGTTCGAAAAGGGTTTGTTCATTGGGTGACCCACTTGGGTCAAAATATGGGAGGTCCAGGCGGACCGAAAGATAATCCTAGATGATCTGTGGTTGGATTCACATTACACCTATCTAGATTCTGCATCCTAGGGGAAATGAACTAAGGGGTAGGGATCGTCCTAAACTATCCTTGTCACTTACAACCCTGATTTTAGAATTGTTGGGCTAGGCTTCATGATTCTTGATTAAGAATTTTATCATTTTTTCATTATTACCCTTCCCATGAATGTGGGTGCCTACATGCACGTCCCCACACCTAGGAGTGTCTTCTATCAGTGTACATGCATGGCAGTTCGACTAGGGTGTAGCGTAAAGTAAGTTCTTGCCGACATAAACATCATTCAAGCATAGCATACAGCAACAGATCAGCATGGCAGTGTGCACAAAGCTAACATTGTAAGCATTCCAAACATGGTAGTGCATAATATGACAGCATAATGAAGGGAACATGATAGATGCATAGATATAACAACATAGACCATATCAGATCCTCAATCTAACGGTTATATCTCTTCAAATGATTGATAATCATGATCAACACTTAGATTTCATCAAAACAGTCAAGATCAACGGCTCAGATCTCATCAAATAGCTATAATCATGATCAATGACTCATATCTCATCAAAATAGCTATGATCTATGGCTTAGATCTCCTATCATGACCAGACTAAGAAATCAAAGGCTTAGATTCGTCTGAATCAATTATGATCCGGATTCAACAATCTACATCTCTTAAAATACCCACGATGACAATCCAACGGTTCAAATTACTCAATATCATAATCCAACCGTTCAGATTCATCAAAAACATTCATGATCAAGATTTAACGGTTTAGATTCAGTAAAATCACTTATGATGACAATCCAACAGTTCATATCGCTTAAGATCATAGTCCAACCATTCAGATTCATCCAAAACACTCATGATCAAGATTTAATGGTTTAGATTCACCAAAATCACTTATGATGACAATCCAACGGTTCAAATCGCTTAAGAACATAATCCAACCATTCGGTTTCATTTAAATCATTCCCAAAGATAATCTAACGGTCCAGATTTCTCATCATGATAATCCGACCGCTCAGATTGATTAAAAGGAATTCCAAAGACCATCTAACGGTTCAGATTCTCAAGATCACAATCCAACCATTCAGATGGATTAGTATCACTTCCAAAGATAATCCAATGGTTTGAATTAATTAAAATCACATCAAAATTTCAGATCAATGGCTATGATCAACTCATGAAAATTCCAATTATGTGGTCATGATCAATTCTCATAAAGTTCAGATCGTGTGGTTGGATCACCCACATTAAAATTCCAAACATATGGTCGGACCAATCACCTTAAAATTCTCATTATATGGTCGAACCAATATTGATCACATAAAATTTCCTTGATCATAGATGGTTCTCAATGAACATTAGATAGACATGATCAGAGGTCAATATTAAAACACATCAAACATGCAAGATCAATAACAAAATATACAATGTACTAAAATAACAATAGGATATATAATGCACCATGATGTCAAAAAAAACAATGATTTATGCAATGCACTATGTAAACCGAGAAGATGATGAAATATACAATGCATTGTGCTACCAAAATAAAATAATAAAAATATAATGGTGATACACATAAAAACAATATAACAGTGCATGCAAAAAAATCGGATAGCTGCAAAGTAAACTTGTGAACCGAAGAAGAAACTAAACTAACTTGATTGGTTGCCGGTGATGGGAAGGGTTCATAAACTGTGGTGCGGATCATCGACCAATGGTGGCGGTGGCCAGCCTCCTCTTTCCTCTCTCTTCCTCTCTCTCTCTCTCTCTCTCTCTCTCTTCCTCTCTCTCTCTCTCTCTTTCTCTCTCTCTTTTCTTCCTTATCGGATTCTCCTTTCTTTCTCTTTTTTTTCCTTTTATTTTTTTTGTCTTGGCTTCTCTCGGCCAAACTCTTCTCCTCTCCCTTTTTTTTTTCCCTCTTTTTTCTTTCAGCTCACCTCCTTTTATAACCGTTGGTGGGGTGAAGAAAGGATAGGTTGTTGGGTGGTGATTAAGTAGAGGCATGGAGAATAATGAGTAGGGGCATGGAGGTGAGGGGCTGTTGGGCTCAAGGAGAGGAAGAGGTGGCGGTGAGGGGTTGAGTAGGGGCATGGAGGAGTGGTAGGTGTCGATGGGAGAGGAAAAAATGAAGGAGACTTGGGGTAGTGGGTTGGGCTCTAGGAGGAGGTGGCGGTGAGGGGTGATGTGAAGGAGGGGGCTGGTGGAGTGGGGCTCAAGGAGAGGAGGAGGTGGCGGTGAGGGAGGGGCATGGAGAAGGAGAGGAGGCTGGCGGTGAGGGGTGCTGTTCGTTGGGCTCAAGGAGAGGAGGAGGTGGCGGTGTTTGGGGAAAATGGGTACGGGGAAGGTGGAGGTGGCAGCACCTCCATCTTTCCCTCCCTTTCTCTCCTTCCGTTCTCTCACTCTTTCTCCCTCTCTCTCTTCCCATTCTCTCTCTCTCTTCCTCTCTCTCTCTCCCTCTCTCTCTTCCCATTCTCTCTCTCTCTTCCCCTCTCTCTCTCCCTTATCGGGTTCTTCCTTTTATTCGGATTCATGGCCGAATATATATATATATATATATATATATATATATATATATATATATATATATATATATATATATATATATATATATATATATAATGTAATAATATAATATATAAAAATATATATAATATAACATATAAAATATATATTATATAATATATAAATATATATATATACAACACATACATAAAGTGCATACACATGGGCCGACCCGACTCGATCTGGGCCGATTTGGGTTGGGTCAGTTTGACTGGTTGAGTTCGACGGGATTGGACTAAATTGGGCTTGAGCTGGGTTGGGCTGAGTAAGAATGGACTGGATCGATTTCTCTCTCTATTATGGATCCTCTCAGCTTGCAATTCCGTATGAAAAATTTCGACGGC
Source organism: Protea cynaroides (assembly GCA_028583415.1). Lineage (NCBI taxonomy): Eukaryota > Viridiplantae > Streptophyta > Magnoliopsida > Proteales > Proteaceae > Protea > Protea cynaroides. Next base: position 14,295,658 of record CM053272.1, on the reverse strand, counting down.
CTCTGTCTCAGATTTTCCACGTCCACTTTGAAGAGAACGGACAAAGGAGCACACTGGTGCTTGAATCGTCGGATTTAGATGTCAGATGAACAAAATATGAAGAATTGAAACTTTGACGATAATTCGGCTAGCAACTTTGCATGGGGCCAGCATGCGACTTCTGCCCAAAATTCTTTACGTCCACTTTGAAGAGGACGGACAATGGAGCATAGTGGCGCTTGAATCGCCTGATTCGGACTTCGGATGATCAAGATATGAAGAATTGAATTTTTGACGATAATCCAATCGACAACTTTGCATGGGACCCGCAGGCGGCTTCTGCCCAAAAATTCTTTACGTCCATTTTGAAGAGGACAGACAATGGAGCACAGTGGTACTTGAATTGTCTGATTCGAACTTCGGATGATCATGATATGAAGAATTGGAGTTTCGACGATTTTAATCATGATAATTTGCCCAATAAATCCTTAATTTATGATAATTTACAGAAAAGCCCTTGGATTTAATAAGCCAATTTCAATCCGACTAAAATCGCGACATCTTCTTCGTTTGATATCGGAATTGAATGATTCTGGTATCATTTCGAAGGTATTTCCATGACCTTGCTGGAGGGCCCGCCAAAATCAGCTTTGAAATCACCACTTATCATCCAAACCTTGAATTGACCCGCAATCCTTCCGAATATGCCCATCAAGACTCTTGTTCATGGCTGGGGATGGCAAAAATGGTGTGCTTACAATCGGATTCAAATAGAATCAAGTTTCTTTGGATTTATATTGAAATCCTACAGTCAAGACATGAATGCCTACTTTATAAATACAAATCTTTCTTATGCAACACTTCAAGGTAATATGACCTCTGCACAGTCAGGCATTTATACAAAAATAGAGACAGAGAAAGGAACCAGTTGAACAGCCCAATCCTGAGTTGATCCTACCCAGAACTCAAAAATTGCTCGAGTTCAAGTAATTAAAGCTAGACTGCAATTGTGTAAATTCCAGTGGTCAATTGCATTTTTATGTGGTATTTAATTTCTTGGTCTTGAATTGAATGTAAAAACATCAGTTGGCAAAGTCTAACGATCCACAATTGAAGAGATCATGAATTCAACTCATCATTTTAGAGGGATCAGGATGAACAGATGCTTGTCCTTAATTAAGAGATTACGTACTAGTACTGGGCAACTGTTATAAATGATTTTGATTCAGAAATAGGCCATCACAGGGAAGTCCCATCATAAAATTCACTCAAACACCCGGAAAAACAATTTCCATGGACAGAGTCGATCTCACAATGTGGTTTCACTCTTAAAAATCCACACGGGTTATGAGGTTTCCTTGACCCACATTTTTTTTTTCTTTACAATATTCTTGAACTTCCGAGTGCAAGGATGTAACCCAATTACATGGGGTAAGTGACGTAAATCCTGTCAACCTATTTAACTGTTACGCTCTTATCATGGCCATATATTCTGTTAACCATATGTTTTCAAATCCATCCGTAGCCAAGAACCCTTTTTTTTTTTCTTCTTCTTGTTTGGAGGGTTAATCCTATTTGTTTTTTGTGTCTTCAACATGCAAGCGATCAGTCCTCAATGTTAACCTGAACTGGATGGCGATCCGAATCTGGGTCTCAGACGTAAAGTAAAACAAATGTGAAATAAAAAGTTCTTACAAACTATAATTTAAACGTAAAGACTTAAATACCTTTTAAATTAGAATTTATAATTCAATAAAGAGTTTTTATTAAATAAACTGGAAATGTCCACTTTGCCTTATCTATTCCAATTTTCAATATTCAATTCTCATGTTTTATTAGTATTTTCACTTTTTTGTTATGTTTTCAAACATAACAAACCCTTGTTACAATAACAACATATATATATATATATATATATATATATATATATATATATATATATATATATATATATATATATATATATATATATATATATATATATATATATATATATATTTATTCTTTTCGTCTTATCAACAGCATATGTTGTAGAAATATCAGCACTTGGTGGAGCAGCACCTCTGATTCTTCTCATTAGCACTTGGTGGAACAACACCTCCAATTCCGCTGGTCCCTGGGTTTGTATTTGGTAATGGAGAGGATGGCCGTCCATATCTTCCTCTCAGCTTCCTTACTTTTGGATCTGCAAAACAGACAAGCAATATCAAGCTAATTACGCACCTATTACCCATTAAAGCATGTGTATATAGACTCAATTATAGATTTGCAATTCGATCAGACGGGAGGGTCAAATTGGGTTAAAGAAAGTGGCTAATACCCCATTCTTCCGTTAAAATGGTTGGTGAAAATTGGTGGTCGAACAGGAAAAAAAAAAGAAAAAGATTTAGACCTTTCCCGGTACGTCCTCAGGTCAAAACTATGGGCTCAAGCTGTTGGAATCTTGACCAGTGTTGAGCAGTTTTTTGGCAAATGGGCAGTTTCAAGTGAGTTGTCATTGTTGGCAACATGGTTTGCATATGTGTAATCCAGTGGCAGTATGGGCAGTCTGGTAATTCTCCAGTTCTCTAACATGAAGATAACACTTGAAGAGGAAAGAAACAGGAGAGAGAGAGAAGATGAGGAGAGAGAAAGAAGAGAGAAGTTGAGGAGAGAGAAAGAAGAGAGAGAAGGAGGAGAGAGAAAGAAGAGAGAGAAATGGGCCATGTGGGTCCCACATGATGTGGCTTGCCACCTTGGCACCAGCCCAGGCCAGCATGGCCGAAGCCCGCGGCACCAAGCCAGCAGCAAGGCAACATGGCCTGCTAGTCACCAACTAGCCCCGCAAGGCTAGCCAGCAGCAAGCCTCGCAAGACCAGCACGCAGCCAGCCTCGCAAGACCACCGGGCAGCAACAGCAGTAGCTGGCTCCCGCAAGCCAGCAAGGCTCGCAGGGCCTAGCCGCGCGCGCGCCTCGCAAGCCTCCGCAAGGCTTGAACAGCATGCTCTCAAGCTATTCGACGTTTTGCCGCAAAGAAGTCCAAAAAGAAAAACTCTCTGGAAAAAATTGGATTTACAGGGCAATCTCACTCATTGTCAGGGGTATTTTAGACTATCAAAATATAGTAGATCTGAAATCGAAGGTCAAGATGAAGCCACGTATGCGAGATCCAAATCCAACGGCGAACGAAGTTGCGGGCTATGGTGCATCTCATTGGTTGCGTCAAGATGCTTGCGCGAAGCCTGTGATTGGCCGAAAGCACCTTATAATGGTGCATCGCGACGAATGGAGATGACTCCATGTTTCTTTGTGGCGCTCGTGTGGTACGCTGCGGTGCTTGATGCCTATCCAACGGCTACAAGAGTTGCTGATCATGCCTGACGCAATGAAGCCAGATCGAACGGCCAAGAGTCTTTCCCGCCTCCATCTAACAGATCCAGAGGCCTTAAATGAAAGATGCCATCTGCGCCAATTGCAGTTCGACAACGCTGTACGGTGGGACAGTGGCGGCGGCGCTATGGTGTATCGCGGCACATGGAATCAGCTCTGAAGATTCCTTTTCGAATTATCTGAGCGGCAGAATTTTGATCGGCCATATCTTGGCCGTCCGAGCTCAGATCGACATGATTCAAATTCCCCTGGTCTCCATTTTCAAAGAAGAATCCGATGGAGCAACTTTGAAGGACTGGTTGTGCGAGAAGACTAGGGTTTTGTTGAAAAACTCTTGTTGAAGCATCCCAGGGTTGATTTTTGGATTCCAGATTGTTCCTACTATCATTTATGTCTCAGTAAGGTACAAGAAAAGTTCCATTGAGCTTCTATTGAGCTCTCATAGAAGTTGGTGTGAAAGAAATGACATGAGTGGCATTAGAAGTGGTGAACAAGCTCTTTAGAGTGTTCCACAGAAGGAGTGATTACGCCGGGAAGGTAATCTCTCTCTCAAACCCTAAGTATGATGTTTGTGCTTAGTGGGAGAGGTTTGTAATCAAGATATTCATGTTTTTTAGTCTACTGGGTTGGAGCTTAGCAGGCTTGTGGGTTGTAGCTCATATTCGAGTTGTAGCTCGTCTTATCCTGGTGGTGTGGCACCTCGCTGTTGTAACAGCCGAACTCCACTTATTATAGTTGTGTATTGGGTATAATACGAAACCCTGGTTAGGGTATTACCCGGGGGACTAGCCATCACAATGAGTGTTTGGTGAACCACGTTATATTCTGTGTTGTGGTTGTAAATGTGGATGTCTATGTATGTGGAATAGAAGTTTGTGTGCTGCAGGTCTGGGTATACACACTTGGCAGGCCAAGCCCCTGGTATGGATACCTGTGGGTGTGTGGTTGATGTGTGCACGAAATGTATTTGACAAATTGGTAGTGAGAAAAGTCCATTTGACAGCTCAAGGCAGCACACAGTGAACAACAGCTCTTGACAACAGTTTCCAAAGCAGTAGGTCAGATCGTCTCAGTGGGATTAGTTTTGAGGGTACTAATTTACACCCCACCCCCCTCTCACTGACTACCTGGGATCAACACAAACACTTCATAATAATTCTTATTCTTGTCCCCTATTTAGTACAGAAAACCCCCAAAATAAAATTTAAATAAAAGCAAGGATAAATTTTTCTCAGAGACCTCTGAGATAAGGGATTTCATGATTTGGAGCCATTCACACCCACAAATTTATTGTAATGATTATTTTTTTTTAAACCTAACTATATCTGTCCCATAGTACTTTGACTACAGCTACTACAAAGTTACAAAGAGATCAGGAAAGAGTGGAGGAGGGGGAAGCGAGGGGTGCCTTAAAGCATACGGTGAAGATAGAATAATCGTATATATATAGTGGCCTCACAGGTGTCTACACTCAGACATACTCTATTGGTAAAACACCAACCAATTGCGCCAGTAATTGTCTTCGTTGTAATGAGTTCGGACTGTTCAATCGAGTTGATGATCATCCGGGAAAAAAATTGTGGTAATCATTGTGGATGTGATTTTTTTTTTCTTTTTACTGATAAATAAAATATATTCATATAGTGGAACAAATATGTAGAGGATGAAATCAAACAATCCTATAGCCTCTTAGGACAGACCCCAGACGGGGCTAAACACAAGAAGAACCTAGCAACCCCAATAACAGGGCATTCACCTCCATCTATTGAGAAGCCATCATGCAACCAGGCCATCATGTCCTCCCTAATATCAGCAACTATATCAGTAGAATTGCGACATTTGTTGCCATCTATCTATAAATTTATCCTAGGTTTATCACATGGAACTTTTTTGTGATTTCCATACAAGAAAACCCTACCTTTTGGGACAACCAAATGTAACCTATAATAGAAGAAACAATACCTGTATATATCATTCCCAGTTGCATCTCCGTAAAGATTAAGATGACAACAATAAAGACCACCATTAATAGGCAATGAGAAAATGAAGAGAAACCCATCTTCGTGTACCTGCTATGCTAAGGAAGAGAAACCCATTTTCCTCTTAACTCTTCAAAAACTTATATATAATGAATTTCTCCTGACTAATTTAATTAGAAAGAGAGACCCATCTCTTCACTTAGTTTTTGCATTCTATTCATCCAATTAGAATAAATATGCAAGTTTTCCTATTATTCTAATGAGTTAAAATATCAATTCTAATTTTTTTTGAGTTTAAGTAATTATTTTCTGGTTATTTTACAGGATGATTTATTCATTCTGAAAATACATACGTATAGAATGCTAACTCTACCTACCAACCAGTCTTCTGACTTACATGTTTGCCATAAAATATTATTTGATTTTCATAATTTTTTTAAAGATCATGAGTGAGTGAGTGGAGGAAGCTAGAGCATAAGACAAAACAAACGTAATTTTGTCCAGTGCATATTTCAATAATTCTCTCTGACCTTTTGATTAAATATCTTATCATTTAAATTAATCACATGTTAATCTAAATCAATGTATAACTTACCATGTATTTTTTTCTATGTCTATAAAATAAGACAAATTATTATTGTTTCAAGAGTTTATTATTTTTCCAAGAGTCACAAGGTATTTATTTTACCACATGTGCAAATGGATAGATAGATTATGTCTAGAATCTAGATTAGCCACATGTCAAATCTCAAGGTCTAATTCAATTAAATATTTTTTTTGTATTGAGATGTATCCTATGTATGTCCATTCATGTGTTCAGTATTCTAGACATTACAGTGCACACTCTCTCAACTCTAAGCAAGAACGGACGGTTTAAATTTAAAAATCTAGAAAACTGAATGACTCAAATTTTTCTTGTGATTTTCAGAAACATCAAATCAATTGTAACATGGACAATTACCCATCAAAATGATCAAAAAATTCAAGGCAATATTTTTGGAGCAGTCCATTATAAGGGAAGCTTTTCTTTTGCTAAGTCATCCATATGCACCATGGATCTGCACATTTCTATCGAACTTGTAGCAATCTCATGCATCTTTTTGTTAGCATGTTGAATTCTTTTGTTTGTTTTTTTTTTTTTGGGTGGGGGGTTAGAGAAAACTCAAAAATGGCAGGCTAGATAGACAAAACTACTGTAGAAACCTATACCTAATTGGTATAAGAAGACCAAGGACACTAAAAACTCAAACAAGGGGAGATGCTCATAGATTGATAGAAAATGAAAGAAGATCTGAGCGATCAAAAAGGGGAAGAAGAAGATGTGGAAGCATAGCCTCCATGCATCCTCCATGTATAATAGTATATTTCGAAGTCCAAATACTATTCTGCATTTTCTTACCGAACAGCTTGATGAACCTTGAATGATACTGAGAGGGGGGGGGGGTGAATCAATCTGAAAACTTTTCAAACTTGTCCCTGCTATTTCATTGCTACCCAGAGCTGATGAAGAACCCAATTGTCACACACACACATAAGCGTATGCAAATCTACCTCGCTACCACTTAGTGACTAGGTCTACTAGATTTGCACTCCCATCTTGCAATTCATTTCATGCACTTCACAATGGACAGGAGTTCACAGAGTAATGCCTAATGGGTTCCGTATTTACTCAATACTCAACTTTTAGTCCTTTACAGGACAATGATATTTACCATGTGTTTTTTCAGTATAAAACTGAGGGCAAACAATGTCAGGGTTCAAGCTATAATAGCCATGTGAGGACAAAGATGGAAATCTTGGAAGTCGCCACCTAGATTAAGGTCTAGGACCTTAGAAATGTGAAATCTCACCCTAAGGTAAAACTTTGATTGACTTATGACCCTTAGATTGGATTTCTGGTCCATCAAAGATTGGGTAAGCGTCAGGTTACGGTTATGGGAAGGGGTTAGGCACCCAAACTGTCCGATCGAAATCGGTCTCCTATGCCTTTCTTATGCTAGACTCTATCTGTTAAATCGAACCAAACCAAGTGATTTGATATCATTGAATCGAATCTGTATCCATCAGATTGCCTACGTATTACAGAATTATTCTGAAAATCAGGTTCACCATCGTAGTTCAGGTGTGATTAAAGTTTATGGTTGTAATTTATGCTTGTGCATGATTCAGTTCATTGTTCAAGTTGAAGTTTATGCTTGAAAGGATGAGAAACCCTATGGGTTAAGATTTGAATAGTCTATGTGGACTGATAGATAGTCCTAGTGGATCTAAAAGTAGATAACCCTTTTTGGGTCTGAATGTGGATAATCCTATTTGGGTCAAAATGTAGATAACCCTTTCTGGGTCAAAATATGGATAACCCTTTCTGGGTCACAATATGGATGGATAACCCTATTTGGGTCAAAATGTGAGTAAATATCCTAGTGGATCTATGAATAATTCGAGTGGATTAAGGTTTGGATCTGAATTTTGGTTTCTCCCAAATAGCCTACGTATCCTAGGGTTTGCCTTCGGAATCAGAATCCACATAGTTCGAAATTGATGGGATAACCTGTTCTAGGTTAGAATGTGAGAACCTGTTCTAGGTTTAGGGTTTAGAACCTATTCTAGATTTAGGATTGAGAACCTATTCTAGGTTTAGGGTTTACTGAGAGGTGGAAATCGTCCTGAATTACCCATTTCATCCTAAGTTCTAATTTTGGAAGGTTTTGCAAAACATTCTTTTTCTTTATTAAGATTTTTATTATTTCCATTATGCCCTTCTCAAGAATGTGGGTACCTAAGTGTACGTCCCCACACCTAATATGTTTACTAGGTGTACAGATATGGCAGTTCAACTAGGGTATTGTATAAATTAAATTATTATCAAAAATAAAATATTCAAACATTGGCAGTATATGCAAATATAGCAATGGCATCCTAAACATGGTAGTGCATGCAAATATAACAGTGTAAATAAGACAGATGCTCAATCTACAGTCCAGACTCAAAGAAACTCTCACATTAATAATATCAGATCAGATCCTCAATCTAATGGTTAGATTTCTTCAAGATGTCATCATCACGATCATTTACTCAGATTTCATCTAAACAGCCAAGATCGATGGATTAGATCCCTCCCACATCAAGTCATCCTGATCAGACCAAGATCTAATGGTTCAGATCACACAAACTGATTATTTAACAGTTCATATCCATTTAAATCACTTTTGATGACAATCCAACAGTTCAGATTACTCAAATTAATAATCTAACCATTCAGATTACTCAAATCAAGGTAAATTATGATCAACGGATCAAATCAAAATTCTAAGATCAATGGTCTAATTTTCATCACATGATTCCAAAAATAACATCAATCATCCAACCAATGGCTCATATTTAATCACCCAAAATTCCAAAATCAATGGCCAATAATTTTCATCAAAGTTTCATAATCAATGGATAGAAACTAATTACATCAAAATTCAATCGAAGGGCCAAATTTTATGCCATCCAAATTTCATGATCAATGGGCCCTTAATTAATCAAATTAAAGTTCATTCTGTATCAATGGTCACATTGGATCAAATTAACATTCATCATCAACCATAATTGATCAAACTCATTCAACATGAATGGTCTACATTGGATCAAATTATCATTCAACATCAATGGTCCAGAATTGATCATATCAAATTCAAGAATCAATGGCCATATTTCATTCACGTAAAATTCCAACATGGTCGGATCAATTCCGTAAATAATTCCAAGCATGTGATGGGATCAATCTTATAAATTCAAGAATCTGATGGGGATCAATTTTCATCACATCCAAACATGGTACGATCTAACATATTAAATTCCAGCATGGTTGGATCAATCACTTAAAATTCCAAATCATCTCATTAAATTTCATGATCAAGGTTTAATTTTCATCACATAAAGATTCATGATCAATGGACATATTTAAATTTAAGATCTGAACAATTTGATATCAATGGCTCCAATTCAATATGTATCCAAACAATTTGATTCATTATGATAAAATTCAGATTTAAACCTATCACAATCATGGGTTCAATCATTGGTAGATAAGGGATGCTGATCAGAGGGTTGCAGATCAGATTTTAACCATGGTCGGTGGAAATGGTTGGGGTGCATGGCCAGGTCCCGATGGGGCCCCGGGGTGTGATACGTGTAACAGTAGAATAGCAAAGTGTCTTGTGGGTGTGGCTGGACAAACAGGTTATAGGTGTTGCATGTGAGGGATTTACAGGTTACTGTGAGTGTGGCTGGACAGACAGGTTATAGGTGGAGGCATGGTTGTGGTATGAATGTAAGTGTGAGCGGTTGGTGTCGTTGGTAGGATGGGATGTAAGGTGATGTGGTTGAGAGTTTAGCTAATCAGGCATGGAGTGATGGGTTTGTTTGTGATGATGAGAGGTTATTGGAAGGTTGGATGGGAGTGTCGGTGGGAGAAGATGGTAACAGCTGCAAGGTAGGTAGTAGGTGGTGGTGGCCGATGTGGTTGCAGCATATAAAAAAAACGAAAGAAAACAAGAATGGGGAAGGCGGCTTATCTGGGGTACGCAGGTAGGTTCTTTTCCCACTTATTCTGCCTTCTTCTTCTTCTCCCTCTTCTTCTCGTTGCCTTCTCTCTCTAGTTCCTCCTTTTCTTTTCTGTCTCTTCTTCTCCTTTTTTCTCCCTCCTCCAGCTCCTCCTCCTTCTGTCCCTCTTCTCGTCGATCTGCCATCTTTTATTTTTTTATTATTTTTTCTTCTCTTTTCTGATCTACGCCTCCTCTCTCTCGATTCTCTCTCTCGATTCTCTCTCTCGATTCTCTCTCATATCTCTCCCCCCCACTTCTTCTCGCTGCCGCCTCTCCTCCTTTTATTTATTTATTTTTTTTAAGAAAAATAATCCGCCCCCATGTCTCTCCATCTCCCCTTTTTTATTATCTTTTTTCCTCGGCAATCAGTCCCTCACGATCTCTCTTGATCTTCCCTTTTGTATATATATATATATATATATATATATATTTTTTTTTTTTTTTTCTTAACACTTTCCTTTTCTTTTCCAGATCTCCTTATTCTGTCGCCCCTTCTCGGATTCTGCCTTCCCCTTTTAGATCTCGCCCCCTCTCTCCTCTTCTTCTATTCTGATCTCGGCCCTCTCTCCGTTCTCGATTTTCTTCCTTTTTCTCACCCCTTTCTTTTTCTTCTCCAGATCTCCTTATTCTATTCTAAACTTCTTCTTTCTTTTTAGAAACTCTCTCTCCCGTTTCTTCTGTTTAGAGTCCTCATTTCTTTATTTATTTCCATAGAATCAGCTAGCTTACCATTTCTTTTTTTCCTCGGTTCATTCCAAGTTTGCCGATTCTCTATTGGTCTCCCTCCATTTATATGTAGCCCCACATTCATATATGTATATATAATGATAATAATATTATAATAATATAACATATATGTTAACATATATATATATATATATAGACCAACATGCACATGGGTGAACCGGTTCGGCCTGGATTGACAAGGATTGACTGGGTTGGGCCAATACTGGCTTGGATTGAGCTGAGTTGACTGGGTTAACTGGGTTTGGGCCAAGATTGGCTTTTTCTATAATTTCATAGGTCATTTCCGCCACCATTCCGCATGAAATTTTTCGATAGCATATATTCTAAATTTTTTACGTTCACTTTGTAGAAGACTAAAAATGAGGAATATTAGAACTTGAATCACCTCATTTGGAAATAAAATGGTCACCTTATGAGTTTCTGAAGTTTAAGCAGGCCAATTATCGATAATTTGACTGACCATTCTTCATGGGATCCTTTGGAAACTTCTATCGAAAATTCTTTATGTCCACTTTGTAGAGTACTAAAAATGGAACATAATGAAACTAAAATCACTTGATTTGGATATGGGGTGACTAAAATATGAATTTTCAAATGTTAAATGACCATTTCCATGTGTAATTTTGCATGGGACCCTTCGGAGACTTCTACCTAAGATTTTTTACGTCCACTTTGTAGAACATCACAAATGAAGAATAATGGCCTTAGAATCATCTGAATCCGACGTAGAACGACAAAGATATGAAGTTTTGAAGTTATAACGATAATTTTACATGAAAGCTTGCATGGGGCCCACTGGTGATTTCTACATGGGATTTTCACGTCCACTTTGAAGAGAACTGAAAATAAGGGATATTGGCCTTTGAATCATCTGATTTCGATATCAGATGACCAAGATATGATGTCTTAAAGTTTGAATGATAATGCATGCATCATACGATAATTACGTAAATGCCCTTGCACTTTCAAACTGCGATATCTTCCTTGTTTGACGTCAGAATTTGATGATTCCGGTCTCATTTCGAAGATAATTTCACGACCTATTCATCCAAGTAAGTAATAGTCAATGACCCTACTGTGGGTTTCATTAGAGAATCATCAACCTTTGGGTTAAAGGCCGAAAACCTGCCATATTGGTTCACTTATGTTGAGCGTGGCAAAAATGGGATGCTTACAAGCCAGTTTCTAGCACCCATTGGACACAATAAACAAATGTAGATTTTAGGGCTTATGGTGATGCCCAACAATGAAACCCAAACTAGATAGGTATTCACTATTCTTTTCACCTAAGCTAGCATGCAATGGACTCCCAAACTAGATAGACATTCAAATATTTCAACCTACTCTAGCATACATAGCATTGAATCAATAAACAGTAAAGGAGTTAAGAAAATCTCACAACCGATGCTTTCCAATGTCTGGGGATGTCAGAAGTGTCTCTACTAGCTCAATGAAATCTCCCACAACCATTGTTGAAGGAAGAACTTAGCACTTCAAGCAATTCCTTGCTCACACACCATCTCTCTCCTCCAACAATCTAATAGTCACTAAAATACTCAATGAAGCTCCATCAACCTCCCAAAAACAGCATCAATGCTTCATTACAGACATAAAAGAAGTTGGTGAGTGATTGTGTGCCCAAACCAAGCAAGAACAAGCAAACCCTAGCAAAAACCCCTTTAGAAACCCTTGTTCCCCTTCTTTTCATATTTTCTTCAATTTCTAGCTCACCTCACGACATCACATCCATTCCCAATAGATGGGATTTTCAAAATAGATCTCGGAGCAATTTGAACCATCCGATTTGGATATCGGATGGCCGAGTTATGGCCAAAATAGTGTGGGCCAATGAGATCATTTCAAACAGCATCTTTTAGATGCATTCGATGCACCTGTGCCACACTGAAGCAGTGCCGCCGCTGACATGGCAGGCACAGTGTCGAGATCTCGTTGGCTGTACAGAGAATCTTTTTTAAAAAAAAGATGTCAGAGTTGTCTCAAGAAAGCAAGATTGAAGATGGACCGTTAGATCGGTTAGATCGTGTTAGGCACGATCAACTTCACTCTTAGATGTCTGATTTTCATAATTATGCCACCATACTGTGATGTGCTCACACCGAATCATGGCTTGACCTTCACGCGGTGCGATGCATCATTTTAAACTACATCCATTCAATCATAATGCACGCGATGGAATCTCGACGCAACGAACAAGATACACGGGATCCTGCTTTTTCTGGAGCATCCGATGGGCATCTGAATACCATGGCTTCATTTGGACCGCGGATATCAAATTTTCTCACTTTTAACTTGACAAAAAAACCCATGACAACCTTCAATATCACCTCTGTAATCGGAGGATTTGTTAAACAAACTCTGAGACGTAGATTTTGGCCAAGAGGTGCATCTCTCTAGCCATGAGTCCATTCTCACTCAAGAAATTTCATCAAGCATTAGGTGTGCATGCGCCCGGGGGAAGCAAACAAGCCATGCTGTGTGCAGCATGGCATGCCATGTGGTGCCCATGGCTGCCCAGTAGCTGTGCTGCTGGCCTATGGGCCTTGCAGCATGGCATGCTGTGGTTGGCCTTGGTTGTCCAGTGGCTGTGCTGCTGGCCTATGGTGCCACGGCTATCGGCCATGCTGGCAGCCATGGTGGCATGCCACCACAACACAGTGGGATCCATCTCATCAATTTTCTCTCTCCTTATTCTCTCTCTTCTGTGTCATAGAGATGCTACAATACTAAGAAGCACTACCACATGACCAAAAACAATGCCACATCACCAGTGGGGCCCACAAACACTCTCTCTCATCAAACTTGACCCACTTTGCCCATTTTGTCAATAATTATAATACGAAGTCTAACAATCTCTCCCTTTGGAATTGTTGACAACTCAATTTGCTCATGAGAGAATTCTCCCCCTTTGACAACAAGTACAAAGCGATTTGCCACATAGGAGTGCCCACCACATCTTTCCAATCATATGGGCTCCGCAGAAATACCAAAACAACACCCCACCAACATAGAAGAGCATTAAAGGACTCCCAATGAGTCCAACATAGGGGGCAAAACCAATATTATCAACAATACACTGCTCCCCCTCACACCAAGCCCCTCAATGCTTAGGGAGGATAACCACTCCCAATTTTTGTCTCAAATACACAAACTCCTCCCTGGGAAGTGGTTTTGTGAAGATGTCTGTTGTCTGCTCTACTGTAGGAATAAACTCTAACTAAACTTCACCTTTTGTTACCTTATCTCTCAAGAAATGATACCGAATGACTATGTGCTTCATCCTGCAATGCATTACTAGGTTTTTCAAGATATTTATGGCACTAGTGTTGTCATAGAACACTAAAATAGGCTTGTTTGACTCAATGCCTAACCTTCAATATATGCGTCATCCACAAAACCTGTGTGCAACATGAAGTGGCTGCAATATATTCTGCCTCTGCTATAGACAATGAGACTGACTCTTGCTTTTTGCAATGCCAAGCCACCAAATTTATACCAAGATAGAAGGCACCTCTACTAGTGCTCTTTCTATCATCAACATAACCTACGCATTCTGCATCTGAGTAAGATGACAATACCAAATCCTTGCTTTTTGCATACCAAAGACCATATTCCATTGTCCCCTTCAAGTATCTGAAAATCCTCTTGATAGTTACTATATGTATCTCCTTTGAGCCAGTTTAAAATTTAGCTACCATGCACACATACTGTAGAATATTTGGCCTTGTAGCAGTCAAGTAGAGCAGACTTCCAATCATTGACCTATACATAGTGTGGTCAACTAGTGGTGTGAAACCTACATGCAAATTTTGGGGACGAAATTTCTTTTAAGGGTGGAGGAGTTGTACGACCCGCACTCCATGAACCCGATCTAAACCTTTATTCATGTTGTAACAAGTCTTCCAATCATCACCGAGCCAGACGGAACGAACGGATGACAATCAGGTACGAAAATGGACCTAATGTATGATATTTTTTCATATCGATCGATGGTACCGGTCAACCAGTATGTCTGCGCGGGCAGACTACTTAGATCCGAAAACTGATCTTTGCAGGTCCCACTTCCAAATCTCGAGTCTATGGACTTTTCTAACATAAGGAAACTTCCTAAACTCTATCCTAGTCTATTTAAGGACCCCTAAACCCCCTTAGAACTCTTTCATTGATCGTTACAAACCCTAGAGAGGAGAAAGAGATCGAAGAAGGCGAAAGAGCTAAGGAAGGAGGGAGAGGAGCCGCCGTTTGCCGTTGGACGAAGAACACCATACTTGCGAACCAACGGTAAGTGCTTTAACCTTCCTCTAAGTTAAGCATTATAGATGATTAATCATGAATTGATCAATACCATGCAAGGCGAGGTATTGATCTAAAACCCTTAAATTTGCCGTCAAACCCTAATATAGTCGATGAATCCTAGATTCGCATTCTAGGCTAAGGATCATCGAAACTAAAACTTGAATGGAACATGAAACAACTCTAACTCATTGCTCAGCCCTAGAATGCATAGGAGAAACCCTAGAACCAATAGGGGGTGACCGACGGAAGGCGAACACCAAATTGATGGTCTTTCAGAGGCATAGCGGTCGCACCATATGCGATCGATACTGCGACTGGTACCTCTCGGAGACTGGTATGTGGGGGACTGGTCGACCATACTGGTCGCACCTTTCCCCACAGTGCCGCGACCGGTGCTTGTGACCGGTACTGCGATCGATATGTACTCTGAGGAGTGTTTTTGACCCAGTTGTTTTTCCGACCAATGTAAACCCTAAGAAAATTATTCTAATTCAACCCTAACATTGTGTAAGACCTTGTGATAACGAGTTTGGATTCTGTGACACGGAGCAAGTTAGCAATCAAGCATCAGGTAAGGGAATCGGACCTAAACCCTAATAACCTAATAACAGTAAAACGTTGTTAGTAATTATGATTCTGTGGAATGGTGTTTGTGTATACTCGCATGTCATCTTTACATTCAGTTATTATATTGTTCGTGCATACTCGCTATGCTAAGATGTGACTGTTAGGCATGTGATTGTTTTCATTGGTATGTGGAATGGGAAGGGCCTAGGGTCTGGGATCATTCCTCACACTAGCACCATTTCATATCGCTTCTGTCTTAGCATGCTTGGTGTGGGTAGGGTATCAGGGGGTGGAAGTGGCACTGTGGTGTCCGGCCTGGCCACTATACTCTAGCTCTATCTCTATGCCGAAGGGAGCTATGCTGGGATAGGGCTTACTGTGATGACATATAAGATTGGTTAGTTGCGAGCCCAGTTTGCAAGCCCTCGCCAATAGGGGCTTACGTGTTGGTATGGGTAGGGCATCAGGGGAAGTGTTGACGATGTTTGATCTGGACACTTTAGCTCTATCTCTATTCGATGGTAGGTGCATGTGGGACGACAGTGGTATTTGATCCATTGGGCTGTAAGCACCCTATTTTTGCCACCCTCTGCATAAGTGAACCAATATGGCAGGTTTCTGGCCTTTAACCCAAAGATTTGTGATTCTCTACTGAATCCCACAGCAGAGTCATGGGCTATTATCTACTTGGATGAATAGGTTGTGAAGTTATCTTCGAAATGAGACCGGAATCATCAAATTCTGACTTCAAACAAGGAACATATTCAGTTTGAAAGTGCAAGGGCATTTATGTAATTATCATATGATGCATGCATTATCATTCAAACTTCAAGACATCATATCTTGGTCATCTGATATCGGAATCAGATGATTCAAAGGCCAATATTCTTTATTTTCAGTCCTCTTCAAAGTGGACGTGAAAAATCTCGGGTAGAAATCACCAGTGGGCCCCATGCAAGCTTCATGCAAAATTATCGTTAGAACTTCAAAGCTTCATATCTTTGTCGTTCTACATCGGATTCAGATGATTCCAAGGCCATTATTCTTCATTTGTAATGTTTTACAAAGTGGACGAAAAAAATCTCAGGTAGAAGTCTCCGAAGGATCCCATGCAAAATTACACATGAAAATAGTCATTTAATCTTCGAAAATTCATATTTTGGTCATCCCAAATCCAAATCAAGTAATTTCAGCTTCTTTATGTTCCATTTATAGTATTCTACAAAGTGAAAGTAAAAAAATCTCGGGTAGAAGTTTCCGAAGGATCCCATGCAGAATGGTCAGCCAAATTATCAATAATTGGCCTACTTAAACTTCAAAAATTCATAAGTTGGCCATTTCATTTCCAAATGAGATGATTCAAGTTCCAATATTCTTCATTTTTAATGTTCTACAAAGTGAATGTAGAAAATTTAGAATAGATGCTATCGAAAAATTCCATATGGAAGGGTGACAGAAATGGACTATGAAATGTCAACCTTAGTCCAAACCCGGTTTAATCAGACTTAGTCTAACTTAGTCCGGCCCGACTCGGACCAATCCGGACCAAGTTATGTTAGTCCATATGCATGCATTTCTTTTATATATTTATAATGTATAATATATTATATATATATATATATGTGTGTGTGTGTGTGTGTGTGTGTGTGTGTGTGTGTGTGTGTGTGTGTATATATATATATATATATATATATATACTTGTTTTGAGTCTTCCTTCTTCATTTTTTTATTAAATCCTGGTCTTATTTCTGTTTTTTTTTTCTCTTTTTTTTTTATTTTTTATGAGCAAAGATATTATCGATAAGAAACAGGATTACAAACCGAGTTATCAATGATACAAGGATCAATCAAGTAAGGAGAGAATAATGACCAATCAAATGTTCCTGAAATTGTTAGTCTTCTGAATAGGAGAATGAGCCAAAGGATTAGCATCTCCTGAAATAAAGAAAAAATGTCATTTTTCACAAGACTTGCAAGATCCCTAATGTCCATCAAGACCAACCGTATAAGAATATTAAGAATATAATTTGGATTCAAAATAGAAGAGATAACATCTTGCTTCCTGATAATTTTCTTTACAATATGTCAAAAATGAATTTTATCAGACATATTTTTTTCTTCCCTTCTTTATACATCCAAACACACCCTAATGGTCAGCAAGAATAACAACGAATCCCTCCTTTAACAATGAAGACCAAGTTTCATAAGGCAACTAACCTTTAAACTTGGACTTTGGACATCACGTTGGTTATAGAGTCGTCAGAGGAAGTCATCAACCAATCCCCTCATTTTGCTTCTAGGAGATAGAGCTTAGCTATGGATCCAAATCTCCCTCCGGGTTCCGCCGCCGTCTCCCGCCCCCCTCATTGGGGTGGGCCGGCTAATCCCCTTGGGCGCGCGGAGAGAGGTTTGTGCCTTAGCTATTGCGTGAGAATACATACTAACTAGTCGGACCAATGAAAATACAACCCAATTATTGACGAACAAGATTTAATTTTCTTATAAAAAAAAATAGAGTAAACTATTGGTATTTTTTCATCAAAAAAAAAAAAAAAATCCCATAGCTACTTTCTTTGTAGTCTGTCCTTAAATCAAGGACACTCAAATCTTTCAAACAATTTCAAAGAAACCCCCTTAAATCAAAATGAATTCCGAAAAAAACTTACTTCGTTAATGAATTTTCTTTAACCGACCACAAAAGTTAAAAGTTAAAATTCTAATGCTTAAAATACCCTTCTGCATAAATTAAATGACTATTTTACCTTCATTTAAACCTTCCATTTACATGAAATCCACTCTCATAAGTTAACGAAAATTCACTAACGGAGTAGGTTTTAAGTAAATGGGAGGCTTAAATGGGAGTAAAATGATCTTTTAAGTTATGCAGGAGGGTATTTTAAGTATTAAAATCTTAACTTTTAGTTTTTATCGTCAATTAACGAAAATTCACTAACGGAGTAGGTTTTAGGTAAATGGGGTAAAATGATCCTTTAACTTATTTAGAAGAGTATTTTAGGTATTAAAATTCTAACATTTAGTTTTTATCGTCAGTTAACGAAAATTCACTAACGGAGTGGGTTTTTTTTTAAATTTATTTTGATTTAAGGGGGTGTCTTTGAAATTGTTTGAAAGGTTTGGGATGTACTTGATTTAAGGACAAACTATGAGGGAGATACTTATAATTTACTCAAAAAAATAAGATTCGATTTCATTTTGATGCAAGTTGAATCAGACTGATTTGATTTTATTCTGGCCTGATACATCACCGACAGAGAGAAAGAGTTTGAAATTCAACATGTGGGTAATTTTGACTATGACCTCTCTTTCCAATGGTTTGAATGGATACATCATCAACCCATGTAACAGAATAAATTCCTTATGACATTTAGAAATAAAAAAACAAACTTTTGTAACAATTCTTTTTGTCTGGTCTTCAATGTCGTCTTCAGAGTAAGATTATATATACATATAGTGATTGAAAACCTTAAAATATCTAACACAAAAGTATAAACAGTTAAATTAATCATTACCAATACTTTTAAGTGGGCCCGATATTTTAGATGAACTCACACTTGTTTTTTAAATTATGTGAATGTATTAATTAGTGATTAATATAATCTCCGCCACCCGTCGATGAAGGCAAAACAATGAAGTTGTTGCTCCAATATGAAACTAGTAGTTATCCCAATTAATATATAGTATTATTTTTGGTGATTTATTTCTTTGTGAGTGGGTCTTATTTTTGTGATATGGAAGTTGGATAATGGTTTTAATTAATCACCTACCCACCACTCGGTCGGGTTGGGGGTTGGGGTTTTTCCCTCTTCGCGCCCAGCGCCCTCCCCTTTTCTCTAACCTTCAACACGCCCCCTCTAAAAAACCACCCCGAACGGGGGAAAAACTGCCTGAAAAAATTTTAAAACAATTGAAGTAGGTGGGCCCATTTTAGACTTAAATAGATCCTATCAACCCCCCTCTTTGTCGACCATTGACTGTTTATACTGACTAGCTTAAGTACAATGCAACCCTCGGATCCAATTCCACGTCCGTTTGTGGTTGGTTATTGATGTAAACCCCACTTCAAATGATCAACTTAGATCAAGTAACACTTTGTTATTGATAAGGGTTGGGGATGGAGATTTTATGGTTGAATTCACCCGGGGACCTTTTCATTTCCAGGGATAACATGAGTTCCCCACTTGAGGTCTCCCCACTCATTCTTATGGTTTTCAAAGGTGCTTAAACAATTCCACCTTTGGACAATGTGGGCGGTGACGGCTTTTTGTTTTTTCTTTTGTTTTTTTTGTTTGGTAGGAAGGCGGTGGTGACGGCTTCGTTTGTTAATGTCTTGTACCATTTCTCAGTATAATTTGCACTTATTTTAAGACTAATTGGTTTTTTTATGTCATAAATAAAATGATTAGAACAGTTTTAAGTTGTATTGTATATTTCTATTTTAGGGCATTATTTTAGGAAATTTAAGGGTCCTATTTTGCAATTTCCCTTTATTTTGTTAACTTTTTATCTCCCTTGGGTGGGAAATGGAGAAGAATATTCCATTATATAGGGGACCTATTTTGTATTTTTTTTTTTTTTTAATTTTACCCCCTTTAAGTGGGGAATGGAGATCTAGGAATGTTCTATGAAAATTACGAAACTTAGTTATTTAACATAGACTTGGTCAAGTTGCTTAATATAAATCAAATATCCAATTGGACGATTGTTTAGTTTAATTTATGAACTTAATTGATTATTAGGTAGACTGATATTTAGCAATTAACTATTTTTTTCTTAATTAATATTTAAAATTTTTGTAATTAATGGAGGAGGCCATGAAACACCCAGAATACATCATTGCCGTGTTACTATGTTGTTCTATTGAGACTGAAAATGGTGGGTCTCATTTTTGTGAGATAGAAATTGGATAGTGATGAGCTTAAGTGGTATTAGTCAATGAATGGTCAACGTGTGGTAGGAGACGTATCAATTTCTTAATTCGGGGGTATTCAACGGAGGGCACTTCCGACCACAATAGTCATGACTCATGATCAAGGTTAAAATCGATTCTAGCAATTTTCAAGCAATTGAAAAGCATGTTACGATCCAATTCAAATGCTTATGAACAGACTCACCTATTAAAGGTTACATCATATTTCATTATTCATTTTCTTTTTATTGTTCGTACCCTTTACTCTTTATTGTTCAATTTTCTAACTTAAGAATCGGAGTGTATCCTTTATATTAACTCCAAATCCAACTACTCTTATGCTTGTTTGTTGTTGTATACAATTAGGTCCCACCATGAAAGATCAACATGGATTTTGACAACAACAAATAGTATTATCATCTCCCATAAGGATGCCTTGTGTGATATGTAAGATTTTTTAGATCTCTTTTGGGAATACACTACACACATTACTAGAATACAATAAGAATTGAAAAGAGATGATAAGACACATACCTCTTACTGTAGATTGATTTTCGACCGTTTCTTTCGCTTTGAATACTTGGATCAGAGTCTTCCACAGTCTGTCAAGATCCCTTGACATTTTCTCTGCATATGGGAACAGGAAAAGAAAATAACATTGTGACTATGAGGATCCTAACCATTGGTATTTATAATACCACCCCAATCCTGGTCCAGTCCCACAGTGGACCAGGTTGGTCCATCTCTAATCATACTTAAACTTACCTACAACCAAACTCTCATTGAACCAACTAACCTTATAATTAATTTAACTATAAAAATATCTTACGAATTTCCACTTGAACTATATTAATTATAAAGTCACCATTGACCCAGTGTGGCCATAAAATTTAATTACACATTTACTTTGATTTAATCATCAAGACTACCAATATCGAGCAACAGCGAAAAGTACACTTACACTTTCGGTGTACCCCCTTCTGTCAGCCACATACAGAGGTCTACTTAATGACATAAATCACTTTGAGATGAATACTTGAGTCCAATTGTAAGACCCACACTCCATTAACTTCGTTTAACCATGTCATGTCAGGTCTTCCCATCATTCTTGGACCAAGGGGACCGAGCGTGTGAAGATAGATAACAAACCAGGTATAAAAATCGACTCAACACCTAAAACTGTATACATATGATCGCATACCTGGGTAGATACGGTCGACCATATGGAAAGAAACAATGATCACTGATCAATAACCCTACGGTCGATGATTTCGACCCTACGGTCGACGGGTTCTGCTATCGTAGCCATTGACCGTGAGACCCCAGACCAGACTCCAAATTTTGGAAACTTTCCTAAACTGAGGGATTCTTTCCTAATTGAAAGAGGACTCCATATAGAGAGTTTTTCTCTATATAAAGGACATCTCTCAGCCATTTTTCACTCTTTTAGAATATTAGTAAACCCTAGAGAAAGAGAAAGAAAGAGAAGAAATAGATGGAGAAGAAGAAAAAACTAATGAGAGGAATTTACTGAGAAGAGATTGACTCTTTATCATAGGTAAAGGTATGAACCTAATCTCTGAAGATGTAAACTCTAAGGAATAAGGTTTCTACAGAAGATAGACAATATCAACCTATTATGATCCATGTGATTTCCTTGAGAAAATCTCAAAGAGAACCATGAGGAGAGAGTTTGATGATTAAGGTTGATAAGAAACTACTAATGATGGTCATAGGACGACATTAGAATAAATCCAATTGAAGATCAGAGGATTTGACCTAGGAAGAACTCTAATTGCATGTAGTCTGTGACCAGAAATCTCAAGGTCGTAGTTACGGTCAACCATAGCATGACCAGCATGACCAGAGGATCGACCATAGGCATTCGAAAAGATTTCAGAACCATATGGTCGCAGCTATGGTCGCACCATATGCGACCGTAGGGCATCGACCATAAGCAGTAAGGTCGATGCAGTATGAGACCATAAGACCAATCAGACACCTATTGGTGTTCTGTTTCGATTTCCTACTACTGTAACATATTACATATGAACCCTAACTTAAATTCATATAATTTTTAAGTTAAATCAATTCAAAGAAAATTTCAAGGCTTAGACGGAGATCGAGTATTGCTAACAAGTGAGGGAACAAGACCTAAACTAATTGGCTAATAACAAGTTGTTTTACTTATTGAGTCCAATGCCATGATTGATTCTACGCTTGTATGCTTGTAATGCGCATCTCACATGTCATACAATATTTTTACTATTACTGCTCATGAATATTTAATTCTATTTATTTATAACATGATGATGATGATGATGATGATGCTAGGAATAGGCATGTGAATGTATGTATGTGGTTGGAGTGTTGGATGCGAGTGGAGCATTAAGGGGAGGACGTATCCTTATCTTGTTAGAGACTAAAAGCTGAGTATTGAGTATATACAGAGCCCGTTGGGCATTACTCCGTGGACTAGCCATCACACACTGTGGTGGTGAACCACATAATATCTCTGTGTTATTTGTTTTATTTTTTTGATATATTTTGGAGTGCTTGGAATGGCTTGCAGGGTGGGTGTGCAAATCTAGTAAACCGGACCACTGAGTGGTAACAAGGTAGATTTGCATGCGCTTGTGTGTGTGTCAAAAATTAGATCTCCATCAGCTCTGGGCAACAGTGAAATTATCAGGGAAAAATTTAAGACACTGATTCACCCCCCCTCTCTTAGTGTCATATCAAGTTCATTAATGGGTATCTGAATACCAGGCCCTATGACAACTTAATCAATAACTGAGAGATCAAAGTACTATAATGGCACCTGGAGAAGGTTCTCACAAACCCCCATTGTTTGATGGGACAGAATTTGTATTTTGAAAAAGAAGAATGAAGATTTACATAGGATCTCTTGGATTTGATGTATAGGCTTTTGTGGAGAATGGTTACACTCCTTATGACACGAATGTTCCCATTACAGTAGAAAAGAAAAACTTTGAAAACAATAGAATTGCTTTAAATGCCACTCAAGGGGGATGGAGTAACAGTGAGTTATCCAAGGTTATGGACTACAAAACAGCAAAGGAAGTCTGGGATAGATTGATCAACATATATGAGGGTGACAAGAAGATCAAGACCGTCAAGCTGCAAACATTCAAAGGTCAGTTTGAGAATTTGAAGATGAATGAGGATGAGACCATTGATCAATACATGAACAAGGTTATTGAAGTGGTTAATTCCATTAGAGGACTTAGTTAAGACCTAAAAGGACATATAGTCTGTCAGAAGATCTTAAGGTCTCTTACTCCAAAATTTGAGACAAAAGTATCAACTCTTGAAGAGACTAAGGACTTGGAACAGGTCACTATTGATGAGATTCATGGAGCCTTGATAGTTTTTGAGATGAGAGTTGATCTAGGAACCACTACTGATAAACAGGTTGCTTTCAAGGCCATGAAGAAACTGAATATTTCTAAAGAGCCATATAAATAAGATAGTGAAGATGAAGCCACAATGCACTTCACTAGAAAACTTAAGAAGGAGACAGGAAGATATAAGAATAAACTCCCATTTAAATGCTTCAATTGCAGTAAGGTTGGACACTTTGTTGTAAAATATCCAAAGAAGAATAAATTTGAAAGTGATGATGAAAATGACAGCAAGGACAGTTACAAGGCCAAAAGCTTCAAGAAGAACAAGCCTAAAAGAAAAAGCTTCATTTCCAAGAGAAACAATGACACTTCAGATGATGACTCAGATGATGTTTCAGAGGATGAGCCTAGTGAGGCTTTGTTCATGGTTTTCATTAAAGATTAGGAAGAGAACAAAGATAAAGAATTCACCTCAAACGGCAATGAAGAAGATGAGAATGAAGAATCAAGCTCAAACTGTGATAAAAAAAGGTGAAATAAATTTTGAGACAGAGTTTCTAGCAACTATGAAGGAACTTAACAAGGAACAAAAAAATAACAAGTTTGTCTCAAGAGAATTTAAAAAGCAAAAGCAATTGATTCAAGAACTAAGAGTGCAAGATGAGAAATTAAAGGATGTCATTGATAGTCTCAAGACTCAATTCACACAAGCATCTACAGACCATTCTAGGTTATTGACAGAAAATGCAGGTTTGAGAGCTCAATTTGAAATACAAGCCCCTATGATGAGTAAAGTTGAAGAGCTTAAGAAAGAATTTATTATGTTAAAGGTAAAAGTGACTTAGTATGAAAAAGGAGAGTTTGAAAGATAACAAAAGTTGGATCAACCTAATAAGCCAAATGGTACTCCAATGCACTCTAGTAGCAGCAAGCTAGATAGCATTATAAATTCTCAAAGACCATCCAATGTTAAATTTGGTCTTGGTTTTGATTAGGAAGAGACTTCTAATAGTACTAACTCAAAAAGGAAATGTCCCATCTCTTTTGTGAAAGAGAGTGGAAAGGGCAAGGCTCCTATGATTTATGTTCAATAAGAAAATCAAGTTCCTATTCCACAGACTAATAATGCAAGGCAAGGCAGGAGAGTAAAGTAGAGTAACTTCTATAGAGGAAATTATCTCAATGCACCATAGAGACAGATGAGGTACATGGCACCTTCTAAGCCAAGACCTTATTTCAGGGATATTGTTATAAATGCAATACTTATGATCATAAGATAGCTACCTGTAAATTCAACATGAGAGAAGTTAGATTTAAAAGTAGAAATCAGTTTGCTGAAGAAAATTTTGTTGAGTGTTATAACTGTCATAATTTTGGGCATATAACAAGGAACTGCAGAACTATCTTTCCCCCTATGTCACCTCCACAGAGACAGCATGACAGAACAAGAAGCAAGGTTTCAAGGCAGAAGCAAGATGAAAGATCACAATCAAAGAAGAGAGTTTTGGTTCAGAAGAATAGTTCTTTGATTGTACAGACATCTTTCAAGGCATAAGACAGTTCTGCACCATGGATTCTTGACAGTTGTAAGCATCCCATTTTTGCCATCCCAGCTAAACAAAGTCTTGCTGGTGTGTGGACAACAAAAGGACGAAAGGTGATTGAAAGTTTGGATTTTATCTGTGAATTTGAAGAAGTTTTCAATGGGTCTGTGAATTTGAGTAAGTTTTCAATGGGTCCCATAGCAAGGTCATGAGTTATAATTTTGCATGGATGCCTAGGTCATAGAATTATCTTCAAAATGAGACCAGAATTGCTCAATTCTGACATCAAATGAAGAAGATATGATCATTTTAGTCGGATGATACGTACAAGGGAGGCTTCTAAAATTATCATAAATAATCTCAGAGGCTTTCATGCAAATTATCGTAAGTTGGATTGTTTAAATTTCAAATCATCATATCTTGATCATCCGACATCTGAATCATATGGTTTAAGTACCATTATTCCTTATTTTTAGTCCTCTTTAAAGTGGACGTAAAGGATTTCCGGTAGAAGTCACAAGTGGGCCCCATGCAAGCTTGCATGCAAAGTTATCATTAGAACATCAAAGCTTCATATCTTTTCCGTTCTACGTCGGATTCAGATGATTCAAAAACCATTATTCTTCATTTGTGATGTCCTACAACGTGAACGTAGAAAATCTTGGGTAGAAGTCTCCGAAGGGTCCCATGCAGAATGGTCAGCTAAATTACCGATAATTGGTCTGTTTAAACTTCAAAAATTCATAAGTTGATCATTTTATTTCCAAATGAGGTGATTCAAGTTCCTATATTCCTCATTTTTAGTATTCTACAAAGTGAACGTAGAAAATTGGGAATAGAGGTCATCGAAAAATTAAATACAAAATGACAGTGGAAATGACTCATGAAATGATAGAGAGAGAAAACCCAGTTAATTTCAATCAATCCAGTCAACTCAGTTCAAGCCAGTTCTGGCCCAACCCAGCTCAACCTATATCAGTTTAACTCAGTCAACCCAAGCCAGCCTCAACCCATTTCGAATCAGTTCATCCATGTGCATAGTATTTATATATATTATATATACTGTATACTATATATATATGTATGTATGTATGTATGTTATTAAATATATGTGTATATATGTATATAATATATATTATTATATATAAATGATAAGATCCAAAAGAGATTGAGAAAAAAAGGAAAGATGAGAGAGAGGAGACGTGAGAGAGAGAGAGATTTTGGTTTTAGGAGTAAATCAAAAGAAGATTGAGAAGAAAAGGAAAGATGAGAGAGAGGAGACGTGAGAGAGAGAAAGATTTTGCGGTTTAGGAGTAAATCCAAAGGAGATTGAGAAGAAAAGGAAAGATGAGAGAGAGGAGACATGAGAGAGAGAAAGATTTTGTGGTTTTGGAGTAAGTTTCAAGGAGATTAAGAAGAAAAAGGAAAGATGAGAGAGAGGAGACGTGAGAGAGAGAAAGATTTCAGTTTTGGAGTAAATCCAAAAGGAGATTGAGAAGAAAAAGGAAAGATGAGAGAGAGGAAACGTGAGAGATAGAGAGAGATTTTGGTTTTTGTAAGGAAATCCAAAAAGGGAGAAAAGGGAAAGAAAATAGGAAAAGGAAAGGGGAAGAGATCAGAGAAAAAGGAAGGGAGGAAGAGAGAGAAAAAAGGGGAGAATAAAAGAAAATAAAAAAAGGGAGGAAGAGGAGTTTTTATTTTTTGGGGGCTCGGTTTTGGAAGAAGGGAGAAGAAAGAAAGAAAAGAAAAAAGAGGGGAGAGGTTTTAGCAAAGAAGAAGAGGAGATCGAACTGAAAGAGAGGAGAAGAAGCCGAAGAAGAAGAAAGGAGAAGCAACTCAGGTAAGCCACTCCCTCTTCTCTGTTACTTTTTACTGCCTTGCTAAACCTGATATCCCCATTATTTACCTACTCATAGAACCAGATCTACTAACCTGCGCAACACATCTCTCACATCTAAACCAATCCCTACCTCATGGCCAACATCTGCCCTCATTACTGGCTGCCTCTTTGTAACCTGTCATCCACCCTCAAACCCTTATCTTTCACTCTTTCATCATCACCTCATATCCACTACAGATTCCCAACAATACCTCTTGACATGTAAACTGACCAAGCATCATTGCACCAAACCATCTTATTTCTATGCATGACCGACCACCCATCATCACAAGCTCTTTCTTACCTTTTTGTTTCATCTATGCCTATCACCATTTAATACTCTTTATGACCAGCAAACACCTGTCCCGACATACCCAGTCCAAGCTTCACCATCACCACCCACAAAGCCCATCAACACTACAACACTACCCAACTCCCTAAACCACCCTGCAACTAAACTGGTCAACCTCCCTGTAAGACCCGTGTCAAACTAATCCGGTCTTACCACCTTGAACCAAGTTTACCCATCATGGTCGAGTCAAATGGACCAAGGGCATGAAGGAGATCGAGATCCCAGGTATTAAATCGATCCAAAAACACTTAATTTTAGGGGAGGGTCGCACACCCAGCTAGGTAGGGTCGGACCTCCCAAAACAGAAAGTCAGACCCTCAGTTTTGAAGGGAGGGTCGGACAGCTTAAGACCCTAGGGTCGACGGGATCATCGACCCTCGGTTCTCGACGAAACCCGAAATTAGGAAATTTCCTAATTTTCGGTTGGGATTCTTTCCAAATCTCAATGGGACTATTATAGGACATTCCTAGTCTATTTAAAGGACGTCCCTAAGCCACTTTCACTCCTTTCACAACCCTTATTGAATTGAGAGAAAGAGAGGAGAAGGAAAAGAGGAAGAAAGGAGACAAGGAGAAAGACTTAGCAAAAAGGAGAAGAATTTCAGAAGAAAAGTAATCTTCTCAGGTATGGATACTTATTCTATGAGTTTCTACAGACCTTAGATTAGATATGGTTGAGTGTAGGATTTCGGAGAAACACAAACCATCCATTCATGGTTAGGTTTCCATGGAAAAACCATGGGAGGATGCACGAAAGCTATTTAGGTGGATTATACATGGTTCTAGACCATGGAATGACTGTTGGATGAATGTAGGAAGTAAGCCATAGGACCCCAAACATGAAGAATGGATTAAAAGTGGAAATTGGACCAGCGTGCATCGAGGGTCGCACCGAGGGTCGATAGACCATCCGACCCTAGGTGTTTCTGACCATCGACCCTCAGCATTCGGGAAGTTCAGAATGGAGGGAGGGTCGATAGACCCATCGACCCTAGCATCGACCCTAACATCGACCCTCTGTTGACAGAATGGTTTTTAAATCTGAAATTAATTTTAATTAAATTCTATCAACTTTGTTAGGTTTTCTAGCAATATAATAACAATCTAAAGGTGATTCTAAAGCTTGGGAAAATATCTATTAGCAAGCTAAGGTGAGGAACCTTAACCCCAAACTAATCGGTTAATAATAAACTGTTTTCTGTTTCTTGAGTCCTATGTTATGTTTGATTCTATGCGAACATGTTTGTAATGTGCATACAACATGCCATCCAATATTTCTATTACTTGTTCATGCATATTTACTTTATTGTTTATAACATGATGATGATGATGATGATAGGAATAGGCATGTGCTTGTATGTGTGTGGTTGGTGTGCTTGATGCGAGCGAGTATCAGGGGAGGTGTGATGAGAACGTCAATAAACGTTAACCTTTGGCGGGTCTCAGCACTTTAGCTCTATCTCTAACTCAAGTCTTGTGCATTGACATCGTCGTATCGCCATTACCTTAGCAGAACTATTATGACGTAGAGTATCAGGGGAGGTGGTCTCGGTCCTTGTAGTCACTGACTCTACCGGGGGGGCCTTAGCTCTATCTCTATGGGCATTCTGAGGGATGCTGGGGTGAGGCCTTGGATACACTTGTTTGGCATTAGGATTGGTTAGTAGCGAGCCCGGTTGCAAGCCCTCGCTAACGGGGGCTTACGTGTTGGTATAGCATTATATAGCAATAAACGTTAACCTTTGTTGTATAATGTTATGGTAGGGTGGATGGGGACGACGATAAACGTTAACCTTCGGGCGGGCTTCCACACCCTGTGTATAGAGACGGTGTCAATAAACGTTAACCTTTGACCACCCAACCTTTCTATTGCGCATTGCAAACTATAAACCAAGACCAAAGATATAAATTGATTTTTGCATGCATATGTACTGTTGCATTGTTTTGGCTACTCACTGAGCCGTATTGTGTGCTCACCCCTCGACGTCGAATATTTTTAGTTGATGATGCAGGTTATACCGTTGAAGATTATATGAACGCATCTACGTACGGGAATGTAGCAGCTATGGAAGTTGGAGCTGAAGACTATACACACGACTCCTCTTGCGAGTGTAACTCGTGTGTATTTGATTAGATATTTTTATAGATTTCTTTGAATTTTTAAAGACATGTATTTGATATTTACATAAGTACGTCTCAGTTGAAAACAGAATAATTTACTATTTAATTAATGGTATCATCTTAGTTCTCAGTTCATTTATTTATAAATTTTCTGCTATTGTGTATTACTCTGATTATGATTGTGGATGTGTGGAAGTTTGGGTAAAACGGGGATAGCCTATTTGAGATCCTGGTTGAACCGTTGGTTATTTAGCGGTTCATCACACCATTCCGAACAGTGCGGAATTGGGGTGTGACACTCCCTGCCTTGAATCTCCATCTGCTACACCAAACAAAACCACCTATCCATGCAGTCGCCCTCCCTACCATAGCACCCATCTTACAAATAGTATACACCACCTGTTCACAACCCAACTCACTGAGCCCGATGCACACCACCTCAACCCACGGCCAAGCATCCACACTTCATCCATACCCCGCTGCCAGCCTAAGATCCCACATCTTACTCCCTATCAGCCGACCTCTTGCTACCCATCTACCTTGATCATATGCCATTGAATGAATATTTTTTATGCTTGATCATATGCCATTGAATGAATGTTTTTTATGCTTGATCATATGCCATTGAATGAATATTTTTTATGCTTGATCATATGCCATTGAATAAATTTTTTTATGCTTGATCATATGCCATTGAATGAATATTTTTTATGCTTGATCATATGCCATTGAATGAATATTTCTTATTTTTGATCATATGCCATTGGTTTTGATTTTTTTTATCATGTTACCAAGATGCTCAATAAATCTGATTTTAATTTGAGCCATTAAATACGAAATCTGACTTATCCTTATTGGATCATCATTTTGTGTAATCTAAACCATTGGATGCCGTGTTGATATGTCTACCAATGCTCACACTACTCACATGCCATACTTGGAATGTTTTAACATGTTATATTTTGGTGCTTACATGACTCTTGTTGTTTTGGAATGCTACACATGCTTATTGCCATATTTGTCTACCACATGTTTACTGTCATATTTAGATGCTTATTGTCATGTTTGGATGCATACTGCTATGTTTGGATTACTACCACTGCTATAGTTGAAATATTTTCATTTGCCATATTTGTCTTGAAAGGAGACAAGTTGAAAAATAACAATTAGGGTAGAAAATCCTAAAAATGGAAAAAAGATAGCAATTAGGGTAGAAAACCCTAAAAATTGAAAAAAGATAGCAATTAGGGTAGAAAACCCTAAAAATAGAAAGAAGATAGCAATTAGGGTAGAAAACCCTAAAAATAAAAAAGATAGCAATTAGGGTAGAAAACCTTAAAAATGGAAAGAATATAGCAATTAGGGTTGAAAATCCTAAAAATGGAAAGAATAATTAGGACAAGATAAACCCTAGAATAAAGAGAGCAATTAAGGTATGAAACCCTAAAAAATAAAAATCACAATGAAAAGGGAAAATGAAACCCTAAAAAATTGAAACAATAAAAATGGTAGGAATTTAGGTCTCGTCCCTAGATCCTATTGACAAAAATAGAAAGAATTTGGTACACATCCCAAATAAAAATGATAGAAATTTAGGTCTCATCCCTAGATCCTATTGACAAAAATAGAAAGAATTTGGTACACATCACAAATAAAAATGATAGGAATTTAGGTCTCATCCCTAGATCCTATTGATAAAAATAGAAAGAATTTGGTACACATCCCAAATAAAAATGGTAGGAATTTAGGTCTCATCCCTAGATCCTATTAACAAAAATGGAAGGAATTTGGTACACATTTCAAATCCAACTCTCACAGTTTTCGAACTACATTGTACTTGATTTCTAGGGCACACCCTAAAATACGTAGGCAATTTGGGAATCCCAAGTACGGTACAAAGCCACCCATCAACCATATATACATCTAGCATAAACTTCAACTTGAACAAAGAATCTAATTGAAGCACATGCATAAATCACTTTCATAATCTTTAATCACAAAACCCATTTTGAACTATGTTTTTGGACTTGATTTCTAGGATTGAAATATGTAGGCAGTTTGAGATGTCTTACACGTCTCAGATTCAGTCCAAGATCGAACCATCTTTGGTTCGGTTCACTGTATAATATTGTACATTATATTTGCTTGTTTATTTGTTTTAGAACATGATTGGCTGAACCCTAGGTTAGAATAACTTAGCAACTTGGTTTAGGACATCCCCCATTGAACCCTAGTCATCCAGTTGACCAAGCACAGTCAAAATTAGAGTTTAAGGAAAGTTTAGGAGACCGATATTGATCGAGCGATTTGGGTGCCTAACACCTTCCCATAACCGTACCCTGAATACTTACCCGATATCTTGCAGACAAAAAAATTGATACATTGGGTCATGAGTCAATAGAAGTCTTACCTTAGGGTGAGGCTACATTTTTCAAGGTCCTAGACCTTAATCTAGGTGGCGACTCCAACAGAACAATTGATCTTCATCGATACGGATCCAAATTTCATCCCGACGAGGATCATCGATTTCCCATTTTCCTCACAACAGTGGATATTCTAGTCACATGATAGGTGACAAGAAAACGTTTCAGGAGCTTCAGCAGTATAAGGGAGGTACAGTGAAGTTTGGAAACAATGATGGGGCCAAGATAACTGGAAATGATTCTATCAGCATCAACAATGGAAAGGTGAAATTCCATGATGTATTTTATGTATCAAGGCTTAAGCACAACGTTCTTAGCATCAATCAGATTTGTGACAGAGGGCATAAAGTGATCTTCAACAATCAGGGATGTGAGATCAGAAGAGTTGGTAGTGGAAAGATTGTGGCTTTAGGACAGAGGACCTCAAGAAACATATACACTCTCACAAAGAGTGTTGAAGATTCATGCATGACCATCCTCACCAAGCAGTGAGGTGCTTGGAGTAAGGGGGAGCAATGTGTGTTCGTTATATCCTTTTGCTCCCAATGTTGGACTCAGGGGGAGTCCTTTGGTGTTTTTTCGTTGAGATGCGGCATTGTGGTGTTCATGTGTTCAGTAGTCTGTATTTGATATTCTTTTTCTCTCTATGTTGGACTTAGGAAGAATTCTTTGATATATTTCTATGTTAATGAGGTGTTGAGTTACTGTTTATGGTGTGGTCCATAGGATTGAAAAGATGCGGTAGGCACTCCTATGTGGCATGCCCCTTTGTACTTGTTGTCAAAGGGGGAGAAATATCTCATGTGTAGAGTGAGTTGCCAATAATTCCAAAAGGGGAGATTGTTGGATTTTATGTTGTCATTGTTGGTAACTTGGCAGATGCAACAGAGTTGATAAGCATACAGTCAAAAAAATGAGGAGAGAGAGTATCAGTGCAATAGCAAAGATGGTGCTACCTCGTATGTGTATTCTACAGTGTTCTACATCCCTTATAGTGTGTTTCAAATGGCTTACAGCGAGTTGAACGGTATTCTACATTGAATTTGATGAGAGAGATTGTCTGTGGGCCCCACTAGTGATGTGTTAGTTCCACTGGTGATGTGGGAGAAATACTGGTGTTGTGAGCATCGTCTGACGAATGAACGGCATAATTTGGAGGCTTAAATGAAGAGAGAGAATGAAGAGTGAGAAATTAGAGAGAGAAAGAGGAGAGAGAAATATGAGAGAGAAATTGGTTGTGGGACCCACCGTGCCAAAGTGGCATGCTGCAGCACCAGCCACATGGCCAGCCATGGCATAGCCACATGGCCAGCCGCATGGCACAGCCATAGGCGGACACCAGCAGCAAGCACCACAGGCAAGCCTTGTGCAAGCACCACAGGCAAGCCATGTGCAAGCCATGCACCAAGTACAGCAGCACGCCCACAAGGCAGCAAGGCCCGCAGGCCCACTACTGCGCATGGCATTGTCGCCCATCAGGTGTTTGTTAATTTTCTAGAGACAGAGTGAGCAAATGTTCTAGAGAGAAGTTCTCTCGAGAAGAATTTCGTCTATAGGGTTTTCTAATAAAGCATATCGGTTATAGTGGTGATTTTGGAGGTTGTTTAGGGGCTTTTTGGGTATGAAAAGAGGAGGAGATGCAAGATCGGAGGTCACAATGAAGCCACGCTTCTTAGATTCCAAATCGATGGCTTAAAAATGCACGGGCTCCGGTGTATCTTAGTGATTGCGTCTAGATGCCATCGTGTGCAGTCGGATTAGCTGAGCGCAGGTTTATATCATAGACCGCAAAGCATGAACCCAGCAGAGTGTTTTGGTGTGGCGCTCGTACGGTGCGGAGGCTGAAGGATCCCAATCGAAGGGTCGTAGTCAACATTGATCGCCGCCTGATGAGACCTAATTGATCCAACGGCTCATGGCGCATCCTGCCTTTTTACTTTTGATCCAATGACCAATTGCGGAGATTCTGGGATCTACTAATCATAAGTCAACAACACAGTGGTGGCGGTGGCTCTAAAGTGTACCGCGGGTGCACGATGAACCTTAAAAAGATTCTATTTCTCTTAATTTCATTGGCCGAACTTCAAACCGACATAACTTCCTTATCCGAGCTCCAAATTGGGCCGTTCAAGTTGCAGTTTTCATATTTTTGGCTCCTCTATTCGTGGGGGATTATTGGGAGTCTTAAAAATGCTAAGAAAAATCGAAAAGAGATTTTTGAAGGTAGACAGAAGGTTTTCTAGGGTTTCGTGCCCTATGGGAGTGATCTATCACCAACCACCTCTTCTCTGCGCATCAATGGAGTGCTAAATCCCTGTGAGAGGTTGATAGAGTTTTTATTTTCCAAAAATGGTGATTATGGATTGTGTGGAAGAGATTGAAAGCCTGTGAGCATGGTGTGCTCTATGAATCATGTTCTGTCATTATTGAAGGTTGTTGAAGAGTTCTTGAGACCAGTGTAAAGCCTTAGAGATATTATCTACCATTCGAAAACAATTGATTGTGAGATTTTCTCATTCCCCATCTTTTAATTGTTTTCTATGCATTGTATGCTAGCATAGGTGAAAGAAAAAAATTGAATACCTATCTAGTCTGTGGGTTTCATTGTAGGGCAATTCTATAAGTCGAAAAATTATTATTTGCTTCCCATGGGTATGGGTTAAGCGTGGTGTGTTCTGTGGGTGATGGACACTGGCTATAAGCCTGAATCATGGCATTATTACACCCTCTTAGTTTTATGCTGGGAAAACCTAGGGTTAGTATCCTTATCTGGTTAGAGACTAAAAGCTGAGTATTGAGTTTATACGGAGTCCGTTGGGTATTACTCCGTGGACTAGCCATCACACATTGTAGTAGTGAACCACATAATATCTCTGTGTTCTTTGTTTTATTCGAGTATAATTTGGAGTGCTTGGAATGGCTTGCAGGGTGGGTGTGTAAATCTGGTAGACCTGACCACTGAGTGGTAGCGAGGTAGATTTGTATGTTTTTGTGCATGTGAGTAAAAAATTAGATCTCTATCAGCTCTGGGCAGCAGTGAAATTATCAAGGAACCCCCCCCCCTCTCAGTGTCATATCAAGTTCATCAGAGTTTACTCTCTTTAGGGGTTATCATCATCAGATTTCACTCTCTTTAGGGGTTATCATCATCAGATTTCACTCTCTTTAGGGGTTATCTATCCTAAAAAAAATATCGATATAATCTCTTTCTTGGACAGGTAACTCTTGTTTGATAACTCTTTTGATGTTAGATTTCGGTGATTCCTACACTAAAAAACAATAAGAAAGTAGAATTGTGTTTTGACAAATCTGGTCAAAAGAGTTCAATGCCATAGGAAACATACTATTTTTCACAAAATGGGTCGGGTTGAAATCTAACCACTTGAATCATAGTGAGGTTTAGAGTGGAACAAAGTCAAACAAGAACTAACATATCAGTGGTTCAATGCTGTGGTAATGACGCTTTCCAGGAAGCACTCTCAAAAAGTGGGGTTTAATGGTTTAGAATGAACAAGAATCAAACTAGTACTAACATTTAGTGGATCAATGTTGTGGTACTGGTTCTTTCCGGCCCTCTCTTTCAGTGTTGTGGTACTGGCTCTTTCTCTCTCTTTCAAGGCATGTACTAACATTACTTGGCTTATTTTGGGCTGGAGTTGGAGAGAGAAAGCCATTTTAGGATTGAGTGGACAATGAAAAAGTGCAACTGATCAGCGTAGAAAATAATGAATGATGGGTAGACTGTAGGGAAAAGTGACCTTCTGCCTCAAAGGATTCTATTTTAAAATCAATGATTTGTGGATCACTTCATGAATAACCAAAGTATATTCGAGAGAGTGAGTATAGAACAAGAGAATGACTCATTACCAGGTTTTGATCGACTAAGAACCACTTCCTGATCAACTGGATAAAGGTTTAATGGGACTTGAAAAAGACTCTGTTGTCTTATGAACCCACATCAAGCTGGTCCCTCCTCAAGCCCCAAAAATAAGTGCCACACTTTAAGTTTTTACTAAGGATATGTTTGGTTGTCTGGAATAGTAGAGTTTTGCATGAAAAGCTTCAAAAAAAAAAAAGTGAAAATGGGTGGACAGCACTAAAGGTGTTAATCTGTTCATAAATGGTTTATCGGTTGGGTTCGAAGTCATTATTAAGAGAAATCATAATTGAATAGGGCTGCAACAGGATCGGGTTGCTGGGTCGGGTTTTTCAAAACCCTAACCCCAACCCTGATTATTTAAACTTGACCCCAACCCTGTCAAACCCTGCCAGGGTCAAAAATGTATAACACTAACCCTGACCCTGGCAGGGTTGGGCCGGATTAACCATGATTAACCCTGAGAGTTGAAACCATCGAAATTTGGATTGATGAGAAACTAAGTATTTTAGAATATAAAACAACAGTTGAGAAAAGTACAATAGCAATCTAGATATATTGCTCACATAATAACAATCAACCAAGTAATATTTGCTAGATAAACAGTACATAGAATTTACAGATCTCATAATAGAACTAATAACATTCAATACCAATAAAAACTACATTCCCTCTATATAACATATCAAAAAATTCTAAACAGCAATATTAATTAAGAAAATTGCTCATCAAAATGCATCCACTGGAAAGGAAGAATGTCAGTACCAGAGCTTGGTTGGCTGATCTTAAGCTGTCATTGGTCTTCAGCATTAACAGAATCACACAGATTGGGAAGTCTCCTTAGAAGCTCCGAAATCTGAGGAAAATACTAAGATGCATACATCTGCCAAAGAAATATTATTGTCAAGATGAAAGATGACATCTCTATTCTCAATTAACAAAATCTAAACAGATGGCTAATTGTTAAAAGGAATGTCATACCAAGGCTAGTAGAGGACCCAGCTGAGAGAAAAAAGTTCTAGTAGCAGTAGCCAATTTTGGAAGATATTTGCTACTGGATTTCCCTTATGGTGGCAATGAGTAATTTTCTAACATGAAGCTTGATGACAGGAAATCATCCACAATCTACCATTGTTGTGAGTTTGACTGCTAAATCACAGTGTCATTATGCAAATCCCAAATCCCAAATAAACATCCCCAACATATAAGTTTATGTAGAACTAAGCCCTAACCCAGCAAAAAAAACCAGAAGCACAAGAATTAACCGCGAGAAAGCCCAAGTACAGAAATAGTAGAACGGATAAAGAACAACCTTCAAGCAAGAGAATGAAGAAGAACTTACCCTAAAAAAAATGAAGAAGAAGAAACAGAGCATCCATGGAAGTGGGCACTACACCCATCAAATAAACAAACAGAATTGAACCTACTAAAATTAACACCTCATATTTACATCTTCGAGTTGGAAAAGAAACCACAATTCAAAAAAAAAACAAAACAAATACTCAAAAATAGAGCAACCAAGGACCAGAAGAAACAATAGTTCTCTTTACCTGAAACCTTAAATTCAAGCCCTCAGTTTCACCTTTCAAACGAATCTGCAAATGAGAGAAGTAGAAAGAAGTTATCAGCGAAGAAGTTGCCGACTCTCAATCTGGGAGGTGCCTTAGGGTTTAGTTTCAAAGTGAGAGATTGAGAAAAGAGATCAGTTAGTTTCAGACTTTAGAGAGAGAGAGATTGAGAGGCGCCGTTAGGTTTCTTGACTCTGAGGGTCGATTAGGTTTAGCTTTAGGGTTTGGTTTCAGAGTGAGGGATTGAGAGAAGACATCGGAGTAGTTTCAGACTAAAGAGAGAGAGGGATTGAGAGGCAGCGTTAGGTTCGTGACTCTAAGAGTCGATTAGGTTTAAATTTAGGTTTAATATATATATATATATATATATATATATATATATATATATATATATATATATATATATATATATATATATATATATATATATATATATATATATATATATATTCATGTATATACAGGGTCGGGCCAGGCTGGGCTCAACCCAGGGGTCGACCCTAACCCAGCACAACCCTGCCAGGGTTTATTCAAAATTAAACCCTAACCCAACCCTGTCAGGGTTCGGGCCGGGTTCAACCTTGCCAAGGTTTAAAGCGGGCTTGGGCGGGTTCGGGTCGTCAGGGGAAAACTTACACCCCTATATTTAAACCAAGGGAAAAACACAGTTACCTCCCTTGTACTATAGCTTAATGATAGTTGACCCCCAAAATTTCAAGAAAAGACAAATGCCTCCCCTAAAAACACTACTAAAATACAAATATACCCATGTCGTTAAGAATATTCCGTTAGATACCAACGGCAAGAGGTTATTTTTATTTTAATGACCAAATTAATCCTTTCCAAGTGTGATCGACTCTTACCAAAAAAAAAATAGAAAAAACCTGTAATCTTAGGCTCCAACTCAAATGAAGAATCTTCTTTGAATCTCAGTCATTCTCATTGATTCTCATCATTCTCTTTGAATCTTAACCTGTAGACTGTCGTGCAGCTTCTACTCTCATCCTCTTTGAATCTCAGTCATTTTTTTTTTGTGCTAAAGATCCATTAAAATGCATTAAAAATAAATGAAGTTACAACCAGAAACCTTCAGAAGGTAAAACCCCACCTTCAGCATTGCCATCAACAGAGTCCAACTCAAGGTTAATTACATTTTGCAAATCTATACCATGGCCGACCAGAAGCCTCCCAAATCTCAGTCAATCAAAAAGTTTGTTGCTGTAAAATCAAAAACTGATGGAGAAAATGTAGAGATTTGAAGAGGAAAATAAGAATATTACCTCCTCATCAACAAGATTGCCTGAAATCCCAGGACCACCAGGTTGGCAGAGACGATCAATGATGGCATTCATCCCCCTCTCCGTGGCCTCCCTTTGTTCCATAAGAGGCATTGTTCCTGCTTTCAGATCCATTGCCACCATTTATTTTAGGGTTTTTTTTTTTTGGTGAATTTATTTTAGGGTTCACTCTTCTAAAAACTCTTGAAACACGGATTTTATTAATGACTCTTCTACAAACACAGATTTTTTTAAGCACTCTTCTAAAAACTCTAAAATCTCATCTCTCTCTCTCTCTCTCTCTCTTCTCTCTCTCCGATTTCCATTTTCTTCAAACTGTATATTTTATTTTCTCTTCTGTTTAGTTTTAGTTTCGCACCCGCGCCGGTGACGACGAAGGACGATGGCGTGGGAGGAGAGGATCTAGTTCCCTTTGTTTCCCTTTGAACCCTTATTCAACTACCTCTTCTTTCTCTTCATCTTCCTCTGTTTCTGTTACTGCTTCCTCCTATCCTCTGTCTCTTCCCTTCCCCTTCTCTCCTTCGTCTTCTCAGGCTCAAGTATATATAAACCGACTAATTATTATTATTATTATTATTATTGGAAGACTTAACTGATGAACTTGATATGACACTGAGAGGAGGGGTGAATCAGTGTCTGAAACTTTAAACTTTTTCTTGATAAATTTACTGTTTCCCAGAGCTGATGGATATCTAATTTTTCATTCACACACAAGCGCATGCAAATCTACCTCGCTACCACTCAGTGGCCAGGTGTACCAGATTTGCACACCTACTCTGCAAGCCATTCTACGCACTCCAAAATATACCAAAAAATAAAACAATGAACACAGGGATATTACGTGGTTCATCAACACAGTGTGTGATGACTAGTCCATGGAGTAATGCCCAACGAGCTCCGTATTTACTCAACACTCAGTTTTTAGTCTCTAACAAGACAAGGATACTAACCATAGGTTTTCCCAACATAAAACTGAGAGGGCATAACAATGTCAAAATTCAGGCTTAACAGTCAGTGTCCAGCACCCATTGAACACACCACGCTTAACCCGCACCCACGGGAAGCAAATAATTATTTTTTGGCTTATAGAATTGCCATACAGTTAAACCCACAGGCTAGATAGGTATTCAATTTTTTCTTTCACCTATGCGAGCATACAATGCATAGAAAACAATAAAAAGATGGGGAATGGGAAAATCTCACAGTTAATTATTTTTGAAAGGCCAACAATCTCTTATAAGCTTCACACTACCTTCAAGTACTCTCCAACAGCCTTTAATGATGATAGAGATCGATTCAAAGAGCACACCTCACTCACAAGCTTCCAATCTCTTCCACACAACCCATAATCACCATGAATATAAACATAAAAGCTCTACTAACCTCTCATATGAATTTAGCACTCCATTGATGCACAGAGACGAGGTAATTGGTGATAGATCACTCCCACAGGGCACAAAACCCTAGAAAACCTTATGCCTGCATTCAAAACTCTCTTTTCAATTTTTTTTACTATGTTTTTACGACTCCCAACACCACCCAACCAATAGAGCATCAGAAAATATGGAAACTACAACTTGAACGGACCAATTTGGAGCTCAGATGACAAAGTTATGGCGGTTTGAAGTTCGACCAATAAGATATTAGAAAATGGAATCTTTCGAAGTCATATCGTGCACCCGCACCGCATGGAAACACCGCCGCCTTATGCGCTATCGAGTTATCATTGGCGGAGGAGGAATCTCCTTCGTACACCATCAGATCTAACTCAAAAAGGCAGGATCTTGTCTTTGCCTTAGGATCTGCATCAATCACGTCTCGGAAAATAGGATTGAATCGTAACCGCAAGATCTGGATTTTTTCACCACTGTAATAAGCACGCGGCACATGGGATCAGGTTATCTGGTTCATGCGTCACGGAGCACCATTATAAGTTACGCACAGCCAATTAAAAGGACCGCGATGGAATCTTGACGTGTCCTTCATGATACACATTAGCCCTCGAATTTCAGGGCCATCAGATTGGTATTTCGCCTTCGTGGCTCTATCTGAAGCGCTGATCTCGCATCTTTTCCTTCCAAACTAGACCAAAAAGCCCTTGAGAACCTTTAGAAAGGCCTCTATAACCATCAATCACATATAACAAAACCTGTAGAGCTATTTGGTTCCCGAGAGGTGCTTCTCTCTAACCAGAACCGATTCTCTCTCTAAGACTTTTCACAAACAAGTGGCGGGCATGCTGGGGAGGGCGGCTAAGGATCATTCGCATGGGCATGCGACCATGGGCTTGCGGCTGTGGCACCATGTTGTGCATGCAGGCCTGCCTCAGTGTGGCTGCCTAGGCACTTGTTGGGTGGCTAGCTTGCTGCATGGCCTGCTGCTGGTGTCGGCCTATGGCTGTGCCATGCGGTTGGCCATGTAGGGCTGCCACTGTGGTGCCGCGGCCCTCGGCCAGGCTGGCTGCCATGGTGGCATGCCACCTTGGCACAGTGGGTCCCACCCACTATTTTCTCTCTCCTCTTACTCTCTCCTCATTCTCTCTCTACATCGTCTTTCTTTCTTTATATTTAATGCTTCAAAAGATGATGCTGCAACACTGTAACATTGCCTCAACACTAAAATCACTGTCATGCAATCAAAAACTGTCACATCATTAGTTTCTGTGCCACATCACTAGTAGGGCCCATAAAAAATCTCTCTCATCAAATTGAATGTAAAATACTACTCAACTCATTGCAAGTCATCTAAAATACATGTAGAACTCTATAGAACATATATACGAGGTTGCCACATCTGTTCCACTGCACTGACACTCTCTCTCCTACACTAACACTCTCTCTCCTCATTTCTCTAACTGAATGCTCACAAACACTGTCACATCAACTAAGTTGCCAACAATGACAACATAAAGTCCAACATTAAATGGTTATTTGTTGATTTTCTCTTAAATAGATTACAAACCTTTTAAAAGTGGCATATGATTGAAAATTTGAACTCTGTTTGGGGGTAAAATTGTCTATAGAAAAATTCACTTTTAAAACCGTTAAAAATTGGGGCAGTTTGTTTTTTCCTGAAACTTTAAGGGTCAATTGTCATTAAGGTATAGTACAGGGGAGGTAACTGTCTTTTTCCCTTGAATCAATTAATAATTGGTTCTTGATTTTTAAATCAAGTCGAATCGATTAACAATTGGTTTATAGATTCCTTGACGGTTTCAATTACTTGTTTCATATATTGTTTCTTATATTGTTTATTGGAAAGGAGCAATTATTTTATGACCGTAATAGCTAAAAAACAAAAGTTTAAATATTAAATTATAAACTAAAAGTATCATATTACATGGGCATGATATTATGTCAAGGCATAGCATATTAAAATTATATACTATAAATGAAATATTATACATTTAACCGATTTTATTCAGTTTCCTAACCAGTTTTGTTTGATTTTATTTATTCGGATAACTAACGGATGTTAATGATTCTACATCACAACCGAACTGATTAACTATGTGTCTGACCAAAATCGAACAGACTAATTTTGGTTTGGCCCGGCTGGATTTTTTACTGGTCGATTTCGATTTGGTTTCTTTGTTTTGATTCAAAATTGTGCCGATATATATATATATATATATATA
Source organism: Protea cynaroides (assembly GCA_028583415.1). Taxonomy (NCBI): domain Eukaryota; kingdom Viridiplantae; phylum Streptophyta; class Magnoliopsida; order Proteales; family Proteaceae; genus Protea; species Protea cynaroides. Next base: position 14,253,117 of record CM053272.1, on the reverse strand, counting down.
TATATATATACACACTGATCAAGTTGAGTAAAATTATTTACTTGTTTTGAGTCTTCCTTCTTCTTTTTTTCTATTAGATCCTGGTCTTATTTCTGTTTATTTTTATTATCTTTTTTTTTTTTATGAACAAAGATATTATTGATAAGAAACAGGATTACAAACCGAGTTATCAATGATACAAGGATCAATCAAGTAAGGAGAGAATAATGACCAATCAAATGTTCCTGAAATTGTCATAATCTTCTGAATAAGAGAATGAGCCAAAGGATTAGCATCTCTTGAAATAAAGAAAAAATGTCATTCTTCACAAGACTTGCAAGATCCCTAATGTCCATCAAGGCCAACCGTATAAGAATATTAAGAATATAATTCGGATTCAAAATAGAAAAGATAACATCCTTGGTATTCTTTACGATACGTCAAAAGTGAATTTTATCAGACATTTTTTTTTTCTTCTCTTCTTTCTACGTCCAAACACAGCCTAATGGTCAGCAAGAATAACAACGAATCCCTTCCTTTAACAACGAAGACCAAGTTTCATAAGGCAACTAACATTTAAACTTGGACTTTGGACATCACGTTGGTTATAGAGTCGTCAGACGAAGTCATCAACCAATCCCCTCATTTTGCTTCTAGGAGATAGAGCTTAGCTTTTGCGTGAGGATGGATACATACTAACTAGTGGGACCAATGAAAATACAACCCAATTATTGATGAACAAGATTTAATTTTCTTATAAAAAAATAGAGTAAACAATTGGTATTTTTTCTCCCAAAAAAAAAATCTCATAGGTATTTTCTTTGTAGTTTGTCCTTAAATCATGGACACTCAAATCTTTCAAACAATTTCAAAGAAATACCTTTATATCAAAATAAATTTCAAAAAAGAATTTACTTCGTTAATGAATTTTCGTTAACTAACCACAAAAGTTAAAATTTAAACTTTTAATACTTAAAATATCCTTCAGCATAAATTAAATGACCATTTTACCTTCATTTAAACTTTTCATTTACATGAAATCCACTCTCATAAGTTAACCAAAATTCAATGGAAGGCTTAAATGGGAGTAAAATGATCTTTTAACTTATGCAGGAGGGTATTTTAAGTATTAAAATCCTAATTTTTAGTTTTTATTTTCAATTAACGAAAATTCACTAACGGAGTAGGCTTTAGGTAAATGGGGTAAAATGATCTTTAAACTTATGCAGGAGAGTATTTTAGGTATTAAAATTCTAACTTTTAATTTTCGTCACCAGTTAACAAAAATTCACTAACGGAGTAGGTTTTTTTTTATATTTATTTTGATTTAAGGGAGTGTCTTTGAAATTGTTTAAAATGTTTGGGATGTACTTGATTTAAGGACAAACTACGAGGGAGATACTTATAATTTACTCAAGAAAATAAGATTCGATTTCATTTTGTCGCAAGTTGAATCAGACTGATTTGATTTTAGTCTGGCTCGATACATCACTGAGAGAGAGAGAAAGAGTTTAAAATTCAACATGTGAGTAATTTTGACTATGACCTCTCTTTCTAATGGTTAGAATAGACACATCATCAACCCATGTAATAGAATAAATTTCTTATGACATTTATAAATAAAAAAAAATAAACTTTTGTAACAATTCTTTTTGCCTGGTCTTGAATGTCGTCTTCAGAGTAAGCTTTATATATAGATATAGCGATTGAAAACCTTAATATCTAACACAAAAGTATAAACAGTTAAATTAATCATTACCATTACTTTTAAGTGGGCCCGATATTTTAGATGAACTCACACTTGTTTTTTTAATTATGTGAATATATTAATTAGTGATTAATATAATCTCCGCCGCCTGCCGATGAAGACAAAACAATGAAGTTGTAGCTCCAATATGGAACTAGTAGTTATCACATTTAATATATATATATATATATATATATATATATATATATTGGTGATTTATTTCTTTGTGAGTGGGTGTCATTTTTGTGATATGGAAGTTGGATAGTGAGGTGCTTAAATGCTATCAATCGACCAATGACTGACTTGTGGTTGGAGATTTGTCAACTTCTTGGTTCGAGAGCATTCTCGTCTTTCCTAACACTTAAATCGAAGGCACTTTCGAATAATCATGACTAGGGGTAAAACCGACTGTAACAATTTTAACATGTAATTGAAAGGTAGGATGAGACCCATTTTAGATCTCCATAAATAGATTTACCTATCAAAAGTTATATCATATTCCATTATTCACTCTCTTTCTATTGTTCGTCCCTTAACTGTTTATTACTTGATTTTCTGGCTTAAGTATCAGAGTGCATCCCTCGGATCCCAAATTCCTACTGTCCGTTTGTTGTTGTTTATAGTGTAGATCCCCACTTCAAATGATCAACTTAGATTCCCACAGTAAAATGTAATATTATCATCTCTCATAAAGATGCCATGTGTGATATGATAAGGGTTGGGGATGGAGATTTTATGGTTGAATTTCAAGCAGCCGGCCAAGATGGAATCCTTTTCATTTCGCCAGGGATAACATGAGTTGGGCCCCACTTGAGGTCTCCCCCACTCATTCTTATGACTTATGAGTTTTTGAAGGTGGTTAAACAATTCCACCTTTGGACAAAAATTTGTAGGGCGGTGACGGCTTTTTTGTTTTTTTTTTTGTTTGGTAGAAGGGTGGTGACGACTTTGTTTGTTAATGTTTTCTATCATTTCTCAGTATAATTTGCACTTATTTTAAGATTAATTGTTTTTTTTTTATATCATAAATAAAATGATTAGAACAGTTTTAAGTTCTATTGTATGTTTCTATTTTAGGGCATTATTTTAGGAAATTTAAGGGACCTATTTTGCAATTTCCCTTTATTTTGTTAACTTTTTATCTCCCTTGGGTGGGAAATGGAAAAGAATATTCCATTATATAGGGGACCTATTTTGTAATTTTTTTTTTATTTTAGGGGTTATCTATCCTAAAAAAAAATTGATATAATCTCTTTCTTGGACTTGGACAGTTAACTCTTGTTTGATAACTCTTTTGATGTTAGATTTCGGTGATTCCTACACTGAAAAACGTTAAGAAAGTAGAATTGTGTTTTGACAAATCTGGTAAAAAGAGTTCAATGCCACAGGAAACATACTATTTTTCACAAAATGGGTCGGGTTGAAATCTAACCACTTGAACCATACTGAGGTTTAGAGTGGAACAAAGTCAAACAAGAACTAACATTTCAGTGGTTCAATGCTGTGGTAATGACGCTTTCCAGGAAGCACTCTCAAAAAGTGGGATTCACATCGTCTCCTCTCAATGATTTTAGGAGGACATGGCAACCTATCTCGGATGACTGCCACATGGCTTTCGGGTGAATCCCGAGACCCGCGCGCGGAGCCGACAACCCCGTCTCGGCTTTCACCCGGTGTCGGCCCGGGGCGTGGATCATCCGGGATAGTGGCGGTCGTCGATCCTCCCAAGAAGTCGGCGTCCGATCTGGGAGGAGACCATGTGAATACCAAAAAGTGGGGTTTAATGGTTTAAAATGAACAAGAGTCAAACCAGTACTAACATTTAGTGGATCAATGTTGTGGTACTGGTTCTTTCCGGCCCTCTCTTTCAATGTTGTGGTACTGGCTCTTTCTCTCTCTTTCCAGGCATGTACTAACTTTACTTGGCTTATGTTGGGCTGGAGTTGGAGAGAGAAAGCCATTTTAGAATTGAGTGGACAATGAAAAAGTGCAATTGATCAGCGTAGAAAATAATGAATGATGGGTAGACTATATGGAAAAGTGACCTTCTGCCTCAAAGGATTCTATTTTAAAATCACTGATTTGTGGATCATTTCATGAACGTGATGAACCTTGAATGACACTGAGAAGGGATGAATCTGTAAATACTTTTTCTTGATATTTCTTTGTTGTCCACCACTTATAATGAATAAAACTGCTCCATACACAATCGTATGCAAATCTACCTCACAACCACTCAGTGGCCAGGTCTACCAGATTTGTACACCCATCCTGCAATTCATTCCACGCACTTCACAAAGCACATAATCAAGCAAACCACAACACACAAAGATTACGTGGTTCACCACCACAGTGAGTGATGGTTAATCCACGGAGTAATGCCCAATGGGCTTCGTATTTACTCAATACTCAACTTTTAGCCCTTTACAGGACAAGGGTGCTCACCCTAAATTTTTTCAGCATAAAACTGAGAGGGCGTAACAACGCCAGAATTCAGGCATAAAGCCAGTGTCCAGCACCCACTGAACACACCACAACAAATACAATTTTTGGGGCTTATAATGATGCCCTACAATTAACTCCCAACCTAGCAAGGCATTCAATATATTTTCTTTTTTTTCTTTGCCTAATGCTAGCATACATTAGATTCCCATACAACATCGGCATTCAACATCATCAACCTACTTTAACATACAATGAATTGATTCAATAAATAGTAAGGGAGATGAGAAAATCTCACAACCAATTTTTCTGATAATTGACTATGTTTCTCTTCATCTGGTAGTCAATAAATCCCTTGTCATATGCAATCAAGCTCTTCCAGCCTTCAAGAATACTTCAGTGTATCGGCATCAGCAAGAACAGAGATGGAGAATGACTGTCTTCAATTTTCAGAGCAAGAAAGATCAAAAAATCATGAAGTTCTCCCCTCTTTCTTTAAAAAAACCTTCCTCCTGTCTGATTTTCACGGCCACTAGTCTCTCAAACCATTCTCAATTGATAGAAAATGAAAAACCTAACTCGGAGCAATTCGGATCGTCGGATTTGGCCACCGGATGGCCAAGTTATGAAGAAAACAAGTTTGGCCATTCAAAAAATTCCAAATGGAATCTTTTAATTCCATTTGGTGCGCCTGCGACACACCGTAGCCGAGCCGCGCCGCGCCGCTGTCACATTCTGATTGGTTTAGAGAGGAATCTAGGCCATCTGCCGTTGGATCACAATCAAAAAGGCGAGATTTGTTTCTCACCGTTGGATCTGCATATGTTGCGTCGACGAACTTCGGAATTACTCCAAGCCATACGATCAGAATCACATGCGCGCTACACCATCTACGCGTCACACGGAATCAAGGTTCCGCTTCTGTGTAATGCGCCGCAATTTATTAAATTGCATCTGACCAATAAAATCATGCGCGGGAGAATCTGGGCGCACCGTTTGCGCCACATCATAGCGCGCAACATCTAGAGCCGTTCATTTGGAATCTGACCTGCGTGGCTTCATTTAATCCGTTGATCTCGCATCTTCAACATTCTTTTCTTCCCAAAATACCCCTGAGAATCCAAAAAATGGCCTCTGTAACCATTGAAGTTTTATTAAACTTCTGCCAGGGTCGATTTTCCAGAGAGCTTTTCTCTCTCCTAGAAAATCGTCGAACACTTGGTGGGCGTGCGGGAGAGGGGTAACCAACGCGCGCGGAGGCTGGTAGCAGCGAGGCTAGCTGCCTTGCGGGCTTGCGGCAGGGCATGCCTGCGGACTGTGCGAGATGGTGCCATGCGGGCTGGCCTGCTTGGCCTGCCTGCGATGGTGCCATGCGGCTGGCCTGCTGGGCCTGCCTTGCTGTGGTGCCATGCGGCTGGCCTGCTGGCTGGCTGCCTTGGTGCTCGGCCAGGTTGGTTGTCTAGGTGGGCATGCCTCCGTGGTGGGTCCCACCTTCTCTCTCCTGGGTCCCACTTTCTCTCTCCACTTTCTCTCTCCTCTTTCTCTCTCCTCTAATTCTTTCTCCTCTTTCATGCTTCACAGTATCTGTAACACAGCCATATCACCTGTAGGATCCGCATACACTTTCTCTCATCAACCTTTGCCAACAATTACAATACGTAGGCCAACAATCTCCTGGAATTGTTGGCAACTGCTCAATCCACAGACATTTCTCCCCCTTTGACAACAAGAACAAAGGGATTTCCTACATAGGAGTGCCCACCGCATCTTCTCAATCCTATGGATGCTCCAAAACATATAGTTATAACCATAGCAGCACAAAAAAAATACCAACAGACTCCCCCTGAGTCCTACAAAGGAAGCAAAAAAAAATAGAATAAGCAAACCCTACTCCCCCTCACTCCAAGCTTCTCAATGCTTGGGGAAGATAATCACTCCCAATTTCTGTCTCAAGTAGTCAAACTGATCTCTGGGGAGTGGCTTTGTGAAGATATCTGCAATCTGCTCTGCTGTAGGAATGAACTTTAACTAAACTTCTCCTTCCAAAACCTTTTCTCTCAAGAAATAATACCAAATGGCTATGTGCTTCGTCCTGGAGTGCATAACTGGATTTTTTGAGATATTAATAGCACTTGTGTTGTCACAGAACATTGAAATAGGCTTGTCTGACTCAATGCCTAAATCCTTCAACATTTGTTTCATCTACAAAACCTGTGTACAACAAGAGGTAGCTGCAATGTATTCAGCATCTGCAGTAGATAATGATACTGATTCCTGTTTCTTACTGTGCCAAGCCACTAAATTTCTGCCCAGATAGAAAGCACCTCCACTAATGCTCTTCCTATCATCAACACAACCTGCCCAATCTGCATCTGAGTAGGATGACAAAACTAGATCCTTGCTTTTTGCATACCAAAGACCATACTCCATTGTCCCCTTCAGGTATCTGAAGATTCTCTTCACAGCTACCACATGTGTTTCCTTCGGGCCAGCTTGAAATCTAGCTACCATGCACACAGACTAAAGGATATCTGGTCCAGTAGCAGTCAAGTAGAGAAGACTTCCTATCATTGACCTGTACATAGTATTATCAACTGAGGGAGAGTCATCATCTTTACTTAGCTTACAACTTGTCATCATTGGAGTGCTCATTGGTGTACAGTCTTCCATTGTGAATTTCTTCAACATTTCCTTCACATATTTGGTCTGAGATAAAAAGAATCCATTCTTTAACTGGCTGATCTGAAGACCTAAAAAATAAGATAACTCTCCAATCATAGATATCTCAAACTCATCTTGCATTCTCTGAGCAAAGTCTTGACATAACTCATCCTTTTGGCCTGCAAAGATGATATCATCTACATATACAACCACAACTGTCTGATTGCCATCCATAGATTTAACATATAAATTGCTATCAACCAAACCCTTTTTGAAACCCAACTTACACAGATAAGTATCCAGTCTTGAATACCATGCTCTGGTGCTTGCTTCAACCCATACAATGCTTTCTTCAGTTTACACACAAGTGTAGGGTCCTCACTCAGTTGAAATCCTTCTGGTTGCTCTATATACACCTCTTCTTCCAAGTCACCATTCAGAAAAGCTGACTTGACATCCATCTGATAAACTTTGAAGTTCTTGTGCACTGCAAAAGCAAGAAACATCATGATAGCTTCCAACCTAGCCACAGGAGCAAATGTTTCTTCAAAGTCAATGCCCTCAACCTGAGCATATCCTTTACAAACTAACCTGGCCTTGTTTCTTACAATTTTGCCATCTTCATTGAGCTTGTTCCTGTAGACCCATTTAGTGCCAATGGCATTCTTGTCTATAGGCCTTGGCACCAATTCCCAAGTTTTATTTTTCTCTATTTGATCCAACTCTTCATTCATTGCCTTGAGCCAACTAGCATCTTCACATGCCTCTGCAACTGATTTTGGTTCAATATGAGATGGTAATGAAAACATTTGTTTTGGTTGTCTCACCTTTCTTGTTTGCATACCAGCAGATGGATTACCAAGAATTAATTGCTTAGGATGATTATTTTTTACCCTTCTTGAGCCACTTTTATTCTGCCTATCTCGCCTCCCGAATCGATCTGCTCTTCTCTTTCTTCCGTCTCAACTACTGCTCTGTCTTGGCTCATTTGTAACATCCTGCTCCTTTTACCGTTTCAATGTCATTCTGCTCACTGTCCAGGTCTTCAAAAATAGGTACCTCATTATTTGATTCTGTAGGAGAATTCTTGTGCTCATCAACTCTCACATCTGCACTTTCAATAATCTTGCCAAGTTTTTTATTGTAACATTTATATGCTTTACTTGAGGTAGAGTAGCCAAGAAAAATTCCTTCATCTGCTCGATCATCAAACTTCCCTAGACCATAACTAGTGTTCTTGATATAACACTTACTACCAAACACCTTGAAGTGCTTTGCTGTGGCCTTCTTACCAAACCATAGTTCATAGGGTGTCTTGTCTTCATGTGGCCTCAACATACACCTATTCTGAACATATATTGTTGTATGCACTGGCGCTTCTCTCCGAATTTATTCCCCATGTCATTTTCGGTTAACATAGTTCGGCCATCTCTCGAACAGTTCTATTCTTTCTTTCGCAACACCATTTCTCTTTGTGGTGTTCTAGGAGCTGAAGTTTGTCTCTTATTGCCGTTCTCGGAACAATATTCCGCAAAGTCAATCCGGTGTACTCTCCTCCCTGTCGGATCTCGGACACTTGATTTTCTTCCCCGACTCATTTTCAACTTGAGTCTTGAAGATCTTGAATCTAGCCAAAGCTTCGACTTATGTTTTGAAAACATTACCCAAGTCATTCTGGAGTAGTCATCTATAAAAAGAATGAAGTACCTTTCTCCTGCAATGCTTTGTGTTCTCACTGGCCCACATAAATCTGTATGAATTATCTCCAATGGTTGAGTAGTGTGGTATTCCTTAGGCTTAAATGATGTTCTTGTCTGCTTCCCCTTCTGACAAGATGCACAAATATCATTGGAAGGCTTTTTCAATGAAGGAATATCTCTCACATCATTTTTGTTAGATATTTTGGACAGATTTTCAAAACCAATATGTCCCAATCTTCTATGCCATAGCCATGTTTCCTCTTCTTGACTCATCATACAATTCTCTTCAAACTCTTCTGTCTTGGAACCTCTCTTCTTGTCCTGCTATGCTGACTCTGTAAATGTGACATAGAGGGAAAAATGGTTCTACAGTTCCTTGCTACATGCCCAAAGTTATTACAATTGTAACACTCTACAAAGTTCTCTTCAAGGGGAGCAAATTGATTTCTACTTTCAAATTTTACATCTCTCATGTTAAATTTGCAAGTAGCAATTTTATGTCCAAAATTGTTACATCCGTGCGGGAACCTTGAAAATAAGGTCTTGACCTTACAGTTTTCATGTATCTCATCTTGTCTCTCGTGGTGCCTTCGGGATAGTTTTCTCTGTAGAAATTATCATACTCCATTCTCTTTCCTTGCCATGTATTTTGTCTTGGCCTTGCATAGTTAGTCTTAGGAAGAGAAATATTGTTTCCACCTTGACAATGAACTATTGGGTCCTTACCCTTTTCATTTTCCTTCACAAAAGATATGGGCTCTTTTCCTTTTGAATTTGTAATTTTTGAAGTCTGTCCTTTATCAAAACCAAGGCCAAACTTGATGTGGGAAGGTCTTTGAGCATTGATAATCCTGTCAAGTTTGTTACTACTTGGATGCACTGAAGTAGACTTATTTAAATCATCATGTTGAGATAATTTTTGTCGTCTCTCAACCTCTTCTTTTTCATACTCTGCTACTTTTGTCTTTAGAAGAGTAAAATCATTTTCAAATTCTTCAAATCATTCAACCATAGGAAGTTGTTATTCAAGTTGAACTTTCAGACTTGCATTCTCATTCAACACCATGGTGTAATCTACAGATGCCTGTTTAAGCTGAGTATTGAGATTTTCTATAATTTTCTTGGACTCTTCATATTGAGCTTTCAGATCTTGAATTTCTTGCTTTTGCTTTTTGATTTCTTGAGAGGCAAGCTTGTTATGTTTTCTTTCCTTCTTAAGCTCCTTCATGGCTGCAACAAGTTCTTCCTCAAAATTTATCTCACCCTCTTCATCACTGCTTGAAAAATTATCTTCCTTGTCTCTCTCTTCATCACCACTTGAGATAGAATTCACAATTTTTCCTTTATCTGTGATCTTCTCTTGAGCTTCAATGTAAACCATAAACAAAGCCTCACTAGGCTCATCTTCGAGAGATTTCATCGGAGTTATCATCCGAAGTTTCGGTGCTTCTCTTAGAGATAAAACTCCTTTTCTTTGGACTTGTTTTTTCTTGAAGTTATAATTTTTCTTTCCTTCAAACTTGCTTTTCGTCTTCTTCATCATCAATTGTCAAACTTACTCTTCATTGGGCATTTTACAGCAAAATGTCCAACCTTGCCACAGTTGATACATTTGAAAGAAAGCTTATTCTTGTATTTACCTGTACCCTTCTTTAATTTTCTTGTGAAATGAGCTGTGGCTTCATCTTCACTTTCTTTCTCATTTTGCTTTCCCGAAATCTTCAGCTTCTTCATAGCTTTGAAAGCAACCTGCTTATCACCAGTGGTTCCTGGATCAATCCTCATCTCAAAAATCGTCAAAGCTCCATGAATTTCATCAATTGTAACTTTGTTCCAAGTCCTTGGTTTCTTTAAGTGCGAATATCTTTGACTCAAATTTTGGGGTGAGAGACCTCAAAATCTTCTGACAAACAATATGACCTTTCAAATCTTCACCAAGTCCTCTAATAGAATTGACCACTTCATTAACCCTGTTCATGTATTGATCAATGGTCTCATCTTCATTCATCTTCATTCTCAAACCCGACCTCCGAATGTCCCGTAGCTTGACAGTCTTGATTTTCTTATCTCCTTCATAGATGTTTATTAGTCTATCCCGAGACTTCCTTTGCGGTCTTGCAATCCATGACCTTGGACAATTCACTGTTGGTCAGACCACCTTGAATGGCATTGAGTGCCTTTCTGTTATTCTCAAAATTCTTTTTGTCTATAGCACTAGGAGCAACTGTGTCATGTGGAATGTAGCCAAATTCAACTGCAGCCCAAACATCAAATCCAAGTGATCCCACATATATCTCCATTCTCCTTTTCCAAAAAAACAAAGTCTGTCCCATCGAACAATGGGGGTTTATGTGAACCTTCCCCTGATGCCATTGCTACCCTCTGATCTCTCAGATGCTGATTTAGCTTTCACTGAGCCTGGTGCTCTGATACCAATTGATGAACCTTGAATGACACTGAGAGGGGGGGGTGAATCAGTGTGAATATTTTTCTTGATATTACTTTGCTTTCCACTGCTTATAATGAATAAAACTGCTCCATACACAATCGTATGCAAATCTACCTCACAACCACTCAGTGGCCAGGTCTACCAGATTTGCACACCCATCCTGCAATTCATTCCACGTACTTCACAAAGTACATAATCAAGCAAACCACAACACACAAAGATTACGTGGTTCACCACCACAGTGAGTGATGGCTAATCCACGGAGTAATGCCCAATGGGATTCGTATTTACTCAATACTCAATTTTTAGCCCTATACAGGACAAGGGTGCTCACCCTAAATTTTCCCAGCATAAAACTGAGAGGGCGTAACAACGCCAGAATTCAGGCATAAAGCCAGTGTCCAGCACCCACTGAACACACCACAACAAATATAATTTTTGGGGCTTATAATGATGCCCTACAATTAAATCCCAACCTAGCAAGGCATTCAATATATTTTCTTTTTTTTCTTTGCCTAATGCTAGCATACATTAGATTCCCATACAACATAGGCATTCAACATCATCAACCTACTTTAACATACAATGAATTGATTCAATAAATAATAAGGGAGATGAGAAAATCTCACAACCAATTTTTATGATAATTGACGATGTTTCTCTTCATCTGGTAGTCAATAAATCCCTTGTCATATGCAATCAAGCTCTTCCAGCCTTCAAGAATACTTCAGTGTATCGGCATCAGCAAGAACAGAGATGGAGAATGACTGTCTTCAATTTCCAGAGCAAGAAAGATAAAAAAATCATGAAGTTCTCCCCTCTTTCTTCAAAAAAACCTTCCTCCTGTCTGATTTTCGCGGCCACTAGTCTCTCAAACCATTCTCAATTGATAGAGAATGAAAAACCTAACTCGGAACAATTTGGATCGTCGGATTTGGCCACCGGATGGCCAAGTTATGAAGAAAACAAGTTCGGCCATTCAAAAAATTCCAAATGGAATCTTTTAATTCCATTTGGTGCGCCTGCGACACACCGTAGCCGAGCCGCGCCGCGCCGCTGTCACATTCTAATTGGTTTAGAGAGGAATCTAGGCCATCTGCCGTTGGATCACAATCAAAAAGGCGGGATTTGTTTCTCGTCGTTGGATCTGCATATGTTGCGTCAACGAACTTCGGAATTACTCCAAGCCATACGATCAGAATCACATGCGTGCTACACCATCTACGCGTTACACGGAATCAAGGTTCCGCTTCTGTGTAATGCGCCGCAATTTATTAAATTGCATATGACCAATAAAATCATGCGCGGGAGAATCTGGGCCCACCGTCTGCGCCACATCATAGCGCGCAACATCTAGAGCTGTTCATTTGGAATCTGACCTGCGTGGCTTCATTTAATCCGTCGATCTCGCATCTTCAACATTCTTTTCTTTCCAAAATACCCCTGAGAATCCAAAAAATGGCCTCTGTAACCATTGAAGTTTTATTAAACTTCTGCCTGGGTTGATTTTCCAGAGAGCTTTTCTCTCTCCTGGAAAATCGTCAAACACTTGGTGGGCGTGCGGGAGAGGGGTAACCAACGCGCGCGGAGGCTGGCAGCAGCGAGGCTAGTTGCCTTGCGGGCTTACGGCAGGGCATGCATGCGGACTGTGCGCGATGGTGCCATGCGGGCTGGCCTGCTTGGCCTGCCTGCGATGGTGCCATGCGGCTGGCCTGCTGGGCCTGCCTTGCTGGTGCCATGCGGCTGGCCTGCTGGGCCTGCCTTGCTATGGTGCCATGCGGCTGGCCTGCTGGCTGGCTGCCTTGGTGCTCGGCCAGGTTGGCTGTCTAGGTGGCATGCCTCCGTGGTGGGTCCCACTTTCTCTCTCCTGGGTCTCACTTTCTCTCTCCAATTTCTCTCTCCTCTTTCTCTCTCCTCTAATTCTTTCTCCTCTTTCATGCTTCACAATATCTGTAACACAACCATATCACCTGTAGGATCCGCAGACACTTTCTCTCATCAACCTTTGCCAGCAATTACAATACGTAGGCCAACAGAACCAATCCTGATTTGTGGATCACTTCATGAATAACCAAAGTATATTCGAGATAGTGAGTATAGAACAAGAAAATGACTCATTACTTGGTTTTGATTCACTAAGAACCACTTCCTAAATGACTCATTACCAGGTTTTGATCCACTAAGAACCACTTCCTGATCAACTGGATAAAGGTTTAATGGGACTTGGAAAAGACTGTTGTCTTATGAACCCACATCAAGCTGGTCCCTCCTCAAGCCCCTAAAATAAGTGCCACACTTTAAGTTTTTACTAAGGATATGTTTGGTTGTCTGGAATAGTAGAGTTTTGTATGAAAAACTTCAAAAAAAGTGAAAATGGCTGGACAACACTAAGGGTGTCACTCTGTTCATAAATGATTTATCAGTTTGGTTCGAGATCAATATTAAAAGAAATCATAATTGAATAGGGCTACAACAGGGTCAGGTTGGGTCAGATTTTTCAAAACCCTAACCCCAACCCTAACTATTTAAACTTGACCCTAACCCTATCAAACCCTGCGAGGGTCAGAAAATGTACAACCCTAACCCTGACCCTGGCAGAGTTGGGCCTAACCCTAACCTGCCTTGATTGACCCTGACAGGGCCGGGTTGGGCCGGGTTAACCCTAATTAACCCTGAGAGTTGAAACCATCGAAATTTGGATTGATCATAAACTAAGTATTTCAGAATGTAAAACGACAGTTTAGAAAAGTGCAATAGTAGTCTAAATATATTGCTCAGAGAATAACAATCAACCAAGTAATATTTGCTAGATAAGCAGTACATAGAATTTACAGATCTCATAATAGAACTAATAACATTCAATACCAATGAAAACAAACTACATTCCCTCTATATAACATATCAAAAAATTCTAAACAGCAATATTAATTAAGAAAGTTGCTCATCAAAGTGCATCCACTGGAAAGGAAGAATGTCAGTACCAGAGCATGGTTGGCTGATCTTAAGCTGTCATTGGTCTTCAGCATTAACAGAATCACACAGATAGGGAAGTCTCCTTAGAAGCTCTAAAATCTGAGGAAAATACTAAGATGCATACATCTGCCAAAGAAAGATTATTGTCAGGATGAAAGATGACATCTCTATTCTCAATTAACAAAATCTAAACAGATGGCTAATTGTTAGAAGGAATGCCATACCAAGGCTAGTAGAGGACCCTGCTGAGAGAAAGAAGTTCTAGTAGCAGTAGCCAATTTTGGAAGATATTTGGATTTCCCTTATGGTGGCAGTGAGTAATTTTCTAACATGAAGCTTGATGACAGGAAATCATCCACAATTTACCATTGTTGTGAGTTTGACTGCTAAATCACAGAGTCATTATGCAAATCCCAAATCCCAAATAAACATCCCCAACATATAAGTTTATGTAGATTTAAGCCTTAACCCAGGAAAAAAAAAAAACCAGAAGCGCAGGAATTAACTGCGAGAAAGCCCAAGTACAGAAATAGTAGAAAGGATAAAGAACAACCTTCAAGCAAGAGAATGAAGAAGAACTTACCCTAAAAAAAATGAAGAAGAAGAAACAGAGCATCCATGGAAGTGGGCACTACACTCATGAAATAAACAAACAAAATTGAACCCATTAAAATTAACACCTCATATTTACATCTTCGAGTAGGAAAAGAAATCACAGTCCAAAAAAAACAAAACAAATACTCAAAAATAGAGCGACCAAAGACCAGAAGAAACAATAGTTCTCTTTACCTGAAACCTTAAATTCAAGCCCTCAATTTCACCTTTCAAACGAATCTGCAAACGAGAGAAGTATAAAGAAGTTATCAGCGAAGAAGTTGCCGACTCTCAGTCTAGAAGGTGCCTTAGGGTTTAGTTTCGGACTGAGAGATTGAGAGAAGTGATTGGTTAGTTTCAGACTTCAGAGAGAGAGATTGAGAGGCGCTGTTAGGTTTCCTGACTCTGAGGGTCGATTAGGTTTAGCTTTAGGGTTTGGTTTCAGAGTGAGGGATTGAGAGAAGACATCAGAGTGGTTTCAGACCAAAGAGAGAGGGATTGAGAGGCGCCATTAGGTTCTTGACTCTAAGAGTCGATTAGGTTTAGATTTAGGTTTGATATATATATATATATATATATATATATATATATATATATATATATATATATATAGGGTCGGGCCGGGCCGGGCTCAACCCAAGGGTCAACTCTAACCAAGCCCAACCCTGCCAGGGTTTATACAAAATTAAACCCTAACCCAGCCCTGTCAGGGTTCGAGCCGGGTTTAACCTTGCCAAGGTTCATGGCGAGTCTGGGCGGGTTCGGGTCGTCAGGGTAAAACTTGCACCCCTATAATTGAAACAAGGGAACAAGACAGTTACCTCCCTTGTACTATAGCTTAATGATAGTTGACCCCCAAAATTTTGAAAAAAGACAAATGCCTCCCTTAAAAAACTACTAAAATACAAATATACCCACGCTATTAAGAATATTCCGTCAGATACCAACAGCGAGAGGTTATTTTTATTTTAATGACCAAATTAATCCTTTCCAAGTGTGATCGACGCTTACCAAAAAAAAAAATAGAAAAAACCTGTAATCTCAGGCTCCGACTCGAATGAAGAATCTTCTTTGAATCTCAATCATTCTCTTTGAATTTCATCATTCTCTTTGAATCTTAACCTGTAGACTGTCGTGCAGCTTCTACTCTCATCCTCTTTGAATCTCAGTCATTCTTTTTTTGTGCTAAAGATCCATTAAAATGTATTAAAAATAAATGAAGTTACAACCAGAACCCTTGAGAAGGTAAAACCCCACCTTCGGCATTGCCATCAGCAGGGTCCAACTCAAGGTTAATTACATTTTGCAAATCTATACCATGGCCGACCAGAAGCTTCCCAAATCTCAGTCAATCAAAAAGTCTGCTGCTGTAAAATCAAAAATTGATGGAGAAAATGTAGAGATTTGAAGAGGAAAACAAAAATATTACCTCCTCATCAACAAGATTGCCTAAAATCCCAGGACCACCGGATTGCCAGAGACGATCAATGATGGCATTCATCTCCCTCTCTATGGCCTCCCTTTGTTCCATAAGAGCCATTGTTCTTGCTTTCAGATCCATTGCCACCATTTATTTTAGGGTTTTTTTTTTTTTGGTGAATTTATTTTAGGGTTCACTCTTCTAAAAACTCTTGAAACACGGATTTTATTAATGACTCTTCTACAAACACAGATTTTATTAATCACTCTTCTAAAAACTCTAAAATCTCCTCTCTCTCTCTCTCTCTCTCTCTCTCTCTCTCTCTCTCTCTCTCTCTTCTCTCTCTCTCCGATTTTCATTTTCTTCAAACTGTATATTTTATTTTCATTTCTGTTTAGTTTTAGTTTCGCACCCATACCGGTGACGACAGAGGACGATGGCGTGGGGGGAGAGGATCTTGTTCCCTTTGTTTCCCTTTGAACCCTTATTCAACTACCTCTTTTTTCTCTTCATCTTCCTATGTTTTTGTTACTGCTTCCTCTTATCCTCTGTCTCTTCCCTTCCCCTTCTCTCCTTCGTCTTCTCAGGCTCAAGTATATAAACCGACCAATTATTATTATTATTATTAATTTTTTTTTGGAAGACTTAACTGATGAACTTGATATGACACTGAGAGGGGGGTGAATCAGTGTCTGAAATTTTTTCTTGATAAATTCACTACTGCCCAGAGCTGATGGATATCTAATTTTTCATTCACACACAAGTACATGCAAATCTACCTCGCTACCACTTACTGGCCAGGTCTACCAGATTTGCACACCCACTCTGCAAGTCATTCCACGCACTCCAAAATATATCAGAAAAATAAAACAATGAACACAGGGATATTACGTGGTTCACCAACATAGTGTGATGACTAGTCCACGGAGTAATGCCCAACAGGCTCCGTATTTACTCAACACTCAGCTTTTAGTCTCTAACAAGACAAGGATACTAACCCTAGGTTTTCCCAGCATAAAACTGAGAGGGTGTAATAATATCAAAATTTAGGCTTAACAGTCAATGTCCAACACCCATTGAACACACCACGCTTAACCCTCACCCATGGGAAGAAAATAACTATTTTTAGGCTTTTAGAATTGCATTACAGTTAAACCCACAGGCTAGATGGATATTCAATTTTTTCTTTCACCAATGCTAGCATACATTGCATAGAAAATAATAAAAAGATGGGGAATGAGAAAATTTCACAATCAATTATTTTTGAAAGGCCAGCAATCTCTTTGAAGCTTCAGACTACCCACAGGTACTCTCCAACAGCCTTCAATGATGATAGAGATCGATTTACAGAGCACACCTCACTCACAGGCTTCCAATCTCTTCCACACAATTCATAATCACCATGAATATAAACATAAAAGCTCTACTGACCTCTCATAGGAATTTAGCACTCCATTGATGCAGAGAGAAGAGGTAGTTGGTGATAGATCACTCTCACAAGGCATTAAACCCTAGAAAACCATATGTCTGCCTTCAAAATGCACTTTTCAATTTTTCTGCTACATTTTTATGACTACCAACACTGCCCAACTAATAGAACATCTAAAAGTATGGAAACTGCAACTTGAACGGACCGATTTGGAGCTCGGATGACAAAATTATGGCGGTTTGAAGTTCGGCCAATAAGATATTAGAAAATGAAATCTTTCGAAGTCATACCGTGCACCCGCGCCGCATGGATACACCACCGCCTTATGCACTGTCAAGTTATCATTGGCGGAGGCGGAATCTCCTTCGTACACCATCGGATCTAACTCAAAAAGGCGGGATCTTGTCTCTGCCTTAGGACCTGCATCAATCACGTCTCGAAAAATAGGATTGAATCGTAACCGCAAGATCTGGATTTGTTCCCCGCTGTAATAAGCACGCACCACATGGGATCAGGTTATCTGGTGCATGCGTCACGGAGCACCATTATAAGTTGAGCACAGCCAATTAAAAGGCGCTCGATGGAATCTTGATGCGTCCTTCATGATACACATTAGCCCGCGATTTTTAGGGCCATCAGATTGGTATTTCGCTTTCGTGGCTCTATCTGAAGCGCTGATCTCGCATCTTTTCCTTTCAAACTGGACAAAAAATCCCTTGAGAACCTTTAAAAAGGCCTCTGTAACCATCAATCTCATATAACAAAACCAGTAGAGCTATTTGGTTCCTGAGAGGTGCTTCTCTCTAACCTGAACCGATTCTCTCTCTAAGACATTTCACAAACAAGTAGCGGGCATGTTGGGGAGGGCGGTTAAGGATCATGCGCATGGGCATGTGACCATGGGCTTGCGGCTGTGGCACCATGTTGTGTATGCAAGCCGGCCTCAGTGTGGCTGCCCAGGTAGTTGCTGCGTGGCTGGCTTGCTGCTGGTGTCGGCCTATGGTTGTGCTGTGCGGCTGGCCATGTGGGGCTTCCACTATGGTGTCGCAGCCCTCGGCCAGGCTGGCTTCCATGGTGGCGTGCCACCTTGGCATAGTGGGTCCCACCCGTTATTTTCTCTCTCCTCTTTCTCTCTCCTCATTCTCTTTCCACATCGTCTTTCTTTCTTCATATTTAATGCTTCAGAAGATGATGCCACAACACTGTAACATTGCCTCAACACTAAAATCACTGTCATGCAATCAAAAACTATCACATCATTAGTTTCTGTGCCACATCACTAGTGGGTCCTATAGACAATCTCTTTCATCAAATTGAATGTAGAATACTATTCAACTCATTGCAAGTCATCTGAAACACATGTAGAACTCTGTAGAACACACATACGAGGTTGCCACATCTGTGCCACTACACTAACACTCTCTCTCCTGCACTGACACTCTCTCTCCTCATTTCTCTGACTGAATGCTCACAAGTTGCCAACAATGACAACATAAAGTCCAACATTAACTGGTTATTTGTTGATTTTCCCTTAAAAAGATTACAAACCTTTTAAAAGTGGCATATGATTGAAAATTTGAACTCTGTTTGGGGGTAGAATTGTTTATAGAAAAATTCACTTTAACACTGTTAAAAATTGGGGCAGTTTGTTTTTTTCCTGAAACTTTAAGGGTCAATTGTCATTAAGGTATAGTACAGGGGAGGTAACTGTCTTTTTCCCTTGAATCAATTAATAATTGGTTCTTGATTTTTAAATCAAGTCGAATCGATTAGCAATCGGTTTATAGATTCCTTGACAGTTTCAATTAATCGTTTCATATATAGTTTCTTATATTGTTTATTGGAAAGGGGCAATTATTTTATGTCCGTAATAGCTTAAAAACAAAAGTCTAAATATTAAATTATAAACTAAAAGTATCATATTACATGGGCATGATATTATGTCAAGGCATAGCATATTAAAATTATATACTATAAATGAAATATTATACATTTAACCGATTTTATTCAGTTTCCTAACCAGTTTTGTTTGATTTTATTTATTCTGATAACTAACGGATGTTAACGATTCTACATCACAACCGAACCGATTAACTATGTGTCAAACCAAAATCGAACAGATTAATTTTGGTTTGGCCCGGCTGGATTTTTTACTAGTCGATTTTGATTTGGTTTCTTAGTTTCGATTCAAAATTGTGCTGATTAATATATATATATATATATATATATATATATATATATATATATATATATACACTGATCAAGTTGAGTAAAAATATTTACTTGTTTTGAATCTTCCTTCTTCTTTTCTTTTATTAAATCCTGGTCTTATTTCAGTTTTTTTTTTCTCTTTTTTTTTTTTTTTTAATTTATGAACAAAGATATTATCGATAAGAAACAGGATTACAAATCAAGTAAGGAGAGAATAATGACCAATCAAATGTTCCTGAAATTGTCATAGTCTTCTGAATAAGAGAATGAGCCAAACGATTAGCATCTCTTGAAATAAAGGAAAAAATGTCATTCTTCACAAGACTTGCAAGATCCCTAATGTCCATCAAGACCAACCGTATAAGAATATTAAGAATATAATTTGGATTCAAAATAGAAGAGATAACATCCTTGCTTCCTGATAATTTTCTTTACGATACGTCAAAAGTGAATTTTATCACACTTTTTTTTTTCTTCTCTTCTTTATACATCCAAACACAGCCTAATGGTCAGCAAGAATAACAACGAATCCCTTCCTTTAACAACTAACCTTTAAACTTGGACTTTGGACATCACGTTGGTTATAGAGTCGTCAGAGGAAGTCATCAACCAATCCCCTCATTTTGCTTCTAGGAGATAGAGCTTAGCTATTGCGTGAGAATACATACTAACTAGTCAGACCAATGAAATTACAACCCAATTATTGATGAACAAGATTTAATTTTCTGATAAGAAAAATAGAGTAAACTATAGGAACTTTTTCATAAAAAAAAAAAAAATTCCCATAGGTACTTTCTTTGTACTTTGCCCTTAAATCATGGACACTCAAATCTTTCAAACAATTTCAAAGAAACCCCCTTAAATTAAAATAAATTTTAAAAAAAAAAACTTATTTCGTTAATGAATTTTCGTTAACTGACCACAAAAGTTAAAAGTTAAAATTTTAATACTTAAAATACCCTTCTGCATAAATTAAATGACCATTTTACCTTCATTTAAACTTTCCATTTACACGAAATCCACTCTCATAAGTTAACGAAAATTAACTAACAGAGTAAGCTTTAAGTAAATGGGAGACTTAAATGGGAGTAAAATGATCTTTTAATTTATGCAAGAGGGTAAATGGGGTAAAATGATCCTTTAATTTATACAGGAGAGTATTTTAGGTATTAAAATTCTAACTTTTAGTGTTTGTCGTCAGTTAACGAAAATTCACTAACGGAGTGGGTTTTTTTTTTTAAATTTATTTTGATTTAAGGGGATGTCTTTGAGATTGTTTGAAAGGTTTGGGATGTACTTGATTTAAAGACAAACTAGGAGGGAGATGCTTATAATTTACTCAAAAAAATAAGATTCGATTTCATTTTGATGCAAGTTGAATCAGACTGATTTGATTTTAGTCTGGCCCGAGACATCACCAAGAGAGAGAAAAAGAGTTTGAAATTCAACATGTGTGGTAATTTTAACTGTGGCCTCTCTTTCCAATAGTTAGAATGGACACATCATCAACCCATGTAACAGAATAAATTCCTTGTGACATTTAGAAATAAAAAAAAAACAAACTTTTGTAACAATTTTTTTTATCTGATCTTCAATGTCGTCTGCAGAGTAAGATTATATATACATATAGTGATTGAAAACCTTATTATCTAACACCAAAGTATAAACAGTTAAATTAAGCATTACCAATACTTTTAAGTGGGCCCGATATTTTAGAGGAACTCACACTTGTTTTTTTAATTATGTGAATGTATTAATTAGTGATTAATATAATCTCCGCCGCCCCGTCGATGAAGGCAAAACAATGAAGTTGTAGCTCCAATATGGAACTAGTAGTTATCACATTTAATGTATAGTATTATTTTTGGTGATTTATTTCTTTGTGAGTGGGTCTCATTTTTGTGATATGGAAGTTGGATAATGAGGTGCTTAAATGCTATCAATCGACCAATGACTGACTTGTGGTTGGAGATTTGTCAACTTCTTGGCTCGGGAGCATTCTTACCTTTCCTAACACTTAAATCCAAGACACTTTCGAATAACCATGACAGGGGTAAAACTGACTGTAACAATTTTAACAAGCAATTGAAAGGTAGGATGGGACCCATTTTAGACCCCCATAAATAGATTTACCTATCAAAAGTTATATCACTATCTATTTCTATTGTTTGTCCTTTAACTGTTTATTATTTGATTCTCTGGCTTAAGTATCAGAGTGCATCCCTCGAATCCCAAGTTCCTTCTGCCCGTTTGTTGTTGTTTATAGTGTAGATCCCACTTCAAATGATAAACTTAAATTCCCACAGTAAAATGTAATATTATCGTCTCTCATAAAGATGCCAAGTGTGATATGATAAGGGTTGGGGATGGAGAATTTTATGGTTGAATTTCAAGCAGCCGGCCAAGATGGAATCCTTTTCATTTCGCCAGGGATAACATGAGTTGGGCCCCACTTGAGGTCTCCCCCACTCATTCTTATGACTTATGAGTTTTCAAAGGTGCTTAAACAATTCCACCTTTGGACAAAAATTTGTAGGGCGGTGACGGCTTTTTTGTTTTTTTGTTTTTTTTTTTTGTTTGGTAGGAGGGCGGTGACGGCTTCGTTTGTTAATGTCTTCCACCATTTCTCAGTATAATTTGCACTTATTTTAAGATTAATTGGTTTTTTTTATGTCATAAATAAAATGATTAGAACAGTTTTAAGTTCTATTGTTTGGTTTTTTTTTTTTTTTTTTTTTTAATTTTACCCCCTTTAAGTGGGGAATGGAGATCAAGGAATGTTCTATGAAAATTACAAAACTTAGTTATTTAACATAGACTTGGCCAAGTTGCTTAGTGTAAATCAAATATCCAATTGGATGATTGTTTAGTTTAATTTATGAACTTAATTGGTTATTAGGTAGACTGATATTTAGCAATTAACTATTTTTTTCTTAATTAATATTTAAAATTTTAGTAATTAATGGAGGAGGCCATGAAACACCCAGAATACATCATTGCCGTGTTACTATGTTGTTCTATTGAGACTGAAAATTGTGGGAATCCCATATATATATATATATATATATATATATATATATATATATATATATATCTTAGGAATGGTGGGTCTCATTTTTGTGAGATAGAAATTGGATAGTGATGAGCTTAAGTGTTATTAGTCAATGAATGGTCAACGTATCAATTTCTTGATTCGGGGGTATTCAATGGAGGGCACTTCCGACCACAATAGTCATGACTCATGATCAAGGTTAAAATCGATTCTAGCAATTTTCAAGCAATTGAAAAACATGTTGCGATCCAATTCAAATGCTTATGAACAGACTCACCTATTAAAGGTTATGTTAGGGGGGAAAAAATATCACCAAATGGAAATCTTACACGTGTCAAGTTTCACCTTCGGAGTCGACCGCTCGGAGTATCTTGCGCTCGGCTTATGAGACATTCGATATCTTACGCCTGGCCTCTCATGCGCCTGACATGTCGCGCTCGTCCTATGTCGTCTAGTTATCATCATATATGGTAGCGCTCGGAGTCATAGTCCTACCCGGTTACGTTTTCCAGTCGGTAGTCAGAGTCATAATGTGATTATGCTACGTCCGAGGAGTCCTTCTTCCAGTCTAATACGACGCCGACTATCGCGATCCGTGATTATTCATACGTTGACATGTGTCAGTCCCAGAGCTGACCGACCTAGCTTCCTTGGCTAAGGTCTCCTACTCCTACTCGGAATCTATCACACGGGTGTCCCTCAGAGCAACACGTGGCAATCCTATGGCCAGTCTACTCCCCTGAGTCCTGGTAC
This sequence comes from Protea cynaroides, assembly GCA_028583415.1. Taxonomy (NCBI): domain Eukaryota; kingdom Viridiplantae; phylum Streptophyta; class Magnoliopsida; order Proteales; family Proteaceae; genus Protea; species Protea cynaroides. Next base: position 14,229,707 of record CM053272.1, on the reverse strand, counting down.
CTCCATGCTTCTTCTCAATCTATAAGTAGAGGGCAATCCCTCAAGGTAATCTCAGTTACAAGTTACTAATTGACAGTCTCTCTCTCATTCATCATTCTCGCACGCTCAGACTCTCTCATCGTCCCACACTCTTTAAACTGGAGATAGCTTTCTACTATCTCTTGACTGCTTACATTGGGAATCTGACTTAGGCATCGGAGTGTACCCAGGGCTTAGGCGCCCAACTCCTTTGTCTCATCTCTGTGATTGCAGGTAGCTCAGAGCGCGGACCGACGGATGATTTTCAATCGTAACAGTTTGGCGCCCACCGTGGGGCTTCTTTTGACTGAGTTTGAAGATTAGCGCATGAGCACTCTAGTTTCAATGGCTCGCAGGAGAACTCGAGCACAGACATCTCATGCACCTTCGGAGCCGTCTGTGCAGGTTCAGGTAGGCAGCAGTGGAAGTATGACGAGGATGAATCGCGCTCCCACGCCTGTACCAGCACCAATACCACCACCAGTACCAACATCGGTTCCAACTCATACGCCAACGGCGAGGACGCCACCACCACCCCCTCAGTATGTTACTCGTCAGCAGTTTGATGAGTTGAGACAACAAATCGAACAGCTGGCTAGAGCCTTGAGGAGCGCTCGAACAAGCGGTTCAGCAGCAGGAGGAGAAAATCTCCATCCGGTAGCGAATGCGCCCCCTGAAGCCCCGCCAGCGGTCCATCCGCAGCCGGCGCCGACGGCTTCTACCAGAACCTTGCCAAACAATCCCCCCATGGGAGATCAAGAGCCCGCACGGAGTGTGGCGGGGTCAGCCGCTCGGCATCCCTCGGCAAATCAGCACCAGGCGTCGGCAGCGCCACCTCCTATGAGAGGCGCGAGGTCCTTCCTCGACGCCCTCCGCCAGGAGAGGGTTAATGTAGAGACACCGGCAACGGTTGCGCCACCTCCGGATATGCCTCAGTCCTAGGTCGAGCGGCGTTTACTGGAGCTAACCACTCGGCTTCAGCAGGTGGAGCAGAACCGGGTAGCTCCGCTGAGGATGACTTATACTGCCATTACGGCACTCTCAGACGAGATCACGAGGGCACCCCCTCCTGACAACTTCAAGATGCCGGTCATGGACTCGTACAATGGGAGTACCGACCCCGAGCAGCATCTGGATGCGTTCATCTCTACGACGCTATTCTATCCTCTGAGCGACGATCTTATCTGCAGAGCATTTCCTTCAACGCTCCAAGACGCCGCTCGTACATGGTTTAATGACCTGCCTCCGAGGAGTATTATTTTGTTCGAGCAATTATTGAACATATTCCTGACGCACTTCCAGGCCAGCCGAGTGTGCAAGAAGACATCTTATCACCTGTCTACGGTGAAACAGCAAAAAGACGAGTCCTTGAGGGACTTTATCAAGCGCTTCAATACTGAAGTGCTGGAAATCAAGGACGTCGAGCCCGCAGTACACATGTCCAGCCTGCAGGCCGGGGTCACCGACGGACAGCTTTGTTGGTCCCTTACCAAAAAGCCACCAAAGAATCTGGATGACCTGCTAGCCAGGTGTGAGAAGTACGTCGCAGCCGACGAAACGACAAAGGCTCAAAAGAGTAATGCGATCAACAACTTGAAGGCCGATCCTAAGCCTGATGACTAGAAGAGATCTGAGTCGGCTGACCAGGCTCCGAACTCAGTCGACCACAAGTCCCAATTGTAAACCGGACCCCCTGAGGGCATCCGCTTGATTTCTTTTAATACAAGAAGTGATTTCATTCAAAGTGCAGCAAGCAACACTTAGCAAAACCGCTCCTTCTGGTATGGCCGACCTGCCCACTAGCCCATGCAGGCTTGGGCAGCATGCCGGCCCCTACGACCCTGCCTACTCATACCCCCCAGCGAGCGCGAGTAGCATGCAGACGATCGTACGATCGGCCTACCCATGCCCACAAGCAGGCAAAGGTAGCACGCCGATCACAATTGACACTGCATGTCCACACCCAAAAACAGGTGTAAATAGCATGCAAGTGTTCAATCACCCTGCCTACCCATGCCCACGAGCAGGCAAGGGTAGCAAGCAGACCGCAAATGAAGCACGCGAGCGCATACGCAGTCGGTACGAGCGGCGAGGGTAGTAGTCGAAAGCATACCAAACACTTGGCCACTCAGAGTCCGGGACTAACAAAGCCATTTTTCGAAATACCTAAGTGTTCTCGGCCGGCCAAAGCGCCGAGCCAATAACACTCCCGGGGTAGGGGCACCTTTGCCATTTCTCGAAACAGAACCAGCGCTCAGACCGAGCCGCACTCAACATTGTTCGCACCCAGCATTACTACTTAATTGTCCTCGGCCTACCAGAGCGTCGAGCCGACAACACTTCCGAGGTAATCGCAGAATGGCCAACCTCATGGCCGACCAGCTCACGGTCAACCTCAGGACCGGCATGCTCGCGGCTGACTTGTCCACGGCCAACCAGCTCACGGCCGACCTCAGGACCGATATGCTCGCGGCTGACTTGTCCACGGCCGACCAGCTCATGGCCGACCTCAGGATCGACATGCTCGCGACTGACTTGCTCACGGCCGACCAGCTCACGGCCGACCTCAGGACCGACCTGCTCGCGGCTGACTTGTTCTTGGCCAACCAGCTTATGGTCGACCTTCTCATGGTCAACTTGCTCACTGCTGACTAGCTCTCGGATGACTTCCCAGGGCCGACCAGATCATGGCCGATCAACTTACGGTCGGCTTGCTCAAGGGTGACTTGCTCACGATCGATTGGCTCAAGGCCGACTTGCCCATGGGTGACTTCAACATCTATGCCGTTCCATTCGGCTTACTCAAGTCCAACTGACTTACACAATCAATGCCAACCAGTGCCGATCGAAGACAGCACTTCAAACGTACTCAACATTGTACGAAGCAATACCGACTATGCTCCAGGGGTACTATAGCATGCACTCAACAACACAACAAATAAAGACATTGAAAAAAAAAATACTACAAATTACGACCGATCGTGAAAGGCCGACCAACGAATGAGTGCCATGTCAGTGGCCGACCCCGAAGGGCCAACTGTGTCATATCAATGATCGATCATGAAGGCCGACTATGCTATGTCAGTGGCCGACCCCGAAGGGCCGACTGTGCCATATCAACTACCGACCATGAAGGCCGACTGTGCTATGTCAGTGGCCGACCACGAAGGGCCCACTGTGCCATATCAATGGCCGACGATGATCCAAGCCTGCTAGGGGCACCCGACATTCACAGTCGTAAATCCAGAGATCTTTTATTCCAATAAGGGTCTACAGTGCAAAGTTCAACAACACTCCAAAGTCGTTCCATTCGGCTTCATCATACCTGAATCTGCCTACTCCGGTTCACAAGCAGACCAGAGTAGCACGCAGACCATACCTAAATCTACCTACCCCGGTCCACAAGTAGACCTCGGTAGCATGCAGACCATACTCGAATTTGCCTACCACGGTCCACAAGCAGACCTCGGTAGCACGCAGACCATACATGAATCTGACTACCCTGGTCCACAAGCAGACATCGGTAGCACGCAGACCATACTTGAATCTGCCTACCTCGGTAGCACGCAGACCATACCTGAATCTGCCTACCCCGGTCCACAAGCAAACCTCGGTAGCACGCAGACCATACCTGAATCTGCCTACCCCGGTCTACAAGCAGACCTCGATAGCACGCAGACCATACCTGAATTTGCCTACCCCGGTCCACAAGCAGACCTCGGTAGCACGCAGACCATACCTGAATCTGCCTACTCCGGTCCACAAGCAGACCAGAGTAGCACGCAGACCATACTTGAATCTGTCTACTCCGGTCCACAAGCAGACCTGAGTAGAACGCAGACCATACCTGAACTCCTCTACAAATGCACTTGGCATAGCAAGATGCAATACCGACTAGTCGGACTCGGCCAAACTGTTAGCTGTCGAGGCTGCCAACCAAAGGACATTTGCACTATCGAATCCCTAGCATCTGACAGTGCAAGGGGCATCTGTTAGGGGGAAAAATATCACCCAATGGAAATCTTACACGTGTCAAGTTTCACCTTCGGAGCCGACCGCTCGGAGTATCATGCGCTCGGCTTATGAGGCATTCGGTATCTTACGCCCGACCTCTCATGCGCCCGGCATGTCGCACTCGTCCTATGCCGTCTAGTTATCATCATCTATGGTAGCGCTCGGAGTCATAGTCCTACCCGGCTACGTTTCCCAGTTGGTAGTCAGAGTCCTAATGTGATTATGCTACGTCCGAGGAGTCCTTCTCCCAGTCTGATACGACGCCGACTAACGCGGTCCGTGATTACTCATACGTTGACATGTGTCAGTCCCAGAGTTGACCGACCTAGCTTCCTTGGCTAAGGTTTCCTACTCCTACTCGGAGTCTACCACACGAGTGTCCCTCAGAGCGACACGTGACAATCCTATGGGCAGTCTACTCCCCTGAGTCCTGGTATCTCCATGCTTCTTCCCAATATATAAGTAGAGGACAATCCCTTAAGGTAATCTCAGCTACAAGTTACTAATTGACAGTCTCTCTCTCATTCTTCATTCTCGCACGCTCAAACTCTCTCATCGTCCCACACTCTTTAAACTGGAGATAGCTTTCTGCTATCTCTTGACTGTTTACATTGGGTATCTGACTTAGGCATCGGAGTGTACCTGGGGCTTAGGCGCCCAACTCCATTGTCTCATCTCTGTGATTGCAGGTAGCTCAGAGCGCGGATCGGCGGACGATTTCCAACCGTAATAGGTTACATCGTATTTCATTATTCATTTTCCTTTTATTATTCGTACCCTTTACTCTTTATTGTTCGGTTTTCTAACTTAAGAATCGGAGTGTATCCTTTAGATTAACTCCAAATCCAACTACTCTTATGCTTGTTTGTTATTGTATACAATTAGGTCCCACCATGAAAGATCAACATGGATTCTGACAACAACAAATAGTATTATCATCTCCCATAAGGATGCCTTGTGTGATATGTAAGATTTTTTAGATCTCTTTTGGATATACACTACACAAATTACTAGAATACAATAGGTATTGAAAAGAAATGATAAGACACATACCTCTTACTGTAGATTGATTTTCGACCATTTCTTTTGCTTTGAATGCTTGGATCAGAGTCTTACAGTCTGTCGAGATCCCTTGACATTTTCTCTGCATATGGGAACAGAAGAAGAAAATAACATTGTGACTATGGGGATCCTAACCATTGGTATTTATAATACCACCCCAATCCTGGTCCAGTCCCACAGTGAACCAGGTTGGTCCATCTCTAATCATACTTAAACTTACCTATAACCAAACTCCCATTGAACCAACTAAATCTATAATTAATTTAACCCATAAAAATATCTTACAAATTTCCACTTGAGCTATATTAATTATAAAGTCACCATTGACCTAGTGTGGCCATAGAATTTAATTACACAAAAACCATCATTTACTTTGATTTAATCATCAAGCCTATCAATATCGAGCAACAGTGAAAAGTACACTTACACATCCGGTGTACCCCCTTCTGTCAGTCACATACAGAGGTCTACTTAATGACATAAATCACTTTGAGATAAATAATTGAGTCCAATTGTAAGACTCGCACTCCATTAACTTCGTTTAATCGTGTCATGTTAGGTCTTCCCATCATTTCTGGACCAAGTGGACTGAGCATGTGAAGATAGATCACAAATCAGGTATAAAAATCGACTCAACACTCAAAACTGTATACATATAGTGGCATACTTGGGTAGATACGGTCAATCATATGGAAAGAAACAATGGTCACTGATCAATGACCCTACGGTCGATGATTTCGACCCTACGGTACGGTCGACGGGTTCTACGACCGTAGCCATTGACCGTGAGACCCCAAACCAGACTCCGAATTTTAGAAACTTTCCTAAACTAAGGGATTTCTTTCCTAATTGAAAGAGGACTCTATATGGAGAGTTTTTCTCTATATAAAGGACGTCTCTCAATCATTTTTCACTCTTTTAGAACATTAGTAAACCCTAGAGAAACAGAAAGAAAGAGAAGAAATAGAAGGAAAAGAAGAAAAAACTAATGAGAGGAATTTACTGAGAAGAGATTGGCTCTTTATCACGGGCAAATATATGAACCTAATCTCTGAAGATGTAAACTCTAAGGAATAAGACTTCTATGGAAAATAGGAAATACCAACCTATTATAATTCATGTGATTTTCTTGAGAAAATCTCAAAGAGAACCATGAGGAGAGAGTTTGATGATTAGGGTTAATAAGAAACTACTAATGATGGCCATAGGATTACCTTAGAATAAATCCAATTGAAGATCAGAGGATTTGACCCAGGGAGAACTCGAATCGCATGTAGTCTGTAACCAGAAATCTCAAGGTCGCAATTACGGTCGACCATAGAATGACCAGCATGACCAGAGGATCGACCATAGGCATTCGAAAATATTTCAGAACCATATGGTCACAGCTGCAGTTGCACCATATGCGACCGTAGGGCATCGACCGTAGGCAGTAAGGTCAATACAGTATGAGACCATAAGACCAATCAGACACCTATCAGTGTTTTGTTTCGATTTCCTACTACTGTAACATGTTACATATGAATCCTAACTTAAATTCATATAACTTTTAGGTTGTTAAATCAATTCAAAGAGAATTCCAAGGCTTGGAAGGAGATCGAGTATTGCTAACAGGTGAGTGAATAAGACCTAAACTAATTGGCTTATAACAAGCTGTTTTACTTATTGAGTCTAATGACATGATTGATTCTATGTTTGTATGCTTGTAATGTGCATCTTGACCAGTCTCCCTTCCTATCCCTACTACTCATGCATATTTAATTTTGTTTATTTATAACATAATGATGTTGATGATGCTAGGAATAGGCATGTGAATGTATGTGTGTAGTTGGTGTGTTAGATGCGAGTGGAGCATTAGGGGGAGGACGTGGCATGATGGTCTCTGACCTTGTCACCAGACTCTAGCTCTATCTCTACTCAAGTCTTGCCCACTAACATCGTCGTATCGTCATTACCTTAGCATAACTATTACGTCGTAGGGCATCAGGGGAGGTGGTCTAGGACCATGTGGTCTCTGACTCTATCGGGGGACCTTAGCTCTATCTTTATGGACTTATTGAGGGATACTGGGGTGAGGCCTTGGATACACTGTTTGGCATTAGTATTACATAGTTACGAGTCCAGTTTACAAGCCCTCGCCAGCAGGGGCTTACGTGTTGGTATGGGTAGGACATCAGGAGAAGTGTTGGCGGTGTTTGATCCGGACACTTTAGTTCTATCTCTATTCCATGGTGGGTGCATGTGGGACGACAATGGTGTTTGATCCATTGGACAGATTCACACACACTCGTGTATAGAGGTGTGGGGGCCACCAAACCTTTCTATAGCACATTGCAAACTTAAAAATCAGACCAAAGATATGAATTGAATGCATGCATATATTTGTTGCATTGTTTTGTTTGCTCACTGGGTCAAGATGTGTGCTCACCCTTTTGACATCGAATATTTTTAGTTGATGATGCAGGTCTTACTGTTGAAGAATATATGAATGAGCCGACGTATGGATATGTTGCCGCCATAGACATAGAAACTGTTGAAGATGCGCATGATTCTTCATGCGAGTGCAACCAGTGCATATTCAATTAGTTTAGCTATATTTGATTATTAGAACATGTAATGGATTAATTATTTTTATGTCTTGAGTTTTGAAGATAATCGGATTAATTATTTATTATCATTGTTAGACACTCAGTTCATTATTATTTCTTTATTACCTCTGATTATTTCTGTGGAATGTATATGTGGTTTGATATGGTGGGTAAGACTTATACGAAATCCTGATTGAACCGTTGATTTATTGGCGGTTCATCATACTAATCTAGTTAGACCAGAATTGGGGTGTGACACCAATGATAGAATTACCATGATCTCGTTACCTTAAAATTTTTATAGGTCAATACAATTTGATATTATCCAACTTATATAGGCAAACCGCCTCCTGTTTGGACTAATATCATACTTTGGTTTACTGCCTTCTTTGGCTAAATACCATCTTGCAACTTTGACATGTCTTAAATAATCAGGAATTCATACAAATAATGAGATGGATGATCACCAATAATCCTGCCCATTAAACCATAGGCAACACAAACAATCACAAATAAATCATTAATTATCAGATCTCCCACTAGCCAAGCAGATCTAAACACGTCCATTGACTAAGAGAATCCAAAGATTCCTATTGACAAAACCTTTCTCAACCATTCCAAGAAAACTACATTAATCTGTCTTTACATTACCTTAGAGATCAACTATGACTAATACAACTAGAGAACCTAAGATCGCACAGTCAAACATGAAAAACTATTCACCACATCACAGAACAAATACGATCAACATTACATACAGTCATTTACTTTACAACATCATAAGCACCATAACAGCATTATTTTTTTCCATTTAGTTGAAAGGAAAAACTTTGATTTCGGTATTTTAAATAACATCATTATATTTTCAATATGGGAAGCAATATGTTACGTCAAATAATAAACATAAAAACAAAGTAAAATCAAAAGCAGAAAAATCATTTGAATGTAACAGAAAACATTACAATGAGAAGCTTAACAATTTCAATTCGTATTCAAGCCAATAATCTTCAGAACCCTCCTACTCTAAATACCTAGGAAATTTTAGAATCTTTATCCTCCTTCTAACTATGCCTATATGATTTAACAGTATTTGGTCAAACCACCTATCTATGGTCAATATATCCATCTTTGAGAAATCCGCCTTGAGATACCCAACAATAATCTTATCACTAGTTATTTCTCCCTTTTGGTAATGAAAGTCACCTAGATCTGAACAATATTATAATCTGTCATTTACCTTGGTCTTTAAGTCTTTGAGTTTTTCAGTAATAACTGATAGCTCCCAAAAGTATTTTCTCATATTACAATTTTCAACAGAAATAGAGAGCTAGGTCAATAAACTATATTTCGACCCCTTCTAAAACATTATTCTTATTCTTTGGATTTCTCTTAGATAATCATTTCGTAATATTTCTCATCTTAATACTGCTATACATAACATCAATAGTAGAATACCTCACAATTAATGTAAACTACTATGAAAGATACATCTAGGTCAAACGATCCTAGACTAGTCACCTAATCTTTTCATAACAAATTTTATCATTTATCCTAGATAAAGTAGGAATTAAAAATTACCATGTCATTTGACACATTTACTGTGACAGACATCCTAGGAGACATAAACCATCATCATTATATGAGTCCAAACATAAATATCATGTAATAGATAAATTACACAAGACTCATATAAACACATGCAATTATATTTACTTATACTTTGTCCCGAATAGAAAAAAAATATGTATCAAAACATTCTTTGGGACAACCATACTTGGATGAACACATCAGTGAATGAGTCTAAACACAGTATTAAACAACAGAAGACTCATACATACACATTTTACTTGCATTAACCATATCAACCATTCATGCAAATAAATATCTTTTTTTTTTCAAGAGTTAACCAACTACATATTCTCCTTTGGGATAAACATGCAGTGGTCTTCTCAATTTCTATGCAGTGACTGCGAAAGAATAATGACTCTCAAAAATCCCACCACCTTTGGATTAATGAGACCTCCTAAAGTTAAAACATTTTCAACTCATGTGCATGAACATATCTTTAAACTTGGACAATGTCACATTTGGGTTAACACTTCCTTTCTTAGCTGTTTTTCACACCATGGAGAATAGTGTATTAAATAATATATTTTTTATTGTATATGTAAATACAAAAATTTAGGGTTAGAAGATCACCATGTTGGAACTGAGTATACCATTTTGGTGGATTTCATTCAATCTTCACATGACACCCACAAACCTTAATTTAAATAAAACTTGACAATGTCACTTTTGGATGTACATCGTTCTTACACAAGCATTTACAAATACATAAACTTTGAATTTGAAGACATAATGATGAAACTAAGTGTACCACTTTGGTGGGATCAATCTAATTCCACAATATCCCCAAATCTTACTTTGCAGTACCATGTGGATCAATAAACAAAACCTCATGCATACATAACCTTCTATATGCATTTGGTACAAAAAAATAATTGACAAACAAGTAAGAAAAACTATAAATCGTACTAATTTGGGGCACCTTTTAGTTAAAAATAAATATTCTAAATCACCAAACTATGTCAAACTATATACCAAACTGTAGAGCATGAAAATATGAACACAGCGTAAAAAACCACGTCAAAATCTAAGGCTCCTAGCCCACAATCGTTGATTAAAGTCAGCACATGCATTCTTGCATCCTGAACCAGTTCTGGATAGTTCAGACTGGGTCAGTTCGGTCTAGCCAGGCTCGATTATGGGCGGACAAAACCCACTATTTAAACTCTTTTTTTTTAAAATACTTTAATCCAAATCGAACCAAAAAATCTGATCTTAAACCGAACCGTGGTCTGGTCCGACGGTTCAACACCCATCTAGATTTTCGGGTCCAAATTTTGGGTTACTGGGTCGAGGTCAGGGTTGGGTCACATGTCACAAGTGTGACCCGCACGTGTTCCCTGAGCCAGGTTCTCGGGTCCACTTGGCCCTGGCTGGGCTGGTCTGTGCTCGGGTTCGGTCCTGGACTGGCCCAGATCGGCTTGGTCTAGTACGGGGCTGACCAGGTGAGGTCAGCCCTACTCTTTTTTTTTTTTTTTTTTTAAATAGCCGCCGGCCCGTGGATCTCATTCGATTTTTCAGGAGGGGTGTGAAGGCCCGTCCGGCCACCTTCGGCAACCCACCTTATGTTGCCAGCTCCCTCTCTCTGAGACCTACAATCCTATATAATTTAGTTTACTTTTTAATGGTCCAAAAAAAAATTTCGAGGGTCCAAACCCGAGACAAGTTCGTATGAAAATTTTGGAAGAAAAATCTCTCTATTTTTCAATCCAATCAAACATACAATTTTTACAATGCTTTCTCATTGGTCCTAGGTCTGTGTGAGAGGCTTTGATACCATTGTAAGATTTTTTTAGATCTCCTTTGAATTTTTCCCATGGAATTTCTCATAAACCCTAACTAACACATCACACAGATTACTAGAATACAATGAGTATTGAAAAGAGATGATAAGATACATACTTCTTAATGTAGATTGATTTTCGATCATTTCCTTCACTTTGAATGCTTGGATCAGAGTCTTCCACAATCTGTCAAGATCCCTTGACATTCTTTCTGCATATGGGAACAGGAGAAGAAAATAACACCGTAACTGTGGGGACCCTAACCATTGATATTTATAATATCACCCCAACCCTGGTCCAGTCCCACAAAGGACCAAGTTCATCCATCTCTAATCATACTTAAACTGGTCTACCTGTAACCAAACTCCCACTGAACCAACTAACCTTATAATTAATTTAGCTCATAAAAATATGGTTATACTTCAAGCAGCCAGCCAAGATGGATCCATAAGGCTTGGGGAGACTTTTATGGTTCTACTTTAAGAAGTGGGCCAAGATAGAATGCCTATTATTTCGCCTCAGTTTACATGAGGTGGGTCTCACTTGAGGTCCCCTCCACTCATTCTTAGGAGTTTTCAATTTTTTTTTGGGGGAAAAGAGTTTTTAATCTTGGGAAAATTACATAGATACCCCATCTACTATTGTGAAACTACACAGAACTACATTGTCTTTACAAAAACGACACAGAATACCCTTCTAACAATGCTATCATACACTCTCACCCACACTGTTTCTTTCAACTTAACGGCAAAGGATCAATTTTTTTTAAAACAAAAATACCCTTAGTAATTTCTTCCCAAGGGTCTTCTTCTCCTAATGCTCACAACACCTTCAAGCGCCACCATTGTCAAGAGACGGAGACTGTGACCAGAAGCCGAAGATAAGGATCCTTGGTACAGAGCTATAAATTCTGGTTATGCAATGCTTCTGCCTAGCATTGTTTGAAAGAGCTCTTCAAATTTCTGCAAATCTCCATTTTTTAGATAAACGGTGATCATAGAAGCATAAGAAACAATGTCCTGACGAGGCATTTCAGTGAATACCCATCATGATTCTTCAACTTTTTGTTGGCGGCCAAATCTCGTAATCTTTAAATTACAATTATAGATATCTAAATCGACCGACTTGGGATTGTAGTCTCCACAGTATGAATCTCGAGCCCTTTCCCATTTCAGTGTTCGTTTTGGATTTACAGATAATGAAGGATTGAAAGGGCTCAAACGCCAAACTATTGGAATAAACTTCAAGGGATGGCTTGAATGGATTTGTTTACCTTGCACGCCCACGTCTCTGTATAACATGAAAATTTGCTTGTTCGGCAATTCAATCGCTGGTTCGAGGGTTAGGGTAGATGTGCTTGCATTCTAGATATGCAACAATTTGCAAATCAGAGTTCAGAGAGGAAAGAGGAAGGAAATTTGGAATTTTTGGTAAAAAGGGAAGAGGAAACAGAGATTGAGATTCATCAAGGGAAAAAAGTTTTTCGTAAGGTCAAATGGTGATTTCATTGGCGATTTCATTAATGGCGATGAGAGGTCAGAGGAAGATCCCACAATCTTCGTTCTTAGATCTCCTCTGTTAAAAGTGTCTTGGCTGGTGCAGTTGTGAATGTCAAAACCCAAGAGAGTAACTGCAAAAATGAAAGCCTTCCATCCTACTAGTGAACGCTGTTTTTTCAACTCCATATTCCTATTGCATTCATAAGTTTTCTAATATTTTTGTTGTCATCACTGGTCAACATTTCCTTCATTGAAATCATAGATCTCTTCTCCTCTTTTGTTGCTTTTTATAATGGCTTCCACCTACTCAATTCCTTCAACTTCTATTTGCTCCAAGAAACCCCTCATCGATTGTTCTAATAAATCCATTTCCAATTCTTCTTCCATTGCTGTTCCCAATATTAATTTCATGAGCACAACAAATAAAGGAAGCAGAAAAGGAAGAAGGAAGGAAGACTGAAAGGAAAAATGAAGGCTGAGGTGATCCATTCGATGTGATTGGCGATGTTGACGGTGACGGATGGCGTTGATGTAATCAAAACAACAATAGGAACTAAGAAAGAGAAGGAGAGAACTTGATTAGCTTCTGTTGAAGAAGAATTCACTGAGAAGGTCATTTTACTAAGTGTAAAATGACCTAAACTCTTTTAGGTCATTTGACACTTAGTAAGGGTATTTTTGTCTTAAAAAAATTGATCCTCTACCGTTAAGTTGAAAGTAATGGTATGGGTGAGAATGTATGATAGCATTGTTAGAGGGGTATTCTGTATAGTTTTGGTAAAGACAGGATAATTCTGTGTAATTTCACAAAAATAGAAAAAATGACTGTGTAATTTTTTCTTTAATCATTAATATAAGGATATATGAGGTTTTTTTTTTTCAAATATTTTTATAAATGAGATAAGGGTGTTTAAACCATTCCATTCCATTTGTTATCATTGTATTTCACTTCTTAAAAATAAACATTGAAAAATAAAATTATATATAAAATTTTACATTAAAAAACACTCAAAGCCTTACGGGGAAATATGTAGCATGGTGGTGGCTGTTAGTTAATGCGTTTGATGTAAGTTCAGGAGATTCAATTCTTCTGCAACTTCTTAGTCCACCACTTTGATAACAAGAAGTTGCACCTGGTAAAAGCAAAGGTCTATTGTTAATTAGTTTTTTTATATCATAAATAAAATGTTCATATCACTTTTGAGTTCTATTGTATGCTCCTATTTTAGGACATTATTTTAGGAAATACAAGGGACCTATTTTGCCTTTATTTTCTTATTTTTGCCTCCCCTGGGATGGCGAATGGAGAGGAATATTCCATTAATTTAAGGGACCTATTTTGCATTTTGTTTTTACTTTTATTTTTATTTTTTTAATTTTACCTCTCCTTGGGTGGGGAATGGAGATCTATGATCCATGAAAACTACAAACTTAATTATTTAACATAGACTTGGCCAAGTTTCTCAGTCTAAATCAAATATCTAATTGGATCATTGTTTAGATTTGTTTATAATTTAATTGGGTCACTGAGTAGACTAATATTTAGCGAATAACTTTTTTTTTTGTAATTAATATTTAAAATTTTAGTAAATAATGGAGGAGGCCTTGAAACACCACATTGCCGTGTTACAATGTTGTTCTGTTGAGACTAAAAATTGTGGGGAATCCCTTCTTCTTACAATGTTGTTCGGTCCACTATCTTTTAGATTAGGTTTTGATTTGCAATAAGTAGATTAAGCAACAAGTTGTCTTAATAGATTCTTATTTGTCAATTATCAGACTAATGCAGTTTCAGTTTTGTTTTGATCTTATTAGGTTTGTTTGGTCGGATTTATCAATCGATCTGATTCGGTTTCAATCTTCACTAGAATCTATAAACACAATCTAATAATGGACCAATAAGATTTGATTTCATATTGATCCAGGCAGAATCGGGATTGTTTGGTTTCAGTATCACCCAATATATCACCTTATAATATAACATAATATAACACATTTATAGATCAATTCTTTTTGTTCGACCTTTTCTTCTCTTTTTTGGGTAAACAATTATAATGCTGATTTTTTGTTTTTGTATTTTTTGGTAAACAGTTGGAGAACTTGGTATCTCACAAAAAAATATATATATATATTGGGAGTAGAACTATAAAACAAAATGAAGAAACTAATCATTACCAATATTCTTAAGAGGCTCTGATATTAGACATCGGAGTGTATCTCTCGGATCCAAGGCCGACAACACTTGTATCGATTTATTGCTTTTGCAGCCTAAGTCCTACCTACGAAGATTAAGTTGGACTCTTGCTGCAACAGATAATACTATTATCATCTCCCATAGGGATGCCTTGTGGGATATGATAAGGTTTGGGAAGACTTTTATGGTTTTACTTCAACTTTTTGGTTTGGGGGCATTTTCATCCTTCTTGAGACTTAAATCGAGGACACTTTCGATTACAATAGCCATGGCACACGTAAAAGTGACCATAGTAATTCTGGCAAGTAATTGAAAAGGCAAAAGTGGGATCCACTTTAGACCCCAAAATAGGTTCATCTACTAAATATTACATCACTTTTTACATCACATCCCTTTATTCACTCTCTTTCTATTGTTCGTCCCCTTTATTGTTTATTGTTCGGTTCTCTGACTTAAACATCAGAGTATATCTCTCGGACTCTAAATCCGACCACTCTTGTGCTCGTTTGTTATTATCCATAGTATAAGTCCCACCTCAAAAGATCAACTTAGATTCTAACAGCAACAAGCACTTTTATGACATTATTTCAAGCAGCCAGTCAAGATGGAATCCCTTTCATTCGCCAGGAATTACATGAGTTGGACCTCAGTACTTGAGGTCCCCTCCACTCATTCTTATGAGTTTTCAACAATTAATAAGAGAATATATGGGGTTTTCTTTTCTTTCTTTTTTCGTAAATATTTCTAGATGAGATGGGGGTGTTTAAACAATTCCACCTCTGGAAAAACATTTGTAGCGCAGTCATGGCCATTAATAAATGCGTTTGATGTAAGTCCAAGAGGTTGGATTCTTCTACAACTTCTTAGTTCACCATTTTGATAACAACAAGTTGCCTTTATAAAAAGGAAGAATCTCTCACATTTTTTTTTTTATATCTTAAATAAAATGATCAGGATCACTTTTAATTAAGTTCTAATGTTTGCTTCTAATTTAGGGCATTATTTTAGGAATTTATTTTGATATTTGCTTTTAATTTGTTAAATTTTCCTCCCGTTGGATAAATGAAGAGGAATATTTCATTTTTTAAGGGACTTATTTTGCAATTTTTTTTTATTTTCTATCCCATTGGGTGGGGAATGGGGATGAGGAATATTAAATTCCAAAAAAAATTACAAAACTTAGTTATTCAACAGACTTGGCCAAATTGCTCGGTCTAAATTAAATTTCTAATTGCATCATTTTCTAGATTTGGTTATAAACTAATTGGGTTACTAGGTAGTTTGATATTTAGCAATTAACTATTTTTTTAGTTAATATTTAAAATTTTAGTAAATAATGGAGGATTAATACTTACTAGGTAGACTGATATTTAATAATTAGCTTTTTTTAATTAATATTCAAAATTTTAATAAATAATGAAAAGTTTCTAGGTAGGCTGATATTTAGCAATTAACTTTTTTTAATTAATATTAAATTTTGGTAAATAATGGAGGAGGCCATGAAACATCTAGAATATAATGCCATGTTATAATGTTATTTTGTGGGGATTGAAAATTGTGGGCATGTTTTACCAAAAAAAAAAAAAAATTATGGGCATGTTTTTCACCTTACTACTTTATACGATTAGCTGTCAATCTAGGTACATGTCACCATCTGTTACAGTTACTTAGTTTTCAAAACACTATTAGAAAAGGGAAAAGGAAAAAAAAAATGAGAGAAAGAAAATTTTGATGGTAGAGAAAAAAAAAATGAATTACTATTGTCACAAGCTAGATCCATTAATTTTTTCAAACATCACAAACGTCGTTCTATTTTGCCAGTAAATATATTTTTTGGCCATTTGATTGAGATTATTTACGTTAATATTTAGGCCAAGCCTATTTCAATTAAATATCTACATTTGTATTCGTATGTTGTCATGTATTGTACTAATATTTTAATTATTATTATGTAATCCAACTTTGAATAGAAATATATGATTTAAATTAGAAGAAAGAAAAAACCTAAAATGATTAATCGTTCAAATTTGTCTTATGAATTTTTGAAACATCACATTCTATTATTAAATAGACAATTACTATTAAAAAAAAAAAAACTAATATCTTATGTTAGAGGACTTTTTTTTTTATTTTACATTTCTAGGGTCCACATGAGATGGGATATGCCTTGCGATAAAGAGGATCAAGATCTAGAGAGAGACATGCTTAATTACCTTGGTCTGGTATACACATGCAGGCATTGTTGTCATCAGACAATGTTGCCGAATGTTACCGGGTCTTAGTTTTAGGCTTCAAATGTAAGAACACTTTATCATTTGACATATTTCTTGTATTTTCAAGTGACTATTTGTTTTCAATCCATTTTAGAAGTTTGAATTTTAATTAGATTTTCATATCCATATTTTATAATGTGGCCAACTCCATTATTTTATAAAACTTAATGGACAAGTAAGCATGATGCCCTAAGCTCCATATATTCATAAAATTATAACCTCCTAGTTGCCACAAGGTTGTAGAAGGAAACCTTCCAAAGTAAACTTTATAGGATACAATGTCTCATCTTTAAATATATTTTACATTAATGGAAATAAATTCGTTGACTAGGGCAACAGTTCTCAAATCTTTGACTAGTCAATGAAGTTTTTAATGATCGAGAATGGTAACGTTAAAATTTGAACTCATAGTTTCTCCAAAATATACCATATTCAGTCAACAATCTGAATTTAATTATATTTTCTTATTAAATAGGATTGACTGCATGAATCATGTCTTCCATAAACAATATAGGAGAAGTTTCCATCAGACAACAATGATTCGTCTGACCCAATTCAAGCATGCATTTTATGTCGCTGAAGACTTGGGATCCACATCCTCTCCTCCCAGAGGTTCGGGAGGAGAGGCGGTGGCCTCATTAGATGACCGACGTTTGAGGTTCGGGTGAATCCGAACTCTCCATTCTAGTAGACACCCCTTGTCGGTTTGTCGGCTCAGATAGAGAGTTCGGATTCACCGACTTGGTATGAAGCCTTGGAGACGACGTATCCGTTTTTTTTTCTTGTTAGGAAGTCTAGTTTTTCCACCACAAATCTCTCCTCTTTTCGATACTCAAACTGCCAGCACACATTTCTCTCTCTCTCTCTCTCTCTTCAATTCATGCTCTCCTCCGCAATTATCTACATATTTAGCATGTGCATGTGTTGCCGTAAGTTAGATGGAGGAGAGAGAAAAGGTATAGAACAAATTAAATGCATTTCAATTATTTGAATCATGCAATTCTAAATTTGAAATTACATGTAAAATATTGAATAAATAGTAAAAGTGATAACCATGCAGGCATTTGTTTGATGGCAGAGCAAGAAAATGTTTGGAATAAATTAAATGCATTAATTTTTGAACCATTCAATTCCAAACTTAAAATTACATATAAAAACATTAAATAAGTTACAAATCGGATACATTTTTGATAAATTGATTAAAGAGAATTTAAGGATGTACATATGCTCCATATTTGGGCAATAGCATCTTCATTCAAACCAGGAACTCATTCTTGTCTACAAAATATAAATTACGTCCAATGAAAAAAAAAAATGAGTAATTTCATATAGTCTTATAATGCAAACCATATATCTATACTAAATGATATTTAAATCTCGAGCTATACTTATGTTATTTAACTTGTATACTTTCATATATATATTTATTGAAATTAGTTGTACTGAGGATAAACATACCGAAACTTGTAGCATCAGGAACAACTAAGGATTAAAGTATAGCGTATCAGTAGTATATCGTTTGGGCGAATTTAAGAAACATATCGTTTCGTATCATGGATACAAAGGATACACTTGAATATATTAAGGATGAAAGTGCAAACAAGAAGATTTAACGTGATTCAACACCCCATCGTGAGATGCTTATATCGACTAGAGAAAAGAGATATTCTTTATTCTCAAGAAACCTCTACAGTTCTCCACTTGACAGAGTGTTCTCCTCTGATAGTCTTACCTAGGTTTTTTCCCCACAGAGACAATATATAAGGACCCTAGAAACCCTAATCTGCACACAATTATAAGTTTACCCCTGTACATGTAATAGACTCAAACCTTAATACAAGTACAACCCTGATAACTGTGTAGACCCCACAGAATACAAGACACCAACCCAACAAATCTCCACGTGGTTTAGATTCTGCAAGCCACCTTGAAGAAGACCCTATTGATGTTGATTCTGGAAACACGTTCATTGTCTTTGCCAAACCACTATACCCAAACTAGTATAGTCCACACCCTGTCTTGGTATCCCACACAGCTCATTGTTGCATGATGTGATGTGACTACACCTCTCTCACTGCCGTAGTGCCTACCGGAGAAATCACCGTCACTCACAAAATCCTCTACAACTCTAGATACACCTGGAACCTAAGCCTCTCACCTCTACACCTCCAAAGCAGACGTAGAGATCCGATTCCTCACCGCGGCCCACCAGTCCTCCTTTACTCTATGGTGCAGCATTAACTGGCCATTATGCGCACCATGCCGAGATTCAAACCCGTGTCCCGATCATGTCCTATTCCTATTTTTATTTTACCCAACCCAAATTTGTTTTAGGAGTCTTAATCTCTTAGTGATGAAATTCAATTAGTACCAAGAACTCCTCTTGTTTAGCATATCCAAAGGAAAACCCCCTTGATCCGACTAGATCTACGAGTTGTCCTCACGGCCATCGCACCAGAAACCCCTAGAGCCTGCTCATTATCTCTTAAAGGGTCCTAAACCACATGCGAAAATGCCTCCTGCTCACTAACAGAACCAAAATCGCCTCTTGCCATTACGATTCCCCAATCCAGCCTGCCTCCCTGTGTCGGCGCCATTATTTCTGAGATACCAGAACCCCTTGCCGGAGGCCATCTTTGCATCATCTCCCGCAAGTCCCTTCTACAAGCTCTAGTAGATTTGTTGGAACCATCACTGCCCGCTTTGATCCTCACGTCGAAGTGCCGGTGATAAACTGAATCAACCAACAATGGGACAGACCTTGAAGCCTCAGCCAACCCTTCTTCAAAAACCATTTGAAGCACCGAAGACAAATCCCGCAACACACATCGATTCCCCCTTCTCAAAGGCAATAACACTTCCAAACCAATTCTTTTTTTCTTATTTATTTATTTATTTTTTAATGAAATTCTCCCACTATAAAACTCACCTTTTCGCCTTTGTCATTTTCAAATTGTTTTTTTTTTCCATATAAATCTTTGCGCACATCCCTCCTTTTAGATCCGTAATCAATCTCTCGAATCTCGCTCTGATACCACTTGTTAAGGATGAAAGTACAAACAAGAATATTTAACGTGGTTCAATATCCCATCGTGGGATGTCTACCTCCATCAGAGAAAAAAGAAAATTTATTCCCAAGAAACCTCTATAGTACTCTACCTAACAGAGTGTTCTCCTCTAATAACCTTACCTAGAGTTTTCCCCACAAAGACAATATATAGGGACCCTAAAAACTCTAATCCGCACACAATTATAAGTTTACCCCCCTATACATATATAATAGACCCAAACTTTAATATAAGTACAATCCTGATAATTGTGTGGATCCCACAGAATACAAGACACCAACCCAACAGAATATGAGGCAAGATACGCAAAAGAATGATAAGGGAACATGCAGAAGACATTTT
Source organism: Protea cynaroides (assembly GCA_028583415.1). Classification (NCBI taxonomy): domain Eukaryota; kingdom Viridiplantae; phylum Streptophyta; class Magnoliopsida; order Proteales; family Proteaceae; genus Protea; species Protea cynaroides. The sequence goes on along the minus strand of CM053272.1, from coordinate 14,209,239 downwards.
TAAAGCACAAAAACATAATAATAATAATAAGTAACATTAATACCATATCAAAGTTGCAGGTTTTTACATTTTTCCTGCAAGTTTTGCTTCATGATCGATCGAACTTCAATCTTAGATTGAAATAACAATTGGATGCTATGCTTCTAAGTCGTTTTTTTATCCATAATCAAAACCCTAAGTTTAGAAAGTGATTGGGGTTTACAAATAATGGTCGAGAAATCCAACTATCTTACAAGCTCTTTCCATTGGTTAGCAAAAGCAGTAGGAAATGAAGACGACAGTCATTTTAAAGCATGTATCAACTCGTATATTCGTCGATATTGTCCAATGAGATCGATACTTTTTTTTTTATCCGAAATTTAATTTTAGCCATATTGACCTGTATCGAAGTGTATCAGTGCGTATCGAAGTGTATTGCTATGTATCAACCTGTATTAATTGGTCTGATATGGTGTATACACACACTATTTTAAAAACTGGGAGACTTATCGCAAGGGTGTCGTATCTATCTCCTGCAATACGAATACATATCAGTACGTATCAATCATATCATAACGATACTTAAAACCTTAATTAGGAACAACTTTAACAAATTTTGTATCAAGCAACGATCTCCCCAACATATAATCTCTCTCTCTCTCTCTCTCTCTCACCCACACACACACACACACACTCACTAAGAGACACACACACACACGGGCATAATCCTCTAAGCATGGAACAATTTAAATACCATCTTAGTGTCATTTTATTTCTTTTGAATTCACTTCTTGTTTTATATCAGTGCAACAGAGAGATCATCTAAAAATAGTGAAGTTCATAAATAAGAAGGATATATGGTTGAGACAAGGTCTCACATTTGAGATGGAGCATATCTGACTCATTGTTTTCTATCTGATGACAAATTTTATTTAAAGAAAGAGGATCAATATGGAGTACCATATACTGGAATCATACACACTGCTCCATTGCGACCAATGGAAACATAATCATTGATTCGTATACGGGGGACGGGGTGATGAATGAAGAGGAATATTGCATCATTTAGGAGAAAAATGTGAGAGAGTGCTCGCATACCAATCTTTCTTCCATTTCTAGTTGATCACCTAGTGAAACAAGCAAGTGTAATTTGGAGCATCTTCCATCTGTGCATCTGTTACTATATATTCGACCACAGTTATGATGTTTCAAGCAAACAAGGTCTTTTGATTTACTTGACATTAGCCAGTACATTCGTTCAAATGTACATTTCCATTTCAACGACATCTTTCAATATGTCACTTCTAAATCAAGGCCCTTTTGACATTGATTATTTTTAACACGCACTACTCATTGATGGGTCATTACAGAAAGATTGAAGGATTTGCACCCATCATCAATGTCCAGTAGAACAACCCTTCAAACAATGCTTGCATCTTCAGTCTTCAGTCTTTAGTCTTCACTATTCAGCGGATCTCCTAGGAGACCCAATATTCAAATGGGATATGCGAGGGAATATCATATGGAATCTGCTTTTGAAACAAATAATAATTTTACATGTTTTTAAACATATCCTGATTTTTTATGACTCACATCCAATAGGGTTTGAAATAAAATATGACAAATGATATGCATGCATACATAGAATAACCTACCAAATAATAAACCACCATGCATGGATGACCCTAATTAATTAAAGAATTTCATTAACCAATTGGTCAATCCGTTTGTTTATTTACAGGAAAAAAAAAGGAAGGAGAAGAAGAAGAACATCTATAATTTGTAACCACCTTCGTCCAGATGCGGCTACCAAACTCAAATTCCCTTTATTTTTTTTACCAACCTCTTATGGCTATTTTTTACCCTTCTAACTGGAATAAAATATAGCATTAACAGCCAAGGTAAATATTTCAAGCCTTTGTGAAACAAACGAATTATTAAAATACCCTTACAAATTATACATTTGCCAAAGTTAAGTGATGGACTCTTTGTTATTTATTTTGTATTATCAAACCACTTGCTTTGGGATATGTTGGCTGTCCATTCGATGTGAGACTAGTAGGTGCAACAACTGACGATTAAAACTTATCTGCAAGTCAGCATGTGATCATTGTTAGTTGTCACCATGAAAGACCAAAGTGGTGACGTCTTTTTTTTTTTTTTTGTGGGCTTAATCCAAATGTTCTACAGGTCTAGGGAGAGTACTCCGATTCGATCAATTCGGATAAAGTTGTGTTCGAATGACTATCTCAAGAATATCAGTCAATTATTTGAAACCCTTATTCATCAAAGCCCATTTAGAAGGGCAACCCTTCAATTGAGTTTTGATTGATAATGGGATTACGATGAACATCTTGCCCACCAGGATGCTGGTCAAGCTTCGCAGGACAGAAGGTGACTTGTTATTTGCCATGTGTTTGAAGGTTGGAGGATTGAAATTTTCATAAGGGACTAATCTTAGATCAAACTTAACAAGTTCATTATGGATGCACATTGTTCTAATTTGTTCATCTTATGCATCTATTTAGATGGTTAACGAACAAAAATAAATATTTCATTAAAAACTTTTAATCTTGTTATAAATATTGGGTTCTTGTTCTCGGATATGGTAGGATGGGGTGGTACACCAATTAGATGGCGTTGATCGGACTAATCAATAGGGGTGGAAGGAGAGTGTCAGGAAGAGAGAGAGAGGTTTTTTTTAATCGATAATTTGTAAAAAATAAATGGGTTTTATGTGGAATTAAGGATGAATGTCGATAAATCGCACGGTATCAAATAGACAAATTCATAGTCTCTTTTCTTTCGGTTATCATCATATACAAAAAGTGAGGTTTTTTTTATTTTTATGTTTTTATGTTTTATATTCGACAATCATTTATTGCAAGGAAAAAAAGGGGGAAAAGGAGTGTATGGTTGAAAAATCATACAAGATAGATCATTGCAATAGTACAGTTTTATTACCCCTGGACTTTGTGCATTTAGGATCATGTCATCCATAGGCTGATCGTATGGCCTTCAAAGGTTGCCCTAAATTTGGGTCGTTTTCATATATATATATATATATAAACTTTTGTAGGAAAAAAATGGTGCATATAAACTTTTGTAGGAAAAAAAATGGTGTAAACATGAAGGATTTCTATTGCATAGTACACTTTACTAGCTACATGGATTATTCTAATACAAGGTCATATTAAAATATTGAAGATCAATTTATGATTAGATGATGGACATATATTATACATCTATAATTTTTTAAGACCACCACACACTATCTAAGTAAAAAGAAAGACAATATCATGAAGAGAAAACTGGCAATTACTAAGGAGGACCTCTGTATGGTAGTTGGATCATAACCCTCATTGTCCTTTTCTTTCATGTAATAAAGGGAACAATCTCGAGATATATATATATATATATATATATATATATATATATATATATATATATATATATATATATATATATATATATATGCTCAAATGAATCAATTATAACAAAATTGAGTCTCTCATATTAACATCCATGAAACAAAGTATCATAGAGTGAAAATCCTCTCAACAGGCCACTGTTAAAATGCATGGCTGACTAATTCAGTTATATGATCCACTTTGTATTAAAGTTTTTTTTTTTTTAGATCACTTTGATTTAATTAAAGTTTCTTTGTATATTTTGAACTATATTTTGAAACATTGAATTGTTACATTTTTATTTTATATTTGAGGCAAAAATTTGCCTCTTTTTTATTTTTCTTTCTTTCTTGTAAGAGTCTATTTATATTAAAAAAAAATTATAAATTGATAAGGATGGATGGACCCTAATTGGGATTAAGATTTTGGGTCCCAAATATGCTTCCATATGGCAATTATAATCAAACTATGTTGTCTATGCATTCAGCCATCCCTTTTTCATATTCCTAGTGAATGAGACTATTTATTAAAGCAAAAATTTTTGCTGTAATATCACGGGAAGTGTTTAGGATTTTAGGGTTATATAGAATTTTTTTTTTTGGGTCATAGAAGAGGAGTTTTTGACAATTGACACCTCACATTAAAACTAAGATTTTTTTTTTTTTTTTTTGATAAAAATGAATTTGTTCAACTTCATGTGAAGAATTCATGAATACAAGCATGTGTCATGCCGTTATTGGATTAATCTCCATTTCAAATCAATATCAATTGATTTCGACATGCACTAATATACCGTTTAATATCAATTATTAAAACCATGATGTCACACATAAAAAATAGCCTCAAGCAATGGGTTTTCCTCTTAATCTTCTTAAAAGAATAATCTTTTCTTTTTTATTTTTTAAAAAACAAATAGAATGCATATCTTCTAGAAAACCCCAAAAAGATTGACATGGTAATGATTAAATTCACTCATGTAATAATGTTATCCAAACATCATATTTTACAACAAAATTTTTTTTTTCTTTATTTATTTTAACCTTGTATTCTATCTCTATGTCCCTTATGAGGTATATAGAACAAGACAGCTCACCAATGTCTGTGATGAGCTTTTGGGTGAAGAAACAAACTTATTATTTTCTCCCCCTTTCTGTCTCTACAATAATTTTTTTGCAAAATGAAGACAGAAACATTGGATACTTTACTGTTGTACCCAAATCCAATATCGTAACGTCTCTTATTTCTTCCACATTTTCCGCGCATTTTCCATTCTCAATTACTTCCTTTGGACCAAATTGGAGTCCCACAGAAAACCTCCTCTTCTACTTTTCTCTTGTTGATTTCTCATTTTCTCAATATGATTTTTTCTTGTGTTTTTCCTTCTCAAATTTGTTTAATTCAATTCAATCCAAATATATTTTTTTTCTCCATTGTTCCTTGTATGCAGAAGAACCCATTTCGCTTGTCGTTTACTCCTCCCAAAATTATGCAAAATCAATAATTTTTAGAGGCTTTGGAGTTGTTCCGATAACTTTTTCTCTGTAAGTCGTGTTCTTGTATCTTCCAGGAATATTTTTTTTTTCCGTAATTTGGGTCTGAGTAATCAATCGCAAGAGAACTATGTGCCCAGCTCTGACTGAGCCGATATCACCTGAATCGTCGACTGGGTCGTCGGTTCCTCCTTCTTCTCCTCAAGATTGTGTTGTAGAATCTCAAGATTCTGGTGTAGAATCTCGATTCTCGGGTCTCAGGGGTGTTCAATGGCGTATATCTCTGGGTATTTTGCCCTCCTCGGATTCTTCAATTGAAGAACTTCGACGGGTCACCGCAGATTCTCGAAGGAGGTAAAAAAGAAAAAAATTCTTCCATTTTCCTTCATTTCTCTTTCCCTTTTGCCAGTCTGTGGTTAAGGACAATTTTGTAGAGTTGATGTTTGGAACAACGTAAAGCTAATCTAGTTGAAAAGGTATGGTTGGATACGGAAGCGCAGATTTTAGTTGATTTGTTCTTTTTTTTAGGTCTCTTTGATATTTATTCATGTTGTTTGATTTTGTGGTTGTTCAATGTAAGGATGGATCAGATGGCATGGGGATTCTAATAATGTTGTTCCTGGCTTTGAAATATGATCACATATAACGGAAGAAAGGGAAAAAAAAGGAACCAAAAAGCGTTGAATTCCCTTGTTTGGTTTTGATGCTTGAAATTTACCTTATATGGTTTTTTTTTAGCTGGAATTTTGATGTATGTGGAGTTCTTTCAGGACTTGAGTTTGAGCATCATGTTGGTTTCTGTGAATTGGTGATCCATTCCATGGGATTTGCCTACAGTATTTGAACTATGAGTGATGCATTTGTTGCTGTCAATTATGATTAATATCATTGTATTTCTACTCTTGTAAAGATCAAAATGCCATTCTTTTGGCCTTTGAGCTGACAAGAGTTGCTGAGTGAGAGATGCTGACTTTCACTTTATTCCCATATTGGAACTCTTCTACTGGTGTAGATTCATTAGGTTTACTCCGTTTTTAACAATAATTGTGATGGTTCTTCATTATGTCATCATTATTCCTTCTGGAAATGGACTGAGATATCAAGGACATCATTTCCTTCTAGCTGTTTGGGTGCGACATTTAGAGCAGGGACTAATAAAAAAAATTGAGCAAGGTGAATACATCCACGGTCTAAGTTAAGTTCATTATGGAGAGAACCCTGTGCTATACATTTTCCCATCTACAAGGAGAATTCTTACCCAACCCATAGATCCCCAATACAATCCCCAGATGAGGTGGGATTAAGTCCTGGTCTCCACTATCAGGCTATCAGCAGTCTGATACTTGCCACCAGGCCAAGGGTGGTATCTCAACAGGTGTTATACATTTAATACACCCAAATGGACTTCATTCTTGGGGAAGTGGATCTTCAGTGGTGTTTCTCTATGTGGTCTCTGAGGCAAACAACACTTGTACAAAGAGAGAATGCTGTAGCTATACTCATTGTGGTGGGAATCAGAGTGTATTCTCATCCCTGCCCCCATTTTTACTGTCTCACTAATCTCGTATATAGTGATGGAGATTATCAATTCCCCTTGTTGAGTATTAATTTGGAAAATATTAATACATTGGGTTAAAATTATTGAAGATGATGCATACATAACTGCATCATATGCATTTTATCCACGCGGGGTCATGTTAGGTTGTTAATGCCCATCTATTTAAAAACTTGATTCTTTGGTTTGTGGTATTGTAGAACAACGGAGTTTTACTGCTTTATCACAATTGAAGGTTATTATTATAATTATTACAATTACATTTAAGTAGTTTTTCTTTACAGATATGCTGGTCTGAGAAGAAGCCTTCTAGTGGATCCTCCTAAAGATAGAAATACTGTCCCTGATCTTGTCATGGAGAATCCATTATCACAAAATCCAAGTACGTTACTCTCTCTCTCTCTCTCTCTCTCTCTCTCTCTGATAGAAAGGTTTTTTGAAAAGTCTGTCTACTTTTCACCTGCTACATTCTTCTGTATCTTGAAACTACGAAGTCTCTATCATTTTTCCATATAATTTCTCTTTCTGGTAACTAAGTATTTTAGGGGGCATCTGGGGTGCTTTGAATGTTTAAGACCATGATGGCTCTTTGATGCTACTTGAACAACCTGTAGATTTTTTGGGAGGGATTCTTTTGGCATGGTTAATCAATAATCACCATACAGTGGTCTTTGACTGTTAGTCATGGTCTTTTTTATCTTAATAAAAATATGAAGGGACATTGTCATGTCTTTCCAGACTTATGTATTGATAGCTAGTAAATATTCGATGCAGATAGCATGTGGGGCCGCTTTTTTCGCAATGCTGAGCTGGAGAAAGTTGTTGACCAGGATCTTTCACGTTTGTATCCAGAACATGGAAGCTACTTTCAGACACCAGCATGCCAGGGCATGTTGAGAAGGATTCTTTTGTTATGGTCCCTTAAACATACAGAATATGGTTACGGACAAGGCAAGTTTACCAGGGTTCTTCTTTTTTTTTTCTCCTATGAATTGATTATGTTGCTCATATAAAAAATTTGGGTACTTTCTTCTGTGAATTTTGTTAACTAATGAACATTACAAACATATTATTACTTCCTCTGAGCATCATATTTCTGGATGGGTTGGAATCCCTACACTTTCCTGGTTCATTTAACTTGGTAAATATGGCTTCATGTTGCTATTGTATCTCTCTCTCTCTCTCATGGGTATTTAGTGTGTGTTCCTTGTAGACTTGTGCATGCTCTTACTGACACCCTTCCTTCGTCTTTTTAGGTATGCATGAACTTTTGGCTCCCCTATTGTATGTTCTACATGTTGATGTTCAACATCTTTCTCAAGTGCGGAAGCTCTATGAGGACCATTTTGTTGACAAGTTTGATGGCCTGCCCTTCCCTGAAAGAGATCTTGTTAGTGGTTACAAATTAATGAAGACATCAGATTCCTCCAATTGGGCCAATGGGATTGACGAAGAGTCCAGTTTCAATAGAGATGCAACCAAAGTCAGCAGCCTTGACGAGCTTGATCCAAAAATACATACCATTGTATTACTAAGTGATGCATACGGGGCAGAAGGTGAATTGGGTATTCTCCTGTCAGAGAGATTTATGGAACATGATGCATATTGCATGTTTGATGTGTTAATGAGTGGGGCAAGTGGTGCAGTTGCCATGGCAGACTTTTTCTCTCCTTCCCCCACCATCAGGTCTCTCTCGGGTGTACCCCCAGTACTTGAAGCTTCTTCCTCTTTGTATCATTTGCTTTCTATTGTTGACATGTCTCTTCACAGCCACCTAGTTGAGCTTGGGGTTGAACCGCAGTACTTTGCTTTACGGTGGTTGCGTGTGTTGTTTGGGCGTGAGTTCTTATTGGAAGATCTTTTGACAATATGGGATGAGATATTTGCATCAGACAACAGTAAATCAATCACAGATGTCAAGGATGATACTGACTCTGGTTTTGGGGTCCTCGGCTCCCCTCGCGGAGCATTCATATCGGCAATGGCAGTATCGATGATGCTTTATGTGAGATCCTCCCTACTTGCCACTGAAAATGCTACAACCTGTCTCCAGAGGTTATTGAACTTTCCAAATAACATAGTTGTGAAGAGGTTGATAGATAAGGCGAAGGCTTTGCAAGCTCTTGCTGTAGATACTGTTAACTCCTCGACTCCTTCACAGGTTGGTGCCTTTGACAGGAGTCAAGCAACATTAGGCAGGGGTTATAGCCTTCCATCAGGTTCAGTTTCTCCAAAAACCCCTCTGAGGTTGGTTCCTGACAGTTACTGGGAAGAGAAGTGGAGAGTGTTGCATAAGGCAGAAGAAGCTCAGCAAGGAAGCCTTGAGAAACGAGTTTCATCTAGAAAAAAGGGATTATCAGATAGAGTTAGATTGAGCCTGGTTAGACAAGAATCAGAACCATCACCCGCGAAGATGGAGAGAGAGAAAAAACACTTGGGATTGTCTGTTAAGCGAAGTTTATTAGAGGATCTTTCCCGAGAGCTTGGCTCAGATGAAGATCTGGGAAAGGGTGGGCACAGTGGTGCTTCTAGTCAGAGGGACTCTGTTGAGGTTGAGGTGGAAGAAAATGTTTTGCATGGTGAAACAGCTGAACGAAGAAGTGCCGAGAAGGACTTCATTAGTGAGAAAACATGTTCCACTGGACATAGTGGTAGTGAAGAGAACTCCACTATTTTTTCTACTTCCACCAGTCCTCGTAGTAGAGCTATTGACCATGAGAATGAATCAGAGAAAAGTAGCGTGGGTTCAAATTTATCTGTTGATGACAATGATGAACTCAACAATCCAGAGCAAACTGTTATTGTTTCGGGTGATCCCCCTCCAGTGAAACAGGAGACAAGTATGAAGGACCGCAAGCTGTCCAATAAGTTTCAGTGGTTGTGGAAGTTGGGACGGGGTACTGATGCAACCCAAAAAGAGGGTCATCATGTTGCATCAGGTACTGGTGAAGGCACTTCTGAGATAGGAGGTGCTATGGAGGCTTCAAAATCCACAAATAACGGAAAAAGTCTGAACAATATCTCTGTCTCATTGGCAACTGATAGATGTGGTGATTCATCTGGAGTTAGTGGCTCAGGTGATGTGGTAGACAATAATCTGATTGCCACAGTGAGGAATCTTGGACAGTCTATGCTAGAAAATATTCAGGTAAAATTCTTATCACTTTTTAGTTGTATTAGAGCTCATCACTGATGGGTACTAACTAATAGAAGCTGGTAACCCTGAAACTTTTATTCTTTTTTTCTTTGTCAGGTGATTGAATCAATCTTCCAGCAAGATAGGTCTCAGATGGGGTCATTGGAAAACTCTTCTAAAAGCATTTTGGTAGGAAAAAGACAAGTTACAGCTACAGTGGCTCTCACGGAGCTTCGGAAAATAAGCAACCTTTTATCTGAGATGTAAGGTCAGCTTTGTATCTCCTGTATATACATCTTGTAACTACCATTCATGGTCCAAAATAAAAATGAGCTTTTGGGCTTTCATCTTTCCCTTTTATTCTATGAAATCCAATCCTGAAATTTGCAAAGCTGTAAATATGTGTTTTCAGTCTTTATCATCATGGTGTCTCTTGAAGCAAACTTTGTTTAAAGAGCACTGTTTTGTAAATAACCTGAATTTTTACAATGTTTAAGAATATTGATCATGGTCTTCTAAAATGGAAGCTCAGCTTCAATTGCCTTCCAGTTGGAAAAATCTCTGGAACTTAGGAGCTCGATTGGGCTCTAATGATAATATATCTCTGTTTAGCCGAAGTGCAAGAAAGATGGTACTCGGTTTAACCATAATGGTGCTTGACAATTTTTTTTGGGGGGTGACTTGGTGGTTGCATTGAGTTCCTAATATTAGCTATTGAAGGGAAATAATAAAAGGAAGCGGTATCTTTGTCTTGCATGAGACAATCATAGTAAAGTGATCATAACATTTGATGACTATTGGAAATCAAACATAAAAAACTTTTTGACATTTTAGGTAGTTAATGAACATATAGCATCTTTTATTTGGTGATCTATCAAAAAAAAATATTTTTTAAATTGGTGGGTTTGTGATTTTGATTTTTGGCTGGCCAGTCTTTCTTTCCTTTTTTTTTTTAAATCTTTCAGTGATATCATCTAATATATGTTTTCCAGTGAAACCTAATACAGCCTGTTTGATGATCTCAAATTTTTGTTAGTATGTTGGATAATGTGATTGTATTCACTAGGGAATACAAGTACAATAAAAATTTGGTACGGTAAAATTTTGTTTTAATTTGTTTTGAAGAATTATGAATATGATGAAAAGTTCAGCACGTGATATATGTATATTTCGGTTATTTTTTTTTAATGTGTAAATGTATGGAAGATGTAGAATTGGCTGCTTGTTTGGAAAATGTCTGATATGTAGATAGTATTTTCTAGTATATTTCATCAACTTGCGTTGAATGAGAAAGCTTTGTCATCAGAATGGCCGTAAATAGGAAAAATGTGATTGTTTTGTTTGGAGTGAAATAAGGATAAGAAGAAGAAGAAGCAGATAAAAAAATAGACTTTGAAATGAAGGTTAAAAAAAAAAAAAAAAAAATAAAAAATACAGCTTACATTGAGTGTTTGATTGGAAATGAAAAAAAAAAAAAGATGCATGTGACAGTTTGGGTAGGGGGGAGGAAAAAAGTTAACATTCAAACCAAATAGGAGAAACAGTAACATTTAAATTAATTAATTTATTTTTTTATTTTTTTATTTTTTTTGGGTTTTTTTTTTTTTTTTTTTTTGGGGGGTGAGAGGTGAAAGCTTTGCATGTGAGACAATTTTTGTATTTCCTTTTGCATCCCTACCTTAAGATTTGAAAAGCACTATTCCAAATAAAATCCTTACCATTTTTTCATCAGTTATTTGTGCTTTTGATTGACTTGAGCACTTTGACCTCTATCACTCGAAGCCTATTGCATTCAAATCTTTCCTTTTTAGTGCAATCTCCTAATGCTGTAGATGTATATGATTTATCATTTTAGATGGACACTTAAATAGGCCATTACCAGCATTTCCAAAGCCTAATAAGAATTAAATTGCTGATCTCACAATGAATTTTAACTGAACTTGAATCTACTTAAACTAACTGCTTTTTTTAACATCATTCTTATTATCTGCTCTTTGGTCATTCCCATATCTGCATACATAATCTCCTTCACATTTTCCCCTTCTTTTGCTGGATTGTCAATCGCTTTTTCTTTTTTCTTTATTATATATATATATATATATATATATAACTGTCAATCCCCTTTTCATTTGGTTAAGTAATTTTTCATCCATTTTGAGGACTATTATAATGTAATATGTTGTTCACTTCAGTTTGATTTGTAAGAAATATTCCCTTCCCACGTAAGCTAGGTTCAATTTTATGGAGTCATTATCTGTCAAATCAATAATTTTACCACCCATGGTAGATTTTTTTTTTTATTTATTTATTTATTTGAATGGGGCATTATATTGAAGTTGATGTTGTAACCATAGAGGTTAATGAACTTACCAAAATTGTAACTTTCTTATGATTGCCTCTTGCCTTATTTAAGCCAAGGATAAAAAGAGTTTTCAAAAAGAGTAAATTATGAGTACCTTTCGTGGAGTATGTCTTTAAATCAAGTGCACTCTAAACCTTTTAAACAATTTCAATGACACCCCCTCAAATGAAAAGAAATTCCAAAAAGACCCATTCCGTTAGGAAATCTCTGTTAATTGACATCAAAAGCTATAAGTCAGAATTTTAATACCTAAAATACTGCATAGTTAAAGGACTGTTTTACCCCACTCCTAAATTCAATTGAAACACAATCCGACCCATCTTTATTTTTCCGCCAGTGTTGAAACCGAACTCATTCAAGGAAGGAATAGAAGAAGAAGAAGAAGAAGAAGAAGAAGAAGGGAGGAATCGAAGAAGAAGGAATCGAACAAGAACAACTCTTTTGCCATTCCAGAGCTTGATGGAATCTCTTTTGCCATTCCGGAGCTTGATGGAATCGAACAAAACAGGCCTCTGAAATGTGGAGAAAGACATACAAAATCATGAACTGACGTCCAGAGAAGAAGCAAGAAATGCAGAAAAAAAAATTTCTGAAGAAGGGAGACGAAGACGAATACACAGAAACCCTAAAAAGTTTGTTCTGATGGCTTCCTTTCTAACCGGAAGAGATGCCTTTTCGACCAAGGTAGGCTGCTGAGAAAGCACCTCTTGAAAAAGAGAGAAACCACTCCAGCGTCAATTTATGTGGCAATTTCCTCTTTTTAGGATTTTCTTGACTGAATCGGGCTGAAGAGCTTACATTAATACTCTTATTCTTCCTTTTCGTCATTAATCCTCGTATTTTAGATCTTCATGTTCTACAATATGATGCGGTGTTTCCAGGTTCAATCAATGAATTGCTTTTTTTTTCTTTTTTGGTAACTGAAAATTTCATTGAAACAAAAGTTGGGAAACAACCAAGGCATCATCAACAATCAAAGGAGGAAGCCAAGGAGAGGAGTTTGGCCAAGACACCTTTCTCAAACTAGTGACAGCCTTCCTGGCTAGGGTGTGAGCAACAACATTTGCTCCCTTAGGAACATAAGCGAAGGTTAATACATCAATATCCTTCAAAACCAACTGAGTATCTAAAACAACTGCAAAAGACGAAGAATTGAGGGCAGAAATAATGTCCAAGCAATCAGATTCGATGATGATGGACTCCCACTTCTTCTCTGCAGCATGAATCATAGCCTCTCTAACAGCAAGAGCCTCGCCACATCTAACTGTCTCAAAAACTAAAGGAACGGAAACCGCATCCACCAAATCTCCAGAAGAGTTTCTGCAAAAAAAACCGAGACCTCCAACATCCTCTATAAGGCTAGCATCCGAATTAATTTTAATCGTACCAGAAGGTGGAGCCATCCATTTATCTTGAACTTCAGTCCTGCACAAAAGAGAAATATTTGGATATAGTTGATGATTATTAGACGACAAAAATTCCTCAAAAGCTTGATTGGCCTTGGCAAAGACCTCCACAGGGGACCAATCTTTATGATTAAAGAGTAAATCATTCCTGGCCTTCCATAAGTACCAGCAAATAAAAGAGGCCAGCCCAAAGCAATGAGAAGAGTCCTGCTTCGGGACGAAGTCCAAAGAACTCCATCTAGAAATCCAAGTAGGAATAGTAAGAGATTGCTCTTCCAGAATCACCATGGAAAGAGGAGAGCCAATCCAAACTGCTCTAGAGAAAGGACAGGTAAGGATGATATGATCAATACTCTCAGATTCAAAACCACATCTTCTACATGGGGAGGCCAAGCTAATGTTTCTCCTTAAGAGGTCTTCACCCTAACCAAGAGCACGATTACATGCTCCCTAAAGAAAAGCTTTAATTTTCGGTAAAGTATTACAATGCCATATCTTTTTCCACACCTCCTTGGGAATGAGCTTCCATTGAGGAATACAGGAAGAAGACGGAAGAAGATTATCAGCTTCATCATAGAGATTTGAAATAAAGTGGTAAACTGATTTCACCGTCAGTATACCATTCTTTGCACCTCCCCAGACGAGTCTGTCCTCAATATGGAAAAGGCTAAGCCGAATCTTCATAATATTGGAACTATCCTCAGGGTGAAAATATAAATTCTTTGAGGAAGGAATTCAATTGTCCTCAAAAATTCTAATGTGGGACCCATTCCCAACTTGCGAAACCAGGAAGATTGGAATTAATCCATGGTCCAGCCGAGCTACGAGTAATTTACCTTTTTCCTTTCAAATTTCATAAAATCGAAATCCATTCCTCGTTCATTAAAACCCTATTTCAACAATTTCAAGACTGACATCGTAGATTCGCTGTACCCCTTCACCACCCTTTTGATAATTGCAAAATCATCACCAGTGAGATGGCGGACCAATTCCAGTGAGGCGGAGGAATGGGGGGCCAACAAGACTGCAACGTGGCCATCGAAGGCCTCCGGAATGGCTTGATTGGTGGTAAAGTGTGCCAATTTCAGGTAAAGGCAGGCTTAGACATTCTTACCCAAAACTAAAGGTTTGAATAACAAATTTATTTGAAAATGACATTTTTCCTTTAAATTGTTTAGGGGTATTTTTGACAACTTTTTGTAAAATTTAACACCATTTAAAAATAAGGTATAATTAAAATTGTTTGAAAGGTTTGGGTGCATTGATTTAAAGGCATACTACAAGAGAGGTACTTATAATTTACTCTTTCAAAAATAATTTGAAAGTGACTTGTCATTTTTGACATACAAACATATCTTGTGGGGAGAGATAAAATAGAAGAGAGGTAACAGGAAGTAAAATAGAATAGATAATTTATAAAGGTAAGAGGCAATGTTGAGGAAGCCATGCCTCAGAATGGCTTTACTGGGGAAGCCTGACCTCGGTGGACTCTTTCAAGTTTACATTGTTATTCATTTTCCAACTCTCTTTCATTACGTTCTCTCCTTTTAAATAAGAATAGCTGGTTACAATAGCTAATCGAAATAACAATCTATCCTAGCTATTTTTAGGACTCAAGTACTAAATAACTTACCACTCTTATCCACTAACAATAACTTACTTTGCCTTACCTATTTACAACTTATAAAAAACTAATCCACTCTTTTTAATTAGGAACCACGCCTACTTACTATACCCACCAATCAACATCGACATGGCATTGTTTTGCATGTAACACATTTCTAGAGTATCGTTATCATGCACATTTTTCAAATATATGTGTGAAATGATCATATTTCATCTTCATTGAAAATTTAAGTGTTATTCGAGAAAGGCAAAAAAGTAAGGTTACATCTTTTTCACCAATTTTGATTACAACAAGATTTTATTGAACGAGCATGGATCCTCTCCCCACATGCAATCATTGTTCATGTCTAGTGGGGTCCACCATAGTCGTCAAGGTGTCGGCTAAGCGATACGCCGACACTTAGGCGTCCAAGCGAGCTTGGGGGAGCTGGCCAATAAAGCGCCTTTTGTACAGCTAAAAGGCGGTTGCCTTGGGGACCTAGGCAACTCCTAGGTGACGCCTAGGGCGCCTAGGCTGTCTTAGAAGCCTGGGCAATTGCCTTATGTATCCATTATTTTAAAACATTTTATTTTATTTTATTTTATGTTTTATTTTATATGTTTTGTTGATGTGATTCTGATATGCATATAACCATTGGTTTTTAGTTTTTGTTATGTTATATCAAGAATCATGGAATCATTGCTTACATATTATAAAATGTTTTCCTAATTAAAATGAATAACAAAAGGGGAAAAAAAGCTATCGATTTAACAGTGAAGTGTGAACAGTCGTTTAACTCTCAAGCATTCTTCAATCTTCTTCAGTCATTCAACTCTCAAACATTCTTCAGTCTTCTTCCTCTTGAACCTACAGCTATTCCAAAATTTCTCCAAGTCCAACTTACTCCAAGGACTTGAGATAACAACAGTTCAGCAATCTATCACCTATTGTGCTTCGTCGAACAGGTATGTTAAATTTTATTTTTCCCTACAATTGTTCGACTTCAACACTTCTTCTTCTTCGATGATTGTGTTTTTTTTTCTTGCAAAAGTCCATCAACTTCGATCCTTCTCCTCCTTCTTCCCTTTTTTGCCTTTTTTTTTTTTTTTTGGGTTTCTGCTCTTTGATGACTGTCAGACTTTTTTTTTCCTACAAAATTCCATCTACCTTTCTTCTTCTTCTCCTTTTTTTTTTCTTCTCCTTCTTCCTCTTCCCCTTCTCTGTTTTTCGTTTTTTTTTTTCTTTCAATGACTTTTTTTTTCTGAAGTCCATCGACTTTGACCCTTCTTCTTCTTCTTCATCCCCTTCTCTCTCTCTCTCTTAGGGGTGAAAGTTTTACCCTGATGGCCCGAGCCTGCCCAAAACCGCCGTGAACCTGGTCAGGGCCTAACCTGGCCCAAACCCTGACAGGGCCCAATCAGGGTACATGGTCTTTTTTTACCCTGTCAGGGTAAGGGCGGGTTAGGGTTGAGGCCTCGGGTAGAGCCCAGCCCGACCCTACCCGACCCTGTTTTATACATATTAATGTATATTGTATATTCTAAACCCTAGTCTTATCTCTCCCTCCCCCATTGTTTCTCTTTCTCTTAGCGGTAGCCGCACAGGCTCAGAGCCACTCTGCCCCATTGTGAGTTCGTGACATCTTCTTCTTCCTCTTCGTCGACGGCCATTAACCAGGTAAACTCTTCTTCTTCTTCTTCTTCTTCTTCTTCTTCTTCTTCTTCTTCTTCTCTCTCTCTCTCTCTCTCTCTGAATCTGAATTGGCCATGCCTCAACAACATCAATTACTGCAGTAGCAACAACATCAATCGAAATCCTTCAGGTAAAGAGAGTCGGAAGAACAGAGTCCATCCTCTTGTAAACCCCTAACAAATGCAATTTCCTTCCCTGCTCTTCTTCAATATTCGTTGCTTCCTTTAATTTCATGTCTTTGTAATTTCTGCCAACTTTTTATTTATGTGTTTTTTTTTTCTTTCAGGAACTTATTACCCGTCAATGGTCAGATATCCACACTGATCGCTTCTTCAACCCTACAAATTTTGTTGATCAATCTCTTCCCCAATACATCCCTCCATGTAACCCCTCTTATCTATTTTCTTTAAAAAAATACTAAAATTTTGTTATTTTCTCTGAAACTTTGTTAAACATTTGTTTTTTGAGTTTTGGTAGTTCACGTAGTTGGATTCTCTTCTGTCCCGGTTCTTGTGACGGACTGTGGTGGAAGCGATCTGAAGTGGAATAATGGTGAAGAAAAAATTGAAAGAGCAGAGAACAATTCACAGATTTCCTCCTTGATTTTCTGCAAATGTGTTTCTATGGGATTGGGGTTGTCGCTCCACAATAGACGTAAATCAGGGTAAACCCAACCCTGATTCAGGTAAACCCGGCACATCCCAGCCCAATCAAGGTAAATTAGGGTAGGGTAGGGTTTCGTAGTACCCTGCTAGGGTAGGGTAAGGGTTAAGGTTGTATCCTACCCTGTCAGGGTAGGGTAGGGTTTGGGTTAACATGAAAAAATCTTGGGTAGGGTAGGGTTTGCAGATACCTAGCCCAACCTGATCTTGTTTCACCCCTACTCTCTCTCTCTCTCTCTCTCTCTCTTTTCTTTTCTTTTTTTTTGTAAGTTTCTACTCTTCGACAACTATCAGACTGTGTTTTTTTTTCCTGCAAAAGTCCATCGACTTCAACCCCCCCCCCCCCTTTTCTTCTTCTTCCCCTTCTCTGTTCTTTTTTTTTTTTTTTTTGTTAGTTCTGGTCCTCTGGACCTCTGATTTTTTCCCCCTTCTTCCCCTTCTCTTCTTTTTGTCGATTACCCCTTCTTCCAGAATTCACATCGTTTCCTCCCAGAACCACTAGGAGGACATGGCAACCCCATCCGGACGGCCGACACGTGTCTCTCGGGTGAATCCGAGACCCACGTTTGAGCCGACACCCCCTGTCGGCTTGGCTTATCGGCTGGGTGTCTCTTGAACGTGGGTCTCGGATTCACCGAGAGCCATGTGTTGGCCATCCAGATGGGGTTGCCGCTGTCCTCCCAGTTCCCAGAACCACTGGGAGGAGAGGATGTAGATCCCCTTCTTCCCCCTTTTTTCTTCTCTCTGTACTCTGTAGTCTGTTATGTTCTCTTACGGTCTTACATAATTACATTAAATTAAGGATTCAAAGTTTTGAACCTACGTCCTATCGGTTTATAGTCGCCTGCTCTACCACTGAGCTTTTGAGGAATAAAGGCACAAACACTTATTTTGACATCATAGAGGCAACAATAATATAACATTTTTTAATTAACTTGCATCTTTAGTTCTTTAAGTACATTATAGTCTTGCACTCTTGCTTTTTACTTATATGCTATTATATTTTAATTTCTTAGTTTATTAATTATTTATTTATTTATTTAATTTATAAATATGCTTCTTTATGTCCTATAGTTTATTCATTATTTTTTTCATCTTAATTAGGTTATGTCTTAAATATTGATTCTTAATGTAGTATACTACATATATATATAAATATAAATGTAGCATCGATATTTTAAAAATAAAAAAAATACTCTAGGATTGCCTTGGTCGCCTAGGCACCTTGGATGGCCTATAATGCCTTGGGTCGCCTTGACAACTATGGGTTACACACACTCCAATGGTCGGTCCCACACCCTTGGAAGAGGATGGAGTGTGGGGAGGGTACCCATGTGAGGAGAGGAACTAGACTTTGCATGAACTATTCTCATGCATGATATACATGCACGTCACACTCGAGTGACAAACTCCTGGTCATCAGAGGACTTCAACGAAGGAATACGCAGGCCTTGGGCCTTTACAAGAGCATTAGTTTGATCCTCGTTGGTGATAAAAGGAGGATGGGTGCCTCACCTAGGAGTGTCAACCGGTCGGGCCTAATCAGACAACCAATTTAATCCATTTAGTTACTCAGGTCTTGTAGGTCAGGTATGGGACACATTTTTATTTTGCCAATCGGTTATCGATTATCGGTCCATAATCGGGCTCTTGTTAATTGGACTAATGGGCTATAAATGAGCCATACTTCGGCTATAAACGGGCTAACTGTCCTATAAACAATCTAATCGGGCTATAAATTGCTGGGTAACGGTACTGATCTGGCTACAGCCGAACACCAAAATCGACTAATCCATAAATGGGTTAGGCCCGGCACTGGGCCAGTTTACTAACCAGTCTGTTCCGGTTGGATCTATCGGTGTGGGCCAACTTTTGACACCCTACTTCCCCGAGTTCAACCCTGATGGCCACATTCTCTGCCTCGTCGAGCCTCAAATTGGCCATCATGAAGGAAGCCATCAAGGTTATGTTCAAGGGCCTTCTTTCTGCTCTGTGTATATCAAACGGGAACGTCTCCATCAAGTTCTTCAAGCCAAAGCTTGTCATCTTCAATGTCGTGGTCGCCGCCGATGCCACTGAACAAACAGTCTTTAAAATAAGATGTGATTTCAATGTACTTGAATTTTGGATGATGTGGGAGAATAGATCACAACCCAGTTGGTTCCATTGGAGCTTCAAAAGTTGTATGTGTTTGTATTGGCTATATTTTTGT
This sequence comes from Protea cynaroides, assembly GCA_028583415.1. Classification (NCBI taxonomy): domain Eukaryota; kingdom Viridiplantae; phylum Streptophyta; class Magnoliopsida; order Proteales; family Proteaceae; genus Protea; species Protea cynaroides. The sequence continues at coordinate 14,189,729 of CM053272.1, read as the reverse complement.
TGTTTACAGTAGAGAGGTGTTGGGTTTTTGGGCTCCCTTCCTATGTGGATAAAGGCCCAAACCTTGGTGTGTTTTAAGCCCATTTAAGCCCATTCTTTTTTACCTTGTATTTAATCTTTTAAATAGGGCAAAAATGGATTAGGGTTAGGGTTTAGCATCATAAGAAGAAGAGAAGGAGAGCAGCAGTTTTTCTGGCTGCTGGTAGTCTGTGCAGCCGTGATCAAGCCGATGATCGGGAGGTCATCCCTGGTCTGATTGGGCTGATTTTTGGATAACAAGTAGAGGATACATAGTTCGTCAATCTGTACGGTCAGATTTTTTATTGGAGTTTTCTAAGTCAAGTTATTCGCTCCGTACAGCAGCCTTTATTTCTTTGGGTGAAATTTCTACATCTCTTTGTTTCTTCAAGTAGTAATTTTACTTCTTGTTGCTATTGGGGTTGTATACCCATTGGAAGAATTGAAACTAGATTTTGTAACCTCTATTTAATAATAGTGAAGTTTTGATTTGGGCTTTCTAGTCCCATGGTTTTTTACTCTTCGATTTGAAGAAAGTTTTTTTACGTTAAATTCTTGTGTCTCATGTGTGATTGATTTATGTTCATTATTTGCACATATTGTTAGGACTAAAATTTTTTATGGTATACTTGTTACCTTCTCATAAGTTCGATCAAGTGATGGAGTGATTTTTTCCTAACAAGTGGTATTAGAGAATTTGTTCGTTGTTTACTATTGTGTTAACTTGATTAAATGATGGAGGCAAATACAAGTAGAATGATCAGTTTGAATGGTTATAGCTATCATAAGTGGAAAGGAAAGATGAAAGATCTCTTATATGTGAAGAGTTGACATTTACCCATGTTTGCTAAAATGAAACCCGACTCTAAGTCAGATGAGGAATGGGAATTTGAGCATGAACAAGTTTCTGGCTACATTAGGCAATGGGTAGATGATAATGTCCTTAACCACATTAGTGATGAGACAAATGCAAAGACCTTATGGGTTAAACTTGAATCTTTATATGCCAAGAAGACAGGTAACAACAAGTTATTCTTGATCAAGAAATTGATGAGTTTGAAGTACAAGGAAGGGTGTACTATCACTGATCACTTGAGTGAATTTCGAGGTGTTCTTCAACAGTTGTCGGCTATAGGTATAAAGTTTGATGATGAGATTCAAGCTCTTTGGTTGCTAGGTACTTTACTTGATTCTTGGGAGACATTTAGGATGTCAATTTGTAACTCGACCCCAGATGGTGTTGTGACAATGGAGATGGCTAAAAGTAGTGTCATAAATGAAGAGATGAGAAGAAAATTTCAAGGTTTATCGTCAAAATTTGAGGTTTATACACCGAAAATAGAGGGAGAAATAAAACCAAGGGTCCAAGGGATAGAAATAAAAGTCGTAGCAAGTCAAGAGGAAGATATGAAGATAAAAATGTCATTATTGTGATAAGTTGGGGCATAACAAGAAGAGTTGTTTCCAATATAAAAGAGATAAGAAGAATAGAAATTTGAAGGAAGACAAGAACAATCATGAGAATAATGATCGTGTCACTTCTGTTTCTTTTAATGATCTTGTCATTGTTTGTGATGAGAATTTTATCAACTTAGCATGCCATGAGACAAGTTGGATTGTTGACAGTGGAGCTTCGCATCATGTTACTTCACGGAAGGAGTTCTTTACTTCTTACACATCTGGTGATTATGGTATCTTGAAGATGGGTAATGATGGCTTGTCAAAGATTCTTGGTTTTAGAGATGTTTATTTGATGACTAATAATAGAACAACCTTGTTATTAAAAGATGTGAGACATGCTCCTGATGTTCGACTGAACTTGATATCAGCGGGAAAGCTTGATGATGAGGGTTATATCAACACTTTTGGTAATGAAAAATGGAAGCTCACTAAAGGCTCCATGATTATAACTCATGGTAAGAAGTATTTCAGCTTGTAGGTGATGGAAGCTAAACTTTCGAAGGGTGCAATTACTGTGGTAGAAGAAGATCATGTCACCGAGTTATGGCATAAGAGGCTTAGTCACATAAGTGAAAAAGGGCATAATCTGTTGGCCAAGAAGAATTTGATTTGTGGATTAAAGAATCTAAAATTGAAAAGGTGTTTTCATTTTTTGGCTAAGAAACAACATAGAGTTTCTTTCAAGATTCATCCTCCTTTAAGGAAATCAGATCTATTAGAGTTGATGCATTCTGATCTTTGCGGTCCTTTGAAGGTACATTCTCAAAATGGTGCTATCTATTTTGTGACTTTTATTGATGATTATTTCAGAAAACTCTGGGTTTATACTTTGAAGACCAAAGATCAAGTACTTGATGTGTTCAAAGAGTTTCATGCATTAGTAGAAAGACAAAATGGGAAAAAGTTAAAGTGTATTCGATCAGACAATGGTGGTGAATACCGTGGACCATTTGATGAGTATTACAAACAACATGATATTAGACATCAGAAAACTCCTCCAAAGACTCCTCAGTTGAATGGTGTTGCTGAGAGGATGAACAAGACTTTGATTCAGAGAGTGGCATGTTTGCTTTTAGATGCACACTTACCTAAATCATTATGGGGTGAGGCTTTGCTTACTACGACACACGTTATTAATTTGTCTCCTGCTATTATTTTGGATAGTGATGTTCCTGACAGGGTTTGGTCCGGAAAAGATGTGTCATATGATCACTTGAAGATTTTTGGCTGTAAGACATTTGTGCATGTTCTTAAAGATGAGAAGTTGAAACTAGATGTTATGAAACTACAATGTATCTTTCTTGGTTATGGTCTAGATGACTTTGGTTATAGGTTGTATGATCCAGTTGAGAAGAAACTTGTTAGAAGTCGTGATGTGGTGTTCTATGAGGATCAGATAATTAATGATATTAAGAAGACTGAGAAGACAGTGTCTACCGATAGTAGTGACTTGACTGATTTAGAAACAATTTTTTAGGGAAGGTTAAATCCAATTCATGATGATACAGAGATTGATACTCATGGTGGTCAACTTGCTAGTGATAATGTAGAGGATGTAGGTTGTGAGACCTACATGCAAATTTCGGGAACAAAATTTCTTTTAAGGGTGGGGGAGTTGTAAGACCCGCACTCCATGAACCCGATCTAAACCTTTAATTCATGTCATAACAGGTCTTCCAATCATCACCGGGCCAGACGGGATGAGCGGATGACAACCAGGTATGAAAAAGGACCTAAAAATATGATATTTTTCATACAGGTCTTATGGTACCAGACTATGGTACCGGTCAACCGGTATGTCTACGCGAGCAGACTAGTTAGATCCGAAAAAGGATCTCTACGGGTCCCGCTTTCCAAATCTCGAGCCTAGGGACTTTCCTAACGTAGGAAAACTTCCTAAACCCCAACCTAGTCTATTTAAGGACCCTTAAACCTCCATAGAACTCTTGATTTTTTCTCACAAACCCTAGAGAGGAGAAAGAGATCGAAGAAGGAGAGGAGCTAAGAAAGGTGGGAGAGGAGCCGCTGTTGGATGAAGAACACCATAGTTGCAAACCAACGGTAAGTGCTTGAACTTCTCTCTAAGTTAAGCATTATAGATGATTAATCATGAATTGATCAATACCATGTAAGGCGAGGTATTGATCTAAGACCCTTAAATTAGCGTCAAACCCTAATACAGTCGATAAACCCTAGATTCACATTTTAAGCTAAAGATCATCGAAACTAGGACTTGAATGGAACATGAAACAATTTTAACTCGTTGCTCAGGCCTAGAATGCATAGGAGAAACCCTAGAACCAATAATGGGTGACTGACGGAAGGCGAACACCAAGATTGGTGGTCTTCTGGAGGCATACCGGTCGCATATGGTGCGACTGGTCTGTGGGGGACCGGTCGACCATACCGGTTGCACCTTTCCCCACAGTGCAGCGATCGGTACCTGCGACTGGTATGCACTGTGAGGGGTATATTTTGATCCAGTTGATTTTTTGACCAACGTAAACCCTAAGAAACTAATTCTAATTCAACCCTAACATTAGGTAGGATCTTGTGATAGCGAATTTGGATTCTGTGATGCGGAGCAACCTAGCAATCAAGCGTCAGGTAAGGGAATTGGACCTAAACCCTAATAACTTAATAACAGTAAAACGTTGTTAATAATTATGATTATGTGGAATGGTGTTTGTGCATACTCACATGTCATCTTTACTTTCAGTTATATTATTGTTCATGCATACTTGCTATGCTAGGATGTGATTGTTAGGCATGTGATTGTTTTCGTTGGTGTATGGAATGGGAAGGGCCTGGGGTCTTGGATCATTCATCACACTAGCACCATTTCGTATCGCTTTTGTCTTAGCATGCTTGATACGGGTAGGGTATCAGGGGGAGGAAGTGGCACTGTGGTCTCCATCCTGGCCACTATACTCTAGCCCTATCTCTATGCCGTAGGGAGCTGTGCTGGGATAGGGCCTACTGTGATGACATATAGGATTGGCTAGTTGCGAGCCAGTTTGCAAGCCCTCACCAACAGGGGCTTACGTGTTGGTATGGGTAGGGCATCAGGGAACGTATTGGCGGTGTGTGATCTGGACACTTTAGCTCTATCTCTATTCCATGGTGGGTGCATGTGGGATGACAGTGGTGTTTGATCCATTGGGCGGATTCACACACTCGTGTATAGAGGTACGGTGGTCGCCAATCCTTTTTATAACACATTGCAAATTTAAAACCAGACTATAATGTAAATGTTACGCATGCATGATGTGTGTTGCATTGTCTAATTATCTTACTGAGCTAAGTTGAGAGCTCACCCTTGTATATATACATGTTTTTAGATGTTGATGCAGGATATATTGTGGACGACAATGTGGATGCTCCAGTATGTGGAGGTGTTGCTGCTTTAGAAGTACAAGTAGGGGAGGATGAGCATGACGCTTCATGCGAGCCCTTTCTGCGTGTACCTCTAGGATATTTGATTTGTTTATTTTATTTATTTTTAGTTAGATTTATAAATGATATAAGGATAATTATTTATGCTTTTGTGTTTTGAATTATTGAATAATTTATTTAAATTATCAATAGAGTATTCAGTTCATTTAATTTTAAGACTTCCGTTGTATTTAATTATATTCTGATTATGGTTATGTGCAATGATTTGTATGGGTGGACACGATTTTATTGAGATCCTGGTGTGAACCGTTGGTTTAGTGACGGTTCACTCACACTTCTGGTTCTACTGAAATTGGGGTGTGACAACTTGGTATCAGAGCTCTTAGGCTCTGTCCAACAGACCATACATGCAATTGACTGAGTCAATGAACTGAGATAGGAAAAATTAAAAACTTTAATAAAAAATCACCTTAAGCACCTGTGTTGGTTGAGACCAAACTTAAACAAGACAATAATGTACAAATAAAAGGTAGAACCATATGTATACACAGACAGAATAAGAAAATCTAAATGTATCCTGATAAACAATAATATAGGGTACGATCTATAAGTCGGACAGTTGTCTAAGTATACAAAGGATATAGTACAGTAGCAAGAAGAGAGCATCAATAAAGTAGAAAATTAGAATACCGAGTTGGTACTCACAAGATGTGAAACTCGATGTATGACAGAGGAAGAAGAAAAATGGTTAGAAACGCCTAAATCCCTGTAGAGGTAAAGGGAAAGATCTCAGGCTAAATCCAACAGAGATAGGAGAACAATGACCATACACCAAAAATGAGAGTAACTATAAAAGAAGATAAAGCTATACTCCTGGGTGATGTGGAAACTCAGAGTAAGATCCACCACACGCTGATCCATTACCCGCTGAGCATTGAGAAGAGGTTACAACTTGAGCCCACCACTATCTGGGTCGAGAACGAGTAGTGAAAACTCATCTGAGTAGATGTTAAATAATGATAATCAGATTGGAGCAAATCAAAGGAGGTGAACAACCAAGCCACTCCAGCCAATCTACCTGGACTACCAAGTGCCTTGGCTACGGTTATAATAAACTTGGCCTGAAAAAATGCAAAAACAACAACAGATGATACCGACTATGTGAGTTGTCATGAAAATCACCATCCAAGTTGCCAATGTTACACCAACACCTTCGAGTCAAATCAAATACCATACCGATTGGTAGTAATATTGTACCGTCTGCACATGTTAGCCATAACGCAGTGCCTACCATACCGTCGGTCCCAGTAATGCACACCCCAATGTAGAAGCTTGGTGCACAACAAACAATATATCAAGGTGGTTACCCTTATCAGCCACCGATGTATGGGATAGCTGCATCATGGCAGAATGATCCGATAAGGGTTGAGGAATATTTTCTGAAGATGAAGCCTCAAACATTTCAGCAAAGGATGAAATCTATTGTGGCCATATAACTAGATAGGTTTATATAGGATGCGGTGCATTATTGACTTACTCTTTTGATTATAGAGGATGCATATACCTGATTCTCATTCTCGTACCTTGACAGAATACCTTCTTGATTCAACCTGTCAATTAGAGTTATAGATGTTATTTCCTTAGAATTAGTCCTGATTATACCAACTAAGCTACTCCCATGATCGACACCATGAAAAGAGATATGAACCGAATGAACATTTAAAGGTTTAATTATTTTGAATGTACATCTTTTTGATTTTATACCTGATTTATTGATGTACCAAAACTTTCAGATTTACTCATGTAGTACCTTAGCTGTAAGACCTGTATCGAACTAACCGGTCTTACCACCTTGTACCAGCTCTACTTATCATGGTCGAGCCAAGTGGACCAAGTGCGTGAAGAAACCACAAGACTAGGTATGAAATCAACCCAAAAATAGTCAATTATGAGCTTGTGGTCGCATGCCTAAACAGGTGTGACCGACCACACCTCAAAATAGTCCAACCACATGAATTTGGTCATGTGGTCAGACATTTCAGAAGGTGTGGTCGACGGATTCTGCGACCCCACCTCTGACCCCACGGAACCTAGTCAGAAACTGAATTTAGGAAACCTTCCTAATCCGAAGGGGGTTCTTTCCTAAACTCATTGGGGCATATTATGGAGGGTTTTTCTCTATAAATAGGACGTCCGTTAGCCTCTTTCACCCTTTTAGAACTCTAATTGAAAGTGAGAGAAAGATAAGAGAAGAAAGAGAAGGAGAATTAAAGAGGAAGACTAAGAAGGAGGAAAATTCAGAGAAAACTCTGAATCTTCAACAAGCTTAAGGTATGAACATATTTCCCATGTTAAATTGAGAGCCTAAAATAGTTCATGAAGAAGATAGGATTTAGGAGAACCCCAAATCATCCATCCATGGATAAATTCCAAGAGAATCCATGGAAGAAATTATGTGGACAATAGATGGTGTATAAAATAATAGTTTTGAGTCATAGAACAATCATAGGAAGGACCATGATGATAAGTCAAAGGATTCAAACATGAAGAAATGAAATTAAGAGTGAAAGGTCGACCATAACACGTGTGGTCGCACGTAAGGTCGCATGATGTCTGACCCCACAAGACACACATGTCCGACCACATGCCCTCGGGAAGTTTCTAGGGAGGGTGTGGTCGCACGTGTGGTCGGAGTATGTTCGACCCCACGCTGCGACCCCACGCACTGTGGTCGCAGAAACTGAGACCACAGGTGTTGCCACACCTGCGATCCCTCAGTTTCTGTTAGTCTAAACACATGAGAATTATTCTAATTAAAAATATATCAACTTGTTAGGTTTTCAAGTGATCTAAGAGTGAATTATAAAGCTTGAACGAGGATCTACTATCAATTAAAGGTGAGGGAACAAGACCTAAATTAATTAGCTAATAATAAACTATTTTTATTTATTGAGTCCAATGCCATGAATGATTCCATGCTTGTATGCGTGTATTGTGTATTTCACATGTCATCCAATATTCATGTTATTACTGCTCATGCATATTTAATTTCGTTTAATTATAACATGATGTGATGATGATGCTAGGAATAGGCATGTGAATGTATGTGTGTGGTTAGTGTACTTGATGCGAGTGGGGCATTAGGGGGAGGACGTGACACTGTGGTTCATCCTGGTCACTAGACTCTAGCTCTATCTCTACTCAAGTCTTGTCCACTGACATCGTCGTATCGCCATTACCTTAGTAGAACTATTAAGTCGTAGGGCATCAGGGGAGGTGGTTTCGGACCGTGTAGTCTCTGACTCTGCCGGGGGGTCTTAGCTCTATCTCTATAGACGTATTGAGGGATGCTGGGGTGAGACCTTGGATACACTGTTTGACATTAGGATTGGTTAGTTGCGAGCCCAGTTTGCAAGCCCCTCGCCAATAGGGGCTTACTTATTGGTATGGGTAGGGCATCAGGGGAAGTGTCATGCGGTGTTTGATCCGGACACTTTAGCTCTATCTCTATTCTATGGTGGGTGCATGTGGGACGGCAATGGTGTTTGATCCATTGGGCGGCTTCACACACTCGTGTATAGAGGTGCGGCGGCCACCTATCCTTTCTATTGCACATTGCAAACTTATGAACAAGACCAAATATATGAATTGAATGCATGCATATGTTTGTTGCATTGTTTTGTTTGCTTACTGAGCCATGATGTGTGCTCATCCTTTCGATGTTGAATATTTTTAGTTGATGATGCAGGTCCTACTGTAGAAGATTATATGAATGCTCCGATGTACAGCCATGTTACGACGATGGATGCAGAAGCTATGATGGAGTCGCATGATTCGTCGTGCGAATACAACTCATGTGTCTTTGATTAGATTTATTAGTTGGATTATTCAGAAGATGTAATTGATTAATTTATTTTATTTTATGTCTTAGTCTTTTGGAGATAATTGGATACTTTATTTATGTTATCACTGTTAGATATTCAGTTCATTAGTATTAAAGACTTCTGTTATTGTTTATTTACTCTGATTATGATTGTGGATGTATATGGTTTAAGCAAAAGAACACAGCCTATTCGAGATCCTGGTTGAACCGTAGGATCATAGACGGTTCATCACACCATTCTGGTTGGTACAAAATTGGGGTGTGAGAACTTGGTATCAGAGCTCTCGGGTCCTGTCTATTAAATCGATATACTTCCACAAAAGTTCGTAAACTGAGTTAGGATAAAATTTAAAAATTATAATAAGAACATACCATAAGCCCTTGTGTTGTATGAGACAAAATTTAGAAAGAGAATAATGCACTATTAAGATGAGAAACAAGTTTTATATACACATCGAATAAAAATAATATATTTATCCAAAGCAGAGTACGGTCCACAATCCGGACAGTTACTCTGTCGTACAAGGAAAAAGTAAAAAGAATGCATCATTGAGCCGGAGGTGTTGGAGGAGGAGGTGCCTTACGATCTCAGTCATAGTCCTCAGCATACACTCTAGTCAGTCAGGCTACCTGAGTCTGGGTCACCTGGAGGCTAGCTGCCAGATCGGCCATCTACTGATCAAACGTGCGTTGGGCCTCCCTAATCTTATGCAGCAACCCCATCACGTCATCTGGTGGTGGGTGCGAAGGACCAGCTGAGTGAGAAGGAACCCAAAAAGGGCCAGCTCCAGTGGAATGCAATGGTGATGGAGGAGGTATGGCGTCCACATCCATGTACATACGATCATCATCCTCAGCATCACCCCCATGAACTCCTGCTGCTGCTGCTGCCGCCTCAGCGTCTGCTATCTCGACCCGAGTGTGGGGATGCACCATAGCGTTCCTCTCCTCGTCACTGACCTGCGCATCCCGCATCCCCATCTTGCAGATGGCCTCCCAGTCAAGGTTAAACGAGAAGGTATCCTCATGAATCCTCTCATCCACTAAGTCGACATGTAGGCAAGTGAGCAGGGTAGTGATCAAACGCCCATAGGGCAGGTTGCCTATCTGACCAGGCGTCGTAGCACGGATCATCGTCCTGATGATAATGTATGGAAGGCAGACGGGTTGCCTAGTGCAGATGCAGTATAGGAGATACTGGGTCAACTGGGAAATCCTCTCATAATGCCCACTCTGAGGAATCAGGTTGTGCTGAATAATCTTGCAGTACACCCAAGGTTCCGACCGTAGGTTGATTGCCTTCATCTCCCAGTGATCATATCTAAGAAACTAGCAATCAATCTTTGCATACATCATCAAAGATAGGAACTGGGGTTCCTTAGGTGCGTAGTACACCAAGGGGCCGTCGTTTGATATACCCAGGAGATCAGCCAACTCCTGGCAGTTAAAGGAGATTTCCACCCCTTTCACATAACTGGGGATCCTGAGCTCCCGACCCCTGTCTGTATTATTTGGATCACCCACTACCTGAAGGTTACAATAAAAATGCTTCACCAGAGCAGGACAGGTGCAAGCCTCATACGATATCACGGGGAGCCAACCCATGTCACCAAAAGCACCCTCTACATTAAACAAGGCTAGACTAGCCAAGTTTACACAGCGACCCCCATCCACCTTTTTACACTCATAACGAGCATACTGAGCCTCTGCTTCATTAGACCAGAAGCGTATGGGATCATGAACTCTGAAAACCTTGGTGCGAGCCATGCTATCTGCAAAGACACAGACAAATAGACAAGATATTAGATACAGTGAAAAACTCAAAATTTTGGCATTATAACGGCGTGATTTGGCCAAAAGCCTCACTTTTCACCCAAACAGTTGGGCAAGAGGACTTACATATGTTCCAAACCATCCTGCAAGGCTCATACAGTTGGAAATTTAAACTAGGAAGATTGAATTTGAAGAAATTTCAACAATTTGAAAAAATCCCAAAAATTAGGTCAAAAATGAAAAATTTCAAGTATCTCAAAAACTAACCGATGAAACTCAAATTTTCTTGAGGGCTTTCATCCATTGGGTGGCCAATAGCAAAAGCCCCCAATAAAAATCAAATTTTTACGGTTAGAAAAATTTTAATTTGAAGAAAACGCTATAAATGGAGAAAAACCTAGTTTTGAAAGCTTAAAAATGAGGACCAGTAGAGAACATACCTGAAGGAAAGGAACGGAAGTCGTGAATGAAAGAAATAATCACCACATACAAGTAGTTGATACTGTAGCAACTCAGGGGAAGCGAGTTGAGTTGAAGGAAAAAGAGAAAGTGGGAAATGACTCCAAAAATCGGGTTTAAAAACCTGATTTGGGGTCGTGCGATTTCAAAATTCGACTAAATATGCGACCACACGACCGACCCTACAATAGACCCCAGGCTCTCGGTGAGCTGACAGACATCGTGTAGTCGGACCCTGTGGTCGGACATATACCGACCCTACGATCGACCCCAGGCTCTCGGTGAGCTGACAGGGTTTTGTGAGGTCGCATACCCTGTGGTCGGACATAGTGCGACCCCACCATCGACCCTACGATGGAAAATACAGTATTTTGACTGAATGACTTGGAAAATTGGAATTTTACATTGATTATTTGGATTTTGACATGGAATGACGTATATTATGATTGCCTCACATGTTCTATGATTTTTTTCAGACACTACCACCACCAAAACAGGAAATGGCTAGGCGAAGAGTAACTATGCGAGGACGTAACCCAATTCCACCACCACCACCTGTGGAGGAAGATAGCCATGAAAATCCTGAAGGACAAGAGGATCAAAATGTGGCACTACCAGGAGCTAATGGCCAGGCAAATCCTACAAACTTGCTAGCCCCACCTACAGATTTGGCTACAGTAGTAATGAACCTAGCACAACAGCTGCAGCAAATACAGCAAGTACAAGCCAATATGCAAGCTGCTATGGGAATGGTTTTTCCAGCTGTACATACTACACCTATGCCAGCCAGACAAGCTAGCACCGTACCAGGGGGTAGCAACACGGTACCCCAAGCACCTCAAACGCTAGTTGTACAAGCTCCAGTACAGAACCCTGAGGTAGCCCAAGGCAGTTACCAGTATCAACCACCAATATATGGAGCCTATGCTCAGTATCAGTTGGACCATTCTCGACTGATCGAGCGCTTTCTGAAAATGAAGCCTAAGGAATATAATGGCAAGCCAACAGATCCTTTGTGGCCAGCTCACTGGATCGATGAAATGGAAAGGAATTTTATGATAATGACTGTTAATGAGGAGGAAAAAGTACTGCGTGCCACATTTATGCTGAAGGGCGATGCACACCATTGGTGGAATTTTACTCGGAGTTATCTATTAACGAAGCACGCCCAATTCACCTGGGCTATCTATAAAGAGGCATTCTTCGAGAAATACTTTCCCAGAAGTTTCAAAGATGCTATGGAAAGAGAGTTCCTGAGTTTGTATTAGGGACAGATGACTGTGGATGCATATCAACAGCGTTATGAAGAGCTATTTTTCTTTGCTTCCTCTAGCATGCAGGTGGAAAATACTAAAACCCGAAGGTTCATCATGGGACTTAGGGGAAGCATTCGGGAGCATGTTTTGGGGTTAGAAAAGAAAGTTTATAATGAGGCCGTGCAGATTGCTCGAGTGCTAGAATCAAGCTAGAGGGAGAGCTACTTTGCTCAGAATAGAGGTATCAAAAGGCCAAATGGAAATTCTTATAACGGAGGGAACAAAGACATTTAAACCCTTCCGTACTCAAGGCTTTAATGTTGCAGCCAAGACTACTCCAACAGCCCAACCTCAACAAAAGCAAAATAATGAAGGAGTAAAATGCTATAACTGCAATCAAATGGGACATTATTCAAGGGAGTGTCATAAGCCCAGGAAGCAGCTACAGCAAGGAAAGGTTTATGTAGTTACATCTGAGGATGTTGTCGCATCGCCTGATGTGGTCACAGGTATGACCTGAACCTTTCATTTTGTATTACCTTGTGTGAGCATGTAGACTAAATTAAAACAAATCATAGGTATCGTACCTATTAATGGCATACCCGCTAGAGTACTCTTGATTCTGGAGCTACTCATTCTTTTATATCTGTGTCATTTGGAAAGAAGCTAAATCTACCCCTCAGATATTTAGACTACAAATTGCTTGTACGATCACCTATGGGATTAAAAGTGAAATTAGAAAAAGGTTATGGACCATGTCCAGTTCTTATCAACGAGAAGATGTTGGATGCAACCTTGATTCAACTCGAGATGGCAGACTTTGACGTTATCTTGGGAATGGACTGGTTAGCTCGGCATTCTGTAAACCTATTATGTGCAAAAAAGAAATTGACATTTAAAGACAAGGAAGGAGCAGAGTTTAGTTTTGCGAGAACCAGACTACCCCGTAAACAAAAACTCATCCTCTCTGCATTAAAGGCTAGAAAATGCCTCGATAAAGGAGGAGTTGGGTATCTAGTATCCGTGGTCGACCTCACCAAGGAATTACCACGAATGGAGGATATTGATGTTGTGCGTGACTTTCCAGATGTATTTCCTGAGGAACTATTAGGACTACCACCCGATCGAGCGACAGAGTTCGTTATAGACCTTATACCCGAAGCCGCACTAGTATCTAAAGCACCCTATAGAATAGCTCCTACTGAATTGAAGGAACTAAAGGTACAATTATAGGAATTACTAGACAAGGGTTATATCAGACCTAGCATATCATCATGGGGAGCGCCGGTATTGTTTGTGAAGAAGAAGGACGGTTGTGTTCGACTGTGTATAGACTATCGAGAATTGAATAAGCTTACAATCAAGAATCGGTACCCGTTGCCTCGGATCGATGACTTTTTTGATCAATTGCAAGGTGCCAAGGTGTTCTCTAAGATTGATCTTCGGTCAGGATACCATCAGCTGAAGATTAAGGAAGATGATATTTCAAAGACAGCATTCAGAACAAGATATGGACATTACAAATTTTTAGTCATGTCTTTTGGATTGACTAACGCACCCGTAACTTTTATGGAACTCATGAATCGGGTATTTCATGATATGTTGGATACGTCAGTCATTGTGTTTATTGATGATATATTGGTCTACTCCAAAGACAAGGAAACTCATGTCATGAATCTAAGAGCTGCTCTGCAACGACTAAGGAAAGAGAAGTTTTATGCCAAATTTATAAAGTGTGAGTTTTGGCTAAATGAGGTCGCTTTCTTAGGCCATGTTGTATCCGCTGAAGGAATTAAAGTGGATCTTAGCAAGATTGAAGCCATTGTGAAATGGGAAGCACCTAAAAGTGTTACAAAAATCAGAAGTTTCCTAGGTCTAGCTGGATATTACCGGTGATTCATGGAAGAATACTCCAGAATTGTCGTACCTCTCACCAGTTTGATTAAGAAAGGAGAAAAGTTTGTTGGACCGATAAATGTGAAGAAGGTTTTCAAACATTGAAAGCTAGATTGATATCTGCTCCCATCTTGATTATTCCAATTCCAAGACAATCGTTTACCTTGTACACTGATGCATCTAGGTTGAGTTTAGGATGTGTACTTATGCAAGGAGAACAAGTAGTTGTGTATGCCTCAAGACAACTGAAGACACATGAGAAGAACTATCCCACTCATGACTTGGAATTAGCAGTTGTAGTACATGCTATTAAGATATGGAGACATTATTTGTATGGAGAAAAATTTCAGATTAAATCAGATCATAAGAGTCTCACTTATCTTTTTAATCAGAAGGAGTTGAACATGAGACAAAGAAGATGGCTAGAACTATTAAAGGACTATGGTAGCGATATCCAGTATCATTCAGGGAAGGCTAATGTAGTTGCTGATGCGCTAAGCAGAAAAGCAATGATAAAATCCCAAGGAGAGGTTAACACGACTACGACAATGTGTGTTACAGGAAAAGTATTCCATCATGGTAATGAGCAGTTCGTAATAGATGCACCGGGCGGATTAACCAACCAAGGATTTATTCATCGGTTTTCAAATATGTTCACAACATTAAAGATTGTACCTGATATAATAGATGAAGTGAAAGCCGCTCTTAGATCAGACCCTTATCTGAGAACAGTACAAGAAGACATCAAAAAAGGTAGGACTATTCCCAAGTTCACCTTGAACGTTGAAAAGGTACTGAAGTACAAAGGAAGAGTATGTGTTCCTGAAACAGAAAACTTGGACATTAGACACAGACTAATGAAGGAAGCTCACACCACCGCTTATTCAGTACATCCTAGAAGTACAAAGATGTATCACGATTTGAAGAAATTATATTGGTGGAGAGGAATGAAAGCAGATGTAGCTAAATTTGTGTCTCAATGCCCAAATTATCAGAGGGTAAAGGCTGAAAGGCAAAGACCTGCAGGATTGTTGCAGCCACTGCCAGAACCAACATGGAAATAGGACTGCATCACTATGGACTTCGTCACCGGGTTACCATTGACTCCCCGAGTAGTTGATGCGGTCTGGGTGATTGTATATCGTCTGACTAAAACAGCTCGCGTTATAGCTATACGACCACAGTATACCCTGGAGAGGTTAGCCAAGCTATATGTGGATAATATTGTCAGATTACATGGTATACCTGAAAGTATTGTGTCAGATAGAGACCCACGCTTTACTTCAAAGTTTTGGGAAGGATTACAGAAGGCTATGGGTACAACGCTGAAATTCAGTACTGCATTCCATCCTCAGATAGACGGACAGTCGGAGTATACCATTCAGATTTTAGAAGACATGCTTCGAGCCTGTGTTATTGATTTCAAGGGATCATGGGATGAGAAACTACCATTGATCGAGTTCGCCTATAACAACAACTATCAGGCTACTATACAGATGTCACCCTATGAAGCATTGTATGGTAGGAAGTGTCGAACTCCTTTGTTTTGGAATGAAGTTGGTGAACGGACTATCGTTGGACTAGAATTTGTTGAAGAGACTTGTCGAGTAGTCGATATTATCAAGGAAAGAGTTAGAACAACTCAAAATCGTCAGAAACAATATGCAGATACTCGACGTCAAGACCTTGAATTCGTCGTAGGTGATAAGGTATTCTTGAAAGTATCACCTATGCGAGGCTTAAAACGATTCGGACAGAAAGGGAAGCTAAGTCCAAGATATTTCGGGCCATATGAGATTCTAGCTAAACGTGAAAAAGTGGTATATCAGTTAGCACTACCCCCATCTATGTCAAGTGTGCATGATGTATTTCATATCTCATTACTGAAGAAGTACGTCAGAGATCGAACACACGTTTTAACAGCGGATCCACCAGGTCTAACTGATGATTTGACATTCGAAGTAACACCAACTGAAATCACCAGCCGAAAGGTTCAACGTCTACGCAACCGTGACATTTACTATGTTAAGGTAACTTGGAGGAGCCGAGATATAGAAGAGATCACATGGGAAGAAGAGAATGCTATGCGAAAGCAATATCCTTACCTTTTCGACTCGGAAGGTATGTGCAAATTTCGAGGGCAAAATTTCTAATAAGAAGGGGGAAGTTGTAAGACCTGTATCGAACTAACCGGTCTTACCACCTTGTACCAGGTCTACCTATCATGGTCGAGCCAAGTGGACCAAGTGCGTGAAGAAACCACAAGACCAGGTATGAAATCAATCCAAAAATAGTCAATTATGAGCGTGTGGTCACATGCCTAAACAGGTGTGACTGACCACACCTCAAAATAGTCCAACCACATCAATTTTGGTCGTGTGGTCAGGCATTTCAGAAGGTGTGGTCGACAGATTCTGCGACCCCACCTCCGACCCCACGGAACTCAGTCAGAAACCGAATTTAGGAAACCTTCCTAATCCGAAGGGGGTTCTTTCCTAAACTCATTGGGGCATATTATGGAGGGTTTTCCTCTATAAATAGGACGTCCCTTAGCCTCTTTCACCCTTTTAGAACTCTAATTGAAAGTGAGAGAAAGATAAGAGAAGAAAAAGAAGGAGAATTGAAGAGGAAGACTAAGGAGGAGGAAAATTCAGAGAAAACTCTGAATTTTCAGCAAGCTTAAGGTATGAACATATTCCCCATGTTAAATTGAGAGCCTAGAAAAGTTCATGAAGAAGATAGGATTTAGGAGAAACCCAAATCATCCATCCATGGACAAATTCTAAGAGAATCCATGGCAGAAATTATGTGGACAATGGATGGTGTATAAAATAATAGTTTGAGCCATAGAACAATCATAGGAAGGACCATGATGATAAGTCAAAGGATTCAAACATGAAGGAATGGAATTAAGAGTGAAAGGTCGACCATAACACGTGTGGTCACACGTGAAGTCGCATGATGTTCGACCCCACAAGACACACATGTCCTACCACATGCCCTCGGGAAGTTTCCATGGAGGCTATGGTCGTACGTGTGGCCGGAGTATATCTGACCCCACCCTACGACCCCACTCCCTGTGGTCGCAGAAACTGAGACCACAGGTGTTGCCATACCTGCGATCCCTCAGTTTCTGTTAGTCTAAACACATGGGAATTAATTCTAATTAAAAATTTATCAACTTGTTTGGTTTTCAAGTGATCTAAGAGTGAATTATAAAGCTTGAACGAGGATCTACTATCAATCAAAGGTGAGGGAACAAGATCTAAATTAATTGGTTAATAATAAACTATTTTTATTTATTGAGTTTAATGTCATGAATGATTCCATGCTTGTATGCGTGTATTGTGCATTTCACATGTCATCCAATATTCTTGTTATTACTGCTCATGCATATTTAATTCTGTTTAATTATAACATGATGTGATGATGATGCTAAGAATAAGCATGTGAATGTATGTGTATGGTTAGTGTACTTGATGCGAGTGGGGCATCAGGGAGAGGATGTGACACTATGGTCCATCCTGGTCACCAGACTCTAGCTCTATCTCTAGTCAAGTCTTGTCCACTGACATCATCGTATCACCATTACCTTAGCAGAACTATTACGTCGTAGGGCATCAGGGGAGGTGGTCTCAGACCGTGTAGTCTTTGATTCTACTGGAGGGCCTTAGCTCTATCTCTATGGACGTATTGAGGGATGCTGGGGTGAGGCCTTGGATACACTGTTTGACATTAGGATTGGTTAGTTGCGAGTCCAGTTTGTAAGCCCTCGCCAATAGAGGCTTACGTATTGGTATAGGTAGGGCATCAGGGGAAGTGTCATGCGGTGTTTCATCCGGGCACTTTAGCTCTATCTCTATTCCATGGTGGGTGCATGTGGGAAGGCAATGGTGTTTGATCCATTGGGCGGCTTCACACACTCGTGTATAGTGGTGCGGCGACCCCCTATCCTTTCTATTGCACATTGTAAACTTATGAACCAACCAAAGATATGAATTGAATGCATGCATATGTTTGTTGCATTGTTTTGTTTGTTCACTGAGCCATGATGTGTGCTTACCCTTTCGACGTCAAATATTTTTAGTTGATGATGCAGGTCCTACTATAGAAGATTATATGAATGCTTCGATGTACCACCATGTTGCGGCGATGGATGTAGAAGCTATGATGGAGTCGCATGATTCGTCGTGCCAGTACAGCTCATGCGTCTTTAATTAGATTTATTAGTTCAATTATTTAGAAGATGTAATTGATTAATTTATTTTATTTTATGTCTTAGTCTTTTGGAGATAATTGGATACTTTATTTATGTTATCACCTGTTAGATACTCAGTTCATTAGTATTAAAGACTTCTGTTATTGTTTATTTACTCTGATTATGGTTATGGATGTATATGGTTTAAGCAAAAGGACACAGCCTATTTGAGATCCTAGTTGAACCATTGGGTCATAGATGGTTCATCACATCATTCTGGTTGGTGCAGAATTGGGGTGTGACATTAGCCAATGGCACTATATACTCGATAGAACCTGTAACCATGAGGTTAAGAACTATAAAACTTATATTTCCATATATTTGGACCACCGTGCAACTTAACAACCTTTGGATGATGGTTGGATTACCACAGATTTACTCCTGATCCTTTAAACCTAAGTTCAGTAGATAAAACAAGTATTTGTCATTATACTGAATTCGAAAGAAGGAAATGAATCACTGTTGGATAAGCATTATGATTCTTACATTTCTCAACACCCATTGATAAGATGTTTAGTTAATAAGGGAATTATTGGAAGGAAGATGATTAAATTCAAATTTGATTCTATAGCCAGGGAACCTTAGATGAAGTAATGGAAGATCTGTTTCGAGATTGCTGAATAGATGGATATGAGTCATGTCTATAAAAGAGTGCATGAGCAAAAAGTAAGAACTATCAAGAGTAGCCAATAAAGAAATAGATAGCACTCAAGTACAGTTAAAGACGACTATATCGGTATGAATTTTGACAAGACAGAAGATTTCTAAAGGCAGATCTAAGAGTGGATACAAGGATGAAGTCAAAAATTATGGCATTAATAGTATTCAGACTAGTACAAGTAATACTGAGTTATGCCCAATGTCGAGTGAGATGATTAAGTAAAGACCAAAAGAGTTTGGTTGAATTAATGAATTTATAAGCATATACCCTAATGCTTATAGATAGACTTGGGATATGTAATGAGTAAACAGTCAGAAAAAATTTTCGAGATGTATGAAAGAGTGATCAGGGTAGAACATCAGTATTAAAAGAGATGCAAGCTACTGAGTGCAATATGAGATTTTTGATGATAGTCTTTGAAAAATCATAAGAGATGAAGGAACTAGACAAGCTCTTAAGACCTTTATACCAGATTTTACTAGTTCAAGCTCTTTTGGACTAGATGTTGTAGTGGGTGATGTGAATTAAATATGTATGTAACCGCAAGTGTACGGTATCGTGCAGTAACAGGTCGATCTCAGGGAGGAATCATTATTATCCTAACTCAAATAAGGCAAAGCGTACCAAAGGGATATGATTGAATTAACACTCTAATCACTTTAAATAAAATTTAATCAAGCAATAAAAACAATAATAACCATTTATAATGGTACGAAAATTTACGAAACCACTATCCATAAAGTAACATAAATTTATTGCAAGAAAGAAATGAAATTAAAAGTAAAAGAATGTAAGAAAAACTTATCTCGATAGAAGATTTAACATATCTCTGTCGTTGTTCGTCGTCTTGTTGTCACTCCAAGGCGATGTGCAAACGATTACAAAGGGAGTCTTCTCCTCTAAATTAAATTAGTAATGGGGTACAACCTATATTTATTTATCTACCCTACTACAGAGTTCTAAATCTGAAATTAAAACTAAAAAAAAATAAATAAATAAATAAAAATAAACTTAAGCAAGAAGAACACAACTTGAAAAGAAAAAAACTAAGAATCTTGAACTCTCTTATAAATTCTCAAAACTAAGAAAAAAAAACTCATAATAGAATTCTTGGATGATTTTCTATTGCTGAGCATCACATATATATACAAGAGAGTAAAGATCACAATCAATCTTTACAATTGAATTACAAGAGATTTTGTGGAGATAATTTTGGTAACTGAATTCCAATCTTATAGGTTCATTGTATATGGACGATTCTTGAGTAGAAAAAATCTTGCACCAACTCATCATATCTTTAACATTATTATCTCTTTTTGAAAACTTCCATAATCGATTGGAGCTTTCCATTCTTCCATGCCATGCCAATCTTGTAAATTTGATTCCAAATAACTAAGGAATATTTTCTCAAGAAAATAGAATCTTTCACATGAATTGGACTACTCTTTGACTTGGTCCAAGGCTGATCTTATACACAAAATTCGTGGTTCTCTTCATAAAATTAGTCTTATGCCCGGCTGTCGAGTTGACTGGGTGAGTTAACTGGACAGGATCACCAAAAATTCATAAAATGATATTTTTAAGCTCAAATTTTTCCATTCTTTCACCTATATCCAACAAATATAAAATCAACATTAAATACCCGAGAAGCATCATAAATAGAATAAGAGATGTATATTTTATGTCCTAAATTCACACATAAAATGTGTTCATTAGTGGGTAAGTGTTATAAACATTGTCTGAATCATATGGATGAACAGAATTTGGATGCAACCTAAATCGACTTGAGATGGTAGACTTTGACATCATCTTGGGAATAAACTGGTTGTCTCAACACTCTACAAGTGATTATGTGCATAGAAAGGTTATCATTTAATAACAAAGATGGCACGTAATTTGATTTTATTGGAAGCATATTGCTTAGGAAGCGAAAGCTCATCCTCTCTGCATGAAAGGCGAAGAGATGCTTTGAAAAGAAAGGAGTTGGATATATGGTATCTGTGGTAAATGCTACTAAAAAAGCACCATAGATGGAAGATACTGATGTGTTGCATAAATTCCCTGATGTATTTCCAAGAGGCTTACCCGGGTTGCCACCTGATCATGCAACCGAGTTCGTTATCGACTTATTACCTGGGATGGCACCTATGTCAAAGGCACCCTATAGAGTAGCTCCTATGGAGTTAATGGAATTGAGACTCAACTACGGGAGTTATTAGACAAAGGTTCTAATCGGCTAAGTATTGCATTACGGGGAGCGCCAATGTAATTTGTGAAGAAGATGGACGGTAGTGTTAGATTATGTATAGACTACCAAGAACTAAACAAGCTCACGATCAAGAATCGATATCTACTACCTTAGATCAATGACTTGTTTAATCAGCTACAAGGAGCAAAGGTATTTCCTAAGATTGACCTTGGATGGAGTATCATCAAATGAAGAATTTAGACAGAGATATTCTGAAGACTGCTTTCAGGATGAGGTATGGACATTATGAGTTCCTTGTAATGTCGTTCGGATTGACCTTGGATGGAGTATCATCAAATGAAGAATTTGGACAGAGATATTCTGAAGACTGCTTTCAGGACGAGGTATGGACATTATGAGTTTCTTGTAATGTCGTTCGGATTGACCAACGCCCCAGCATCATTCATGGAACTGATGAACCGAGTGTTTCATGACATGTTGTACACTTCGGTCATCGTATTCATTGACAAAATCTTGGTCTAACAAAGGACAGGGAGGCTCATGCAACATACTTGAGAGCAGCTCTACAACGGCTGAGAAGGGAGAAGTTTTATGCCAAGTTCAAGAAATGTAAATTTTGGCTGAAGGAAATGGCCTTCTTGGGTCACGTAGTATCTGCAGATGGTATCAAGGTAGATCCAAGCAAGATTGCAACTATAGTAGGATGGGATGCACCGAAATCAGTTGCAGAGATTCATAGTTTCCTTGGATTGACTGGTTACTATAGAAGATTCATGGAAGACTACTCAAGAATCGATGTTCCACTCACCAGACTAACCAAGAAAGGAGAAAAGTTCATATGGACAGATGAGTGTGAGAAATGCTTTCAGACTCTAAAGTCAAGACTAATCTCTGCACCTATCTTGACCATCCCTGTAAGACCCGTACTCCGTAAACCCGGTCTAAACCTTGGTTTTGTGTCGTAGTAGGTCTTTCGATCATCACCGGGCCAGACGGGACGAGCGGATGACAAACAGGTATGAAATCGGACCAAAGACGATCGAATCAACATGATTTTATGTTGACCGGACGATGGTACCGGTCTTGGTACCGGTCGACCGGTCAGGTCAGCGCAACTAAGTGTGGAAATCCAGAAATTAACTTCTGAGGGTCCCACTTCCTGATTTCGAATTCTAAGACTTTCCTAATCCTAATAGGGTTACTAAACCCTAATTCTAGCCTATAAATACACCCTTAAACCTCCTCAAATCCTTTCCATTGTCTCTCACAAACCCTAGAGAAGAGAAAGAGGTTGGAAAGGAGAAGGGGCTAGGAAGAAGAAGAAGGTGCCGCCATTGCCGTTCGACGAAGCTCACTCTACGCCAGTCAACGGTAAGTGTTTGAATCAATCTTCTTACCCTATAGTTGTGTGGGTGGATCAATACCATGCAAAGTAGGTATTGATCTATAACCCTAAATTGGCCAATAAACCCTAAGTTGTCGTCAAACCCTAGATTCGAGTTTCGAGATGATATTCATCGAAACGAGATTTGAATGAGTTGGGGATAACTCTAACTCCAAATTTAGACTTAGAATGAATAGGAGAAACCTTGGAAATCCTGGAGGATGATCGTCGGCAGTCGAAAAACCCATGTATGGTCTTCCGGAGACATACCGATTGACTATACTGGTTGCACATAGTGCGACCGGTATGTTGCCACCGGTATCCCTCGGGAGGCTGGTCTGTGGGGACCGATTGACCATACCGGTCGCCAGTCTTCCCCACAAAGCTGCGACTGGTACATGCCACCGGTCAGCTCTGTGAGGGTATTTTGTTACCACGTTGGTTTCCGACCAACATGAAACCCTAAGCAATATATTCTAATGAAACCCTAATAATATTGTAGGACTTTGTGACTTCCCGTTTGGATCTTGCGACGTGGAGCAAGCTAACAAACGAGCGTCAAGTAAGGGAATCTGACCTAAACCTAATAATTAATGGACAGTAAGTCGATGTTAATCACCTGAATATCTATGATGTGATGTTTATGCATATTCACATGCCATCCTTTACTTTCAGTTATTATTATTGTTCATGCATTGGTAGGATGTGATTGTTAAGCATGTGATTATTTTCGTTAGTGTGTGGAGTGAGGCATGGGTCTGGGATCGCTCCTCACACTAGCACCTTTGTAGTATTGTCTTAACATGCTTGGTACGGTGGGGTATCGGGGAAGGTCGTGGTGCATGGTCTCCGTTATTGATGTTGGCCTTGGCCATGGTTATGTGGCACCGTGGTCTCCGAGTCGACACCGGCTTGTCCACGATGTTTTAGCTCTATCTCTATGCCGTGGGAGTTATGTTGGGATAGGGTCTACCCGTATTGTTTCTATCCTAGTGGGTTAGTTGTGGATAGGGCATCGGGGAGGTGTGGGAATGCCTTAGCTCTATCTCTATGCCGTAGACGGTTGTCTTTGGGATAGAGCATACATTGATGACATATAGGATTGGTTAGTTGCAGCCCCGGTTTGAGCCCCGGCCGAGGGGCTTAGGTGCCTGGTATGGGTAGAGCATCAAGGGAGGTATGGGGGTATCTTAGCTCTATCTCTATTCCATGATGGGTGCATGTGGGCCAATGGGGGTGTGATCCATGAGGTGCCACACACTCGTGTATAGAGGTGCGGGGGCCACCAAACCTTTCTATAGCACATTGCAAACTTAAACCCGGACCCGGCATAAAATGATTGTTACTCATGCATATATTGTGAAACTGTCGATTGTCTTACGAGCTAAGTCGTGAGCTCACCCTTTGTACGCATTGTTTTAGATGTTGATGCGGGTTACACTGGATGACTACATGAATGCTCCGGCTTATGGTGGTGTTGTTGCGTTGGATGTACAAAGCGGGGAGAGGACGAGCATGAGCTTCATGCGAGTGCCCTTCGCGTGTACCTTTGATTGGTTTTATTTGTTTATTTTCATTATTTTTGATTGGATTAAAGAGATGTATGATATTATATTATTTGTTTGGATTTGAATAATTTGGTATTTTATTTAAAGTTATCAATAGATTCTCGGTCATTATATTTAAAAAAGACTTCCGTGTACTATTATATTCTGATTGTGGTTATGTGTGATGGTTTGTATGAGTGGACACGGCCTATTCGAGATCCTGGTGTGAACCGTTGGTTCGATGACGGTTCACTCACACCATTCTAGTTGGATCAGAATTGGGGTGTGACAATCCCAGCACCAGGCTTGCCGTTCACCTTATATACGGATGCCTCAGGGTTGCGTCTTGGATGTGTGTTGATGCAAGGAGAACATGTGATTGTCTACGCATCAAGACAATTGAAAGAGCATGAAAAGAACTATCCTACGCATGATCTGGAGTTAGCAGTAGTCATTCACGCAATCAAGACTTGGAGGCACTACCTTTATGGTGAAAAGTTTCAAATCAAGTCGGATCATAAGAGTTTGACTTACCTTTTTACTCAGAAGGACCTGAATATGAGACAGAGGAGATGGCTGGAGCTATTAAAAGATTATGATTGTGACATCCAGTACCATTCGGGTAAGGCAAACGTCGTAGCTGACGCTTTAAGTCGAAAGTGGGCATTAAAACCTGAGGCAGGACCCAGTACCAATGCCGCATTGTGTGCTGAAGCCTCGGGCTCAATAAAGAATGATGAAGAACATATATTAGAGACTGCAGAAGAACCAGTGGAACATGGCTTAATTCATAAGTTCACATTGATGTTCGCAGCTTTGAAGATCTCATCGGATCTAATAGATGAGGTAAAAGTAGCAATCCTACAGGATCCACATCTCAAGACTATGCAAGCAGATCTAGAGAAGGGTAAAAGCAACCCTGACTTTACCTTGGATTCAGACAAGGTACTCAGGTATCATGGACGATTATGTATACCTAAGATTGATAACTCAAATATCAGAGACAGAATTATGATAGAAGCTCATTACACCCCATATTAGGTACATCCAGGAAGCACCAAGATGTACCATGATTTAAGAAGATTATATTAGTGGAGGGTATGAAAGCTGATGTAGCTCGATTCGTATTCCAATGTCTAAATTGCTAGCAAGTTAAAACAAAAAGGCATAAACCCGCAGGTTTACTACAACCACTACCAGAGCCAGCATGGAAGTGGGATTGTATCACAATGGATTTCGTCACTGGCCTACCCTTGACACCAAGGTCAGTGGATGCAGTATGGGTTATAGTCGATCGACTTACTAAGACAGCTCGCTTCATCGCTGTTAGACCTCAGTACACCATGGACAAGCTAGCCAAGCTATATATGGATAATATAGTCAGACTTTACAGCGTCCCAAAGAGTATAGTATCTGACAGAGATCCCCGTTTTACATCCAAGTTTTGGGAAGGATTACAGAAAGCGATGGGAACCAAGTTGAAGTTTAGTACAACTTTTCATCCTCAGACTGATGGGCAGTCAGAAAGAACTATTCAAATCTTGGAGGATATGCTCCGAGCGTATGCCCTAGATTTCAAAGGAGCTTGGGACGAGAAGCTATCGCTCATCGAGTTTGCTTATAACAATAGTTACCAGGCTACGTGTCACACCCCAATTCCGTACCAACCAGAATGGTGTGATGAACCGTCTATTATCCAACGATTCAACCAAGATCTCGAATAGGCTATGTCCGTTTGCTTAAACCATACACATCCACAACCATAATCAGAATAAATACACAATAGCGGAAGTCTTTAATACTTAATGAACTGAGAATCTAATAATGATAACATAAACAAATTATCCAGTTATCTTCAAATGACTAAGACATAAAATAAAATAAATTAATCAATTACATGTTCTTAATAATTCAACCATAAATCTAATCGAAGACGCATGAGTTGCACTCGCACGACGAATCATGCGACTCCATCATAGCTTCTGCATCCATCGCCGCAGCATGTGCGTACATCGGAGCATTCATATAGTCTTCTACAGTAGTACCTGCATCATCAACTAAAAATATTCGACGTCGAAAGGGTGAGGACACATCATGGCTGAGTGAGCAAACAAAACAATGCAACAAACATATGCATGCATTCAATTCATATCTTTGGTTTGGTTCATAAATTTGCAATGTGCAATAGAAAGGTTTGGTGGCCATCGCACCTCTATACACAAGTGTGTAAGCCCACCCAATGGATCAAACACCATTGTCATCCACATCCACCCCACCATGGAATAGGGATAGAGCTAAAGTGCTTAGGACCGCACCGCATCACACTTCCCCTGATGCCCTACCCATACCAACACATAAGCCCCTATTAGCGAGGGCTTGCAAACTGGGCTCACAACTAATCAATCCTAATGTCAAATAGTGTATCCAAGGCCTCATCCCAGCATCTCTCAATACGTCCATAGAGATAGAGCTAAGGCCACCTGGCAGAGTCAGAGACTATACGGTCCGAGACCACCTCCCCTAATGCCCTACGACGTAATAGTTCTGCTAAAGTAATGGCGATACGTCGATGTTAGTGGACAAGACTTGAGTAGAGATAGAGCTAAAGTGCTTAGGACCGCACCGCATTACACTTCCCCTCATGCACCACTAGCATCAAGTACACTAACCACACACAAACATTCACATGCCTATTCCTAGCATCATCAACATGTTATAAATAAACAGAATTAAATATGCATGAACATTAATAGTAGGAATATTAAATGACATGTTAAATGCACATTACACACATACAAGCATAGAATCATTCATGGCACCGGACTCAATAAACTAAAACAATTTATTATTAGCCAATTAGTTTAGGTCTAGTTCCCTCACCTTTGGTCGATAGTAGATCCTCGTTAAAGCTTTGTAATTCACTTTAAACCACTTGGAAACCTAACAAGTTCATAGATTTTTAATTAGAATTAATTCTCATA
Organism: Protea cynaroides; assembly: GCA_028583415.1. Taxonomy (NCBI): domain Eukaryota; kingdom Viridiplantae; phylum Streptophyta; class Magnoliopsida; order Proteales; family Proteaceae; genus Protea; species Protea cynaroides. Next base: position 14,162,548 of record CM053272.1, on the reverse strand, counting down.
TATTCAGACTAATAGAAACTGAGGGATCGCAGGTGGGGTAGCACCTGGGGTCTCAGTTTCTGTGACCACAGGGTATGGGGTCGCAGGGTAGGGTCGGATATACTCCGACCCCACGTGCGACCACACCCCCCCCCCCCGGCCGAGGGCATGTGGTTGGACATGTGGGTCTTGTGGGGTAGGACATCATGTGACCCCACGTGTGACTACACATGTTATGGTCGACCTTTCACTCTTAATTACATTCCTTCATGTTTGAATCATTTGGCTTATCATCATGGTCATTCCTATGATTGTTCTATGGCTCAAAACTACAATTTATACATCATCCATTGTTCACAATAACTTCCTCCACGGTTTCTCTTGGAATTTGTCCATGGATGGACAATTTAGGTTTCTCCTAGATCCTATCTTCTTCATGAACTATTCTAAGCTCTTAAATAAATCATGGAGAATATATTCATACCTTAGGTTTGTTGAGATTCAGAGTTTTCTCTGAATTTTCCTTCTCATTGGTCTTCTTCTTAGATTTTCCTTCTCTTCCTTCTCTTCTCTTTCTCTCACTTTCAATTAGGGTTTTAAAGGAGTGAAAGAGGCTAAGGGACGTCCTATTTATAGAGGAAAACCCTTCATAATATGCCCCAACGAGTTTAGGAAAGACCCCCTTCGAATTAGGAAGGTTTCCTAATTTCCGGTTCTGATTGGGTTCGTAGGGTCGGAGGTGGGGTCGCAGAATCCGTGACCCTACCTTTTTAAAATGTCCTACCCCACGACCAAAATTCATGGGGTTGGACTCTTTTGAGGTGGGGTCGGTCACACTTGTTCAGGCATGCGACCACACACTCATATTTGACTATTTTTGAGTTAAATTTCATACATGATCTTGTGGTTTCTTCATGTACTTGGTCCACTTGGCTCGATCATGATAGGTAGACCTGGTACAAGGTGGTATGACCGATTAGTTCGATACGGGTCTTACACTATGATCGAAATGGCTCCATATGAGGCACTCTATGGGAAGAAATATCGTACACCTCTATTATGGAATGAGGTGGGAGAGAAAAGGATTATAGGACCGGAGTTCGTAGAAGAAATTTATCTAGCGATTGATCAAATTCAGGAAAGAGTGAAGACAGCTCAAGTTCGACAAAAGCACTACGCAGATAATCGACGTCGAGATCTAAAGTTTGCAGTGGGTGACAAGGTGTTCTTGAAGATATCACCTATGCGAGGTTTGAAATGGTTCAGTAAGAAGGGAAAGATATGCCCTAGGTATGTGGGATCATATGAGATTTTGGCCAGACATGGTAATGTGGCATATCAACTGGCTCTACCACCATCCATATCAAGCGTTCATGATGTGTTCCATGTTTCTTTATTGAAGAAGTATGTCAGGGATCCATCGCACATCTTTACAGCAGACCCACCAGACTTGACAGAGGAGTTGACATTTGAAGTACTACCTGTGATGCTCACAAGCCGAAAGGTACAACATCTCCTAAGCAAGGATATCCATTACGTCAAAGTACATTGGAAAAGCTAAGATGTAGAAGAAATCACTTGGGAGGAGGAGAACGCGATGCAAAAGGAATACCCTAACCTTTTCAACGAACAAGGTACATGTAAATTTTGAGGCCGAAATTTCTTTTAAGGGTGGGGGAGTTGTAAGACCCACACTCCATGAACCCGATCTAAACCTTTAATTCATGTCATAACAGGTCTTCCAATCATCACTGGGCCATATGGGACGAGCGGATGACAACCAAGTACGAAAACGGACCTAAAAATATGATATTTTTCATACCGGTCTTATGGTACCGGTCTATGGTACCGGTCGATCGGTATGTCTGCGCGGGAAAACTAGTTAGATCCAGAAAAGGATCTCTACGGGTCCCGCTTGCCAAATCTCGAGCCTAGGGACTTTCCTAACGTAGGAAAACTTCCTAAACCCCAACCTAGTCTATTTAAGGACCCTTAAACCTCCTTACAACTCTTTGATTGTTTCTTACAAACCCTAGAGAGGAGAAAGAGATCGAAGAAGAAGGAGCTAAGAAAGGTGGGAGAGGAGCCACTGTTGGACGAAGAACACCATAGTTGCGAACCAACGGTAAATGCTTGAACTTCTCTCTAAGTTAAGCATTATAGATGATTAATCATGAATTGATCAATACCATGCAAGGTGAGGTATTGATCTAAAACCCTTAAATTACCGTCAAACCCTAATACAGTCGATAAACCCTAGATTCACACTCTAGGCTAAGGATCATCGAAATTAGGACTTGAATGGAACATGAAACAACTTTAACTCGTTGCTCAGGCCTAGAATGCATAGGAGAAACCCTAGAACCAATAATGGGTGACCGACGGAAGGCGAACACCAAGATTGGTGGTCTTACGGAGGCATATCGATCAACCATACCGATCGCATATGGTGCGACCGGTACCTCTCGGGAGCTGGTCTGTGGGGGACCGGTCGACCATACCGGTGGCACCTTTCTCCACAGTGGAGCGATCGGTACCTGCGACTGGTATGCACTGTGAGGGATATATTTTGATCCAGTTGGTTTTTCGACCAACGTAAACCCTAAGAAACTAATTCTAATTCAACCCTAACATCATGTAGGACCTTGTGATAGTGAGTTTGGATTCTGTAATGCGGAGCAACCTAGCAATCAAGCGTCAGGTAAGGGAATTGGACCTAAACCCTAATAACTTAATAACAGTAAAACGTTGTTAATAATTATGATTTTGTGGAATAATATTTGTGCATACTCACATGTCATCTTTACTTTCAGTTATATTATTGTTCATGCATACTCGCTATGTTAGGATGTGATTGTTAGGCATGTGATTGTTTTCGTTGGTGTGTGGAATGGGAAGGGCCTGAGGTCTTGGATCATTTCTCACACTAGCACCATTTCGTATCGCTTTCGTCTTAGCATGCTTGGTACGGGTAGGGTATCAGGGGGAGGAAGTGGCACTGTGGTCTTCGGCCTGGCCACTAGACTCTATCCCTATCTTTATGCCATAGGGAGCTGTGCTGGGATAGGGCCTACTGTGATGACATATAAGATTGGTTAGTTATGAGTCCAGTTTGCAAGCCCTCGCCAACAGCGGCTTACGTGTTGGTATGGATAGGGCATCAAGAAAAGTGTTGACGGTGTGTGATCCGGACACTTTAGCTCTATCTCTCTTCCATGGTGGGTGCATGTAGGACGATAGTAGTGTTTGATCCATTGGGCGGATTCACACACTCATGTATAAAGATGCGGTGGCCACCAATCCTTTCTATAGCACATTATAAATTTAAAACCAGACCATATTGTAAATGTTGCGCATGCATGATGTGTGTTGCATTGTCTGATTGTCTTACTGAACTAAGTTGTGAGCTCACCCTTGTATATATACATGTTTTTAGATGTTGATGCAGGATATACTGTGGAGGACTATGTGGATGCTCCAGTATGTGGAGGTGTTGCTGCTTTAAAAGTGCAAGTAGGGGAGGATGAGCATGACGCTTCATGCGAGCCCTTTCTGCGTGTACCTCTAGGATATTTGATTTGTTTATTTTAGTTATTTTCAGTTGGATTTATAAATGATGTAAGGATAATTATTTATGTTTTGGTGTTTTGAATAATTAGATAATTTACTTAAATTATCAATAGAATACTCAATTCATTTAATTTAAGACTTTCACTGTATTTAATTATATAAAATGATTATGATTATGTGCAATGATTTGTATGAGTGGACACCAACTTATTGAGATCCTGGTGTGAACCGTTGGTTCAATGACGGTTCACTCACACTTGTGATTCAGCCAAAATTAGGGTGTAACATAGGTGATGTAGATGTTCCCTCTGATAATAATGTTGATGATCAACAGCATGTACCTATAGTTCCACCAGTGGTTCCACAAAGAAGGTCGGAAAGAGTTCATCAACGTTCTACAAGGTATTCTCCAAATGAGTATGTACTTAATTATGTACTCTTGACTGAAGGGGGAGAGCCTGAGTGTTATGAACAAACTATAAAAATGGAAGACAAGACTAAATAGGTTGATGCTATGGAAGATGAGATTAAATCTTTGCATGACAACCACACCTTTGAGTTGGTAGAGTTACGAATGGGAAAAAGAGCTTTGAAGAATCGATGGGTTTATAGGTTGAAGCCAGATGATAGTTCTTCACACCCATGATATAAAGTTAGGTTGGTTGTTAAGGGTTTCAGTCAGAAAAAGGGGATAGACTTTGAGAAAAAAATTTCTCCAGTTGTGAAGATGTCTTCTATCCGAGTTATTCTCGGTTTGGCCGTTAGTCTTGATTTGGAAGTTGAGCAGATGGATGTGAAAACTACTTTTCTTCATGGTGATCTAGAAGAAGAAATCTACATGGAGCAGCCAGAGGGTTTCAAAGAAAAAGGAAAAAAGGAACTTGTGTATAAGTTGAAGAAAAACTTGTACGATTTGAAACAAGCACCGAGACAGTGGTACAAGAAGTTTCAATCTGTTATGGGGGAGCATGGCTACAAGAAGACTATTTCTAACCATTGTGTATTTTTTCATTAATTCTCTGATGATGATTTTATTATCCTATTGCTTTATGTTAATGACATGCTTATTATTGGCCAAGATACTTCTAGGATTGACAGGTTGAAGCTAGACTTGAGCAAATCCTTTGCTATGAAAGATTTGGGGCAAGCAAAACAGATTCTTGGCATAAAGATTGTACATTATAGAAAGGCCAAGAAATTATGGTTATCAGAAGAGAAGTATATTGAAAAGGTACTTAAAAGATTCAATATGAATAATGCTAAAGTGGTGAGTACTCCTCTTCTTTCACACTTTAGATTAAGTATCAAGCATAGTCCTTTTACTGAAGAAGGAAAAGAAGATATGCAAAAGGTTCCTTATGCATCAGCAGTGGGTAGTTTGATGTATGCAATGGTATGCACTAGGTCAGATATTGCTCTTGTCGTTGGCACAGTCAGTCGATATCTTTCTAATCCAAGAAAAGAGCATTGGAATGTAGTGAAGTGGATTATGAGATATCTTTGAGGCACCTCTAATTTGAAGCTTTGTTTTGGAAGTGAGAAACCAATTCTCACTGGTTATACAGATTTGATATGGCAGGGGATGTTAACTCAAGAAAGTCTACTTCGGGTTACTTGATCAACTTTGCAGGGGGAGCTGTGGCTTGGCAATCTAGGTTGCAAAAGTGTGTTCCATTGTCTACTACAGAGGCAGAATTCATTGCTGCTACTGAAGCAAGTAAGAGTTAATTTGGATGCAAAAATTTCTACGAGATCTTGGTTTTACATAAGAGAAGTATGTGTTGTTATGTGATAGTCAGAGTGCTATTCATCTTAGTAAGAATTCAACTTTTCATTCTAGGTCCAAACATATTGATGTGAGGTATCGTTGGATATGCGATGCTTTGGATGATAAATTGCTAGAACTTGAAAAGGTTCATATGAATGATAATGGTGCTGATATGTTGACAAAGTCTTTACCAAGAGAGAAGTTTAAAACTTGTTGCGTAATCGCTGGTTTGGCGAGTTCCTCCACATAGTTGGGACGGGGAGATTTGTTGGGTTTTTGGGCTCCCTTCCTATTTGGATGAAGGCCCAAATCTTGGTGTATTTTAAGCCCATTCCTTTTTGCCTAATATTTTGAATAAGACAAAAATGTATCAGAGTTAGGGTTTAGCATCATAAGAAGAAGAGAAGGAGACCAACAGTTTTTCTGGCCGCCATTAGTCTGTGCAGCCCTGATCAAGCAGACAATCGGGAGGTCATCACTGGTCCGATTGGGCTGATATTTGGACAGAAGATAGATGACACATAGTTCGTCAATCTGTACGGTCAGATTTTTTATTGGAGTTTTCTAAGTCAAGTTTTTCAATCCGTATAGAAGCCTCTATTTCTTTGGGTGAAATTTCTACATCTCTCTGTTTCTTCAAGTAATAGTTTTACTTCTTGTTACTATTGGGGTTGTATACCTATTGGAAGAATTGGAATTAGATTTTGTAACCTCTATTTGATAATAGTGAAGTTTTGATTTGGGTTTTCGAATCCCGTGGTTTTTTACTCTTCGATTTGAAGAGGTTTTTCCACGTTAAATTCTTGTGTCTCATTTTGGTTGATTTATGTTTATTATTTGCACATATTATTAGGGCTAAATATTTTTGTAGTATACTTATTACCTTCTCATAAGTTTGATTAAGTGTAGGAGTGATTTTTCCCTAACAAGAGGCTGTGCTTGGTGGACGTTGGTCTTGAGCCTGGGGTTGTGCTTAAGAGTACAGCAATGAGGATGAGTGGTAGACTCCCACTGCATGGTTTTAAGTTTCAATCGAAACTGATCGAAAATCTCTGAGTTGTCTCGCTTTTGACACTAGGTTTCAACCAATGTTCGAAACCCAGTATCAAAAGCCTTGAAACGAGATCTGTCATGTCTCAATTTTGGGTCTAACCAAAACTTGGTGTCTCAAACCGAGATTTAGTTCCTTGCTCCATTCCAAGATAAGAACCCCATTGCTAGTAACGAACAGGGTATCAATAGCCAACTTGATACACTCACTTGCTCCCTCCTGCCTACCACTCTCTCCAAGATAAGAGCTCATGCCATGATAGATTAAAGCCCATCACTAGGATACTTCGAATTTCCAAAAAATTCTGATTGTAAGTATAGAAATTTTCATTAAAAAATTGCTAGTTGCTTGTCACTATAAAGCACCGTGCTTTTTTGTGATAAGATGTTTATCTTTGACGTGTCAGACAATTCGGCCTGTTTTTAATCTATGATGGATAGAATATTTGTAATTCTCAAACTATGTATTCAACAGGTCTCAATCAATAAATTTTGAATTATTAAAAGAAGAAGGAAAAAAAAACTTTGCAGCTCTTTTTGAGTTCCGAAGCAAACGGTGAAATTGAAGTGGTCAGATGAGATAAGGAACAGTGGTACGGTGACCAGTCGGATTCAAATCCTCTCCTCCCAGAGATTCGGGAGGAGAGGCGGCGACCCCCAGTGGATGGTCAACACCTGGGGGTCGAATGAATCCGACCCCTCCATCCGAGCCGACACTCTTTTGTTGGCTCAGCTTGTCGGCTTGGATGGAGGGGTCGGATTCATCCGAACCCCAAGTGTCGACCATCTACTGGAGTCGCCGCCCCTCCTCCCGAATCTTTGGGAGGAGAGGATGTGGATTCGTGACCAGTCACGGGATGGAATTGGCCATGGAAAGGAGAGGTTGAATCATATTGTGAAATTACATCTTTAGGCATTCCACCGTAGTGCCACATCATTGGATGATGAGCAAAAAAAAAGTAAGGTTACAAATTCTGTGTCATATAGAAACCCTATATGTTAAGTCTTCTTATGATATCTAATGAGAAATTATGTCTTACCAAAAAAAATAATGAGAAATTATGAGTTAACAAGTTTCAACTTCTGATGAAATTGCAAAAGTAATAAAGAATATGAATTTAAGAATAAATCAGCTAGTAGCATTTTTGTTTTTGATTTTTGCTATTTTTTCAAAAAGTATTTTTGAAAACCTTTTTTGATCAAAAATAAAAAGTCGTTTGGTAACTCAATCAAAATAGGTTGTAGAATCGAAATAGATTTGGTTCTGCCTAAAAATAATTTTTATAACTTTTATAGGTCCATCTACCAAGAAATTGGTCAAACTATGAAGGGACCCCATGTAAACCATCGCCTCTAAGGCCTCCCATCCCCGATTTGTGCCTCCCCTCTAAATTACATTAATTGATAAACATCTACTATAAAAATCTATTTGAAAAATATTAATAACAAGTCACTCAATAATAACATCCTTTTAATAAAACCATACCAAATAGTTATACGAAAAAAAAAAAACACAAAAAAATTGCATCTTTCACCATTCTAATTCCGATAAGCTTTCTTAACTTGATCTGCGATTTTCTTTGATACCCTCCCATTGTTGTTGTTCAATGCGCCGTATTTGGTCACGCCTCTTCATCACAAAGTCATTATCTTGACTTCGTCGACACTTGCCTTTTCTAAAAAAGCCAATGATGCTCCCTTTCTAATAAAGTTATGTAAAGAAGAGGTCACAATCAAGACTTGAATCTTGAATTTATATGGTGGCATCATCTTTAAAATAGGAAACGTTGATTCAAGACACCAAAGATCTCTCAATAACGTCTTAATGGCGATCATAAAATTAAACAACTCCTCTCTCCTTCGCGCCTCGCTTAAATCTTGTTATGGATCGAACATTCTTGAAAGAGTCATATAACCGGGCGTATGCGTGTATCCAGAGTCAACAAGATAGTATTTACCTACAAATCAAGATTAACAATTACAATCTCATTACAGTTAATCAGACCTAAAAAAAATTAAGAGCAACTAAAAATTTTAAAATATAAAACGATACCTGGTGGCGGATGGAGAAATTTCACACAAGGAGTGTTGATGGCTTCCTATAATATTCGATTGTCATGTGTTGTTCCCTCCCAACCAGCCCATATGTAGGTAAAGCACATATCAAATGAACATGCAGTCAATACATTTTGAGAAATTTCATTATTTCTACCAAATCTATATGGTACTTGTTTTGCAATTGGAATTGATGCACTTATGTGTGTTCCATCTATTGCTCCAATGCAATTGGTAAAAAATGGATAATACTTCCGATTGGATCTGATTTGAGGTGATGTTTCCTCGAATGAGGGTGATTCTGCTATCTCCCTAGCAAATGTCCGTAGTGCTTCCAATACATTATGAAAGTGACGGCTCACTATTTCACCTGAGTGCTGAAACCATTCCTGAATGACACTATTTCTAACATTATGTGACATCACTAATATTCACATTGCCAATTGTTCCTCCACTGTAGTATTATTTGTGTTTGTCATTAAACCTCTTTCTTTTAATGCACACACCAACCTCATGAAATGCTCCCTAGACATGCGAAATAGTCGTCGAAATCTTCTTGGATGTGAATAGGGGCTTAGTAGTTCAAACACTAAGGCATGACCCATGAGAGGACGTGTATGCATTGGTTGTTTTGTAAATTGGGAAGTGGCTTCATCATCATCATTGTCATCAATGCTGTTATCATTTCTCTTATTATGATTCAAACGATGATGCATACACAACAGAATTGGTAAGAATGAGCTCTTAGTGAATTTGAAAAAGAATTCCTCATCAATATCCATAAGAACTAGTCATATAGAAATAACACATATTAACTATATAGAAATTCGAATTTCAATATTCAAAAAGATCAAGACATTATAAAGTTTTCACTTACAACAAACGTATTACAAAAACATTTGAAAAAATAAAACATATATAAAGTTCAAGTAGCTATGATGCACACATCAAATGATCAAGAAGACTATTCACTTTCTTTCTTCTTAATTGCTCTAAGGAGCCATGGTAAGCAAGACGCATTGTTCATCGAAATGAACAATGCTCTTTTGTTTTGGTCCTCGAGTACCTCCAAAGCTAGCACGTGACGATCAGTACCAGCCTCTATCCCCTCCAAAGAATCAAGAATCTGACAGGCCTTGTCATATGTGGTATCTATCTTCTCTCCACTTATTTTTGCCCTTTTTAGCTCTAATCGAGCGTCCATATCTTTTTTCTTCATTTTCATAAAAGCTGTCATGTTTTTCCTTTTATACTCTTCAATAAAAACCATTTTGTTAATAGCTTCATCTAATTTGGCAGTGTTACTAGACTTTGATCTTTTATTTGACACCATGTGAGAAGCCCTTCTCTTAGACTTCTTTACCTTAGATACCTCAATAGGTGATTCATCATCATTGGAATCATTATAATCTAAGTAGTCCAAGTTTACCACACTATTGGAAGCAGATATCCCTTTTGATGTTGTTGGTGGGGGGTTGTCTTCATGGATACAAATTGCATCCTCACCACTGGCGACAACACCATAGAATAACTCACGGAGTTGTTCTTCATTTTGCAAAGGTGTTGTCTTGAAGTGCTTTCCATCGGGATGTTTCTGCAATATTAATTTTGAAAATATAACCATCTTTTTAAGATTATAAACTATAAATTATATATGAAAATGAGTTGTGAAAGATTACCTTTACATAAGAATTTCAATGCTCTGCACTAGGTGGTTCAACAGTTCCTAATGTCGCATCCCATCCCCAACCACTAGTCTTATTTTTTTGCCACATCCATGCAACCCAGGTGGCTTTCAAAATATTTCACTTGTTTTTAAGTTGTGTCATACTGAAGTGCTTCCCACAATTTTTGTTAAACTCTTGCAAAATATTAGCCCACCCATCCTTTGTAAAAGATGTATTTAGCTTGAACCCTTTCCGTGACTGATCAACTCCAATATCGATAAGCAATTTAACTCTTTTATCAGTCCAAACAAATGAATCTTTAAACTGCTTCGCATCAACTCTCATCTCTATTCCTTCATCCATCTGAAATAAGTTATGTTTTCAATTAAAACATATAAAACAAATCTAAGGAAACTTTGCTGTTTTTTTACCTTGAATGAGTTATTTCATTGGGTTTGGGAAATGAAATTGTGCTTCACTTTGGTTGGGCAGCGTTTGTCTTTGAAAAGTATACTAAGGCTATGCCTGGAAATTTCATAAACACCCTATATGAGGGCTTTTCAGCAAAACAGTTATTGCTGCCTTTGGACAATAAAAGGTAAGAGCCTCTAACAACAATATGAGCTCTGGACTATTAGGGATGACCAACTTCTTGCCGAAGAGAATGGAAGAAGAACTAAAGTTATAGTAGTTTTCTAAAGAGATCTTTTATTACTTAACCATACACCAATTAAGGGCTAAAGGCAAAGACCCCCCCAAATTTCTAGCACTCCATTTCATTACAACTTCTTACTAGATCAATCAAGCTTCCTAAAATTTTACAATTGCACAACCCATATAAATAGATATATATCTTTTGAGAAGAATAACAACATGGAAGCAAATGATTTAATTCACAGAGTTCAAAGTTGGCCTTGAAAGTCATGGCATAGGAATGGTACTGTTTAAAGGTTTTCTACACCCGGCAGTTGATTTTAGATCTTTAGACTGTTCTTTATTTATAAAGTTAAGTGCAAGTGGACCCTTCATGCTTCAAGTCAGGTCTTTAGGGTGCTTCCAAGCACACAGTGGGTTACATCCAATTTTTCATTGAATCCTAGTTTGAGTTGGACTGTCATAAACATCTCTGATTTTACTATTCAAAGTAGGAATTTGAATTCCAAATTAGTTTGGGATTATTGGAGACTTGGTTAATGAATTCTATATATAGATGTAATGGTGAAATGCCCTACGGCCTCATCTATGATTGTATGAGTTCATTGACTTCAGTCATCTTCATAGCTACTGTGGATTCAGTGCAAGTATGAGCTGATTCTCAGGTTCAACTTGGTGGATTCCAAGGGGGTTTCATGTGGATTCATGGCCTATTCTATCTCCTTTACTCTTTATCTTATCTGTCAATCACAACAGGTCAGTTTATTCTAGTTCAAATATACTTGCGGGTTGCGGTTCCTTTGTTTTCACTCAAATTTTGTAGTCGCTTTCTTCTACAATAGCTCTTAGATTACTCATCATATTTGGGTCAAATTTTGCATACAACTTTCTAATGTTCTGCTCTCTGTATTTCTTATTTATTCTATTGGGTTTGAACTGAAAGAACACTAGTTCTAGTTCTGCTACTCTGTTCTCCTAGTGGTACTAGGAATTCTCTGCACAGATCATCTGTATCTCTGATATTCTGGTATTTTTGGAGAAATTCTACTGACAAGGAACTACACTCTACCAGATAAGCAGGTCGATCTGACCTGTCTATTTCAAGTATATTATTTCCATCTCTAGTGCTCTATTTCTCATATCTTGAAGATTCTTCTTGTGGTCGATTCTTGTTTCTAGTTGGGACTGTTTATTGTTTTATTTTTCTTTACCCGTATCTGATTAGCTTTGCTAAACTATAAACAAAACAACCAACTTTTTTATTTTTCTGTTTAGAGCTAGAAATTAGATTTTTTTTTTTTAAGGGAGATAAGAAGCTGATATATAGACCATGTTTGGTATCCCTTGCAAGTGATTCACGTAGTGGAAGAATACTGACCATAGATAATAATGTAATCTCTTTGAATTTCCATCTAATGATAGGATCATTGCCATCTAACACTTTCATCTATGCATCTGAATAAATCCAGTTGGAATTTTCAAAATACCAGTCTCTGCCACAAGATAATTTATACCCATTCAAAATAATTCAATCCTCTGAAGGCTCTCAGCTTATGCCGTGTCAGGATGAAGAGGATTCTTAGTTTTTGTTTTAGCTGTTGTTAAGTGCCAACAGGGATTTTCTATAACTACTAATCAAGGTTCTTAAGATATCATATGTAGAGGCCTTGAAGTAAGTCCAAATTCATCTCTGGTAAGTGCTAGCCTTGGTGTTACTTTTAACAGGATAAGAACCTAGCTTTTAGCGTTTTGTATTGCCCCCTACTTCAACTTATGAGGTGGCTTTGTTGTGAAATACATCAAATTTGGTGAGGAAAGGGAACAACTAACACCAAAGTGTTCTTCGAATTCCATATATACCAACATATGGAAGACTTGGGAGCCATTTAATTCTTCAAGCAAGTAAAAGTTTTTCTTAATAACAAAGCTCATTGTTTGGACCAACCGAACTGTTACAAGAGCTTAATGAACTAAAGAAAGGAGAAGAATCAACACAGAACCGAATCAAACTCATCAGACATGTTTGATACAGAAGCAACCACAAGCAAATTTATCAAAGGAACATCAAGAAAAAAAAAAAAAAGTAAGTAAAGATATGGAACTTACCTCAACGTTGGCGGGCAGATGTCTGATCGAAAATAAAGAAGAAATTCATTGAACCAAAAATGAACTAGGCTTCTCTGCTGCTCTTCTTCTTTCTTCACGTCTACGATCTCCTTCAAGTAGAGGAAAATATCAAATGATTAGAGAAAAATCACCATAACCTCCAAGCCCATCAACATTATCAGAGGTGCACAACAGAAGCTGAAAGTAAAATCAAACACTGAAATAGCTGGGAAAAGGGAATGAATAAGAAAACCCCTTGGGTGTTCTATGCATCCCTCCAAAAAAACCAACGAATAGAGCCGTAACAGAGAGAGGGAAAGAGGAAGAAACCCTAAGCTAGAAGAAGAAACAAAACCAAAAGAAATATCAAGAGAAAGCTAGGGCATCCTAAATCGAGAGGTCTATGTACTTACGATTTTGGATCAAAGAGAAGGCAACCCAAATGATCGAGAGATGCTTGCAGAGAGAGCTCCAAACGAAATTTGCAGGTGCTTCGAAAGATGAGAGAGAGATGCTTGCAAAGAGAGCTTCAAACGATGGGAGAAATGCTTGTAGAGAGCTTCAAACAATGAGAGAGAGATGCTTGCAAAGAGAGCTTCAAATGATGAGAGAGATGCCTGCAGAGAGCTTCCAACGGAGATGCTTGCAGAGAGCTTCCAACGAGCTTTCAACGGAGATGCTTGCAGAGAGCTTCCAACAAGCTTTCAACGGAGATGTTGCAGAGCCCTCCAACGATGAGACTGAAGCACTTTTATAAGCATTGATTTTATCCGTTATAATAAATGGACGATTTTACCCTCAAAATTAGATCCGTTGGAGTTAAAAACCCACGTGCAACTTAAAAGTTGCGCAAAAACCATTTCAAAAATGCTTTTAGGTAAAAATCAAAAACAAAAAGAGGTTGATCAACCTCTTTTTGAATTTGAGCTTGTTTTTATTTTTTCTGACAAGAAATAGTAGTCAAAAACAATACCAAACACTTAGAAAAATAAAAATATATCAGAAAAATAAAAACAAAAATGGAACCAAACACAGTCTTATGGTGGTGGTCTCAATGGTCCAAGAAATTTTTTTTTTTTTTATTAGAAAAAATTTCACCTGCACCCCAATAAGTATTGCTAACATCATCTACCATCCACAGATTTGGAAAATCATCAACTACAATCTATAATCTTTGCACCGTTAATCAAAGAGGCCCAATCCGTTAATAGAATCCCGTTAGATGCTGATGATGTCAGTTGAAATGAAACTTTTGATGGACAATATTGCCCTTAGAGCAAAGATAAAAGATAATTTCATCCTTCTTCTTTCTTTTTCTGTCGCTTTCTTCTTCTTTTCTCTTCTGTTGTTCTTCTCTTCCTAAAGTACCCAAGAGACCCAGCAAAATAAAATCGCATTTCGGCTTAGAATAAAATTATCGCTGAGATAAATGCTGATTGGAGGACTTGCAGAGAATCAAAATCTGTAACATGAAAACAGAACAAGAAAGCGAAGAGTAAACTGTAATTTATAGGTGCTCTTCTTCAGTCCAAGGTAAAATAGTGCGGTTGCTTCAACCTTTTTTTATTCAAATAAAAAAGGGAATAAAGAAAAGGTTGAAGCAACCGTGTCCGAAAGATCAAAGTGTGGGGCCGGTGATTGTGAACTGGGAAGTGAAGCAGCACCGAAAATTCTGTACTGCTCCGTATGACTGGATACTGCTTGTAAATTGGGATATCGACCCGTACACCCGCCCCAAACGGTAGTAGTAGTTGTATAGGGGATCCACATCGTTTCCCGCCTGGGTTTGGGCGAGAGACTGGGCAGCCCGGATGGATGGCCGCCATGTGGCACTCAGAGGGATCCGACCCTCCATCCGAGCCGACCCCTCAGTCGTCTCAGCTTGTTGACTGGGTGGTCGGCTCGGATGGAGGGCTCGGATCCCTCCGAGTGCCACATGGCGGCCATCCATCCGGGCCGCCCAGTCTCCCGCCCAAACCCAGGCGGGAGACGATTTATGTTCGTTGTATAGGAGGATCCCCATTTCTTTCTCACTGCCTCTCTGTTTCAGTCTTTCTCACTGGCTCTCTATTTCAGTCTTCCTCTCTCGCTTCTCTAATACTTTAGACCTTAGAAAGTGAAATCAGATTGACATATCGAGAAACAAAAGAGAATTGGATATTTGGGAGAAGTTCCACAACAAACGTAAATCATTCATTGTATTTTCATCCCCTAATAAAAATTCTGACATAAATGAGACATTAAAGGGAAGAAAATTTCATTAGCCCATTGGGTTGAATTTTATGCTCACTTAAGTGGATGTGATTGATGATTTCTTAAATCTATGGGTGGTAGATGATGTTAGCAATACTTCTTTGAGTGTAAGTGAAAATAATTTCATATCCGAGAAATTTTATAGGCTAGCCAACAAGTAGGCAAAACATGTCATTTTCAAAATCCCACATCAATGAACAAGAGGAGAGCAGCAATGGAGTCCTTTTTTTTTTTTTTCAGCTAGAAGGTAAAGCGATGAAGACTAATAAAAAAAATAATAATAACGTGCACGGATAGATGACAAGGTCTCACTCAGATGAAAAAATACATGAACAAAACTAAGGGTGCAACATTTGGACTGAAACCGTTTATCAAAATTGGATCGAACCATTTACACTGGAATCGAGAGACCGTTTAATAATCGATTCAATTTTGGTTTCAAATATTACACCATTTATTTAATCGGTTCAGTTTGATTTTGAATCATTTAAACCGGCAGGTTACACCGGCTAGATACCGATTAAACTTAATAGAATATGAACAGTTATTTCTCTAAAAGCTAACTCATTCCTTATATTATTTATATATTATTTCCAAAGACTAAAGAGTCAAGACCCCAACCCCAACCCAACTGCAATTAATAAATTATTTTTCCAATATCCTAATCCCATTTCCCAAGGGCTTAAAACCATTAAACTAAAACAGAAATACTCTGGAAAATATAACCCCATTAGCCATTACGTATAATAGTATACCAACAGCCAACAGTCTCACTCACTCCCTGGGGGGAAACAATATTCAAAGTTAAACTTTAAAACTGGAAAACACTAGCAGGCTATCATTAATCATTATGATTGATTTTTTGCCTTTGATCATGGTCATTTAAGTTGGATTTTTTTTTTCTTTCTGGGTTGAATAGACTAAGAAATTCCAATTACTAATTACTCATCCTTAATGTTGTATGTAGGGTGTACCTATCGATGTGAACCATGGGTTCAGTGTTGATATTGTTTGGAAGAGTACCAGCTTTGATCGGATGCACAATTTTTTTTATTTATGAAAAACTGATTAATAATTGTTACGTTAAACCGTTTATAAACAACAAGCAAAACCGATTAATGAAAAACTGTTTAAAAACCAATAAATCAAAACCAATTACTAATCAATTCTGGTTTCAATTTTGACACCATTTAGTTAATTGGTTCGATTATGGTTTTACCTTCTTATACACCACACGGGATCGGACCAGACCGAAACGGACCGTTAAACCAATTATAAATCGTTTAACACCCTTAAACAAAACTAGGAAGAATTAACCACCTTCGACATCAACATGGGCAATTTATCTTACAAAAATCTTACAAAATCCATATTAAGGTCTGGACATAGTATCCCATTTTAGTCAGTTGCAATTGATGAAGGAAATGATTTCCAATAAAAATCAGCTCCCGGAGTAATGCCCTAATTTGTAAGAAGATCTTCTATAACATTGATCTTACGATAGCAATGGAAAATCTTCCAGGAACAAGATTGAAGATAGTCTCTAGATTCCATCACTGCTGAATAAATTCAAGGAAAAATTTAAACTTAAGAATCGGATTGAAGATAGTCCCAGATTTGAAGCTCATGGATTTTATTTTATGCAGTTGTTTTTAACTTTAAGAATCTGATTATTTGAAATATAAATTAGGTGAAATTGCGGCCTATGATCAATGTTTACTTCATAAACTGGAAAATAGAATGGTTTTGTTGCTCGTCTGTTCTTTCATCTTGTGGACAAATGGTTCAACTACCCTAATCATCTACGGAGGTACTTGAAGAAAAAAAAATCATCTCCTGCATCCGGCATGTATACTGGTCTCCTGCATCCGGATTGCATACTGATTTATTGGTATACACACCGAATTAACTCCAACTGCTACATCACAACTGAAGTCCCTCCAACGATGAGAGAGGATCTGAATCCAACATAGAACCATCAAGAAACATAGTGTATTGCTTTTCACAACGATAGGCCAATTCAACCTTCCGGGTTTGGTTGTGTTGAGTATATTCAATGTCTGAACCCGCTCTTATCAATTCTAGTTTTAAAACTTAGCAGTTTCAACTTTCAACATGCAACATTTTTTCCTCTATTGTCACATGCAAGCATGGTTATCAAACTGTTGCCTAGACAGCCTTGTGATACTTTTGAAAATTGAACGCATTGAACGCCTTGATCGCCTAGGCATCCCATCAAGACTACACCTTAGTTCGTCTTGCTGCCTTGACAACTATACATGCAAGGTCCTCACCCAACTCGTAGCAAATATGACTATCTTAGGCTACATTAATTTTTTCAAAAATATCTTCCATTCCTATGGTATAAAAACAACACACAAAAATTCAACGTTTGTATGGAATTTTAATAAAATATATGCACCTCTTTACAATTTTATATTAATTTTTTCAATAAATTCCGTATAATATTTGATGGCTTAACAAACATCCCTCACCACAAAATATTTTATTAAAAATAATTAACTATTTTATAAATTTTATTCTACGTTTTTTCTCCTATTGGGTATTTTTTTGCTTATACGTGATCAATAAACATAGAGTGCGAGAGAATCTAGCCATATGTTGGGGTGTCAAGAACACTCATGATCTACCTTCATTATTTTGGGAAAACATACTAAATTTAGAATTTGATGTTATTTTCTAATTTTTTTGTATTGCATTTTAATTTTAATTAACATTTTCCTCCCTTCTAATTCTTCTACAATTTATATTGATTTTCAATAAATACCACAAAATATCTTACGACCAAAAAACAAATGTCAAGAGGTACTAGACCTTGCCAAAACACCCTTTCTACTGTCTGATCCAAGGTATCGGTATCCGATCAGCGTATCGTATAGATTTTGGACCTGGCTGATCCCGGTCTGATTGACAGTTTTAATATTACTACCTACAGTATAGATCAACCAAGTGTCAGAATCAATTTTGGACATGATTTATACCAATCAAATACCTGGATTTAGAACCATGATAGAAAGTCTAATTGCGAATGGATTGCCCCAGAAAGCCAGTTTGATTACAAACTAGAAGCTTGGAATTGATGCCATCACTATCGGACATAGTTGTCAAGGCGTCAAGGCAAACCAAGGCGATGGAGGCCTGACTCGGCGCCTAGGCGACCAAGGCGCCCGCCTAGGCTACCAAGGCGCCCGCCTAGGCGACGAAGGCGATCGCCTAGGCGATCAAGGCGCCCAATTTTCCAAGGCGTCTAGGCGACGCCTTGACAACTATGCTATCGGATGGCAGCCCTACTGATTCCAGTATTTGCTACCAGGACACTCTGGGATGCAAAAAGATGCTGGTCATTGAGCCCGACTCATTCTTGCTTTATCCCACTTTTAACATCATTGCTTCATACTCAGCTATGTCTTTGGGTAAAGAACACAAATCAAACGTCTGCATCAGCTATAGAATTAAAACCATGATGGAAACCCATGAATTTTCCTACTGGAAAGTGTCCATATTCCCTCCTCAGCTAGTATGTTTCAACTGTCGAAGATTCACAAGGAGCAGGTTTTGTATCCAAAACTCATCAGTAGATTCCTGGAATGATCCTGTATGGAACCTTATCGCAGTATGACTTCCAGTATTTTCCATACCTGTCAACAGTAGGTCATCATTTTAAAAGTACAAAAAAGTGAAACTAATATGTCTAGCATCATGTATTATTAACTGACGAATGACTAACAGCTGAAGTACAAAACTGGGATCATGTCAGTGTATATGCACAACCACACAGATAGAAGCTAGGTCAAAAGGCAAAAGTATCTTGTAGCATGTCACAATGACAACAACAACCAGGATTTTACCACATAAATGGTTAAGAGGAAAAGCATGAAGCTGAGTCTATTTAGTTTTTCCTAGGAACTATTTTCCACAACTAAAAATAAGATACCAATCTGAAGAGATAACCACCAATTACAGACTGGCAGGACTACCAATTCATGAAGGTTTAAGTCTACTCTTCGAATATTTTGCACATCCCACATATTTAATATGTACACTATGTTCTCAGAAAATGAAAACCAAGGCAACCCCTAAAAGTGGAATTAAGGAAAAGAATCCAGACAAAACAAACAAGCCAGAACTAAGGTAAGCTGTATTGGCAACAGCTCTAATCTAGCATTGGTTTCCATGTCAATTTAGAAAATATACTTGCAATCAAGGGGGACGTCAGGGATGATAAAGTAGTTTAATTGGATTTTATATGCTTACTTGGCTTGACAACGATCATCATCTCTCTTGGCACGGTCAAAAAGAAGGATTGTCAAAAACACCACATAAAAGTACGGTAGAAACTGTAAAAGTCCAATTAAAAAGGACTAGATGGTCAGAAATCAAGAAAATCCCTAAAGTTTCCAGATAGAAAGAACTATCAAAAATAGATATGCTCACATGGTTGAAAAGACCCGGCAGGGTCCAAAAGAAAGAAGCTAATATTTCTGGTACATAGTGAAAGTGACGAGATAAACCCCACCTGCAGGAACCATGTAAAAAATAAATAAATAAATGTCAGGATCTCATGCAATTGAGTCAAAATCCAAAAGCCAAAGTCTCTTCTAATGAAAGGATAATCATGCCAGAAAGGGGGAAAGAAATATGTACTGCATACGATGGAAAAATTTCCCATCCGTCGTTTCAACAAACCCTCAAAAAAATTAACATTCACAGAGAACTCACCATCCTGAGGTCAAAAGAATGCTGGATTTCGTTTCCCCACTTGTGGTGCGATACTTGGCCTCTATCTGCAGATGCATGGAATTGGATTAGTATTCTTCCCAGGGTAGCAATGAACTGCAATACACATGCAAAATGATGGCAAAGTGGAATCAAAAGCAAAAAAAATGACGAATAGGACAAAGACCTTGGATGGAGCTTTTCCCCAAACTAAGCACTTTCCATTTGTTCTGCGGAATTCTTGCCTTTGCCGGTCACAATCATAATTTATAAATATGCATGTAATACCGGCAACAAGAATAAATAATGCAAGCTGAAAAAATGGGTGACACAAGACCAAAAAATGTTACTACTTCAATAAAAATGAAATTAAAATACAACTTTGTATAAGAACAAGAACCGAGAGAACTTGAGTTTCTGTTAAGAAAATGGAAATTCATCCTACCCCACCTGCTATACACAAATAGACAAGTTTCAACTGAAGTGTATAATTGAATCTATCAATGTATTTACAACCCCCATGGCCCCACCCACACCCTTTTATTTTTTACCCTTTTTCCCCCCTTGGTGCCACAGGGGGCAGTGGGAGGGGAGAGATTAGGAACGTAATTGGATGACCATTACCAGGTAGGGAAATAGGGATGGTTTGGGATCATTCCCAGAACATGCCACCAATAAAATGTCAAATACCAAGTTCTGAAAACATTGTATTGGTGGGATGCTCCAGGAACAATCTGGAACAATCCTCTAATGTTTGGATGGTTTGAAAAATGCAGACATCCATAAAAAGGGCCATTTGATTTAGGTGGTTATTGTAGTTTGATTGCATTATTGGCCCCAAGAATAGGTCCCAACTCTTCTGTGTTCCTTTGACACAGAGAGAAGAAGGATATGGTCCAGATAGAAATAGGGAATCAAATTTTCTTATCACTGGCCAAGCAAACCTCATAATAAGTTCACAGAGATAAATAACTAAGTAGTCAGCCATGAAGATTTTTGATAAAGTAAGACTCATCAGAGGCCAGCTTTATAGACTTGGTGCTGATAAACTTCTAAAATTGAGTAACAATGTTTATGCATATTTTCCATTTCATAATCAATGAACCTACTCATTTACCTGAATACCAAGATTTACAGGATGGTTGACTAGGTACATTCCAGGAGAAGTATAAATAGAAGGGACCCAAACCAAGCATCCCCAACAAATATAAAAGCCAGCTGCGAGAATGAGAAAGAGAACATGTAACAGCAAGACCATCAGTGCACCTCTAGGAGAAAGAAATTGAGAAAAAGAGAGACATGACCATAGTTATCATTTATCTTAATTTCTTTTAGGCAATGCATGTGTAATGAATAATTAAGGAGTCAAAATGCCAAAGGCTATAACCATGGATATGGGTCAATAAGCTAAAGACTAAGGTTAATATGCAAAGCAAATGTGAAAAACATCAACCATATTTTGGTGAACAGATGCACACACAGAAAAGATACAAAGTCCTAACAAAATAACAATGTCAAGAACTCTGGTCAAGCTGATCGTAGACTAATCTCTCCCGGTGGTCGAGCTGATTTACAACCAGCCTGCAATCAAACTGATCATAGACCACCATTGCGCCAATTCCCAAATGGCAAATCCCTAAATTTTGACAACGAATCAGACCTAGCAAGTCAACACAAGGCATTGAGTAGTCAGCAATTGACTTATGAACCACTCAGTCAGTCAGTCAGTCAGTCAATGCCCTAAAATGCCTAGGTGTGACACATGCCACCTTGCTAAACCCCGCACAATTTAGCTGGATTGACTTGACTTTAACAATCAAATTACAAAAGTACCCAAACAGCCCTCCTAAAATTAGAAATCCATCATAACTTGATAACTCTGTAGGTAAGTCTGCCATAACTTACCGACTCAGAATCATGCAATCTTGACCTTGTAGAAAAGGCAACTTACTAATATTTCAAAAAGCACCAACAGCACACAAAACAGAGAAGTTGTCCCGCACAAAATTGCTCTAAGAAAAATGATGGAAGTAGATCCATTCTTAAAAACTTAAAATAAATCTTTTGGGGAGTAAAACAAAGCCTT
Organism: Protea cynaroides; assembly: GCA_028583415.1. Classification (NCBI taxonomy): domain Eukaryota; kingdom Viridiplantae; phylum Streptophyta; class Magnoliopsida; order Proteales; family Proteaceae; genus Protea; species Protea cynaroides. Next base: position 14,140,623 of record CM053272.1, on the reverse strand, counting down.
ATGAGCAACAAAACTTTTTTCTATCAAAACTACGTAGAGGCTGGACAAATATACATGGCTGAAGTCCATAAAATAGAAAATGGGACAAGAAAGAAAATTTAAGGAAAGATAATGATTGGATATCTAGGTTTATATGGAAATAAAAAGTGCGGGATTGGATCCACCCCAATCTATGTATCCCTTCCACCCTCAACCAGGTTCTTGTATTCTGGAATGGTGATGAGGTCGAAGTTGTGCCTGCGGATGATAAGCCTTTTGTGGCCGATGTCCACAATGCAGATGCCATGCTATATCATGAGGATGTGGGCCCAATCAAGTTCTTTGGTATTGACAAGTACGGCAGGCCGAAGAGGGCCGTCGCCCAGAGCAACATGAATGCTGTTGACTGGAGGAAGATCTATGCTGAGTTATCGCGCCCGACTTCCTTCTTCTCCTTTGCCCACTTCACGGGAGAACTGGGAGCTGAAAGTAGTAGCCTAGGAGGATGACCATTCTATCCATCGCCAGAAAACTTCGCATCAGGAGCTGTTTGATCATACGGATAACGGGCTTTCTCATCCAATTCTATTCCGCCTATTCCGCTAGGAGTCTGTGTCAGAGGATTACAAAAACAGAAACGTAAGAAATTACACTAAGAGATAAAAAGTTGAGAAGGTTACTCCACAATTGTCACAAACATAGTTGTCAAGGCGTCGCCTAGGCGTCTGAGCAGTATTTTATATGCCAGGCGGTTAGGCGCCTTGTTGATGTTCAAAATTCTTCTTCTTCTTCTCTCCTATTTACCGCAGGTCCGACAACTCTTTTTTTTCCTCCTCTACAACATCAAACTGTTTTTTTTCCCCTTCTGGTCTTCTTCTTCTTCCTCCTCTGCTACAATTTTTTTTTTTTTTGATCCTTCATTCTCTGAATCTCTGCTACGCTATGATTCTTTTTTTCGATTCATCTTCTTCTTCCTCCTCTATGTTCCTCCTCCTCCTTCCTCCACTCTGTGTCGTTTTTCTTCATTCTGGTCTTCTTCTTCTTCCTCCTCTGCTATGATTTTTTTTTTCTTTCTATTCTTCCTCCTCTGCTACAATTTAGACATTAAAATCTTATCTCAATCTTATCAAAAATTATGTGTTGTTTGATATTCTCAAAATTTGTCTCTATAGTACTTTTTAGTATATATTGTTAGGAGTTAGGTAGCAAATACAAAATTTGCATAGATCCCTTGCTTCATTCTAGTAGTCATAGATAAAAAATTGTTAAAAGAAATCCTGAATTGTGTTTTAGTGGTTACTTTCTTCTCTGTCATTCTTCTCTGTTTTCTTGGACCAACTGAAAGATGCTGATTTTCCTTTGCTTATTGAAGTATTCTCAACTATTAACTTCTCTGAAATTGATGCGGTACACATACTCCATGAATCCCCTTGTATCTTGAATGGAAAATCTGTCTTCTTCTCTGAAATTGATACTGATTTTCTGTTGCTTATAGACTTGCACTCTTGTTTCTTATTTTATATGCTATTATGTTCTTAGTTTATTGCTTTGTGCTTTTTTTTTATTATAAATATGCTTTTTTAGTTCTTACATTTTATACTTCAATCATTATTTGTTTATTTTCTCATATTAGATTATGCCTTAAATGTTGATTTTTGATGTAGCATATTTCATTATTGCATATAATATATGTTGCAAAGGAAATAAAAAAAAACATATGACGTGTCAAGGGGGAGAGAGAGATCGCAGAAGCTGAAGTGAAACTCCTCTCCCCCTATCGGCTGTATTTATTAACTCAACAAAAAGAGAAACATAACAGATCTAGGACTCTATAAGTTAGACTCCTAGTTAAACCAAAACAGGGTCCTAATCATAAAAGGAAACTAAAAAATAAGAGTCCTAAACTAACTGCATCTACAGCAGTGTACAATAACCGTTAGAATAAGACAAGGACTCTAATATGCTGCTTTGACTAAGTCAAAGCAGCATCAGCATAACAGAATAGCTGCGTCAACACTCCCCCTCAAGCTGGAGAGGGAGTATAAATATCCATGAAACCTAGCTTAGAACAGTAGTGAAGAAAAATGGGCTTGAACAAAGCCTTAGTAAACAAATCACCAAGTTGAGACTCCGAATTAACAAACGGAGTTGAGATAATATATCGCATAACAGCATCACGAACAAAATGACAATCGACTTCAATATACTTGGTACACTTTTTGAAGGCAGGGTTACTAGCAATATAGATGGCGGCCGGATTATCACAATACATAGGAAAGGGCTGAGAAATCGGAAAGCCAAGTTCTCCAAGAATACTTTTGATCCACAATAACTTAGCAGTGGTCTGAGCCATAACACAATACTTCAGCACTTGATCTAGCAACAGTTGTCAGCTTCTTACTACGCCATATAATAAGGTTCCCACCAAGAAAGGTGCAATAACCTGTAGTAAATTAGCGATCATCGTTAGCATCAGCCCAATCAGCATCAGAATAACCACACAACTCAATATTCTGATGTGATTGATAAAATAATCCTTTACTATAAACCCCTTTTAGATACTACAATAACCAGCATGTGGCATCCCAATGAACTTGTTTAGGGGTTTGCATAAACTAACTGAGTACTCCAACAGTATAGGAGATATCAGACCTAGTAATAATCAGGTAGATGAGCTTGCCAACAAGTCGGCGATACTGATGAGCATTACTATAAGCAGCACTCTCACATGTAGCTAATTTGAGATGAGGATCCATAGGGACATCAATGGGTTTGCATCCAAGCATCTCAGTTTTAGTAAGCAAATCAATAACATATTTGCGTTGAGAAAGACTGGTACCTTGTGAGGTACTAACTACTTCAATGCCAAGAAAATATCTAAGAGCCTCCAAATCCTTCATTTGGAAGTGCTGATGGTGCTGATGGAGATGAGATTTTGTTTCATCAATGCCTGTAAAATCATCTCCTGAAATAATAATGTCATCTACATATACCACAAGAATAACCACCTTGGAATTACGACGGCGAACAAACACAGAGTGATCCAAATAGCAAGGTTGAAACTCATAGAAAACCATAACCTTGGTAAAATTTTCAAACCATGCACGGGGAGACTGCTTGAGGCCATATATAGCTTTATGAAGTTTGCAGACTTTGTTGGCATTAATCCCCCCCTGAGCAACATACCCCGGAAGTTGCTCCATATAGACTTTTTCATAGAGATCACCATAGAGGAACGCATTCTTGATATCCAATTGAAATAACGGCCAGTCAAGATTGACAGCCAAGGAGATAAGTAGACAAACAGAATTGAGCCAAGCCATAGGAGAAAGAGTCTCAAAATAATCGACCCCATATGTTTGCGTGAAGCCCTTGGCCACCAAACGTGCCTTTAGGCGTTCCACAGACCCATCAGGAGGTATTTAACAGTAAAGACCCATTTGCAACGGACCACCTCTTTACCTATAGGTAAATCAACAATGGACCAAATCTGACGAGAAATAAGTGCAGCCATTTCTACATCCATAGCATCCTTTCATTCAGGACGAGATAAAGCCTCATTTTAAGACCTAGGAATGTCAGTACGGGCTAGGGCCAAGGCCAAGGCAAAGGAGGGATGGGGGGAAGAGAGATGGGAGTAGCCACAAACTAAGTAATAGGATATGTTACCAGTGTGGGTAAAGTACAAGAGTGTGTACCTTTGCGAAGAGCTACGGGGAGATCTTCAGACAAGGATGCTGAGGAGGGGGACGAAGGAGCCACAACAGGTGGAGCTGTCGAGGACCCCATTGATATACTTGCAGTGGAGCTGGAGCCGACGGTGGAACAGAGGAGATGTCCTCATCGGGAAATGGTATGAGGGCCTGAATCGGTGGACTCAGATCCGGCACCGGAAAATATGTAACATCAACACTAATGAAAACCCATCTGGTATGAGGCTCATAACACCTATACCCTTTCTGAGGGTGAGAGTAACCAATCAAAACACATTTAATGGCCCGAGGGGATAATTTATCAAGACTCTGCCGAAGGTCATGGACAAAACAAGTGCTTCCAAAGGTTCTAAGGGGTAAGGCAAACAAAGGAGATGATGGATGGACCATTGATATAGGCGTCTAGTCCTGAAGAATAGAGGAGGGCATGCGATTAATTAAGTAGCAGGCCGTTAAAATAGCATCATCCCAGAAATAACGAGGCATATGCATATGAAAAAGAAGGGAACGAGTAACCTCTAACAAGTGGCGGTTCTTACGCTCAGCTACCCCATTTTGTTGAGGGGTATAGGAGCAACTGGTTTGGTGAATAATCCCATGGGAGGCACAAAATTGAGAGATAGCAGATTGGATATATTCAAGATCATTATTAGACCGAAATACTTTAATACTAATGTCATATTAAGTTGTAATTTCAAGATAAAACTGACAAAAAATAAAAAGAAAATATGAAAGGTCCTTTAACAAATATAACCAAGTTGTTCTAGAAAAGTCATCCACGAAAGTAACATAGTAAGAAAACCCAGCACGACGCTATATTTTAATAGGTGCCCAAATATCCGAATGAACTAAGGAAAAAAGGGCAGTACTTCTGGACACAACACAAGGCGGGTATGTGGTACGGTGGTGTTTGCCCAGTTGACAAGCTTCGCACTCAAGGGTAGTAGTAGACTTGCACGTAGGAACCATGATCCGTAATTTATGCAGGGATAAATGACCCAAGCGAACATACCATTGGAGAGGAGAAACACCGGAAGTTGTAGTAAGGGCAGCAACGGAAGATGGAATGTGGTCCAGATAATATAGTCCGCCCTTGTCATGTCCCCCACCAAGCATCTTCTTGGTCTGAAGATCCTAAAAAAACACAAGAAGTGGGATAAAAGGTGACAGAGCAGTTAAGGGTTTTAGCCAAAGAATTGACAGATAATAAGTTTAATGGTAAGCGAGGCACATGGAGAACAGATGATAATGAGAGTGGGAGAAAGGGATACATCACCCGTCCCGACCCCTGGGGTATGGGATCCATCAACAAGATGAACATAAGTGGGTTTGTCAGTCAAATTAAAGGTAGAAAATACTGAGGCCTTACCCGTCATATGTGATGAGGCACCGGATTCAATAATCCAATGACTATTGGCCAAGGATGCAATTAAGGCGGTTGTACCTGAACGAGCCAAGGTGGCAACGGAAGTGGAAGATGAGTCTTGAGTGTCAAATTGTTTAAGACAGTTGAGTACGGCATGGAGGTCGTCTTTAGAAACAGTAACAGACGAGGATGTTCCGTAATAGCTGCAGCAGATGAGTCACCGTCAAATTGAGCTGCACCTATGATTGGAGGGGTAGATGTAGCACCCCACTGGGGAGGTTTATCATGTAATACCCAGCAACGATCAACTGTATGATTAGGTTTACCACAATGGGAATGGCAGCAAATTCTATTTGAGCCACGGCCACCACGACCACGACCACAACCAGCACCAGGAGAGCCGAGCTGTCAGTGGAAGGGGAGCTATGTAACTTGGAGGGATCGACAAGTCGTTGAACCCTACAAAAAGCCTCATTCAAAATAAGAATTTTATCACCGGATAAAAGTTGATTTTAAGTGATTGTAATTCAGGGCTGAGGCCAGCAATGAATATAGAGTTGAAATTCCACCCTTTGAGCTTTTAGGGTCAAAAGATCAGTAGTGAGCGGCTGATAAAGATTTAACTCCTCCATTATAGCAACTGACTTCTTACCTTATCTACAATTGAATAGACGACCATATAAATCATAAACACGGAAGAGATTTGTATCTTGAGCATAACTCTCTTGTCGATCAGTCCAAACACCCTTGGCACTAGTGTAGAACATAACATTAGTAGCAATAGAAGGCTCCATACTATTAAAAAACCATACCATAACAGTAGCATTATCATGAGTCCATGTAGCATAATTTGAAGCTTTAGGATCAAGGGGATCATCTTATCACGTGTCGTAAGGTAATTGGTAACAGCTTGCTTCCATAGAAGGTAGTTTCCTAATCCGTTTAATTTAATAGAGGTTACCTGTACGTGGACAGAGTTCACAACTGTCTTGGGTTCACTCATGATGTCTACAACCAGTATAGTTGTCAAGGCGTCGCCTAGGCAGCGCCTAGGTGCCTAGGCGCCATTGTGACGCCTTGGAAAATCGGACGCCTTGGTCGCCTAGGTAGGCGCCTTGATCACCTAAGTGTCTCGTCAGGCCTTCAACACCTTGGTCGCCTAGGCGGGCGCCTTGATCACCTAAGTGCCCCGTCAGGCCTCCAACACCTTGGTTCGCCTTGACGCCTTGACAACTATGACAACCAGTGTAAAAATATCGATCTAAAAAAAACCCAGATCTGAGTTTTTATAATTCAAACTCGATCTGAACAGCAAGAAGATTCGATAACAAACTGAAGTAATCGATTCTCAGAAAGAAAGTCAAATCTGAGTCTTTATAATTTAGACTCGATCTATACAATAAGTAGTATCAAACAAAAACCAAAAAAAAAACCCAATATCGATTCCAACAAAAAATAGATCAAATTTCTTATAGCCTGAACTCGATCTTTACAGCAAATAGAATCGCAAAAAAAGGTTAAAGTAGTATCGATTCCTCGGAGAAAGAAAACTAGATCTAAGTTCTTATGAGTTGAGCTCGATCTAGATAGCAAGGGAAATCAAATACAATCCAGAATCTGTTCTCCCATATGAACAGAGAATAAGAATGGCAATAAGATGTAATTATGAAAGACATACCAGCAAGGGATTCCTTCTAGAATCATCCTCAAACTTCCTGCTTTGATACCATGTTGCAAAGGAGATCAAATACATAGGACGTATCAAGGGGGAGAGAGAGATCGCAGAAGCTGAAGTGAAACTCCTCTCCCCCTATCAGCTGTATTTATTAACTCAGCAAAAAGACAAACATAACAGATCTAGGACTCTATAAGTTAGACTCCTAGTTAAACCAAAACAGAGTCCTAATCATAAAAGGAAACTTAAAAAATAAGAGTCATAAACTAACTGCATCTACAGCAGTGTACAATAACCAATTAGAATAAGACAAGGACTCTAATATGCTGCTTTGACCTTTGACTAAGTCAAAACAGCTTCGGCATAACAGAATAGCCGCATCAACAATATATAAACATAAATATAGCATTGATATTTTAGGCAAAAAAAAAAAGCCTAGGAATGCCTTGATCACCTAGGCAACACCTAGGACGGCCTCCAACGCCTAGGGTCGCCTTGACAACTATGGTCACGAAGACTAAGAGAGTTTCCTAACCATTATGTCTTAGTTTTCTCAGTTTCATTTTCATGGTATTGAGTCCATAAAATCACTAACCCATACATCATCTCTACCATGCTAAGAATCTTGCTTATACTTTTCTGTTGATTCAAATAAGCAGACTACGTGAAGAAACTCATGGTTTCACAAATTTGAAGCTCACGGGTGAAAAGTTAAGAAGGTTATGGTTACACACCATTAACTTATGAAAGATTAGGGAGTTAATAAGCATTATACCATAGATTTCTTGGTATCATTTTCACGATATTGATTCCATAGAGTCGGTAACTTGTACATTTTAAATAAGCAGACTCGGTAAAGAAACTAATGATTACTTTGAAGCTAACAATGAAGGCCGGCCCTCTGAGAAATGCAAGATTCTGTGGACTCAAGGTATGAATTTCTCGTTGTCATGTCTTCATGGTGTTGTATTGCCATCATGTGATGTGTTCAACTTCAACTTCAACCAAAAACTAAATAACCCCATTGACATTTTTATTGTTATTTTTATTTACAGTTTAGGTATCTATGGGCATCAGGACAAGTACCAAACCACAGAAAAATTCATTACTGTACACGCCTTTGAAGCCAGCAAGGAAGCAAGATCCACTGAGATAAAAGCTTATGCAGACTCAAAGGTGTGGATTTTGTTGGTATCTTGTCCACATACTGTTTTATCAACAGACTTGATGCCATCATGCAATGAGTTCTATAGTTTAGGCACCTAATGGACTTTGGGAAAACACCAGAGTAGCACAATCAAAACATAAAACTCAAGAATGTCCAAAGTATCTTCTTTATACTATACGGTCTATGCCAAACTAATGGATGATAAATTTGCAACTTCAGCATCACAGCACTGGATGATAAATTTATAACTTCAGTATAAAAAAAAAACAATTTGCAAACCTCGATCATGTGCAATATCCATTGTGTTCCAGTATCCAGCTTCCCACCAAAAGAACTTGGTGACGTACACAAGCGTCAACACAGTATTTACAAGCATAGAGTCAGCTACTCGCCCCTGCTCTTCGTACTGTTAAGTTGAACAAAGTATCATAAGAAACCCAAGAGAAATTGTGTTATTAATCTCTATACATAAGGAATTGAATGAAAAATTACAACATAAGTCAAGACAGTCTAAAGACACAGCTTTCAGTCTGAGAGCAGTCACTTAGTGCAAAAAGGCCAAAGGTTAAAACCGTTTCCAGTCCACCCTTCCCAGCACCCTGCTAAAGCGTGATTTGCAGAGAGTTGCAATCCAAAATTCTAAAAAAGCAGACATTTATAATAAATTAGGGCACATGTCATGCCGCAGTCAGGACCCTTCCTAAGTCCTAGTGATTGTAGCACAAGTGCAGCCTGCTGCGTAGAGACTCAAATTTTTATTAGTTCCATCCAGAAGGTCTTTTGAACTAGAAGTCAACTTAAATAGAAACTAAAACAGATGTTTCTCAATCCTGGATACCAGAAGGCATTACAAATCTCTGAAAAAAAAAAAAAAAAAAGGTCGATAGGTCACATGGTTATGACCCACCCAATCAGAATAATCAGTGAAGCAGAAATTACTTAAATATATTAATGGGGTTTCAAGGATCTAAAGAATTTAGGGTTAAGAAACCTCAATAAAACCAATCTCAGCTCTCAGGGATGTGAATCAAACAACATTCAGGAGATTTTCAATAATTAAAACAAAGACTAATTAGATGGGGCAACCATCCTGTTTAACAGTAAACAATTCTGTAAAATTTTATGCTGATCTGACAGCCAGATTTGAAGTAACTGAAGAAGTTTACTTGAATTAGGAAACAAAAACCTTAACCGACTTGTAGAATTCAATAGCTGGCTTCTAAAGGGTCAGAACATAATTAATCAATGAGCAGACTTGATGATTTTCAACAGTACACAGCCTTACAATAATCTGAGATCAGTACCCAAATATCAAGTCAGGAAATTGGGTTTTTCTGAAAAGTTGAATGCAGGTAGACTCTTAAAACCGATAAGCCTTTTAGAACTTTCAAAACAGAAACAGGAACCAAATAACTGAGACCAATCACAGCAGAAACCTAGTTAACAGAATAGCAAATCAGAAAACAAAGAGAGTCATCTTAGGTCTGCCTCTAGCTTTTTTAGATCCTTCAATCTAAATCAAACCACTCCTCGGTACTGGAGCATTTAAAGGTCACCGTTGAACATGGCCATACCATCTCAAACAATTTTCTCATAGCTTATATTGTATCTATGCTACTCCCAAATCAGCTCTAATACTATCATTCTTTACGCTATCCTTCTTAGTTTTGCTATACATCCATCTCAACATGTTCAGCTCAGCTACACTAAGTTTATCTATATGATGCTTTTTAGCTGCCTAACATTCCACACCATACATCATAGCTGGTCAAATGATTATCCTATAAAATTTTCCTATAAGTTTTACAGGAATATGCCGATCACAAGCACTCCAAATGCACCTCTACACTTCATCCATCCTATTTAATCATCTCTACAACATATTCTCATATGCTACCTTCTTTATTTATGATTAACCTAGATACCTAGAATAATCACTTTGCAATTTCTCCATTTCATCAATGTTTACCACCTATTATCGATCATTATGTGACTAAAGTTACACACCATATGCTCCGTCTATGTTCTACTTATCTTAAAACCTTTTGATTTTAATGTTGATCTCCATAATTCCAACTAAGCGGTAATCCCTACTTTTGTCTCATCCACCAAAACAATATCATTAACAAAAACCATGCACCAAGGAATTTCATCTTGAATGTCTCTGGTTAAATCATCCATAATGAGGGCAAACAGATAAGGACTCAAAGCTAATCCTTGATGTAACCCAAATTGTAACTGGGAATTCATGACTTCAACCCTCTAATAATAGTCACCACATTGTAATAACATCTTTGATTATGTCCATAAATATCCATAAATTTGCTTGAAACACTTCTCTTCTCTAATACTTGTCAGAATAATTCTCAACGGACTCTGTCATAAGCTTTTTCTAGTTCAATAAAGATGGAGGTTTTTCTTGTCTTCTCTAAATCTTTCCATGAGTCTCTTAAGTTAGGAACGCCCATGAAGGGCCGATGGAAAGGGAAGGCCTGCTAGACTGTATGCCCATGGGTGCAGGAATCTTCGGAAAAGCATGGGCTGACTCGGAGACCTGGGACCTTGGCTTAGCAACGAATGAAGGGAAGCTCTTCGAGTTTGTTCACTTGCGGTTTATGTAGTGGTGGTTGGCCAACTAAAGCTCGAAAGCTCTTCGAGCTTCCACCCCCCTTACTGAACTAATGTAGTCGTCGGCCTTTTATCAGCGACTTGTCGAGTCCCATTCAAGTGTGCCAGTATATGCACTCAATAAGCAAGATGCATCTTGAAGCTGCAAAATGGATCATGAGATCAAGGTAAATAAAGGTTCTAATACTCATTAGGTGGAGATACCTATCATCCTACCTAGATGTGGATTGGGCTTGTTCTCCAGACGACAAACAATCCACTACAGGGGCACAGCGGTCTTTCTGGGGAAGAACCTGAAACAATGGAGCTGCAAAAAGCAAAGAACGGTTTCCAGATCAAGTGCAGAAGCAGAGTATAGAGCCATGGTGGCAACAAGAGCAGAGGTACTTGGTTGAGATTTTTTCTGAATGATCTGGCTATAAAAAAAAAGTCCCCTGTAATTAAGTAACTGGTCCTTGGACATCGCTCTCTCCAAGAGGTTGGCCGCCTATCCTAGATCTTCCATTTCCAAGAAGAACAGCAAATCAGAACAACAAGCCATGTATTATTTTGGTAATAGTTGACTGAAACAGAACTGAGCAGAACCAGTAGAATCAGCCCTGGTTGCTGGCTTCAATCTCACAGCAGAGATGATATTAGATATCAAGGAATTAGGATTCAGGTCATCCTAAGGGAAAGAACTAATCCTAGAATTTCATTCCAAAAGGGTTAGAAACCAGGGAGTTCTATAAATCTTCTCATTCAAATTGCCATTAGTAGGAAAATAAGGGGACAGAAGCAAGATTAGTAATAAGGATGAAAGAAAAAGAATGCAGATGGGGTTAAATGGAGAGAAGCAAAGGAAATAGAAACAGAAGTTAAGGAAGAAGAAATAAGAAGGAACACAACTGGAACAAAGGGATTCAGACTGAATTGGGCCTGGGAGAATGAGAGAGAGGAGATGGAAGCAATCAGTTATCAAGACTTTCGCAACCATAGCTCTTAGCAGGCAAAATAAAACGAAAAACTTCATTCAATATTCAATGCAAATCTATTCTGATCGATGGGTTACAATCACATACATAAGCAAAATACCCCTACTGAACCAAAATCCAGGTTTGAACCCGCTTTTCCTTGGCTTCGGCTTCCAGATTAGGTCATGCTGGTCCAACCAAGCATATGCTATTGCATCATGAAGCAAGTATCAACAGTAGTCCACATCTGAATCCACAAATGCTATAAACGCTCCAGAATCCAACAGAGCTTTGCCTGAATCCACAGAACTTGAACAGCATAAAGCTTTTTTCATTCATTCAATTGATTGGTAGGCTATTAAGCCTTGACATATTCAAATAATGCTATTAAACAGAACCATAATTGGAATAACAACCCAAAACTGCAAAGGAAACTTCTCACTATCAGAAACTAAAAGGAGAAATCCCTAATTGAGTCAATCATTAACATAATAAAGAAAAATGGACTCTATCGTGGACTGGAATCAATTATTTCCAGCCAACTAATAACAATAAAATACTCTAGAAGTACTCTTGCTTTTGGAAGAGAATGGAAGTGAATTTCCAACAGATTCAATCGGAAGACCCCCTGTGACTTGGTTGGAAACTCGCTTTTGTTGCTTCCATCTACCATATTAGGATGGAAAGGAACCTCCGAACTTGGACTTCCAAATCTAGGAGTTTCGAGCAGATTTGAGAAGCTATTGATTATGATGTCCATGGAGTGGTCCTCCCTATCACTAGGCCTTGCCCTGATCTATTAGGAACAGGTTTATCCCTTCCTTTTGGAACCTAGCTATTCAATTCTAATGTGATGTTCCTTGAGTCCTTGCGTTCACCCCTGGGCTTTGTGTGGCTTCCCTATGGAGCTATTGTTCTCTCTTTCGATTTTTAATATAATTCTTTTTTCACCTAAAAAAAATTAACAATCAAATAAAATCCCAAATTGATTCTAACACATACCTATCAACCAGCTATTAAGGGAGACATACACTGATTAAACCACTTAAGTAATAAAGGATATAACCAATAAAATAAGACCAAACTGGAACCACGACTGGAATTTATTTGAAAATTCTGGATCATGTTCTGACCAGATCTGGAACTGTCTGGCCAGACCAAGCTGTGCTGGAACAACAGGACAGGTTTGGACCAGAAACTGAACCAAACTGAAATGGGTTGAACCACAGGCTCTTCTCCCTCTTCTTTCTACTGATAACTTTTTTTTTTTTTTTTTTTTTTTTTTTTTTTTTTTTTTTTTTTTTTTTTTTTTTTTTTTTTTTTTTTTTTTTTTTTTTTTTTTTTTTTTTTTTTTTTTTTTTTTTTTTTTTTTTTTTTTTTTTTTTTTTTTTTTTTTTTTTTTTTTTTTTTTTTTTTTTTTTTTTTTTTTTTTTTTTTTTTTTTTTTTTTTTTTTTTTTTTTTTTTTTTTTTTTTTTTTTTTTTTTTTTTTTTTTTTTTTTTTTTTTTTTTTTTTTTTTTTTTTTTTTTTTTTTTTTTTTTTTTTTTTTTTTTTTTTTTTTTTTTTTTTTTTTTTTTTTTTTTTTTTTTTTTTTTTTTTTTTTTTTTTTTTTTTTTTTTTTTTTTTTTTTAAATTTTTTGGGGGGGGGGGGGGGAAGGGAAAAGGGGGGGGGGGGGGGTTTTTTTCCCCCCCTTCCCCCTATAAAAACCTCCCCCTTTTTTTTTTTTTGTTTTGCTTTGCAGCATTTTATGAGCCTGAATATGTATGGCGCATTATCTATAGGGGATTTGTGGATGAACATTATACTTATGTAAAAAAGTAAAATTTTCATATACAATGTTTATGCACATGTTTTACCCAACCAACTATTTGGCTATTATTTAATTCTTAGCATGGGAATCTGTGGAGTGAAGCTAAACAAAACCTCACCAAGTTTTGCTTTATAACAGTTCAATTTGAGGATATCTTGTGAATTATATCATATGCTCATGGACATAAAGATACCAAAATACACATATTAAGATTTGTTAACTAATATTATTGTAAGGAGTGGGCCTGTTTAGCAAGGCCCACTACCAATTGGTTTAAGTGATTTCTTAGGTGTATAGTGATGGGCCTAATTATTCAAGCCAAATACTGATTTAATTAAGAGCCCATGTGGCCTGCTTTATCTCCTTTTTCTACTTTTCCCTTATTTTCTATTTTGTTACAAGACTGATACAAAATCAGGGTCAGGCCCATAGATAATTTGATAGTATGCCTAAGGATGTAAAAAGAAAGCCGAAAATCCAGATTCAATTCGCATCCGAATTTGTTTAGGAGCATCTGAATTCGATTCGATTATATTCGGATTCGATTCGATTATATTCGGATTCGAATTCAGATATCCAAAACTTAATCGGATGCAACTTAGGACATCAGCATTTTGAGCCAGATATTATCCAATCCAATCCGTTTACATCTTTTATTTTGTTAAAGTACTCGACAGATGAGATGATTGCATTAGAGGGAAGGAATGATACACTAAAATAATCAAAAGTAAAAGAAATGGGAGACAGATATTTGTTTGCTATTTTATTTATTATAATAATCGATGGAGGAGAATCACCATGATCACTTTCCACTTTACTCTTTTAGAAAAATTTAATGCCATTGTTTTACTCGACGAGAGCCACGAGAGTTCTAGGGTTTTCTAGTTTCGTAAGGGAGAAAAAGCGGTGGAGGATGCAGATAAGGAGGGACTATGACCTCTGTGCTTAAGAGGATCCTGATCTTACACTTTTTTTTTTCTTGCAACTTCATCCTTGTTCTTGGCTACACTGTACTACACCTTCAGCAAATCTTCCTTCTCGTTTTCACCAGATGTGTCGGCTTGAGAAGCACCTATGACCCATGACCAATGTTCATATCCATCATTGTCAAATACAGAAGAAGAAGAACAGCCATAATAACAGCAAGAAAAAGAACAAAATTCCAAATAGATGAAGAAGACATATAAGAAGAAGATGGAGAAGAAGAAGAAGCAATGAAGAAGGAAGATGCCCAAGACACATCAAACCTTACAGCCTCATCGACGCCTCTAGTAGCTTCTGCACCATCGACAACTAAAACCGCCGATTTTGATGAGGACAATGAGGAAGAACCTGTGCAGAAGCTACTGGAACCATTCAGCAAGGGCCACCGCCCACTTAAGTAATTATTTCTGACTGCTGAGATTCCTGCAATCACATATAGAGCATAAAAGAATTGCTTCACAATAAGTGCTGAGAAGGTGGGCGGCAACCGGAGATCTGAAGCCAAGTTTTGAAGTCGTTTGAGATCTGAGGTCAAGATCTGAAATCATTGAGTGGAACTGTGAAGTCTTAAAGTGAGATCTGCTCTCCACCTAGTTTCGCAATCACAAACTAGTAAAGATTTGTTCTCGGAGTTTCTGCCATGAAGAAATTCATTCAAAACTATTGGGCTCGCTGAAATACCCAAGCATTTTCTCAAGTGTAATTGTAATCAAATTCGATTCGGATACAATTCGGAAATCCGAGAATGCTGTCTATTAACGTGGCCCATAGAAGCAAGGCCCATAGGGCCCATTACGAGGACCAGCAAAGTGTTGCTGGCAGTGATTAGCTACAGCGACATAGGTTGGCTCTCTTTCATTATCTCTTTCCTTATTTCTTTTTATTTAGTTTCCATATTGCTTTTTATTTCCTTCTTATTTTAGTCTCTTTTGTTTATGGAAACTCCCCTCATGTAATAATTTCTCTTTTGCCCATAAATACAAGTATAGATTGAGAGGAGACTCACTCACAGATTTTGGTACCAGCACACTACTGGTTTCGTGATCTGCTCTTCTCCTTCTTCTTATTTCTTTAGCTCTCTTCTTCTTCTTTATTGTTCTTCCGGTTTGGTACTTCTACTTGTGTGGTTTTGGTATATGATATCAGAGTAATAGATCTTGGCTATCATTCATCAAAGCTTGGTTTAATAGGCCCTTGATATTTTTGCTCTAACTATGTACTGATTCTCCTTGGTGCTACTAAATGATCAAGACTTGTTGTGCCTACTACTATACTGTCTATGTGTTGATTGATAACTTCTTGATCATCTTCTTATTGTCAATGTGGTAAACATTAATTAAAAAAAAAAAAAAAAAAAAAAATTTAACTACCTATCATCCTACCGCCGCCCCTCTTGAGCCATCATTTCTTTGGCCACTTAGTTGGCTGAACCGAGATTGTATTTATTTGAACAAAGATATATATTGTGTAACCCCATTACCTCTATCATCCTCGGCTTCTCTTTGAGCCTTATCTCCTTGGCTTCTCGGTTGGCGGAACCAGGTGAAAGAAGAACAATTTTTACATTGCTTAGTTGTATTGATTACTAGTTATTATTCAAGATGACTGATTTACAAGCCTTCAAAGGTTCAGATCATCACTGTGAAATTGAAAGAGGTTTCCAACTACCTTCTATGGGCTCAGGCTATTAAGGCTTACATTCTATCTAAGGACAAAATTAAGATTCTCTCTAATGATGCTCCTCTTTGTGATGTTAAAGACTAGAGTCTGTTAAAGTTTATGATACTTGGCTTCATGACAACTCCTTACTTCAAACTTAGTTATGGAACAGTATTGAAGTTTTCATCTTGTAAGCATGTTTCATAATATTGCCAAGACCATATGAGATGATCTACAAGAGATCTATGGCCAGGATAAAAATGTTTCCCGTATTTATGACCTCTATAAGAGGATGTTCACCTATACTATTGGTGACAAATCCCTGATTGACTACTATAGAGGCTTCAAAGGCCTTATTGAAGAAATCCAGGCTATGCAACCCCTTACCACTGATATTAATAAGATAAAAACCCAATAGTCTGAATTTTGTGGCCAAGTTTTTGGCTGGCCTCTCTCTTGAGTATCAAGCTATGAAGAGTCAGCTCTATGTCAGTGCTTCTATACCTACCCTAAGTGAGACCTTCTTTCGTCTCCAATGTTTAGTTTCCCAAACCGACCCTTCCCCCAAAGATACAACTGCCTTGTTTGCTGGTCGAGGTCAGGGTTCCTCCTCTAGGGGTCGTGACTCCAACCGTGGCCATGGCCGTGGTCGTGGTTGTGGCCGTCCACCAGTTGATAAGTCTACCCGCTTCTGTACTCATTGCAACAAACCCAACCACACTGCTAATACCTGTTGGGATAAGTTTGGTCGTCCTGAATGGGCAGATAATTTGGTGAATACTGTTACCATTGATGATGCATCTCCGGCTGCCCTGGTTCCACCACCTACACCTACTCCATCTTCTAATCAGTATGAGGCCCTCCTTCGAAGGGTTCAAAACCTTGAAACTAATGGTCCTTCTTCTACTGCCACCTTGGCTTGTACAGGTATATTTGCCCTTCTTTCCTACACCTCCCCTCACCCATGGATAATTGATTCGGGTGCCACCTATCACATGACAGGTGAGTCCTCTGCTTTTTCATCTCTCCATGCCACCAACAAGCCTATTACTATTTACCTTGCTGATGGGTCTTCTACTACTGCTTCTCAGCATGGTCATGTCTTTCTTAACCCATCTATGTCTTTACCTTCGGTCCTATATGTTCCCAATTTCCCTCTTAATCTTTTGTCTATTAGTCAACTAACTAAATCTCTTAATTGTGTTGTTATTTTTTCCCTTATCATTGTATCTTTCAGGATATCAGGACCAAGGAGATGATTGATGGCGGACGTGAGCATACTAGTTTGTACTACTTGGAGTCCACTAACCGTTTATCTACTGTTGCAATTGCCTCTACTACTACCCCTCTTCAATGGACCAAAAACTTAGTCATTTGTCCTTGTCTAATATGAAAGTTCTTATCCCTATTTGCAAGTCTCTCACCACACTACAATGTGAGGCCTGTGAATTAGGAAAACATCATTGTTCGTTTTCCCTACTAGTTCTACTCCTAGGAATTCTACCCCTTTTTTCTTTAGTCCATTCTGATATTTGGGCCCTTGTTGTGTCCCCAATAGATTAGGTTTGTCCTATTTTGTAACCTTCGTGAATGATTTTTCCAGGATGACTTGGCTTTATTTAATAAAAGATCGGTCTGAATTTCTTTCTATTTTCAAAAGGTTTCATAAAGAAATTTCTACTTAGTTTGGGGTTTCAATTAAAGTCTCACGTATAGATAATGCTCTTGAGTATGTTCAAAATGTTGTTTCTGACTTTTGCTTTGCTAATGGTATAAAAGATCATATGAGTTGTGCCTATACCCCTCAACAGAATGGGGTTGCTGAGCGCAAAAATAGACATCTTCTAGATATTGCCAGATCCCTTATGTTTTATATGAATGTTCCCCAATTTTATTGGTGTGATGCTGTCTTGACAGTCTATTTTCTCATTAATCGTATACCATCTTCTGTTTTACATGACAAAATCCCATTTCGCCTTCTGTATCCGAACACTTCTTTATTTCCTGTGTATCCTAAAGTTTTTGGTAGTACCTGCTTTGTTCACATTATGAATCCTAAATTGGAAAAACGTTCACCTCGTTCTCTCAAGTGTATTTTTCTTGGTTATTCCCATACTCAGAAGGGGTATAGATGTTTTGATCTTACTACTAGACGTCACTATGTCAATCCTGATGTTACCTTCTTCAAAGACAAGCCATACTATCAAGTTTTGGTGCCACCTCCTTCACCTTCATCTGACCCACCGATCCCTTTAGTCCCATCTGATGATTCACCTCCCTCTGATAACTCTTCTCCATCTGACCCCCACCTCCCCTACAGGTTTATCAACGGCGTTCAAAAGTGGCTCCAACTACTACTACACCAGCTGCTCCACCGACGACTACTGCTTCTCCTGATCCTTAGGTCTCTCTTGACCTTCCTATTGCTCTTCATAAAGGTACTCGTACTTGTACTCAGCGTTCTTTAGTTACTTACCCTATTGAACATTTTGTTTTTACTGACCATCTCCCTCGTTGTCACCAAAATTTGGTTTACTCTTTATCTACTACCATTGTTCCTACTTCCCTTTCCCAAGCCTTGTCTTATCCAGGGTGGAAAGTAGCTATGGATGCTGAGATGGACGCCTTAATGGCTTGCCAGACATGGACTCTTATGGAACTACCAAAAGGTCATTCCGTTGTTTGTTGCAGGTGGGTTTATACCGTCAAACATAATTCTGATGGAACTATTGACAAACTAAAGGCTAGATTAGTTGCCAAAGGATTCACTTAGACCTATGGGGTGGATTATTTTGAGACATTCTCACCTATTGCTCGTCTCAACTCTGTTCGTGTTCTTATTTCTTTGGCTGTGAATCTTGCTTGGCCTCTTTATCAGAAGGATATTAAGAATGCCTTCTTATATGAGGACCTACACAAGGAACTTTACATGAACCAACCTCCAGGGTATGTAGTTCAGGAAGGGAACTCAACTAAAGTGTGCAAATTACTTAAGGCAATTTATGAACTTAAACAATCTCCTCATGCATAGTTTGATAAATTCAACACTGTTATTACAGATTTTGGCTTCATTACATGTTACTCTAATCATTCCATTTTTGTGCGACGTCGTTCCTCTCATGTCACTATTATTGCCGTTTATGTTGATGATATTATTATTACAAGCAATGATAAGACGGGCATTGCTGAAATTAAATCTTATTTGAATACTTACTTCCAGATGCAAGACTTAGGTTTTCTTCACTACTTTTTGGGGATTGAAGTAGTTCACAGTAGTAAAAGTATTAGTCTATCTCAAGTATGTACTTGATTTGCTTTCTGAGTCAGGGGTTCTTGGAGCCAAACCAGTTGATACACCAATGGACCCGCATCAGAAATTTGAAACATGTGATAGTCCTGAATATTCTGATATTCATCAATATAGACGCTTGGTTGGGAAACTGATTTATCTAACTGTAACTCAGCCTGACATGTCCTTTGTTGTTGGAGTGGTTAGTCAGTTTATGCATACTCCTAAAGTTGTTCATTGGGAGGCTGTCTACCGCATATTGCAATATCTCAAGAAATCTCCTGGTACTAGTCTTATTTATCATCGACATCGACACCTTAACATTGTTGGTTATTCTGATTGATTGGGCAGGAGCTGATGGTGATAAGGCTTCACTACTGAATACTGTACCTTTGTTGGAGGTAACCTTATTACTTGGCGAAGTAAAAAAGCAAACTACTATATCCAAGTCCAGTGCTGAAGCTGAATATCGTGCTATGGCACACACTACTGCTAAGTTATTAAACTTGTTATGGTTGAAAACTCTTCTGCAAGAACTTGGATTCCCTATCTCTCAACCTATGTCCTTGATGTGTGACAATCAAGCTGCTATTTATATTACTAGTAATCCAATCTTCCATGAACATACCAAACACATAGAGATTGATTGTCATTTTGTTCGAGATGCCGTCATGAAGAAGATAGTTGTTACACCATTTGTATCTTCTTCGAATCAACTTGCTGCTATTCTTACGAAGCCTTTGTTTGAACCAGCGTATCGGTTAAACTGTTACAAGCTTGGATTGGGTGATCAGTATACTCCAAGCTTGAGGGAGAGTGTTAACGTGGCCAATAGAAGCAAGGCCCATAGGGCCCATTACGAGGACCAGCAAAGTGTCCCTGGCGGTGATTAGCACCAGCAACATAGGCTGGCTCTCTTTCATTATCTCTTTCCTTATTTCTTTTTATTTAGTTTCCATATTGCTTTTTATTTCCTTCTTATTTTAGTCTCTTTTGTTCATGGAGACTTCCCTTATGTAATGGATTCTCTTTTGCCTATAAATACAAGCATAGATTGAGAGGAGACTCACTCACAGATTTCGGTACCAGCACACTGCTGATTTCGTGATCTGCTCTTCTCCTTCTTCTTATTTCTTTAGCTCTCTTCTTCTTCTTTATTGTTCTTCTGGTTTGGTACTTCTATTTGTGTGGTTTTGTTACACTGTCAAATCCAAATTCGAAAAATTATTTCACACATCCGTCGGATTCGAATTCGAATTCGTATGCTAATTAAGATAATCGGATTCTAATTCGGATAGTGATGTATCCTATTCGAATTCGATCCGTTTACATCTCTAACTATGCCATTCCTACAGGTCTTTTAATATAAGTATCTTCTATTGG
Organism: Protea cynaroides; assembly: GCA_028583415.1. Lineage (NCBI taxonomy): Eukaryota > Viridiplantae > Streptophyta > Magnoliopsida > Proteales > Proteaceae > Protea > Protea cynaroides. Next base: position 14,120,016 of record CM053272.1, on the reverse strand, counting down.
TCCACATATCTAGCCAAAATCCAAATATTATTGAAGTTTCTTATACTTGGATTGGTTAAAACAACCACGTATATGTTTTGTTGAAAAGCAGATAACAAATCAGGAGTTGGTGGTATGTTAAACTGTCAATGCAGGTACACATGTACATGGTCCAAGACTCATAGCACAGAAAAGTTTTAAATTCTTCTTTTTTTTTCCTTTGTGATAGGAAAAAATAATAGTCTACAACTCAAAAGCTCTGAAAGTCAAAATTACATTCTATAGTCATGTTCACAAAGTAATATATCACCCACAAAAGAGAAAATCATTCTAACTGCATACAACATGAATAATCAACACCATCATGTACATAGAATTTTCAAACTGGCTCAAACTATCAATTAAGGGAGGCAAAAAGAAAACCAATTAGGATTGCAATTCATCTCTTCTATCAATTCACTCATTCTAGGGTTCTTGATTTGTTTTAAACTTTCAAAAAAAAAAATAGTGCTATTCTTAACTAAAACTATAATATCAAAGCACCTAGTATGTTTCACATCGTAAAATAGTTTACTTCAATACATTTGATTCATCATAAATGATTACCAATTACATTTCCAACATATCAACACAATTTTCTTTGATAAGTTAAATAACAAAAAGTATTACTTGTGAAAGAATGCTACTTCTTACCAAATAAGGGATTAATGAAATAAGGAAAAGAAACTTGTTTGGCACTTTGAGGGGGCACGAGGTCGGGAGCTCAATAAGTCTTCCAAAACATTGTAGTCATATAACCAAAGAGAGCCACACTTTGTCAAAAACCATATATACTTAACTGTTGAATCAGAGATTGGGAATGAATGAGTGAGTTGATCTACCTCACCGCCAAATGCCTTTATTTATAATCAACTATAATGAGGTAAATAAAGAAAGTAGGTAGAGCTGGCCTAGCACACACATTACACATTTAACACATGTTAAATGTGTGTACATGAGTTGTCATTCTTATCTTCTTATCCTAAACAGATCCACTTAAATTGAACCGAACCGTGAATCAGTTCATTACTTACAACACTCCCCCTCAAGTTGGTGCATATATGTCATGCATGCCCAACTTGGACAAAATGACATGAAATTGTTTTCCATGTAGTCCTTTGGTGAAGATGTCCGTAAGCTGGTCAGTTGATTTAACAAAAGGAATCTGAATTTGACCACTTTTCAACTTTTCCTTTATGAAATGTCGATCTATCTCCACATGCTTAGTTCAGTCATGTTGTACGGGGTCATAAGCAATGCAGATGGCTGCTTTATTATCACAACATAAAGTCATAGGCTGAGAATATTGAATCTTTAAATCCTTCAACAGGCTTTGTAACCATAAAAGCTCACATATGCCTTGGGCTATAGCTCTGAACTCTGCTTCTGCACTGGATCTGGCAACCACATTTTGCTTCTTGCTACGCCATGTGACTAGGTTGCCCCCCACAAATGTGCAATAACCAGATATGGACTTCCTATCTGGACTTCCAGCCCAATCGGCATCAATATAACCTTCTATTTTTAAGTGACCATTTGGAGTTAACAAAATCCCTTTCCCTGGAGCTGCCTTGAGATAATGCAATATCCTGTAAACAGCTTCCATATGTTTGGTGTAGGGATCATGCATGAACTGACTCACCAGACTGACTGCAAAGGCCATGTCTGGGCGAGTATGAGACAAGTAAATCAACCTTCCAATTAAACGCTGATACCTCCCCTTATCGACTGGTGCGTCATCTTTTTCCTTGATTTTAGTGTTAGGATCTAATGGAGTATTACACGGACTGCAACCAAGCATACCAGTCTCTGTTAAGAGATCTAAAACATATTTTCTTTGAGATAGAAAGATCCCTTTAGAAGATCGGGCTACCTCTATCCCAAGAAAATACCTTAACTTTCCTAGATCTTTTATCTCAAACTCCTGTCCCAAGAATGCCTTTAACTTCGTGATTTCAGCATCATTATTTCCTGTAACTATGATGTCATCAACATACACCAGTAGTGCTGTAATAGTCCCACCAGAGTGCTTCATAAACAGAGTATGATCCGCGTTACTTTGAGTGTAGCCGAATCCTATCATGGCCCTGTGAAACTTTCCAAACCATGCTCTGGGAGACTGTTTCAATCCATACAATGCACGCTTCAATTTACACACCTTGTCACTACTAATGTGGTTTTAGAGGCCAGGTGGATAATCCATGTAAACCTCCTCAGTCAGCTCCCCGTGTAAGAACGCATTCTTCACATCTAGCTGTTGGAGATCCCAATGGCGATGCACAACACATGCTAAGATAATTCGGACAATAGTCATTTTTGCAACCATAGTTATCAAGGCGTCGCCTTGGAAAATTGGGCGCCTTGGTCACCTAGGCGCCCAGTCTAGCCTCCATTGCCTTGGTTCGCCTTGGCGCCTTGACAACTATGTTTGCAACTGGGGCAAAAATCTCCTGATAGTCGATCCCGTATATCTGAGTGAATCCCCGAGCTACTAGCCTTGCTTTGTAGTGGTCTACTATCCCATCTGCCTTCTGTTTGATGGTGAACACCCATTTGCACCCTACCGACCTCTTCCCTGAAGGGAGTGAAACAAGCTCACATGTGTTATTTTTCTTCAGTGCTCTCATTTCTTCTTCCATTGTTGCTTTCCACCGCTCATCAGTAATTGCATCCTGCCATCTTTGAGGAATGGACACAGAAGATAGAGAGGACACAAAAGCATGATAGGAAGGAGATAACGAATTATACGAAACAAAATTAGAGATGGGATGAAGAGTGCAAGTCCTAGTACCCTTTCTAAGGGCAATAGGGAGATCAAAAGCAGAGTCTAAAAGCTCCTTACCTGTGGGCTCCTCAGTATCTGGATCCTGGGCTGACGAGGGGACATGTGGAGTAGTTGCATTGATGGTAGTGGCCCGTCCATGCTTGCTTCTGGCATGGCTATATACTTGCAACGGCTTAGGACTAGGATTAGATTGGTTGGGTACGGTAGGAGTGGATGGAGACTCTACTGTAGGAAGAGGTTTTGGTATTTCGTCATTTTTACTTGGTGTACATGAGCTGTCTAAGTCCACACAACTTTGTACCCTTACTTCCTCAGGAGATGTTGATATAAGTAAAGGCACATCTTCGACTTCAACTGGTGCAGGCTCCCCCTGAAGATGGCACTGGTAATACATTAAACTCTCATGAAAAATAACATCCCTTGTGATGATCATCTGGCGAGAAGGAGGATGATAGCATCTATATCCTTTTTGAGTTGCCGGATAGCCCAAGAAAATACACCGTAGACTTCGTGCCTCCAGTTTGCCATGTAGGTGATAATTCCGAACACCTTAGGTGGCAGTGGGAAAGAGGAATCGCCAAGTAACAGCTCTAGTGGTGCCTTGTTTTGAAGAAGGTGAGATGGAAGCCGATTGATCAAGGATGTGGCTGTGAGGACTGCATCGCCCCAATAATGTGCAGGAACATGAGCATCCATCATTAAAGCGCGGGCTATCTCAAGGAGATGGCGGTTTTTTCTTTCAGCCACCCCATTTTGTGCTGGTGTGTCAACGCAGCTCGTCTGATGAATGATGTCGTGATCTAGTAAATATTGCTGAAAATGACCTTCTAAGTATTCCCAACCATTGTCACTTCGAAGTATTTTTAGTAAAGCATGAAACTGGGTTTGTACCATTTTGTGGAACTGATGGAAGCATGAGAAAACATCACTCTTGTTTTGCATCAAGTAAACCCAAGTGGTACGGGTGTGACAGTCAATGAATGTGACAAACCACCGGTGACCAGAAGTAGAAGAAACCCGAGCAGGACCCCAAACATCTGAATGAACTAAGTCAAAAATACCAGTGCTCCTAATATAAGTAGGTTTATAGGAGGTACGAGCCTGTTTAGCCAGAATACAGGCTTCACATAATAACTCGTCTTGATCACATTGTTTAAATAAAAAAGAAAATAACTGAGATAACACAACAGTGGAAAGATGCCCTAAACGACGGTGCCACTGTTGTAAAGTACTGATAGTAGAGTAAAGAGAGTGCGGGGTTGGTTGGGTAATGAGTGGAGGCTGATATGCTATTGGTGATGAAAGAGCATCTGCAAGAAGGTAGAGGCCACCATGCATTCTACCATGTCCAATCGTCCTCCCGCTGTCCAGATCCTGAAAAACACAATAAGAAGGGAAAAAAGTAACTTTACAGTTCAAGGATTTTGTAAGACTACTAACAGAAAGTAAGTTTGTAGAAAAATTCGGGACATGAAGCACAGACTGTAAAGTAAGATTTGGGGAGCAACGGATGGACCCCTTTCCCAAAATAGGAGAAAGAGTCCCATCTGCAACTCGGACTGTATCCTGCCCAGAGGAGGGAGAATACAGAATAAATGAAGAGGAAGAACCTATCATGTGATCAGTGGCTCCAGTATCAATAACCCATGGAGTGGGTGATATTGGAAGCACATTGACCAGCATAGGATGTACCTGACCGAGCAAAGAATGAACCTGATGGCCCTAAAGCTGACTGATGACCAGTGGTGGCAGCCGTGGATCGTAGAAGATTCCTGAAAGCCTGAAGTTCTTCAGAAATGAGCACAGAAGATACAACAGTTGGAGGTCCAGGCTGTTCACAAGTTTCCGTCTGATGTGCTTGTGGAATCTTCTCAAACTTAGACTTTTTCTCCCGTCTCTTGGCTTCAAAATCTGGGGGTTTCCCATGTAACTTCCAGCAGGTGTCTTTAGTGTGGCGCTCCTTGCCACAGTGAGTACAACGAATAGGTTCCTTAAGAGAAGAATAGTATGCTAAAGGTTGTGTAGAGTAAAGCACAGATCGCTCAACTGGTGCAACAGGCATCATTGAGATACGTCGTAAGTCCTCATTTTGTAAAATTGCATTAGTCTGCTCCAAAGTTGGGAGATGCTCACGGTTCAGAATTTGTGAACGGACGTGATCAAAGTCAGAGTTTAAACCATGTAAGAATGTATAAACTCTGAGTTTGTCCTTAGCACTTTTCATAGCAGCAGCATCCACTGCGCAAGCAGCTGTGAAGGTGTCATAGTAGTCTAGGTCTTGCCACAAGCTTTGGAGTTTTGAATAGTAGTCAGCCACAAAAAGTTCCTTCTGTTTCAGGGACCCAATCTTGACATGTAGGTCAAATATGATGGAGTAATTTCCTACTTTTGAGTAAGACTCCTTAGCAGCAGTCCAAATATGGGCAGCATCAGGTAGTAACACATAACCCCGACCTATCTTTGGTTCCATAAATCCAATAAGGTAGGTCATCACAATTGAATTCTCAGAGACCCATTTATTGTAAAATTTATCACTTGGGTCGGGTGCTGTAAGTGCACCATTAATATATCCAAGGAGTCTTCTGGCAACAATGGCCATATAGGCTGTCTTGGACCACATAAGATAATTGGTCCCATTCAATTTCACAGGATTTAAAGCAATGGTAGTCAATTCCAATTTTGGTACCTCAAAGGAAGTAGCATCAGATAATCCAGACATGATGTAATAATAGATGCCACTAATGTAACAACTCAGATATTTCCCAGTGAAAAAAAAACGACACCGCAAAATCTGAGAATTCAGAATTCAATGCACTCAACAACCATGATCATGGAAAAATAGGAATCGATTCTTCCCATATCAATTCCATAAAAAATCCAACAAAGAGGAATACCTGTGTCGGAATGATGATTAGACACAAAAGTTTCGTTTTGTTTTTTTTTTTTTTTTTTTTTTTCAGAAGAAGGATTCCGCAAGTATGGGCTACACTGAGATGGACAAAAAAAAATTCCAAGAAGAGATTGCCGCCGATGGTGCTTGGTCCAAGAGAGGCTGCTTACCACAGAGAATTAATATTTCTCAACAAAAAAAGACAAACCGCAGCAAATAAAAACCCTAGAATGGCTTGTGGCATATGCTGGCTGAGAAATCTTCCCGTCTCTATAATAAATTTAGTTTTTTTTGTTTTCAAGAGGAAAAAAGGACTGCAACTTTGTCAATTTATGACATCCTCTTAAATTGCAACCCTAATAATGGGTTAGGGGTTAAGAAAAAGAGAAGAAAGAGGATTTACAGGATGCGGTAAAGAGAGAAGGGGTCAGATACACCTTGCGTTCAAGTTCTCTTGAGAAATGAGCTTTGTGGCAAGGAGAAAAAAGAAGGGAGGAGAGAGGTGGATTGCGGTCAGGTTCTCTTGAGAGGTGGCTCAGATACCATGTTGAATCAGAGATTGAGAATGAATGAGTGAGTTGATCTACCTCACCCCCAAATGCCTTTATTTATAATCAACTATAATGAGGTAAATAAAGAAAGTAGGTAGAGCTAACCTAGCACATGTGTGTACATGAGTTGTCATTCTTATCTTCTTATCCTAAAAAGATCCACTTAAATTGAACCGTGAATCAGTTCATTACTTACAACAGGAAATGTGGTTAGAACTTGGAAAACATGGCTTGGGAATTTATTTATTTTTTTTTAAGCACGTTCTTGTCCAAAGAAAGAAAAGCATGCGTTTATTTTAAACAGCATGCACAAGACAGAAGAGAATATCTCCTCTAGCTGCTTATTTTGAAAAGTAGAGAACCTTGCTGCCTAAAGGTGTGCAAATGACTTCTACCTGCATAACATGAGAGGTAGAAATACTTTTGCTATCATCAACAGTTATAAAGGAAATTGTTTGATGAATGAGATAGCTTTTTGTCTCTTGATTAGAATGACTCCACATTAGAATATGCAAATTATTTCAAAATTTTCAGGCAAGATGGTGCCCACACTTTCACGAGGTAGCCTAAGGCAATTTCCCCTAGGAAAGAATTAAAATAAACACAATAGTGTTACGTTACATAGAGAAGTAGATATCTGGGGATAAGGCTTCGTTGTTGTGTTGTTATGTAGAGAAGTAGATATATTTAAAAGAGTTCAGAGAAAAACACGGAGTTTTAGAACTAAAAACTGGTAATAACTCCATCCATTTCGAAAGAAGCAATCCGATGTAAGTCAAGGACTTATGACACATTCATCAAACAACAGTACTACACAAAACTAACCTGTTTGATACAATAGGTTACAGCAAGAACAGCCCAGGACATCATGCCAAATCTGCAGTTGGTGAAAACCTTTATATCAAAATGCTTGCCTATACGAGGATAGAGCTCCATCCCCTGCATAAACAATGAGAGAACAATAAGTATTCATTTTTCATTATTTGATGGTAGTTTTTTGGAACAAATTTGTCCGAGAAATTGAATGACTTTACTATGCAAACAAATCATTTATTACAAGAATATTAACGATGTTTACAAATTAAAAGAACAACATATAGGAACAAGGAAAAATGCATTTTCAGAGCCATCTTGATCAGGAATCAGGGGGCGATCAAAGTCAGGTTGGATCCCCCAATTGAAATCTAAAGCAAAAAATTCAGAAGTTTCCAGTGATTGACAATTTACTGTGTATAACACATTGCATCAGTCCCAGTCTATCCCAATACAGATCAGGCAATTGGATAAGGATTACCTGATCCTGGAAATCTTGGTCATCATAGATTTGGCAGAGTGGCAGCCTGATTTGAGACATGTTGAGAACTGATGTGACTAATTAATTGTCGGATAGACACCACTTAACAAAAACAGATTGACATGCACATCTTACAGAACAAAACCCAATCTTAATGCTTTATGTTGTTTTCCTTGCGTGCAAAAGTTAGTCCCCTTTAACATGTGATCCAATTTACATTAATGAACCATGTCAAATTAAAGTCGTACAATGTTGTTTTCTTTGTTTTCCTTCTCGTTCTTTTTTCAAATGCACCACCTTGTGGTGGGAAGTTCATTAGATAAATTAATGCAACCCACTTTAAATTTAGGCCAGAATTTAATATAGGCTTGGGTTGGGCTTTAAGTTTAGAGTTTTATTATTATTACGGGTCTAATTTATAAGCCCAAAGGTCCGGGACTAAGGGGGGTGATACAGAACTTATTATTTTATTCTAGTGGGTCCCATGTTCTGGTCGATAAGATTAGTTACTAGAGCAAAAAGGTTAGTTACTAGAGTCTTCTTTTTAGTTTTAGCAGTTGATAAGGTTTAGATAAGATTCAGTTTTATTTTATCTTAGCTTCCTTATTAGTTTCTTTTAGAGTTTGGTTAGCTATGAATATTTCCTTATCCCATGGTTGGGAAGAGAGAATTAATGTTACTTTGGGTTTTTTCTTTATTATCTAATTGTGGTTGAATCCATCTAAGAGTTCATGTCAGCGTTATTTAAATCTATAAAAACATGTAGAGGCTAAGGGCCTTCCCACAATTTGAAGAACGAAGATTTAGTTTGGTTTAGTTTACTTCGTAGAGGTTGGAGTCCACCACCAGCAGATCCATCTCTCCGATCTGCATCAACTTGGTATCAAAGCCTAACCTGGCCATGGATACTTTATTTTCAAGACAGTAGTACACTTGCACAATGGTAAGATTTCTTCCTTATTATTATATGAAGGGTGGAATGAGAATCTCATTTCACAATCCGAGGTGAAGATGTTATCTAAAATGACTGAGATAATCATTGAATCTGAAGGTGATTTCTTCATTGAATTTTCAATTTCTCCATACTTTGATGGTGCTTGTTGTGACATGTTTGATTCTTCCAAACATATCAATAAAGTTGGTCAACAATGGTTGGAAACACAATAGGGTGTATTTGATCATAAGAAAATTTTCTGTACCCTAAAGCGTTTGTTTTTCAAGGGTTGATTGATGAAGTATTCTCAAAGCCAAAGGAGGCAAAACCAACAGTCCAGACACAGGAAGAACAGTAAGTAAAGATGAAGGAAGACAAACTGGTTCTAGTTATTGTTGAAGAATTATCCATGGAGGAGCATGAATTGTTTGATCTTTTGATCAAACCAGTTGAATTTGTGCTTCCACATTGCGACTTCAATAGTGACCTTCATATCGCTGATTTCATACCTTTGGATTGTGGTTTAATCAATGATTTTTTAGGGTCAACGGTGCATGCCAATCATAAGATAAGGATCCACCCGATCTACAAAACTCGAGGATGGGTTTTTTTTAACCAGAGGGGAATAATGCAAGTCCAATTTAAGGCCCAGTTTAAATTTCATCCAGAATTTAATATAGGTTTGGGTTGGATTTTAAGTTTTGGGATTTATTATTATAATGGCCCTAATTTATAAGCCCAAAGGTAAGGGACTAAGGAGGCACATGGCAAAATTATTATTTTGTTATAGTGGCTCCAATGCTCTAGTGAATAAGGTTTGTTACTAGAGTCCTCTTTAGTTTTAGTGGTTGATAAGGTTTAGAGAGGATTCAATTTCTTATTTTATCTTAGCTTCCTTATTAGTTTCTTTTAGGGTTTGGTTAGTCTGGGAAACTTCCTAACCCATGGTTGGGAAGAGAGAATATATGTTAGTTTGGATTATAGTTTGGATTATTTTTCTTTTTTTTTTTTTATCAATTGTTGTTGAGTCCATCTAAGAGTTCATATCAGCATTACTAAATTCTATAAATACACGTAAAGACTAAGAGCTTCCCTATGATTTGAAGAATGGAAATTTAGTTTGGTTTAGTTTATTTTAAACTTAATTCGGTTTAGTTTATTTTGTGGAGGTTGGAGCCTCTTTTCTCTCTCTCTCCCCTGTTTCTCTCCCTCTCTTTCCTCTCATATCTTTTCTTCAGTTACTATTCCCACTTACTGTTCACAGTCTCAGAACAGCCCATTATCTTCTCTTTCTTCTTCTCCCATTCTCTCTCTTAAACCCACCACCAGCCAATCTATATCACCAATGTTCCAAGTGCAGCCCAACGGCATTCATTTCTCATCTCAAGGATTAGCAAACTTACTTCAAATAGCATATAAATCTTCCAGATTCTCAAAATTCTAAATAACATCCATTACGAAGCAAAACAGGAAAAATATGCAAACCAGATATATAGAGCAGTTCATGAGAGATGAAAAGACTCACCCAGTAGAAATCAATGATTAGGTTCCCTGATGACCCAGAATCAGAAGAAGAAGGTGCTACATGACCCTGGAAGTACAAAACATGATTAGTAGAAAAATAAGACAGAATATAAAAAACCAATGAAACAATTAAATGTCAGTCATTATGATCAAAATCCTCACTTTGATGTACAAAAAGATGCAGAAGATAAAGCTTCCAAAAATAAGTGCTGAATATATTTCTCCCAGATGATCATAAACGATTGCAGGGTTGAATATCCCAAACCTGAATACACAGTGCAGTAAGACTATATCAACTACAGTCAACAGTTCAATAGTACTTAAACCATCAGAAAATAGAACTAATTTCCTTCTCCATATATACAGTGGTGATGAAAGTTGATGCAAATAATAACCTTTAATTTCAAGGGATGGAAAAAGTTAGGAATCTAGAGTATGTGCACTATATACATCAACTCTAAACACGAATTGTTAAAATTTAGACCAGATAAATGACGAAGTGCATCTGAAATGTTTTAAAAACACCAATAGGAGACATAACCACGTAACAAAAGCTTCAAAGAAATTCGCACCATCAATCATATCTAGTTTGCTAATTGTCATGAATGCAAAACTTGAGCACTTAGCTTAAAAAAATTAAAAAATAAAAAAAAACCATCCAGATAAGTTAAAATATTGAGCGGTATAATAATCCTCATATATCTTCCAATAAAAATGACATTACACAGTCATGGAAAAAAGACAATACAATCCAAGGATTCAAACTTCAATGCCACGTCAAATAGTAAGAATGTAAAACAACTTAAAAGTTAGAGGAGGCACTTACCACCACACAGAGAGATATGTTATCAAAGTTACTGCATATGCAGCCACACCATTTGCCTACGACAAGCAAAAAAAACATATAATTTATACTTTCCGCTGCAATTCATCAATTATATAACACCACAATGTAGTCTGACCAGAGTACCTTGTATACAGGTCGATTCCCTGATGGAGAGATGGGTCCTTCAACCCTTTTACCAGGTAAAAGGAGTTGAAGCACAGCTTCAAACGCTGCAAAACATCCAATGATTTTCCATGCAACAGCAGTTGGTTTCGGCCAAATGTCTACAAATCCTTGCAGCCCATGCTGCTTCAAGTAATTCCAAGTTTGAAGAACGGACCCATCAGCATGAACCATCGTATACCATCTGCAATGTAAAGGACGTAAACAGAAAATCAAAATCCTAGTTTTGTTTCAAAAGAATGCATTAAGTCTAACCGTTCTGTTGAAGATGATCTCAAACATAGTTAATGTTCCTTATTTCGATTCGGCACTGCAGCAATTCTCTAAAAAAAAAAAAAAAACAAGATACAGAAATCTGAATCCACTTCCATTACCATCCCACGGATCTCATTAAATAAACATGATTTCACCATACAAAATTCAAATATCAAAAATTCCAAAACAAAATCAAAATCAGGGGGAAAGAAGGAAGGATTAAACCCAAAAATGAAAACAAGAAATCCGTTCCATATACGAACAGTGTGACAAGGAAACTTACAGAAGTATAACGAAGGGAGGGCAGAGAGTGAGAAGAGAGAGCATCGAACCATAAGTGACCAATGGTGAGTGAACAGTCTTTCCTTCCCCCATCTCTCTCTCGATCGACAGTCCAAGACTCAAAGAACCGAAGTCCAAAGTCTCAGCAGAGTTTCAAGTCTGAAGACTGAGACTTGAAAAATCTGGCGATGGCTTTTGTGTGGTTGCAGCTTACAGTTAGCCCATTGACTTATCTATAATTACGTAAATGCAACTAATGAGTAAATGAAAATCATGAAAATTGCCGAACATCGAATGTACAAAATTAACATCCCATGTGCCGTAATTAAGGGTGTAAGCTGTAAACTGTAAACTGCTTTTACAAAAAATAAATAAATAAATAAATAAATAAAATAAAATAAAATACTGTAAACTATAAATCGGTTTGGTTTCAGTTTAATTGGTTAGATTCGATTCGGTTTGAGATGTATTAAACATAAATTCAAATCAAACCAATTAGTAATCAGTTTCACTTCAACTGGCCAAGCCAAACCGAATACTAATCAATTTTACAGCAATGTTGTAGAAAACTCTTCCACCTGGATCTAATGGCTCATCTTATCACTAATATACTAGAATAATTTAGACCTATATGTAGAAATCAATAATATTGGATTTTCAACCGTGCCTTATGTTAGAGTTAATGATATGCTGTGAGACCCATTATCGGTGCTATATATGGTTTTGCTTCTATTAATTATTTCCATTTATTATTTATTGTAATAGTGGATTTGTTTTTACAATAGTTTTTATATTATTTCCTTATTAATTAAGATTCTTTTTCTTTTCTTTTTGATTTAGTAAAGTTTCTTTTCTTTTTGATTTAGTAAAGTTTTCTAAATCTTTATTGTCTCTATAATAATGTTGTTGATATATATAAAGGCTGTACGAGGAAGGTGGACATATTGTCGACTCCTTTCAAAGGATTGTTTATCTTCCTCTATTCTATATTCTTCTCCTTCTTGGTTTCTGGTTATTTGTTTTTTTTTTCGTTGATAAAACTGTAACACCTTGTGGAAGACCTGTAATCCACGAACCCAATATAAACCTATATTTCGTCTCGTGACAGGTCTTCCAATTATAACCGAATCAGATGGGATGAGTGGATGACGAACCACAAAATTCAGGTACGAAAATAGTCCAAATGGACCAAATGGGAAGTGTCATGAGACATACCGGTCTCATGATACCGGTCTACCATATCGCTTGACTGATATGTCTGCGTGGACAGACTGGTTAGATTTGGGAAAGAATCTCAGTGGGTCCCACCTTCCAAACCTCAATCTTAGAGACCCTTCTTACGTAGGAAACTCTCCTAAAACCTACCCTAGTCTATATATTGACTCCTTAACCTCCTTAGATCCTCTTTATTGCCTCTCACAAACCCTAGAGACGAGAAGGAGATCTAAAAAAGAGAAAGGAGCTGAGGAAGGTTGTAGAGGAGACTCTGTTGGAAGAAGAATGTCATAGTTCATAGACCAACGGTAAGCGTCTGTACCTCTTTAATTCTAGGTTGATTTAGATGTTGATCAATACCATGCAAGACTAAGTATTGATCCAAAAACCCTAATTAGTTCGATGAACCCTAGATCTAAACTCTAAATCAAGGTTCATCAGAACTAGGACTAGAATGGGAGATAAAACACATCCTAATACGTTGCTCATGCCTAGAATGCATAGGAGGAATCCTATAAATCAAGTTGGATGATGGACGAAAGACGAACACCATGTTGGTGGTCTTATGGAAGCATACCAGTCAACCATACCTAGTGCCACCGGTATTGTGACCGGTATCTATCGAGAAGGCTCCCAGAAGTGTCCAGTCAACCATACTGGTCACACCATTGTACAATGATCTAACCCAACGTAAACCCTATGAAACAATCTAATCAAACCTAATGTAGCCGCGGGGGGCGGGGCGGGGGGGGGGGGGCTCCACCACGCGTAAGGATGGGTCCTAAACTCTAATTAACTAATAACAGTAAAATGTTGTTAATTATTCATATATCTGTGGTGTGATGGTTATGCATATTAACATGTCATCTTAACTTTCTGTTATTATAATTGTTCATGCATACTCGCTATGCTAGAATTGTATGTTAGACATGTGATTGTTTTTGTTGGTGTGTGGAATGGAAAGGGCCTGGGGTCTTGGATCATTCCTCACACTAGCACCATTTCGTATCGCTACTATCTTAGCGTGCTTGGTACGGGTAGGGTATTAAGGGGAGGACGTGGCATTGTGGTCTATGGCCTAGCCGCTAGACTTGAGCCCTATCTCTATGCCGTAAGGAGCTGTGCTGAGATGGCACCTTGGATACTGTGATAACATATAGGATTGGTTAGTGACGAACCCACTTGCAAGCCCTTACCAATAGGGGTGTAGGTATTGATACGGTGTAGGGTATCAGGGGGAGGACGTAGGACCGTAGCACCGCCAACCACCAGACTCTAGCTTTATCTCTATACCGGAGTAAGTGATGTGGGGCGACAGCGGTGTGTGATCCGTTCAACATACTCACACTCTCGTGCATGGAGGTGTGGAGTGCAACCTATCCTTACCATAGCACTGTGCATGTATGCCAAACCAAATGTGAATGTTACTCATGCATATTACTTGTTACATTGTCTAATTTTCTTACTGAGCAAAGTTGTGAGTTCACCCTTGTGTATACACCATTTTTAAATGTGGATGCAGGTTATACGGTGGAAGACTTCATTGCTACTCCAGCATATGGGACTGTTGCCACTTTGGATGTGTAAGCAAGGGAAGACGAGCATGACGTATCATGTGAGTGCCCTTACTACGTGTACCTCTAGGATTCTTTAGTTTACTTATTTTTAGTTTTGATTTATGAGACAATGTAAAGATATTATTTACATTTTGGTATTTGGAGATCATTGGTTAACTATATTTTATAATGTAGAGCTCAGTTCATTTAATTAAAGACTTTCACTGTATTTATATTCTAATTGTGGTTAGTGTGCAATGGTTTGTGTGTCTGGACATGGTCTTATTGAGATCCTAGTGTGAACCATTGGCTTGGTGGCGATTTAGTTACACTTCTGGTTCAATCAAAATTTGTGACACCTTGCATGGCGTATCAAATCATATATTTATAGGATGAGTTTACGAAGATATTGTTACATATAGATTTGGTCTAGTGTTGTACAGCTAAGATTCCAAAAAAATAAAACAATGTATGTGGACATTATGTTGGAGACACATGCATTGAAGAGGTTGAGTTGGACAAGATATCTGTTGGAGTGATTCTCAGTGGTTGGTGTAATGGATTAGATATCGGATTGGATGTCATTCTATCACACCCCCTCAAGCAAGACAGTCCCTCATTGAAAGTGAGCTTGCCACGTAAGAATCTAAACTAGGATGAGCCAATGGTTTAGTAAGGATATCAGCAATCTGGTCATGAGTGCTCAAGTAACGCACATCAAGTAATTTCTTGGATACTTGATCACGGATGAAGTGATAGTCAATTTTAACATGCTTGGTACGAGCATGCATGATGGGATTGGCTGCTAGATATGTTGTGCCGATGTATTGTCACACCACAGTACAGGAGAGTGAAGAAACTTGAAACCAAGATCATGTAAAACGTACTGAATCCAGTTGAGCTCAGAGGAGTGTTTGCAAGCCCCTTATAATTGGATTCTGTGCTTGATCAGGCAATGGTAGGTTGCTTCTTAGGACTCCAAGCATCAAGGTTGGATCCAAGAAACACCAGTATCCACTTGTGGATTTCCAATCAGCAGGACACCAAGCCTAATCAAAGTTTGTGTAAGCCAATAATTGTAAGACATATAAAGAGCTCAAAGTAAACCCGTGATGAATTGTACCTTTTATGTACTTGAGAATGCGCTTCACTGCCATCCAATGCTTAAGAGAGGGAGCATTCATAAATTGACAGACGTTATTAACATAGGCCAAGTCAGGGCGAGTCAGAGTGAGTTATTGGAGAGCATTGACAGTACTGCGATAGAGAGTGACATCATCATAAGCTTCGCCGCTTGTTTTACTGAGTTTGGAACCATTGACTGCCATAGGAGTAATATACAGCTTGGCATCGTGCAAGTTGGTACGAACCAGAAGATCAGAAGCATACTTAGCCTGTGATAAATGTAAACCAGTTGGAATGCAATCCACATGTATGCCTAGAAAATAACCCAAGGAGTCCCTGAGGGTAAACTCCAGACCGAATTGACTGATTAAGGCACGAATAGCTGTATCAGGGCGTTGAATTCTTGAGACATAGCTTCACGCCACTTCGGATCTTTCTGAGCACTTGTAAAACAAGTCGGTTTTAAACTGCCGGTGTAACACGAACAAGGATGGAGAGTAGTTTAAAGAGCCTTCGGTCCCTTTGGCTTTCTGATATTATACTTGGACCTAGTGATCATATGGTGACCAGATTGCACATTTGGAGGATCCACTAATGTAGTTGTAGCCATAGTAATGGGTGGACCTCGCATCTTGTGGCTCCACCTAGGCAGTCGGGTGTGCTACTGGCTGATCAATAAGTGTTACAGCCTATTTTGGGAATCGGGCATGATATCCGGGTCGACCTACGAGACGACCCGAATACTTTCGGCAATCAACAACCATAATGATCTACCATACAAACCCCATGGTTTAAACAAACAATAACCATAAAAATAAAGAGAACAAGTAATAATAGCGGAAGCATTAATAAATGATCGATGCCAACTAAGTGATATCACCTCATAGTAAAGTTAATTATGCTTTACAAACCGTCATTTTCATCAAAATAACACTGTATCCTGAATACACATAGCCAAATCAAAAAGGAATAAATCGTAATATTGTTAAATAGATCACGCTATTTATCTACAAAATAATCTAAAGGAAGAGGAAGAAAGAGTAAGGAAATGGTTGTGTCATGCGTAAACGCAAACACTGCAGGTGTAGCCCTCACCGTGCTCCCCACCAAAGTCCTCAACCCCAGCGGCATTGCTCGCCAATGGTGACTCCATAAAATTGCCACAAAGTAATCACCTGCATCAAAATCTGAAAAAAAAAGTATCGATACGAGGGTAAGCTCCCATCCAATCTCAGTGAGAAATCAAGTATTACATGCATGAATCACACAAAGAAATGGAAATGTAGTTCATTATTATAAGTCTCTGGGTAATGTTTCTACTTGGTATCAGATTGAGATTTAGCCAATGCTTTTGGTCATGCCTATGGTCCCCTGACCTCCAATTCTTATTTACTGGGTGTGAGGACAAAGGTATCCACCCATCTCTAATAGATGAAAAAATGATTTGGAGTCGTCACCTAGATTAAGGTCTAGGACTTATAAAATGTAGTCTCATCATAAGAAAAGACTTTTATTGACTCATTTGACCCAATATATTGGCTTTGGTCTATCAGAGAACGGGTAAGCATTTAAGGTACAGTTTGGGAAGGTGTTAGGCACCCAAAGCTGCCCAATTAAAAATCAGCCTCCTATGTGATTCTACTTTCCTTAGACTCTATGGTTCTGACTATTCATGGTCAATGGATGATAATTAGGACTCATGGGGGATCTTATGCCAAGTCGCTAAGTTCTTCTAACCTAGGTTCAGCCCAACATGTTCTCAAAAATAAATAAATAAGAAAAGTAATATATAGTGAACCGAACCGAAGATGGTTCGGTGATGGACTAAATCTAAAACGTCCAAGACATATCAAATTGCCTACGTATTACAATCCTAGAAATCAAGTCCATAATGTAGTTCAAATGGAATGTGATTAAGGCTTATGGATGTGGTTTATGATTAAGCTTTCTTAGATTCAATTGTTCAAGTTGAAGTTTATGATTGATGATGATTGAGATTGAATCTAGAGATAGCCTAATGTGGATTGAAGTGAATATTGATATGAAATGGGTATGGATATGGATATGGAGAACATAAGGATATTAAGATGTGGTACCGTACTTAGAGAGGTCCTCCAAGTTGCCTACGTATTTCAGAGGTCCTGAAAATCAGGTACAACGTAGTTCGTTGTTGGGTGGTGGATAGATATGGATATCCTAAAGAAGACTAAAGAATGCTAAATTATGTACAACCCAAGTGGATCACATGGTACTAGTTTGGAATCTAAGGGTGTACAGTCCAAGTGAATCACAGGTACGGGTTTAGAATCTAAGGGTATACAGTCCAAGTGAACCATAGGTACAGATTCGAGTGAACCTAAAGAGTGTACAGTTCGAGTGAACCACAGGTACAGATTCAAGAGAACCTAAAGGGTGTACAGTTCAAGTGAACCACAAGTACAGATTCTAGTGAACCTAAAGAGTGTACAGTTCGAGTAAACCACAGGTACAGATTCTAGTGAACCTAAAGAGTGTATAGTTCGAGTGAACCACAGCTACAGATTCAAGAGAACCTAAAGAATGTACAGTTAGAGTGAACCACAGGTATAGATTCTAGTGAACCTAAAGAGTGTATAGTTCTAGTGAACCACAGGTGCAAATTCAAGAGAGCCTAAAGAGTGTACAGTTCGAGTGAACCACAGGTACATATTCAAGAGAACCTAAAGAGTGTATAGTTCGAGTGAACCACAGGTACAGATTCGAGAGAACCTAAGGGGTGTACTGTAAGACCCGTATCGAACTAACCGGTATTACCACCTTGTACCAGGTCTACCTATCATGGTTGAGCCAAATGGACTAAGTGCGTGAAGGAAATAGTGAAACCAGGTATTAAACTGACCCAAAAACAGTCAAAATGAGGTAGGGTCGCATACCCAGACCAGCATGGTCGACCCCCCCTCACATAGAAGTCAGACCCCTAATTTTTCACTGGGGGTCGGATAACTTAGGAATTGAGGGTCGACGGGATCTCCGACCCCCTCATCAACCCCCTGTTTGCCTACAGAAACCGCAAATAGGAAACTTTCCAAATTTCAATGGGATTCCTTCCTAATCTCAATGGGACTTATTTTTGGAGATTCTACTCTATAAATAGGACATCCCTAAGCCTCTTTCACTCCTTTTGAAACCCTAATTGAGAGTGAGAGAAAGAGAAAAGAAGAAGAAGAGAAGGAAAGTTGGAGAAGAAGACATAATTGAAGAATTCAGAGAAATCTCTGAATCTCAGCAAACCTAAGGTATGGGCAAGCTTCCTATTTGATAATCTAAGACCTTAGAATAGTTCATGAAGAGAGTATGGTTTAGGAGAAACCCAAATCATACACCCATGGGAAGATTTCGATGAAATCCATGGAGAAATCATGGTAGACAAGGTAAGGAAGAAACCTAGTGTTCTAAGCCATAGAACAAGCCTAGAATGGATTGTGGAAGTAAGCCATAGGACCCAAATGTGAAAGAATGGACTGTAGAATGAAAATCTCGACTCAACCCATGGGGGGTCGCACGTGGGGTCGATTGGGAATCGACCTTACCAGACCACATGATCGACCCCCAGTATTCGGGAAGTCCAGAATAAGGGTGGTCGCACCCAAGGTCGATGGAACATCCGACCCTGGCATCGACCCTACCCTGGGGGTCGATGTAGACTGCTACCCTACCTGCGACCCACCCTACGACCCGTGCTTAAAAACAAGCCTAAACTTGTCGGAATGAATTCTAACCAAAATCTATCAACTTGTTAGGTTTTCCTATTGATATAAAGAGATTTTTAAAGCTTGAAAGAGGATCAACACTCAAACAAAGGTGAGGGAACAAGACCTAAACTAATTGACTAATAATAAACTATTTTTATTTCTTGAGTCCAATGGTGTTCAATATGTCATCCAATATTCCCGCATCCGCTCATGCATATTTAATTCTGTTTATTTATAACATGATGATGATGGTGATGCTAGGAATATGCATGTGAATGTATGTGTGTGGTTAGTGTATATGGTGTGGGTAGGGGATGGTATCAACCGGTACAGCCATGCCATTTTCATGGGGTATATATTGTGTCATGGTTCTATTCAAGTCATGTCCACTGACATCGTCGTATCGCCATTACCTTAGCAGAACTATTACGTCGTAGGGTATCAGGGGAGGTGGTCTCGGACCGTGTAGTCTTCGACTCTGCCGGGGGACCTTAGCTCTATCTCTATGGATGTATTGAGGGATGTTGGGGTGAGGCCTTGGATACACTGTTTGACAGTGGAATTGGTTAGTTGCGAGCCCAGTTTGCAAGCCCTTGCCAGTAGGGGCTTACGTGTTGGTGTGGGCAACCGGTACAACCATGCTGTTTTCATGGGGTGTATATTGTCCATGGTGGGTGCATGTGGGGTCGACAGTGCCGTTTTCATTGGGCAATTTCACACACTCGTGTATAGAGGTGAGGCGGCCACCGAACCTTTCTATTGCACATTGCAAACTTATAAACCAGACCACAAATATGAATTGATTGCATGCATATGTTTTGTTGCATTGTTTTGTTTGCTCACTGAGCCGTGATGTGTGCTCACCCTTTTGACGTCGAATATTTTTAGTTAACGATGCAGGTACCACGGTGGAAGATTATATGAATGTTTCTACGTACGGGCACATCGCTGCGATGAAAGCTGAAGATTTAGTGGAAACGCATGACTCTTCATGCGAGTGCAACGTATGTGTTTTCAATTAGATTTTATTTGAATTATTAAGGAAATGTAATTTGATATTTTATTTACTTATGTCTCGGTTAAATACAACATAACTTAATATTTTATTATTGATTATCACATTTAGATTCCTTAGTTCATTTATTATTAAGACTTCCGCTATTGTGTATTTATTCTGATTATGGTTGTGGATGTGTATGGTTTTATTTTCAATGAACACAGCCTATTAGAGATCCTGATTGAACCGTTGGTTTATTAGCGGTTCATCACACCGTTCTGAATGGTGCGGAATTGGGGTGTGACAACTTGGTATCAGAGCTCTTGTAGGCCTTACCCATTAAACCTGAATACTTCCACTGGAGTCCATGAACTGAGTTAGGATAAATTAAAAGCTTTAATACAAACAAACCATAAACACCTGTGTTGGTTGAGACAGAAATTAAACAAGACGATAATGTACATATAAAAGGTGAAACCATATATATACACTCAAACAGAAAGAGAAGACCAAAAAATTATCCTAATAAATAAATAATATAGGGTATTATCTATAAGTTGGGTAGTTATCCAAGTATACAAGGATATAGTATAGTAGCAAGAAGGAAGCATCTGTAAAGCAGAAAAATTGAATGCCGAGTTGGTACTCACAAGATGTGAAACTCGACGTATGACAAAGGAAGGAGAAAATGGCTAGTAATGCCTAATTCCCTGCAAAGGTAAAGGGAAAGGTCACGGGCTAAATCCAAACAGAGATAAAAGAATAATGGTCACACATTAAGAATAAGAGCAACTATAAAGAAGCTAAAGCTATACTCCTGGGTGACGTGGAGACTCAGAATGAGATCCATTACAAGCTGATCTATTGCCCACTAAGCAAGAAGAGGATGTTGCAACTTGACCCCGGCTCGAGAATGGGTAATGAAAACTCATCTGAGTAGATGCTAAATAATGATAATTAGATTGGAGCAAATCAAAAGAGGTGAACAACTAGGCCACTCCAGCCAATCACCTGGACTATCAAGTACCTTAGCCACGGTTGTAATAAACTTGGTCTGACAAAATACAAGAGCAACAACAAAGAAAAACAGATAATGGCTTAGTAGAGAAGAAAAACACAAAATTTTGACATTATAATGACGTAAATTGGTCAAAAGCCTCGCTTTTCACCCAAACACGTGGGCCGGAGGACTTAAGTAGATTCTAAACTATCATGTAAGACTCATACCGTTGGAAATGTTAGCTAATGGGATTCAATTTGAAGAAATTTCGAGAAATTTAAAAATTTTGACAAATTGGGCAAAAGAGAAAATCTCGAGTTTCTCGATAACCAAACGATGAAACTCAAATATTTTGAGGGCTTTCGTCCATTGACCCACCAATAACAAAAGCCCCAATAAAAATTAAATTTTTACGATTGAAAAAAGTTTAATTGGAAGAAAACGAGATATATGAGCAAAAACCTAGGTAAGGAAACCTAAAAACATGAAAACGTAGAAGATATACCTGTAGAGGAGGTATAGTCGTCGAAACAAGAAGCACAAACCACCAACGGATCGGAGTTGCCACTGTAGCAACTCAGAGGGACGAGACGAGTCGAAACGAAGGAGGAAGAATGGGAAATGGACTCAGAATCAGAACTTAAAAATCTGATTTTTAGTCCGGGGGTCGGAGAATTCGACCAAGACCATCGACCCACCCATCGACCCCCCCATCGACCCCCGGCTCTAGGAAAAAATGGATGATTTCCCAGGGTCGGATACTGAGGGTCGGATACCCATCGACCCCCACCATCGACCCTGCATAGAAAAGATAGTATTTTTCACTGAATGATCAGAAAAATTTGAAAATATCATTGGTTAGTGTATCCAAATATGAGAATAAAGTATATAATGATTGCCTCACGTGTTCTATGACTTTTCAGACACTACACCACCATAATAGGAAATGGCTGGGCGAAGGGCGAACAGACGAGGACGTAACCAAATCCCACCACTACCACCGGTAAATGAAACCAGTCATGAAATTCCTGAAGTACCAGAGAATCCAAACGTGGCACCACCAGGAGATAATGGTCGGGCAAATCCTACAAACTTGTCACCCCACCTATAGATTTAGTTACGATCGTAATGAACTTGGCACAACAACCGCAACAAATACAACAGGTGCAAACTAATATGCAAGCCGCCATAGGCGTGGTTTTTCCAAATTGCACATACAACACGGATGCCGCCAGGATAGGCAAGCACAATACCGGGGGAAATAATGCGAGACCCCATGCACCTCAAACACCGTCATGTAAGCTCCGGTGCAGAACCCCGAGATAGCTCAAGGTGGTTATCGGTACCAACCACCTATGTATGGGGCCTATGCTCGTATCACTGGACGGCTCCGGACTGGTCGGGTATTTTCTTAAGATGAAGCCCAAAGAATTCGATGGTAAGCCAGCCAGATCCTTTGTGGCCGGCACACTGGATTGACGAAATGGAAAGAAATTTTATGATGATGACCGTAAATGAGGAGGAGAAAGTGTTGTGTGCCACATTTATGCTTAAGAGCGATGCACACCATTGGTGGAAGTCTACCAGGACATATCTATTAACCAAACACGCCCACTTGACCTGGGGATATATACAAAGAGGCATTCTTTGAGAAATACTTCCTTAGAAGTTTCAGAGATTCTATGGAGAGAGAGAGTTCCTGAGTTTATATCAGGGGCGGATGACTGTCGACGCATATCAACACCGTTATGAGGAGCTGTTTTCTTTGCACCAGTCAGTATGCAAGAGGAGGATACGAAAACCCGAAGGTCCGTCATGGGACTTAGGGGAAGCATACGCGAACATGTTTTGGGACTGGAGAAGAAAATTTACAATGAAGCTGTACAAATTGCTCGAGTGATAGAGTCGAGCCAGAAAGAGAGTTATTTTACTCAAAATAACGGAATCAAAAGGCCAAATGAAAATTTTTACAACGGAGGGAACACCAAGGTATTCCAACCATTCCATACCCAAGGCTTCAATGCTGCAACCAAAACCATTTTAGCAACCCCACGGCAACCAAAGCAAAATGGTGAGGGGATCAGATGTTTTAACTGCAACCAAGGAGGGCATGTCTCAAGAGAGTGTACTAAGCCCAGAAAACAACTACAACAAGGAAGAGTATACGCTGTTTCAGCCAAGGATGCTGCCACATCGTCTGATGTGGTCACAAGTATGACTCGAACTTCGTCATTTTATGTTACATTGCATGAGCATGTAGACTAAATTAAAACAAATCACAGGTATCGTACCTAGTAATGACATTCCTGCCAGAGTGCTCTTTGATTATGGAGTTACTCATCCTTTTATATTTGTGTCATTTGGAAAGAAACTAAATATACCCCTTAAATCTTTAGATTACAAACTGCTTATACGATCGCCAATGGAAATTATAAAGTCCAAGGAAGGACCCAGTATAAATGCTACCTTATGTTTCGCAGCAATAGATTCAAATTTGGAAGGAGAGTAACATATAATAGAAACTCGTGATGATCCAATTAAGTGAGAATTTATGGATGAACTTATGGAGCAATGGTTCTTCGTTTCGCTTGTGGTATTAAAGATCATCTCTGAATTGATGGATGAAGTAGAAGTAGTAATTTTTTTAGGTCTGTATATAGGAACGGTGTAAGCAGACTTAGAAAAGGAAAACCAAATCCTGACTTTTGTTTTGGGAATAGAACTGCAGTATCGTGAACTATGTCAATGATTTGCCATTGACTCCCAAATCGATTGACATGGTTGGGTGATTGTTGATCGCCTTATGAAGATAGCTCAGTCCATTGCTATACGACCTCGGTATGCTTTGGAGCGGCTAACTAAGCTATATGTGGATAGTATTGCCAGATTGAATGGTATGCATGAGAGCTTAGTGTAGGTCAGAGGCTTATGCCTTATCTCGAAGTTTTGGGAGGATCTACAGAAAATAATGGGGACAAAGTTGAAGTTTAGTACCACAGTTTACCTTAAATTGACGGACAGTCGGAGTGGACTATACAGATCCTAAGAGATATGCTCCGAGCTTGTAAATTTGATTTCAAGGAACTTGAATTGAGAAGTTATTGTGAATTGAAGTTGCTACTAAGCTACCATGTAAATGTTACCTATGAAGCATGGTACGGTAGAAATGTCAAATTCTTTTATTTTGGAATAAAATCGATGAATGAAGAATTTTGTGACCTAAGTCTAATGAAGAAACCTATCTAGTGGCAGACAAGATAAAAAAAAAAAAAAAAAAAAAAAAAAAAAAGGGGCAGGATAGCTCAAGATGTCAGAAGAGACACCATGACCTTGAGTTCACCATAAGTGACAAAGTGTTTTTGAAGAAATCACTTATGCGTAGTTTGAAACGATTAGACAAGAAGAGAAAGTTGTATTCTATATATGTGTTAGATCTTATAAACTTTGGAGAGACCTAGAAAAGTTGCATATCAATTAGCTTTACCGCTATCCATGTCTAGTGTGCATGATGTATTTCGTGTGTCTCTATTGAAGAAGTACATTGGAGATCCATATCAAAGGTATTGACCACAGAATCACTGGATTAGATAGAATGTTTAACTATTGAAGTGGTACCAGCTGAGTTCACTAGTGGGAAGGTACAATGTTTCCAAAGCCGGGATAATTATTATATGAAAGTAACCTGGCAAAGACAAGACGTGGAGAATAGTGCATAGGAGGAAGAAGATGCAATGTGAAAATAGAATTCCCACCTACTGACTCTGAAGTAAATTCAAAATTTTGAGGAGAAAATTTATTTTAAAGATGGGGGAGTTGTAAGATCCGTACTTTCAAATTTCGAGGACGAAATTTCTTTTAAGGGTGGTGGAGTTGTAAGACCCGCACGCCACGAACCCGGCCTAACCTTATATTTTGTGTCGGGACCCGTCTACATATCATAGTCGAGCCAAGAGGACCAAATGTGTGAAGAAAAGCCAAGACCCAATATGAAAATTTACTCAAAAACAGTCAAAATGAGGGTAGGGTCACAGGTTTTAACAGGCAGGTCCGACCCCCATCGACCCCGTGACCAGGGGTCGCAGGGGGTCTATGAATTGTTCGACCCCCCCTATCGACCCCCGGTAATCGGGAAAAATAACATGAATCGAAAATTAGGAAACTTTCCTAATTTCAATTGGAACCTTTCCTAAACTCAATGGGACTTATTTTGGGAGGTTTTACTCTATAAATAGGACGTCCCTAAGCCTCTTTCACTCCTTTTACAACCCTAATTGGATTGAGAGAAAGATAAGAGAAGGAAGAGAAGGAGAAGAGAAAGAGAATTGAAGAAGAAGACCAAGGAAGAGGAAATTCAGAGGAAACTCCGAATCTCAGCAAACCTAAGGTATGAATACATTCCTCATGATTTATTTAAGACCTTAGAATGGTTTATGAAGAGGGCATGACTTAGAAGAAACTCAAATCACCCATCCATGGTTAGGTTTCAATGGAAACAATGGAGGAGATCATTGAAACCATGTAGGTGAATAAGAATAGTTCTAATCCATAGAACATGTATGGAATGGATTATAGAAGCAAGCCATAGGACCACAAACATGAATGAATGAACGAAATTTGATATTTTCGACTCAAACCATGGGGGTCGCACCTAGGGTCGATGGAACCTCCGACCCTAGCATCGACCCCCAGCATCCGGGAAGTTCAGGAAAGGAGGGGTAGCACCTAGGGTCGATGAAACCTCCGACCCTAGGCATCGACCCCCAGTTAACAGCAAGCTGTAAAAATTAGAATAAATTCTAATTAAATTCTATCGACTTTGTTAGGTCTTTTAGCAATATAATATCAATATAAAGGTGATTCTTAAAGCTTGAAAGAGGATCTATTAGCAAGCTAAGGTGAGGGAACAAGACCTAAATAAATTGGTTAATAAAAAACTGTTTTTATTTCTTGAGTCCAATACCATGATTGTGATATGCGTGTATGCTTGTAATGTGCATTCAACATGTCATCCAATATTTCTATTATTACTGTTCATGCATATTTAAATTTATTGATTATAACATGATGATGTTGATGATGGTAGGAATAGGCATGTGAATGTTTGTGTTTGGCTGGTGTACATGGTGCGGGTAGGGATGGTATCAACCGGTACTTCGATATCGTTCTCATAAGGGTATATTGTGCCATGGTCTATTCAAGTCATGTCCACTAAGCAAGTGTTAGTGTGCTTGATGCGAGTGGAGCATCAGGGGGAGGACGTGACATTGTGGTTCAGCCTGGTCACCAGACTCTAGCTCTATCTCTACTCAAGTCTTGTCCACTAACATCGTCGGATCGCCATTATCTTAGCCTTACCTGGAACTAATATGTCGTAGGGCATCGGGGGGGGGGACGTGGCATTGTGGTTCAGCCCGGTCACCACCCTAGCTTATCTCTATGGATGGATGTATTGGGGGGAGGCCTTGGAACATATAGACAGTGGGGTTTGTTTTGGCCCGACCCCGCAAGCACCCCCCCACAAGGGGCGCCCGCGTGGAGAAGGGGACCCCGGTGCAGCCATGCCATTTTCATGGGGTGTATATTGTCCATGATGGGTGCATGTGGGGTGACAATGCCGTTTTCCTTGGGCGTTTCCACACACTCATGTATAGAGGTGCGACGGCCACCTTTTCTTCTTATAGCACATTGCAAACTTTAAATCAGACCAAAGATATGAATTGATTGCATGCATATGTATTGTTGCATTATTTTGTTTGCTCACTGAGCCGTGATGTGTGCTCACACTCGAATTAGAATACTTTTAGTTGATAATGCGGTACCACCATTGAAGATTATATGAACGCCTCCGTGTCGGGCATTGGTGACAATGGAAGTTGAAGACTTTGTGGATATGCATGACTCCTCATGCGAGTGCAACCATGCGATTCGATTAGATTTTGTTTAGATTTTATTAAAGACATGTAATTGATATTTACTTAATTATGTCTCATGATTTAACAATAATTTGATATTTATTTATGGTTATCACAGTTAGATTCTCGTCGTTTTACTATAAGACTTCCGTATTTATTTTATTACCTCCGATTAATGTGGAATGTTTTTGGTTTATCATATGTGGGATAGCCTATTGTGAGATCCTGGTTGAACCGTTGGTTTATTGACGGTTCATCACACCATTTTCCGAATGATGCGAAATTGAGGTGTGACAGTGACTACCTGTCCCAACTTAGTCAAGCAATTATATGCAAACTTGGAGATCGAGGGGGATGTTAACGACTTCAGCCGTGGCGGGACCTCGCCTCACTAGCTTTGTCAAAGGTGTCCCCATATCTTTCGATACTCACCCGCTCGATCTCTTGGGATTCCTAATGATGGTGACTTGGTTTTCGGCTCCCAAGATGAAGGGCTTTCTTCGATGATCACGCCGAGGTTTCAGAGCGGATCCTTAACCCAGGAGCGCCCAAGAAGCTATTAGCTTGAGACCTCTCCTCGAGTCTCTCGCCGCATCATCCGAGCGATATTGTTCCTCGAGCGGCCACTACATGGTTGTCTCGGCCACCCGATTCTGACTTATTGCGTCTGCACTAGGGAACGGGTCTGTCTCCCTTACATTATTATCAGGACCATGCGTCAGGCTACTTTGTCCAATCAGATCAATAACCTTCCTTATGGTCGGCCTATCACTACACTTCTGCGGCACAGGGGATGATGGTAATGATGATCAGATGGAGGACATTCCAGCAATGGAATCGCAGCCCATACCTACAGCGGGACCATCCCAGCCTCCTCCCGATACCGTGATGGGTATGTTTATAGAGATTCGGGATGCCCAGCGCGAGATGAGCTGTGACCTGGGTGCCTTTCTCGCAGCCTTAGAGTCACGCAGGAGCGGGTACACTGGCTCAGGGTAACATATGAGCGCGACTATGACATCGCTGACCCTATTCCTCCTATGCCCCCAACCCCATGATTGGTTTCTTTATTTTTCTCTCCCTCACAGTATGGTTTTTATATAATAGGGTAACTGTCCGGCTTGTTGACTGTACCCTGTTGCACAATTTATTTTTTACTCTTGATATAATTTTTTTTTCAATTTAATAGAATTTTATGATTTTTCTCACCTGTCATTAAGGTTCCTATCTAGAGCATGTCCATTTATTAATTCCACCTTTAGTATAGTACATTATGTTCATTAGTATTTAGTCTCAGGCATCAAACAAGTGCTTAAGGTGTGTTTTTATTAAGACTTTTAAATTCTTCCTATATCAGTTCATTGACTCTGTTAGGTGCAAATATGATCTGTTGGACAGAGCCTAAGAGCTCTGATACCAAGTTGTCACACCCTAATTTCGGCAGAACCAAAAGTGTGAGTGAACCGTCACTGAACCAACGGTTCACACCAGGATCTCAATAAGACCGTGTCCACTCATACAAACTATTACACATAAGCATAATCAGAATATAATAAAATACAGCGAAAGTCTTAAATTAAATGAACTGAGTTCTCTATTGATAATTTAAATAAAATATGTAATTATTCTCCACACCAAAACATAAATAAATATCCTTACATCAATTGTAAATCCAATTGAAAATAAATAAATAAACTAAACAAATCAACATCCTAGAGGTACACGTAGAAAGGGCACTCACATGAAGCGTCAGGCTCGTCCTCCCTTGCTTGCACTTCTAAAGCAGCAACACCTCCATATACTGGAGCGTCCATGTAGTCCTCCACAATATAACCTGCATCAACATCTAAAAACATGTATATATACAAGGGTGAGCTCTCAACTTAGCTCAGTAAGACAATCAGACAATGCAACAAACATATGCATGGTAACATTCACTTATGGTGATTTTAAGTTTACAATGTGCTATAGAAGGATTGGCAGCCACTGCACCTCTATACACGAGTGTGTGAAGCATTCCAATGGATCAAACACCACTGTCGTCCCACATGCACCTACCATGGAATAGAGATAGCGCTAAAGCGTCCGGATCAAACACTGCCAATACTTCCCCTAATACCCTATCCATACCAACACGTAAGCCCCTATTGGCGAGGGCTTGCAAACTGGGCTCGCAACTAACCAATCCTATATGTTATCATATTAGGCCCTATCCCAGCACAGCTTCCTACGGCATAGAGATAGAGCTAGAGTCTAGTGGTCAGGCCGGAGACCACGGTGCCACTTCCTCCCCCGATACCCTACCCGCACCAGCATACCTAGGCAGAACGATCGAAAGTGCTAGTGTGAGGAATGATTCTAGACCCAGCCCTTCCCATTCCACACACCACGAAAACAATCCTGCCTAACAGTCACATCCTAGCATGCGGTATGCATGAACAATAATAATACCGAAGTAAAGATGACATGCGAGTATGCACAAACACCATTCCATAGAATCATAATTTTTAGCAACGTTTTACTGTTATTAAATTATTAGGGTTTAGGTCTGATTCCCTTACCTGGCGCTTGATTGATAGCTTGCTCCGCGTCATAGAATCCAAACTCGCTATCACAAGGTCTACATGATGTTAGGGTTGAATTAGAATAATTTTTCTTAGGGTTTACATTGGTCGGAAAACCAACTCGGTCAAAAGCACTCCTCACAGAGCAGACCGATCACAGGTACCGATTGCGGGTACCGATCGTGACACTGTGGGGAAATGTGCAGCCGATATGGTCGACCAGTCCCCACAGACCAGTCTCCGAGAGATACCGGTTGCAGGTACCGGTCGCATAGGGTGCGACCGGTATGGTCGACCGGTATGTCTCCGGAAGACCATAAACCCAGTTCTCGCCTTCCGTCAATCACCCCTATTGATTCTAGGATTTCTCCTATACATTCTAGGTCTGAGCACTGAGTTTGAGTTGTTTCAAACTCCATTCAAGTCCTAGTTTCGATGATCTTCAACCTAGAACTTGAATCTAGGGTTTACCGACTATATTAGGGTTTGAAGGCAAATTCAGATTTAGATCAATACCTCACCTTGCATGGTATTGATCCAATCATGACTAGCCTACTATAACGCTTAACTTAGAGGAAGGTTTTAGGATTTACCGTTGGTTCGCAATAGAGTGTTCTTCGTCCAACGGCAACGACGGCTCTTCCCTCTCCTTCCTTAGCTCCTTCACCTTCTTCGATCTCTTTCTCCTCTCTAGGGTTTGTGAGGATCTATGAAAGAGATTTAAGGAGGTTTTCCTTATATAGACTAGGGTTGAGTTTAGGAAGCCCCCTAACATTAGGAAAGTCCTTTGGTTTAAAATTTGAAAAGTGGGACCTGCAGAGATCCGTTTCCGGATCTAAGTGGTCTGCCTGCACAGGCATACCGGTCAACCGGTACCATTGACCGGTAAGCCGGTAAAACTATCATTCTTAGGTCCTCGCTTTCTGTTGTCATCCGCCGCGTAGCCCGGCGGGGTGATTGGAAGACCTGTTCCGACATGAATTAAAGGATTAGTCGGGTTCATGGGGGGGGGGGGCCTTCCCTCCCCCCCCCTTCCCTATTGGTTTTTGGGTAACAATAATAAGCAGCATTGACCTTTAATTTTTCCCTGGAATTCTTCTACTATCCATTATTCTTTTGAGATTAGCGTTGATGGATTCTCCAAGTTTGTCTACCATCATAGTATTCATTATGAAATTCATTATGAACAATGTTTAATGAAGTTTCTATGAGGTAGGGTACGAAGTATTACCTACAACAAGAGCTTGACGATGATAATGGCTCTTGCAGACTTCTTTTCCTTCTTCTCTTTCTTCCTTCCTTCACTTTCCTTTCTTCCTACAACACTCTTTCTCTGAGGATGCATCAGAAGTTTTATGATGAACATTACATCCTTAGGAGAGAGAGAGGCCTAATAAAGTTCATTTCTCAAGTTTCTTTCTTGGAGTAGAACTCTACTAAAAGTGGGAGATGATAGAGAGAAGCCATGTGGCAAGGAAGTTGAGGGAATTTAGGAGTTTCTACTCTAAGACAGACACATGAGTTGGGACTTTGATGAGTCATCCAAGGCTGAAGGAATAATTCTAAATAACCTCTAAAATAGATTCAAGTTGTTAAATCTCACAGGTAGGTCGATTTTGGCCTACCTAGTTAATGGTCTTGGTCTTTACGTACCTTATCGAGTTTATCAACCAACAATTGTGATTGGCCCCCTTTTATGTTGCATACTAACACATGGCAAGAAAATTTTGAGGGTTTAAAGGTCACTTACTATGCTAGTCATTAATTAGGCATCGAATCCATTGCCTACCTAAACACGCCGAAAAAAAACGGCCCCGGCGGGTTTTTGGGGGGTTTCCATAGAAGTGACAAAATTGTCATATTAGCCACCAAGGCCACTGGGTACCGAGGCAAATCATATCGCGCCCCCGGGGCGGGAGAACGGGTGGGAGTTTGGCCCTTTCCCCCTTCCCGAAAGGGGGAGGTTCCCCTCCCGGGAGGGCCGGGGGTGGAGTTCCAAATGCATTATCCGTGCTTGAGAATGGGAGGCAAAATGTTTCTCGGACCCCCCCCCCCCCCTCCGGGGGGTTCACCCGACAATAGGGAAACCTATTCGGTGAGGGTAGATAACAGATAACATAGAATGATTTGATCTTGATATTGCCATTTACGATAAGAGCATTGTAGAAGAAGCAAAAGAGGCGAGCTTCAGTGGATAGGGGAGACTCTCGTCGACGTACCCCATGTAATCATGGAGACGAATAAGGGAAGGAACTGCACCCTCTACAAGAGATAATTGTTGGTGTCTTGGGGGGGGGAAAATAATCCATAGCACCGTCACTCAAGCGAGCTCTGATATCATGTAGAAATCAATAATATTGGATTTCAATTATGCCTTGCATGGCGTATCAGTTCATACATTTATAGAATGAGTTTACAAAGATATTGTTACATATAGATTTGGCATGCGAAATATAAAAACAATGTATGTGACTCATGTCGAGACACATGATAAAAATTTTTATATTTTTTTTTTTTTTTTTTTTTTTTTTTTTTTTTTTTTTTTTTTTTATTTTTTAAAAAAAAAAAATTTTTTTTTTTAATTTTTTTTTTTTTAAATTTTTTTAATTTATTTTTTTTTTTTTTTTTTTTTTATATATATATATATATATATTTATATATTTTATAATATTTATTAATTTTTTTTTTATTTTTTTTTTATTTTTTTTATATATATTAAAACCAACTCCTTTTTTGATAATTATTTTTTTTTTTTTTTTTAATAAAAAATATTTTTTTTTTTTTTTTTTTATATTTTCTATTTTTTGTTTTAAATTTTTATTTTTTTTTTTAAAAAAAAATTTTTTTTTAAAAATTTTTTTATTAAAAAAAAAAAAATTTTAAATTATTTTAAAAAAAAAATATTAAATTTATAATTTTTAAAATTTAACACTTGGTCTAATATCATGGATGATAAGTAGGTGTAATTTTTAGAAATTTCAAATTTAAAATGAGATGCTATGTGCCATGTATGAGATAATGAATGATAGGTTGTCACCTAAATGACCACTATAACTTTGGGTTTTCCTAAGAGATCCTGGTTATAGTGTGGTTACGTAGTTGAATTCTAGAACAATGGAACGGTCTAGGACATGCCTTATTACCGGCATGCCTCCAAAGGGCTGACCCACATCCTTTTATTCGGGGTTTGGGTCATGACAGTTTAATCTTGGTAGGGTTTGCACTAGACCACTAAGATAGATGATAGAAATACACTCATACTTGTGGATATCTGACTATGGTACGAGCAGTCGAGGACAAGCACCGACAACCCTTTGTCGTCTTCTTTTATACTCTTCACTCTCATATGAACTTTTCTCCCTTGTTCCCAAAATGCGTCAGAATGTTTTGGGGTTTCTGAGGCTAAGGAAGAAGTATGAGAGGGAGTTTTAGGGTTTCTGAGGAGTTCTAGAGAGATTGGAGTCTCTCACTCTCGTTGGATCTCTAACTCTCTGGAGGTGGGGGTCCCATGTGACACGTGTCTAGGTAGACACACACATGGACTCCTCGCTCCCTCTTTCATTGGGAGAGGTTAGTGTGGGGTGGGCCCCACACTAACCCTACTTTAAGTGAAGCATGGATTCTGTTCTAACTCTATTCGTGTAATATTCGAGAGTAAGGTCCAGCTGCACATGCTCTCGGGTTCTGCGACTGGACCCTTGTAGTCGGACAATGTTAATTTGTTTTACTCTATCCAATTTCTTGGGAAGGTTAGCTTACTGTATTACCCTCCTGGGCTAGATGCTAGCATCGTCGTCGAATCCACCCTAATCTACAGTGGGAAGACTTGTCACGTGCCGAAATCCAAATTAGTATGGGATTTTGGGGTGCGGGTCTTATAAGGTAATTATGTATTTGTCACTTCATAATTCAAGTGGTATCAGAGTGAGGCTCACAAGGATGTATAAAAGTGATGATGAATGGAAACACTTCAACAAGTGGTATCAGAGCAAGACTCGTGTAAACTTGTGTAAATGATGGTGATAAAGGAAAGCACGTCAGCATGGATGATCAGCTTAAAAGGGAACAACTAGATGATTTGGAAAGTAAAAATAGAATTGCTACAAGGATCTACATGCATATTGAGGCTGACACATCAAAGATGCAAATAACTTCCGATGTGGAACGAAAAGCATTAAACCAAAAATTCGTTGATTTTATTCGGCAATGTGGGCCGATTATGCCTTTCATTATGTGTCCATAAAAATATCAGCACATTCAATGTGAACAAAGTTTGAAAGCCTATACAAGAGGAAGGATGTTGGTAACAAAATTTTCTTAATAAAAAAACTAGTCAACTTAAAATACATAGAAGGAAACTCAGTTGCAAGCCACTTGAACGAGGTACAAAGTATTGTGAATACTCTCATCTACGAAGATGATATTTGATGATGAGTTGCAAGTGCTATTACTTCTCAACTTGTTACCGAATATAAGACAAGTGACTTGTAGTTTGTTGAATGAAGATGCAAGGAGTTTATCTTTGGGTTCAGCTCAACAAGAAGGTGTATTTGTCATGGAAAACTGGGGGAGAAGGAAAAACAATTCAAGAAAAGCAATAACATGCTTTTACTATGACAAAGAAGGGAAAAATTTAGAGTAAGGAGACCCATATAATGTTTTCTTCTTCTTTGTTTTCTTTATTAATGTGTCATTCTTTTGATTTGTGAGGAGGTCCCAACAAAATCGTCGACAAACTATTACAAGTGTCCCAAGACCAATTTGAATAGTTTCTTCACTAACCTTGTTTCTACCATATTTCTTCAATTTTATATATATATATATATATATATATATATATATATATATATATATATATATATATATATATATATATATATATTGTGCCATGGAAACACCCCTCTCTCTCTCTCATATAATTACACAAGATAGATATATATCCCTCTTTAAAAGCCAATTTTGGTCATGGTTCTATAAGTGATTAGCTCACCTCTTAAAATATTGTTTTTATTGCATACGCAATCAAATTCATTGTAAAACATAAGGCTAGAACATTCTTTATTACTGTACCCACTTAATGAAAGAAAAAGATAAGACTTATTTATCTCTATATTATCAGGCATTACTTTATTTCTTAGGTGCCAAATATGACTTCTATTACAAATAATACATTAATAAAAGTGAAAGTTTTTCTAGTCGATCTAGAGAATTTCACTAGTCTGGGATTAATATTTATTCTACATGTTTCGTCCAGAAATCTTATCCGTGGCCCACCAATCTGATTGGACCTGCAAGACAAAACAGAAGGCAAAGGGGAGGCGGGCCTATATCCTTGGGTCCACTCTGATGCCAAAGTCAGGAATCTGTGAATAGTCAATGGGCTCGGTATCCAAGCCCACTTAAATATTTATGGGGTAAGTGAAGGATTCTCAGTCCGAAGTGGCAGAACAGAAATCTCTAAGAGAATGAGAGTATTAAATGTTGTGTACCTATATTTTTGGGATTCGGGGGCAATTTATAGTGAATAGTGCATTGCCGTAAAGTCGTTTTTACCCCTAACGGTTGTGGAGATGACTATTTTACCTTTTAATCTTTAGAGGATGCTAAATGGGCCGGATGGGCCCAAGTAGAGGGGCTGGGCCCAGAAACTGATTAATGGACCGTTCATTTATGTCTTGTTGAGAGGGCATTGACGTGGACGTGACCCTCCATCTGGCGTCTATGTGGACACTGGACAGGATCTTTCACATTGCAACGCTCTATTAGGCAGTTGGTGAATTTACCTACCACTACAGTTTGTTGGATAGAGTTGAAATTTTATAAGCAGGTAGTCCAGATGAACCTTTGCACACATGTCAAATTTCAATCCAAACAAAGTTGGTCAAGTGACCAAATAAAGCTTTAAAAATCAATGAAAGAATTGAATCTTTTTTGAGAGGAAATAGACAATTAAAAATACAAGCAAAGGTGCACGATTGAATTTGCACCTAAAATTTGACAAGTGGTCAACTTAGATCATTTCCTAGATATCCATATAGTTGAAATTGTCCTATCATCCTTTCATGTGGTAAAAATAGATAAATGCTTTCTTCCCAACAAAAAATGATATACTTTTGTTTCATTAGATTCCAATTTTGACTATCATAAGGTGAGATTAAAAAACGTTTTGCCTCAAAGGAATTCAATTTTGAACGTCGTAAAGGTTACATACTCCCTACGGAACCTTAGAGATGATTGTCTATTAGAATATAGAGAACCCCCATATCTCACCAGTCTAGTTCCAACTTTAAATAATCTGGAAAGGTGTTTAAAATGCAATTTTAAAGTTTTATTATATTCTCTGTTCCACCACCACCACCTGGGGAAAAAATTATTTAAAATAAGAAAAAATTACTCATATCATCTCTGGACTTTGGTCTAAATACACTTACTACCTTAAAGTTGACAACAATTACAACTGCCCCCAAATTCTAATAGTGTTATATAAAAAATTTTAGAGGCAATTTTACCCTTATTGCATTTACAAACGAAATAGGTGAAATGATTTTTTTAACCCTCTATAAATATGAAAGGGTAAATTACACAGACACCCCCTCTACTGTTGTGAAATTAACAGAACTACCCTGCTTTTTCAAAAGTTACACAGAATACCCCTCTAACAATGCTATCATACAATCTCACCCCTACCGTTACTTTCAACTTAACGGCAGATGGTCAAAATTTTTTAAAGACAAAAATACCCTTTGTTCCTCTTTATTCTCAAATGAAAATCTCTCTTTGTTCCTCTTTCTTCTCCAACTACCGCCTGTGTGTTCTTCTCCAACGATTTGAGGAGGTCTATAGATTTGGAAAATTGGGAGAAATTAACAAGGAGTTTACCAGCTTCAAGTTTGTTGAAAACGAGAACAAAGGAGTACTAGCTTCCTTCATCTTAAAGAACAAGCTTTCAATCTTCAAGGAGAAGTGAAACAGAACAGTTTGAGAAAAGGGTTTCAGATTTCAGGGCTTCTTCTTCTGCAATTTCTCTGTTCTGATTTCTGGAAATTTTTTGGCTAGCTGTTGAACAAGTTGCAGATGCAACAACAGATGGGTTTTAGCGGTGATGGTGGAGGTGGTGCTGCTGCTGGTTTTGAACCCACAAGACTCTCAAGATTCCGGTCAGCTCCGACGTCTTGGTTCGACTCTCTGCTTCCAGATGATGAGCTTCTTCCACAAACCCAATGTCTTTCTCAAGCTCCTGTGAACAGTTCTTCAACAACCAATTTTAGGAACTTTGAAAATTTTATTTCAGCTGAGGCCGACCCCAACTTCTTCCAGACTTCCATGGCTGCACTTGGTCACAGCAGTTTCTTCAGACAGAACAGTTCTCCGGCGGAATTTTTTTTCTCAACTGAATTCACCTTCGGGTCTTGGGTGTGATGAATTTGGGTCAAGCTTTATGAGTAGTCTCGAGTTTCCTCCGTTGCCTGATATTCACTCAAACAAGCGTTCAAGGGAGAGAAATTCTGAACAAGCAGCAGTTAATTTGGCTCAATTGGTACTAATCTGGAATGTATGGAAATTCAATCGAAGTATTCTAGGGTTTAAGATGAAGGAAGAGATGGAGGAATAAGGGTATTTTTGTCTCAAAAAAAAATTGAGCCTCTACCGTTAAGTTGAAAGTAACGACATGAGTGATATTGTATAATAGCATTGTTATAGGGGTATTCTGTGTAACTTTTGAAAAAGCAGGGTAGTGCTGTGTAATTTCACTACAGTAGAGGTGGTGTCTGTGTAATTTTATCATGCTGACATCAGCAATTAACGAAAAAAAAAAAAGGACCTTTATGTAATCTTTTTTTTTTTTTTTTTTTTGGTAAAAGACCTTTGTGTAATCATGTTTAGTATTTAAGGGTAATAGGTGTAATTATTATCAATTTTAAGATAATAAATGTATTTGGACCAAAGTCCAATAATGGTATGAATAATTTTCCCATTATGACAGTCAACACTCTTAAGACATGTTACCTCCTTCAAAACACTCTTATGAAACCTATTGTGAAATTAATTCCAAACTGTAGAACCGCATCTCTAGTGAAACCGATTGACCACAAGGCTTGAATTTTGAATCGATTACTTCCATACCAAAACAAATGAACCAAGAGCCAACTATTTATGAATATCCGGCACAGATGGAGGGTTTAATTCCTGCAGGCCCAATCGGTATCACACAACAGGATAAATAAATAAATCCAAACCATTGAATATAAGGTCCAAGTGCACGGTCTAAGGAATGGAATCGGCAACCAACAATCACAATCCAATCCCAAGTCGGATCAGTCAGGATCCGGATTGACTCAGCCCAAAAACATTCCCAGAATCCGCCTTACAATAGTGGAAAAAGCAGTCACAGAGTGATTCAACACACTAAGACGGGATAGGATAGGCAGTTCGATCCATGCTATTGAACCATGTTTGAATAGGAAGAGGACACCATCTAATTCAGGTATCAAATTGGGGCCTTAATTTAACCGTACAGCACGCATTCATTTAACACCTTTGTATTAAATGATGCGATTTCAATTTAACACTGCAATTTGGTCTTGATTTGATGTGTAATGAATAAAATCAAAACTGAACCATTTATTAAACGGTTTCAAATTACTTAACAAAACCGATTATTAATCGATTTTGATTTTTAAAACGATTTCGTTGCCGGAAGGAGAGGAAGAGTTAAGAACAAAATAGAAAGAAAACCAAGGAAATCATTAACATAATTTTAATCATATATGAAAATGAACTTATGATTTAAAAGTATATCATGTAGAAAGCATTAAAATGTAATTTACTTCTACAAACATAAACATTTAGCATTAAGGGATTAAAATAAAAGTTCAGTCGGTTTTAACGGTTCTAAATAGTCAATTTAAATGGTTTCATTCTTGAAACCAAATCCAACTGTTTAACTAAACAAATGAAATCAAAATCGAACCATTTAATAATCGATTTCATGGTTTCAATTTAAAAAATCCGGTTCGATTTCACACTTTCCCTAACATTGGCAATGGTACAGAATTACTCAAAATTGTGTATTTTTCAACATTATTTTTTTTGCTCTCTCTTGACAAAGCAACTCATGGAAAAAAAATCATAACAAAGTCTTAAGTGGATTGACCTCAAAATTAACATATAAGTAGCAGGTGGAGTCCACCTGTAACTAAAATTTAGACTCCACCGACCCACCATGTGGCAAATATGGTCGGTAGGAGACCTGCACCCCACACCCAAGAAAATAACCAAATTCCAAAAAAAAAAAAAAAAAAAAAAATACAGAGCCGGGGTTTGGGTGGGGGAAGATATGTAGATTAACTATACCAGAAGACGGTAAAAGGAAGGAGAAATGTCATCAAGATCAGCAACATAATTACAAAGTGACTGCGTCAACACGAATCAACTAATCAACATTGTGAAACCCAGGAAGAAGGGAAGTGATAAATCCAACAACAATCATCTGGACCTCCTTCACAATAATCCACCAGTTGACACCACCCCTTGCAGCAGGTTCTGCCTGGTTTTCATTCTCAGCTGGTTGATTTGTGTCATCTGCTGGCCGATTGTCATTCTCTGCTCCAGGTTCCACATCTGCAATAGGGAATATTTAACAATTTTATCCAGAAACAATATGAGCCCTTCCAAAACCAGCTAATTTTATAAATAAATCATTAAATGGCAATATCTTACTCCCAACCAATCATTCTTTTAGAAACAAAAACCCTCTTACATGGCAATGCAGTAAGATTGATACTACACTGACACAGCTGAATAACATATAAATAAAATAAAATAAAAAAAGCGTTACTCGGTGCATGAGTGATGCAGTATTATTCAGCCAACAACAGTCCATGTCAATGGGACCAGAAGATCAAAACCAGCCAGCCAATACTGTTCACGTGGTACTGTTAACGTAAACAGTACTAACAGATTTTAGAAGCTGATTTGAAAAGATGCTTTGAGACCTATCTAAGATCTAGAAGATCATTTGAGAGTTGTCCAAGATATTATTCTTTCTAAAAGATAAGATAGTTACTTTCCGAATCTAGATACTCCCTAAAGTTAATTACTTTCTATTTGGATTATTTCTATTTATAGTTTTTAGAAAGATTGCTTAGCTAGTAGAATATTGGAATCTCCTCCATCGTAAAGTTTCCTAAAAGAGTAAAAGTTGAGTTACTAAGTGAGGATTAGTCTCACCTTTTAAATTTGTACTCAAGTCTTTGGCTATAAATATCAATACAAAGGAGAAGCATTCTCAGGTAGAGAAAAAAACAAAGCTTGCTTGTGTTGAGTGGGTTTCCTAGGTTGTGAAACTCAGACAACCTAGGTGGGATTCCTAAGGTCATGTTTTTCTTCCATCCTTCTTCCTTTCCATTATTCATTCTTTTTCTTTCTTTGTTATATGAAAAAAAATCCCCCAAAAAGAAAGAACACTGTTCACAGTTTACTATTTAGAGGTTATTTTTGCTGAAACTTGTTGCTGCCATATCTCCCTGACCATCAGAACTGCTTGCAACTTAGAGAGCATATCCCTCCTTAAAAGGCCTAAGTTTGATGGGAGTTTGAGCCAATTCTAGCCATCCAATTGGTAGTCAACAAGTGAAAATATTTGCTGGTTAGTTCATATTTGTACTGTTCTGCTATGAGAAGCATTGCTCCTCGCTGTTCTAATGGTTGGATTTGTTGATTATGTTAGTGAGTCGATCCTCCTGTGGGGCTGGTTCCTAATGTATTGGAAACTCATCCTACATTAGCAAGTGCTCCCAAAGGTACAAGGTGGTAAAGAAAACAATAGGGAAGATAAGCGGTGGTATCTTCCCAGTTGGCGTAATTTACACTCAAGAGTAGTAAGAGACTTGCACCTTGGAACCATCTTGACAGGGGGGAAAAAAAAAAGAAAAAAAAAAGATAAAAAAAGAGCTTCAATAAAGGTCCAGTTTCATACCAGAACTCAAAAGTAAAGAGAAACATCCACAGAGGAATCATAGATAACAGCCTTGAAGTAAAAACAGCCAAAAAAACAAGAACTTGAGAAAATATTGAACCAAACCCCATGACTTCAAATCGCAAAGAGCAGATGATGTTAAAAGGTCTTGAAACTGGGCAGATAAGTAAATCTGATCAGTAAGAAGGGCTGCTCCAAATTGCAGCACAATCAAAGAATTTTAAAAATCTTCCTAAATATTCAGACAAGGAGAAAACCCTGTGAACTGAAATCACAAACAGCAGAACCTGTTGGATGGCCTTGAAAATTGGTCGAGAAGTAGACCTGCTCAATAGGAATTGCCGTTCCAAATTGTAGCATGATCAGAAAACACAAAAAATTGCTACTGAAGTTTCCTGTTCACATAGGGAGTTTGAAAAAGGCCACTACCTTGCGGTTTAAGAGAAAAATACTGAAGTCACCATTTGGAAAATAATTCTCTTGTCAATCAGCATCTCCTTCAACTATCTTTAAGCCATAGTTGTCAAGGCACCAAGGTAAATCAAGGCGATGGAGGCCTGACTGGGTGCCTAGGCGACCAAGGTGCCCGCCTAGGCGACCAAGGCGCCTGATTTTCCAAGGCGACCCAAGGCAGCCTGGGCGACGCCTTGACAACTATGCTTTAAGCCATATGGACAGCAGCCAAAGGAATACCAAGAAACTCCACATGTGAAGGAGGAAGAACTTAGAAGGGACTCTCAAACCTCCAACCAGTTAATGGAGAGTGCAATCACTAATTATCCTTGCTCTGATACCATGTAAGAATGTAAAGAAGGATCAGATCATGCACAACAGTGTGATGTAGAAAAACCAGAAAAGGAGAGAAGTAGATGGCACAGGGAGAGAACAGAATCGCTATAGTCTCCCCACACCTTTATTTATAATAATAAAAATACAAGATAAGTCTCAGCTAGACTCTAGCCGAGAGTAACAGTTGTAAAAGGAAAGTAAAACAATCTGTTCACTAAGTAACACCAAACCAGGTGACACCTAGACAACGGACAAAAACAACGTAAAACTTAACAGGCATAATAAGAACATTATAGTGGATCTGGGTTTTAAGTTAAGGTTAGATAAATGGATATTATGTGTGCTACTCTAGACAGTTAAGGTTTCTCACAAGTTAGCTAGTTTTGCTGCTTCTAGGGTTTATCAATTCAATGGGGTGACATGTATCCCCCATCACTTATTGATGTAACTCATACTTTGTTTTCTTCTTCTAGTTGGTGTTATTTTTCTGTTTTTTCCACCGAAAGAAAATAATATATTCTGACATGTGAATGAAAATGGAAATGAACAGAACTAAACAGAAGGGAGTGGTTTGGGGACCATTAAACGTCAGACTAGGGAATTCAAGTAGCAGGACATATACATCCATTCATGTATCAAGTTATACATAAATCTATGGTTAAAAGCATCATATAACCTTGCACTTGTACATACTGATACCATTGAGCATCAAGCATGAAATATGTTGATGCATGTAACCTGTGTCCATGCTTGCATAGGAAAGCATGCACATATAGTAGAGATTACCAAGAAAAAATGTATAGGTGAGAGAACGGAAAAGAAGTTACCTCCGCGAGCAGCATTCTCATCCTCCTGCCTAGCAGCAGGGCCATTCTCAGCCCTGAGAACAGCTCGTGGTTGTGGAGGCGCCCCTGCCCTCTGCATGCCTTGTGAAAGCCACCGAATTAATGGTGTGAGAGCTCCAGTCTGATATCTGCAATATTTGCACGTTGTGTATAAATACCAATTTATAAGGGTAACAGTAAAAGGATTTCATTTTATTTCTCTGGTCCCTCCCCTCTTGCAATTTAACAGCAACTAATCGCAGTCACACAGGTCAATATACAATGGGATGGAAGTGTCTTCCTCAACAGCCATATCCAAATGATTAATCCAGTAAATCTTATGTCAGATGAAGATCAATATGCACGACATAATCCCACCAAAAAGAAGAAAATACATAACAAGTTCAGCTACTTACAAGTAAACAAGTGACGCAAATAACACTAGAAGAATGAGCCTTTGTCTTGATCCATCTTGATTGAAAACAAAAATTACAGCTGCCAGCTTCAGTATGAGGAACAAGTCCAGCTGAAATGCGAAATGAAATCTCCTGACGACAATTTGTCTTTGTGGAGGATGCTGTGGACGTCCCTCCTGTCCATGCTCCTCACCAACTGCTGCACCCTCAGTAGGACTAGTCCTCCTGCTACCACAAATACAAACACACAAAGAAACAAATTTTACAATTAATGACAGAGGTGGGAACTTAACATAACGTATCTACTGATACAACCAAAAGAGAATATCATCAAACAAAAGCCAAATATTCAATGAGGGTATCAATCGGAATGGGTCCCTCATAAAAACTACCTACAGAGCAATTACTTACAACTAGTGAACCTTTTTTTAATTTTCTTTTTCCTCCAAGCTGATTCTTTTGCTTTAATAAATAGCAGAGTGAAAGCTAACTTCGGAAGAAGGCAGCACATACGACCCCAGATTTGCTTTCATAGCTTCCTATGTCTATTACATATTGAATCCCAA
Organism: Protea cynaroides; assembly: GCA_028583415.1. Classification (NCBI taxonomy): domain Eukaryota; kingdom Viridiplantae; phylum Streptophyta; class Magnoliopsida; order Proteales; family Proteaceae; genus Protea; species Protea cynaroides. The sequence goes on along the minus strand of CM053272.1, from coordinate 14,076,801 downwards.
TTCAAATCCATTTGAATCACAAAGCAAAAGAAAGGAGCAGTTCTCAACAGAGATAATGACCAATGCAATCAAGAATCCTCTCTTTTAGACAAGGTTTCAAGTCCTGTATTGCTCAGAATATCAGCAACAGAAGTATTGTGTGGATATGAGGGATAAACTTAGACATATCAGAGATTTAAGATGCAAACAAAAAATTGTACGTAACTAGAAACTAGATACAGATAATGCAACTTCTATTTTATCCACCTTCCTGATGATTTCATGTATGGATTTGAAACATTAGAACCCAATGATCAGAACTAGTCATCACAAAATCGATGCATTTATTGAATTTTCTTGGGCAGAAACAGAAACAATAATTTCCCATATTTAATGTAGCTACCTTCAAGTAAACCACAGTAGCTTGGCGTTTTTCACTGAAGAACAATATATAAAAGATAAAAAATAAAAATAAAAAGAGTGGAGAAGAAAATGGAATGTAATAATTTCAGAATTCTGCTTCATAAAGAGCTTTCTTATTTCAACAGTCTGCACACCAAATCTTTGGCTATGAATCTCAGCCTTTCTTAGTCTCAAGCACCCTACACTTCAATATTTGCAGATGAAATTCCATGCCATAATAGTTTTTCTCATGTCTACAAAAACTAGACTGATAGATATAATTTCCCATATTTAATGTAGCTGCCTTCAACTAAACCACATTAGCTTGGTTTAAGCCCTTTAACTTAGATAAAACATTTAAAATGCAATCGCTGATATATTTGTACAACATGACTGATAGTTTTGGTACCATTTGATACTAAAGGAACAAACACACTCACAATTAGTGGAGTATCAGCAGGCTAAAAAACAATGGATAAATTACAGATGAGGTACCCAATGTTTAGAAAACTACGTTTAGTGTGCTCCATGTTTGAAAAATTATGTTTGGGGTTCCAAAACCAGGATAAAATTAACTTGCTAAGTCAAATAATTCATATTCCCAACTTTATCCATAAAAGAAAGCAACTCATATTTAAGTTATAATATGTTTATCCTTTCCATCCTCAAGCACCCTCGTCCATGGTCAGTGACCTGAGAGAATCCGACAGGTGAACCCGCTGGAATACGGCAACATTCTTTCTTGATTCTTTATATGGTTGCAGAGCTATCACCTCTTGGATAGAAATAGAGCAACGTATTAGTACTTTCTGATCTATCAGTTGATCTATAAGTGTGAAGTTTCTGCTTAATGTCTAGAATTATTTCAGTTGGATCACACTGCAGAAAGTAGGCTGTCTTATTACGCTTAACATGGATATACATTGTCTGCAATAAACACAAAGGTTTCATGTCGTCGAGATGTGCAGGTACCCCATTAAAAAAACCAGAAATAAGAATGAAGAACAATAGACAAAGCATTTGGAGATTCCTCTAAGAGATAATGGAATCAGATAAACCCATGAAGAGCTTGATATTGATGATTTTCCCCACAATGGGATATCAAGCAACTACACATACCAAAAGAAAGAAGGGGGGGGAGGAGAGAGAGAGAGAGATGAAACAAAGAATCAGAAGATCAGAACTCCCATAGAAGACAATAATTTGACCGATAATTAAGACCAACCAATAACTTGAAATTTCTTCAATGGGCAGCAGTTACTAAGACGACACCCTAAACAAGAAAAGTACTCCCATGCTAGAATTTCCTCATTACTCTTATCTTTCTGTTCGAATCACAAACCCTAGCTTAGCAGTTATCACTTAGGCATCCCGGAAACACCATGAGATACATGGCCCCCACCTGTATTCCAAGACAATGAAAACAGTACTGAGCAGTTACCTTAAGCCCTATTTCATATACTGACGACACAGGTGATGGCTCTGGTCCCAAATTAGAGTCTGGTATGGGTTGCGGAGTTGGATTTGTTGGATTAGTTGGCAGGTTGCAGCGAAAAGGAGAGAGGTGGCTGTGTTTAGGCAGTTGCAACTGTAAATTATAAAAGAGAAATAAAGGAGAAGGGGAAGGGGGGAAGGGAAAGAGAAGAAGACTGCTGTAAGGGTGGGAGTCACAACATTGTGTTGTGATTCCCTATACAATTCAACATATATAATAAAGAGCAAACAACCCTAGAAGGGTACAAAAGGAAAAGCAATAAAATAATAAGAGAGAGAGAGAGAGAGAGAGAGAGCTAGCTAATCTTGATAGCCCCTCTCTCTCCTCTCGACAACCCAATAACACTCCCCCTCAAGCTGGAGCATATACATCAATTATGCCCAGCTTGTTATAAATATAAGCAATTCTCCCACTCCCGAGAGACTTACTAAACACATCAGCTAGTTGTTCCCTTATATGAACATGAACTGGAGAAATTATCCCTTGCTGTAACTTTTCACGATCGAAGTGACAATAAACTTCAATGTGTTTCGTTCTTTCATAAAACATAGGATTAGAAGCAATATGAATAGTAGCTTGGTTATCACACTACAATTGCATGGAAGACTGGTCTGGAAAGCCAAGCTCAATTAACAACTGCTTGATCCACATCAACTCACAAATAACATGTGCCATAGCACAATATTCAACCTCTGCATTGGACCAAGCAACAACAGTTTGCTTCTTACTCTTCCATGACACAAGATTTCCGCCAACAAAGGTACAACAGCTAGTAGTAGACAGCCTATCAATAGGGAAACCAACCCAATCAGCATCTGAAAAGCCCTCAATAGGTCTATGTCCATGGTTAGAGTACAGTAGACCATGGTCTGGAGCCTTCTTGAGATATCGTAGAATACGAAAATTAATATCCCAATGAGATGAGGAGAAAACAAAAACTGACTCACAACACTAACCAGGAAGGCCACATTGGATCAGGTCACAGTGAAATAATTTAAGTTGCCTATTAGTTTGCAATACCTCTCAGGGTCGCTCAAAACATCATTACTATCAGCTGTGTTGTATGTTCGGGTCCATAGGAGTATCTACAGGCTGGGACCCTAACATCCCTGTCTTTGTAAACAAATCCAGAACGTATTTCCATTATGAGAAATAAATACCTTTCCTAAACTGAGTCACTTCAACACCAAAAAAGTATTTTAATCTGCTTGGATCCTTGTAGTGAAACTGTTGATGTAGATGACTCATCAAACTAATGATTCCCTTATAGTATCATCTCCTGTAATCACACGTCATCAACATATACAATCAGAAAAATTCTCCCTGCACTGGACTGACGATAAAACATTGAGTGATCACTATCACACCATGATAAGCCAAAACCAAGAACAACTTTAATGAAGCAACCAAACCATGCTCAAGGAGAGTATTTCAACCCATATAAAGACTTCTTGAATTTACACATCAAAGCGGACTCCCCTTAGCAACAAAACCAAGTGATTGCTCCATATAAACCTCTTCATGGATATCACCATGAAGGAAACATTCTTCACACCAAGTTGGTGCAGTGACCAATGATGGGAAACAACAAGAGAGATCAAAATACAAACTGAGGCAAGCTTGGAAACAGGAGAAAAAGTGTCAAGATAATCAACAGTATAGACTTGAGCATAGCCTATGGTTACCAGGTGAGCCTTCAATGATTAAGAGAACCATAAGGGTCGACCTTGATAGCATAAACCCAACAACAACCAATAGCAAACTTGCTTGCAAGAAAGGGCACAGATCCCATGTATGATTTTCCTCCAAGGCCAATAATTCCTCCACCATAGTTGTCCTCCAGCCAGGACTAGATAATGCCTCTGTAACAGACTTAAGAAGTGGGTAACATGCAATAGTGGATAAACAGAAAAGAAACAAAGGAGAAAAACAGGTGTAAGACACAAAGTTTGAAAGAGAATGTTAAGCACAACTCCAAACACCCTTACGATAAGCAATAAGAATATCAAGGTCAAAGGATGGAATGCTTAACTCAAGAGAGGGGTCAGAATCTGCAGGCAAAGAAGATGTGGCAGGGGCAAGAGAGTTAGGGGGTGCAAGATCTACTCGAAGATGACGTGTAAACATGTTGAATGGCTGGCGGAAGCAAAGGAGCGAGCGATGTAGGCACGGTAGCAAGTTGCATGGTTTAAAATCTCACCGAGATCTCGAGATAGATCTCGGTAATCTCGCTAGTCTAGACACTAGCCGAGACGAAATTGAGGTCGATAACTCATCTCGGCGAGATCTCGGTGTTTACGACTAATTTCGTCAATTTCTCACGAGATCTCTGAGAGAAATTGCTTTTTGACATTTTTTTCCAAATGATGTTCTCGGTAGAGAACTCAACAAGAATAGGTAAGTTGGTGTTTTCTCTACTTTTTTGAAGAAAACTTGATTTCTTCCTCATTTTTTCTCGGTTTGATCTTTGAATTTGCCTCCGGTGGTGCTTCGGACTGCGGGGATTGTTGTAGGAGCTTTGTATCAACCGTTGAAAGTAAGATTCTTGCTCAAAAATGAGATTTTTACATGAGGTTATGAGAGGAAAAAAAAAAAAAAAACAGAAGTTTGTAGAATGTATGATGATAGTAGGATGGATCATCTACAAGACTCTATGTATTATTAGACATCGTATGTGGATTGTGGAGTTGTGGATTATGGGCTCAAGGGGACTATGGGATCATCCAGTATTGAACATTTGAACTATGATGTAATGATTTATAATGAAGTGTTATTTTGTTTCTCATTCCCCTAATGCATTATGTTATTGTCTCATTAGCCATCTTTGATTGAGTATAATAACCAATATTAGATTAAGTTTACAACAGACTTCAGCGTTTACTACCAAAATATGGGTGTAAATCCAAACAACCACAAAGAGTCATTATTTTTACAATTTTAGGCTCTAAATATATTCATGTATATAAAAATGAGGTTTCCCTAAAGTTTGAGGCTTAAAAAATGAGTTTTGGCCACCGAGACAGCCTTTTTACCCTGTCTCGGTGTTTTTACACTGTCTCGGCGAGGAGGCTGAGACTCCTTCGAGACATGAAATTTTAAACCTTGGCAAGTTTTGGAACTTGCGAAACATAATGTTGGACAACATAAGTAGGAAGACCATCATCTAACTTAACTCAAACACAACAAAGGACCCATCCGAATATGTGGTGGACTCAAATAAATTAACATCAGCGGTGACAAAGTATGCAACTTAGGGGGAAAACAACGATAACCCTTTTGAGTATGAGGATAACCAAGGAAAATAAACTTTAGAGCCTTGGGATACAACTTAAAGAGATCAGGTCGATGATCACAAAAAAAGAAAACACACCCAAAGACGCAAGGAGGGAGAACAAACAAAGGGTCAGAAGGAAACAACAATGAATGAAGAATCACACCATCTAAGATAGAAGAAGGCATGCGATAAGATAGCACGCAGTTAAAACAGCGTCAGCCTAAAAATGTTAGTCCACCTTCATTTCTAATATAAGGGACTAAGTAACTTTTATCAGAAGGCGATTCTTACGTTCCGCTACACCATTCTGTTGAGGGGTGTTGGGACAAGAAGATTGATGAATCATACCCTGTGCAACCATAACCTTAAAAAAACTGGTCTGAAACTTATTCCTTGGCTTTGTCATTGCGGAAAACACGTATAGAGGTTTGGAATTGGGTTTGAATTTCAGTAATAAATGCATAAAAGATAGAAAACAATTCACAACGACATTAAATAAATCCAAGTAACCTTGGAAAAATCATCAACAAAAGTAACAAAAGACTTGAATCCCAAATTAGATGTATCAGGACAAGGACTCATACATCAGAGTGAACTAAAGAAAATGGTGCATAGACTGCGTATTGACTCGAGGGAATAACTCATATGATGGAGCTTCCCAAACTGACATGACTCAAATTCTAAAATGCTCAAAGAACTATAATGGAAATCAAGTTTCTTCGAACTCTGCAAGGACACAGTAAGAGAGAAGTAAAGAGAAGGGGAAAGGGAAAGAGAAGAAATGTTTTTGTAACTTTGGGAGTCACAACATTGTGTTGTGATTCCCTATTCAATTCAACATATATATTAAGTAGAGCAAGCCCTAAAATGGTACAAAAGGAAAAGTAAAGAGAGGAAGAGAGAAACAACGCTATTGGGATAAGCCTGATACCCTATCTCTCCCCTTGACAACCCAATAACAAAACAAAGCCAGTATTGTAGCTATTTAGACAGGGATTGTCCACAGAAAGAATAATAAAGAAATGTAATGGATTAGTACCTTCTGATTGGAGAGTTGAAGAGCTAATCCGGAATCCGGCTATACTCTTTCTTGAATCTCTAAATAGTTGTAGAGTTATTCCGGTCGGGCAGGTTCCGACAATTCCGGCAGATTTACCAATCAGATTTCGGGGTATTGTGAGCCCATGGGAAGGGTGCTTGAAGATGTAAAGGAGGAACATGTTATAACTTAAATATGACTTGCTTTCTTCCTATGGGTAAAGTTCATAATATGAATTATTTGGCGAGAGTAGGTTAAGCTTATCCTGGTTTTGGAACCCCAAACATAATTTTCAAACATGAGGTACCTTAAAGTCTTAAACGTAGTTTCCACAAACATTGGGTACCTCATCTATAATTTAACCAAAACAATTAAACAATGCAGATTGCACCATAATGGATACACATAGAAGACACTAAAACATGATTTAGTAAAATGGATTGCAGAGTTGAGCTCCCCAAAAACATATTCAAGTAAAGAATCCAATTGCTTGGTTATCTCAAACAAGAAGCCACTGAAAATCTGAGTAGAAAGAAAAGCCATGGCATCTGTCGCTAATACCATCTAATGTCCTTCAATGTATCACATGATTCGCATAAGATTCATAAACAGTAAAAGGAAGTCAAATCCAAAAAGACATTATCAAAAGCTAAACACTAAATTGTCACCAAATCTGAAGTCAAACTCACGTTGGTATACTGTAAGTAAGGGGAATAAGGGTGTTTGTAGAAAGTCCGGACATAGGTCCCATGCATTGAAGAACAGGAACAGCATAAATGCCAGCACCACGGTTATTCTGCTCCTGGTTCTGTAAAGGGATTAATCCTGGAACAAGTGCAGGGTACATAATAGGATACATCTGAAAGTCACCATTGGAAGAGGTCAGGAACCCAGAAAATGCTGGCACCTGAAATAAAAGACATTCCAGGAAAGCAAAGGATAAGGAAAATTGTAGAAAGTCTTCTTTTTTAAAAGGAAATGTGAAGCATTATCAAATTCACCTTAAAGGGCCACAATGCTTGACAATTTGGGTATGGGAAAAATGTACATCAACTAACAGAGTGTCCTCCAAGAGATATCAAAAAAAAAAAAAAAAAAGGAAGTTGCAATATTTATAGACACTAACAAAGTCCTAGTTGAACTTGTACTGCACACAAAAAAGCACATGGATGCTTGCCTACTCCAGACAGTGTTATATTTTATTGCAAGGTTCTTTTAGATCACTCTATCATCAGACTGCTCATTAGCATAATAAGAAAACAATAAATAAATAAAATTAAAGCACATATTGCTAATACATGTGGAGAAAGATGCAAAAGGATTTCTGAATCAATAGAAACTTGTGCATTTATAACTCTCACAGACTGTATGGATGATGAACAGTTTACGTTTGTTACGAAGTTGGCCCATAGGCCCATAGACCCACTGGGACCCACTAGATATAGCTGGCGCTAGCTAACGCCAGCAATATCTAGTGTTGCTCCCCTTTCTCTTCCTTTTTTAATCAATTACAGATTTATTTCCTTTTATTTTATTATTGTAATCTTATTGTAATCTTTTCTTATTGTCTCTTCTTAGAATAGAGACTTTCCTTATAAATCTGTTTATTTTCTTTCTCTATAAATACAAGGTAGAGAGGAGAACTATTCAACGATTTTGGCTATAGCACATTGCTGAATATCTCTCTCTCTCTTCCTCTTTCTCTCCTCCTCAATCTTCTTCTCTTTTAATTTCTGATTGTATACTTTCTGGTTGTTTCTTTGAGAAATTGTTACATGGTATCAAAGCACTAGATCCTTGGCCATCACTGATCAAAAAACTCTTGGTTTGATTGGCCTTTGATATTTTTGCTCTCTCTATGTAACTACAATTTTTTATTTTACTACTACTAATTGGTGATCGAGATTACATCTACAAATGTTGTTGCTAAATACTACTACTTTGTGGATTTCTATATTTGATCACCCCGTTGGTAAGGTTATTATCCTCTCCTTGACATCCATCAACCCCTTTGAGCTTCTCTTTTCCTTTGGCCTCTCGGTGGCGGAACCGAGCTTTGGACCTTGTCATTTACCCTACTACTACCATCTACCTTTACCCACGCTAAGTCTTTGGCCAATCGGTTGGCTAAACCGATAAGACATTTTTTTTTTTATATATATACATTGTTGTGGATTTTGTTCTCTATCATGATGACTGACCCTAAGCCCACTGAGGCTCAGATCATCTCCATAGAGTTGAAAGGAGTTTCTAATTATCTGTTATGGGTTCAAGCTATCAAAGCCTTTATTCTTTCTAAAGACAAAGCCACACTGTTAAATGATGAGCCCCCTGTATGTGATGTGAAAGACAGTGAATCTGTCAAATTGTAAAATACCTGATTAAGAGATAATTCTCAGGTTCAAACATGGTTGTAACAGTATTGATACCTCCATCCTACACACTGTAATGTTCCACAATACAGCCAAGGCCATTTGGGCTGATCTACAAGAGACATATGAGCAAGATAAAAATGTCTCTCGCATGTAAGACCTATATGAGCGGATGTTCACTTACTCTATTGGTGAAAAATCCCTGAGTGACTACTATGGAGGCTTCAAAGGGCTTATTGAAGAAATACAGGCTGTGCAGCCTCTTACCAAAGATTTGAGCAAAATCAAAGCTCAACAATCTGAGTTCTACGTTGCTAAATTTTTTGCTGGCCTTTCCCAGGAATATCAGAGTGTCAAAAGTCAACTTCTTGCAGGAGCCTCTATCCCTACCCTTAGCGAGACCTTCTTTCGCCTTCAGCGATTGGTCCCCCAAAGTGACTCTCCTGTCAAAGACACTTCTGCTTTGTTTGTCGGCCTTGGCCGAGGCCGTGGCCATGGATCCACTCTTGGTCGTGGTCGTCGTCCTCCTGGACCTGGCAATGGGCGGACATCTTCTGAAAAAGCTAATAAATATTGTACCCATTGTCACAAGACTAACCACATGGTGGAAAACTGTTGGGATATAAATGGTCGTCCTGATTGGGCCAATACCCTTGCCAACAATGTTATTACTAAGGATGCCCCATATCCCATCCAGGCTCCTACTACGCAGACATCTGCGCCATCCAATGCACAATATGAGGCCTTGCTCCGTCGGATTCAACATCTAGAGGCTACTGGACCACTACCCGCTGCCACCCTGGCCCACACAGGTTCAACTGCCTTGTTATCTACCACCCTTTCTACCCCTTGGATTATAGACTCTAGCTACCTGTCACATGATGGGACAGCCTTCTACCCTAACAGCCCTTAATGATACACCAAAGCCTGTCACTGTTTACCTCGCCGATGGATCATCTACCACGGCTTCCCAACATGGGAATATTACCCTTACCCCGTCCTTATCCTTGTCCTCTGTCCTTCATGTTCCCAAATTTCCTCTTAACCTTATGTCTATTAGTCAACTTACAAAATCACTTAACTGTGTTGCAACATTTTTTCCTTCTTATTGTACCTTTTAGGATCTCAGGACCAAGGCGACGATTAGTGGCGGGCGTAAGCATGCTGGTCTGTATTTTGGAGCTACCTGAACCCGTTCCCACCACTGCTACCACATCTACTTCCACCCCTCTTCAATGGCACCATCGGCTTGGCCATCTATCTCTTTCTAAGTTAAAGGCCCTTGTCCCTAGTTGCAAGTCACTCTCTACATTACAATGTGAGGCTTGTAAACTAGGAAAACATTATCGTTCCTCTTTTCCAACTAGTTATACACCTAGGCAATCTTCCCTGTTTTCTTTAGTTCATTCTGATGTTTGGGGACCTTGTCGAATTCCTAATCGGCTTGGTTTCTCTTATTTTGTAACATTTGTGGACGATTATTCCCGCATAACATGGCTCTACTTAATAAAAGAAAGATCTGAATTTATTAATATTTTCAAGGGTTTTCATAAAGAAATTGCCACTCAATTTGATACTCCTATCAAAGTTCTACGTACTGATAATGCCCTTGAATATGTTCAGTCTACCATCTCTGATTTCTGTTTTGCCAATGGCATTATACACCATACCAGTTGTGCTGACACTCCTCAACAAAATGGAGTTGCTGAGCGTAAAAATAGACATCTTTTGGATATTGCCAAGTCTCTCATGCTCCATATGAATGTTCCTAAGTATTATTGGAGTGATACTGTTTTAACTGCCTACTACCTGATTAACAGGATGCCTTCTTCTGTCCTCCACAATAAAATTCCTTTTTAACTTCTCTATCCTAATACTCCCTTATTTTTAGTTTCTCCTTGTGTTTTTGGTAGTACGTGTTTTGTCTACATCCTACATCCTAAAGTGGACAAATTATCTCCCCGGTCTATCAAATGTATTTTCCTTGGCTACTCTCGTACTCAAAAAGGTTACCGGTGTTTTGACTCTATTACTTGGCGCCATTTTGTCAATCATGATGTAACCTTTTTTGAAGACAAACCATACTACCCTATTCCTGTTCCCACCAATTTACCTTCCACTGATATTCTTTTACCTCTCATTCCTTCTGATGATGAACCCACCTCCATCCCATCTGTTTCTGAACCCCCCTCCATCCCACCCCAAACTTCGCAACCCTTACAGGTCTATACCCATTGCACTCAGGTTGCTCCACCTACTACGTCTACTGCTCCGGCTGCTGCTGACGCTGTCCCTGGTTCTGCGGTCGACTCTGACCTACCTATTGCTCTCCGAAAAGGAAAAAGAACTTGTACGCAGAAATCCTTGGTTACCTTTCCCATTGAGCACTTTATTAATACTGCCCATCTACCCATTTCTCAACGGCGACTTGTTTACTCTTTGGCTGCTACCTTTGTACCCACTACCCTATCCCAAGCCTTGTCCCATCCAAGGTGGCATGCTGCTATGAATGATGAAATAGATGCTCTGACCTCCTGTCAGACTTGAACTCTTGTTGACCTCCCACCTGGCCACTCAGTTGTGAAGTGCAGATGGGTCTATACTGTGAAACATAACTCAGATGGCTCTGTTGAACGGCTGAAAGCACGGTTAGTTGCCAAGGGGTACACTCAAACCTATGGGATAAACTATTTTGAGACATTCTCTCCTGTGGCCCGTCTCAATTCGGTACGGGTACTTGTTTCCATGGCTGTCAATTTTGATTGGCCCTTGTATCAAATGGATGTCAAAAATGCGTTCTTGTATGGGGATCTTCATGAGGAGGTATACATGGACCAACCTCCAGGGTATGTTGCTCAAGGAGGGAATTCCACTAAAGTTTGCAAGTTACTAAAAGCAATATATGGACTCAAGCAGTCCCCTCGTGCGTGGTTTGATAAATTTAGCACTGTCATTACTAATCTTGGCTTCACTACTTGCTATTCAGATCATTCTGTTTTTGTACATCGTCATTAGGCTACTGTTACTATCATTGTTGTCTATGTGGATGACATAATTATTACAGGGAATGATAAGTTGGGTATTACAAAACTTAAGTCTCACCTAAATACCCACTTTCAGATGAAGGACTTAGGACTCCTTCACTATTTTCTTGGTATTGAAGTAGTTCGAGGCCGTACTAGTATCAGTCTTTCCCGACGCAAGTATGTCCTCAATCTCCTTGCAGAAACAGGTCTTCTTGGCACTAAGCCGGTTGAAACTCCTATAGATCCACATCAGAAATTCGAAACATGTAATAGTCCTGAATATTCTGATATCAATATAGACGGTTGGTTGGGAAGTTAATTTATCTTACTGTTACTAGACCTGACCTTTCTTATGCTGTTGGAGTGGTGAATCAATTTATGCAAGCTCCTAAAGTTGTCCATTGGGAGGCGGCCTATCGTATCTTGCGCTATCTCAAGAAATCTCCAGGTACAGGTCTTGTTTATTCCCGACATCGCCATCTTGACATTGTTGGGTTTTCAAATGCTGATTGGGCTAGGGCAAATGGTGATAGACATTCCACTACAGGTTATTGTACTTTCGTTGGTGGCAATCTCGTCACTTAGCGAAGTAAGAAGCAAACCACTGTCTCCAAATCTAGTACTGAATCTGAATACCGTGCTATGGCACAGACTATTGCTGAATTAATGTGGCTGAAAAATCTTCTACAAGAGTTGGGATTTCCTATTTCTCAGCCTATGACCTTAAAGTGTGATAATCAGGCTGCGATCTATATTGTCAGTAATCCAGTGTTTCATGAACGTACCAAGCATATAGAAGTGGATTGCCATTTTGTCCGTGATGCGGTTTTGAAGAAATTTGTTGTCACTCCATTTGTTTCATCTTCAAATCAACTTGCGGATATTCTCACTAAACCTCTATTTGGACCAGCATATCGGTTGAACTGTTACAAGCTTGGATTGACCGATTTGCACATTCCAGCTTGAGGGAGGGTGTTACGAAGTTGGCTCATAGGCCCATAGGCCACTGGGACCCACTAGATATAGCTGGCGCTAGCTAACGCCAGCAATATCTAGTGCTGCTCCCCTTTCTCTTCCTTCTTTAATCAATTATAGATTTATTTTCTTTTATTTTATTATTGTAATCTAATTGTAATATTTTCTTATTGTCTCTTCTTAAAATAGAAACTTTCCTTATAAATTTGTTTATTTTCTTTCTCTATAAATACAAGGTAGAGAGGAGAGCTATTCAACGATTTGGGCTACAGCACATTGTTGTGTCGAAATCTCTCTCTCTCTCTTTCTCTTTCTCTCCTCCTCAATCTTCTTCTCTTTTAATTTCTAGTTGTATACTTGCTGGTTGTTTCTTTGAGAAATTGTTACAACATTATAAAAATACATTGTGCACATATTGTCCCCCCAACTCCTCTTTTCTTGCCATTACAAACAGATTAATTTATCAACATCTTTGTCAAATAGGATGAATAAACATAACTGGACTTTATCCATAGGAAGAAGCCACCCACTTTAGAATGGTTTTAGTAAACAATGTGTAACTATTTTGAGGAAGTTGTACTTCACCTCTTTCCATAATAAATGACTTTTTCTTCATGCATAAAAAATAAATATAAATCCATTTCCTGACCTCTAAAATGGTGATTGTCCTCATCAAATCTCCATAGACTGCAAACACATGCTCACACCTATAATTATGTCGTAAGATGTTTCTAGTGGTTTCCTTCTGACGATTTTGAGGATGCAGTCCAATACAAAGGAGACTTTCATGAAACATAACCATATTGAATGGAACTTCCTTGCTAAAATAACTTGTGGAGAAACTAAATTTTACAATATAAATCAATAACATTAGTGGGAAGAATATCAAAGTAATGAAGACACCTTGGGCACTATCACAGAAAATGAGAAGGAGAAGTAGTGATATAATAGGTGAACGGCTGATCGCAAATAAGTAACTAGAGATCTTCCCTTTGTAGGACAGCTATAAGACCAGCAATACAATGGAGCTGAATTTTGGGTGATGAATTAACAGCAAATAAAAAATAAATAAATAAATAAATAAGTGCAACTGAGATAAAGATGCTGAGATTGACAAGTAGAAAACTAGAGAAGAGAAAATAGAAAATGAAAAAAAATCTAAGTGATATAGGAGTGGCTCCGTTAACAGCAAGGCATTGGAACTTGCAACAGAGGTCCTTGAGTGCACCAGTAAGGAGTGCTAAGATGCAGATTAGGGCAGTTAAAAAACCAAGGGATTGACCACAATTGACATGGGAAGAAGTGAGAAAGATATTTATAGCCATGGGTTGACAACAGCTATGGATCTAAACAAAGGTGAATGTCGAAATAGAATCCACGTCCAAACACATTTAGTTGCCAAATGGAATAGTTGAAAGTAGAATTGAATATCTTTCCATTCTACCCAAGCTTCAAGGCCTAGCATCAAAGGGACAATAATTCAAACTTAACGCTTATGGGAGTTTATTTGGTAATCCATTTGATACTAAGGCTGTGTTTGTTTTGCCGTAAATAAAATATTTTACGGCTCCATTTGGTTGCAAGGGAAATCAAAGGAAACGGAAGTGAAATTTTCAAACTTAAAGAAGAAATGACAATAAAAGTAAAATAAAAGTTACATTAAGTAGTTTATACAATCATATCAGGTAATGATTATAGAAGTTTCCTTTTTAGGTTTGAAAATTTTCATTTTCCTTTCCTTTATTTGTATAAGGATTAGAAACGGGAAAATGTTTTACTAAAATGCAACACAAAAAGTTGGAAAACCACATCCATTTCAAAATCCAAGATATTGTTTCCAAAAATACTGATGGTGTCTTGATCATTGGTACTATTGGCCCCATGGATGAGTAGGACTCCACCAGATTCATATGGCTGGATTCTTTCCCTCACTCAAACCATATTCAAATGCGCTTATTAGTCGCGTACATCAAAAAAAGCCAAATGGCAGAAAAATAAAATCTAAAATATATAAAATATTTTACGGTGAAACAAATGCAGCATAAATGATGACAATTATTCTGCAGGGAGGTGGGAAAATGAAATAAAGCCAAATCCCTTTCCCTTCTTCAAGTTCTTAAAACCCATAAGGTCTTTCTCCTTCATGATTTGTCAGATTTCTTAGGTTGAACTGTTGAAGTCTTCCTGGGTAACAAGAATCCCAGTAGGTTTGGTTGCCTCATCTACAAAGACTGCAAACCAATACTACAATCAACGAATGTGTTAGCCTCTTTAGGGCAATGCCTGCATAAAAGGCATCCACACATGGAAGATCAGCGCTACTACTGTGTCATCTTCGGTAAGAGAATCTTTCCCTCAATGTCCTCCTAAGAAAACCTACAAGCAATGCAGCCACGAAAAAAAAAGTGCCCAACTTTTCAAAGAAAAACAGTGATTGAGAGATCGGATCAGATCTGCTTGGATCGGCCAATCCCATGCCTCAACCGAGTTGGTAAGGATTGCAAGGCTGATACTAAAATGGCAAGGCAAAAGTCATGGAAGACAGGACCGATTGCAGACCAATTCCGACCCAGATCAGCCGATCTGGATGGGAATCAACTGGGACCGATCACATGTCCGACTCCGTGCTCTAAAATTTTAAAGAGAACTGAACATAAAATCAACCTGCATATGTAAAACCATATAATAAAATCAAGCCTTAGTCAAAGCTCATTTATCCCCTGATTTAACGAGATGAACTTACCCCCAAAAAAAAATGTTTTCGTTACTTATATTGCATAACTAATTTTTTATTATTTAAATTTTAACATAGACATGTGTTATTACCAGCTCAAAGGAAGTTGGATTTGATCATGAACAAAGCATATAAATATCCTACTTCCAAGTTCCATCATTAGCTTCATGAAGTTAACTAATCTAATAATTCATAACGGTAAGGACTGTAGCAACTTTCCATGCGTCGGTAGTCCCAACCTCAGGATTCTATTCCTTAGTCCCCAAAGTCGATAGTGAGAACAAAATGAAAAAGGTAATTTCATTAGCAGATAAAAAAAAACATGATAGAATTCACCTTCAAAGTCACAACACACCGATAGGCAAAAGCTGCGGCAAAATTCGATTAAGAATCAAATTTATAATGACAAAATTAAGATTTAAGAGTCTTTGGATATTAATTCAATGACAGAAAATACCAAAAGAAAACTACGTATACAATATCAGCTTCAACTCGAACGTCTAATAATGATTTTCGAGCCATTGGTTTGCAACACACTAAGAAATAAAATCAAATTAAATTCCCTGATTTAAAGATTAGAAATCGAAACCCTAGACCACGATCCATTCAGGACAAAATTTCGAGGTTCGGGACGAACGGAACCAAATTGAAATTCAAAATTTACTATCTAAATTGAAAGTTACGAACCTGAGGTTGCTTTAGCTTATCTTCAGATGAGTTGGTTTGGACCGAGGGCTTTGGGAGGTGAGTCCCAGTTTCTTCCGCCATTAGAGCTCTCTGGGAATCGAATTCTGATACTCCCAGCGGGGTGACAAAATAGACTCCAGCATTAAACTCGACAGAACGATTGCTATGACGTATGCAACTAATGAGGTGATGCCACGTGGAAAAATGTCCCCACGCTCAACTCGCATCGATGGTCCATAAGGACTCAAATCCTTTCCTGCCGCTGGAAGAATTCCAGCACAATCCAACGGTTGGAGTTCTTTCAGCACGCATCCCAATACATCAGGATGGGTGCCAAAAAACTTCAGCTGTTGAATTGCCTCCAGCGGCAGAGAAGAATTTTAGGGACTTAGATCGTCTCCAATTTGTCCAGTCGTCTAATCGTGGATTAGACGGACTGGATTAAAAGGACACGCATACCAATACATGGGGGCGTGTCCATTAAATCTAATCCGTCCGTCCACAATTGAATGATTGGACGGACTGAAGACGATCTTTTTTCAAATTTTAAACGGTCTGAGATCACTTTTCCTTTGATTTGGAAAGAATTTTGTTTTTTCTTTTCTTTTGCTAGTGGGAAAGAGGACCACAGTTTTTGTAAATGGATGACGTGGCAAATCTAATTATTGGATATGGACAAATGATCTAGATAGATCAAGTGTCAAATTTCAGTATCAAGTTTAATTGGTTACCCTCGCAAATAATATGCTTTCCTATCTATGTCTATGCACTTATGCAACTGTCCGTGGTACTTTTTTGATAGTCATTTCCATATAATATATGCCCTTATGTGTGTGTATGCATCCCATGCTGGATTATGTACCATTTTGGTAAGTTATAGGGCCATTAGTCAATGCTGGTATCACGTACTAAGAGGGGTGAATTTGGAGATGTTCCTAATTTTTCGCAAAGTAATCGTTCTTAAGACTAGAACCTAGGCATTTGCTGGGTTAACTGTGATCTTTACAATTGCTCCAAGCAATGATATCCCTTTCGATACCTTATTTTGTCAGTTGAAAAACTCGAGTTGTATGACATATGGCATGTGAGGTATGGAACTTGAGGTATTATCTTAGTAAGATATTATCTTAGTCGATTTGATTAATTACCAGGTCTATTGACTAGTGGGAAATAACATTGATAACAAAGCATAAGCTACCTTGTTCGTTCTACCACGCATGACTTAGACCCCTGCCTCTCTCTCAGTTTGCATTATGGATTTGACTGGTTTTGTCTTATTCGTTATGGGTTAGAGATAAACTAATCTAGCCCATGGTGGAGGTGGTCTAGGGTTTGGAATAGTATTATATATGCTACATTGAGAGTCCCTGCAATCCGAGTTGTTTAATTCTTTTTTCTGCTCCTATACGTAGAGAGAACAAAAGGGGATCTTTGGTATGTTGTCAAATCTCAAACAAAAGAAAGGCGGTAACAATCTTCACACACAGGTATATCTTAGTTAATCATATCTTTTGTTAATTAATACCATTGTATTCTAGGGATCCTATATGGATTGTTATGGGTTTGGTTGAAACCCTAAATCTATAAAAGTCTAACACTACTTGTCTACAAAACTTTAACCCTATTTGATTTTGCGATGTGGCAAATCTAAGTATCGGCTCAAAGATTCTTTTTCTCAACATTATCCATCCAAGAAAACCAAGTCGTAAACTAAATACGAACACATGTAAGAGTACTTTTGTTCTGACCTCCTAATGACTTAATTTCTTCTTGTTCAATGCTTCGCAATTGAGTAAATTTTGAACCAATGGTCTAGATTTGCAATACAGAAAGGCAACACTTTTCAGTTTAGTTTTGGCTAAGAGCCAGGCAAGCCCAAGTTCCTATTGGTTTTTGGCATTTTAGAATTTCTCTTGGGGCCAGCTACAGTGGAAAGAGGATAGATGATACGATCTTAAAAGAACTCATCCCTAAAATTGACGTATAAAGAGAAGGAACCCAAGAACATATCAGTCCACATTAAATCCCTTTTAAGAGCAATATGAGATTAACCCCCATAAGACTAATATAGGATGATAATTCAACCAACTTTGATGAATGGTGAGGAATGTTAGGCAATTAAGAGATTATATAGATAAACTTAGTATAGCTAAGATGATGATGTTGAGATGGATGTATGACAAAACTAGGAAGATAAGGTAAAGAATGATCATATTAGAGTTGATTTGGGAATAGCAGCGATACATGATAAACTTCGAAAAAAAAGTTTGAGATGATACGACCATGTTCAACGAAGACTGTTAAATAGTTTAGTACGGAATTGAAGGATCTAAAAGAGCTAGGAAAGACCTAGATGACTCTAGGAGAGGTGGTGAGAAAAGACATGCATAGCTTAGGTCTTGTTTCAAGTATGACATCGAACAAAGCTGATTCGAGGATGAAAATCCATGTAGCCAACCCCATTTACTTGGGATAAGGCTTTGTTATTGTTGTTGTTTAAGGCTAATATGAAACTGTAACAATCCACCATGCAAATGACAATAATGCTCTACATCCAAGATAGTGATGATCTACCAAGTCGGGAGGAGATCATCCTTATCATTGGTTGATTACACAATGAATCAAACATTTCATTTCCAAATGCCAATTTCTCATAGTGCCTTTACTGGTTAGGATAAGAGTCCGCCACCAATTCAAAGTTGCAGTCCTGCTTCAAAGGGTTGGAGTATCAATGAATAGATTGGAACATCCAAGGAGCCTTCAGGTCATCATGTTACTGTTGGCCTTGCTGTCTCTGTTGGAAATTGGGATTCTGTGATGCATTCTGCAGGCCTACCGTACCAGGTTGCAGATTCTGAGGATTTCCCTGCATATTTCCAAATCCACTTTGCACACCATGCTGTTGCTGTTGCTGTTGCTGCTGCATTGGCATCATGTTACTTGGATTCCCTGACCCCATGTTAAACACTGCAATTAAGAGTAGCAACTACAATTAACCAGGAGAATGTTACATCCATGTTTTAATTCTGAATCCAAATGAAAATTGCTTTATTTTCAAAACATGAACCATCAAACTGGTGGCTAACTATCAAAATCATGAACTAAGAGATAGCTCTAAGGGTAGGGTAAAGCTGATCTATCTTTTTGCATTTTTTTTCTTCTTAAAAGTTATTTTTAAATCTCATGCAGAACTCAATGCATACTTAGGAGTATAAAGAAAAGAAACATAAAGACAAGGCTCTAGTACACATACTTGGGTCACTTAGGATTTGGGATGCATGATTTCGCTGATGCTGACCACCAGATAGCCCAAACTGTTTCCAATAAGTACAGTGTTAGGTACATAAATCAAGTTATAATAGAAATGTGCCATATTGCCATATCGTACTAACATAAACCATAATATTGAAAACCAGAGCAACATACCACGAGGGTCATTTCAAGGTTTGACTGACTAACCAATTATTGCTCCAATAAAAAATGAAAACACCAAAAGCAAATGATGGTTCAACCCACTGATCTGATTAGTAAAATAACAATCGATTTTTCCCTGTCCTGACCAGTTCCACAAAGACAACCCTTTCTTAGCATAGCCAGAGCACAGGACTTCCAGATTCTCGTTTGCCACTTATTGACTGGCAAGCCCATTCTTGTACTCAAAACTATGATCAGCTAAGAATCCAGGTAATACCAATGATGAGGATAGGACACCCAAATAGCTAGAATCGCAGGGACTGGACAGAACCAGATTATAAACAGTAGCAAAATCAAGAGATTTACCCCACGGATGCTAACCAGAATTTAAACACAAGTAGATAATGATATAATGAATGCAATATAAAGGGTGTTCCAGTGCACGAGGGTCTCGTTACTACAGGGTCTGCGGAGGGGCAGAATATACAGAGCCTCACACCTGCAACCTAGAGAGGCTGTTTCCGTGTTTCGAGCCGTGACCACCAGATTGCAATATGACAACCTTCCGTCACACCAAGGCTTGCCCTATTGAAAATTATGGTGAACTCCTTGCAATGCGAGGATTAGGCAAGTGTTTTTTTTTTTGTTTTTTTTTTATTTTTTTATTTTACTGAAATAGAGAAGTCAAAATCTGACCAGTAGATGTTGGTCAAACTTGGACAGATAGAAACCAACTAGAACAGATCTCTAATAACCAAATCTGATAAGAATCCAATGGAGTGAATGGACTGCTATCAAGAAATCCTTAAAATGACAGTAGCCTAGCAGTTAAGGTCAATGACAGCAAGCAATCGGAATAACAGAATCAGATTTAAGGGAAGAACTTCATAATGAGAATATTAAGTCCACAGATTCAGCAAGCAAAGGATATGAGATCTTAATGAATAACAGATCAGAATTGTAGTTGAATCCATGAACAGCAGCCGATTGGAAGCACAATAGTGCAAACAGAATCAGATGCATCCACATACACCCAATCGGAGAATAATTAGATGGAAGAAACAACAGCAATTTAGATCACCAGTTCAAGCACCATTAAGGGAGAATATAAACAGAACTATCATGGATTCGATGGACAAGAAACAAACTCAGATCTGAAATCAAAAGTCAATCGAATACTTACTTGAAATGGAGATTGAGAGAGAAAAAGATAGAAGGATATGGATACAGGCTTCCCACCTGTGAACTAAGTTAATTTCCCACCAACCCCACTAGCTTCCCACTAGTGTAGCCGAGTCTCACAGCCATTGAAACTGAGTCCCACAATTAAATAAGGTAGCAGCCAAATTCTCATACATAAATAATTCATCGGATCTTTGTGGCTCTAAACATTACATAAACAGAAGCCCCAAGGGCTACCAATTAAAGGAGTTTACAGGAGGGAACACCCTTTGAAAGAAGGAAAACAAATAAAACTAAAGAGCAGCTATGGATTACAGATTTACAGGAGGGAAACTACAAAATCATGGACTGCTTTATAATAAAGCAAAGCTTATCTAAAACTTATCTACTTAAGACTTAGTAGACAAGTAATAACTAATGGGCTGTAACAAACATTTAATAAAATAAAGAGGTCTCATTATGGACCAAAACAAAGTACGGAAATAAGATCACAGAATTAGGAATGAAATAAAGCAATATAAAGCAACTAACTAAGCGTCTAAGCCCAAACAAAAGAGCCACAGGAAGGCTCCATGGGCTGGAAAGATTGGTCCTGCAATGGTACTTCTTAGCCCATCGATCAGGACCAGGACTAGCTCCTGGATCAACCAATCTATGATTTGATTCATAAGGGTGCAAAGTGCAACTGATCCATTTTTAAACAACTGGAAACTTGTCACTACCCACCCAAGTTTGGTTCGGAGAGCACTTGCTAAATGTTATGGCCTAAATGCTGAACTACTGACCCTACTTGTTCGGATGGGTAGGCGTTACAGAATGTATGTTTTCGATGTGGCAAAGAAGGCTTGATGAGTTTAAAATCCTCTGATACCAATGAATATCTGAATGGTTACCGAAAGGAGACTGCACATATTGGCACTTTTGACATTTGGGATCCTAAAAACGATGGTCCTTTGATAATATCAACCCCAAAAATCGTAAGAGGTTCTTTCCAGTTTTAATTATCATCAAGACTGCAGCATGTATCACCCAACAAACAGAGACATGTGTATGAATTTTTTTTGTAACCATTAATGAATTCTTCAAAACAGAAAATGAAAAGAACAGATTTAAGGCTCAGTAAGAGCTTAGGGGAGGCCAACAGCATAAGAGAGAAGAGAAAAACTGAACAGCAACCAGGCAAAGAAACATCTCCAGCAAAGCTATATTTATAAGGGGAAGGACAACCCAGTTTAAAATAACAGAAGCACACCTGGAGCCATGATCCAGCACAAACATATACCCAGACCTAAAAATTGGATAATGAAATTGAATAACCAAGCCATCCCCATCATCTGATGCAATCCAACCACTTAAACTGTCAGCTGATCTTCAGCTCAGCTCATTGATCAATGATATGGTACTTTGCATCTTATCCTATCAAAACATCACTAAGCTGAGGATTACATAACTACATCGGTGCTTGTGCTTATGTTAGTTGCTTGACAAATGAAGTTGTATTTACATGTTCAAGCTACTAACTTTGTCATGCAATTAATTTATGATGGATCTTTGACTCTGATTTGACTAGACAATGGCACCTTCACGGTTCCTTATCCTATTTTATGGGGAAAGGATCAGACTTGATTCAATCCGTAACAGATCATCTACAGTCTCCTCCACCATTAGTGATAAATTTTGGAGGACGGGTCAGGCGTCATCCAAAAGGGTTCTTCAAGCCTGGGCAGCCTTTGCTTCTCTTCCCAGAAGACCTCAAGGGAGTTGGGACATTGTTTGGTGGAATGCTACCCAAATGACTATGTTTTTAGCCTTCTCTGCTTGGCAGCTTGTGCAGTCGAGAGCTGCAAAAGTCCCATGGTTTGACACAGTTTCGTTCTGTTAACGATATAATATTATTAGCCCCTTTTTGGATTGAGTTATTTCTAAGTTCTTTTGTAAGTAATGGGCCTGTTTATAGTATTTTGTTATGTTGACTTGTCTTATTGACTAGGTCCTTTCCTAGTTGGATTGTAACTAGGAAAGGATCCTAAGTCCTAGTTTTTCTGTCTTTTCCTTTCTATAAATGATGCAGCTGCGGGAAAAATACAATAGGTTCTTCACTCAAAAGAACTGAACCTCTCTCCTTCCTCTCTTTCTCTCTCTCTTTTGGTTTTACTGTTTCTGGTTTACTTTATTTAAATTTGTTACATGGTATCAAAACATTAAAGATCTAACTTGGGATCTTGCAACTCTGAGAATATGATTGGTCCTTTCTTCTACTCCTAAATTTGTTTCTTTCGTAGCAGCAACCATATGCTGCCTATGAAGGAAGACTGATCTTCCTTTGATGCTGTGAAGCCTGCTTGAAATTCTGTTTTGGATCTGCTGCTGCTTGTGATCGAAATTGCTCTCTAATTTGGATCTGATGAAATTCTGGTTGATACTATCTTAAAGGCTTCTCTCGAATCAGGCTTCTGATCAAGATCTTCTTACAACAAGGTCTTGATCTGCTATATTGACTACTATAACTGATCAGACCCTCAACTCTGATCAGTTTTTCTCAACATGCTGGTTGTGGTAACTCTTCTTGAGGTTTTTTTTAATATTAATGGTCAGATCTTGAACAAGATCTGAATTCTTGGATTTTCTTTTGTGATACCTTGCTTTTATTTGGGTTTCGGTTATTGCTGTTATTACTACTTGATCAGATCTGTTCTCTTGATCTGGTTCTTGGAATTTTGTTTTACTGGTACTGCTGCTTCTAGATAATTCTCATGGCAGACTACAAGTCTTCTTCGGATCATGGTCATTCTATGCAAATCACCTCGATAAAATTGAAAGGGGTGTCTAACTATCTTTTATGAGCCCAAGCTGTTCGAGCATACATCCATTCTAAAGGTAAGCTACAATACCTAACTGATGATCCTCCATATGTTGATCCAAATGATGCCCCTTCTGTCAAGAATTATGATGAATGGACGCGTAAAAATCCTACTCTCCAAACCTGTTTATGGGGTAGCATTGACCCCTCCATTGTTCCTAATGTTATGTTCCATCAAACTGCTAAAGACATATGAAATGATCTCAAAGAAAATTATGCTCGGGAGAAAAATATCTCTCGGATTTATGATTTTTATGAGAAAATGTTCAATTTCTCATTGGGTGATAAATCTCTTAATGAATGCTACAATGGTTTCAAAGGTCTTCTTGAAGAACTTCAGGCTGTTCAACCCCTAACTACTAATCTAGAACAACTCAACGCTCAACAATCTGAGTTTCATGTGGTCAAGTTCTTAGTAGGTCTTCCTCTTGAATATCAATCTTTCAAAAGCGAACTACTATGAGAAGGTACCCACTCTTAGTGAAACCTTCTTTCGTCTTCAAGGTTTAGTGCCCTCTAGTGCTCCAACCAAGGATAATTCTGCTCTATAAGTTGATTGTGGCCGAGGCTCCTCCTCTAGTAAAGGCTGTGGCTCAGGTCCCAAGCGTGGACGAGGTTCTTCTAGTCGTGGCACAGACCGATCTAATACAGATAAGGTTAACAGGTATTGCACCCATTGTGGCAAAACCAATCATAATATTGATAAATGATGGGCTAAGTATGGCTGCCCATAATAGGCTGAGGCTTTGGCCAACTCTGCCTCTATAGATGATGCTCCTTCATTGGCTCTAGCATCTGCCTCTGCTCCAATTGCTACATCTACTCCCAGCACCATGATTCCCACATCTCAGTTCGTAGCATTACTTCGATGAGTTCATCAGCTAAAGCAAACTAGTCCATCCACCTCTGCCACCCTGGCTCACAGGTACCAATGCTCTACTTTCCACCACTAACCCTACTCCATGGATCATTGACTCTGGGGCCTCTTGCCACATGACAGGTAAGTCTCATGTCTTTACTTCCTTTAATAAGTCTCATGTCTTTACTTCCTTTAAAGACACTACTACCTCTGTACCCTCTATGTACACAATTTTTTGTAGACTATAATGCAAGTGATAATTATATTGATGTTGATGATACTGTTGATGGATCCGCTAACTGTATTGATCATGAGGACTTTGCTCATGGACCCACGTATGAGTGTGATGTGTGCGTCCACGATTAGTTATAGGCTTATAGCCGTGTCCATTCTAGGCTAGATTTATTTTTAGTTTGAGGACATGTTGTCTTGGGTATTACTAGGCATAATTGTCTATTTGATCATGAGTAGATATTCATGTTTGATGTTTGACAATAAACCTTGTCATCACTAAACTTTTCAGCTTGTTTTCTTAATTAAAGACTTCATTGTTATGGTAAATATATTCTGATTTTTCTTGTGGTTATGTGCTATGTGTGAATGATGGTTTAATGGTAAGCACTGCATATTTGAAGATCTTGGGGTAGGATTGGCTTGCATTGCAAGGGATCCAGTCACACCTAGGGACTCCGGATTTGCATTGTGGGCCTTCTTTATTTGAGTTGTTTCAGTTTTAGGTAGTTCCCTATTTTCAAGTTTCCTAGTTGAGACTTGAGAGTAGAATATATTTTCAGATTAGGAGTTCTTTATTTATAAGCTTGTACTCCAATTTTTTGAAGAAAAATTGAATAGAATTAAAAATTGAGTTTGTGTTGATTGGTGCCTGCATGGCATGGCAGCCTGTGGGCCGTGTTTCTTCTCTCCCTCTCTTCTCTTCTTCCCAGTGGGCCAGAACTCTCCTCTCTTTAAGGTTGCATTTTTCAGGTTGGTTCCTGCCCTCCCTTCTTTTGTTTCTTCTTCTTTACTTCCTTCTCTGTTGCTGTTCTTCGCTAGTATACCTGTTCTGGCGGGACTGAGCAGCACCTGCATATCAGGATCGATCTCCTCATCCTGCTCTCTTTCTTCCTACAACTTTAGGAGATCCCTTCCTACCCTCAGGCGGGGCGATCCTACCTGAAAATTCCCACCCCGAAACCCCCCTGGAAATATGAGTTTCAAACTGAAACACAATTCTAGTTCTTGTTGTTCCGCTGGAAGTAGTTGCAAAATTTTTTTTTACTGATATTCTGATTTCTTTTGAGACTGTTCATTGGCTGGTCACATAACAATTAAAAAACATCTTTCAGAAAAAGGGGAAAAAAAAAGCTCATTGAGAAACAAGAACGCATTACCAACCTTCTAAATTTGAAGGGAAAGCTTCAGTGGAAAGCACAAAGGAGATTAATGACACATTACCCCTTTTGCAAATTGCAATTGAAGACCCTTATTTTTTTTTTCTCCCCTAAAGAAAAGGAAAGAAATGACAACCCTTATATTAAAAAGCCTTCATACAATTCCTTTTGTTTCTCAAGAAGAAATTGATTAGTCTACATGTAAACAAACATGTTCTGAGTAGGCCCAATGGCATGAGTGATGACCCTGAACCATCAACTAGCTAGAAAGAAGATAACATTGATTGTAGTGGAAGCATAATGAATAACAGAATTGATGAAGAATTTTTTTTGCTAGAGAGACTGATGCAGCACAGAGATCAAGCCCATTAGCTCATGTTCAGATAACTCATTTTAGTTATCTCTGTGCTAGTCTAATACTTTTTTTTTTTTTGGGGATATGTAATGCTAGTCTAATACTTGAGTGGTTGCTTTAGTACTTGAAGTTAGTATAATGATTGTAACTATAACCAGCTCCATAAGATTGTAACTATAACCTGCCCCGTAAGATATTGAAAAGAATTCAGAAAAGCATCTAATACAGCAAATAGAAAAAGAATATAATAAATTGGAATCCCAAGTAACATTTTCAATGAAAGCAAAAAGAACAGGAATTAATCAACTTAAATTTCTATTAACATTTAGGACTCCAAATAATCATACAGAACACTAACCTGCATTCGAGGCAAAAGTGATTGTGATGACATTGTAGCAGACATGTTTGAAATCTGAAATAGACAAAAAGAAAAAGACCAAAAAAAGATTAAGACACCGCAAATCTCTCTGATTATGACAAACTTCAACCAGACTAAGTACCCAATAAAACACCTCTAATAATTAGCTCATACATATAAAAGTGACATAACAGTAAAACACACTACCTGGATCATCGCCTGGCCTCCTCAAAATGATAACAGTAATAAATGATGCATCATGGTCCTTATAGCAGATAGGTATGCCAAGGTGCTGGTCAATCACCTTGGCACCTTGGTGCCTAGGCAATATTTACCTTGGTGATGCCCTGATGCCCATATGAATAGGGGTTCTAGAGGAGCTTAAACACAAAATAAAATAAACTTCTTTCTAGATGAACTTGTAGGCAAAATAATAATTTTTTTCTTTTAGTTTGATATATATATATATATAGAGAGAGAGAGAGGGTTTATATGTAAAATATAAGGACTTAACTGCGTAAAATAGGAAGTTCTTTCAATGCAGTCCCATAAACCCTGTTTTAATGGACCTTTGTTTTCAATGCTTTTTGTTCTAATGGGCTCACTTAAAAAGCCAAAAATGTAGTTCAAGGGGGCACATGAATTTTATTTTTGGTTTTAGCTTTTTTCTTAGAACCATTAGAAGTTTGAAATTCAAAGTAATTCTGGTCCTATTTTCATTAGGAAATTTTGAGACTCTAAACTTTATCTAGACTCGGAACTAGGATTCGAAAAGTTGGCCCAGGAGAAGACAACCACAAGGCTTAAGATAGAACAACAGAGGATAACCAAAGTAACAAAAACAATAAAGAAGAAACTTACTTCTAATAAGATATTACATGTGTGGAAATATAAAGAAAAGATCAGAAACAAGGAAGAGAGTATGTCCTGATCAGAGATAAGTAAGAATAAGAAAGAGAATCAGACCTGTTAAATCTTAGATTGCTATTGTGATAGAGAACCAGTCAGGAACCAAGGCTCTGTGATAGAGATTAGAAAGAGGAAAGAAAAGATTAGAGAGAATCAATAACAATCTGGGGAGAGAGAGACTTAACAGGTCCATTTGGACGGAAGGTTACATCATGTATTCCAAGATTATTAAAGAAGTTAAACGTACCTTAGGACTCTCCAAAATAAAGAGAAAATATAATAGAAACCTTCTGGAAGGAACAAAACTAAACTACAGCACCCTTTACTTGGCCCCTAAGACATTACAAGGAAGATATTTAAAAGATGACTCTATGCAAGTAACTAAGGGTCTCTTTGGTATGATTTATATCATTATATATAATACATTACATAATTTGCAAGTGCTTAGTATGATTTATAAATTGTTTTTTATTTATAATAAATTAGAATCCACAAATAGGTAAAGAGCTCATTATGTATTACACCCATAATGCATTACTACCTGTTTATGCGCTCAACTTTAATAAGCACATGTTCTAATGGCCCAAATCGGAGGTTACTTCAGTCATTTCACTTTATTTTTATAACCAAACCCCAATTCCGATTCCCCATGTGCAAAGACCAGACCCACCAAAGGTTGGGTCGCCTCTGAAGACAATTGTCCTCACCAACTCCGAGCTCCCCTCTCCTATCTTCAAACAGCATCCAGAAGCGGAAGCTGTTCAAAAAACCATCTTCTTGTTCCTCTCTTCAGCTGCTATCATCTGCCCATCTGCTTTTGTAGCGTTCCGTCCGATCAACAACACACCCCATTTCTCTATCCCTTATTCTCAAATATGTGGTCTGCTCCATGACCAAACCTCGTGCCTCTAGTTCTTCTTGACAACTCTGTCTCACGCATTGTCAACGGTAGTGATATGGCCAACCACGTCAGCCACGACATCAACGATAACCGTGAGCAGGCGGCTCCGGCTGATTGCGTGGAGCTGATGGACCTCTCCATCAACCGTCTGAAAGACTACTGCAGCTATCAGCAGTGATTCATCTGGGTCACTCGCCAACATCTGCACCTGGCTAAGCGACATACTCACCAACCATGAGACCAGCTTGGATGGGCTCAATCGAGGGCCTGCCCAATAAGCTCTGAAATTCCTGCTCCAGGATTTGATAGCCTGGGATAATGCTTCCTTGGCAATGTTCACTGCAATCTTGTCGAATGAAGAGGAACTCTGGCCATTGCGTAGGGGATTCTTGTCGTGGGTCACTAGTAAGGACCGTAAGCTTCTGGTGTCTCTTCCAAAGGACCTCATGCTCAATGCCTACGTTGTGGTAGCCAAGGATGGAAGCAGGAACTACAAGACGGTGCACGAAGCAATGGCACCGGCTTCCTCCTCTCCTTTCTATTCTGATCAGCTTTGATGAATTCCGATGGTAAGAGCAGAGCAGTTGCAGCAACAGTATAATAGTAACAGATCAGAACAGCAGTAACAGTAGATCTGATCCAGCACATCTGAGCAGATCTGATCAATGTAGATAGCAGCAATGGAGCAGTGGCAGCAGCAGTAAACCAGATGTAGAATATAACAGATCTGATGACAATAGAGCAGCAGCAATAGCAGATCATCAATGCAGTATTAGATCAGCGGTAGCAGTAACCAGTAGCAGTAGTACTCAAACCCAGTTTTGTACTGATTAAAAACTGGGTTTAATCATAATGGTAGTAGAATAGAGGACCTTCTTAAAAGACTACCAAAACAGCAAAGGAGAGGAGCTTTGATTAATATAATCAAGGCAGCTCTGATACCAAGTAACTTTAGTAACTGAAGTATATAACCAGAACCGGAGGAGGGAGAGTGAACCGAGAGAGAGAGATGAAAGAATAGGGAGAGGAGAGATCGACTTCTGCAGTAAGAGGCAGAATCGATTGATGTGCTCTCCTCCTCTAAGCAGCTATTATTTATAGAAAATGAAAAGGTAAAGTGAATCAAGGGATAGGCTTAGCACTCAACAAGATAAGAAGTCCTAGTTACAAAAGTAAATAAGAATTTCACATGCCAGCATAACAAGGAACCCACAACAAAAGAGATAAGAAGTATTCCTATTCTAATAAGGAGAATGGAACTCCACAAGATAAGATGGAGTACCATTTACATTAAGAGATTAGAAGAGGTAAGAGGATAAGAACTCAATAATAAGCAAGGTGAGTCATCACCCAACCAGCAGGATGGCACTAATCCCGAGAAGGGATTAGCGCCTCCTAGCAGAATCGACAAGGGGGAATGGACCCATTCAGGGTCCATTCCCTTATGATAGCCATAATCACAACTCAAACCAAAATCCACATTTGTCAAGGTGTCAGGGTGAACCAAGGAGTTGGAGACCTGTGAGGAGTCTAGGCGAACAAGGCGCTCAATTTTCCAAGGCATCACAAGGGCACCTGGGCGCCTAGGGGACTCCTTGACAACTATGCCAATATCCATAATGCCGGTCACCCAGCTACAATAACTCCATTAAAAACCAAAAGATAACCCCATACCTAGAACTAATTTCATTCTCACCCTATTGTAGTTAATTACAATACTAACCCAGCTACTGAAGAATTAAGGAGAAATAAAATAATAATAAAAAATAAAAAAAAGAACTACTGAATCTTTTACAAATCTAGTTTACCCACCCCTACCGATCAATTAAGTATTTCAACCCAACACAAATAAGATAAGACCTATGGACCACCAATGAATATGTCCAGAAAATATATAATTAAAATGAAGTAGCACCAGCCAAAAAAGGGGAAAAAATTACGTTTTTTTCTTTTGAACTCCTTGCCTCTTGGATCTTAATCAATTTTATAACACTACAATATGTGAAAATGGAGGAAACATGCACAATATCTTACCATTTGAGAATTGGATGATGTCTGAGCAGTATTGAACAAAGTACTATTAGCAGTTCCTGTAAACTGGCTTAAATGACTCCTCAGCTGATTTCCTTGATTGAGTTGACTTTGCCCAATGCTATGCTGAAGCTGAACATTCCCAGACTGCAGTTGCCTATTCTGGAATTGCTGGTGCGCCAATGGCTGAGAAAATTGCATCTGATGCTGTCCATGAACCTGTGAAAGATAATATTTTGAGTTACAGAAAGAATGGAGGAATAGCTCTATATGTGTGAACATGTATCTACTTCCTATGAATGTAGTATTCAACTATAAAATCTTTGTTATGGATAAATGTCATGAATCATTTGCTAAATATGACAAAATGTTCCTTTTACATTGTTTATGGATGAATGAAGGACATGACGACAAGTTGATGAGAGGGAGACCATAAGCACAAACAGCCACTTTAATTGTGAACAGCATTTTTTAGGAAATGTATCAGGAAGCAAAAATTATTCATCCAGGCTCTGTCTGGTAGCATGTACACATGGTTCACCATCTCAGTTAGTTCGACCAAGACAACTTGGCTTTGACCCTGGTCAAGACGAAACCAAGGGTTGAAACTGCTTGTACCACGTTTCGAAAAAAATCCCAAGTTTCAATATGTTTCAACAATGCTAGAGTAATAAATTTGTAATCGTACACTGCTTTGACTTAGTCAAAGTAGTTAGTGC
Source organism: Protea cynaroides (assembly GCA_028583415.1). Taxonomy (NCBI): domain Eukaryota; kingdom Viridiplantae; phylum Streptophyta; class Magnoliopsida; order Proteales; family Proteaceae; genus Protea; species Protea cynaroides. Next base: position 14,045,839 of record CM053272.1, on the reverse strand, counting down.
TAATTTCTAAGACTTGGACTCCTAATTAGTTTATTAGTTTGATTTATTAGTTTCTTTTACCAATCAGACTTGTTAGTTTCTTTTTCCTATTTTGAGTTTACTTTGTCTTTAGTTTGTAACTAAGACTCTGACTTATAGAGTCAGATCCTATCTAGTATTTGTTTTCTCTTTTCTATAAATACAAACAACAACGAGAGGAGCAAGACACGTCAATTCTTTCCATCTTCTCTTATTATTCTATTTTGTTATATGGTATCATACCAATCCCCTGGGTTGCCGTTTTGATAAATGTTTAAGGTTCTCCGTTAGGTGTGCAGCCACTACAATTACTGCTCCTGCTATTACTTGGTTCATTGTGACCTATACTATGCTACTACTACTATTTGGTTCATAGTGACCTATACTGTGCTGTTACTACTATTTGGTTCACAATGGCCTATACTGTGCTACTACTACTATTTGGTTCTATACTGTGCTACTACTACTACTACTACTTGGCTGACAATGACCTATATTGTGTTACTGCTACTACTTGGTTCACAGTGACCTATATTGTGCTGCTACTATTACTGCTACTACTATTACTATTGCTGCCACTACTACAATTGTTGTCACTAGACTCACTACTACTGCTACTAATCCTACTATTACAACTACTGCTTCCACTGCTACATTGTTTCAAGCTAAAAATCTCACATTCCCCATTATCCAGCTTGAGAGGGGTGTTAGCATAATAAAATTATAACCATACACTGCTTTGACTTAAAGTAGTTACTGCTAGTTTCTAGGACTTGGACTCCTAATTAGTTTATTAGTTTGCTTTATTAGCTTCATTTTCCTATTTTGAGTTTACTTTGTCTTTAGTTTGAGACTAGGACTCTGACTTGTAGAGTCCTAAAGCCTATCTAATAGTTATTTTTTATTTTCTATAAATAAAAGCTATAAAGAAAGGAGCAAGACACATCGATTCTCTCCATCTTCTCTTATTTTTTTTATTTTGTTACAAACAGGTTTCGACATAAAACTCAAGGGGTTTCAACACAAGTTTTGACCTAGACTTTAAATTTAACTTAGAAAAAAATACCAAAGTTTGACTTGGTTTCAATCGAAACCTGGGAAATCTCGGTTTCAAGGCTGGTCGAAACCAAGATTTAAAACCTTGAATGTGAAGGGAAAAAGGGAAGTGAAAATGATTTAAAAAGAAAATGGAGACTTTTATAATCATGATTGTATAACTAACTCAAAAATATTATCAAATATGGTAATTAAACTTTTCAAGTGGATACTTAATTTTCCATTTTAAGCCAAGGATTTGGTTGAAAAGTGAAGTAAAATACAAGGGAAAAGGCAGTGTACACTCTACTCTCCCCTCCTGGCACTCTCCTTCTAGACAATGAGGCCCCCCCCTGTTGACAAATTGGATGGCACCCTTCCCGTCCGCCCATTGGTTGGGCATGTTGATGCCATTACTTGCCGGTGGTGTGTAGATCCCCTCCGTAATTTAATTATTTAATTTAGAAAACTGTTGACGCCTAGGCGACACTGTTGGAAATGATTAAAAAGTTCCCACTCTAGTTTTGTGTCACTTTCGTTTTTCTTCCTTCTAGCTACACAATCATTGTTAGCAATGACCAGAAAAGTTTCCACTTTATTTTTCATTTTCATTTTAATACAGTTTCCTTCCCTTCAGTTCCAACCAGGCGGAACCTTAGGAAAAAGCAAGGAAATATAGTGTTCATTGAAGTACTGATCCAGGGAACAATGTTGAAACATTGTTTTCATCAAAAATAAAAGTTAGGGAAGAAATGTCATGAAGAAGAGCTGGAACCCAGAGAGAGTGCGAGAGAGAGAGAACACACAAAAAAATTTATCTGATTGCCTTCTCCTTAAGATAACTTACTGCAATAACTGAACACCATAAATACAATGGGACAAAGAAGAATTAAAGCTGATAAAGCATTGCCTAGAGGCACCTGGCAACTAGCAGTAGGGGGCCAACTAGGTACTCTAGTTTGTCAAGCAAAATTTTAGCCACATCACTTATTGATAAGGTAAGAAAGACGCAGTCATAGGTGAAAGAAAAAATAGATTTGTTCAATGACGCCCCAAAATCTCTAGGGTTCTGAGGCTATATTATGATCCGTAAAGAGGAACATATTGAGAAGCATGTTGGCCAGAAAAGTAGAGCCGTGGCCAAAGTAGAGATAAAATTTCATAAATGCAAGAGACCAGATGGAAGCCAGAGTTAAGAATAGGTTCCACAACATAGCAACCAGAAAAGCAAACTGCTACAAAGAAGAATGTCCAAACATCAAGGAACATGCACCTAGAACGAGCATAACCAAGTTAAGAATGACAGGATGAGATAATAAAACACAAAGAATCAGCACATTGAATAAAACCCACAACTAGCTCCATGAGGTGATAAACAGTATCAGTGAGAAAGAGCACACTGTTGCTGGTTAGAGGCTCTAGCCTAAAAGAAAAGGATCATTGACACCAAAGTATTGGAAAGTATTTGAAATCCATGCTTCAACCAGGTATATGACATTAAATTAATGAAACGAAAGTGACAGGGACAGGGTTCAAGTAGCCAAATTCCAAGATTTGAAAGTTGAAACTAGACCCAAAACCAAAAGATTTTAATTACCGTTTGAAATTTCTGCTGAGCCTGGCTCTGCAAATCATGCAACTGCGGGAGCTGGGTCTGGCACAGATATACAACAGCAAATATTAAATAAAATTCAAAATCTGAAAGGTTAAGCAAGAAAACTAGTTTCAGGTACACATAGGAGCAGAATTCTGAGGCTAAATAATAAAGGCTAATCAATAGTATCCAGAAGAGAACACTGATAAATTTTACTAGCAGGCATGAAAGAATCCAAATATTTTTTAGAAAATAGTTTGCGGGACTGCTGGAGAAGTATGCCATCCAAAAGAATGTCCCAAGTGACACTTGAGTAGCACCACACCCATCAAGGAATTCTATTAGCAATTTGGAGCACTGGACCAACCGACTGTCACTGAAACATGCAATTCAAACTTCATAGCATGATCACCTTAAAATGAGTAGTATAGCCTTTATGACATTGTGACTTTCATTAACTTAATGTTCCAATATTTCCTTAAAACATTATTTTGCAATACATGAAATTTCAAGCAAACCGTTTAGATTTTGACTCTGGTGTGCAAACAACTGTTACATGACATTCTTATTTTTCAAACTATTGATTATGAGTTCTTTCGATACATTTCACTGGAACCATGAAAACAACTTTTAAAATAAAATAGTGAGAAATCAAATGTTCCACTTCCCCTAGATTCAAGCAATCTACATAAAAGAAAACAAGGTTTGAAGGGATTGAGCAAATTTTTAGGGTTTTTCATCAGAATTCAAGGTAAGGTCCAAATCAACTCCTCTTTAAAAAAATGTTTTAAGAATTAAAAGAGTTTATTGAAAAATGAGCATGAATAATTCCAGAAGTTCATGCACTCCAACAAGTTTTGGAAAATTAAGGGTAGAGTCATGCTATGGAAAAAGGGAATTTAGCAGCTCAAATTTTTCATTTAAAAAAAAATCTTGTAGAAGCTACTAAACCTGTATCTGGTATAAGCTGATTTATGCATTGCAGTCAGTAGGTCGAATTTTCCGAACAAAAGTAATTTTCAGTAAGAAAAAAAGGGTCCCAGCACCAAAGGTTATTTCTCCCATGTGGAGGAATTTTTTTGGCATTCTGACCATACGTTTGATGGGAATGCTCCAGATAGGGAAGATATCAAACCTAAGGATCAGTCCCAACTGTCAACTGTGCATGACTGCGTAGTATGTATGTTGTTGTTTATTTCCCCTTCTTTACACACAACCCCTGTTGTTAAAACAAACTTGACTTTCCAAAGAATGTCAGGTTGCAGATAATAACATTGGTGCTATCGTGCTGATGGCTTTTGCCTTTTGGGACTGTTGGTGCCAGTAACTCAGTCCCTTTTTAACCTTTTTCCAGAAAAAAAAATATATATCACAAACCATTACAGTGCTATTAAATCATACTTTTTCCTGTGTTTTAAAATTGTAAAGCAATTTTGGATGGTTTTTTGGTGGCAAAGAGGGTTTCAATACATCCAATTCATAGATCCCTCTTTGCTACAGGATCTCTATTCAATCCAAATCCAAATTTAACAAACAAGAGTAATTGAAATTGAACAAAATAATTCCACAACTTCAAATCCGTCTATAAGAATGCTTCAAAAATTGAGATCCTTGATCCTTAGGATATGAGGAACAATATCCCAGAAGATGAGCTTGATTCAATGGGTGGAATCAAAACCAATCTTGCCCGTAGGTCTCAAACAAGTATTTTAGAAAACCAGAATTATAAAATTATGGAAAAACTAATTTATCTTGAAATTCAGCCGTTCGAAGGTCTTCAGACTTGGAGAGGAAGTACTCTAGGTTGTACTTGATAACATACCCAAATTTGAAGGTGATCCAATCATGGATGAAATGAATTTTCGACAAACCCACTAGCATCTGAAAACGGGAATGAACAAAATAGAAGTTTTGGTTGAGTCTCACAACCAGTGAAATTCAACCAGAATTTAATAATAAACTCTGGCCAACTCTGCTGCCAACATTCCACTTCTTCTTATTTATAGACTATGGAAAAAGTTACAAAAATAGAAACTCCAAACTGAAATAGAAACTTCATTTATAGAGAATAGGAAAGTTTCTAAAACAACTTTTACGAAACTAAACAGAAACTTCCTTTATAAAGAATAGGAAAGTTTCTAAAACAATGAAACAACTAAGACTAACTCATAAAGTAAATCAATTTAGGAAATAAAATCTAAATTAACTTTAGGAAAGACATAACAAAAGAAAGAAACAAAATATTGCAAAAAGATTATGTTGGTACTGTTCACGTGAACAGTACCATGAACAGTGTTTTGGCTTGGCTTTTGACTGGTTCCATGGACCAATGTCGGTTGGTCCTTATGTTGGTTCTTCGACTGGTTCACGGCTGGTCCTTGGGCTGCATCATTTTTTGTTTTGTGTTTTATCATTTCTAGTCTTTGCTTATGTTTCAAATGATGTTCCTAAAGTTTCTTAGACAACTTTTAATGAAAACCATGATTTCAGTTTGCATGTGCCCCACATATTTGAATAATTTTTCCAAAATATTTGAGTTTCCTATAGGACAAAACCAACATATGTTTGAACCTTTACAAAAGTAAAGCCCAGAAATTTGTAACAGCAAAAAATAAAATCTGCCTATAAATATACATACTTCCCCTTTACAAATATCAATCTTCAAGCAAAGGAAAGCCAATTGGAAGCAAAAACTCTCTAGACACCAAAAAACTCACCAAAACAGTGAGAGACAATATCAGCACAAAAAGAGAAACCAACATATTTCTTGACTCCATGAGATTGACCTCTCAAAATTTGATTCCTCATTCAAACTTCCATTTTCCCTCTGTATTAAAGATAGAAGCTAAAAGGCATCAAGATTTGAAGAATATAATGTATTCCATGCCTATGCTTTTAGTGCTAGCTGAAGATCACACAACAGATTTTGAAATTTCTTTTCTGAGTCTCAAAAGTAAGGACATTAAAATGCACCTGCCCCAGTCCTGGGGTAGAAGACTGTCTGAACTGTTGTTGAGCGAGGAGCTGCTGTTGATGTGGATGTAATTGCATCATTTTCTGTCTCTGTTGCTGTTGTTGTTGTTGTTGTTGTTGTTGTTGAGCCTGTTGCTGAGGAGAAGGTGTGTTCATCATGTTTGTACCAGATCTAGGTGAGTTGGCATATGCCAGTGGAGATGTAGTGGTATTATCGAAAGAAGTAGCTGCAGTTGCGGCAGAAGGAGAGGGAACGGACCTCCCAAGTGCCTGTAGAAAACAAAGCAAATTTGATTTAAAGTATCCAGACACATTGGGAGGAAGATGCAAACTACATACAGTTCTAATAAACATTTTATCCAAATCAAACGTAGAACTTTCTTCTCACAAACAAAAATTCTTGTCCATCTTTTTGTCTAGCAACAAGATCTGAAAAAATTATAAGAGGAAGGACAAACCTGGGAGAGAAGAGGGGGGGGAGGGGGTGAGAGAGAGAGAGAGAGGAGTATTTTTTTTATCATTTATCCAGAAATGTTATATCACGGACAGAACTGTTTCAGGTTACACCTGTAAACTCATACAGACGTATGAGAAAATTTGAAAATCTTAGCAGAGATCAATGAGCATTTATGGAAACAAAATAAGCTCCCCAAATGGTGGACTTCTCGCAACATCAACAGTAAATTGCAGAAAATTTAACATAATAGCAATGGAGGAATCACAAGATACATTAGAAAATAAGACAAAAAAGGCCACAATCGGAACAAAAATAACCAATGAATCATCAATTTCACAAACTATGAAAGAGACATAAGTAACCAAAATGATAGGGCAACCCATTAACGATGTGCAAAATAACTCATTGTTGCATCAGCGACACAGCAAAAATATTCATTTGTATAGCTTGTAAAGAAAACTCTACATATTACCAAATAACTATGTTACGGATGCACTAAAAGATCCTGACCTGCGGTATAGCACCCTGGCTGTTAATGATGTTAGAAGATGGAGTATTCTTTGGGTACATACCTGTAAATAAAGTCATGATTTATGAACATCAAGAATAGAATATCATGATTCTAAATGCCACAAGATTCTTGATATGCTCATTTTTAAGTAACAATCAGAAGTGACATCATTTACCAGAAGCATCCGTAATGTGAGCACCATCACCAGCAGGAAGCACATCCACTAGATGCATGGGAAGAGAAGATGGGATATGCCTCTGGTCTCCAGGTAATCGTAAACCTGAGTATCCATTTCAGAAAAGCAGAAAATGGACAAAATGGACAAATAATAAATAACCATCGCAATTGTCGACAACAAGTGTACAAAAGTACAAGTTCTACCGAGGACCCAACATCAATCCATAACTAGCTTTTTTCCACTTGGAAGAAAGAGATAGGTAAGAGGACCAGTTAAAGCATTCAGCTATCTACCCTTTATTTTCTTTTCCTTCTTTTTCTTTTTTCTCTTTTTTTCCCCCTTTGTTACTTTTGACCTAACCATCGGGATCCATTTAGCCAACCCAAGTAATTGGGATAAGCCTTAATTAAGAACTCATGCACAGCATGCAAAGGTTACTCAGGCACTCCAAGACTAAAGCACTTGACCATCACCCTTAAATACATTCATATCATCAAATTAACCATAAATTAAGTCCAACACTCCAACTGTCTATCAAACAAAAGCGATTATTAAGATGGTCCTCATTTAATGACAAGCATACCTGTTCTCTATTAACTTGAGGACAATAAAAAAAGTAAATTAGCAAGGTAGGCCTGTAGTAAGACGGACTGCAAGTTCGAAATTGAATAAAAACGTTAAGGGTAACACCTTCACCAAAATTTGTAGCAGCTCGAAGTAAGTTCTCCTGTTCTTGAATTTTTGCAGCTTGAACCTTATCTATAGTTGGGACAATTGTCGGCCCTTGACGAGTACCTAAACCATAGGCTCTACGGCCTTCCACTATAACCTTCTCAGCACTTTCGCAGGCTGCACTGATCATATCAATTCTAATCTGCAAAGTGAAAGGGATCATAACTCTGAATGCAAGGGCCAGGAGTATAGAGCAGTTAGGCATTTAGTTGATCATTAGAACACCTTTAACTTTTCAATTTGTGTGGATATTGGCAAGTTTTGCATCCCATGTAATAACTGTTCTCTCTTGGTGGAGTCTTCTGCTTCCATTTCGGGCAATAGTTTTGATGACAACATAACAGGTAGAACTGTAACCAGAAGATTTCAATAGACATTAGTGGGAGGTTGCAAAAATAACATCATATGTGCAAGCAACTTGAGAACTGAAATTCACTCCCCCCCCAAGTGAACAACAAAAGTACTTTATTGAATAATAGTCGAGGTCTGTACAGTAGGAGGGAGCACTTTCTTATTGCAGTATGAGGGGTAGTAGCCCATTTATCAACACTAGGGTTTTACATAACAATTAAACTTTTTCAAAAACTTTCTATCTAGTAATTCCTACATCAGAAAATAGGGCAAATCCCAATGATGTTAGAAAGAAAAATTTAAGAATACAAAGCAGGCAACTAAATATGAGCAATTAAACAAACAGAACTTTTATATTCACCAATGAAAGAAAACTGGAGTCAGTATCACAGCTCTTAGACAAATATTGTTTCAGAATATCCTTCTTTTTTCCTGATACGCATTTTAGGTGAAAGTGGGAGTCAATCTGATGCAGTCCAAGAATTGTTCCATGGAACCAGCCTAATGCTAAGCTCTAAAAGCCAAGAACACTGTTGTTGGTACTGTTCACGTGAACAGTACCAACAGAATTTTTAAAAAGTTGTCTTCTTCCAAAATTCAATAAGTTAGATTTATTTCCATAAATTAGTTATTAGTTTTATTTCCTAAATTTGTTTTGTTTCCTAAGATTGGTTATCATATGAGTCAGTAATAGATGTTATTTGTTTTGGAAACTTTCCTAAAAGTTATAAAGGAAAGTTTTTCTTTTTTATTTTTGGACATTCTTTCTAGGAACCAATCCTTCCATCTTTTGTATTTCCTTTTAGCATTATAAATAGAGAGGAAGAAGATGCTGGCAGCAGAGTTGGCTAGAGTTTATTATTAAATTCTGGTTGAGTCTCACTGGTAACTCCTATTCTGTTCATTCCCGTTTTCAGATGATAGTAGTTTTTTCAAAAATTCATAAATTCTTCATCCATGGTTGGATCATCTTCAAATTTGGGTATGTTATCAAGCACATCCTAAAGTACTTCCCCTCCAAGTTTGAAGACCTTCCAATGGCTGGATCTCAAGATAAATGAGTTTTTCTATAATTCTATAATTCTGGTTTTGCTAAAATACATGTTTGAGATCTACGGGCAAGATTGGTTTCAATCCTGCCCGTTGGATCAAGTTCATCTTCTGGAATATTGATTCTAATATCCTAAGGAACATTGATCCCAAATTTTGAAGCATTCTAACAGTCAGATTTGAAGTTGGGGAATTATTTGTCTAAATCAATAATTCTTGTTTGTTGTTAAAGGTTAAATTTGGGTTGGACAGTGATAAGATCCTGTAGCAAAGAGGGATCTTTGAATTGAATGTGTGGAAACCCTCCTTGCCATCACAATCCCAGATCTTGGTTCAACAGAATCCAGAACCTTCAAAATATCCTATTGTTCCACCTTTTCCCTTTCTAGCTTTTAATGATTTCATGTTAACTCAAGGGTGATGTGGGAAAACCACTATCCACAATAACAAGGTTGGTGTGGGGAAATCACAACTCACAACAACATAACATCCATAGAATATTATGTATTTGTGGATCCTGCTTGTCCTGATCAATCTGTGATCATGAAATATATAAAATACATAAAACAACATAATATCCAGGGATTGTGACCATAATGCCCCAAATTTTATCTTTTTAGTTTCCAATGATCACATACTAACCAACATCGGTATGTGACCATCATTACTCAAAAGTCAAAACATCATAAGAAATGCGATTTTTTTTCTTGAACTAGAAAGTTGACTAATCCTTTTGGAATTTGAATTTTAGACTATTTTTATTAGATTTTAAATAGGGAGCATTTGCTTATGTATGAATAATATCTTAAGTAAATGAAATATAAAGAATAAGAAACACTTACTAAAATGATATTAGGCATAAATAAGTATTATTCCTGTGTACTGTTCCCTAAACTACTCTGCAGGTCACAGTTCTCGATTGAGAAACGTCGCATACTGCAACTACCACCTCTTATGTCATCAATTGTCGACATGAGGGAAAAAAAGACAAAATGGCTTTCATTTGTGTCAGATTCAGACTAATTAGACTAAGTCCGAGTTGTGGAATAGTATGCCACAGACCCAGGTATTTATAATTAAAAAAATGAGATGATACATTGAACCTGGACATAATGAACCTGGACAATAAACTTGGTCATAATGAACCTGAACATAATGTACACTTAAGAGATAAGAATAAGAATAAAATTACTAAACTACCCATCTAGACATTCTCAACACTCCCCCTCAAGTTGATGATGAAATTGTTTTCCTGGGAGTCCTTTGGTGAAGATATCAACCACTTGATCACCTGACCAAACATGTGGTACACATCTATCCACTATCCAATTTTTTTTTAATGAAGTGGCGGTCAATTTCTACATGCTTGGTTCTGTCATATTGCACGGGATTGTGAGCAATACTGATGGCTGCCGTATTGTCACAGAATAATCTCATAGGTTGGGTAATGGGAACACCCAAATCCTTGAGTAAACCCTATAGCCATAACAACTCACATATACCCTGAGCCATAGCTCTGAACTCGGCTTCTGCACTTGAGCGAGCTACTACATTCTGCTTCTTGCTATGCCAAGTTACCAACTTTCCTCCAATGAAGGTGTAGTAACCTGAAGTAGACTTCCTGTCAGGATTTTCAGCCGAGTCTGCATTAGTGTAGGCATCAACTTTAAGGTGATCCTGAGGTGAGAGTAATATTCCTCTTCCAAGAGCAAACTTAAGATAGTGTAATATGCTAACAACGGCATCCATGTGAGGCGAATAGGGGTCATGCATGAATTAACTCACTAAGCTCACTGTGAATGCAATATCAGGCCGCGTATGAGCTAGATAAATCAGCTTTCCAACTAGCCTCTGATATTGTTCCTCATCAACAGGTGTACCAATTTTTTCTTGCAGCTTGATATTAGGATCAATGGGTGTTTCACATGACCGACATCCTAAGAGCCCCGTCTCAGAAAGAAGATCAAGAATATACTTCCTCTGAGAAAGATAGATACCGAGCTACTTCAATTCCAAGGAAATATCTCAACTTTCCTACGTCCTTGACTTCAAACTCCTTTCCTAGGAAGGTCTTCAACTGTCTGATTTCCTCAACATCACTGCCAGTGACCACAATATCATCCACATATACTATCAGGATGGTAATTTTTTTCCCCCTTCTGCTTAATAAACAATGTGTGATCAGTATTGCTCTGTTTGTAACCTACAGAAGTCATGGCTCTGTGAAATCTCCCAAACCATGCCCTAGGGGATTGCTTGAGCCCATATAGAGACCGTTTCAGCTTGCACACCTTGCCTCTAGTAGCAACTAAGGAGAAGCCTGGAAGAACATCCATGTATACTTCGTCAGAGAACTCTCCATGAAGAAATGCATTCTTGACATCCAGATGCTATATGTCCCAGTCATAGTGAACTGCACAAGCTAAAATGACACGAACCGTAGTCATGTTTGCTATTGGTGCAAAAGTTTCCTGGTAGTCAATTCCATAGGTCTGTGTGAAGGCTCTAGCTACCAATCATGCCTTGTATCTGTCTATAGACTCATTCTCTTTCTGTTTGATGTTGAAGATCCACTTGCACCCAACAGTCTCCTTCCCTGATGGAAGGTCAACAAGATCCCATGTCTCATTTTTCTTTAAGGCATTCATTTCCTCAACCATAGCTGTTTTCCATCTCGTATCTACAATTGCATCCTGCCAATGCTTGGGAGCAGACACAGAAGATAAGGTTGAAACAAAAGCAAGATAGGATGGGGGCAGTGATTTATAAGATACATACTGAGAAATGGGTGTTGAGTACATGACCTAATACATTTTCTAAGAGCAATGGGTAAATCTGACTCAGTGGAAGAAACATTACCAAGCTGACGTATCTCATTCCCTGTTTCATTCTCTGTTTCCAAAAATGGCGAAGGGATGTGAGTAGGTGCGTTGATGGTGGCGGTCTTTCCCTGCTTGAATCTGGTTTGGCTGTAGACCTCTAGTTAAGGTGATGTAGGCTCTGTTGCTTCCACAAGTACACAAGTAGGACTGGTTTCAGCAAGTGATGCAATAGGCTCCAGAGAAGGAGGCTCCCCCTGAAGAGGATAAGCTGGATCCATATGTAGGATAAGAGGCCCACCTTCCTGTAGTGTATGCTCCCCCTGAAGATGGGATGCAGGGTAGTAAGATAATGCTCATAGAAAAGAACATCCATTGAAACAAAGGTCCGACGGGTAGGGGGATGATAGCACCGGTAGCCCTTTTGGGTCAGAGAATAGCCCAAAAAAAGACACCAAAGCCCTCTGGGTTCAAGTTTATCAGGGGATCGAAGGTTGCGGACATAACACACAACCAAATATTTTAGGGGGAACAATGTAGAAGGCATCACCAAGAAGAAGGTGCAAAGGAGAATGATTGGCCAGGACAGGGGTGGGGACACGGTTAATTAGGTAAGCAGCAGTAAGAACAGCATCACTCCAATATTGGGGGGCACATGGTGAGCAAACATCAGTACACAAGCCATCTCGAAAAGATGGCAATTCTTCCGTTCGGCCACGCCATTCTGTGCAGGGGTATCAACACAGCTTGTCTGGTGTATGATACCATGGGCAGCAAGATACCGCTGGAAGTCGCCTTCAAGATACACTCGTCCATTGTCACTTCTTAGAATCTTGACTGTTGCCTGAAACTATGTCATTATCATCTGATGAAACTGATGAAAACATTGAAAAACCTTACTCTTGTGATGCATAAGGTACAGCCAAGTAGTACGAGAATAACAATCAATAAACGTAACAAACCAACGGTGACCAAAAATTGAATTGGTCAGTGCTGGTCCCCAAACATCAGAATTAATCAAATGAAAATTAGTACTGCTTTGAGTAAAAGTAAGACTGTACGAAGACTGAGTTTGCTTAGCCAAAGTACAAGCTTCGCAAAAAAACTCGTCCCGTTTACATTTATTTGTTAAAAACAGAAAAAGACTAGCTAAAACAGGAAATGAAGGATGGCCAAGCCGCTAGTGCCACTGATGAAAATCAGAATATGCCGAAGGTAGGGACTTAGACGAGCTCGTGGAGGCTGAAGTAGAAGCTGACAGAGAGAAACCATCCTCAAGAAAAATTTTCAATGCGTCTCATATAACAATAAAGAACATATAAATTGATTTTTTTTTATACACTATGTCTCATATTTACAATTAAACAAAATTTCCATTTTGAATATAAGCCCCCTCAAAATTGCATATTAAAGGAAAAATATCATATTTTACATCTAAAAACCGCTTAGTATGCATGCCTTAGTTGCCTAGGAATCTGCCCATAGTAAACAAATTCAGATTTAAGAATTCAGAAGGCATTAAATTCGGAATAATTTGTCCTGTTAGTTTAAGAATTCAGTCAAAAAAGTAGACTTTAAATAAAATTGGGATTTGAATTGATTCGGTAATTATTCATTTGCCTATAAAAAAATTTCTAACAAAAAAATGGATGTTCGTTTTTAATATTTGCTGTACCTATTTCACATTATCAATCTATTATCATATGTGCATAACATAAAACTATAAAAGTGAAATTAAGTATTGGAACAACATCCATCCAATCACAAAGCATAAAAGATTTAAAACCATAACCATCATCCACCTAATACCATTATCAATGAAAAAAAAATATTATAAAGAAAATATTGGAAACATACATAGTAACACAACAATAATCACAGGTCAATGAAAAAGCAATTGGGATGGCAACTGAAAGATGCTAGTGAGGGAACCCTATTCATTAAAAACAAGGCAGTAATGAAAACTCAAAGTTGAAAAGACTTTGCAATATGACTGTAAATCAGCTCTGAGCAACTGGTTACTGTGATATGATGGTGTTGTTCTTCCATGTTCACTGTCGCAACTTTTCTGAGAATAGATTATCAGGTGCTTATGTGCCATGATGGTGTGAAAGAGATATGCACATACTTGTTGCATTCTCTGCATTTACATTCCTTGGATGAACCACAAATGCCTTGGACACCTTCGTTATGTCTTCTACAATGTTGAAAAGTTCAAGATTTACCATAGAAAATTGGCCCAGAATATCTTGCCTGGTGCAACACAGATTGACCAGATGTTAAACCAGAGTTTCCTTCGGTAATAACAAAATATTGAATCATCAAACCAAATCAAATTATCTATTACTAGAAACAATCTTATCAAGCACTCGAATAGAAGGATCACATCCGTTTTTCATGACCATACACCATAGTTGTCAAGGCGACGCCCATATTGAATCATCAAACCAAATCAAATTATCTATTACTAGAAACAATATTATTAAGCACTCAAATAGAAGGATCACATCCGTTTTTCATGACCATACACCATAGTTGTCAAGGCGAACGCCTAGGTGTCTGGGCGGATTTTGTAATCCTCGACGCCTCGACGCCAAGGCGCCTTATCACCCTGGACAACCGCCTTGTTTTCAATTTGTTTTTTTTTACTCCCAGGAACAACACTTATCAGGCAGTACTTATTTATGACTAATATCATTTAAGTAAAAGTTTCTTTAATTTTAAAGAAACATTTACTTAAGATATTATTCATAAATAAGCAAATACTCCCCCTTCATTTGAATCCAATAAAAATAGTCTAAAATTCAAATTCTAAAAGGATAAAAAGTCAATCCTCCAGTTCAAGAACAAAAATTGTATTTTTAGGTGCGGGGGAGATTTTCAACTTCCAAATGCTAGGTTTTTTTTCAAATATAAAAATTCCATAAATCTTATTATAATAAAGCATCACTAAAAACTAAGAGTACGCTAAAATAATCTCTTACTTTGATGCCCAAAAAATAATTTACAATCAGACGACTTTAAACAACATTCGGGTACTCTGAACAAGGTTTGACTGGAGTGTAACTCCTTCATAATAACTCGGATTCAAACAATCTCGGATTTGTTAGAAAGCTGATTATGCTAGCTTTTGCAACGAATTCGAGATTACTTGAATCTGAACTATATTAAAGGAGTTACGCTCTGATCAAATTTGTTAGAAGTACGCAAATGTTAATCATAAATACATGTTGCCTACTTAACTCCTTATTTGTTGTCTTATTGGTTTTCTCATGTTAATTAAGTTGTCTTAAATGTTGATTATTTATGTAGAATGTTGCATATATATAAACATTAATATTTTTAAAATAAAAAAAAAATACACTGGGAATGCCTTGGTTCCCTAGGCGCCCAGGATGGCCTCGAACGCCTTGGATCGCGTTGTCGCCTTGACAACTATGCCATACACATCCACCAGAGTAATAGCATTTTATCTTCATTCTCCACTGTTGCTTCCATCCACACAGTTCCAATCATGCTTTGAGGTTCCAATGCATGCTTCTTAAGTTCATGCCTCTAAGTAATTTATTGTGGTTCTATTGAATTTGGCAAGAAATCGAAAAGAAAATAGAATTAAAAAGCTCTACTAATACGAAGTTACCTACAAAATACCAAAAAAGAAAAAAAATGAAAAACAACAAAATTGCACAAAAGAAATGTACTGCTGAACCACAAGTCTGATCTAAAGCCTAACCAAATCCTCATTGATCCAAAGCATTGAAGAAGAAATGTGTTAAACAAGCTTCAAATTATGGACCAGATGAATGGACAAAGCAAAACATGAGCATATGCCTAGGCTATAAAGAATTAAAGATGTGTGTCAGAAAACCATGCTCTGTTAGAATGAATTTTTTCTTGAATTTGTGCAATAACACGTGTTTAACGATAGGCCTATTTATGTAAGGGAATGGGCCCACTTCTATTAAGGCTTTTGTATTTTATTATTGTAAGTGATGGGCCTTATTCATAGGCCCATACCGATTCTGTTCTAATCTATCTAGTGCAGCTAATTGCTGTCCTATGTAGGCTAGGATTAGGCTTCCTACTTTGACTAGGATTAGGACTTTCTATTTTCTGTTTCAGCTGTAACTACTAACTAGGACTTTAAGTCCTCTATTTTTCAGTCTTTATTTTCTATATATATAGCAGTAGGGAAGAGGGGCCTGCACAATCGATTCTTCCCCTTTCTTGCTAGAATCGATCTCCCTCTCTTCTTTCTTCTATTCCTCTCTCCCTATTTCCTTCTAGCGGTTTATATTTCTGGTTTCCTTCTATTGTAAATTGCTATATGGTATCAAAGCATTGAAGATCATTCTCTAGGATCTAAAAATTCTGCTGGTTTGAAACTCCTTCACTCATAATTTCAATTTACTAGCTGTCTATCTTCATGGTTGATTGAGCTTCTTTTTTAAAGCTCTGATGTGTTGACTGCTGATCTCCCCTTTTCTATAAGGTTAGTACTGAAATCTGTTTTGAACTCTTTTTTTTTTTTCCCCTCTTGAAGACTGGTCTCGATCTCTATCATTGAGCTACTTTCAAGACTATTGGTTAGATCATTTCGGATCTGTTTTTGGTACTACTATGCTCTTATTGATTTCGATACTACCATTGTTTGGTTTTCTATCAAGAACTGAGTTCGTTCTTGGACTGTTGTACCCTTCTTTCGTTATCAAGAATTGTGTTCTATTTTGCAATTTGAGATCTTTTTCAGATCTGACCAATCAGATCTCAAGAATTGTGTTCTATTTTGCAATTTGAGATCTTTTTGAGATCTGACCAATCAGATCTCAATCTCTATATTTTTCATGGCTGACTCCAAGACTTTGTCGGATCATTCTCACTCTGCGCAAATCACCTCCATAAAATAAAAAGGGGTGTCTAACTATCTCTTAAGGGCCCAAGCTGTTCGAGCCTACATCCATTTTAACTATAAGCTGCAACTTAACTGATGATTCTCCATCTATTGATCCAAAGGATGCTTCTTCTGACAAGACTTATGATGAATGGATGAGTGAAAATTCTACTCACCAGACGTGGTTATGGGTAGCATTGACCCTTCCATTATCTCTAATGTTATAATCCATCAAAGTACTAAAAACATATGGAATGATCTCAAGGAAAGTTATGCTTAGGAGAAGAATATCTCTCAGATTTATGATCTTTATGAAAAGATGTTCAATTTCTCAATGGGTGATAAATCCCTCAATGAATACTATAGTGGCTTCAAAGTTTTTCTTAAAAAACTTCAGGCTGTTCAACCCCTTACTACTAATCTAGAACAACTCAAGACACAACAATTTGAGTTTCATGTGGTCTGTGGTCAAGTTCTTAGCAGGTCTTCCTCCTGAATATCAATCTTTCAAAGTCCATTACCATCAGATGAAACCTTCATAGCAGGTACCCACTCTTAGTGAAACCTTCTTTTGTCTTCAACATTTAGTGTCTTCTAGTGCTTCCATTACTACTAAGGATAACTCTATATGCTGGCTATGGCCATGGCCATGGCCATGGCCGAAGCTCCTCCTTTGGTAAAGGCCGTGGCCGAGGCTCCTCCTTTGGTAAAGGTCGTGGCTGAGGTACCAACCGTAAACGAGGTTCTTCTAGTCGTAGCACAGACCGATCTAATACAGATAAGGATAACAGGTATTCCACTCATTGTGGCAAAACCAGTCATTACGTGGACAAATGTTGGGCTAAATATGGCCGCCCAGAATGGGCTGAAGCTCTGGCCAACTCTGCCTCTACAGATTTCTATCACTGGCTCTAGCATCTGCCCTACTCCAGCTACTACATCTGCTCCCACCACCATGATTCCCATATCTTAGTTCGAAGCATTACTTCGATGAGTTCATCAGCTAGAGCAATCTATTACATCCACCTCTGCCACCCTGACTAGCACAGGTACCAATGCTCTACTTTCCACCACTAATAGTTTCTTTAACCCCTTCTATGACCCTGTCCTCTGTTCTCCATGTCCCCAAGTTACCCCTTAACCTTATGTCCATAAGTTACCCCTTAACCTTATGTCCATTAGTCAGCTTACTAAATCCCTAAACTGCTTAATAACCTTTTACTCCTCTTATTGTGTTTTTCAGGATATCAGGGTCGGGGCAACGATTGGTGGGGGCCTTAAGCGATCTAGTCTTTACTACTTAGAGCATACTAGACCAACTACAACCGCTGCTCCCACTTCCACTTCTTCTACACCACTTCAATGGCATCATCGGCTTGGACATCTTTCCCTCTCCCAGATGAAGACCCTTATTCCTCGCTACAAGTCTCTTACCCATCTTAGGTGTGAGACTTGCGAGTTAGGAGAATAGATAACTTGGCTTTATTTACTTAAAGATCCTTCTGAGTTTCTTTCAGTGTTTAAAGGATTTCACAAAGAAATACAAGTTAAGTTTAATACATCTATTCGTATCTTTTAGTCTATAATGGCATAATGCCCTTGAATATACTAAAAAGGCTATTTTCGATTTTTGTTTTGCTAATGGCTTGCTTCATCACATTAGTTGTTCATATACTCCTTACTAGAATGTTGTTGTTAAACTTAAAAATAGATACCTTTGGGAAGTTTCCCATTCTCTTTTGTTTCATATGCATGTTCCGAAGTTTTTTGGAGTGATGCTATACTTACTGCTTGTTTTTTTTTTTATTAATCGTATGCCATCATCTGTTCTTCACAATAAAGTTCATTTTTCTCTTCTTTACCCTACTACTACTCTTTTTACTGTTTCCCCTCGTGTATTCAGCTGTGTATGCTTTATCCATATTCTGCACCAATAGCAGGAGAAATTGTCTCATCGCTCGCTTAAGTGATTTTTCTTGGTTATTCTCGTACTTGGTTATTCTCGTATTTAGAAGGGCTATAAGTGTTATGACACGGTTACCCATCACCATTTTATGCTTTGCTCCCGTCATTCCACCACCACCTGACTCCCGTCATTCCACCACCACCTGACTCCACCACGCCACTACCTCTTATCACCCCATCTATTGATCCCCCACCATTTACTGCCACTCACCACCTACCGACCTTTGCCCTCACCACTACCATTGCAGGATATCAACGCTGACAGAAAACTGTCCAGGACTCCAGGTTCTTGCTCTGGATATTGCTTCGCCCTCTGATCTACCTCCTCCTGGTGCTAAGGTCTCTCCTGCTCTCCCTATTGCCCTTTGTAAAGGTATGCGCTCTTGTACCAAAAATCCCTTATTACATATCCCATTGACAAGTTTGTTACTACCTCCCATCTGCCTTTCTATGCCCATAACCTTGTTATGTCTTTAACCACCACATTTATTCCTTCCACACACCTCCAAGCCTTGTCCCATCCAGAGTGGAAAGAGGCTATGGATACTAAGATGGATGCTTTACTCTCACATCGTACAATAAAATCTCGGCGACGAGATCTCACCGATCTCGCCCTTCTCGGCATTAGCCGAGACGAAAACAGGGTCGATAACCCTTTTCGTCTCGGCAGATGCATAATCTCGCCTCGGTAAATCTCGCAATTTCTCGGCGAGATCTCGGTAAATCTCGTCGAGAAATTGCTTTTTTTTCTCTTTATAAAAGAGAGAACTCACTGTTCTTGGTCGAGAACTCGACCAGTTCTTGACCAAGAACTGCTGTTTCTTCTTTTTTGTTAGTTTTTTGAAAATTTTCTTATTTCTTCCTCATTTTTTCTTTGTTTGGACTTTCAACTTGCAACGGGTGGTGCTTCGGACTGTGGGGATTGCTGTGGGAGTTTCATATGAACTGTTGAAGGTTAGATTCTTGCCCAAAAATGAGATTTTTAAATGAGACTATGAGAGAGAAAAAAATTGGTAGAATCTGATGAAATTTTTATATACGTGAGCCCGATCTATGAAACTATGGGATCATTCAGTATTGAACATTTGAACTATAATGTAATGATTTATAATGAAGTGTTATTTTGTTTCTCTTTCCCCCAATGCATTATGTTATTGTCTCATTTGCCATATTCGATTGAATATAATAGACAATATTAGCCTAAGTTTACAACAGACTTCAGTGTTGATTGTCAAAACATGGCTGTAAACCCAAACAACCACAAAGAGTCATTATTTTTACAATTTTATGCTCTAAATGTGTTTATATATGTAGAAATGATGTTCCCCTGAAGTTGGAGACCTAAAAAATATATTTTGGCCAATACAGTGTCTCGGCGAGATCTCGGTTTCGGAGGAGGCCGAGACTCCTCCGAAACCCGAGATTTTAAACCTTGGTACATGGACACTTGTTAACCATCCTGTTGAGAAAACTATTATGCGCTGTCATTGGATGTACACTGTTAAGCATAATCCTAATGGTTCTATTGAATGTCTTAAGGCTCATTTGGTTGTCAAAGGATTCACTCAGACTTATGGTGTTGATTATTTTGAGAATTTCTCTCCAGCTACCAGTCTCAATTTGGTTCGGGTAATTATCTCTTAGATTGTCAACCTTGACTGGCCTCTTTATCCGATAGATGTCAAGAATGTCTTTCTCTATGGTGATCTCCATGAGGAGATTTATATGGAGCAACCTCCAGAGTATATTGCTCGATGGGGATGTCTACTCAAGTATGTAAGCTACACAAAGCTATTTATGGACTCAAACAGCTCCTCGTGCTTAGTTTGATAAATTTAACACTATTATTACTCATTGTGGTTTCTCTCTGTGTTGTTCTGATCACTCTATATTTCTTTGGCGATGGCATTCTTAGGTGATTATCATAGTTGTTTATATTGATGATATTATTATCATAGGAGATGACGTGTCAGGCATTACTAAAGTCAAATCCAATTAAACAAACAGTTTCAAATGAAGGATTTGGGTCTACATTATTATTTTCTAGGTACTAAAGTAATCCGTTGTAGTAAAGGTATCAGCCTATCTCAAAAGAAATATGTTCTTGATCTTCTAACCGAATCTGATCTTCTTGGCTTTAAACCAACTGATACTCCTATGGATCCTTAGCAAACACTTGAGACTGATGATAGTCCTAATTATGTTGATATACATCAATACAGTCGACTTATTGGTTAACTTATTGATCTTACAATGACTCAACCTAATTTATCCTTTGCCGTTGGAGTTATTAGTCAATTCATGCAACCCCAAAACAGGCTCACTGGGATGCGACTTGCCGTATATTGAGGTATTTGAAAAAAATCTCTAGGCAAAGGGCTGATCTACCTTTGTCACAAGGAACAAAAGCATTGTTGTACTTGTCCTGCTATTCCCAGCACTTTAATCTTACTATTCAACCAAATTATGATATGAAAGCAGATCTATAGATGGCATGGGACTGATGCATGCAACAAATTAGCAATAAATTGAAAAATAGATAGAAAAAGGAAGAAAATGTACCATTTGGGGACGGCATTAGTACGAGCAATGGCATCGAAGTCTTCGAGGATGCGAGTGATGGTTTTGAAGAGTCCGAGGGCTCGAGTTTTCACGGATTCGAGGTTGAGTTGCTGCTGCACCGCCTGGTTCAGCTTCTCCACCCTGGGCTGCTGCTGCTGCTGCACCTGAAGCTGATCTTGCGCTCCCATAGCACCTTCCATGGATGCTATTGGAAGGGAATGTTGAAGAGAGAGAGAGAGATCGGATTGGATATGTCAGAATCAGCAAAAGACGAAGAACAGAGCTTCTGAATTCTTAAAGCAGATCATCTCTGTGTTCAGTTCTGTCAAGACTCGCTTAGTAATTTTGTCGTTGTTGAAGAATAAGAAGGTCTGGTGAAGGTGGAGGAGAACGATCAGATGAATTGGTCAGATTCAGACGCCCGACGCCAGTTCCACCCATGGCCGGTAAGAATCTACCAGAAACGGAATCATAGTTAGTTAAAACAGGAACGGCAATTCAACGGTGTTCGGTACGGCGTCGCTCCAGCTCCACGATGCTGCACCGGCGCCGGCGCCGCTGCTCTCACGGACGAAGAACAAGGGACAGTGGGATGTGGGGGGTTTGTGAATCGATAACTGGAGGGAGTGACGAGTGAGGGAAAACGGAGAAACCAGGGCTTCAGAGGGGTGGGATTGAGGGATTGGGAGGTAGGTTGCGTCTTGTTCAAGAGATTCAAACCAAATATACGTATTTTTCATTTATAAAAAAACAGAACGCGTTTAAAACATCTAAACGGTTCCGCCTCGAAATCCGTTTTCACCCGCATATCAATAATCAATAATTCGGGAGAACGTGCACGGCGTTTTAAACACGCTAATAAACTAACACGGAAGGGATCGGTTGATTCGCCTTATCATTTAGGCCGGTTTAATAACACTCCGGCTCCCCTGGAGATACTTTTGGTCTGGAGTCAGTTTTAACTCTCAATTTTGGTCCAGAGTCAGTTTTAGCTCTCTGATTTTGGTCCGGAATCAGTTTTAGTGTTTTGGCTTATTGAGAGTAAAATCTCATTTGAAAAAATGAATCTAGAATCGATTCCAGATCTAGTGGTAGTGGCGGTGGGAGGGTGATGGTGGTGGTGGTGGTGTCAGTGGTGGTGGGTGGTGGGTGATGGTGGTTGTGGTTGTGGCGGTGGCGGTGGTGGTGGTAGTGGGTGGTGGATGGCAGTGATGGTGTGGTGGCGGTGGTGCTGGTGCTGGTGACGGTGGTATTGGTGGGTGGTGGATGGTGGTGGCAGTGGCAATGGTGGTGGTGGTGGTGGTGGTGGCAGTGGTAGCAGTGGATGGTGGTACCTTTTTAGCTCTCAAATATATGTTCCCATAGATGAAATTAGTCCGGTTCATTCCCTGGGAACTCCAGATAGAACTAGATTCATCAAAAAATATTCTTCTCCAAAATAGTTCCCAGGAATCGGGAGCCAAGAATACTAGTTCGGGAGTATTATCAAACGAGGCCTTAGAGTCAAATCAATTTTGATTCGAATCACCCAATCCGCACGATTTGATTCTAAATCTAATTTTGATTCCGATTCCTCAACCATGCTCAATCCATATAGTCTAACTTGAGAAGAAAAAAATTTGTTTTTTTTTATGCTCTAGAAAAATGTAGTTGTTTCCTCCATTTTGTCGCGTTTTTTTTATAGTTATGAGGTCGAAAGATCATTCCTTTTTTCATTATCCCATACAACAATATAGTCTTATCCCAATTAGGACTCAAATCGTCTCTTGCGCGCCAGCCTTCCAGCCCATCATCTGACGGGCTGGAATGCACCGGCACGTATACCGATGCATTCCAACCCGTCAGATGACGGGCTGGAGGGCTGGCGCGCGGGAGACGATTTTTTTATTCCCAATTAAGGCTCTCCTTGATATATATTATAAAATTAATTATATAATAAATTATGACATATGTAGATGTTTAGTATGATTTAAGATACTTATTTATTTTTCAAATAAATTATTATAATATAAAATCTACAAATAGATTTGAAGGTGTTTATCATTATTGTGATAATTTATTATTACTTCTTTATATATAGTAGTATTAAGATAATGATAACGAATGTTTGAGATCCATTCTCCCTATTGTGGGGGATATTTTAAGTCTTCAGTGCTCATTCTCATCATGTTCGTTCATCTTTATTCCCTGGTTTCATAATGGATTGGCCCATGCACTTGCCAAAAAGGCCCTCACCATAGTAGGTCAGGGGGAGTGGTCTGTGTCTAAGATACAAGGTCTCTGTTGTAAGCAAAACTCATGTATGATTTCTTCTGATATTTAATAGATTTCGTTCTACAAAAAAAAAAATCTAGTAGTATTAAACTGTTATTATTTATATTTTGCGATTCATAATTGATTCTCATAAATGATTTATTATAAATAACTCATAAACATAAATTAAACATACCAAAGAGAGCTTAAATGGGATCGACTATATGGATGATTGTTCTCTAATCAATTTTATTTGAAGTCATACTTGAAATAAGGCTTAAGTTATGCATGGCTTTCCTCCCCACCTAATCTAGAGGCGTCTTACATCTACCTCTAGCTCTTATAGATTATTCGATTTGAATCAACTCACTCCTTCGTACTATAACATCTAAAGGTTTCCGTAGAACATGGTCATGCAATCTCAAACGATTTTTTCGTAGCTTATCATGTATCAGTGCTATTCCCAAATCAACTCTAATATAAACTCATTCTTCACCTCTTTTTTTTTTGGGTAAATTTCTCCCACTTCCCCTTCAGGAATCCTAAAAGGCTATTACCACCCAACTTGACTTAAAATGTCTCCCATCCCTTGCTTTTGAAAATATTCTCCCCCATTCAATTTGGTGATGATATTTATCATCACCAATATTTTTTGGACTATTATACCCTCGGATTGACTTAAAAGAGATTTTATCAAAAAAATTTAATCGAATTTAATTTAAAAATATATAGTAAAAATTTAAGAAAAGAAAACGTGAGATACTAATTAAATAGATCTTGAAAAAAATATATATACTAAATAGATTTAGGGTAATCAAATTTAATTACTAAAATCCCAAAAAGAGATTTATTAAAACTCTCCCAACGAACTCTCTCTCTCTCTCTCTCTCTCTCTCTCTCTCTACGTTTCAATTTTTTATACTTTCTTCCTTATTTCTCTACCGCTGTTGGTGGAGGTGATGGAGCCAATAAAGTTCAGATTTCATTTCTAAGAAGGCAATCGGATTTTTCCCATCTTTCAATTCATTCGACATCCTTTTTCAATTCATGTGTTCCCATCCAATTTGAGATCAAGATGAACCCAGGCCCTCTTTGTTTTTTTTTTTTAACCCACGAACAACGAAAATAAAAAGAAATATTGAAGAACGGGGAGCAACGGCGAGAAAGAAATAGGGATAGAGAAAGACAAAAAGATAGAGATAGAGAGAGAGGAGGAGAGAGAGGAGGAGAGAGAAGATCTTTGCAGTTAATGGTCGCTGTGATTTAGGGTTTCTCAAGTTGAAGAACAAGGAACAGTGGCGTACTCCAGTAGCGGCGGTCTCTGACGAGTTGAAGATGAGGTGGTCTCCGGCGAGTTGAAGAAGAGAAAGCAATGGTAGAGAAATAAGGAAGACAGTAAGAAAAAAATTGAATCGCAGAGAGAGAGTTCGTTGGGAGAGTTTTAATAAATCTCTTTTTGGATTTTAGTAATTAAATTCAATTATCCTAAATCTATTTAGTATTTTTTGGGATAAGATCTATTTAGTATCTAATGTTTTCTTTTATTAGTTTTTTAATATATATTTTTAAATTAAACTTGATTAAATTTTTTTGATAAAATCTCTTTTAAATCAATTTGAGAGTATAATAATCCAAAAAATATTGGTGATGAGAATGTCATCACCAAATTGAATGGGAGAGATTATTTTCAAAAGCAGAGGAGGTGGGAGACATTATGAGTCAAGTCGGGGGGTAATAGCCTTTTAGGAATTTATTTCAACATCTTTATCTTAGGTTCTCCTTGGTATAGTTTATATTAATGTTTATAAGCTATTTATAATAAATAATTTATGAGAATAATATTTGAGTATTTAAAAAATAAGGGTAAATTACACAGACACCCCCTCTACTGTAGTGAAATTACACAACACTACCCTGCTTTTTCAAAAGTTACACAGAATACCCCTATAATAATGTTATCATACAATCTCGCCCCTACCGTTACTTTCAACTTAACGGCAGAGGCTCAAATTTTTTTTAAGACGAAAATACCCTTACTAAGGGTAAAATGACTAAAAGGTTTTCTTTTACTGTATTCCTTTTTCTTTTCTTCACTTCCGTTTTCTTCTAGGTTTTCTTCTCCATGGCTTGGCGTCTCAGAGTTTCTTCTCCAGGTATGCCTCTTATTTCTCCATCTCTTCCTTCATCTTAAACCCTAGAATACTTCGATTGAATTTCTATACATTCCAGATTAGTACCAATTGAGCCAAATTATCTGCTGCTTGTTCAGAATTTAGATTGCCGATTCTCGTATTCCTTCCCTGCATCAAAGCTCCCATCATCTTCTTCCTCTACACTTTTTTTCAAATCCACACCATTCATCTTTTTCCCGAAATACCCCTCTCTCCCATCATCACTGTACCATCAAAGCAACCTAATTCTGTTTCAAATTTGTAGCAGGGAACATCTCACCGCTTTGTCATCAGTCATCTTGAAATCCTCCAAAGCCTTTTTTGCTTTCTCAGCTGGAGGATTGTTTTAATATTACTTTCTTTTCAGCCTCCGTAATGCCTTGAGGGTATTTGAGATGTATTTTTTTTATTTTAGATTTATATAATCTTTCCTTGTATGAGTTTGTTACAGAAGAAGAAAAATCATACTTTGATTGTTACAGGTTTGTTAATTTTATGAGAATGCATCTCTGCCCAAAAAATGGAACCAAGAAAGCTTCACTCAGATTGTGAATCACCTCGGTGTCATCAACCTATAAACAGTTATGCTCGGGGTTTTAGTGCCCACTTTTCATATTTGGTTTGAAAGTTGAAACCACCATAAAAGCTGATATGGAGATGTCGACTTGTCTGGGTACCAATCATAGTTTTTAAAATCGAATCTTGAACTGAAAATGGCTAGGTACCCGTTCTGGCCGGGTTTGACCTATCAAAGTTCAATGAAAGGTAAAACTCAATCCCCACAAGAGAACCCGAAAATCCAAAACAGGGAGGAAAAGAAGAAGAGGATGATGGAACAGAAAAGTTCACCCCTGCAAACCCTTTGCAACCTTCGGCACCGTTACCCTGACACATGGTGGATTGCAGGTGTTGTAAACTCTTCTTCTCCATCAAACCAATTAAAAAAGAAACGAAACAGATTGGGATTACAAAAACTAAAAATAAGCTACACTAACAGGGGATCCGATTGGTTTTCCCTTTAGATCACAACTGAAGAATTAGAAAAAGAGGAGTTTTTTTATTGGAAAACGCAAGACCCAACAAGAGATTCCCCTCTGAAACCTCCTGCGAGAGTCACAAAAAGGTTAGATGTTGATCAGAAATCAGAAAACTAAGAATTTTAACCCCTTTCCATATTTTAATTTCCTCCTCACGTTTCCTTAGTGGGGATTGTTTTATGGAGCAGGAAACAATGGGAGAAGAGTTTCCTCTCAGTGGGGTTCTGTTAACTCAGAGAACACACAGGCGGTAGTTGGAGAAAAAAGAGGAACAAAGAGAGATTTTCATTTGAGAATAAAGAGGAACAAAGGGTATTTTTGTCTTTAAAAAATTTTGACCATTTGCCGTTAAGTTGAAAGTAACGGTAGGGGTGAGATTGTATGATAGCATTGTTAGAGGGGTATTCTGTGTAACTTTTAAAAAAGCAGGGTAGTTCTGTCATTTAGTACCACTAGACATAAAGAAGTAATAATAGAGTATTACTTTAATGATAATCACCTTCTTATCTATTTGTAGAATTTAGATTATATTAATTTATTTTAAATATAAATAAATACCAAAAATCATATCGAACAACTACATATGTCATAATATATTATATAATTAATTATATAATACATACCAAAGAGGGCCTTACTTAAATTGATCAGTTTATCTATATAATGCTTTTTAATTGTCTAACATTATGCACTATACATTGTAGTTAGTCGAATGATCCTATACATTTTTCTTTCAAGTTTTAAACTAATATGTCGATCACAAAACACTCCAAATGCACATATCCACTCCATCCATCCTATTTTAATCATCTATATCACTATCTTTATTTATGATAGAACTTAGATACTTAATATAATCACTACGCTGTATCTCTCCATCAGCAATTTTCACTACTTCATTATCTGTCGTCGTGTAGCACACACCATATACTCCACTTTCATTCTATTTCAACTTGACGATAATAACTGCTTTTGCCTTATCCACCAAAACAATAATATTAGCAAAAAAAAAAAAAAATACACCAAAAGAACTTCATTTTAAATGTCTTTAGTTCAATCATCCATGGCAAGTGCAAACAATGAGGGTTTAATATTGATCGATGATTTAACACAATTGTAATTGAAAATCTACTACATTTATCCCCATGGGTCTCACATTAATCACCACACTATAATACATATACTTGATTATATCCACATATTTGCTTTGGTTCTCCATAGTACTAGTTTCTTGTTTCAAGTGAGTTTCAATAACTCTCTCTCCCTACAATTTTATAGTATAACTCATTAATTTTATGCTCTATAATTATTGAAGCTCTGAATATCACATTTCTTTATATAAATCAGTACTGCAATGATTCTCCTCCATTCATCTAGCATTTTCCTTGTACACATAATCTTATTGAACAACTTGGGCTCTCTTTGGTATAATTTATATTAATGTTTGTAAGTTATTTATGACAAATTATTTATGAGAATAAATTGTGAGGCATTAACTATAATCACTAGCATAAAGAAATAATAATTAATTATCACAATAATGATAAACACCTTCTAACCTATTTGTAGATTTTAAAATATATCAATTTATTTTGAATATAAACAACTACCATAAATCATACCAAACAATAACATATGTTATAATGTATTATATAATTAATTCTATAATACATACCAAAGAGAACCTTGGTAAGCCAAGATAATCTATAGATTCTTAAGCTCTTCCATACTTCTATTGGACCTCATCTAGGTTTGGTGCCTTGCCTACATTTATTTTTCTTAAAGCTTCTTTTACTTCTGATGCCTTAATTTTTCGTATATCTACAACTTTTGGTGTTTTAATAGGTAATGTTTATAGGACATTATTACTTGAGGTGCACCTTTATTAAGTGGGTTGTAGATATACTTTTTCTATCTCTTTTTATTGTCTCCATCCTTTACTATAACTTTACTGTCTGCATTTTTAATACCTTCTAACATGGTCAAAATCTACGTATCAAAAAAAAAAAAAAAAAGGTCAAAAAATCTCTGCACTTTTTTTGGATTGACAATAATGCCCTACCATCTAACTGTCTTATTTTTCATTATCCTATGTGCCACTTAAGTGTTTAGTACATAATTAGTTATTCCAAATAGGCGAAAGTGCCCCTGGTGAATAGACCAAGTAGGAGTCCCTGGTTGGGGCATCTAGTTCCACCCTTTGTTTTAAACGTGTACCATATGCTTGTACCGTACTCAACCGTTTATTACTTGTATTATTGTATTGCCCTCAAAGATATGACAAAATACTCCATACGAAAAGCCTTGTTGTTTAAAACACGTTTAATGCACATATCCACAAATGTATTTGTATCCATATTTTAACATGCATCTTCCATAAGTAATGAGTCGATTAATCCCACATAGTTTAATACTTTTAAGACTTTTATTGTAATAGATGTGGGATGAAAGACTGACCACTTCCTTGTAATTGCTTTTAAAGCTGCATCTTCCATAGAATCAACTCCTTACTTTATAACTTATTTGGGAGGATTGTTGGCTTTGGGTCATAACAAGTGTAGATTGTAGGCTACCATATAGAGCTCTCTCTCTCTCTCTCTCTCTCTCTCTCTCTCTCTCTCTCTCTCTCTCTCTCTCTCTCTCTCTCTCTCTCTGTGTGTGTGTGTGTGTGTGTGTGTGTGTGTGTGTGTGTGTGTGTTTTCATATGGACTTCATGCTTGGAGTCTTGGACAAACATAAATCATCAATTAATTACTTGATTGAATATGAGAATTTTCACCGTTTAATGACTGGCTAACTCATAAATGTCATTTATTCCATTGATTTAGGTATAATTCTTCAATTTATGAGAGTATATTACCTTTTTTTTCATCGTACCATATTTTTATAATCCGTTTAAAACCCTTATTGTCGGTTTTAGATTTTTTGCCGTTCTCAAATATTTTACCATTTTTTAACATATTGTTCTTGTACTACTTCTTTAAAATCCGTACCATCCCGTTTCATTTTTTCCATTCCCATTTTAACTAACTATGGTTCCACCACAAGAAAGATGTTGTGTATAAATCATATGCCAAATTTTAGACTTAAATTAAATTATTTACTCCCATTAGATACCTAGGAGATTATGTATATAGACCATATGCAAATGTTAGGCCAAATTACATTATTTACTCATGTAATATGACACCCTCTAGTATATATCTATGCACACTATCGTAGACCTTTGTACATATGAAAAATCCATAGATTTATCAATTATTGGTTTTCCTGGATGGTCAACTTTGTTTAGGATGAAACAAAATTAAGACCGAAAACAAACATTTTTTTTTTAATGATATTTACTTTCTAGTATGTTTCAAGGGTAGCCAATGATGTGGCTCATACTTTTGCTCGGCAGGCTATGCCCACTTTAGGGATTGTGTCATGGCCTATTACCACTCTGTGGCTATTGAATCTTTGTATGTCAAATGCTACAGCTGTTCCATGTTTTTTTGTTCAATAGAATCTTTTTTACCAAAAAATCAAAACATTTTTTGGAGTATATGGTACTATTTGATAGCATTCCTGATTTTTATGTTGTTGGGTAAATTTTCATACTTCACGAGAGTGGTTTGAGAGTGAAATTATGTATGACAAATCGGATCTGATTTTCTACTCTCAGGAAACAGGTAAAAAAGACCCTTAGAATAAAGGAATCAAAGAGCATAAAAAATTATGTTTTTTTTATTGTGAATCAATGTCAGGGAATCACAAATGGGAAATAACATAAGAATTCACTCCCACTTTAATTGAAGCCACTCCCGATAAAAATTCACCTCACGTGGTTCCTTCTCTAATAAAGCTTCGGCCACCATTACTGCAAGCCAAAGTTTCTTCGGTCCAAGGTTCGGTTCCTTCTGCCATTGCTGCAAGCCCTCGAATCCTTCTCCAAAGCTTCAATACCTTCTGCCATTGCTACAAGCCCTAGTTTCTTCGCCGAAGCTTCGGTTCCTTTGGCCCTAACTTCAAGCCCTAGTTTCAAGTACGAGCAATAAGAATCTCTCTCTCGCTCTCTCTCTCTCTCTCCCTCCCTCGCTATATATTTGTCTTCCCTTTTCTCTGTTCTGTATTCCTAGTTGTATGCACTAATTGAAGGTATTCGGTTGATGCATGCCTTTCACTAAAGTTATTTGTAAAACACTATTATATATTTGATTTCATTTCGATTAAACCTATATGCCCATTTCAATTTTTGTAAACCTAATTCCCCAACTCTAGTGTATATATATATATATAATAATAATAATAATAATAATAATAATAATAATAATAATAATAATAATAATAATAATAATAATAATAATAATAATAAAGGTTTGATATGAATAGATACATAACAAAAAAGTGAAAATACTAATAAAACATGAGAATTGAATAATGCAAGTTGGAATAGCTAGGACAAAGTGGACATTTTCGGTTTGTTTAATAAAAACTCTTTATTAGATTATAGATAAAATTTCACATACACCCCAAGAAATATTGCTAACATCATCTACCACCCACAGGTTTGGAAAATCATCAACCACACCCATTTAACTGATAGAATCACTTAAAATGTTGATATACATTTTTATCCTTCATATTATAAATTGAAAATTTTAAAAATTAAATAGAATTACTAGTTTAACCTTATAATGAAAATCAGATTTACTCTTTCCATCCCTTTCGTTTTCACTCAGCCAAGCCCTAATTTGGAGTCACTGTGAAGAGCTCCCACACCAACGACGATGACCTCCTTCATCACTCAACTCATCGTCAACACCTCTCGATCAAAAGCCACCAAAAAAAGGGTTCCGGGGATTGACGATATCAGGGGGAGGGGAAGTTCCAAAAGAGGTGGATTACTGATATCAGGAAAAAAAATTCCACAATAGAACAGAGAGAACCGTGGAAAATCGAAATTAAAGAGACCTGATTGAAAACAATAGAAATACACACAAAAATAAAAATTACAAAAATGGAAGACGAAGAAGAAAGACAGAAAGATAGGAAAACTAACCCAGTCCTTCAATCAAGTCCGATGCACACATATGGATGACAAAATTCTCAGAGAAATCTCTCAACAGTAGTGGTTACAAGGTCTTAGAAATCCAGAGAGTAAGAGAGAATTAACAAGTTGGGTCGAGAAGAAGAACTTATACATAAAATTATGGGAAAATTTCACACACTATCCAAATACTTTGAGAAACATCACTTATCACCCAAGTTTTCTGAAAACATCAACTACCACCCAAAATTCTAAAAAGTTTATCAAAAAGACCCAAACCGTTAAGACGGAGCCGTTAGATGCTGATGTCAGCTCAAAACCATTTTTGGATTGACAATAATGCCCTTCCATTTGTTTTTCCGGTAACTGGTTTAAAGTGAAGTGGATCGGAAGAGCAGCCATGGTGTTTCGATCTCTCATCCGTAGAAAAACCGTAAAATCTGTTTTAAGTTTACAGAATGAGGCAAGAAGTATGGGATTGGGGCTCCGGCATGCTGAAACTCAGATCTATGACCTCTCCCTTGCGCATTGGAAAAAACCCTAATTTTGCTCTTTCTCAATCCTTCTAGTAGTTGAATTTGGGCTTTAGATGTAAAAAGGGAGATTGAGAGAATGAATAGAGAAGAACGAGAGAAAATAGGGAGTGTGCGTTGATGGTTGCTGAAATTAGAGAAGAGAAGGGAGATTGAGAGAAAGAATAGGGAAGAACGAGAGAAAATAAGGAGTGAGAGAGACTTGCGGAGAGAAAATAGGGAGTGAGAGAAAATATCTCACCCACGATCTGCCTATCTCTCATCATTTCTTTGTTTTTAACATCTGTTTCTCATTTTTCCTTTCTGGTTTCATATCTCTGGATCTACTTATATCGTTGGTCCTCTACAAATCCCCCCTCCCCTGGTGATTTTCATTTATTTAATTACAAAAAATTGGAATCCAACGTTTCTGCAATTTTATTGTTAGTTGCAGGAGGTATAGTTTTGGCCGTGGTGGGGCTGGTTGAGAAAAAAGAACAAAAAAAAATGGAATCTAGGTGAAAATGAGAAGGGTATAAACATCTAGACAAAATTTCAATTCACTTCCGTCGGCTAATGGGGAAACGTTTTGAAATTTTGGGTAGTAATTGATGTTTTCAGAAATCTTGGGTGGTAGTGATGTTTCTCAAAGTATTTGGGTAGTACGTGAAATTTTCCCTAAAATTATTTTTTTCCCAATTGAAAGCATTTATACATAAGGAGACCCAAAAAAAAATAAAAAATAGAGGCTTTGTTCAATGTTTGCGAATTTCTTGGCTTTGTTTCTAAAATTCCAAAAATCTCAGAGAATCTTCAATCTTGTAGCCTTCAAAGATGTGCAGGAATCCAGAAGAGAGAGAAAACAAAAGGGGTCAGCGGACTTAGAGAACAAAAGGTGTTAAAAAGGAAAGAACCTACATTCCTAAACCGTGGCCCTCTCTCCTTCGGTTATCTCTACTGCTTTGCCTTTCCTTATCTTTGTTTCTTCAAGCACTGGTTGAACTGATTAATCAATGTTGTTTGGGATGAAAGAGAGGGTGTCTATAAAAGCATGAAGAGGGCTACTAGTTCAACGCTTGTACCTTCTTTTTAGTCTTGCTGGTGTTCGATGGTCTAAACGCAAGCCCGGCGCAAAAAAAGCTCTAAAGAGTCGACGGTTTCAGCTTACACAGCTCTCATGGAAGCCTCAAAACTAAAGATAATGAAAGAGTTGCAAAGTGATGAGAAGCGAACCCAAGTCGAGAGAGAGAGAGAGAGAGAGAGAGAGAGAGAGAGAGAGAGAGAGAGAGCAAACAACTTAGAACTATGTCGTTTTACACTCTCAGAGGGTATGATGGCATTTTCTTCAATATCTGAAATCTATTTTTCAATACCTTGAAACATCGCTCAATGACATTCCTCAGTGATGAATGTCTGTAGTTAAACAGTTCCATAGCTGATCTTGGTTGTCTTCGTCTCCCTCCTTTATAGTCTTTAGATGGTACCTCTCACCTCTAAAGGGGGCCAAATAACCTGTTTGGTTTACATAACCCGTATCCACGACATAATATTTACCTAAGAAGAAATATATATGAGTATTATTAATAACAATTCATGTAAAAAGCATGTCATAAGAATACCCTAATTTTTTTTAGGTATTATATAATACATGGTGGTGGATGAGGAAAATTCAATGTTGTGTTTGTTCGGGCATCTTCAAATATTTGACAATCATTTGCACTTCTCTCCCATCCAGCTTAAATGAATGTGAATTGCATATCAAAGGGCATGCATACATTACGTTTTGAATCACGAAACCCTTCCCATTATAGTATCATTGTTGCTTTGATCTGGGGACAACTACACTTGTGTCCCATCAATGACTTGCAGTCCTAAAAAACATAAATTAGATGTAAAATTGTATGTAATCCTAAAATGTATTAGAAATCTATAAAATAAAAGCAACAGAGCATTTTACCTTGAAGTATGGGGTATATTTCTCATTTGTCTGAATCTCAAGTGGGGTTGCATTAAAATGTGGAGGTATAATGTATTCATTAGACAACAACCTCACACCTTTCAAGACATTCTTGAAGATTCGGCTAATTGTTTCTCTTGAATGTTGGAGCCTCTCATGTAAGTCTCTATTAGATGACCCTCTGCCAACAGCAAACAGGAATATCCTGACTTGTTCCTCTACTCCCAAATAACATGTATGTGGTATTCATTGTCGTGAAATCATTAGGTTGCACAAGTTAATGAAAACATGTCTTTCCATTCTGAACATGTTAAATATTCGTTCAGAATTGCTGACAAGTATTCATTAACCCACTATGCACCTGATTAATTCCTATCTGTACATAGTTCTTGATACGTGAAATTAATTAGCACATTCTTGATCATATTTAGTTTAAATTTATAATTTTTCTTAGACATTTAGTTTAATTTAATTAATGTTTTAAGTATTTTATTAATTTATTTAATTCTTAGTTATTTTTGGTTATTTGGTAGGTTTTTGAACTGGATAAAGACTAAATAAGAGGTGTCAAGACAACTCAAAGCTTGGTGTTACATTCCTAAATGATTTAGAGGATAATTGACCAAAATATGCCTTAAAATCAGTATTCTCCAACAAATTGGGTAAGATGCAAGATTATAAAAGACTGATTTTATGGGACTGTAAGCTTATAAATTAAGAAGATGGAGAAAAGAAAAATACACATAGCAAAAAGAGCTGTTCATAGAAGGGGCTACAAGGCACATTGGAGGTGGAGAGTTCGAGAGGGATGGAGCTAGAAGACTAGAGAGAAATCCTGGATTCAAGCTTCATCTATTCCCATTACGAGTTCTTCCCTTTTCTCTGTGATCCCTTTGTTTATGTTTTAGAATTGTCAATGATGAATTGCTAGATTTCTTATTCTAGGATTAGGATGGATTCATTGTGTTGATTAAATCCTTAACTTTTGAATGATTATGTTTTATGCAATCTGGTATTCTTTTTATATGTGATTAATTGATCACTAATTGCATATCTCAAGGTATCAATTGAGGGGGCGAAAGCAGAAGATTGATATTAGTTCATAAAATATCAGTCATTGGTTGAGTATTTTCTTAGAAATAAGGGCTCACCATTGTGATCTTTGTTTTAATTCTAATGAACGTAATGAGTTTGTATTAGAATCCTGCAAATACGAAAGTAGATGAAGGATTAATACGGGCATAATTTGTTTTTCTTGAAAGAGATAACAAAATATCTTAAGGAATTGATCGTTGCATCAACATAAATTTATTCAATAAGTCTGGTTTGGTTAAGCATAATTCAATTGAGGAAGTCCGAATCCTATCTTTGGTTTCATAATCTACTTATTAATTATTAATCTTGGTAATTCAGTTGTCTAAATAATAGAGAGAATTAATTAGGTTTGGTAATTGAACATTCTCCCTGTGGAAATGTTACTCGACTTATCATTATATTATTTGCACGACCCGTACACTTGCGGATTCGACAACAAGCAAATTGGCGCCGTTGTCGGGGAGTGGTGTTTTCAATATCAAAACAAACGATTCTCTTTATTAATTTGGATTGTATTATTTTATTTTATTTTATTTTTTATTTTATTTTTTTTGTTCTTAGTGTTTCTAGTTTAATAAGGTTGTCGGGTGAATTTGTTGGAAAATTTTAATCTAATTGTGTTCAATTTATTATTCAGCTAGAATTTTATTTATTTATTTTTTTTCTCTGGTTAACTGCTGCAGATTGCCATAGTGCATGCCACGTACCTGTGAGCTAATTGAAGCATTTGATCCTGAGATAGAACGGACTTTACGGGCATTAAGAAAAGAGCGGAGGCTTAAGCAGAAACAAGCAATAGCCATGGCGAAAAATCGAACAATCGAAATCGAGGTTGCTACGGGACTATGCTATGCCAAGCACCAATGGCAACCAAACCAGCATAACTAGACCTGCAGTCAATGCAAACAACTTTGAGATCAAACCTGGTCTCATTCAGATGGTGCAGCAAGAGCAGTTTGGGGGAGATATATATGAAGATCCCAACGCACATTTGGCCAACTTCTTGGAGATCTGTGATACAATTAAACTGAATGGGGTAAGTGAAGATGCATTTAGATTACGACTCTTTCCCTTCTCTTTGAAAGACAAGGCCAAATGATGGTTGAATTCCAAGCCCCCCAACTCATTTACCACCTGGATTGCATTATCTCAAGCATTCCTAAATAAGTACTTTCCACCAGGTAAAACTGCCAAACTTAGAAATGATATCACTACTTTTGTGCAATATGATGGTGAGTCATTATATGAGGCTTGGGAAAGATTTAAGGAATTACAAAGACGGTGTCCACACCATGGCCTTCCTGAATGGTTGATTGTGTAAACTTTTTATAATGGTTTGACACATTCAGTTAGAATCACCATAGACGCAACTGCAGGAGGAGCTTTGATGTCACACCCCAATTCTGATCCAACCAGAACGGTGTGAGTGAACCGTCATTGAACCAACGGTTCACACCAGGATCTCGAATAGGCCGTGTCCACCCATACAAACCAATTACACATAACCACAATCAAAATATAAATATACAGCGGAAGACTTTAAATAGAATGAACTGAGTATCTATTGATAATTTAAATAAATATCCCATTATTCAAAATCAAACACATAAAATAATATCATTACATC
The DNA here is from genome assembly GCA_028583415.1 of Protea cynaroides. Lineage (NCBI taxonomy): Eukaryota > Viridiplantae > Streptophyta > Magnoliopsida > Proteales > Proteaceae > Protea > Protea cynaroides. Next base: position 14,009,022 of record CM053272.1, on the reverse strand, counting down.
CCTTTAATCCACTCGAAAATAACTGAAATAAATAAATAAAACAAATCAAAGGTACACGCAGAAAGGGCACTTGCATGAAGCGTCATGCTTGTCCTCCTCTGCTTGTACATCCAAAGCAGCTACACCACCGTACGTCGGAGCATTCACATAGTCATCCACAGTGTAACCTGCATCAACATCTAAAAACAATATACATACAAAGGGTGAGCACACAACACAGCTCAGTAAGACAATCAGACAGTTTCACAATATTATGCATGAGTAACAATCATTTTATCTTTGTGGTCCGGTTTAAGTTTGCAATGTGCTATAGAAAGGTTTGGTGGCTCCCCGCACCTCTATACACGAGTGTGTGGTGTCGCACAAGAATCACACTACCACCAACCCACATGCACCCATCATGGAATAGAGATAGAGCTAAGGTATACCCGCACCTCCCCGATACTCTACCCATACCGGTACCCTAAGCCCCTACCGGCCGGGGCTCGTAAACCGGGCTCGCAACTAACCAATCCTATATGTCGAAGAATGTATGCTCTATCCCAAAGACAGCCGTCTACGGCATAGAGATAGAGCTAGAGCGTGCAGGCCGGGTCGGAGACCACCATACCTCACCTCCCCCTGATACCCTATCCGCAACTAACCCACTAGGATAGAAACAATACGCAGGTAGACCCTATCCCAACATAACTCCCTACGGCATAGAAATAGAGCTAAAGCATCGTGGACAAGCCAGCCGTCGACTCGGAATCCTCAGTACCACACAACGATGGCCGGGACAACATCAATATCGGAGACCACCGTACCACGATCTTCCCCTAATACCCCACCCGTACCAAGCATGTTAAGACAGAATACTACAAAAGGTGCCAGTGTGAAGAGCGATCCCAGGCCCATGCCCCACTCCACACACCAACGAAAACAATCACATGCCTAACAATCACATCCTATGAATGCATGAACAATAATAATAACTGAAAGTAAAGGATGGCATGTGAATATGCACAAACATCACATCATAGATATTCAATGATTAACAACGATTTACTATCCATTAATTATTAGGTTTAGGTCAGATTCCCTTACCTGACGCTCGTTCAATAACTTGCTCCACGTCGCAAGGTCCAAACGATAAGTCACAGAGTCCTACATAATATTAGGGTTTCATTAAAATATATTGTTTAGGGTTTCATGTTGGTCGGAAACCAACAGAGATCACAACTACCCTCACAGAGCTGACCGGTGGCATGTACCGGTCGCAGCTCTGTGGGAAAGACTGGCGACCGGTATGGTCAGCCGGTCCCCCACAGATAACCTCCCAAGAGGTAGCGGTCGCAACATACCGATCGCACTATGTGCAACCGGTATAGTCGATCGGTATGTCTCTGGAAGTCCATACATGGGTTCTTCGACTGCCGTCGACCATCCTCCATGGACTTTCAGGGTTTCTCCTATCCATTATAAGTCTAGGCTTTGAGTTAGAGTTATCCCCAACTCATTCAAGTCTTGTTTCGATGAATATCATCTCGAAACTCAAATCTAGCGTTTGACAGCAACTTAGGGTTATTGGCCAATTTAGGGTTTTAGATCAATACCTACTTTGCATGGTATTGATCCACCCACCCAACTATCATAGGGTAAGAAGAGGGATTCAAACACTTACCGTTGACAGGCGTAGCGTGAGCTTCGTCAAACGGTAATGGCGGCTCCTTCTTCTTCTTCCTAGCTCCTTCTCCTTTTCAAGCTCTTTCTCTTCTCTAGGATTTGTGAGAGACAATGGAAAGGATTTGAGGGGGGTTAAGGTGTATTTATAGGCTAGAAATAGGGTTTAGTAACCCTACTAGGATTAGGAAACTTCTAGGATTCGAAATCAGGAAAACGGGACCCGCAGAGACTAATTTCCAAATTCCCGCACATAGCTGTGCAGGCCATACCGGTCGACCGGTACCATCATCCGGTACCATCAATCGGTATCTAAAATCAGGTATAATTGGTCGACTTTGGTCTGATTTCGTACCTGTTTGTTATCCGCTTGCCCCGTCTGGCTCGATAATGATCGGAAGACCTGTCACGACACAAAACCAAGGTTAGACCGGATTTTCAGAGTGCGGATCTTACATTTGATGGGTAAGTCAACCGAGGCAGCATATGCGTTGTTAGAAGAGATGGCTTCTAATAATTATCAATGGTCCAATGAACGAGGTCTGCCAAAGAAAGCTTCAGGTATGTATGAGATTGATGGCATTAACATGTTAAATGCAAAAGTTGATAACTTGGTGAAAATATTTGGTAAGTTGGGTAATGTGAATTCGGTTACTAACCTTAACCCTGCTTTGAGTTGTAAATGGTGTGGAGGTGCACATATTAGTTCTGAGTGTTTGCAGGTTGAACAGGCACAGTTTGTGTCTAATATGAATAGACAGCAGCAACACCATCAACAGTTGAACAATCCTTACTCATCATCCTACAACCTAGGCTGGAGGAATCATCCTAATTTTTCCTGGAGAGACCAAGGAAATCAAGGTAGCAGCTCAAAGCCTTTCAATCCTCCAGGTTTCCAACCAAGGCCTCAAGGAGTGGTCCAATAGCCTGAGACCAAACCATCGTGAGAGCTGGCTATTGAAAAATTAGCCAATGTGACTTTAGAAAGAATTGAGAGGATGGAAACCAAAGTTGACCAGTTAACCACTTACAATCGCAACCTAGAAATTCAAATGGGCCAATTGGCTAATGCTTTCAACTCAAGAGGACAAGGTAATTTGCCTAGCAAAACATAGATTAATCCAAAGGAGCAATGCAAGGTAATTACCTTGAGAAGTGGTAAGCAACTCGGTCAGGTAAGTAAAGAAGTGGTAGCGAATGATGGAGAAGAAGTGGCTCATGAAGAGGTAACCAAAGGGAATGAAACTGAAAAATTGAGCATAATGAGACACAACCACCACCGAAAGTAAAACCTTATGTGCCTCCTATTCCTTTTCCTCAGAGACTTAAACAAAATAAAATTGATAAACAATTTGAAAAGTTTCTTGAAAAGTTTAAACAATTGCATATTCACATTCCTTTTGCAGATGCCTTAGCACAAATTCCTGCTTATGCAAAGTTTTTTAAGGAAATTATGTCAAATAAACGAAAATTGGAGGATTATGAGACTATTGCTTTAACTGAAGAATGCAGTGCAATCATTCAAAATAAACTGCCACCAAAGCTAAGAGATCCAGAGATCCAGGGAGTTTTTCAATTCCTTGCACTATTGATGAAGTTGATTTTTCTAGAGCTTTATGTGATTTAGGTGCTAGTGTTTCATTAATGCCTTTATCTGTGTGCAGAAAACTTGAGTTGAAGGAGCTACAACCTACTACTATTTCTTTACAGCTAGCTGATCGATCAATAAAGTATCCATTAGGTATTTTGGAAAATGTATTGGTCAAGGTAAAAAAATTCATCATTCCTGTCGACTTCATTGTGTTAGAAATGGATGAAGATACCGAGATACCTATTATCTTGGGTCGGCCTTTCTTGGCCACAGCTGGGGCTGTCATAGATGTTAAAAATGGCAGGTTGACATTTAAGGTTGGTGAGGAAGAGATAGAATTTAATTTGTTTAAATCAAATCAATATCCTTCTTTTACTGACCATGTTTTTCAAGTTGACTCTATAGATCTAATCACTCGAGAAGTTTGTAAGCTTGAAAATCCTAAAGAACTTCTTGAAAAATGTTTAGTGAGTGCAGGAACGACAAATGATAAAAATTTAGAAGTTGCAGAAATGACATATGCTTTGGAGGACACACAAACTAAATCAAGGCAGAAAGGTTTTCATTTTGAGAATCTAGGCAAAGGTAAATCATTACCTCCCCCTTCTAATGTGCAAGCACCAGTTTTAGAGTTGAAACCATTACCCCCACATCTCAGGTATGCTTTTTTGGATGAAAATGATAACTTACCTGTTATTGTAAATGATTCATTATCTAATGTTCAACTTGATAACTTATTGCGTGTGTTGAGATTAAGAAAACGAGCCATAGGATGGACTATTTCAGACCTTAAAGGAATTAGCCCCTCATTGTGTATGCATAGAATTTTAATGGAAGATAATCATAAACCTATTGTTGAAAATCAGAGACGGTTAAATCCTAACATGAAAGAAGTAGTGAGGGCTGAAATTCTTAAATGGTTAGATGCAGGAATTATTTATCCTATATCTGATAGTTCATGGGTTAGTCCTGTGCATGTAGTACCTAAAAAGGGTGGGATGACTGTTGTACATAATGAACATAATGAATTAATTTTCACTAGAACAGTGACTGGGTGGAGAGTGTGTATTGATTATAGACAACTTAATAGTGCTAGCCGTAAGGATCATTTTCCTTTGCCATTTCTTGATCAGATTCTTGAAAGACTTGCTGGGTATGAATATTATTATTTTCTAGATGGTTATTCGGGATATAATCAAATTCCTATAGCCCCGGAAGACCAAGAAAAAATCACTTTCACTTGTCCTTATGGTACTTTTGCATTTCGGAGGGTGTCTTTTGGTTTATGTAATGCACCTGCCACATTTCAACGTTGCATGATGGCTATTTTTTCTGATTTTGTTGAAAAGATCATGGAGGTTTTTCTGGATGATTTTTCTGTGTTTGGATCTTCTTTTGACAGTTGTTTGGCTAACTTGTCTAAAGTCATGCAGCGTTGTGAGGAGACCAACTTGGTCTTAAATTGGGAAAAATGTCATTTCATGGTGCAGGAAGGCATTGTGTTAGGACATAAGATTTCAGCAAGGGGTATTGAGGTGGATCGAGCAAAGATTGAAGTTATAGAGAAATTACCACCACCTATGAATGTGAAAGGAGTCAGGAGTTTCCTTGGTCACGCAGGGTTTTACTGGCGTTTTATCAAGGATTTTTCTAAAATTTCAAAATCTCTATGTAACCTATTAAATAAAGATGTTGCATTTGATTTTGATACTGATTGTTTGAATTCTTTTAACAGGTTGAAGCAGGAGTTGGTATCTGCACCAATCATGGCTGCACCAGATTGGAGTTTACCGTTTGAGCTGATGTGTGATGCAAGCGATTTTGCATTGGGTGCTGTTTTAGGCCAAAGGAAAAATAAGAAGTTGCATGTTATTTATTATGCTAGCAGACTTATGAATGATGCTCAAATAAATTATACAACTACTGAAAAAGAATTGCTTGTTGTTGTGTTTGCATTTGATAAGTTTCGATCATATCTTGTAGGGTCCAAGGTGATTGTTTACACGGACCATGCGGCAATCAAGTACTTATTGACTGAAAAAGATGCGAAGCCAAGGCTAATTCGGTGGGTGCTGTTACTTCAAGAGTTTGATGTAGAGATTCGAGATAAGAAGGGAATGGAGAATGTGGTAGCTGATCACTTATCCAGGCTGGAGGTTCAATCAAAAGCAGAAGATGTGCCAATTAATGAAAGCTTCCCAGACGAGCAGTTGCTTGTGATTGCTGTTGTTCCTTGGTATGCTGATTTAGTGAACTATTTGGTTAGTGGTATTATTCCTCCGGATTTGAACTACCATCAAAGGAAGAAATTCTTGTAGGAGGTAAAACATTACTTTTGGGAGGAGCCTCTATTGTACAAGCATTGTGCAGATGGGATGATCAGAAGATGTGTACCTCAAGAGGAGATTCATGACATACTATGCCATTGTCATTCTTTAGAGTGTGGTGGACATCTCAGCACTTCTAAGACAGTTGTAAAAGTGTGGCAATCTGGCTTTTATTGGCCAACCATGTACCAGGATGCTAGGGTGTATGTGGCTACATGTGATCGGTGTCAACGAGTAGGAAACATGACCAAAAGGAATGAGATGCCACAAACCAGTATTTTGGAGGTTGAATTGTTTGATGTGTGGGGGATTGACTTCATGGGTCCATTTCCATCATCTTTCAACAATCAGTTCATACTGGTAGCAGTAGACTATGTTTCCAAATGGGTGGAGGCAATAGCAACTCAGACCAATGATTCTCGGGTGGTAACTAAGTTTCTTAAGAAGAATATTTTTTCGAGGTTTGGTGTACCAAGAATTATCATCAGTGATCAAGGATCCCATTTCTGCAATCAATTGTTTGACACTCTATTAAAGAAATATGGAGTCACACACAAGGTGGCACTTGCTTATCATCCTCAAACAAATGGGCAAGTGGAATTAACCAACCGAGAACTAAAGTTGATTTTGGAGAAAACTGTTGAAAAATCAAGGAAAGATTGGGCAACCAAACTTGATGATGTATTATGGGCATACCGGAAAGCTTTCAAGACACTCTTAGACATGTCTCCATATAGACTTGTCTTTGGGAAGTCTTGTCACCTACCAATTGAGTTGGAGCATAAGGCTTATTGGGCAGTTAGAGAACTGAACATGGATTTGAATGCTGCTGGAGAAAAGAGGTTGTTACAGTTGAGTGAATTGGAGGAATTTAGGCTGAATGCTTATGAAAATACTCGGATTTACAAAGAAAAAACTAAGTATTGGCATGATAAGCATATTCAGAAAAGAGACTTTGAGGTTGTACAACGAGTACTACTCTTCAATTCACGACTTAAGCTATTCCCCGGCAAGCTTCGGTCAAGGTGGTCTGGCCCAATTACGGTAACAAAAGTATATCCATATGGTGCTGTTGAGGTTCATAGTGGGGCTACTGGTACATTCAAGGTGAATGGGCAACGTTTGAAGCCCTATCTTATTGGTGATGTGGTACTTAAAGGAGTGAAATACTCCTTAGAAGAACCTAGCTATGGTTGATGGATTGATAGTCAAGCTAACGACTATAAATAAGTGCTTTTTGGGAGACAACCCAAGCTACACTATCTTTCTCTTTCTTTTTTATTATTATTTTTATTTTCTCTTTTTCGTCTTCTTCTAGTTGTTGAATAAATATGACCGTACTTACCCTCTTTTGGTTGTGTTGTTCAGGTACGAGCACATGGAGTAATAAATCGATTTGAATATTATTCTTCCTTTCTTATTTACTTTCACATTGAGGACAATGTTTAAATTAGGTTTGGGGGATGATTGATAATTCTTATACCTGTTTACCTGCTAGGTGTAATTTTTGAAAAAAAAAAAATACATCTTTGGTTAACCCTCGAACTAAAAGTTTTTGTGAGAAAATAAGAAGAATGAACTTGTTATTTGGAGTCATGATTTACATTTGGGTTTCTAGTCATGTTTAAGCATTGAAGTTTTAACTTAGGATGGGCAATATCTTATAAAACGAGATTAAGCATGTTCGTTTTCTTCAAAATATTATTGAAATTCATGTTCTAGGCAAAGTTGTGTGAGTTGTGTGACTATGCATAAAATATGAGTGCACTGCTTTTCTTGTGAGTATTCCCTTTGATCTAGGCTTAAACATGGTTTAAGTAAATATGGTGGTATCATTGAAAAAAAAAAAATTTCAAACTAATGGGAAAGCATGTGGTGGAATTGAGAAATGAATAATCAAATTTTTACTCAACCATAAACACATGTGTATAGTGGGAGAGCATAAAATGAAATCACTATACCAAATATTGCTTGAGGTGGGAGAGCATAAAATGCAACCACCCAAAAAGAAAAAAAAAAGTGAGTCCTAGTTTGCTACCATTGTTTGTAGTAGTGAGAAGGGATGACTGCAAGTTTAGTTGTACATAAATAGATTATGTTGGTTGCATGATAAGCATGATTAGTTTAGAATTATGTGTGGATATTTGAATTTGAGAATATGAGTATGCTTAGTTTTTCTTTATTTGCTATTGTTGTGTTAAAGTTGAAAATTTGATGTTTACATGGTAGGAGTCTTGGATGTGAGGAGTGATTTTAAATATGCTTCGTATCCTTTGTTTTAAATATGGTTTTTCTTTTGCTTGAGGACAAACAAATATTTAAGTTTGAAGGTATTTGATACGTGAAATTAATTAGCACATTCTTGATCATATTTAGTTTAATTTTATAATTTTTCTTAGACATTTAGTTTAATTTAATTAATGTTTTAAGTATTTTATTAATTTATTTAATTCTTAGTTATTTTTGGTTATTTGGTAGGTTTTTGAATTGGATAAAGACTAAATAAGAGGTGTCAAGACTGCTCAAAGCTTGGTGTTACATTCCTAAATGATTTGGAGGATAATTGACCAAAATCTGCCTTAAAATCAGTATTCTCCAACAAATTGGGTAAGATGCAAGATTGTAAAAGACTGATTTTATGGGACTGTAAGCTTATAAATTAAGAAGAAGGAGAAAAGAAAAATACATAGAGCAAAAGGAGCTGTTCATAGAAGGGGCTACAAGGCACATTGGAGGTGGAGAGTTCGAGAGGGATGGAGCTAGAAGACTAGAGAGAAATCCTGGATTCAAGCTTCATCTATTCCCATTAGGAGTTCTTCCATTTTCTCTGTGATCCCTTTGTTTATGTTTTAGAATTGTCAATGATGAATTGCTAGATTTCTTATCCTAGGATTAGGATGGATTCATTGAAATTGTGTTGATTAAATCCTTAACTTTTGAATGATTATGTTTTATGTAATTTGGTATTCTTTTTATATGTGATTAATTGATCACTAATTGCATATCTCAAGGTATCAATTGAGGGGGCGAAAGCAGAAGATTGATATTAGTTCATAAAATATCAGTCATTGGTTGAGTATTTTCTTAGAAATAAGGGCTCACCATTGTGATCTTTGTTTTAATTCTAATGAACGTAATGAGTTTGTATTAGAATCCTGCAAACACGAAAGTAGATGAAGGATTAATACGGGCATAATTTGTTATTCTTGAAAGAGATAACAGAATATCTTAAGGAATTGATCGTTGCATCAACAGAAATTTATTCAATAAGTCTGGTTTGGTTAAGCATAATTCAATTGAGGAAGTCCGAATCCTATCTTTGGTTTCATAATCTGCTTATTAATTATTAATCTTGGTAATTTAGTTGTCTAAATAATAGAGAGAATTAATTAGGTTTGGTAATTGAACATTCTCCCTGTGGAAACGTTACTCGACTTATCATTATATTATTTGCACGACCCGTACACTTGCGGATTCGACAACAAACAGTTCTCTATCTAGTACTAATGAATATAGGATTGGTACAGCTACTAGGAGCAATAACTCCTCGTCTTTCTCAGCATCAGATAAATTTGCCCACATCTGTGCATAACATGATGTCAAATACACTATAGTAAAAGAGGAACGTGTTGTTACATTAATATAATATACTTGTTCATCAGACATCTTAAAACTCCAAAAATATTACTATTAAAAACTAAAAAAACTCTAAAAAGATTACTACTAATAACTAAAAGTTCATCATCCATGACAAAATATAATATACTTGTTCATTAGACATCTTAAAATCCCAAAGAAAACTACTACTAACTAAAAATTCATCGTCCACGATAAAAAGAGAAAAATACTTGTTCATCAGACATCTTACAACTCCAAATAGAATTATTATTAACTAAAAATTCATCGTCCATGATAGAAAGAGAAAAATACTTGTTCATCATACAATTTAAAAAAAATAACACAAGGAAATTACTCATATTGTTCAAGTCCTTAACGGGTTGATCCTTCATTCTAGCATATATTTAGAAATAAGATCCTATTCTCTGGCTTTGTGGAAACAAATGATTCCCTCCAGTTGTTGTCTGTCCACATATGCTCGACTGCCTTTAGAAGTAGTTCCTACGGCAAGTTGAAGCTACTCCTGATAAAAAATGTGTTTTTTCGATTATGAATCAATGTCGGGCAATCACAAGTGGGAAATAACATAAGAATTCCCTGTAAGAAATTTTACATAGATCCTCTTTGAGTTTTCCCATGGGATTTCCCATGAACCCTAACAAACACACCACACAGATTACTAGAATACAATGGGTATTGAAAAGAGATGATTAAAGACATACCTCTTGCTGTAGATTGATTTTCGATCGTTTTCCTTTTGATTTGAATGCTTGGAATGCTTGGATCAAAGTCTTCCACAGCCTGTCAGGATCCCTTGACCTTCTCTCTGCGTATGGGAACAGGAGAAGAAAATAACACCGTGACTGTGGGGACTCTAACCATTGGTATTTATAATACCACCCCCAACCCTGGACCAGTTCCACAGTGGACCAGGTTGGTCCATCTCTAATCATACTTAAACCGATTTACCTGGAACTAGACTCCCATTGAACAACTAACCTTATAATTAATTTAGCCCATAAAAATATCTTACAATCTCCCACTTGGGCTATATTAATTATAAATTCACCACTGATCCAATGTGACCATGGAATCTAATTACACCAAAATCATCCTTTACTTTGATTTAGTCATCAAGCCTACCAATGTCGAACAACAGCGGAAAGTACTCCTACACATCCGATGTACCCCCTTCTGTCAGTCACATACAGAGGTCTACTTAATGACATAAATCACTTTGAGATGAATACTTGGGTCCAAGATCGAATTACCACGATCCCGCTACCTTAAAATCCTTATAGGTCAACGCACTTTGATATTATCCAACTTATATAGGCAAACCGCCTCCAGTTTGGACTAATATCATACTTTGGCTTACCGCCTTCTTTGGCTAAATACTGCCTTCTTTGGCTAAATACCGCCTTGCAATTTTGACATGTCTTAAATAATAAAAAATACATACAAGCAATAAATGCTCACCAATAATCCTGCCCATTAAACCACAGGCAGAACAATCAATTACAGATAAACCATCAATTACCAGATCTCCCATTAACCAAGCAGATCTATACACTCCCACTGACTAAGAGAATCTAAAGACTCCCACAGACAAAACCTTTTCAACCATTCCAAGAAAACGTTTTTAACCTGTCTTTACATTGCCCTAGAGATCAACTATGACTGGTACAACTAGTCAAACCTAAGATTACACAGTCAAACATGAAAAACAATTCACCACATCACATAACAAATACGATCAACATTACATGCAGTCATTACAATCCGATATTTCAAATAATATCATTACATTTTAATATGGGAACAATATGTCAAGTCAAACAATAAACATAAAACGAAGTAAAATCAAGAGCAAAAAAAAAATATTTGAATGTAAAAGAAACTTTACAATATTCAAGCCAACAGTCTTCAAGACCCTCCTACCCCAAATACCTTGGGAGTCCTAGAATTGTTATCCTTTTCTAGATATGCTTATCAGCTTAACAATATTTAGTCAAACCACCTATCTTTGATTAATCCACCCATCTTTGAGTAATCCACCTTGGAGTTACCCAAAAACAATCTTATCACTAGCTATTTCTCCCCTTTGGTAATGTAAGCCACCTAGATCTGAATATATTTTCTAGCAAGGAATGAAAAATTTAATATATCAATTACATTGGTCTCATTGTCCTTGAGTTTTTCAGTGACAGTTGATAGCTCCCAAAAATACTTCTTCATATTACCATTTTCAACATAACTGGTACTAGAGAGATAGGTTAATAAACTATCTTCCGACCCCCTCTAAAATATTATTCTTATCCTTTGGATTTTTCTTAGATAATCTCTTTGCAATATTTCTCATCTTAATACTGCTACACATAACCTCAATAGTAGAATACCTCATAACTTATGTAAACTACAATGAAAGATACATCTAGGTCAAACGATCCTAGACTAGTCTCCAACCTTTTCATAAGAAATTTTATTCTTTGTACCAGGAAGAGAAAAGATAGATATCAAAACATTCTTTGGGACTGTCATACTTGGATGAACACATCAGTGTATGAGTTTAAATACAGTATCAAACAACTGAAGACTCATACACATACCCTTTACTTGCATTAATCATATAAACCTTTCATGCAAATAAATATCATTTTTCAAGAGTTAACCAACTACACATTCTCCTTTGGGATAAACATGCAGTGGTCTTCTCAGTTTCTGTGCAATAACTGTAAAAGAATAATGACTCTCGAAAATCCCACCACCTTTGGGTTAATGAGACTCCCTAAAATCAAAACCCTTTCAATTCATGTGCATGAACATACCTTTAACTTTGACAATGCCACATTTGGGTTAACACTGACTTTTTTAGCTGCTTTTCACACCATGAAGAATAGTGTATTAAAATATATCATTTATTGTATATGTAAATGCATAAATTTGGGGTTTGAGGACTACCATGATGGAACTGAGTGTACCACTTTGACGGATTCCACCCAATCTTCACATGACACCCACAAACCTTAATTTGATCAAAACTTGACAATGCCACCTTTGGGTGTACATCACCCTTACACAAGTATTTATAAATACTTGAACTTTGAATTTGAAGACATCATGATGAAACTAGGTGTACCATTTTGGTGGGTTCCACTCAATTCCACAATGATATCCCCAAACCCTACTTTGCAGCACATTTTGGGTCAATAAATAAAATCTCATGCACACATAACCTTCTACATGCATCTGGTACAAAAATAACTGATAAATAAGCAGAAAACTGCAAATCGGATTAATTTGGGACACCTTTTAATAAAAAATAAATTTCCCAAATCACCAAACTTATCAAACTATGTATTAAACTGTAGAACATCAAAATACGAAACCAACGCAAAAAAACCGCGTCAAAATTCGACGCTCCTAGCTCTCACAATCGCCGATCAAAGTTGGCTTATGCATTCTTGCATCCTGAACCGGTTCTAGCCGATTTATCCGGGTTTAGTTTGGTCTAACCGGGCTCGGTTATGGGCGGACCGAACCCACAAAACAGAACTTTTTTTTTTTTAATGTTTTGGTCTAGGCCAAACCAAACGGTCTGGACCTTAAACCACACCGTAAACCGACGGTTCAACTTCCGGCCCAACCAACCCACTCATCTGGGTTCTGGGTCAGATTTTTGGGTCAACAATTCGGGTCAGTACCCGGGTTACCGGGTCAAAATTTTGGGCCGGCGGGTCGGGTTAACGGGTCGAAATTTTGGGTTAGCGAGTCGGGTTATCGGGTTGTCCCGTCCCCTGGTTTCGGATCGGTCTAACTCACTTGGCCTGGCTGGGTTTGCCCGGTCTGGTTTGGGTCTGGGTCTGGGCTGGGCCAAGCGAGCCTGGGCTGGGTAGACTCGAACGGAGTCAACCCAGCCAACCCGTTAGGGGTTAATGATTCGGCGCTGAGTCGACCTGGCGATGACTCGGCGCCGTCAGATTTTTTTTTATAACTTTTCCAACCGCCGACGCGTGGATCTCACGCGCCTTTTCAGGCGGCGCGTGAGAGCACGTCCGGCCACCTCCGACGACCTACCTTATGTCGTCGGCTCTGTGTCTCCGAGATCTACAATCCTATAAAATTTATTTTACCTTTTAACGGTCCAAAAAAAAATTTTCGAGGGTCCAAACCCTAGACAAGTTCGTAGAGAATTTTGGGAGAAAAATCTCTCCCTTTTTGAATTCATTCAAACATAAAGTTTTAACAATGCTTTCCCATGATTCTAGATTTGTGTAGGTGGCTCTGATACCACTGTAAGAAATTTTACATAGATTCTCTTTGAGTTTTCCCATGGGATTTCCCATGAACCCTAACAAACACACCACACAGATTACTAGAATACAATGAGTATTGAAAAGAGATGATTAGAGACATACCTCTTACTGTAGATTGATTTCCGACCATTTTCCTTTTGATTTGAATGTTTGGAATGCTTGGATCAAAGTCTTCCAGAGCCTGTCGGGATCCCTTGACCTTCTCTCTGCGTATGGGAACAGGAGAAGAAAATGACACCGTGGCTGTGGGGACTCTAACCATTAGTATTTATAATACCACCCCCAACCCTGGACCAGTCCCACAGTGGACCAGGTTGGTCCATCTCTAATCATACTTAAACCGATTTACCTGGTAACTAGACTCTCACTGAACCAACTAACCTTATAATTAATTTAGCCCATAAAAATATCTTACATTCCCTCCCTTAATTGAAGCCACTCCTGATAAAAATCGATCTCAAGCGGTACATTCTTTAACAAAAAGCTTCAGTTGCTTCCACCATTACTGCAAGCTAAAGTTTCTTCGGTCCAAGCTTCAGTTCCTTTTGCCGTTGCTGCAAGCCCTAGAATCCTTCTCCAAAGCTTTGATGCCTTCTGCCATTGCTGCAAGCCCTAGTTTCTTCTCCGAAGCTTCGATTCCTTCAGCCCTAACTTCAAGCCCTAGTTTCAAGTACGAGCGATAAGAATCTCTATCTCTCTCTCTCTCTGTTCTACTGTTTTATAAAATTGAGTGTTGTTTCATAGTTCTGGTTGATTGCTCTGCATTCCTCAGCATATTTGCCCTTTGACTGATTTGTTTGTGTGATTTCATCGTGACTGTTTATGTCTTAGGAAGTTGGTTGGTTCCATAGGATTTTATATCCCGCAATCTTATATGGTTGGATGAAAGTACCATATTACAATTTGCACAATAAAGAACAAAAAAAATATTATTTGATCAATCGAGCTCTGTGATTGCTCCAGCATGCAATGCAAACACATTATACCTTTTTTTTTTTTTTTTTTGGTAAAACAAACTCATTATACCAATGGTTAAGATTTCTCAGGTAAGAGATGTTGATACGTTCAGGAAGGAAGAAACTGAGGAAGCATTGAAGTAATTTCATCCCCATACTTTTCCCCTACTAAATAGAGCTTGTTTTTCTTAACACAGGTCAACTAAAACCCAAAGAAAAATTGGAATTTGGGGTTTGCTCTAGTTGTTTTTTTTCGGCAACAAACTACCAAACCTGTGTTTTCTGCTTGTTGAATATTGTTGGGGACAAAGGTTGGTGATTGTTGAAGTTCCCTCCATGGTTATATGTAATGCCATCAAAATAGAGTATGTGATGAGTAGTAATTCTATACAGTATTACATTATCCACGAAAAATAGGGCCATTCTTGCTCTAACAATGGTTGCTAGAACTTTAAAGTTTTGTCAACTACTACACAGGTTTATGTATGCTGGAATTAAGATTGGTATTTAAGTTAGATGGAATTATGTTTGTTTTAAGGAAACTGTTACCGATTTGTTAACTACCACATAGGTTTGTGTGTGTTGGGAGATAAATCACAACAAGGGACAACCCTCTTTATGGAGATGGCCAATCGCTTTTTAATGAGGCGTGGAGTGTTTAAGTTAGAAGGAATTATGTTTGTTAAAAGGGGTCTGTTATTGGTTTATTATTTGTTCAACCGAGCTGTTAATGTTAGTTTAATTTGTCACCAGTTGAAAGAACTGTTTACTATTTAACAAAAAAAAAGGTTTGTTATTAGATAGATGTTGATGCTGACGTTGGATGTTATATTATACCAAATCACAGTACTTGATAATTATCAAATAGAGAGTTTGAAGGGTGTAAACTTATAAATTTTCTCTTAGAAAGCAATGGCATCAGGATTGAATGTTAATGCAGAGTTTGCTGAGTGAACAAAGGAAGAAGTAGATTGCTGAAGAGGGTTTTTTTTTTTTTTTTTTTTTTTTTTTTTAATATATTTTTTTTCATTCACATTATCAATAAATTTATTTTATTTTTTTGTACAGGCAGTTGGCTGAATTTTACATTTATTTCTTATTCAATCAGAATTACTCTTTTTTGCTTTCTTATGTGAGTCTTTAGCTCAAAAAGGTAGAGTACTTGGGCATTCTCCAAGAGATGGTGGTTAGAATCCATCAAGACTCATTAAATTCTCAATTGTTTTAAATTCATGCATGATTACAGAATAATAATGTAAGAATCTACCATCTTAGTATTTTCAATATTTTTTATTTTTATTTATTTATTTATTTTTTTTTACATTTAGAAGTTGGCTATTGAAATTTTTTTGTTGTTGAAATATTTAGGAATGTGTATAAGTGGATAACAAAATTGTAAGTTTTTAAAATGACATTTTCGTAATAATTAGTTTGGGAATAGGAGTATTTTCTCAATTTTATCAAACATTGATTTTGTTCCCATTTTGATTCATAATTGATTACAAATTGTGTTTTACCAAACACTGATTCTGTTCTCATTTTGCTATCAAATCGATCTCAAAACAGGTTTACCAAACATGATCTCATTCTAAAAAATAATGGAATCAGAAAAAAATGATTCTACTGGGAATTAAAGAATTGGCAACGGGATGGTTATTAGAAGGGCTTACATATCCACAAAATTTATCCAATATACCACATGCCAATAGTAGATACCCACTAGGAGTAACAAATATTTGATGGTAGGGTTTTTTTATGGATCGATTTTGATGAAAGGGAAGTTGGCAATAATATGAGATCATAAATCCATCAAAGATCTAAGTCCAGGTGTGTGCGTGTAGGATCCGGGTGAGGGAAAGAAAGACCTCAGTCTATTTTTTTGTGGGGGGGGGGTTGGTAGTTTGTGCAGTATTTAGAGAAAAAAAATGTGTTGTCACCCCCAAGTTTGAATATAATGCAAAGTATAGATCTAGGGATATTTATGTAAATTCACCATGTGTTGTCATCCTTAAGTTTGAATTTTATACAAAATCTAAACCTACGGGTATTTTTTTAAACTCATCATGTGTTGTCACCCCTAAGTTTGTATTTTATGCAAAATCTGGAACTAGGGGTATTTCTATAAATTCATCATGTGTTGTCATCCCTAAGTCTAAATTTTATACAAAATATGACCTAGGGGTGTTTCCATAAACTCACCATGTGTGGTCACCCCCATGTCTGAATTTTATGCAAAATCTGGACTTAGGGGTAATTCTGTAAATTCATCATGTGTTGTTACTCCTAATTATGCCTTTTGATAGACCTAACGGTATCTTTGTAATTATGCCTAAGGTTATTCGTGCAAACAATGCATTATATTACCTAAGGGTATTTTTGTAATTATACCCATAAGGTTATTTGTGTAAATTATGCCTTTTATGACCTAAGGGCATTTTTATAATTATGCCCAGAAGGTTATTCATGTAAATGATGTCTTTTATGAGCTAAGGGTATTTTTGTAATTATTTCTCTAAAATTATTTGTGTAAATTATGCTTTTTATGATTCAAAGGTATTTGTATAATTATGCCCTAAAGGTTATTCATGTAAATTATGCCTTTTATGACCTAAAGGTATTTTTGTAACTATGCCCATAAGGTTATTCATGTAAATTTTGTCTTCTATGACCTAAGGGTATTTTGTAATTGTGTCCTAGTGTTATTCATGTAAATTGTGCTTTTTATGATCTAAGGTTGTTTTTGTAATTATGCCCCTAAGATTATTTATGTAAATTATGTCTTTTATGACCTAAGGGTATTTTTGTAGGTATGCCCCTAATGTTATTCCTGTAAATTATGCCTTTCATGAGCAAGGGTATTTTTGTAATTATGCCCTTGGAGAATTGTGTAAATTCTATCTTTATGCCTTAAAGGTATTTTTGTAATATACCTAAGGGTATTCTTGTAATTATGTCATTACATATATTGAGGGTATTTTCATAATTTTACCTATATTACCATCACAATTTTGTAAAAAGTATATATCGTGTGATAACATAGTAACATCGATTAGGGGTGTCAATCAGTCGGTTTCAGTCGGGCCTAACCGGTCCATTTAACACCTTGCACCGTGATCGACATGTTTAACTAATCGGTCTTGATTTGCGAGACATTGACTCATATATATTCGGTCCGGTCGATCTAGGTCCTTAATCAATCTTATGTTAATCGGTTTATTAATGTCTATAATCGGTTATCTTATTTGATCTTATATTCGGCTATGCTATTCGGTTTTATACTCAGTTATAATCGGTCTATTTTGTAGTAAATCCAACCATTGATTTGTCTTTACTCATAAATGAAGAATGTATATGAATAATGGTAAAAAAAGAGGGATCAAAATATGCATTTTAAAGAATATTTACATGTGGCAGTAACAGTCTTTTAGCATCATCTATTAAAATCATATTACATTGGAGGCTAGGATATCAAAAGACCTATTGCAATCTCATTTGGTAGGACTGTATTCATTGCAAGTCTAATGTTCAGAAGTAGGTGGAAAAATAGATGGAAAAAGTAAGTGGAAAAAAAATAAAAGAAGAAACTTATATATGTTTTTAATCGGTTTTTAGTCGGTTTATACCAACTCGGGCTTTAATCGATTGGTCCGGTGGGACGACCATTGGATTGCACCCCTGCACCGTGAATGACCTATTATTAATCGGTTCGATTGTAAAACTGACATGTTTATTAAAGTCGACCCGACTAGGGGGACACGGTGCGACCCCAAAATTGACACACACATACACACACACACACACACACATATATATATATATATATATATATATATATATATATATATATATATATATATATAACGCATATCAACTTACATATAAACATACATTCATATGTATATATATCCTATATAACATTTCTAGGGAAATAATGAAGGAGGTAGGCACCTATATCGTCCCACTAAAACACTGTTACAACAGTGCATGGCGGTATCCGTCAGATGAGCACCCTTCAACCAATGGGTTTGGCGCTCTCACGGTCTCACCCCATCGTACCTAGCTATGGTGGAGGCAGGGTGCTGCTCTCTCACTCTTCTCCCTCGAAATCCGTACACTGTCGTCGTTGTGGTTGCAACACCGGACTTGGATCGTCTCCAGTCCGTCCAGTCGTCCAGTCGTGGACTGGGCGGACTGGATTAAAAGAACACGCATACCAATACATGGGGGGACGTGTCCTTTAAATCCAGTCCGTCCGTCCATGACTGGACGGCTGGACGGACTGGAGACGATCTTTTTCCTTGCAACACCTATATCCAAAATTTCCGGGATAAATATGAATGTTGGCCTGTGACAGTTCTTACCATAACTGACACCCAAGGTTTCCAAGCTAATTTAGTACGAGAAGGTTTAAAACCTTGTCGGTAAGTACATTCTACCTAAAGTCTTCGAGCGATAAGCCTGACTAGTAACATGAGTATAATCCAAGCCTAGTTTGGACTTGAGAGATTGCTAACCATGAGGGTAATTCTATCATTTTCCATCTCTAGAAAAGTTCTATCAAATAAACTAAGTTCATGAATAATGGATGATATAACTCGTAGAAAAGATCTATTTGTAGTCTAGGAAGATTTGATGTCACTTAGTATCATTGGGTGGCATTTAGACAAGTAGGTGACATCTATCACCTTTATCACCTTATAGTGTTGTGTAACACATAGTGTGCATGGTGACATTTAGCATAGAGTGAATTCTAGATCCGAGTTAGAGAATCTTACCTACAATAGCATGGGACCCATGAGGAAAAGTTCGATGACAATCCGACGGTATTTGATAGATAATCTACAAAAACACTTTGTGTATGAATCGTAGGATGCTAGGGAATACATTCCACTTAGAAAGTTAGACCTAACGTTCATTATGAGTTAATAACCATAATTAGATAATTAAATCATAATCTTAAGGGTAATATTATGATTTAAAATCGTAGTAGCTTGACATGTGGCAAACTTGATTGCCAAGCTGCACAATGAATGATTGTAATGAGTTTGATAATTGGACAGCAAAAGGAAGAAAATCTAGAAGTAAGGAGATACACTCTTTGAGTCACTCCATCTCTTAGGGAGCTGCCATGTGGTATGAGAGAGAGAGAGAGAGAGAGAGAGAGAGAGAGTGTGAGGAGGTTGCTTGAAGTGAGAGACTTCACACCAAGTCGCAGTAGGCCGCCATGTGGCGTTAGGTGGGATCCAATAGTTTTAAGAGTGATTGCACTCCATCCTTACTAAGAAACTCCAAGTTTACTAGGACTCTAACTTGGATTATACTCAAACAACTCTAGGTTTTAATGAAGGGAGAGTTAGATTAACCTAAATTCATTAATGGAGAAAACAACCACAATAAACCATCTTTTGGAAAGACTTGGGAGAAGGTATCACCATTAAAGGAGCTCCGAAGACAAATACCACCGTTAGAGATGTTGATTCGAGGCTAAGATATGTTTCCATCCATCCTATTGATTATACTATCATCCCTTAGAGATTTACCGAACTCCAGAAGGTTTGGACACTCTCCTCCAATAACCATTAATGGCTAAATAAGAAAGAGAGTGAGAGTTGTCTGGAAATCAAAGAGGACGATGGACAACACTCCTACAGATCTGGCCAGTTCTAGAACCTGGACTAGGGATAAAGTTTCGACCAACCTAGACATTTAATTTGGAACTGATTTTCGGATATGTTATTATCCTCTAAGTCTAGTTAATTATCCAAAAAAGATAAGGTCAATTGGACTCGGATGAGGAAGGTATTATCTCTGCAAGTTACTGTGCACGGACTGAATCCGATTTTATAACTCCGACTTGGGATGCCATGTTTATAGTGTTACCCTTAATAAAATGACTTAAAATTTGGTATGAATATCTTACGTAAAGTCTATAGTATTTTATAAAAAGAATGAGACTATTTGGACTCGGGAAGAGGGAAATACCATATCTGTAAGATTTTGTACCCAGATTTAGATCTGATTCTAAAGGTTTGACTTTCAGTGAATGATTCATTAGGTTAAACTTACTAAAATGCCATAATTTTCGATGGAGATATTATACTTTAAGTTTAGTTTCATAGGAAACAGACATGAGGTGATTTGAATTTGGGTCATGGACTTATTACCCTCGGAAGGAGCAGTGCTTGGATTCTACCAAAATCTAGGATTCTTAGGATGGAGGGTCCGAATGTAGATATGCATCTGGACCATGCTTCCGGACCATCACAGACGGTTTTTTTTTTTATAAAGTTGGATTTCTAGGATTCTCCGGAAGGAGGGTTTGGATGCAAGCTTGCATCCAGACCATCACATAAGGTATTGAGGAATGAAAACCCTATTCACTAAAAGCATCCGATCAGATGTTTAGATGCAAATTCATCCAGACATCCCCAGATTTTTTGTATTTAGTTTAAAGACCTAAGTGTGGGCTTGGTACCCAAGCCTATTTGCCTATGGGCTGTGCCCAAGCATAGTATAGTTTCATAATAACTTAAGGCGGATGCGAAATCTAAATACTAACCAATGCATAATTAACCTAATAGGTAAATCTACGTGGGATTAAAGGGAAAGCACTCTGTCTGCATCAGAATACTACGGCTATTCACCATCTGAGGTGAGGGGTAGGTCTGATTTAATATCCTGTTTCTTTATAACCTTGTATGTCTGTAATGCATTATTCATTGAATAACATGCCATCTAATATTTATGATAATTGTTTATGCATTTGCATTATGATTGTATGTTTGTGATATCTTGATGTTTGGTTAGCACTATGTCGTAACACATGGTCCGCGGACTAGGGACATGGTTACCATGTTGGCAATTCTTTGCATCTGCCAATATCATAACAAGGTGACGATGTCCAGGTGAGGGTGAACGGATCAGACTCTCTACTAAGGTACAACCTCGTAGTATTTGGATTACATGTTAGGAATGGTTAGTGATAGATCCCTATGATTGCAACCCTTGCCGATATGGAGTTAGGTATTGGTGTAGGCTCAAGGGAGAACCAATGTTGTCTGATGTGTACATGTAAATACCAGGCTTGGTTCCAGCCCTTGAGGGGGGACCAATGTAGTCTGATGTGTGCGTGACTCGTACCAGACTTGGTTTTAATGTACCAATGTAGTTTGATGTGTGTGGGGTAAGGGTGTCAATGGGCAGGTCCGATCCAGGCAGAAATGGTGTCGGGATTTACAAGCCCAAATCGAAACCTATCGATTAAGGGTTCAGGTTGGGGTGGGCTACGCTAGACACAATAATTAATGGGTCGGTCCAGTGTCGGGTTGTTTTCGGGCTGATTTCGGGCCGACTCGATCTAGGCTGGGTTTATCAGTTTTATCGGGCTGCCTTCGCATGAGCTATTTTTACACGACAATAATTTTTTTGTGGTGTTTTTTGTTCATATTTAATACAATTGTAAGTGATTGAGTTTTGATTGATCTTAGGGGCATCTAAGCATGGATAACAGATAGTATATTTGCATTTATCTTGTTAGAATCATGAGATCCTTGTGTGAGGACAACGTAATCCGCCCATGCTAATGGATGGTAAATGATTTGGAGTCGCTACCTAGTTAAGGTCTAGGACTTAAAAATATAGTCTAATCATAAGAAAAGACTTCTATTGACTCATTGACTCAATATATATCGGCTTTGGTCTATCAGAGAATGGGTAAGCATTCAAAGTACAGTTTGGGAAGGTGTTAGGCATCCAAAGCTGTTCGATCCAAAAATCAGTTTCCTATGTGATTTTACTTTCCTTAGACTCTATGGTTCTGACTGTTCATGGTCAATGGATGATGACTAGGGCTCATGGGGAATCCTATGCCTAGTTGTAAAGTTTTTTTAACCTAGGGTTTAGCCAAACATGTTCTCAAAGTAAGTAAACATGCAAAAAGTAATGTACAGTGAACCGAACCAACGATGGTTTGGTGATGGACTGAATCTGCAATGCTCAAAAACATCTCAAATTTTCTACATATTCCAATCCTGAAAATCAAATCCATAATGTATTTCGAACGAAATGTGATTAAGGTTTATGAATGTGATGTAAGACCCGCACGCCACGAACCCGATCTAACCTTACATTCTCGTGTCGTGACCGGTCTTTCCATCATAATCGGCTAAAGTGAACCAATTGTATGAAGAAATCACAAGATAACGAGTCAAATTTAGTTGGCGTGGTTGACTGGTTAAGTTTGTGTGGAAGAAACCAGTCAAAAACTAAAAACCAGTAAATTTTGATTGTGTGGTAGCAGTTTTGAGGGGTCTGGTCGACCACACATGAAACCACACGACGTGTGGTGGCATATTTTGGACATGTGGTCGACAGATTCTGCGATCCCACGTGCGACCCCACGATGCTGAACTGACTTCGTGTTTAGGAAACTTTCCTAATTTAAGGGGGGCTCTTTCCTAATTGAAGTGGGACTCTATATGGAGGTTTCCCTCTATATAAGGGACGTTTCTTAGTCTCTTTTACTCTTTTAGAATCCAAATTGAAACTTTAAACCTAAGAGGAAGATAGAGAGAGGAAGAAAAGGAGAAGAAGGAGATTTGAAGAAGAAGGCTGAGAGAAAGGTTTTACAAGAGAAGGTTCTAGCTCCCTACAACAAGTGAGGTATGAAATTTATCTCTGTAGATGTAGATTCCATTGAATAAGGTTTCTATTGTGGTTTGAGGATGTCAAACCAATATGATCAATGTGATCCTTTGAGTAAATCTCAAGGATAACCATGAGGGATGGATTAGGGATAATGGTTAATGAAAAACTGTAAATAATGACCATATGATAACCATAGGATGATCCCAAGTGATGAGCCAAGGAATCGACTCAAGAAGAATTCAGATTAAAGATGAAAACTTACCAAACATTATGTGGTCGCAGCCAGTGGTCGACCACAGGGTGACCAGAGGGTCGACCACATCTATTTGGGAAGTTCCCAAGAAAGGTGTGGTCGCACAAAATGCGACCACAAGGTCCGACCACATAGTGTGTGGTCTCATATATTGCGACCACAGGTTTGACCACAGGATGACAGCAAGCATATTTTGAGACTAAATAAGGTTTTTGACTACTATAATTTGATAAACTTGAACCCTAACTTAAATACATTAACTGTTTAGGTTCCCAATTGATTCAAAGTGACTTCCAAAGCTTGGAAGATGAACAAATATCAATCAAAGGTGAGGGAACAAGACCTAAACTAATTGGATATTAACAAGCTGTTTTATTTTATTATGTCCAATACCATGAATGATTCTATGATTGCTTGCTTGTAATGTGCATCTCACATGTCATCCAATATTATTGTTATATTTTACTCATGCATATTTTTTCTATCTATTTACAATATGATGAGGATGATGCTTGGGATAGACATGTGATTGTATGTGTGTGGTTAGTATGCGTGATGCGAGTTGAGCATCAGGGGGAGGATGTGACATTGTGGTTCATCCTGGTCACCAGACTCTAGCTCTATCTCTACTCAAGTTTTGTCCACTAACATCGTTTTATCGCCATTACCTTAGCAGAACTATTATGTCGTAGGGCATCAGGGGATGTGGTCTCGGATCATGTAGTCTCTGACTCTGCTGGGGGGCCTTAGCTCTATCTCTATGGACGTATTGAGGGATGCTGGGGTGAGGCCTTGGATACACTGTTTGGCATTAGGATTGGTTAGTTGCGAGCCCAGTTTGCAAGCCCTCGCCAGCAGGGGCTTACATGTTGGTATGTGTAAGGCATCATGGGAAGTGTTATGCGGTGTTTGATCCGGACACTTTAGTTCTATCTCTATTCCATGGTGGGTGCATGTGTGACGGCAATGGTGTTTGATCCATTGGGTGGATTCACACACTCATGTATAGAGATGCGGGGGCCTTCAATCCTTTCTATAGCACATTGCAAACTTAAAAATCAGTCCAAAGATGTGAATGCATGCATATGTTTATTGCATTGTTTTGTTTTCTCACTGAGCTCAAGTTGGAGAGCTGACCTTCACGTGTACAATTCTTTTTAGTTTCTGATGTTGCAGGTATTACGGTTGAAGATTATGTCGACACGCCAATATATGAACTGGTGGCGGCTATGGATGAGCAAGTTGTGGAGGACTATTATGATTCGTTAAGCGAGCGTTTCAACTATGGATGCGCTTAGTGTTTAACTTTCGTATTTGGATATTTGTAATATGTATTAAATTATGTTTTGGTTACTTGGAGATATAAATGGAATATTAATTATTTATCATGATTAGACCTCAGTTCATTATTAATAAGACTTCCGCTATTTACTTTATTATCTCTGATTAATGTGAAATGTGTTTTGGTTTAACATGGTTGGCATAGCCTATACGAGATCCTGGTTGAA
Organism: Protea cynaroides; assembly: GCA_028583415.1. NCBI lineage: Eukaryota > Viridiplantae > Streptophyta > Magnoliopsida > Proteales > Proteaceae > Protea > Protea cynaroides. The sequence continues at coordinate 13,984,145 of CM053272.1, read as the reverse complement.
CCGTTGGTTTATTGACGGTTCATTACACTATTCTGGTTAGTCCAGAATTGGGGTGTGACAACTTGGTATCAGAGCTCTCAGGCTTGTCCATTAAACCTGAAATACATTCACGATTGTGTCTATGAATTGAATTAGGATAAACTTAAAAGCTTTAAAACAAACACACCATAAACACCTGTGTTGGTTGAAACAGAAATTAAACAAGATAATAATGTACATATAAAAGGTGGAACCATATGTATACACAGACAAAAAAAGAAAAAATCTAAATGTATCTTGATAAACAAATAATATAGGGTACGATCTATAAGTCGAGCAGTTGTCTAAGTATACAAAGAATATAATACAGTAGCAAGAAGGGAGCATCTATAAAGCAGAAAATTGGAATACCGAGTTAGTACTCACAAAATGTGAAACTCGATGTACGACAGAAGAAGAAGAAAAATGGCTAGTAATGCCAAAATCCCTATAGTGAAAAAGGAAAAGATCTCGGGCTAAATCCAACAGAGATAGGAGAACAATGGTCATACACCAAAAATGAGAGTAACTATAAAAGAAGATGAAGGTATACTCCTGGGTGACGTGGAGACTCTAAGTGAGATCCACCACACACTGATCCATCGTCCGCTGAGCATTAAGAAGTTGTTGTAAGCTGACCCCACCACTATCTGGGTCGATAACAAGTAATGAGAACTCATCTAAGTAGATACCAAATAATGATAATCAGACTGTAGCAAATCAAAAGAGTGAACAACTAGGCCGCTCCAGCCAATCTACCTGGACTACCAAGTGCCTTGGCCACGGTTGTAATAAACTTGGCCCGACAAAATACAAGAGCAACAATAGATGAGACCGACTATGTAAGTTTCTATGTGAATCACTACCCAAGTTGTCAATGCTACACTAATACCTCTAGGTCAGACCATGTACAGTACCAATTGGTATCAACACTGTGCCTCCAGCACATGTTACCCATAACACAGTGCCTACTATACAGCAGGTCCTAGTGATGCACTCCTCAATGCAGAAGCTTGGTGCATAACAAACAGTGTATCAAGGTGGTTACCCTTAATAGCCATCGATGTATGGGATAGCTGTCCCATGACAAAATGATCCGACAAGGATTGAGGAATGTTTTCTAAAGATGAAGCCTCAAACGTTTTCAGCAAATGATCAAATCTATTGTGACCATATATCTAGACATGTGTATATAGGATGCGGTGTATTAATTTATCCTTATGATTATAAATGATGCACATACCTGATTTTAATTCTCGTACCTTGACAGAATACCTTCTTGATTCAACCTATCAATTGGAGTTATAGATATTATTTCCTTAGAATTAGTCCTGATTATACCAATCTAAGCTACTCTCATGATCAACAACATGAATGGAGATAGGAACTGAATGATCAGTTAAAGGTTTAATAATTATGAATGTACATCTTTCGATTTTATACCTGATTTATTGATGTATCAAAACTTTCTCCCAGATTTATTCCTATAGTGCCTTGACCAATGACATTATATACTCGATAGAACCTGTAATCGTGAGGCCAAGAGCTGTATAACCTCTATTTCCATGTATTCGGACCACCTGCAACCAACAACCATGGGTCTAATTCATTTTGTATTTGGTTCGATTACCATAGATTTACTCATGATCTTTTAGACATAGGTTCACTAGATAGAACAAGTATTCGTCATCATACTGAATTCGAAAGAAGGAAATGAATTACTTTTGGATAAATATTCTGATTCTTACATTTCTCGACCTTCTTTGATAAAGATACTTAGTTAATAAGGGAATTATTGAAGGTGAAACGATTATATTCAGATTAGATTCTATAGCCAAGAAACCTCAGATGAAGTAATAGAGAATCTATTTTGAGATTATTGGATGGATGGATATGAGTCATGTCTATAAAAGAGTGCATGAGCAAAAAGTGAGAACTATCAAAAGTAGCTAGTAAAGAAGTAGATAGCGCTCGAATAAAATTAAAGATGGCTATATCGGTATGAAGTTTGACAAGGAAGAAGATTTCTAAAGGCACATCTAAGAGTGGATGTAAGTATGAAATCTAAAATGGTGACATTGATGGTATTCAGATTAGTACAAGTAATACTGAGTTATGCCCAATGTTAAATGAAATGATTAAGTAAAGACCAAGAAAGTTTGACAAAATTAATGAATTTATAAGCATATACCCTAATGTTTGTAGGTAAACGTGGGATATGAAGTGAGTAACAATCACAAGATACTTTTTGAGGTATAAGAAAGAGAGATCTGGATATAACAACAGTGATAAAAGAGATGTAAGCTAATGAGTTTTCGAAATATGAGATTATTGGCGTTAGTCTTTGAAAAAAAATATCATAAGAGATAAAGGAACTAGACAAGCTCTTAAGACCTTTAAACCAGATTTTGCTAGTTCAAGCCCTTTTAGACTAGATGTTGTATTAGATGAGTGTTATGAACAATGTTCGAATCATATGGATGGACAAAATTAGGATGCAACCTAAATCGACTTGAGATGGTAGACTTTGACGTCATCTTGGGGATAGACTAGTTGTCTCAACACTCTACAAAGCTGTTATGTGCATTAAAGATGTTATCATTTAAGAACAAAGATGGCACATAATTTGATTTTATTGGAAGCATATTGCTTAGGAAGCAAAGGCTTATCCTCTCTGCACTAAAGGCGAAGAGATGCTTTGAAAAGAAAGGAGTTGGATATATGGTATATGTGGTAGAGGTTACTAAAGAAGCACCACAGAAGGAAGATATTGATGGGATGCATAAATTTCCTGACGTGTTTCTAGGAGACTTACCCAGGATGCCACCTGATCGTGCAGCCAAGATGGTCATCGACTTATTACCAAGGTTAACACTTGTGTCTAAGGCACCCTATAGAACAGCTCATATAGAGTTGAAGGAATTGAAGACTCAACTACAAGAGTTATTAGACAAATGTTCTAATCAGCCAAGCATTTCATCACAGGGAGTGCCAGTGCTATTCATGGTGAAGGATGGTAGACTATAAAAAATTGAACAAGCTTACGATCAAGAACCGATATCCACTACCTTAGATCGATAACTTGTTTAATCAGTTGCAAGGTGCAAATGTATTCTCTAAGATTGATCTTCAGTTAAGATATCATCAGCTAAAGAATTTAGACAACGATATCTCGAAGACAACTTTTAGAACCGGGATTGGGCATTATGAGTTCTATTATGTCGTTTGGATTAACCAATGCCCTTACATCTTTTATGGAGTTGATGAACTGGGTGTTTCATGACATGTTGGATACGTCGGTCATAATTTTCATAGATGATATTTTGGTTTATTCCAAGAATGAAGCAACTCATACAATGGATCTTAGAGCAGCCTTACAACTGCTGAAAAGGGAGAAACTTGATTCAAGAAGTGTGAGTTCTGGTTAAATCAGGTGCAGTTCTTAGGTCACATAGTAACATCAGAAGGGATTAAAGTGGACCCTAGTAAGATAGAAGTAATCGTATGATGGGAAACACCTAAAGAACATTACAGAGATCAGAAGATTCTTAGGTTCAACTAGTTATTACAAACGATTCATAAAGGACTACTCTAGGATCGCAATACCTCTTACCAAACTAACCAGAAAGGCAGAGGAGTTTATTTGGACTGAAAAGTGTGAAGAATGTTTCCAAACTCTAAAAACAAGGTTGATATCAGCTCCCATCTTGATCGTTCTGGCATCAGGGAAACTTTTACCCTATACATCGATGTTTCCGGATTGGGTCTAGGATGCGTATTGATACAAGGTGAACAAGTGATTGTCTATGCTTTAAGACAACTGAAGGAGCATTAAAAGAATTACCCTACTCATGACTTGGAATTATCGGTGATGAATTATACAATCAAGACTTGGAGACATTATCTATACGGAGAAGAATTTTAGATTAAATGGGAACACAAGAGTTTTATTTATCTCTTCACCAGAAAGAGTTGAACATGAGACAAAGAAGATGGTTTGAACACTTGAAGGATTAAGACTGCAATATTTAGTGTCACTCGAGCAAGGCTAATGTAGTAGCTGAGGCCTTAAGTAAAAAGGGAATTATGAAGTCCGAGGAAGGATCCAGTATAAATGCTGCCTTATGTTTCACAGCAACAAATCCAGGTTGGAAGAAGAATAATATATAATAGAAACTCGTGATGATCCAATTGAGCGAGAACTTATGGATGAACTTATGGAGCAATAGTTCCTCGGCTGCGCTTGTGGCATTAAAGATCATCTCTGAATTGATGGATGAAGTAAAAGTAGCAATTTTGTTAGATCCGTATATAAGAACGGTGCAAGGAGATTTAGAGAAAGAAAAACCTAACCCTGATTTACTTTGGATGCGAAAAAGGTCCAGAGATACAGAGGATGATTATGCATACCTAAAAGTGAAAAACGCTGATCATAGATACAAGATAATGCTAAAAGCCCATTCTATTCCGTATTGGGTACATCCTAGAAGTATAAAATATACCAAAACATGAAGAGATTATTTTGGTGGAAGGGAATGGAAGTAGTTGTGGCTAGAAGCATGTTTCAGTGACTGAATTATCAGCAAGTAAAGGCTAAAAGACAAAGATCAACATGACTTACTACAACCACTATCGGAGCCAGTCTGGAAGTGAAACTGCATTACAATGAACTATGTCATCGATTTGCCACTGACTCCTAGATCGGTTGACGCAGTTTGAGTGATTGTTGATCGCCTTATGAAGATAGCTCATTCCATTGCTATACGACCTCGGTATGCTTTGGAGCGGCTAACTAAGTTATATGTGGATTAAATTTTCTACTAAGTTACTATGTGGATGTCACTTATGAAGCATGGAATGAAGTCGGAGAATAAGGAATTATAAGACCTGAGTCTATTGAAGAAACCTATCGAGTGGCAGACGAGATGTTAAGACCTCGAGTTTGCCATAAGTGACAAAGTGTTTTTGGAGATATCACTTATGCATGGTTTAAAACGATTCAACAAGAAGGGAAAGTTGTATCCTATATATGTTTTGGACCTCATAAAAATTTTAGAGAGACGTAAAAAAGTTGCATATCAACTAGCGTTACCGCTGTCCATGTCTAGTGTGCATGACGTATTTCGCGTGTTTCTATTGAAGAAGTACGTTGGAGATCCATATCAAAGGTATTGACCACTGATCCACTGGATTAGATAGAAGATTTAACTATTGAAGTGGTACTAGCCTAGTTTACTGGTTGGAAGGTACAACATCTCCAAAACTGGGATAATTATTATATGAAGGTAACTTGTCGAAGCTTAGATGGGAAGAAGATTGCATGGGAAGAAGAAGATGTAATGCGAAAACAGTATTCCCACCTATTGACTCTGAAGTAAATTCAAATTTCAAGGACAAAATTTTTTTTAAGGATGGGGGAGTTGTAAGATCCGTACATTCAAATTTCGAGGATGAAATTTCTTTTAAGGGTGGTGGAGTTGTAAGACCCGCACGCCACAAACCCGGTCTAACCTTACATTCTCATGTCGTAACCGGTCTTCCCATTATAATTGGCTCAAGTTAATTGTATGAAGAAACCACAAGATAAGGTAAGCAATGAGTCAAATTTAGTTGGCATGGTTGACTGGTTAAGTTTGTGTGGAAGAAATCAGTCAAAAACTAAAAACCAATAAATTTTGGTTGTGTGGTAGCAGTTTTGAGGGGTGTGGTCGACCACACATGAGATCACACGACGTGTGGTCGCATATTTTGGACGTGTGGTTGACGGATTCTACGACCCCACGTGCGACCACACGATGCTGAACTGACCCAGTGTTTAGGAAACTTTCCTAATTTGAGGGGGGCTCTTTCCTAATTGAAGTGGGACTCTATATGGAGGTTTCCCTCTATATAAGGGATGTTTCTTAGTCTCTTTTACTCTTTTAGAACCCAAATTGAAACTCTAAACCTAAGAGGAAAAGAGAGAGAGGAAGAGAAGGAGAAGAAGGAGATTTGGAGAAGAATGCTGAAAGAAAGGTTTTACAAGAGAAGGTTCTAGCTCCCTACAACAAGTGAGGTATGAAACTTATCTTTGTAGACGTAGATTCTATTGAATAAGGTTTCTATTGTGGATTGGGGATGTCAAACCAATATGATCAATGTGATCCTTTGAGTAAATCTCAAGGATAACCATGGGGGATGGATTAAGGATAATGGTTAATGAAAAACTGTAAATAATGGTCATATGATAACCATAGGATGATCCCAAGTGATGACCCAAGGAATCGACTCAAGAAGAATTCGGATTAAAGATGAAAACTAACCAAACATCATGTGGTTGTAGCCTGTGGTCGACTATAGGGTGACCAGAGGGTCGACCACAGCTATTCGGGAAGTTCCCAGGAAAGGTGTGGTCGCACAAAATGCAACCACAGGGTCCGACCACACAGTGTGTGGTCTCATATATTGCGACCACAGGTCCGACCACACGATGACAACAAGCATATTTTGAGACTAAACAAGGTTTTTGACTACTGTAATTTGATAAACTTGAACCCTAACTTAAATATATTAATTGTTTAGGTTCCCAATAGATTCAAAGTGATTTTCAAAGCTTGGAAGATGAATAAATATCAATTAGAGGTGAGGGAACAAGACTTAAACTAATTGGATATTAACAAGCTGTTTTACTTCATTATGTCCAATACCATGAATGACTCTATGATTGCTTGTTTGTAATGTGCATCTCACATGTCATCCAATATTATTGTTATATTTTGCTCATGCATATTTATTTCTGTCTATTTACAATATGATGAGGATGATGCTAGGGATAGATATGTGATTGTATGTGTGTGGTTAGTGTGCTTGATGCGAGTGGAGCATCAGGGGGAGGACGTGACATTGTGGTTCATCCTGGTCACCAGAATCTAGCTCTATCTCTACTCAAGTCTTGTCCACTAACATCGTCGTATCGCCATTACCTTAGCAGAACTATTATGTCATAGGGCATCAGGAGAGGTGGTCTCGGACCGTGTAGTCTCTGACTCTACCGGGGGACCTTAGCTCTATCTCTATGGACGTATCGAGGGATGCTGGGGTGAGGTCTTGGATACACTGTTTGGCATTAGGATTGGTTAGTTGCGAGTCCAGTTTGCAACCCCTCGCCAGTAGGGGCTTACGTGTTGGTATGGGTAAGGCATCAGGGGAAGTGTTATGCAGTGTTTGATCCGGACACTTTAGCTCTATCTCTATTCCATGGTGGGTGCATGTGGGACGACAATGGTGTTTGATCCATTGGACAGATTCAATCACTCGTGTATAGAGGTGCGGGGGCCTCCAATCCTTTCTATAGCACATTGTTAACTTAAAACCAGACCAAAGATTTGAATTGAATGCATGCATATGTTTGTTGTATTGTTTTGTTTTTTCACTGAACTCAAGTTGGAGAGCTGACCCTCGCGGGCACAATTCTTTTAGTTTCTGATGTTGTAGGAATTACGGTTGAAGATTATGTCGACACACCAATATTTGAACAGGTGGAGGCTATGGATGAGCAAGCGGTGGAGGACTATTATGATTCGTTAAGCGAGCGTCTCAATATGGATGCGCTTAGTGTTTAACTTTCGTATTTGGATATTTGTAATATGTATTAAATTATGTTTTGGTTACTTGGAGATAACTGAAATATTAATTATTTATCATGATTAGACCTCAGTTCATTATTAATAAGACTTTTGCTATTTACTTTATTATCTCTTAATGTGGAATGTGTTTTGGTTTAACATGGTTGGCATAGCCTATACGAGATCCTGATTGAACCGTTGGTTTATTGACGGTTCATCACACCATTCTGGTTAGTCCAGAATTGGGGTGTGACAACTTGGTATCAAAGCTCTCAGGCCTTGCTCTTCAAACCTGAATACATTCACGATTGTGTCAATGAACTGAGTTAGGATAAACTTAAAAGTTTTAAAACAAACACACCATAAGCATCTGTGTTGGTTGAGACAGAACTTAAACAAGACAATAATGTACATATAAAATGTGGAACCATATGTATACACAGACAGAAAAAGAAAATCTAAATGTATCCTGATAAACAAATAATATAGGGTACGATCTATAAGTCGGGCAGTTGTCTAAGTATACAAAGGATATAGTACAGTAGCAAGAAGGGAGTCATCAAGTCAATCCGATGGTCTAACTTCATTTATATCACTCATGATGTCTATCCAATGGCTCAAATTCTTCTAAAACACAATATGATGAAAATCTAACGGTTTAAATCATTCTTGATGATAATCCAACCATTCAAATTTATTCCAATCACTCCCAAAGATAATTTAACGGTTCAAATTGCTTATCATGATAATTTAACCGTTTATATCCATTTATATCACTTTTGACGATAATCCAACGATTTAGCTTACTTAAATTAATAATATAACCATTTAGATTACTCAAATCAAGGTAAATTATGATCAACGGATCAAATCAGAACTCTAAAATCAATGGTCCTAATCTAGTCTTATCAAATTTAGAGATCAATGGTCCAATTTCAATTAAATTCCAAGATCAATGGTCTAATTTTATTAAAATTTCACAATCGGATCAATTTCATTCAATTTTCACAGTCGGATCAATTTCATCATATTTCCACAATCGGATCTATTTCATCATATTTCAACAATCGGATCAACTTCATTCATATTTCCACAATCGAATCAATTTCATTCAATTTTCTTCCACAATCAAATCAATTCATTTAATTTCCATAATCAGATCAATTACATAAAAAATCAAGCATCCATTGGGATTAATTTCATCACATTTCCACAATTGGATCAAATCCATAAAAATTTCACAATCGGATCAATTTCATCATATTAAAATTCAGATCATAGCCATATTTTCATCACTTAGAGAATTCCAAATCAAAGCCATATTTTCGTCACTTAAACCCAATATCAAATGGTTAGATTTTAGTCAAATTAAAATTCATGAACAAATGACCAATTAAACACATCAATTATATGATTCAATCAAAACAATCATGGGCTCAAATTTTTTTTTAACACATCAATAGGATTTCTTAATCAACCATAATCAAAATTTAAAAATAAATCTATAGCATGGAGATTGAATGATTGAGAGATCAGTTGATGGGAGAAGGTAGGATTTTGGGTGTTGATATGGGCAGTCGGCCATTGCTGTATTGGTAAGCCAGGTATTGGGTTGGCTGAAGTAGTGGTGGTTGTATATGGTGTAGTGTAGGTGTCGATGGTTAGGGACTGATTTGTGGCCAGGAAGGTAGAGGAATAGATTATATATGCCATATGTAGGAAGGTAAAGGAGATGGGCAGGTTGTGCAAGAGGTGTGTTCGGTTATGGATTTGTGAGTGGAAAAATGGCAGCAAGAAGAGTTTCTCCTTCTTACTCTCTCTCTCTCTCCCTCTTGGTCATTGTACTAAGAGAAACCAGAAGAAAGAAATAATGAATGAAAATTTACCTGAAGCAGAATACTTTTCCTTCCTAATCCCTTCTCTTTGGTGCTCTCTTCTTCCTCTTCTTCTCTGCCTAGCTACCCTTTTCGTCCGCTCCTCTTCTTCTTTCTTCTCTTATTTCTTCTTGTGCTTCCTTCTTTTAATCAGATTTATCTCTCGATCTCCTCCTTTCTCCTCTGTTTCTGAGTTTTTTTCCTCCCTCTCTTCTCTGAATTTTTTTCTTTCTAACTCTTTATCATTGACTCCCTCTTTTCTTTCAAAACTCTCTTAGTCTGTTTGTTTTCCTCCTTTTATTCTAAGTTTCCTTTTTTTTTTTCTCTTTTGGCAATGGGACCCACGGCCAGGTGGCCTTCCTCCTCTCTCTTGCCTAACCGAAAACCCTAGTGGGCTCCCCCTGATTAGGGCACTGTGGCTCTCTCTCTCTCCCTTCTTTATAATATCAATATATATTATACATAATATATATATGCAATGCTTAATATATATAATGTATTAATATATGTGATATACACTTTACACATGATCATGGATTGAATCAATTTGGTCTACATTGGTCTGATTGAAGTTGACTGGTCCGGATTGACATAGGTTGACTAGATTGAGTCAAGACTGGTTTAGATTGAGCTGAGTTGACTGGGTCTTCTCTTTCTTTGTCATTTCATGGGCCATTTCAACTGTAATTCTACATGGGATCCTTCGAAGGCTTCTACCTCAAATTTTTCACATCCACTTTGTAGAGTACTAAAAATGAGGAATACTGGAGCTTGAATCACCTCATTTGGAAGTAAAATAGCCAACTTATAAATTTCTGAAGTTTAAACAGGATAATTTACGATAATTCGGCTAACAACTCTACATGGGATGCTTCGGAGACCTCTGCCTCAAATTCTCCATGTCTACATTGTAGAGCACTAAAAATGAGGAATACTGGAGCTGTAATCACTTCATTTGGTCGTCGGATGAGCAAGTATGAGAAGATGAAGTTTAAATAATTAAACTTATGATAATTTACATGCAGGTCCTTGGATAATTATTATTAATTTTCAGAAAATCCCATTGTACTTTCTTTAGACTAAAATCGCCATATCTTCTTCATTTGACATTAGAATTGAGCGATTCTAGTTTCATTTCGAAGGTGTTTTCATGACATACTACAGGTTGTAGCCCATGACCTTACTATGGGGTCCACCGAAACCATCTCTAAGTCATAGTCAAAAACCCAAACCTTGCATTGGGATCCACCAACCTGCCATATGGTTTTACTTAAGCTTCTGCACACTGGGGATCATCTCAGTTTTCTCAAAACATTATAGAGAACATGTCGGGGCTAATCGACTATCATTTCTGAGAGAGTTTCACTCCCCTCCCCTGTATTTTCAAACTTTCTCTCACCTCTCCCACTTTGTTGTCTACATTTCGATAAGACTTTGTGTAAGACCCGTGTCAATCTAACCCGGTCTTACCACCTTGAACCAAGTTTACCCATCATGGTCGAGTCAAATGGACCAAGGGCGTGAAGGAGATCTAGATCCCAGGTATCAAATCGACCAAAAAACACTTAAATTAGGGGAATGGTCGCATACCCAGCTAAGCAGGGTCGGACCTCCCAAAACAGAAAGTCAGACCCTCGGTTTTGGAGGGAGGGTTGGACAGCTTAAGACCCTAGGGTCGACGGGATCATCGACCCTCCCATCGACCCTCGATTTCTGCCGAATATAGAAATTAGGAAATTTCTATATTTTTCGATTGAGATTCTTTCCAAATCCCAATGGGACTTATTTAGGATGTTCCTAGTCTATTTAAAGGACGTCCCTAAGCCACTTTCACTCCTTTCACAACCCTAATTGAATTGAGAGAAAGAGAGGAGAAGGAAAAGAGGAAGAAAAGAGGCAAGCAAGATAACTTAGCAAAAAGGAGAAGAGTTGCAGAGAAAGATTAATCTTCTTAGGTATGGATACTAATTCCATAAGTTTCTACAGACCTTAGGATAGTTATTGGAGAGAGAGTGATCTCGGAGAAACCCAAACCATCCATCCATGGTTAGGTTTTCATGGAAAACCCTAAGAGAATGCATGAAAGTCATCTAGGAGGATGATTCATGGTTTCAGACCTTGGAATGAATGTTTAATGGAATGTAGAAGCAAACCATAGGACCCCAAACACGAAAAATGGATTAAAAAGTGGAAATTGGACCAGAGTGCACCGAGGGTCGCACCCAGGGTCGATAGGCCATCCAACCCTAGGTATTCCTGACCATCGACCCTCAGCATTCGGGAAGTCCAGAAGGAGGGGAGGGTCGATAGACCCATCGACCCTAGCATCGACCCTTAGTTGACAAAATGGTTTTTAAATTCAGAATTAATTCTAATTAAATTCTATCGATTTTGTTAGGTCTTCTAGCAATATAATAACATTGTAAAGGTGAATTTAAAGCTTGGAAAAGTATCTTATAGCAAGCTAAGGTGAGGAACCTTAACCCCAAACTAAATTGGTTAATAATAAACTGTTTTCTATTTCTTGAGTCCTATGCTATGTTTGACTCTATGCGAATATGTTTGTAATGTGCATACAAAGATGCCATCCAATATTTCTATTACTTGTTCATGCATATTTACTTTATTATTTATAACATGATGATGATGATGATGATAGGAATAGGCATATGCTTGTATGTGTGTGGTTGATGTGCTTGATGCGAGCGAGTATCAGGGGAGGTGTGATGAGAACGTCAATAAACGTTAACCTTTGGCTGCTCTCAGCACTTTAGCTCTATCTCTAACTCAAGTCTTGTGCATTGACATCGTCGTATCGCCATTACTTTAGCAGAACTATTATGTCGTAGAGTATCAGGGGAGGTGGTTTCGGTCCTTGTAGTCTATGACTCTACCGGGGGGCCTTAGCTCTATCTCTATGGGCATCTTGAGGGATCTTTGGGGTGAGGCCTTGGATACACTTTTTTGGCATTAGGATTGGTTAGTTGTTAGCCCAGTTTGCAGCCCTCGCTAACAGGGGCTTACGTGTTGGTATGACACTATATAGCAATAAACGTAACATTTGTTATATAATGTTCATGGTTGGGTGCATGTGAGTTGACGATAAACGTGATCTTCGGGTAACGTCACACACTCGTGTATAGAGGCGGAGTCAATAAACGCGACCTTTGGGTACCTAAACCTTTCTATTGCATACTGCAAACTTTAAACCGGATCAAAGATATAAATTGATTTTATTTTTGCATGCATATGTATTGTTGCATTGTTTTGGCTACTCACTGAGCCGTGATGTGTGCTCACCCCTCGACGTCGAATATTTTTAGTTGATGATGCAGGCTATACGGTTGAAGACAAGCTGGAGTGGCAGCTATGGAAGCTGGAGCTGAAGATGATACACACGACTCCTCTTGCGAGTGCAACTCGTGTGTATTTGATTAGATATTTTTATAAGTTTCTTTTATTGAATTTAATAAAGACTTGTATTTGATATTTAAATATTTATGTCTCAGTTGGAAACAGAATAATTTGCTATTAAGTTATTGATATCATCTTAGTTCTCAGTTCATTTATTTATAAGATTTTCGCTATTGTGTATTTACTCTGATTATGATTACGGATGTGTGTAAGTTTGGATAACGCGGGGATAGCCTATTTGAGATCCTGGTTGAACCGTTGGTTATTTAGCGGTTCATCACATCATTCTGAATAGACCAGAATTGGGGTGTGACAACTTGGTATCAGAGCATCTCAGGCCTTGCCCGCCGACTAACATACATTCGAGAAAATTGTGAACTGAGATAGGATAAACTAAAAGCTTTAATACAAACACATTGTAAGCACAAGTGATGATTGAGACCAAATTTAAAAAGAGAATAATGCATCTATAAAAGGGAGACAAGTTACATACAATGAGTGAGAGAAACATAACGTATATACATAACTAAAGCAGAGTACAGTCCACAACCCGGACAGTTACTCTGTAGTACAAGAAAATAAAAGTACACTCAGGAAGCTGGAGGCGAAGGAGGAGGCGGTGCCTCACGATCTCTGTCGTAGTCCTCAGCATAGACTCTAGTCAACCAGGCTATCTGAGTCTGGGTCGTCTGTAGACTAGCTGTGAGACCGGCTATCCTCTGATCAGTTGCATGCTGCACCTCTAGGAGCTCTCCCATCCGCGCGTTTGATGCGTGCTGAGCAGCCAACAGCTCATCCATCCTCAGATCAGATCTGCGCTGAGCATCCCTGATCTCCTGTAGCATCTCCATCATGGCTGAAGGTGGAAGTGAAGGATCAGCCGAATGGGAAGGACCAGCCTCAGGAGCAGGAGCCGCCGCATAAGAAGTACCAACTCCAGCCGCATGTGTAGGTGAAGGCGGTGGAATCGAGTCGACGTCCATATACATACGATCGTCATCGTCGATCGGATCCGTACAAGCTCTAGCAGCAGCAGCAGTAGCCTCAGCATCAGCCATCTCGACCCGAGTGTGAGGGCGCACCATCGCGTTCCTCTCCTCATCACTAACCTCAGCATCTCGCAACCCCATCTTGCAGATAGCCTCCCAATCTAGAGGCGACGAGAAGGTCTTTTCCTGGATCTTCTCATTTACCAGATCCACCCCAAGACGGGTCAGTAGGACTGTAATCATGCGTCCATAGGGTAGATTACCCCTATGCCCGGCCAATGTAGCACTAATCATAGTCCGCATGATGATGTATGGAAGGCAGACGGGCTGGCGAGTGCAGATGCTATAGATCAAGAACTGTGTCAGCTGAGAGACCCTCTCATAGTGCCCACTCTGTGGGATCAGATTATGCTGGATAATCTTACAGAAGACCCGTGGAGCTGGACGCAGATAACAAGCTCTCATCTGCCAACGATCAGGACGGAGCAACTGGTTGTCGATCTCTACTCTCATCTCCATCTCAACAAACTGTGGCTCTCCCGACGCACAGTACACCATGGGGCCATCATAGGGAATGCCCAACAGATCGGCCAGCTTCCGATAATCAAAGGAAATGTGCACCCCCTTGACGTAACTGGTTATGCGCAACTCCTGACCATGCTCAACGTCATTGTAATTCCCCACCACCTGGAGATTACAATAGAACTGGCGCACCAAATCTGGACATGTGCACGCGTCGTATGTGATGATAGGGAGCCACCCCATATCACCAAATGCTCCCTCTACATTGAACAAGGCTAGTTCTGCCAAGTTCACCATGCGACCCCCTTCAACCTTCTTACGGGCATAGTCAGCATACTATGCCTCAGCTTCATTCGAACGGAAGCGGAGTGGATCACGCACTCTGGGTACCTTGGTACGAGCCATAGTATCTGCAAAATAAGAAAGAGAAAGGAAACAAGGAAATAGGATAAAAATCTAAAATTTGATGTAATAACGACGTAAGTTGACCATAAAGCCCCATCTCTCACCATACAAGTGGGTATGAGAACTTACGTAGGTTAAAACATATCCTACAACCCACATACAGTAGGAAATTTTAACTGATGAAGCTCGATTTGAAGAAATTCAAGAAAAATCGAAAATGTCGACAAATTAGGGCAAAAAGAGAAAACTTTAAGTTTCTCGATAACCAACCGATGAAACTCAAAAAATTTTGAGGGCTTTGTTCCTCGAGACACCAATAACAAAAGCCCCCAACAAAAATCGAATTTTTACGATTGGAAAAAGTTTAATTTGAAAAATATAAGTTAAATGGACAAAAACCTAGAAACGAAAACCTAAAAACAGGTAAAAATGAGAGAACATACCTGTACGGATGACGTGGACATCGAAACCTGGAGTCAAATCGATCGAAAATGGTAGAGTAGCACTGTAGCAACTCAGAGTGGAGAGGCGAGTCGAAACGGGAGGGAAATAATAAGAAATGACCCAGAATCGGATCTTAAAAATCTGATTTTTGGTCCGAGGGTCGGACAATTCGACTGGATCCATCGACCCTCCCATCGACCCTCATCTCTCGGGAAGAACAGGTCATTCCCAGGGTCGGATACCAAGGGTCGGACACACCATCGACCCTCACCATCGACCCTGCATAGAAAAGACAGTATTTTTTTTATAAAATGAACTAGAATTGGAATCGATTATTGGTTAGCGTGCCTACATGAATTATAAATGACTTCTCACCTATTTTGATGATTTTCAGGCACCACCAACCACATAAAAGAATTATGTCCGGACGTAGAGTGACCCGACAGACCCGAAATACAGTCCCACCACCACCTTCATGCTCAAGGGCGACGCACACCATTGGTGGAAATCCACGAAGACATATCTACTAACCAAGCACACCCTACTGACATGGGCTATATATAGAGAAGCCTTCTTTGAGAAATATTTTCCACGAAGCTTCAGAGATTCAATGGAGAAGGAGTTCCTGAGTCTTTATCAGGGACATATGTCAGTAGATGCGTATCAACAGCGTTATGAAGAGTTGTTTTTCTTCGCACCACTGAGTATGCAAGAAGAAGAAACCAAAACCCGTAGGTTTGTCACGGGATTAAGAGGAAGCATCAGAGAAAATGTTCTAGGCTTAGAGAAGAAAATTTACAACGAAGCTGTCCAGATTGCTCGAGTGATTGAATCGAGCCAGAAGGAGAGTTATTTTACTCAGAACAAAGGCATCAAAAGGCCAGTCGAAAACTCCTACAACGGAGGCAATAACAGGACGTATAAGCCTTTTCGTCCTTAGAATTTTAATGCTGCAACCAAGACTACCCCAGCAGCTCAACCTCAGCCAAAGCCAAATTCTGAAGCCCCGAAGTGTTTTAACTGCAACCAGCCGGGACATATGGCAAGGGAGTGCCCTAAGCCCAAGAAACAATTCCATCAGGGACGTGTATATGCTGTTACGTCCGAGGATGCGGCCACATCACCCGATGTGGTCACAGGTATGACTGAAATTTTTAAAGTTAAAAAGTACATTGAATGAGCATGTAGACTAAGTAAAGATAAATCACAGGTATTGTACCTATAAATGGCGTACTGCGCAGTACTCTTCGATCTGAGCTACTCATTCATTTATATCTGTGTCATTTGGAAAGAAGATAAATTTACCCATCAAGACATTAGACTACAAATTACTTGTACGATCACCGATGAGGTTAGAAGTGGAACTAGAGAAAGGTTATGGACCATGTCCAGTTCTCATTGGGGAACAGATTTTAGATGCAACATTGATACGACTTGAGATGACAGACTTCGATGTCATCTTAGGAATGGGTTGGTTAGCTCGGCATTCTACAAATCTGTTATGCGCTGAGAAGAAGCTAACATTCAAAGACAAGGAAGGGGCAGAGTTCAGTTTCTCGGGAACCAAACTTTCTCGGAGACGCAAGCTCATACTTTCGGCAGAAAAGGCTAAGAAGTGCCTTGAGAAGGGAGCGATCGGGTATCTAGTATCGGTGGTCGACCTAACCAAGGAAGCACCACGAATGGAAGACATTGACGTCGTGCGGGATTACCCCCGACATATTTTCGGAGGAACTACCCGGATTACCACCCGACCGTGCCACGAGTTTGTAATAGACCCGATACCGGAGCCGCACCAATATCAAAAGCACCTTATAGAATGGCTCCTACCGAATCGAAAGAATTAAAAGTGCAATTACAAGAACTGCCGGACAAGGGTTATATTCGACCCAAGATATCTCTATGGGGGGCACCGTGCATCGTTCGTGAAATAGAAGGATGGTAGCGTTCGATTATGTATCGACTATCGGGAGTTGAACAAACTGACAATCAAGAATCGATATCCACTACCCAAGATCGATGACTTGTTCATCAGTTACAAGGAGCAAAAGTATTTTCTAAGATCGACCTTCGATCGGGTTACCATCAGCTGAAGATTAAAGAAGGTGATATTCCGAAGACAAGATTCGGGAACCAGATATGGACATTATGAATTTTTGGTCATGTCATTCGGATTAACCAATGCCCCGGCAACGTTCATGGAACTTATGAACCAAGTTTTCCATGATATGTTGGATACGTCGGTTATATTATTTATTGATGATATATTGGTATACTCCAAGGACAAAGAAACCCATGTCAAGAACCTAAACGCAGCCCTACAGCGTTTAAGGAAAGAGAAACTATATGCCAAATTTTCTAAGTGTGAGTTTTGGCTAAGTGAAGTCGCATTTCTAGGCCATGTAGTATCCGCTGAAGGAATCAAAGTGGACCCCAGCAAAATCGAGGCTATTGTGAAGTGGGAAGCACCAAAGAGCGTCTCAGAAATTAAAAGTTTCTGGGTCTAGCTGGTTATTATCGGAGATTCGTAGAAGACTATTCTCGGATTGCCGTACCTTTCACCAGTTTGACTAAGAAAGGTGAAAAGTTTGTGTGGACTGACAAATGTGAGAAGAACTTCCAGTTGAAGGCCAGATTGATATCCGCCCCGATTTTGACCATTCCCGTTCCAGGACAGACATTTACTTTATACACTGATGCATCGGGACTGGGACTGTGATGTGTGCTTATGCAAGGAGAGCAAGTAATTGCTTATGCTTCAAGACAGTTGAAGGTACATGATCCCACTCATGATTTGGAGCTAGCGGCAGTAGTACATGCTGTCAAGATATGGAGACATTACCTATACGGAGAGAAATTTCAGATTAAGTCGGACCATAAAAGTCTTACTTATTTATTTAATCAGAAGGAGTTGAATATGAGACAACGAAGAAGGCTGGAATTATTGAAAGACTATGATTGTGATATCCAGTATCATCCGGGAAAGGCGAACGTGGTAGCAGATGCATTGAGCAGAAAAGCAATGATCCAATCACAAGGAAAAGTCAGCATGACTGCAGCAATGTGTACTATCGGAATGGTATTCAATCACGGCAACGAGCAGTATGTGATAGATACAACGGATGAATCAGCTAACCAAAGGTTTATTCATCGGTTTTCAAATATGTTCGCGGCATTGAAGATTATACCGAATATAGTGGACGAAGTGAAGACAGCTATCAAAGCAGATCCTTATCTGAGAACAGTACAAGAAGATATTGAGAAAGGTAGGACTAACCCTGAGTTCACCTTGGATGACGAGAAGTACTTGAAATACAAAGGAAGAATATGTGTACCGAAACAGAAAGTATGGACATTAGACACCGACTGATGAAAGAAGCCCATACCACCATCTATTCGATACATCCTGGAAGTACAAAAATGTATCATGATCTAAAGAAGCTATATTGGTGGAGGGGAATGAAAGCAGATGTAGCCAAGTTCGTGTCTCAATGCCTAAATTGTCAGAAAGTAAAGGCCGAACGACAAAGACCAGCAGGACTGTTACAGCCATTACCGGAACTAGCAGGGAAATGAGACTGCATCACTATGGACTTCGTCACGGGACTACCATTGACTCCTCGAGTAGTTGACGCAGTTTGGGTGATTGTGGACCGTCTGACTAAAACAGCTCGCTTCATACCTATACGACCTCAGTATACACTGGAAAGGTTAGCGAAGCTGTATGTGGATAATATTGTTCGATTACATGGTGTTCCTGAAAGTATTGTATCCGATAGAGATCCACGATTTACTTTCAAATTTTGGGAAGGATTGCAAAAGGCTATGGGTACAACGTTGAAGTTCAAGATCGCATTCCACCCACGCACGGATGGACGATTAGAGCGTACAATTCAGATTCTAGAAGATATGCTACGAGCATGTGTAATTGACTTCAAGGGATCATGGGATGAAAGATTACCATTGATCGAGTTTGCTTATAATAACAGCTATCAGGCTACTATACAGATGTCACCTTATGAAGCACTGTATGGCAGAAAGTGTCGAACTCCCTTATTTTGGAATAAAATTGGAGAACGTAGTATTGTTGGACCGGAATTTGTTGAAGAGACTTGTCGAGTGGTCGACATCATCAAGGAAAGAGTAAGAACAGCTCAGAACCGTCAGAAGCAATATGCAGATACTCGTCGCAGAGATCTGGAGTTCGCCGTAGGTGATAAAGTATTTTTGAAGGTATCGCCTATGCGAGGATTGAAGAGGTTCGGACAGAAAGGGATGCTAAGTCCAAGATATGTCGGGCCATATAAAATTCTGGCTAAGCGTGGAAAAATAGCTTATCAGTTAGCACTACCACCATCTATGTCAAGTGTACATGATGTATTTCACATTTCACTATTGAAGAAGTATGTCAAGGACCCAACACATGTCTTGACAGTGGATTTGCCGGAATTGACTGATGATTTGACATTTGAAGTAACACCAACAGAAATCACTAGTCGAAAGGTTCAACGTCTACGCAACAGAGATATCTATTATGTTAAGGTCACATGGAAAAGTGGAGACATGGAAGAAATTACATGGGAAGAAGAAAATGCGATGAGAAAGCAATACCCTTACTTATTTGATTCAGAAGGTACCTACAATTTCGAGGACGAAATTTTTATAAGTTGGGGGGAGTTGTAAGACCCGTGTCAATCTAACCCGGTCTTACCACCTTGAACCAGGTTTACCCATCATGGTCGAGTCAAATGGACCAAGGGCGTGAAGGAGATCGAGATCCCAGGTATCAAATCGACCCAAAAACACTTAAATTAGGGGAAGGGTCGCATACCCAGCTAAGCAGGGTCGGACCTCCCAAAACAGAAAGTCAGACCCTCGGTTTTGGAGGGAGGGTCGGACAGCTTAAGACCCTAGGGTCGACGGGATCATCGACCCTCCCATCGACCCTCGGTTTCTGCCGAATATAGAAATTAAAAAATTTCTATATTTTTTGATTGAGATTCTTTCCAAATCCCAATGGGACTTATTTAGGATGTTCCTAGTCTATTTAAAGGACGTCCCTAAGCCACTTTCACTCCTTTCACAACCCTAATTAAATTGAGAGAAAGAGAGGAGAAGGAAAAGAGGAAGAAGAGAGGCAAGCAAGAGAACTTAGCAAAAAGGAGAAGAGTTGCAGAGAAAGATTAATCTTCTCAGGTATGGATACTAATTCCATAAGTTTCTACAGACCTTAGGATAGTTATTGGAGAGAGAGTGATCTCGGAGAAACCCAAACCATCCATCCATGGTTAGGTTTTCATGGAAAACCCTAAGAGAATGCATGAAAGCCATCTAGGAGGATGATTCATGGTTTCAGACCTTGGAATGAATGTTTAATGGAATGTAGAAGCAAACCATAGGACCCCAAACACGAAGAATGGATTAAAAAGTGGAAATTGGACCAGAGTGCACCGAGGGTCGCACCCAGGGTCGATAGGCCATCCGACCCTAGGTATTTCTGACCATCGACCCTCAGCATTCGGGAAGTCCAGAAGGAGGGGAGGGTCGATAGACCCATCGACCCTAGCATCGACCCTCAGTTGACATAATGGTTTTTAAATTCAGAATTAATTCTAATTAAATTCTATCGATTTTGTTAGGTCTTCTAGCAATATAATAACATTGTAAAGGTGAATTTAAAGCTTGAAAAAGTATCTTATAGCAAGCTAAGGTGAGGAACCTTAACCCCAAACTAAATTGGTTAATAATAAACTGTTTTCTATTTCTTGAGTCCTATGCTATGTTTGACTCTATGCGAATATGTTTGTAATGTGCATACAGCATGCCATCCAATATTTCTATTACTTGTTCATGCATATTTACTTTATTATTTATAACATGATGATGATGATGATGATAGGAATAGGCATATGCTTGTATGTGTGTGGTTGATGTGCTTGATGCGAGCGAGTATCAGGGGAGGTGTGATGAGAACGTCAATAAACGTTAACCTTTGGCGGCTCTCAGCACTTTAGCTCTATCTCTAACTCAAGTCTTGTGCATTGACATCGTCGTATCGCCATTACTTTAGCAGAACTATTATGTCGTAGAGTATCAGGGGAGGTGGTCTCGGTCCTTGTAGTCTCTGACTCTACCGGGGGGCCTTAGCTCTATCTCTATGGGCATTCAGAGGGATCTTTGGGGTGAGGCCTTGGATACACTGTTTGGCATTAGGATTGGTTAGTTGCGAGCCCGGTTTGCGGCCCTCGCTAACGGGGGGCTTACGTGTTGGTATGGCACTATATAGCAATAAACGTAACATTTGTTATATAATGTTCATGGTTGGGTGCATGTGAGTTGACGATAAACGTGATCTTCAGGTAACGTCACACACTCGTGTATAGAGGCGGAGTCAATAAACGCGACCTTTGGGTACCTAAACCTTTCTATTGCATACTGTAAACTTTAAACCGGACCAAAGATATAAATTGATTTTATTTTTGCATGCATATGTATTGTTGCATTGTTTTGGCTATTCACTAAGCCGTGATGTGTGCTCACCCCTCGACGTCGAATATTTTTAGTTGATGATGCAGGCTATACGGTTGAAGACTACATGGATGCGTCTGCGTACGGGAACATAGCAGCTATGGAAGCTGGAGTTGAAGATGATACACACGACTCCTCTTGCGAGTGCAACTCGTGTGTATTTGATTAGATATTTTTATAAGTTTCTTTTATTGAATTTAATAAAGACTTGTATTTGATATTTAAATATTTATGTCTCAGTTGGAAACAGAATAATTTGCTATTAAGTTATTGATATCATCTTAGTTCTCAGTTCATTTATTTTTAAGATTTCCGCTATTGTGTATTTACTCTGATTATGATTACGGATGTATGTAAGTTTGGATAACGCGGGGATAGCCTATTTGAGATCCTGATTGAACCGTTGGTTATTTAGCTGTTCATCACATCATTCTGAATAGACCAGAATTGGGGTGTGACACTTTGTTCAGCTGGGGATGGCAAAAATGGGGTGCTTACACCTGGGTCATTTGATTATTATTTGAGCTGCAAAAAGAATCGATTAGGGCTAGCTCAGGCTTCTTAACAGGGAAGTTCGGTCTGATTCGGTTCTAACTGAAATGGTGTTGGCCTTTAGAAGCACCCTGACCGAAACTTGTCCATTAAGGGCTCGATTTGGGCTGGGTTCGGGTTATATCAACACGGCTCAGTCAGTACTACCAGGCTGAACCCAGATTTGATACTTAGTGCGGGGTATGTTCTAGGCTTGGTTCCATCCCTCTGCCAGGATGGAGCCTACGATTAGAAGTGCTAAATGCAACAGTATAATCAGGTGAGTGTCTACTCCCTTGTCGCGTACGTGAGTTTCTACCCTCTTTGATATGACAATCCTCTACCTTAGCACATTGCAAATCATATATCAGACCCTTATTTAAATAAATCATGCATTTTGTTTGCTTGCTTGTTTCTATTTCTCACTGAGCTCAAGTTGGAGATCTCAACCTTAAGTGCATACTTTTTCTTAGATTTTGTTGCAGGTTACAACTGATTTTGTGGAGTTTTACTTATGTTACTGATGACGATAGTGACAAGTGGACGACATTCTCAACCTAGATTTCATTACTATACTTGTGTCTTTAGAGGCCAAGATTGATTGGATTATATTCTGATTTAGTTTTAGTACTTCTTGATAGGATGTGTTGTCCGATATTTCTTTTTACGTATTTGAGTATTGTATTTGATGTTAACACTTTATGTTTGAGTTTTTGTTGAGACAGACTAATACATGTTACTATTTGTTATGATATAATTAGAATCTATCAGTGTTGATACCATGACTTTATTATAAGTCTTCCATTGTATTTTATGTTTTACTTTGAAGTGTGGTGGTTATTGTGTTATGGGTGAGTTAGTGTCATGTGTCGACCTATGTTGAGATCTTGGGAGTTGATAGGATGGAGGTAAGCGTCCTATTCACAGCCCCGCCGTGTGTAAAAATCGGGGTATGACAGTGATAGTACCATGGTGTCTTAAAAAAAATAACTTTAGAGAACTAATACTGTTGGTCAAAGATGAAGTAAGAGAGAAATACTAAGAGATCGAAGAAGTTGAAAATGAGGTTTGAAAGTGAAATTTTACCTTTTGATTAACTTTTCTTCCCTTTTTGATTCGATAGGAAGAGTACCCAGTAGAGTGAGTAGAGATAACCTTCACCGCAGTAAATCCATTTCTGATCAGGATCACCAGAGAGGGTGTTGTCCCGCCACTATTTTCCTCGGTAGGAGTCGCCAATAGAGTGTGCCTCCAACCTTGATCCCAGTGTAGTCTACCAAATATTTCACATGTATACATATCCATCCCCTTATTGCTTGTTCCCATTAGAGATCACCAAAGAAAGTGTAGTCCCTCTCCCATTGACCTTGGTAGGAGTTGCCAAATAGGGTGCTTGTCCAACCTTATTTCCCAGTGAACTATGCCAAATAGAGTGCGTTTTCACTATTCCCCATAGAGTCTGCCAAACATAGGGGATGCCTATATACATACACTCCCTCATCACATGTTTCCATTGGAGATAATCGGAAAAAGTGTCGTCCCCTCATTGTTTGGCCACCATATGAGAAGCCAAATAGAGTGCCTCTCCGAATTTGTTCCTTATTGAAAGTTATTGACAAAGTACGTTCTTACCAAAATACCCGCAGGAATACATTCTCATTCCCTGTGAACTTGCCAGATAGAGTGGGTTTTCACTATTTCCCATACGTTGGCCAAATAGAGTGCATACTTACAAAATAATTTTCCATAATGACGTTGCTAGAAGGAGTGTATCTTCACTAGGATTTGTTGGAGATAGATCAAGTCTGTTTTTGTTATTTTAAGGATATATCGGAAGAACCACTTTATCCCCATTTTTCCCAAGGAATTACCATCAGAGAACACTTCCCTAGACATCTGATACATTGGCTTGGGTTATTAAGTACATGCCTCCACTTGGGTCAACAAGAATCTACCCATCATAAAGATACCACCCATCCATGTTAAGGTTACGAAAGTCATTCTCCCACCTTTGCTTGGGCAAGCAAGCCCCATACTCCTTGGTCCTTGTTTATTTGGTCCCTTGTATTTTCGATCACGAAAAGAGAAGTCTAATCATTGATGTTTTACCGATTGTTGGTTTATAGACCCAAGCTTTGAATCATTTATATGCATCTACATTTGCATCTTGAATTTGCATCTTGAGTATCATTGAGCAAGGTATTGACAGTATATGTGCTCACAATAGAAAAATGGGGCTTAGGGTTTTTGACTTTAGCCTACAGAGCAGTCTTAGTCAAAGATGGCACCTACCTTGCCACCATGTTTCTTGGCCATGATGATTTGGGGCAGGAACACACACTCTCTCTCTCTCTTATGCGTGGGGGAAAAGATTAAACACATTTGCTGTAAAAAAAACCATGTTAGAATTTTTTTATGGAAAATGTACCAAACCAAACGGGTCCTTACTAGGCTCCGTAGTAAAGAAACACAGATCTGCAGTATGTGAATAAGACTCCACGTTAGTACATATTGTGTCGCGAGACAGAGCGTGAGCGTGACATGTGCTTTATGATTTGAAAGGACATAATAGATTTGTAGACATGTAACTGTTTCACTAAACCGCGTACATGCTACACGACGCTGTGGTATGTAGCATATGGAGCCATGGTAACAATATCATGGCGCCTTGCGCAGGTCCAAAAATTGTTATAAATAGAGGCTTTCCTCTTTTAAAAGTATGACAAAGTGACTTGATGACTTGAATCCAGAAGTTTCCTTAAGACCTTGTTGGTATGGTTACTATAAGACAATCTATGCAAAGTCACTTTAGCTACTTGATATTTGGTTTTCTTTTACATTTTAAGCTTTGAGGTTGTGACCAAAATTTTTTGGATAAGTGAAAAAGTGTTGTTCTGCCCCTTGAGCTGGAAACACAAAAAAAATACAAAAACTCGAAGGTGTTACCCAAGGAGCAAAAACTCCCGTTGAGTACTTTGCCTCAGCAGGATCTGAGTCACGTGAGTATATTATTTATTTACATTCTTAAGGGTGCCCGCGCGGCGCGGGAAGAGATATGCATGCTTGTTTTCCTACTTTTTTAAATTCCTTTTGAAGATAGCACAAATTAAGGTATGCTTTTAATTTTTTTTCATAGAATAATTTAGCATAAAGCCGCAAGTTGGTTCGCAGGTATTTCGCAGGTATGCATTCTATCTTCACCTCACCGGCATGGGGTAGAAATAATATTAAGTTTCTGTTACATTCAAGCATGTAGTAGTATTAACATTTGGTTAGACTGATAGGAAATTAAGGAATACTTTATCAACTGTGACCAGTGGAAAACAGGATCTGTCGGAGCTGAGGAGGGTACTCACACTACCCCTACCCAAACTTTGTTTCGAAATTAATGCCTATATCCTTATGGAGTTTTTAATGACCGTTTTGTTAGTGAAACGGATAAACAAGGTCCTAAGCCCTTATTTCAAGTGGCGACTTCAAATCTCCATTCTTCCTTGATAATGGTAAATAAACCGGTCCGGTCTCCTCAAAAGGACCCGACCACAAGTAAATGGAGCCTAGTTCGATGTGCGATAATCGAAACTTTTATGAGAAAAATGGGTGCGGTTGCATGTAATTGAGGGACCACGTACCTAGCGTACGCGATATCTACAGTACTCAGGCATTTCAGTAAATGGAGCGGGGAGGAGGGGGGAAGGGAGAGCGAAAGGGAAGATAAGCCCGATGGAAGAGGAAGGGAAAGAGGCATTTGGTACATTTTCTCTAAACGTGAATTTACAAAACCTACCTTTCTACTTTAACTTATTAGAAGCATTTGTGAGGGTAAAAAAGTCATATTTAAGTGAACTACTTCTCTAGGCATAGAGACAACTCGCAAGACCCATAAAATAAAGAGAATGCTTTACATTCTAAGAAGTGATGAGAAGGTTCGGTTGAGTCAACATCATCACTCCTCGGCATGAGCATGAGAGAGAGAGAGAGAGAGATTCTTTTTCACCAATCAAATGACTCTCTTATGCCTCGAAAGGTCCTTTGAAGGCATATGCATGGTTGGTTTTTTTAACAACAATTAGACTAATAGAAATCTATAATGGTCTGCACATAAAGGAAAGAGGGAGGGAGGAGGGGAGGGGGGTGGAATTATTGAATATTTTAACCAAGAGAATGGCCAGTTGATGAGATTGTAAAGCAAAAATTCAAAACAGAGATTTGCAACAATTCTCCACTCACCATGAAGAAGAATATCTTTCACCTTAGATTTCAGTGGGTGTCAGATAGGAATCTAAGAACAATTGCGGGATATAATTGAAAATTCATTCTATAGGAATAGGTCATTTTATGATCATGTCCCTTGATTTTTCGTTCACCAAGTTTACCCAAGATGGAGAAAGTAATCTTTCTAGAAAAAATGTAAACCTGATATTTTTTGTGTGTTGAGATTTGGTTTTTTTTTATTTTTTATTTTATTTATTTTTTATTTATCAATGAGAGGGGGAAGGAGAGAAGAGATTACGGAGGAGAAGATAAGCTAGGACAAGATCCTTTGTAGCGTTATGCATAAAAAGATCCTTTGTAGTGTGGCAGTGAGGCATTTGATGGCTAAGAGTGCATCCAGACATGTATCCAATGATGACTACCATCAGATCGCCTCACTGCATTGTCGCGGTATAGAAGATCTTAACACAAGATAAGCTTTACTATGTAGGAGAAGAGGAATCAGGCACATCAGCGTGAGTAGTTTTGCTTTTGTCTTTTTCACATACTTTATGGAATGATCTTGATCTTTTGCTTTTGCTTTTGGGCTGCATGCACTTATAAAGGGAACAGTGCGCTTTCCATGGTACATCATTAAGGGGTTCCATTAAATTCCTATAAGGCTTTGTGTTAGGAACAAATTCTCTTGAACAAAACAAATTCTCTGATTTATTCTAACCAATCTGATTCGATCCTAAAACCATGATCTCTATTTATTGGGGACTACTGTCACAGCCCATTTTCGGACACGGGTGTGATACCCGGATTGCCTCATATGGACACCCAAATCCACTCAGGATCAACTACATGCTATGATTCTCATATTCTACATATGCAATATCCATCGATAATCAGATAAACAAGTCAGGGTAATAATAGCGGAAGTGAATTTCATAAGTAAACAAATGCCATCTAATGATATAATAATATAATTAACAGTTGTTATGCCTAGAAGTATGATCAAAAGAGTGAGTAAATCAATATCCTAAAACCCTACATAGATAAATTATCAATATCTATCTATAAAACTAGAGAGAGAGAGAGAGAGCTACATCAGTCATAGACGCAGTCGTTGCACACACAGCCCTTGCCATGATCTCCAGAGAAGTCCTCGCTAGTCGAGGCATTGCTCACTAAAAATCAGTGATAGAGAAGTTACCTGCATCAGATTCAAAAAAGAGTATTGAAATGAGGGGTGAGCTCCCATCCCAACTCAGTAAAGAATCAAATATCACATGCCATGCAGGAATGAAGGGTGATGTAGTCCTACTATTAAGTCATTGGTATAATGGTTCTATAGATGCCTTATTGAGATTTAGCCACAGCTTTCGGCTCTGCCTACGGTCAATGGCGTCCAACTCTCATGCACCTAGCTACGGTAAAAGCAAAATATCCAAGTCTCCTTTTCTAAATTGCTTCTATAGCTAAACCCCAGAAGGGATTGTCACCTCCCAGAATAGACTCCTTCCTAGCATCAAAGAACCTAGACCGATCTGATTTCTCCATCACACAGCACATTCAATGTATCTAGGGATACGAGTCTATGCCAACACATAACCTCCTATTATCAAGGGTTTAGAACCATGGAAAATGCAACCACCTAGGTCTAATATATGAATAACATAAAGTAAAGAGGGGCACACCTCAGCAGAGACCTTTAGTCCCCAGTCCCTTCGGTGCCCACATGTCACACAGACAAAACATACACATTCATCCATCATCAACATACATATTTATATTTGTATGCAAATGCATGCTCAGATATTATATACAAGGATGACATGTTATAATTTCACATCATTCATAGATATACAATTATGTCTTAATACTATGGACCCGACCCTTCACCTGTAGGTACCAAGAGTGCTGCAGAACCTTGAAGTCGACAATAAACTTCGCCAAATATTCACGTTGGTTTACCTATTCATATGCATAAATTTCATTACATATGTTAGATATCTTTTAAACCAGCTTGGATATGTTCTAAATGTCCCAAAGCGAGTCCCAAGGAAAGCCGGGAACCAATGGTTGATCCCCGAAGGATTAGACTAGTCCCTTAGCCAACAGTAGCAGAGGCGGTGGATGAGAGCCCTGGCGGTAGGTGCTGTCAGTTGCATCCGCCAGCTAAGCCAAGGCTCTAAAGGGGGCCTTCTGTGAGTGAGCCAGCTCTCCAAGTTGGTGGGTCAGTCCGTCAGATCGGTATGCCTCTGGCTCCTTATGTAAAGGCCTAAGCCAGCCCCTCAAGGCAGGGCTGCCCCATACAGTGGCTGGCAGCATGAGCTAGCCAGTGGACACTATCCAGTAAATGATGTCGCCAGGTTATCTGTGTCACACCCCAATTCCGGCTGAACTAGAAGTGTGAGTGAACCGTCACTGAATCAACGGTTCACACCAGGATCTCAATAAGACCGTGTCCACTCATACAAACCATTGCACATAACCATAATCAGAATATAATAAAATACAGCGGAAGTCTTAAATTAAATGAACTGAGTACTCTATTGATAATTTGAATAAAATATCCAATTATTCTTCACACCAAAACGTAAATAATTATCCTTACATCAATTGTATCTCCAACTGAAAATAAATAAATAAACTAAACAAATCCTAGAGGTACACGCAGAAAGGGCACTCGCATGAAGCATCATGCTCGTCCTCTCTTGCTTGCACTTCTAAAGCAGCAACACCTCCATACGCCGGAGCATCCATGTAGCCCTCCACAGTATAACCTGCATCAACATCTAAAAACATGTATATATACACAGGGTGAGCTCACAACATAGCTCAGTAAGACAATCAGACAATGCAACAAACATATGCATGAGTAACATTCACATTATGGTCTAGTTTAAGTTTGCAATGTGCTATAGAAAAGATTGGCGGCCACCGCACCTCTATACACGAGTGTGTGAAGCCGCCCAATGGATCAAACACCACTGTCGTCCTACATGCACCCACCATGGAATAGAGATAGAGCTAAAGCGTTCGGATTAAACACCGCCAACACTTCTCCTGATACCCTACCCATACCAACATGTAAGCCCCTAAGCCGAAGGAAAAGAGTTCCTACGGTTAGAATATTTTAAACCAAGAAAAATCTAGTTTTTGGACAAGAAACCATGAAGAAACGATGTAAAAAGAGAAAGAGTAAGGAAGGAACTTACTTGGAGAGGTTGTGAAACACTCTTGGGAGTAGAAGTGGCATTGAATGAATGCTATGGGCTATGCTAAGTTAGTATTAATGGGCGAAACCTAGAAGCGAATCTGGTTTAACTCGAGATGGCAGACTTTGACGTCATCTTGAGAATGGATTGGCTAGGTCATCATTCAGCTAGCTTATTATGTGCCGAAAAGAAGCTTGCATTCAAGGATGATAATGGGAAGGAGTTTAGCTTCATCGGAACCAAGTTACCTAGGAAGCGAAAGCTGATCCTCTCTGCTCTTAAAGCTAAGAGATGCTTAGAAAAGGTAGGAGTGGGTTACTTAGTGTCTGTGGTTGACATCACTGCAGAGGTGCCAAAGATGGAAGATCTAGATGTGGTACGAGAGTTTCCAGATGTGTTCCCAGAAGATTTACCAGGTCTACCTCCAGATAGGGCTATAGAGTTCATGATAGACCTCATGCCAGGGTCGGCGCCGGTGTCTAAGGCACCGTACAGGATGGCCCCTTCCGAATTAAAGGAGTTGAAGACCCAATTACAAGAATTACTAGATAAGGGTTTCATACGACCAAACATATCGCCATGGGGAGCACCTGTATTGTTCGTAAAGAAGAAGGACGGTAGCGTGCGACTATGTATCGACTATCGAGAGTTGAACAAGTTAACCATCAAGAACCGATATCCTTTGCCTAGGCTCGATGATCTGTTCGACCAGTTATAGGGTGCAATGGTTTTCTCGAAGATTGATCTTAGATCAGGGTATCACCAATTAAAGATCAAGACAACAGATATTCTGAAGACTGCTTTCAGAACAAGGTATGAGAATTATGAGTTCCTGATAATGTCATTCAGGTTGACTAATGCTCCAACGTCGTTCATGGAACTGATGAACTGAGTGTTTCATGACATGTTGGACACTTCGGTCATCGTATTCATTGACGACATCTTGGTCTACTCAAAGGACAAGGAGACTCATGCAACACATTTGAGAGTAGCCCTACAATGGCTAAGAAGGGAGAAGTTTTACGTCAAGTTCAAGAAGTGTGAATTTTGGTTAAAGGAAGTGGCCTTCTTGGGTCACGTAGTATCTGCAAGCGGTATCAAGGTAGATCCAAGCAAGATCGCAGCTATAGTAGGATGGGATGCACCGAAATTAGTTGTGGAGATTCGTAGTTTCCTTGGATTGGCTGGTTACTATAGAAGATTCGTAGAAGACTACTCAAGAATCGCCGTTCCACTTACCAGACTAACCACGAAAGGAGAAAAGTTCATATGGACAGATGAGTGTGATAAGTGCTTTCAGACTTTGAAGTCAAGACTAGTCTCTGCACCTATGTTGACCATCCCAGCACCAGGCTTGCCGTTTACCCTATATACGGATGCCTCAGGGTTGGGTCTTGGATGTGTGTTGATGCAAGGAGAACAAGTGATTGCCTATGCATCAAGACAGTTGAAAGAGCATGAGAAGAACTATCCTACGCATGATCTGGAGTTAGCAGCGGTCATTTACGCAATCAAAACTTGGAGGCACTACTTTTATGGTGAAAAGTTTCAGATTAAGTCGGATCACAAGAGTTTAACTTACCTTTTTACTCAGAAGGACCTGAATATGAGACAGAGAAGATGGCTGGAGCTATTAAAAGATTATGATTGTGAAATCCAGTACCATCCGGGTAAGGCAAACGTTGTGGCTGATGCCTTAAGCAGAAAGTGGGCATTGAAACCTGAGACATGACCTAGTACAAACGCTGCACTGTGTGCTGCAGCCTCAGGCTCAATAGAAAATGATAAAGAGTATATATTAGAGACTGCAGGAGATCTAGTGGAACAAGGCTTAATTCATAAGTTCACATTGATGTTCGCAGCTTTGAAGATCTCATCGGATCTAATAGATGAGGTCAAAGTAGCAATCCTACATGATCCACACCTCAAGACTGTACAAGAAGATCTAGATAAGGGTAAAAGCAACTCTGATTTTACCTTGGATTCAGACAATGTACTCAGGTATCGTGGACGATTATGTATACTTGAGAGTGAGAACTCAAATAACAGAGATAGAGTTATGACAGAAGCTCATTACACCCCATATTCGGTACATCCAGGAAGCACCAAGATGTACCACAATTTAAGAAGACTATATTGGTGAGGGGTATGAAAGTGGATGTAGCTCGATTCGTATTCCAATATCTGAATTGCCAGCAAGTTAAAGTAGAATGGTAGAGACCCGCAGATTTGTTACAACCACTATCGGAACTTGCATGGAAGTGGGATTGTATAACAATGGATTTCGTTACTGGCCTACCCTTGACACCAAGGTCAGTGGATGCAGTATGGGTTATAGTTGATCGACTTACCAAGATAGCTCGATTCATCGCTGTCAAACCTCAGTATACCATGGAGAAGCTGGCCAAGCTATATGTGGATAATATAGTCAGACTTCATGGCGTCCCAGAGAGTATAGTATCTGACAGAGATCCCCGTTTTACATCAAAGTTTTGGGAAGGATTATAGAAAGCCATGAGAACAGAGTTGAAGTTTAGTACAACTTTTCATCATCAGACAGACGGGCAGTCAGAAAGAACTATTCAAATCTTAGAAGATATGCTCCGAGCATGTGCCCTAGATTTCAAAGGAGCTTGGGACGAGAAGCTATCACTCATCGAGTTTGCTTATAACAATAGTTACTAGGCTACGATCCAAATGGCTCCATACGAGACACTCTATGGGAAGCAATGTCGTACACCTCTGCTATGGAATGAGGTGGGAGAGAGAAGGATTGTAGGACTGGAGTTCATCGAAGAAACTTGTCGAGTGATTGATCAAATTAAGGAAAGAGTGAAGACAGCTCAAGTTCGACAAAAGCACTATGCTGATAACCGACATCGAGATCTGGAGTTTGCAGTGGGTGATAAAGTGTTCTTGAAGATATCACCTGTGCGAGGTCTGAAACGGTTTAGTAAGAAGGGAAAGCTATGCCCCAGGTATATGGGACGATACGAAATTTTGACCAGACGTAGTAATGTGGCATATCAACTAGCTCTACCACCATCCATGTCAAGCGTTCATGATGTGTTCCATGTTTCTTTATTGAAGAAGTATGTCATGGATCCATCGCACATCTTGACAACAGACCCACCAGACTTGATGGAGGACTTGACATTTGAAGTAGTACCTGTGATGCTTACAAGCCGAAAGGTACAACATCTCCGAAGCAAGGATATCCATTATGTGAAAGTGCATTGGAAAAGCCAGGATGTAGAAGAAATCACTTGGGAGGAAGAGAACGTGATTCGAAAGGAATACCCTAACCTTTTTGATGACCAAGGTACGTTCAAATTTCGAGGCTGAAATTTATTTTAAGGGTGGGGGAGTTGTGAAACCTACATGCAAATTTCAGAGACGAAATTTCTTTTAAGGGTGGGGGAGTTGTAAGATCCACACTCCATGAACCCGATCTAAACCTTTAATTCATGTAGTAACAGGTCTTCCAATCATCACCGGGCCAGACGGGACGAACGGATGACAACCAGGTACGAAATGGACCCATGTATGATAATTTATTCATACTGGTCGATCGTACCGATCGACCGGTACCAGTATGCCTGCGCAGGCAGACCACTTAGATCTAGAAACGAATCTCTGCGGTTCTCACTTTTTAAATTTTGAACCAAAGGACTTTCCTAATGTTAGGTGGCTTCCTAAACTCAACTCTAGTCTATATAAGGGCCCCTAAACCTTCTTAAATCCCTTGCATTGATCCTCACAAACCCTTGAGAGGAGAAAGAGATTGAATAAGGAGAACGAGCTAAGGAAGGAGAGGGAAGAGCCGCCATTGCCGTTGGAAGAAGAACACTCTATCACGAACCAACGGTAAGTGCTTAAACCTTCCTCTAAGTTAAGTGTTGTAGATGGTTAGTCATGATTAGATCAATATCATGTAAGGCAAGCTGTTGATCTGTTGATATAAATCTGAATTTGCCGTCAAACCCTAATTCAGTCGGTAAACCCTAGATTCTAGTTCTAGGTTGAGGATCATCGAAACTATGACTTGAATGGAGTTTGAAACAACTATAACTCGTTGCTCAGACCTAGAATGTATAGGAGAAACCCTAGAATCAATAGGGGTGACCGACGGAAGGCGAAAACCGGGTGTATGGTCTTTCGGAGACATACAGGTCGACCATACCGGTCGCACCTTTCCCCACAGTGCTGCGGTCGGTACTTGCGACCGGTACCCACGACCGGTCTACTTTGTGAGGTGTGTTTTTGACCCAGTTGGTTTTCCTACCAACGTAAACCCTAAGAAAAACTATTCTAACTCAACCCTAACGTCGTGTAGGACCTTGTGATAGCAAGTTTGGATTCTGT
The DNA here is from genome assembly GCA_028583415.1 of Protea cynaroides. Lineage (NCBI taxonomy): Eukaryota > Viridiplantae > Streptophyta > Magnoliopsida > Proteales > Proteaceae > Protea > Protea cynaroides. The sequence continues at coordinate 13,950,030 of CM053272.1, read as the reverse complement.
AACGCGGAGCAAGCTATCAATCAAGCGTCAGGTAAGAGAATCGGACCTAAACCTTAATAATTTAATAACAGTAAAACGTTGTTAATAATTATGATTCTATGGACTGATGTTTGTGCATACTCGCATGTCATCTTTACTTTCTGTTATTATTATTGTTCATGCATACTCGCTATGCTAGGATGTGACTGTTAGGCATGTGATTGTTTTCGTTGGTGTGTGGAATGGGAAGGGCCTGGGGTCTGGGATCATTCCTCACACTAGCACCTTTTCGTATCGTTCTGTCTTAGTATGCTTGGTGCGGGTAGCGTATCAGGGGGAGGAAGTGGCACTGTGGTCTCTGGCCTGGCCACTAGACTCTAGCTCTATCTCTTTGCCGTAGGGAGCTGTGTTGGGATAGGGCCTACTGTAATGACATATAGGATTGGTTAGTTGTGAGCCCAGTTTGTAAGCCCTTGCCAATAGGGGCTTATGCGTTGGTATGGGTAGGGTATCAGGGGAAGTGTTGACGGTGTTTGATCCGGACACTTTAGCTCTATCTCTATTCCATGGTGGGTGCATGTGGGACGACAGTGGTGTTTGATCCATTGGGCGGCTTCACACACTCGTGTATAGAGGTGCGGTGGCCGCCAATCCTTTCTATAGCACATTGCAAACTTAAAACCAGACCATAATGTGAATGTTACTCATGCATATGTTTGTTGCATTGTCTGATTGTCTTACTGAGCTAAGTTGTGAACTCACCCTGTATATATATATATATATATATATATATATATATATATATATATATATATATATATATATATATATATATATATATATGTTTTTAGATGTTGATGCAGGTTATACTGTGGAGGACTACATGGATGCTCTGGCGTATGGAGGTGTTGCTGCTTTAGAAGTGCAAGTAGGAGAGGACGAGCATGATACTTCATGCGAGTGTCCTTTCTGCATGTACCTCTAGGATTTGTTTAGTTTATTTATTTATTTTCAGTTGGAGATACAATTGATGTAAGGATAATTATTTACGTTTTGGTGTGGAGAATAATTAGATATTTTATTTAAATTATCAATAGAGTACTCAGTTCATTTAATTTAAGACTTCCGCTATATTTTATTATATTTTGATTATGGTTATGTGCAATGGTTTGTATGAGTGGATACAGTCTTATTGAGATCCTGGTGTAAACCGTTGGTTCAGTGACGGTTCACTCACACTTCTGGTTAAGACGGAATTGGGGTGTGACAATCTGCCTGCTCCATCCACCGACTAGACCATTCTCAATCAAATACCAAAGCCAGGGGCAAGGGTTTTGCCCTATCCACCAACTCAGTTCCACCAGCTGAGTCTGAGAAATCAGACTCAATGGGGAAGATGGTGTGGAACTTGGGGAGTTTGTCTCCCCAACATCTTCCATTCATAAAAACATGGTGGGAAACACGTTTTCCACCCTTGGTAGTAGTCTTGGTTATTAACATCTCCATTGGAGATGTGGGTGACCTAAACCAACATTCTAGGGTTTAGTGGACTCCATTAATGGTGGCCAACCACCACCATCAAGGCGGGCATTGATGCACATTTAAAGGGATAAGAGTTGGGGGAACCTACTTGGAGTACATGATGGTTCCAAGGCCTTGAGCTCCAAGCTTTCTTTTAATTCTCCACAGCTGCTCCTCCAAGATCCCTCACTAAACCCTCAAATGTCTAAAAGGATTGAATGAGGGTTGGTCTCCTATTTATATAAAATGAGGAGAGAGAGAGAGGGTGGTCTATTAAGCTGGTGGAAGGGAGCCGATTGGCACATCCACTGATTATGTGCTGTTGGCAGGGCCAAAATATTGCCCAGGCTCTAGTTCTCCAAGCCCCGTGCATTGGAACGCATGTTGGGCCCACCTATGGTCTATTAATATACTTAAGGTTCGAATAGAAGCTGTTACCTATGATCCGGATACATTCATCGGGTCTGCATCATGTACGCCAGCTGCCAGTGTTAATAATTGTCTACCAAAAATTAAGATCTCGGAATTGCATACCATTGCAGGATATTCTACACACAACTTGCAATAAGGGTTTCAAAATACACCCATAATTGAAGCTAGCCTTGCAGGAATATGACCATGCTTTAGAATCTAGACTTTGTTTCCAAGATTTTTATACGATTGATAGAACAAGGTAATACAGGCAAATTAACGGCATTTATGTCAATCAGTATCATGACTCAGAGCATGGACATGACAAAACTGAAACGAAGCATGCTATACAGAGATGTGCAACTGATACATAGAAACAATTGAAGATATACAACATACCAAAAACAAGCAATAGAAAGAAAAGTGAACTGAGGGAAGAGGAAAGAGAATAGTAAATCAAAGGTTCTAAATAATGTCCACATTGATTAAGCTTGGTTGACAAGAATCTCTTTATGCAGACAAAGTTATATACAGATATGACATTTAGACCTATACTCATTCTTGCCAGCACACATGGAAAATAAGAGGAAAACGATGAAATACTTGTTCTTTTGGCCCTCAAACAGCCTATGGTACGTGTGCACATGGCAGGATGAATACCAACCTCATATACCAGAAATCATATGATTGGAAGACTTATCTTATCTACCTCTTTTTACAGGTTTTCATGATAGTTTAATACTTTAACATCCAAGAAAAATGCAAGAGGAAGGGTGGGCAGATTATCCGGTGGAGTTGGTTGTGGCATAACTAATTGTTATCTGACCTTTAAGAGGTGAATCCTACCCTTCCTCATGAATTTCCTATATGCCAGAATGCATAGCAGATTGGCAACTACAATATCTGACTTTGTAGAAGCAACATCATTAGAGAGAAAACACTAAACATATTTCTTCCACTGATCCCAACAATTACCTGTTTTTCTAGAACCCAACAAAGAATGGAAGAATTATTAAAATAAAAAAAATAAAAAAAAAAGCCTAGAATAGTTGGTTTTAAGTGTGTAAAAATAAATTTTCAAAAAAAAAAAAAAAAAAAAAAGAGCTGTGTTAAGTTGCATACTACAGAAGTTGTAATCATTGCTTCATTAGTAAGTAGTAACCAGAAAATTCCAGTCACGTAAAAGCTGACTTTGGTCCTAGGCTAACCGGGTATTGAGATCAAGCCTTTTCAGCCAACATAAAGGGCTATGGAATGTCCACAGTCAAGTATAAAATGTTGCCATACTCATCCAACTTTTCAAAGCTAAGGACCAATATCCAGTAGAAAGTTACCATTCAATACAAATCAGATAATAATATAGTGAAGCAATTGAATACCTCAATTAGACGAAGGCCACCAAATGAGGTCAGCAACTGAAATACTCAACAATTTCCTCTGGATTGTAAACTTCAGGAAGTGGCCTAGACCAAATCTTGGACAGATGATAAAAATAGTTACCATAAGCGTCCAAAGCTTTTAAATCAGCCAGGAATAAATCCATGCCAGACAGTCCTGTCAGAAGAATGCCATAATTTAATATCATTATAAGCTTATTAAAATAAAGAAGCAAGAGCATTGATGAAATATCATTATTTGTCTCCCTCCTCTTATCTGGTTATCTCCACAGAGCTGAGACCCATGGCTTATGCAGTTGTAGCTTGAGAATGGAAGTTGATCCTTCAAGTTCTTCAGAGAATTTCGATCAGGTAGCAGAACAACAGGGACCCACCCAAACCCAGCAGGTAAGGTCTTACTAGGGCACCTTTTGCAAGAGGGGCTTCTCTAACGCACAGGCGCTCGGGGGTCATATGAACATCCATCGAAGAGACAAGGCCAAACTCAAAGAAACAAAGAAGGATCTCTCCTCTTCTATTCCTCCTCTTCCGATGATCTCTGCTGCCAATCCCAATGACAATTTAGAATCGGATTCCAGTGAAGAGAAGGGTTACACCCCAAGGCAGCCATGGGAAAAATCCCGGTAGCTCCAGTTGTTTGCTGAGAGACCATCAAGCAGTACTGAACGTCACGAATCAGGCACTAGTGATGGAAAGGAGACACAGGAGAAGAAGAATCAGTAGAACAAAACATTGAGAACACAAGCAACAAAAAAAACATTAAAACTTACCAGAGAAATTAAAATAAAGGTGGTAATAAATACCAAACCCACTGACCTCTTGACCAGCGGTTATACAACCGTCCCTAATAAAACTACAGATTTCTGCATATTTTAGACGCATACGGGTATCATTAGCAACAGTATTATAAACCGCCTCTAATTTGGTTTTTAGGGAGGGTAATTATTGCCACCTCTAAAAAGATTCTACAAATGTCATTTTTGAACCTCTTTTTTGTAGGTCTATGTCCATGGAAAAGAGGAGAACAGTTTTCACTACCAATGGAGAAAGGTAAGTTATACGTTTTTTTCTTCACATCTATCTTTATTTACAGAAATTCCCATAACCTTAATAACCCCATCAGTAATCCCAAGCGACCTGCTAATATAAGACATCGTCTCTCCATTCATTTGATGACATTCGAGTAGAATTGATAAATGGCCCTAAAATTTTTTTGACACATTCAAGATTTCTTCCAAAAGAATTTTTTTTTCATTGAAAGCATGGAGAGAGCATTATTCCCTATAATTTGCAGTGACCCTGCCATTTTTTGACACCATCAATCCTGGTGATCGCTCATATTTATGCCCATGTAAGAGAAAGAAACATATGGTAAGAGCAATATAGAAGGTTTAGTGATATTTTCAACACTTTTAATAGTACAAAAAAGGATATAATTCAAGTTAGGAAGAACAAAAAAGAGAAATTACATAGCCTTGTACTTCCCGACAAGAGAGAAGTGTTTTCATCAAGTACTTTCCTTTCATTGTCTAATGGGAAGGGGCAAAAGCTGACATTAAGGTTGTGTAAGATTTTATGCATTCTAATAAATTCTCAAAATGAAGAATGCATTCCTATTATAGAATGATAATGGACTAAAGAGCAAAACAATAATGATGTGGGCTCAGAATGCAAAATGGGTTAAGGAAAATTTTTCAGAATGTGCTGCATTCTCACACATAATCCATAAACTGAGAACGAGAATGCATATCAAACATTGTTCTTGTTATCTCAGAATGTGTTATTGACCTAGATTGCATTCCAGTAATACATTCCAAACGCAACCTAAGTAATGGGAAGGATTTCAATTCTAATCCTAGAATCTCCATCAAATATGCATTCTTTAAGGTTATTTCATTCAAAATTTTCAGGTCAGACAGATCTGCACTACAACAAAAAAGATCTTTTAACTGTGGTTTTTTTCGCAGTAAAAGCCCAAAAAACCGCAGCAATATCCTTTAACTATGGACTACTTTCAGTTTTTTATCTGCAGCTAGAAGTGTCTCTAGTTGTAGATAGAAAACCACAATTTTAGCTACGGACGCCTCGGAACTCTATTCATTCTTCTTTATCATACTGCCTACCCTTGATAGTGATAGTGGGTTCATTCCACTCGTTTCGGTTAAACTCACTTCAATCACCTCATTGCCTCCACGCCTCTGATGAATAGGAAGTCGCCGCGACTCCCTTGATCGCTTACTGTTCACGGCAACCGCTATCGTGCCCTTGCTTGCCCTTATCCATTGGGTTTACCGATCGCTATAGAAAACTGCAGGTAAACGATATTCTATAACTGCAGATATGTAGCTATAGTTTTTCACAGCAAATATGTAGAGCTGAAGATTGGTAACTTTATTAGTGAGGCGTAACCTATGATTTGCAATGGGAGAGAATGAGATTTGAATTGCATGATGTAAGGTATTAAGGTTCAAGTAAAACAAGATTCTTAAGCTTTTCAATGGATTGTACATCAGCCACTTGGAAAAATTTTTCAAGAATCAATCTTTCTAAGTGTTAGGGATGAAAGCACAAACGAGAGAAAATACGAAGATCGAGCAAACACATAAACATAGGATTTACCGTGGTTCACCACCCTAACGTGGAATGCCTACCTCCACCCAGAGAAACAAATAATTTCTTTATTCCTAAGAAAACTCTAAACCTCTCTCCACTTGACAAAGTGTTTCCTTTATTCTAACCCTACCATGGGTTTTCCCCATAGAGACAATATATGACATCCTTAGAATTCCTAATCTCATACAATTACAAATTAACCCTTGTACATGTAATTGACTCAAACCCAAATATAAATACAATTCTAATAACTGTGTAGACTCCATAAAATACAAGACATAGCCCAACACTAACCTAAGGAGATATGCTGAGAAATCAGGAGTTGCAAACCAAGGTTCAAGAGCACAAAACCAAGAATGGATGCTGATCCTAATCCGATCCCAAATTGGAATCGCTCAGAGCAAACTGCCTCGGCTAAAAAAATGCTTGGAATCACTTGTCACGTGTGGTGTTGGCCAACCCTAAGGTTGACTCACAGTGCTGCATGTAATCATCCTTGACTCGGCCGATCCATGAAGGAGAAAAAGATAATTTGAAAATAGATTTTTGAGATACATGCCAATGAAAATAGATAAGAAAAGCGAAAAAAAATGTATAATAACCTACCTTATTGTGAAACACAATTTTTTAAGACCGTTCAATTTGGATTCAGATCCTCCATAGGGCTGCGAGCAGGCAGTGAGACATCTGACGGCTGGGACTGCACCGGGACATGCACCCGATACACTGATACCCTCACTGCCGACTGACAATGCTATAGAAAATCCTTACGTGTTCAAGTTTTCTATTTGATAACTCAATAAGCACTTGGTTTTCTTTAAGAAATCTGACATTGCATTTCCAAAAAGCATCATTGCCAACAAAGCCATTTTAATTAGGAAGAAATATGTTAAGAGTCTCCCACCCTGGCTCTTAAATTTGACCAATGAACTTTTAGGAATCTTAAATGGACTTCCTTAGATTTGGGTCTACCATCTGAATTTGGACCGGTCAAGAGAGATGCATTCAAAACTATATTGGATAAAATCTTAAACAAAGGGGAAGGTTGGAAAGCTAATCTACTCTTCCAGGCAAGCAAGGAAGTTCTACTAAAATCAGTTGTTTTGTCCATGTCTAACTATGCTTGTTCTCACTTCAAGCTTCCTGTATCACATCTTAATGCAATTCGGAAAGCTGCCACTAAGTTTTTTTGGCACACGAGGGAGACCAAGAACGGGATTCCTTGGATATCTTGGAAATGCTTATGCAAATCTAAGGAAAATGAGGTCTTGGGCTGAGGGACCTGTTCTTATAGAACAAAGCCTTGTTGGCTAAGCTAGTCTGGCTGATGTGGCAAAATCCTAATTCTCAGTGGGCCAAATTGTTCAAATCTCTTTATTATCCCAATTGTGATTTCCTTGAGGCACGGGTTGGTAGTTGGTCCTCTCTAACTTGGAAATACATACTAGTAGGCCGAGCAGTCCTATTAAATAGGCTTATATGACAGGTGGGGGTGGGTGATCAAATCAAGGTGTGGGAGGATAAATGGATACCTTCTATCTCGGGATTCAAAATTAGACATCAAAGACCTCCAGAGTGTTCTATCATCTATGTTAGAAATTTGATTGATTCTTCCACTTGTTCATAGAGGCGAGAATTATTGGATCGATATTTCCAACCTAAGGAAGCATCTGCCATCATAAATATACCTCTCAGTCTTTTTCCTCAGGAAGATCGACTTTTCTAGAGTGGTGCTAAAAATGGTATTCTTACGATCAAATCTGCTTACCATTTTCTCACAAATCAACAAGAAGCTTTGGATTTGGCAGCATCTTCTTCATCAAGAATTCCTCCATGCCAACTTATCTCCAAAGATGTATGGAAGAGAGTATGGACTTGTAAGTCCTTACCTAAAATTAAATCATTCTTATGGAAAGCATGCAATCAAGGCATAGCAACTGGAGAGGGGCTTATTCAGCCGAATATTCAGATTGATCATAGCTGCAAAAGGTGTGGGAATGAATCTGTCCACCGAACATTTGTTCTTGACTTGTCCTTTTGCCCGGGCAGTATGGTTTGTGTAAGACCCGCACTCTACTAACCCGGTCTAATCGTGTCTTGTCAGGTCTTCCTATCATGGCCAGAATGAACAGACCAAGTGCGTGAAAAAACTACAAAGCTAGGTATGTAAATCGAAGTCAATTTGTAGTGTATGGTCACATACCTGAGATGGTATGGTCGACCACACCTTAAGGAAAGTGAGACCACTCAAATCCAACGTGTGGTCGGATATTTGGGACGTGTGGTCGACGAATTCTGTGACCCTACGTGCGACCGCGAGATGTTGAGACAGACTCCGAGTTTTGAAAACTTTTCTAAACTAAGGGATCTCTTTCCTAGTTGAAGGAGAACTCTATATGGAGGTTTTTTCTCTATATAAAGGACGTCCCTTAGCCTCTCTCACTCTTTTAGAATCCAAAATTGAAACTCTAAACCTAAGAGATAAAGAGAGAGGGAGGAAGAGAAGGAGAAAGAGATCTGAAGAGGCAAGTTGAGAGGAAGGAAGGTTCTAGCTTGCTACAGAAGGCCAAAGTAAGGAACCATCTATGTAGAAGTAGATCACATAGTATAGGGTTTTTCCCATTGTAAATTAAGATGTGGAATTGATGTGGGATCTCAACCATGAGACTCATGAACAAAAACTCAAGGGAGATCCATGGTGAGTAGGTTAGGGTAAATAACTTTATAAAAGTTGTGAATTAAAGGCCATAGACCGATCATAGGAGGAAATCTATTGATAAATCAAGGACTCGACTCATGAAGGAATGGGATTGAGGATAAAATTGACCAAATTTCGTGTGGTAGCAGCCTATGGTCGACCATAGCGTGACCAGAGGTCGACCACATACTCTCGAGAAGATTCCAGAGAAGGTATGGTCACATGTGTGGCCTCATGATATGCGACCATACATATTGACCACACTCCCTATGGTCGCAAATAATTGTGTGTATGGTTAGTGTGTTGGATGCAAATAGAGCATCAGGGGGAGGACGTGGCACTGTGGTCTATGGCCTGGTCACCAGACTCTAGTTCTATCTCTACTCAAGTCTTGCCCACTGATATTGTCATATCGTCATTACCTTAGTAGAGCTATTACGTCGTAGGGCATCAGGGGAGGTAGTCTAGGACCGTGTGGTCTTTGACTCTATCGAGGGGCCTTAGCTCTATCTCTATGGACGTATTGAGGAATGCTGGGGTGAAGCCTTGGATACATTTGGATGGCATTAGGATTGGTTAGTTGTGAACCCAGTTTGCAAGCCCTCGCCAAGAAAGACTTACGTGTTAGTATGGATAAGGCATCAGGGGAAGTGTTGACAGTGTGTGATCTGAACACTTTAGCTCTATCTCTATTCCATGGTGGGGTGGATGTGGGACGACAATGGTGTTTGATCCATTGGGTGGATTCACACACCCGTGTATAAAGGTGCGGTGGCCGCCAATCCTTTCTATAGCACAGTTACAAACTTAAAACTAGACCAAAGATATGAATTGAATGCATGCATATGTTTGCGTATTTTTTTGTTTGCTCACAAAACCGTGATATGTGCTCACCCTTTCGACGTCGAATATTTTAGTTGTTGATGCAGGTCCTACAGTGGAAAATTATATGAATGCGCCGATGTACGGACACATAACAGCTATGGACGTAGAAGTAATGCAAGAAGCGCATGATCCATCGTGCGAGTACAACTAATGTGTTTTTAATTAGTTTAGCTATTTTTTACTGTAGGAACATGCAATTGATTAATTTATGTTATGTCATGAGTTTACTTGGAGATAATTGGATTTACTTATTTATTTATCATTGTTAGACCCTAGTTCATTATTAATAAAGACTTTCGTTATTTATTTATTTACTCTGATTATTATTGTGGAATGTATTTAGTTTAACCAGGTGGACACGGCCTATACGAGATCCTGATTTGTATCGTTAGTTCTCATGATGGTTCATCACACCACTGGTTAGTCCAGAATTGGGGTGTGACAACTTGGCTCGTCATTATCCCATAAATTGTCAGTATCTGCTAGCATAGACCTTCCTCAATGGATTAGCAATTGGTTTTCTCTATTTATCACTTCTAACGTTGAGGCTAAGAAGGCTTTTAGCTTGGCTATTTTTATTTGTTGGTATCTTTGGTGTGTCCGAAATAATCTTGTTTTTGAATCTCAAAGTTGGACTCCGATGAAGGTGATAAAAAAAGCTGAGACAGCTTTCATGGAATTTATGAATGTCAATAAGAATCTTGATCATCCTTCCGGTCCGTCAGCTACGCCTCCTTCAGAGATTTGGTTCCCTCCTCCAAGAGGCTCTATAAAATTCAACACTGACACCAATCTTTTGTCAAATTTCAGTGGAATAGGAATATGCTCCGAGACCAAAAAGGCCAGGTTATAAAAGCTCTTGCCATTAGAATGGCAATCCAGTCGGCATTGGAATATGGTCTAGTCGATATTCAGATTGAGAGTAACTGTAAAGAGGTGGTTGAGATTCTGACTTCACAGAAGTCCAATTATGAGTTTTCCCTACAGCCTATTGTTCATGATATAATCTTATTGGTGGGTATCTTTAATTCGTGTTCTTTTTCTTTTATTCCAAGGGGAGCTAATACTGCTACTCATACCCTTGCCAGGAATGCCTCAACTATTTCGGGGTTGGTTGATTGGCCCTCTTCCACTCCTGGGCTTCATGAAGTTGCTGTAAATGATGTCTTGGCCTTTTCCTGAGTAAATGATCAATAGATTTTCCTTATTACCAAAAAAAAAAAAAAATTCTTCTCAAATTAATTTCCCAGGTTTCCTATGTACAATAGGAAAGTAAACGAAGTTAATTTCAAGGGTAAATTATTCATACCACCCCTAACTTTTGAATATAATACAAAGACACCCTAAAATTGATAAAAAGCTACACATACTACCCCTTTGACTTGTTTGGACCATTATACCCTTATTGCATTTACCAACAAAAAGGAGGAAAAGTAATTTTTGACCTTTTGAAAAAAAATATAAAATGAATGGAATCGCCGGATGAATCAACAAACGAACAGAATCGCCGAACAGATCAATAAAACGAGCAAGTTCGTCAGATAGATCAACAAAATGAACAGAATCGTTAGACATATTGACAAAAGAAACATAATTTGGTGTTGTTAGGTAAGATGATGAATGATTGAAAATCTCATGCCGCTAGATTGATCAACAATCAGATATTTGGTGTCATCAAACCGATTGATGGTGATGAACAGCTGAAAATCTCATAAATAGACATTAAAAAATTTAGTGTTATCAGACCAATTGATGATGAAGAACAACTGAAAATCTCATAGATCGACAATAAGAAAATTGGTGTCGTAGGACCAATTGATGAGGAGGCCTTTTTTGATCGTGAAATACCAAAGCAGAGCAAGTCTCAAGAACTTAAGAGCTTTAAAGCCTGTTGCTTGGTAAGCTCTCTCAATTGTGCATTTGTTGTTTTCTTTTCGAGATCTGCTAGGGCAATGCGCTTTGATTCTCAGATCACAGATCATAATATTTGGGTTTAATATAGAGTCTAACTTTGGTTCGTCCGGTGCTCGTGTAGTATACCTTTTCAAATTTTGGTTTTATCTTCTTTATAGTTTTTAATTTTGACTAACTGTATTTATAGGGTTATGATCGTTCTGCTGGAAGGGACACAGCCTTGTTTGCAAATTATTTTTCTCTTGATAGTTTCTATTGGTTCGCAGCTTGGTGCTTTAGATGTGGTACGTAAAGCTGGAGATAATTGATTTCCATGCTTTCTAGCAATTATGGTTCTCCTTCCCCCAGCCCCCTAAAAATGAAAACCAAGAGGAAAAAAATCATTTGCTTCAGTTTTATTTCTGACTAAACTTTTCGATGAAACATACAAGGGATGGTGGATAGTTTCTGAGAAAGATGACTACACAGGTACTCATTCTTATTTTTGGAGAATTGCAAGTTTCTTCGGTTTTGTACTCAGATCGCTCGTGTACTGTCCATTGCAAGAAGTCGTCTCCTCTCCCACCACTCTATATCCACTTTCATGTGGGTATCGCTCGATATCCACCTTCATGTGGGTATCTGTATTTTTTTACCGTGGCCAGAGAAGAAGATAAGAAAGATAAAAGAAAAGGGTAAGGGGTTTTAAGCCAAAAAGCCTACTTTCGTCCTTTTACAATACCGATAAGGATATTTTGGACATTAAAAAAGTTTCATTATGATGACATCAGCAGTTGTGGGTCTTCGTGTAACAAGGTTTGAGATTTAGGGATAGTATATGTAGTTGTTATCAACTTTAAGGTGTCCCTATATTATAGTCAAAGGTCAGGGTGGTATGAGTAATTTATCCTAATTTCAACAATAAAATACAAGAAATCAATATGTAAAGCCTTTACTGTAAGGGATTATTTCATTTACATTTGCCCTTGAGACAAGCATATCTCAACTGTAGGGGTGTCAACGGCTAAGTTGGGGCCAGATTTTTATAAAACCCAAGCCCAACCCTGGGTCCCTCAAAGCCAATTCTAGGCTTAGCCCAGCCTGAGGTTGGACTGAGATATCTTAGCCCAGGTCCAGCCTTGTCAGAGCTCAGCCTAGCTCGGCTGAGCCTTGATTGGGTCAAGCCATGCCAGGTTGGACTAATTTGGCCAAATAAATGCTTGGATTTACCTCGCATGTGTGGTATTGTCCAATCCTGGGGTTGATTTGTGTGATTCCCAGGTTGATACTGAGAGGGGGGGGGGTGAATCAGTGGCCACTAAAATTCCTTTCCACTATTCAGATATGGCCTGATGCTATGCAAGTGGCTGCCAAGAGCTAATGATTACTTTGTGATGTGCTGCCTTGAGCTAACTACTTGAGGTTCTCACAGACAATCTGTCAAACACATTTCGTGCACACACCAACCACACACCCACAGGTATCCATACCAGGGGCTTGGCCTGCCAAGTGTGTACACCCAGACCTGCAGCACACAGACTTCTAATGCACACACAATATCATCCACATGACACACGATATAACGTGGTTCACCAATCACACACTGTGATGGCTACTCCACGGGGCAATACCCTAACCAGGGTTTCGTATATACCCAATACACAACAGAATACTATGGTTGCACCCACAACCCCGATGCTACAACATCAACCGCATTCACAGCTACAACTGTGCTCGAGGCACCTACCCCAACTCCAGTCAAGCACCCACTTGATAGGTTATACAGAATGGATATCATAAATCATTACAAACCCTTCCCATATATCTCTGATACAAGAAATAGGATTTGCGTGCGAGTATACCTTCCGGTGTTGCTCACTAATGATGCAAGCCTCTCTATGCAAACATCTCGGCCTCCTCTTGGGCTCCACAGCTTATTCTTCAACACACCAACTCCATAGGACGCTCACAGCTGGTCCTCACATTCTCTTCAAGCTTCAACGAAGCTTTCATGGCCTCACACTGCCAGTAAGAGTCTCTCTCTCTCTTGGAGAAGCTTCAATGGAGGGTTCTCATCAAAATCGCCATTAGAGGCTTCTTTCTCGAGCTCAAACCACTGCCAAAGTGTTCTCCTTTGAAAATCCTTCAGATTGATATATTATGGGCCTCAATCCGACATCGGATGGCCGAGATATCATCAAAAGAAGATCGGTGAATGAGAATATTCCAAACGGAATCTTTCTCCTTGATTCCGTGCGCCGCGACGCACACAATCATCGCCGCATCTGACCCACCGTACACCGCTGTCGTCCGTTGATTGGCGGAGACGGAATCTCCGAAAATAGACCGCTGGATCGGTCAAGAAGAGGCGGGATCTCCTTGGATCCGTCCGATTGGCTTCATCTCGTCAGACAAACTCGGCGCAGATGATGGCCGTCAGATGGAGATCTTCGGCGCCATTGTATCATACGCACGCAACACCGAATCACAGATCTGGTTCCGTGCGGCGCGATACACCGTTATACGATGCCTCCAGCCAATGAGAAGGCTCGCGCAAGCATCTGGACGCGATTCTGAAGCTACACTGAATCCCGCCTTTTTGTGAGCCTTCCATTTGGAATCTAGCTGACGTGGCTAGATCTGAGCCTCCCATATGGCATATACTCCTCGGTAAATTGTCCATAATGCCCCTGTCAATATCACAAATGGCCTCTGTAACCGGAGTATCACCTGCAGGGTTTTCGATTCCAGTAGGGTCCGAAAACCCTACTTCATTGCGGCAAACTGTCGAGCACCTTGCGTGCATGCCGACTGCCCTGTGCTGTGGCATGCGGCGCTGGCTTGTGACATGCGTGCGGCACTGTTGCTGCTTGCACTGCTGCGCCGTGCAGCTGCTGCTGCGCACGGGTGCTGCTGTGCGCGGGTGAGGCATGGCTTGCGGCATGCTGCTGCGCGCCATGAGGCATAGCCGTGCGCATGGTCTTGCTGCTGCGCGCACGGCATGCTGCTGTGCTGCTGCGCGCGGCTGTGCTAGCTTGCGCATGGCCCTGTGCTGTGCTGTTGCTGGGCATGCTTGTGTGCATGGCCCCCTTGCCGTGCATGCTGGCATGGCCTGCTGGCCTGGACCCGTGGGCATCTGCCCTGCTGGCCTGGGCTGGCTGTCGTGCTGGCCTGGCCACCCAAGGTGGGACCCACCTGGTCCCCACCCACTCTCTCTCCTCTTTCTCTCTCCTCTTTTCTCTCTCTTCCATTTTCTCTCTCTTCTTTCTCTGCAGCTGGATTTTCTCATCAACTGGGCTTCATTCTCTTCGGCTGCTTCATCAACCCAGTCACCCTGTCTTGACTGCCTAGTCACCCTGTCTGTCAGAGAGTCCTACAGATACTCTCTCTCTTCTTTCTCTCTCAGATAAGAGCTGTCCACCTGTCTGACCATGCTTGCTGCTGTCTGGACTGTCTGCTATGCCTGCTGAGCTGTCCACTCTGTCCACTGTGCAATCCACTTAGTCTGCTGTGCCTGCTGACATTCTCTCTCCTCCATGTCATCCTGCCAACTGTCTAGAGGTTGCCAACAATGACAACACATACAATACAAAGATGCTGGCAGCATCACAACTTGGCCAAGGTTCCAACAATTTGTCGTGCCGCATGGGATTGGTCTCAACTAAACCGATCCACGAGGAAGAAAAGATAATCTAAATATAAGTCAAGATTAATGGCTATATCCCAACAATTATTTTACTCCCTATATATTTATATTTTGGTTTGAAAATTAAGTGATGATTTGTATTTTTAGACTTATGGGTGTGATAATATGAGTCCCCTTTGTGAGTTTGATGTCTTTCAATAGTGAGTGAGTCACACTCATCCGGCTCCTCTCCAACGGACAATCGCTCAATGACTTGCCCAATGAGGGCCTTGCTGTCGGTCACGTGGCCGCCAACAATCCAACGGCTCCTAGAAACTCACCTTCAATTAACCCTCTTAAGAACCGATGTAAAAACTTACTCATAATTTGTCGGATCAGCACATCGAAGCCATCGAGGTCGTCTTCGCCATGCCTTCGCCTAATTATGGGAAGTTGTCTCTACAATGCGATTTCTCTACAACTTAATCTTGAAGATATAAACCCTAACACAATCTCTCTACAATTTCACTATGCGGGTAAGCACATGCATTTTAAAGGGATTCTTATTCTTAAACATCTTGCAGCTTAAAAGCACATAAAAATCAAAATTTGTAGCTCTTGAAAAACATTTACATCCCCATGCTTTCTTCTTGTCCATGGTTCTTTTCTCACCATTTCTTTGTCCAACTTTAAAGAAATAGTGTCAAATCCTTGTTCTTAAACAAAAACTAAACCTCTGTTCAAAAGTCAAACCATCCATCCCACCCGTAAGATCTATTAAATTAAAAACTAAAATATAGAATCTAGAATTGGGGTTGGGATGCTCATATGCTAGCTCATTCCCTTGTCCGAAATGCTTCAATAGCCTATTTCTTCGTCCTTGTTTCAGGACCTCTGTAAGTCCGATGCCTCAGCTTGTACCCACATTTCTGTTCAATAAGATTTCCTTTCATAAAAATAAAAAAATAAAATTAAAATAAAAAAAAAGTTGGGGTTGGGATACCGGATAAGGGGTGTCAACGGGTTGGTTTCAATCCGGACTGAATCGATGTTGGATTTTATAAACCCAGCCCAAAACATATCTGTTAAGGGTTCGGGGTGGGGTGGGCTACGCGGGACACAATAACTAACAGTTTGATCTAGTTTCAGTTTATTATCGGGCTGGGCTTATCGATGTTATTTCAGGCAGGTTCGATCCGTACCGGGCTGGTTTTCCTACTCAAAAACTTTATTCTTCTTAAAATTTCAATGGCATCCAGTTCTGATTTCATGTTCCATTTGCTTCACTTAACACATTGCATAACATTGTTCAAGAAAGAACTGGGAAAACTTCATTGGCATTCCAGTTCTGATTTCATGTTCCATTTGCTTCAGATTTTCCATTTTCTAGATCTTAACTCATGCCGGCATGATAGGAAAAAGCACTATTAGAAAAAACGAAGTCTATTTCCAAAGCAACCAACAACAAGCTATGCATCTCAGAGAGAAGAATCCCAATAGTGGCTGTGGAATCAACGTAACGTAGCTGTAATGGCGAACAACAAGCTTTCTAAAAAAATCACATTTGAACTAGGTTTCCTGAAAATCGATTGAAAATAAAATAAATTGAGAAGTAAACGGAAACTGAAACATGTAATTCGTCAGCCAAATTGATGGCATGAATCGGCGGGAAGTAACCAACGATTAACTCAAAAACTTGAAGTAGAACTAACCTGAAACTTAAATTAGAAATTTTATAATAGAATCAGATATTGCAGGGAAAGAAGTTCAGAAAACAGAAAACCCAACCTGATTTCGATGGAGAAGAAAGTAGAAGATAAGAGAATAGATGCCAATCGGGAATTCTCCTGATTTGAAGGCTTGGAAGCCACTGGAGAAAACTGAAAAACCCAAATAGGCAAATAGTAAGTCAGTAAGGATTTTATACTAGGGTTAGAATCGGGCCTTAATGAGTTGTTGGGCTGGGTAGTTTCGGTTTGGGCTAACTCGGTTTCCATAATGGGCCGTCTATTGGGCTAGCCCGGACCGGACCAACCCAAACAGGAAACCCAGCCCTATGTCCTAAACATGACCATCAAGGGCTCAGTCCGGGCTGGTTTTGGGCTATACCAGTCTGGCTCGGTTCGTGCTATCGGTCGGGCTCATTTTTGACACCCTTAATATGGGAGCAAATGGGGGGACATGGAAGGGGTTACAGAGAGGGGCGGCGGGTTGGGAGATGCAGAGGTGGTGGGTGTTTGTTGAATGGCGACAGTGGGTGCAAATGGGATAGGGATGGATGTTAAGGAGGATGTGGAGTCCATCGGTAGAGGATGAAGTGAAAGGGTAAAATAAGAAATATGTTTGATTTGTGAACAAAATTAATCGGGTAAATTACACGAACCTCCCATGTACTTTGTTTAAATGACATGAACCTCCCCTTTTAATTTAAAAATTACATGAACCTCCCCTTGTAATTTAGAAATTACACGAACCTCCCAGGAATTATGAATTAGATTACACTCAACTACAGTCCGTTTGTTGAGGGATGTTGAAGTCACTTGGACATTTTAACATAAATACCCAAACTGCCCCTTAAAGGTAGTGAAGTTCAAATTTTACCCTTCAAATAGAGATAGGTCTTCTTCTTCTTCTTCTTTGCAATTTCAAAACCCATTCTTCTTCCTCTTCTTCACTATTTCTCACTTGCGCGATTTCTTCTCCTCCAGTGCATCCCTATCTGCTTGTTGTTGCCACCACGACGAGACCTGGAGTTCGCCTCTCATAGGCGACCACTTGTAGCCGACGATGACCCCCAAACTCTTGCTATGGTGATTGTGACCACAAGATATGCATCCTTAAGTCTCAAACATTTGAAGCAAGTTGAACTGGAAGTTATTTTTAACATTTGAAGCAAATTGTGAATTATTTTAACTCATTACATATGATTTCTTAATAGTCTTCAGTTTTTTGAACGTTTGACAAAAATATCTGTTCATAAATTGAAGTGTCTAGGTAATGTAGATATATATGCTTGTTGGTTTTTTCAAAACACAAATGAAAAGTTTCAAAATTTTCATTTTTGATATTTTGGTTTTGGGGGGAAAATTCCCACAATGTGTTTTTTGGTTGGTTTAGCTTGTAGGACTCTTTTAGTCCCACATAGTTAAGGGAAACAAGATTGAGAAGACTTATATGTATTATGTGACCTATAACATCTTGAGCCTTTAAATGAAAGGCTCTCTCTAGAGGGAAGGGCACCGGGGGGTCCGGGGTGCTTTTCACATGCACGCAGCATTGCGACGTGCCTGGGTGGGGGCGTGGGCGTGGGTAGATCCATTGGCCTAATTTTTTTGCTTAGAGTATGTCTCTACGTATTTGAATAGTAGCTGTCGAGATTCTTACGAAGACCACTTCTTGGAGTGCAACCTAAGTAGAAGAAGCTTCAAATTTCCGAAGCTGTTTTATCTTGGGGATTAGTGCTTAATTCGTTAATAGTCTTAAACTTATCCTGAAACTTTCTTGACTATAATGCTTGCACCCTAATTTCTAACAAGAAACCCTACAACAGAATCATACTGATCATGGATCTATTTATTGGTAGACATGGATTGACACATTTGATGGAAGAAAAAAAAATAGATTGTTGCTGTTACGTTGACCATAAACTTCTCTCTGTTAATGGAGCTGATTAGAACGTTCCTAGGGTAAAATCAAAGATGGAAAAAATATTCTCTGTCTATCCAAATCATCCTTTCAATCTGTCTTGCAGTATAATTTCTTCCTCCAACCAATAACCACTTAAAAATAATTTGAGATGGAGATAATTTCTCTGATACACATTTTGTGTATAGAGTGGTTGTATTTATAATGATTCACCATTACATGTACATTGATTATCCTCCATTATTTAATGGAGAGAAATCAGTAATTTACAAAATACGTTCCTTATTAAAAGGATCGTTTAATATCAACATTTACAAATATTTCAAATATTTCAAATTCAAATTGTAACTGTAACCGTCCTCATCAATAGGAGCTTATCTAGTATTTGAAATATTTCAAATTCAAATATATCTATAACCATCCTCATCAATAGGAGCTGATCTAGTATTTAAAATATTTCAAATTCAAATATATTTGAAAACTTATAACCGTCCCTCAACTCTAGGGATTGAGTTTAGGATATTCAAAAATTGTTTTTATTGAAATTCAAATGATTTTAAATTTTGGTTGAGCGATGGATTCAATCTTATCATCCCCCCTGTAAGCGAACCAGTGACGTTTGCACAGTGAGTTTGGTGCACAGAGTTGAGAACCATTGAGCTGATATGGTTTAGTGAGAAAGTCTGCTATTTGATCCTTTGTGGATAGTAACCAAACTTCTAGTTCCTTGGCACAAACCTTTTCTCTTACAAAGAAAAAATCAAGAGCAACATGTTTTGTGTGGGCATGGAAACGTGGATTCAAAGAGAGGTCGGTAGCTCCGAGATTATCACACCAAAGAACTGGTAAGGTGAGAGATTCAATTTTGAGTTCTTGAAATCAGTTGTTGTAACCATGTGTTCTCAGCAGCAGCATTAGCAAGACCCTGATACTCAGATTCAGTCCTGGAGCGGGCTATAATTCTTTACTTTTTCGAGGTTAGGACCCAAAAAGATGCAGTAACCACTTGTGGATAGTTGATCATCAGGGCATCCCACCCAGTCAGCATCTGAGTATGCTTGCAACGACAAGTGAGTGACACGGTGAAGATGAAAACCAAATAGAATGGTATGTTTGAGATACCGCAAGATTCTCTTGACCGTTGTTCAGTGGTCTTCAATTGGATTATGCATGAATTGGCACACTTTGTTCACAAGCATATCCAATAACGGGATGCTGTAGAGCACCTACAACACTGCGATAGTAGGTAACATCAGCAAATGGAGCTCCACCATCCTTAGTGAGTTTGACACCTGGAGCAGTAGGTGTTGCAATCCCTTTAGCACTATCCATGTTGGTTCTCACAAGCAAGTCATGAACGTATTTTTACTGATATAGAAATAATACATCAGTGGTAGGAATTGCTTCAACACCAAGAAAGTAGTTCAATGGTCTATGATTATACAAGTTGAACATACTATTAAGTTTAGTTATAAGATGTTACATGGCAACAGAGTCATTGCCTGTAATAATAATGTCATCCATGTATACCAGAAGTAATATGGTATGACCGAATAAAGAGAGAGGAATCTGTTTTAGCACTATTGAATCCTATGGTGAGAAAACCTGTACTGAGGCATGAAAACTAGGCCCTTGGAGCTTTCTTAAGGCCATAAAGGGCCCTATGAAGACCACAAACAGCTTGTGGTCGTGTAAAATCAGTGAAGCCTGGTAGCTGAGCCATATACACCTCTTCTTGTATAATCCCATGAAGGAAGGCATTATGAACGTCAAGCTGACGAATAGGCCAACCTTTGGAGAGTGCAAGGGTGAGAACCGTCCTAATGGTGGATGGCTTGACCACCGGACTGAAAGTTTCTCCATAATCTAGACCTTCAGTCTGGTTGAATCCCTTAGCTACCAATCGAGCTCTATATTGTTTGACATTGCCATCAGGTCTTCCTTTGATATGAAAAACCCACTTGCATCCAATCAGATTTTTATGTTGTGGCAAGGTTATTAGAGACCATGTGTCATTTTGCAAAAGAACATTAAACTTATGCATCATTGCCTCACTCCATGCAGTGGATTTGTTAGCTTCAGTGAAACAAGTTGGCTCAACTTCAATTGGTGTAGCCATGTGTAAAGGATGCCTAGTTGCAGCATAAGTTACATGATCAGGGTACGTGGTAGCTTTCCAAGCCGTTTGCTGAATCTGGTCGGCAAAGGGGCTTGGGAGATGGTTAAAATAGTAGTGTCAAAAGGGTTTGAAAGTGTCTTGGTAGTAGTGGGCCCACTATAGACATTGGTGTTAGTAGGCTCACCATCAAGAGCATTAGCATTTGTTGTAGGAGGTATTTGTAGCGGATGTTGAGCATCTGTCACTATCAATGGTGCACTAGGTACTGTGGCCCTTGGAAGGGCTGCTTGAGCAATTGGTATGGTGAACGACACCGCCTTGGATGACTCACAAAGAATTGGGCGTATATGCGCAGTAGTCGAGGTTTGAAATGAAAAAAAAATTTCATGAAATTAAACATTCCTTGACACATATATTCGGCCAGTCTCATTGTGAAGGTACTTGTAGCCTCGATGCCGTAAACTATAGCCAATGAAAACACAAGGCACGGATCGAGGTTGCAGTTTATGTAAGTTGTAGGGTCGCATTAGCGAATAACACCTACACCCATATACTTTTAGAACATTGTAGTCCAATATTGAGTGAAACAATAGTTCCCAAGGAGAGGGCTTTTGAGTAGGCATCCTATTAATCAAAAAGACAGCAGCAACAAAAGCATCATCCTAATAAGTAAGGGGAACCATAGCATTATAGAGCATCATCAATCTAGTCTCAACAATGTGTTGATGCTTCCTCTCAGCATGTCCATTTTATTCATGTGTGTGAGGATATGATACTCAATGGAGTATACCATTAGTTTCGAAGAATTTAAAAATAGAGTGGTATTCACCACCCCAGTCAGTCTATATAGCTTTAATTGGTCTTTCAAAAAATTTCTCTACTTGCCGTTTAAAGTTTTGAAAAATAGAAAGAACTTCAGATTTTTTAACCATTGGGAAAAACCAACTATATTTACTAAAGTTGTCAATGAAACTGACATAATAACAATATCCATTGGTTGAAGTTATAAGAGATGGGCCTCATACATCTGAATGGATTACGTCTAAAGGTCCAATAGAAAAGAAGTAAAAGTATAAAATGGCAATTTGCGTGACTTTCCCAATAGAGACGACGAACAAAAGGAAACTTTGGAACCCCCTTCAAGTGCCAGATTATTAGATGCTAAAATTTTCTTGATGATGGTGGGAGATAGATGCCCTAACCATTGATGCCATATGTCAAAGGAGACATCTTCACCGACTAGAGCTGTAAGAGAGGGAGAAGCTTGTTCAGTTGAGCAAGTGTTATAGACCACCATCAACGCTACTGTAGAGAAGGACCTTCCCCAAGGATCGATCCTTAACAGTGCAAAAAAAGGGATGAAATTCAAACACCTCAATATTTTCATTAGTAAACTTGGAAACACTAAGTAAATTTTTGGAAATGGAGGGGGTACCTGTAAAATATTTTTCAAAAACAATTCACGACTAGTAGATAAAAGTTTTGAATGACCAGTGTATTCGATATGCAAACCTTGTCCATTTTCGACCTGTACTTGATCATTGCCTTGATATTTTGAGTGAACAGAGAAGATTGTTTAAATCAACAGTGATGTAATCCGTGGCACCTGAGTGGGGATACCAAGTATCTATGTGAGAAGAGTTGGTTGTTGCGGTAATATTGACAATATG
Source organism: Protea cynaroides (assembly GCA_028583415.1). Taxonomy (NCBI): domain Eukaryota; kingdom Viridiplantae; phylum Streptophyta; class Magnoliopsida; order Proteales; family Proteaceae; genus Protea; species Protea cynaroides. The sequence goes on along the minus strand of CM053272.1, from coordinate 13,927,574 downwards.
CTGAAATTGTTGTGCTTGATAATGTTTATCAAATTGGTGATAACATGTGAGTGCCATGTGTCCATAACGAGTGCAAACCTGACACTAAGGTTTGTCTATACAAGAATAAGATAAAGGGGGGCTAAATGAATATCACCCATGTCCACAGCCAAGGCTACATTGGGATGAAAAGGTGGCACTAGATTGAAAAGACTTATTACCTCATCCCAATCATCCTCGGTTGGAGTTGGTATTGGCAATATTAGCTTCATGTACAGAAGCTGGTTGAACATGTTGTTCCAGCCACATTTCGTGACTAAGAAGCAGTCCAAGTAAATCATTGAGGGAAATAGAATCAGACCTGGTGGAGATTGCAATCACGAATGCATCCCACTCAGATCCAAGACCTACAAGTACGTAGAGAAGAAGATCTGCGTCCGAAATCAGATTAGCTATAACAGCTAAGTTATCAGCAATGGATTTCATTTTTTGAAAATAGAGAATGACCGAGAGACTTTTCTTCTTTTCGGTTTACAGTTGCAGATACAACTGCATTATGCGAAACCTAGAATGGTTTGCAAAATAGACGTTCCAAGTTGTCCCATAGGGAAGCTGAAGTAGGACAATTAATCTCTTGGCCAAGCATGGATTCCAAGAGAGATGAGAGAATCCATCCCAAAAGTAACTGATCTTGACAAACCAATGTTGCATATGCAGGTTTAGCCACCAACAGCGTATCTGAGGTAACGCTGCTAGGACCATAAGGAGGCGAGGTAGTGGAGCTTGCCAGAGTTATCTTTGCAAGTGGACAGGATGAGGATCCATCAATGTATCCAAGTAGTTGAGGTCCACGAATGAGTAGAAGAATTTATGATTTTCACAATAAATAATTGTGGTGCTCAAGGCATATAGAGATTGTATGATTTATCTTGGATGAATGAGGAGAAATAGTGGAATGGGTGAGGGAGGAAGTAAGGGAGGTTGTTGAAGAAGACATGACTTTTAGTTGACGTTTAGTCAGAAGAGCTCTGATACCATAAAAATAATTTGAGATGGAGATAATTTCTTTGATACACATTTTGTATATAGAGTGATTTTATTTATAATGATTCACAACATGTACATTAATTATCCTCTTTATTTGATGGAGAGTTATCAACAATTTACAAAATACGATTCCTTATTAAAAGGATTGTTTAATATTAATATTTACAAATATTTTAAATATTTCAAATTCAAATTATAACTGTAACCATCCTCATCAATAGGAGCTTATCTAGTATTTGAAATATTTTAAATTCAAATATATCTGTAACCGTCCTCATCAATAAGAGCTAATCTAGTATTTAAAATATTTCAAATTCAAATATATTTGAAGACCTGTAACCATCCCTTAACTCTAGGGATTGCGTTTAGGATATTCAAAACTTGTAACCATTGAATTTCAAATGATTTTGAATTTCGATTGAGTGGTGGATTCAATCTTATTACCATTGATGTCTTCCAAGAAAACTCCAGTAATCTGCCTATATGTGGCGGCTAAGACATGAAAATCCCTATTGGCTCCTACAATTTGTTTACATAGACACTAGAATTATCAGGTGACAATAACCACCCAGTGTAGAATGCAAGACTTTGAATGGCAAAACAGACATATGAAGCATGCAGGAAAGTACCATCTCTCGTGGCATGTATACTTTTGCTTCCCCAAGATGGATCCTAATCAATGTACAAGTACATGATCAGCTAGAATGTTTTAAATGTAACCTTGAGGAGCCAGCTAAAATCCTGTATTTTTAACCAAAAAAAATGGTGGGAGCAAGACTAATTGCTGGAAGGGTCTTAGACTTATTTATGTGGTACTGCCACTAATCAATTTTTTTCTTTTCCCTTTGAAATCCTAAATTGAATGGGCCAAAACTATTGCAGGAGCAATGTTATAACTAGAGCTGAATACATGGGTGTAAGCACCAACTTTAAAGCTGAAATTGAAAGAGCTGTTCGAGGGATCCAAGATCCAATCAAAATGGGAAGGGATAAAATCTGGTTGGAGAGTGATTCCAAGGCAGTGGTAAGCTTTCTAAACTCATAGAACGTCCATGGTTTGCCAAACAAAGGTAGATATCCACTACTACGAGATTGCATCTAAGTATATCACATTGTTTTAGAGAAGTGAATTGTGTAGCAGATATTCTTGCGAAAAAAACTGCTCATGATAGAACCTCTTCAGTTTGGAATACTTGTTCGGATTTTGTAGCAAGGAAAGTTGTGTGGGATGCATCCCACAAACCTCAATTCAAATTTTGTCAATCTTTTATGTTTAGTCTGATCTGGGTCCTGTTGATGGCAATGCTGAAGGTGGGATTGTCCAGATTTAGACTTGTTTCCTTTCTTTTTTTCTTTTTATTCTAATACAAGCACTGCTAACCTTTAGCAAAAAAAAAAAATAATAATAAACTAGAGTCTAAAAGAAGTTACCTCAATAATACCTCGAGAGTTGCCTAATCAAGCATCAAAACTTGGTGTTGATCCTGACCGTTGAGAGTGCATCGGGACACGTGATCGATTCACTCTCAACAGTCAAGGTCAGCACTGCTACACGATATATAATGCTACAGATGATTTTTCCCAGAAACTCTCTCTACTCTGCAACTGAAAAGGACGAGCTTCCATAGAGGAAAATTTGATGCATTGGGTGTCAATGCATGACTTGGGCTATCTTGTATTTTCTAAGGCTATCTTTGGTTTGTATTATATAATATATTATGAGCTATTTGTGATAAAGCAATTATGATAATAGATTATGAGTAATAAATAATGACCATTTGGTTCATTAAACATAATACATTATATAATGAGAAATAGGTTTGGTATGCTTTAATATGCAATTTATATCTTTTTATGTCTGAGGTACAATCTTTGAAAATATGACGATTTAAATACCTCGTCTTTTAAAAGTGACGTTTGGGATTCTAAAACAAGTTTAACATTATATTTCCTTAACAATTTAAATCACATGGTTTAATTTTTTTTAAATCCCAACTTTGCCCATTAAAAAAAAATCTCTCAATTAGTCATGTCTTTACTTGACAAGTGTCCTCAGCGGCAGAGAAGAACGTCAAATTAGTATTCCGGTGATAATTAGTCACCAGGGACGATCTCTCTCTTGTTCAGTAGAGGGACAAAAATATTATTTCACGCTCTCCCACTCCTATATTCAACAGTCAAAGCGATGACTATATACATGTGGTCAAGCACAAAATATTAATTTTTTAACCTATTACTTTTTATGAAAAAATTACCTATAACAATATTCAAACAAAATGACCCAAAGAACATGGATTGAGACATACTTCAAAATATACAAATAGATTTGTCCAGTTGTCAAACTGATCAAAGTCAAACAATATAAATGTTTTTTTATCTATAATAGTTTTCATAATATCATACCAAAGTTATGTGATTAAAAAAAAAATCACTTGTTCATCCTTATTGTTGATATGCATCCTCAATTTGATCTGCAATTTGTTTTTGATATGCTTCCCATCATTGTTGTTATGTAGCACCTATTACATCTGTAATATCCACGACCCCATCATTGTCACTATCGCTATCGATGTCTTCACTTTCCATGATCTATCTGAAACATATACTAATTTCAATAAATGAGTAAACAATGCAATATGAAAGAAGAATTTTGTTTTAAAAAGAGATAACTCAAACAAATGCAACAGAAGCAGCAAAACAACATTAACACATTGAAAACTATGATGTTTACATGTATGAAACAACATTAGCACATTCATATTATTGGTCTTATTGACAGAAAATATAGAAACTGAGAGAGGCCAAGAAAGAAAGGCACTAAAGAAAATGTTGATTCAATGATGTTGTAAGAACCATTTTCTAAAACCAGTCTAAACCATGGTTTTATGTGATGACAGGTGTTCCAATTATAACCGGACCGGAGGGCGAAGCCGGGTGACGAACCACTCAAAGTTCAGGTAAGAAAAACTGTAAAAATTGCTTAAAACCTCATACCGGTCTCACCATACCGGTTGCAGTATAGTGCAACCGGTATGTGCATCTGGTATGAGCATAAAAATGCCCTTATGCCATACCGGCTTCACCATACCGCAGGCACTATGGTGCAACCGGTATAGTGCCAGCGGTATGGTATACCAGTTGGACCATACCGGTGGCAGGGACTCCAACCGGTATGTGCAACCGGTATCCCTTAGACAGACTCCGGAGAGTCTGTCTCTCAGAATGGAAACTCCGAAAGTTTCCATTTCGAGGAGAAATCTTCCTTGGACAGTCTCCCTCTATTAATAGAGAAGGAGACAGTCCATTTCTCCTTCTCAAACATTCTCACCGTCTGGAGAAGATCTGAGAAGGAGCAAGGAAGGAGGTAGCCCCGCCCAGGAAGGAAGAGCACACCGCCAACTGACAACGCCGGTAAGTGCTCTATATTGTTAAGTTTTATTAAGAGGTCGGATAGAAGCCGGGAAGCGGCGCAAAGATCCAAAAAGGAGAATGGCTCCCACTGTTCTCCATCTTTCGAATCTAACTCAGGTTCATACGGCAATGTAGCCGAGATTCGAAGGCCAATAAAGGGTTTATACTTAGAAAAGTAGGGGAAATCCTATAGAAACCTAATGGTTAGCCGAAAAGGAGGGGAGATCCGAGATCTCACTCTCAGATCCAAACCGCAGGGTATACCGGATGGACTATGAGTCCAGCAGTATGGCCTAGCGGTATACACCGCAGGCACATACAGGTCTCGCTCAGTGAGATCTGAGTGAGACCGGTAAGTGCAACCGGTATATACCGGTTGCACATACCGGTTGCAGTATGTGCAACCGGTTTGGTGCAGCCGGTATACATACCGGATGCACCATACCGGCCTCACTAGACTGAGACCGGTATGTGCAGCCGGTATGAGTTTCCGAACCTGGTTTGCTTGGCCAGACCTGGTTCCGACACCTGAAACTCTAAGGAATGAATTTTAACATAAAGATGTGATTATGTAGGACCTATAGACACTGTGAGTAAGCTCTCTGACGCAGAACGAGATCATTTTCACGAGTCAGGTAAGGAACAAGACCCCAAACCTAAATAACTAAATAACAGTAAACCTTTGTGAATTATTTCTGTATTTGTAAATACATATTGCTTGATGTTTGTGCATTTCACATGCCATGTAGTTGCTTTCTTTTATCTTATTATAATCATGCATTTCATATGCTATGATTGTTGTATGTTTAGGCATGTGTATGTTTTCATTAGTGTGTGGAATGTGAAGCGGATGTGCCCTGGATATATCCACAGCTAACACTTTTCTCGTATCGCCCTTACCTTAGTAAACTCAGTGTGAATGTGGTATTAGGGGGAGGACGTGGGATTGTGGTTCTTCCTGCCCACTAGACTCGAGCCCTATCTCTACGTCGTAGGGGGTTGTGTTGGGGTAGGGTTATATAGTCTTTACCTTAGCGGACTTGGTGCAGATAGGGTATCAGGGGGAGGACGTGGGATTGTGGTTCTTCCTGCCCTCCAGACTCGAGCCCTATCTCTATGTCGCAGGGAGCCATGCTGGGGTAAGGCTAATGATATTGTATTGACATCTAGGACTGGTTAGAAACGAAACCCACTTGCAAGCCCTTTCCAATAGGGGTTTAGGTATTGGTATGGTATGGGGTATCAGGGGGAGGACGTGGGATTGTGGTTCTTCCTGCCCGCCAGACTCGAGTCCTATCTCCATACCGGAGTGAGTGATGTGGGGCAACAGCAGTAGTGTGGTAGGTGCCTGACTGTTGGGTGTGCTCACACTCACGTGCATGGAGGTGCGGTGGCCGCCAAACCTTACCATAGCACATTTACAAGTTATACCTGGCCCAAATTGTAATGTTATCTCATGCATATTATACTGTTGCATTGGTTTTGTACTTACTGAGCTATGTTGTGAGCTCACCAGATATATATCTGTTCTTTTTCAGATTTGGATGCAGGGTACACTGTTGACGACTTCATGGCTGCTCCAGCTTACAGCACAGTGGCTGCCCTGGACTCTCAGTCAGTGGAGGACGAGCATGATGCGTCATGCGAGTGCTCATTCTGTGTCTTTTCTCAGTGACTTGATTATTTTCAGTTAAAGCTTTGTAATAAATATATTTAAAATTTGATGAATGATGGAATAAGTTGGATATTTATTTTAAGTTACAATTAGATCTCGGCTCATTTATTTATTTCCGCTGCTATGTATTATATCTCTGATTTGTTAGATTGCTTGGGAATGATTGGTTGATACGGTCTATTGAGATCCTGGTGTGAACCGTGGTTTAGAGCCGGTTCACTCACACTTCTGGTTCAGTGCGAATTGGGGTGTGACAACTTGGTATCAGAGCACCATATGGGCAGTTTCCTTATGCTCAGAGTAGCCTATCCAGGGCCGTAGATGGATTTTTGAAGCTCAAACCACCTACCTTTACAGGGAAGTCAGGGAAAACACTGTGGCCAGCACAGTGGATAGCAGAAATGGAGAAAAATTTTTGATTATTGGATTGTCAAGATGGGGACAAGGTATTATATGCCACCCATATGCTGAAGGAAGAGGCCAATGGATGGTGGAGCTCTACCAAATTGTACCTGGAAACCAAGCATCAAATTATTACTTGGCCAATATTCAAGGAAGCCTTCTTTGACAAGTATTTTCCCAGAAGTTTTCGTGATCAGATGGAAAGAGAATATCTTAACCTGCAACAATCACAGATGACAGTGGAAGTCTATCAGCAGAGGTATGAGGAATTATCCTTCTTTGCCCCAACTAGCATGCAGGAGGAAGCAACAAAAACTCATCGATTTATCATGGGTCTTCGGGGTGCTATCCGGGAACATGTATTGGGTCGGGAAATGAATATTTACAATGAAGCGGTACAGGTGGCTCGAGTCATCGAGTCAAGTCAGAGAGAAAGTTTCATGGCACAAAGTAGGGGACTGAAGAGACCCAATCCTGAGCTCCAAGGCGGAAGGAACAATCGGCCATACCGACCATTCAGGCCACCAGTCGGCACCGTACCTCCCAGACCGGCTCTTGCCACACCATCACAGGCAACAGGGTCGAATCCTAACGTGAAGTGCTACAATTGCCAACAGGTGGGACATTATGCCAGGACATGCCCACAACCAAAGAGGGAGCAACAGCAAGGCAAGGTGTATCTTTGTTACAACAAGGAAGCTGCCGCATCACCAGATGTGGTTACAGGTATGATTTTATACTTGTTCCTTAATTGTTGCATTAATTGTTGTGCATTAGAAACTAAGATAAAATTTGAACTAAAACCTCAGGTACAGTTAATATAGCAGGGGTACCCGCAAGAGTCTTGTTTGACTCTGGGGCCACCCATTCTTTTGTATCCGTATCATTTGGGAAAAGACTAGGCCAACCTATCAAGACTCTACAACCAAGTCTACTAGTTCGGTCCCCCATGGGAATTGAGGTGGTGTTAGAAGAATACTATGGTCCTTGTCCAGTACATATCGAAGGACGAAAAATGGAAGCCAATCTAGTCCAGCTGGAGATGTCAGATTTTGATGTGATACTAGGAATGGACTGGTTATCTCAACATTCGGCAAACCTGCTATGTGCCGAAAAGAAGTTGACATTCAAAGACAAGGAAGGAGCTGAGTTTAACTTTAAAGGGGCTAAGTTGCCCAGGAAGAGAAAGCTCATACTCTCAGCTTTAAAAGCAAAGAAGTGTCTAGAGAAAGGAGGAGTTGGATATCTTGTATCTGTGGTGGAGGTGACCGCCGACCTGCCAAAAATGGAGGACATCGACGTAGTACGAGAGTTTCCTGATGTATTTCCTGAAGACCTACCCGGATTGCCACCAGACAGGGCTACTGAGTTTGTGATAGACCAACTACCAGGGGTGGCACCGGTATCTAAAGCACCGTACAGGATGACTCCTACCGAGCTGAAATAATTAAAATCTCAGCTACAAGAACTGCTAAACAAGGGCTTTATAAGGCCTAGTATCTCACCTTGGGGAGCACCTGTGCTTTTTGTCAAGAAAAAGGATGGTAGTATACGTCTTTGTATGGACTACCGCGAGTTGAACAAGCTCACTATCAAGAACAGGTACCCACTACCAAGGATAGATGATTTGTTCGATCAATTACAAGGTTCAAGTGTATTCTCGAATATTGATTTGAGATCAGGGTATCATCAGCTCAAGATTAAGGAAGCAGACATCCCCAAAACAGCTTTCAGGATACGTTATGGACACTATGAGTTCCTAGTGATGTCCTTTGGGTTGACTAATGCACCTGCATCCTTTATGGAGTTAATGAACCGGGTATTCCATGACATGCTGGATACGTCGGTTATCGTGTTCATCGATGATATCTTAGTATACTCTAAGGACCAGGAGACGCATGCAGTGTATCTAAGGGCAGCATTACAAAGACTGAGAAGAGAGAAGTTATATGCAAAATTCAAGAAATGTGAATTTTGGTTAAAGGAAGTGGCCTTCCTTGGTTACGTAGTGTCGGCTGAAGGAATTAAGGTAGACCCCAGTAAAATCTCAGCCATCGTAGGGTGGGAAGCGCCGAAGACTGTGGCTGAAATTCGTAGTTTCCTGGGCTTAGCAGGATACTACAAAAGGTTTGTGGAAAACTATTCCAAGATTGTCGTTCCACGCACAAGATTGACCAAAAAGGGGGAGAAGTTCATATGGTCCGATGAATGTGAGAAATGTTTCCAGACATTGAAGTCAAGACTGGTATCAGCACCTGTATTGACTATTCCAGCCCCAGACCACCCATTTACACTATATAGAGATGCTTCAGGTTTAGGACTGGGTTGTGTACTGATGCAAGGAGAGCAGGTGATAGCTTATGCCTCAAGACAGCTAAAAGAGCATGAGAAGAACTACCCTACACATGATCTAGAATTGGCAACAGTCATTCATGCTATCAAGACTTGGTGACACTATCTGTATGGCGAAAAGTTCCAGACTAAGTCTGACCACAAGAGCCTGACATATCTGTTCACTCAGAAAGAACTGAACATGAGGCAGAGAAGGTGGTTGGAATTACTCAAGGACTACGACTGTGACATTCAGTATCACCCTGGTAAAGCTAACATTGTAGCTGATGCACTGAGCAGAAAATGGGCATCGAACCTCGAAGCAGGACCAAGTACGAATGCAGCGTTGTGCGCTACTATTTCTGGCTCATCAGAGGATGAAGAACAACACCTAATTATGTCAGCAGATGATCCTATCGAGCAAGGGTTGATACACCAATTCACCTTAATGTTTGCAGCATTGAAGATTTTGCCCGATCTGAAGAACGAAATAAAGGCAGCGGTCCTAAAGGACCCATACCTCAGGACAGTTTAAGAGGATTTGGAGAAGGGTAGAGACAATCCTGATTTTACCATTGGTGCAGACAAGGTACTCGGATACCGTGGACGTATGTGCATACCTGAGAATGAAGAGCTGGAAATCCAAAATCGGATTATGTTGGAGGCTCACTCCACCCCATATTCGGTACACCCTGGAAGCACTAAAATGTACCATGACTTGAAAAGGTCGTATTGGTGGAGGGGTATGAAAGCTGATGTGGCACGACATGTATTTCAATGTTTAAACTGTCAACAAGTCAAAGCAGAAAGACAGAGGCCTGCAGGGTTACTACAACCATTACCTGAGCCAGCATGGAAATGGGATTGTATAACCATGGATTTCGTCACTGGATTACCTATGACTCCAAGGTCGGTGAATGTAGTATGGGTAATTGTAGATCGCCTCACCAAGACAGCTAGATTTATTCCTGTTAGACCACAATATACTATGGACAGCTTGGCAAGGCTGTACGTGGACCATATAGTCAGACTACACGGGGTTCCCGAGAGTATTGTGTCCGATCGAGATCCACGTTTTACATCTAAGTTCTGGGAAGGGCTTCAGAAGGCAATGGGAACGAAACTAAAGTTTAGCACAGATTTCCACCCTCAAACTGACGGTCAGTCGGAGAGGACCATTCAAATCCTAGAAGACATGCTTCGTGCATGTGCTATCGACTTTAAGGGGGCTTGGGATGAGAAACTGTCACTCATTGAGTTTGCCTACAACAACAGTTACCAGTCTAAGATCCAGATGGCTCCATACGAGGCTTTATATGGCAAGAAATGTCGAACACCATTATTGTGGGACGAAGTTGGAGAAAGGCGGATCGTAGGACCAGAATTTGTGGAAGAAACCTGCAAAACCGTAGATCTAATCAAGAACCGAGTAAAGACAGCTCAGGTGCATCAGAAGCACTATGCTGATAATAGACGACGGGATCTTGAGTTCATGGTTGGTGACAAGGTTTTCTTGAAGGTGTCACCAATCAGAGGCTTGAAGCGGTTTGGTCGAAAAGGAAAATTACGTCCTAGATATGTGGGACCATATGAAATCCTGTCCCGATGCGGCAAGCCTATCAACTAGCATTGCCACCAGCGATGTCTAATGTCCACGACATCTTCCACGTGTCCTTACTGAAGAAGTACGTGAGAGACCCCTCACACATTCTTGTTGCAGACCCCCCAGATTTGACAGAAGACTTAACCTTCGAAGTGGTGCCAATCCAGCTCATTAGTAAAAATGTACAACAACTCCGAAGGCGAGCTATACATTATGTCAAAGTGGTTTGGAAAAGCCAGGACGTAGAAGAAGTTACTTGGGAAGAAGAGGATGCCATGCGACAAGAATATCCCCATCTTTTCGACTCTGAAGGTACGTACAATTTCGGGGACGAAATTCTTTTAAGGGTGGGGGAATTGTGAGACCTACATGCAAATTTTGGGGACGAAATTTCTTTTAAGGGTGGTAGAGTTGTAAGAACCATGTTCTAAAACCGGTCTAAACCATGGTTTTATGTGATGACAGGTGTTCCAATTATAACCAGACCGGAGGGCGAAGCCGGGTGACAAACCACTCAAAGTTCAGGTAAGAAAAACTGTAAAAATTGCTTAAAACCTCATACCGGTCTCACCATACCGTTTGCAGTACAGTGCAACCGGTATGTGCATCCGGTATGAGCATAAAAATGCCCTTATGCCATACCGGCTTCACCATACCGCAGGCACTATGGTGCAACCGGTATAGTGCCAGCGGTATGGTATACCGGTTGGACCATACCGGTGGCAGGGACTCCAACCGGTATGTGCAACCGGTATCCCTTAGACAGACTCCGGAGAGTCTGTCTCTCAGAATGGAAACTCCGAAAGTTTCCATTCCGAGGAGAAATCTTCCTTGGACAGTCTCCCTCTATTAATAGAGAAGGAGACAGTCCATTTCTCCTTCTCAAACATTCTCACCGTCTGGAGAAGATCTGAGAAGGAGCAAGGAAGGAGGTAGCCCCGCCCAGGAAGGAAGAGCACACCGCCAACTGACAACGCCGGTAAGTGCTCTATATTGTTAAGTTTTATTAAGAGGTCGGATAGAAGCCGCGAAGCGGCGCAAAGATCCAAAAAGGAGAATGGCTCCCACTGTTCTCCCTCTTTCGAATCTAACTCAGGTTCATACGGCAATGTAGCCGAGATTCGAAGGCCAATAGAGGGTTTATACTTAGAAAAGTAGGGGAAATCCTATAGAAACCTAATGGTTAGCCAAAAAGGAGGGGAGATCCGAGATCTCACTCTCAGATCCAAACCGCAGGGTATACCGGATGGACTATGAGTCCAGCAGTATGGCCTAGCGGTATACACCGCAGGCACATACAGGTCTCACTCAGTGAGATCTGAGTGAAACCGGTAAGTGCAACCGGTATATACCGGTTGCACATACCGGTTGCAGTATGTGCAACCGGTATGGTGCAGCCGGTATACATACCGGATGCACCATACCGGCCTCACTAGACTGAGACCGGTATGTGCAGCCGGTATGAGCTTCCGAACCTGGTTTGCTTGGCCAGACCTGGTTCCGACACCTGAAACTCTAAGGAATGAATTCTAACATAAAGATGTGATTATGTAGGACCTGTAGACACTGTGAGTAAGCTCTCTGACGCAGAACGAGATCATTTTCACGCGTCAGGTAAGGAACAAGACCCCAAACCTAAATAACTAAATAACAGTAAACCTTTGTGAATTATTTCTGTATTTGTAAATACATATTGCTTGATGTTTGTGCATTTCACATGCCATGTAGTTGCTTTCTTTTATCTTATTATAATCATGCATTTCATATGCTAGGATTGTTGTATGTTTAGGCATGTGTATGTTTTCATTAGTGTGTGGAATGTGAAGGGGATGTGCCCTGGATATATCCACAGCTAACACTTTTCTCGTATCGCCCTTACCTTAGCAAACTCAGTGCGAATGGGGTATCAGGGGGAGGACGTGGGATTGTGGTTCTTCCTGCCCACTAGACTCGAGCCCTATCTCTATGTCGTAGAGGGTTATGTTGGGGTAGGGTTATATAGTCTTTACCTTAGCGAACTTGGTGCGGATAGGGTATCAGGGGGAGGACGTGGGATTGTGGTTCTTCCTGCCCGCCAGACTCGAGCCCTATCTCTATGTCGCAGGGAGCCATGCTGGGGTAAGGCTAATGATATTGTATTGACATCTAGGACTGGTTAGAAATGAAACCCACTTGCAAGCCCTTTCCAATAGGGGTTTAAGTATTGGTACGGTATGGGGTATCAGGGGGAGGACGTGGGATTGTGGTTCTTCCTACCCGCCAGACTCGAGTCCTATCTCCATACCGGAGTGAGTGATGTGGGGCAACAGCAGTAGTGTGGTAGGTGTCTGACTGTTGGGTGTGCTCACACTCTCATGCATGGAGGTGCGGTGGCCGCCAAACCTTACCATAACACATTTACAAGTTATACCTGGCCCAAATTGTAATGTTATCTCATGCATATTGTACTGTTGCATTGGTTTTGTACTTACTGAGCTATGTTGTGAGCTCACCAGATATATATCTATTCTTTTTCAGATTTGGATGCAGGGTACACTGTTGACGACTTCATGGCTGCTCCAGCTTACAGCACAGTGGCTGCCCTGGACTCTCAGTCAGTGGAGGACGAGCATGATGCGTCATGCGAGTGCTCATTCTGTGTCTTTTCTCAGTGACTTGATTATTTTCAGTTAAAGCTTTGTAATAAATATATTTAAAATTTGATGAATGATGGAATAAGTTGGATATTTATTTTAAGTTACAATTAGATCTCGGCTCATTTATTTATTTCCGCTGCTATGTATTATATCTCTGATTTGTTAGATTGCTTGGGAATGATTGGTTGACACGGTCTATTGAGATCCTGGTGTGAACCGTGGTTTAGAGCCGGTTCACTTACACTTCTGGTTCAGTGCGAATTGGGGTGTGACAGATGTCATGGTATCTCTCTCTTGAGAATGGCAAGTTCTGGTTCCCAGCCCAGGTTTACTACATGGTGGTCTGTGAGAATCATAAAGTCAAGGTCTTCTAGATGGGTTCTCTCTCAAATTCCGATTTTATCATGTCATGCATGCATGGTCCTGAAGTCCTCTGTTTTGTTGTTTCAGAAAGACTATCGTGTCCTTTGTTCATGAAATCTACTCTGTTTTCTTAATATAATGATAATCAATTCAGGTTTAAGAGTTCAAATTGGTGAATGCATACTTACCCAACTATTTTAAGCCTGGAAATGACAAATTAAAAAGGACTTACAGACAACAAATTGCATTTTTATAACAATTTCTCTTTTTGTTAGTTCAGATATTTTATCAACTAGCATTAGTCAACCTGGTTTCAGGGTTTATGGCATTGACTGGATTCATGATTTCTGACCAGCTATATGAAATGAACGTCACAGACACGGTTGCATGGATGCAATATCCTTTTATAGGTACTGATAGACACATTTGCAACAGAATGTCACACTGTTGGTGGAAAAAGGTAGAGTCAACATGATAGGAAGGAATTTTCTGCAGCAAGCTATCTCAATCTCATAAAATGCAAGTAATGGAAAATGAACCCCTTGAGAGGAACCCAAGTTGGTCATCCATAAAGGATCAACGCCTTCATAATCGATTCCTCAATCAATTAGTTGAAAAGTTCACGCAAGTATGTCATAACATAATTTTTATGAATTGTTCTCATGCATAATAGGTCCTCCACGCTCCATAGCAACAACCAATAAAACCAAATAGAATAGATAATAACTAGTACAGATGCAACTATGGGGGTCCACAACAACAACCAATAAAACCATATATCAGTTATAGCATAATGAGATGCCAACATAATCATAAACTTGTTTGTTTAGCATCAAGACAATTATAGCATAATGAGATGCCAATATCAAACCCCTCTAAGGGAATTATATTGCAATCCGCCAACTATCAGATCCCTATATGGGTTTATGATCAATACTTTCTGAAAGCCAGAAAAGGAGGAAAAGCTGAATAGCAAGACAATTTTTTTAAGAAAATAGCAACTCCTCAAATGGAAGTTATGAGATCCATAGCTTGATTACGGTCCAGCACTTACCGACCACGTAGGAAAAAAATATACTAAAAGAAGAATTGAAGATGCATAATTCACTCAATGAACTGAAGCAAACAAGAAAAATCCCAAGTACCCAACACTGTAAAAGCCCAGAAATTAAAAACCCCAATATCTCATATAGTCTTAAAATTAAAATTTGACTAACATCCACAACTCACTTCAACAACTACACCTAGAAAATGAATCATTAACTCAAAGAAATGAAGGAAACAAGATCAATTCCAATAACCCACAGGAAATTAAACTTCAAAAACAAAGAAAGAAAAGAATCCAAATAGAACCACCGACATTCTAAAGACGACCCAGGTAGGAAGATAGAGGTCCCAGAAGAATGAAAGAGGTAGACCGATAAAGAAAGAAGCGATGAAAATTAGGAGGCGCTGGTTTATATCTTCCCCATTGAGAGAGGGAGGAGAAGCTTTCCTCTGCCACGTAAAGTGGAAAATTAAAAGAAGTGTTTTATTCTGAATTTCAAAGTCCATGAAGGTCTGCTTACCTCTTTGAAACTTCAGACTCAAATTGAGACAGTATGACAGAAAGTCTGCAATTAGTTGGCACCTACCTACGCAGTCAACTTGGATTGCAGATGGGGGAAGTGAAACTACAGAGTTACGGCACTGATCTGTATGCTTTACACCTACCAATTGGATTGGAATCTTTGATAATTATAAAGACCTAAATGGACTGTTGCAGTTCTCGAAACCAAAAATCACAGAGAAATACAAAGAGGGAAGGGGGAGAGACCTAGAAATGGAAATCCTAGAACTAAACAGACTCTTGCAGTCCTAGAAACCAGAAATTGCAGAGAAGTACGAAGAGGGAGGAGGAGGAGAGATGAAGAAGAACACATACCATGGGGTTCGCCAGGGAGGAGAGGAGAGCGTTTAGAAGGAGAGAGGTGAAGAAACCTGAGAGCTTTTATCGAGTTTTAAAGTTCTCATGATAATTAAAAAATAATACATTATCCTAATAATGATAAATAGCTATTAACCTGTTTGTAGATTATGTATTATATCTATTTATTTTAATTATAAATAGATACTATAAATCATAACAAACAATCATAAATTTCATAATGTATTATATAATACATTATATAATACAAACCAAAGAGAGCCTAATTCACTAATATTATTGTAAGCACCCCATTTTTGCCATCCCCGACCAGACAAAACTTTACTGGTGTATAGATAACAAGAGAGGGGAGGAGAATGAAAATTAAAAAAAAAAACAAAAAAAAAATACAGGAGAGGCAAGTGAAACTCTCTCAAACTGACATTTTAATTAATCTTCGTGTGCCCTTTATGGTGTTTTGAGTTGACCAAAGTGCCCTAGTGTCACACCCCAATTCCAACTGAACCAGAAGTGTGAGTGAACCGTCACTGAACCAACGGTTCATACCAGGATCTCAATAAGACCATGTCCACTCATACAAACCATTGCACATAACCACAATCAGAATATAATAAATACAGCAGAAGTCTTAAATAAAATGAACTGAGTAATCTATTGATAAATTTAAATAAAATATTCAATTATTTAAATTTTCAAAACTTAAATAAATATCTTTACATCACTATATTTCCAATCGAAAATAAATAGAATAAATTAAAATGAAATCCTAAAGGTACACGCAGAATGGGCACTCGCATGAAGCGTCATGCTCGTCCTCTCCTGCTTGCACGTCCAGAGCAGCCACGCCTCCATACACTGGAGCGTCCACGTAATCCTCCACTGTATAACCTGCATCAACATCTAAAAACATGTATATATACAAGGGTGAGCTCACAACTTAGCTCAGTAAGACAATCTGACAATGCAACAAACATATGCATGAGTAACATTCACATTATGGTCTGGTTTAAGTTTACAATGTGCTATAGAAAGGATTGGCGGCCACCACACCTCTATACACGAGTGTGTGAAGCCGCCCAATGGATCAAACACCACTGTCGTCCCACATGCACCCACCATGGAATAGAAATAGAGCTAAGGCGTCCGGATCAAACACCGCCAACACCTCCCCTGATACTCTACCCATACCAACACGTAAGCCCCTATTGACGAGGGCTTGCAAACTGGGCTTGCATCTAACCAATCCTATATGTCATCACAGTAGGCCCTATCCCAGCACAGCTCCCTACAGCATAGAGATAGAGCTAGAGTCTAGTGGCCAGGCCAGAGACCACAGTGTCACTTCCTCCCCCTGATACCCTACCCGCACCAAACATGCTAAGACAGAATGATACGAAAGGTGCTAGTGTGAGGAATGAACCCAGACCTCCAGTCCTTCTCATTCCACACACTAACAAAAACAATCACATGCCTAACAGTCACAACCTAGCATAGCAAGTATGCATGAACAATAATAATAACTGAAAGTAAAAGATAACATGCGAGAATGCACAAACATCAATCCACAGAACCATAATTATTAACAACGATTTACTGTTATTTAATTATTAGGGTTTAGGTCTTACCTGATGCTTGGCTGATAGTTTGCTCCACGTCACAAGGTCCAAATATGCTATCACAAGGTCCTACACGATATTAGGGTTTAGTTAGAATAGTTCTCTTAGGGTTTACGTTGGTCGAAAAACCAACAAGGTCAAAAACACTCTTCACAGAGCAGACTGGTCACAGGTACCAGTCGCAGAACTATGGGGAAAACCTGCGACCGGTATGGTCGGCCGGTCCCAACAGACCAGTCCCCGAGAGGTACCGATCGCAGTACCGGTCGCATATGGTACGACCGGTATATCTCTGGAAGACCATACACTTGGTTCTCGTCTTCCATCGATCACCCGCTATTGATCCTAGGGTTTATCCTATTCATTCTAGGTCTGAACACTGAGTTAGAGTTGTTTCCAACTCCATCCAAGTCCTAGTCTCGATGATCTTCGACTTAGAACTTGAATCTAGGGTTTACGACTAAATTTAGGGTTTGACGATAAAATAAGGTTTAGATCAATACCTCGCTTTGCATGGTATTGATCTAACTACAACTAACCATCCTAGAATACTTATTGTAGAGAAAGGTTTAAGCACTTACCGTTGACTTGCGGTAATGTGTTCTTCGTCGAACGGCAACGGCGGCTCTTCCCTCTCCTTCCTAGCTTCTTCTCCTTCTTCAGCCTCTTTCTCCTTTCTAGGGTTTGTGAGAATCAATGGAAGAGGTTTTAGGAGGTTTAAGGGTCTTTAATAGACTAGGGTTAGATTTAGGAAGCCTCCTAACATTAGAAAAGTCCTTCGGTTTGAAATTTAGAAATGGGACCCGTAGAGATCCATTTTTGGATCAATGCTGCGCAGGCTATACCGGTCGACCATCGACCGGTACCAGGACCGGTACCATCGACCGGTACCAGGACCGGTACCATCGACCGGTACCAGGACCGGTACCATCGACCGGTATCCAACTTTTCATACCTGAATTGGTCCAATTGGTCCGATTTCATATCTGGTTGTCATTCGCTCGTCCCGTCTAGTCCGGTGATGATTGGAAGACCTGTTACGACATGAAACAAGGTTTAGATCAGGTTCATGGGGTGCGGGTCTTACAACTCCCCCATCCTTAAAAGAAATTTCGTCCCCGAAATTTGCATGTAGGTTTCACAACTCCCCCACCCTTAAAATAAATTTCGGCCTCGAAATTTGAACGTACCTTGGTCGTCGAAAAGGTTAGGGTATTCTTTTCTCATTACGTTCTCTTCCTCCCAAGTAATTTCTTTCACATCTTGGCTTTTCCAATGCACTTTCACATAGTGGATATCCTTGCTTCGGAGATGTTGTACTTTTTGGCTTGTGAGCATCATAGGTACAACTCAAACATCAAGTCCTCTGTCAAGTCTGGTGGGTCTACTGTCAAGATGTGCGATGGATCCCTGACATACTTCTTCAATAAAGAAACATGGAACCATCATGAACGCTTGACATGGATGGTGGTAGAGCCAGTTGATATGCCACATTACCACGTCTGGTCAAAATCTCGTATGGTCCCATATACCTGGGGCATAGCTTCTCCTTCTTACCAAACCGTTTCAAACCTCGCACAGGTGATATCTTTAAGAATACTTTATCACCCACTGCAAACTCCAGATCTTGACGTTAATTATCTGCATAGTGTTTTTGTCAAACTTGGGTTGTCTTCACTCTTTCCTTAATTTGATCAATCACTCAACAAGTTTCTTCGACGGACTCCGGTCCTACAATTCTTCTCTCGCCCACCTCGTTCCATAACAGAGGTGTATGACATTTCTTCCCATAGAGTGCCTCATATGGAGCCATCTGGATCGTAGCCTGGTAACTGTTGTTATAAGCAAACTCAATGAGTGATAGCTTCTCGTCCCAATCTCCTTTGAAATCTAGAGCACACACTCTGAGCATATCTTCTAAGATTTGAATAGTTCTTTCTGACTGCCCGTCTGTTTGAGGATGAAAAGCTGTACTAAACTTCAACTAGGTTCCCATAGCTTTCTTTAATCCTTTCCAGAACTTTGATATAAAACGGGGATCTCTGTCAGATACTATACTTTATGGGACGCCATGAAGTCTGACTATATTATCCACATATAGCTTAGCCAGCATCTCCATGGTATACTGAGGTTTGATAGCGATGAATCGAGCTGTCTTGGTAAGTCGATCGACTATAACCCATACTGCATCCACTGACCTTGGTGTCAAGGGTAGGCCAGTGACGAAATCCATTGTGATACAGTCCCACTTCCATGCTGACTCCGATAGTGGTTGTAGCAAACCTGTGGGTTTCTGCCTTTCAGCTTTGACTTGCTGGCAATTCAGACATTGGAATACGAATCGAGCTACATCCGCTTTTATACCCCTCCACCAATATAATCTTCTTAAATCATGGTACATCTTGGTGCTTCCTGGATGTACCGAATATGGGGTGTAATGAGCTTCTGTCATAACTCGATCTCTGATATTTGAGTTCTCACTCTCAGGTATACATAATCATCCACGATACCTGAGTACCTTGTCTGAATCTAAGATAAAGTCAGGATTGCTTTTACCCTTCTCTAGATCTTCTTGCACAGTCTTGAGGTGTGGATCCTGTAGGATTGCTACTTTGACCTCATCTATGAGATCCGATGAGATCTTCAAAGCTGCGAACATCAACGTGAACTTATGAATTAATCCATGTTCCACTGGATCTCCTGCAGTTTCTAATATATACTCTTCATCATTTTCTATTGAGCTTGAGGTTGCAGCATACAATGCAGCATTTGTACTAGGTCCTGCCTCAGGCTTCGATGCCCTCTTCGGCTTAAGGCATCAGCCACAACATTTGCCTTATCCGGATGGTACTGGATGTCACAATCATAATCTTTCAATAATTCCAGTCATCTCCTCTGTCTCATATTCAGGTCCTTCTGAGTGAAAAGGTAAGTTAATCTCTTGTGATTCGACTTAATCTGAAACTTTTCACCATAAAGGTAGTGTCTCCAAGTCTTGATTGTGTGAATAATCGCTGCTAAATCCAGATCATGCGTAGGATAGTTCTTCTCATGCTCTTTCAATTGTCTTGATGCTTAGGCAATCACCTGTTCTCCTTGCATCAACACACATCCAAGACCCAACCCTGAGGCATCCGTATATAGGGCAAACGGCAAGCCTAGTGCAGGGATGGTCAAGATAGGTGCAGAGACTAGTCTTGACTTCAAAGTCTGAAAGCACTTCTCACACTCATCTGTCCATATGAACTTTTCTCCTTTCTTGGTTAGTCTGGTAAGTGGAACGACGATTCTTGAGTAATCTTCCACGAATCTTCTATAGTAACCAGCCAATCCAAGGAAACTACGAATCTTCACAACTGATTTCGGTGCATCCCGTCCTACTATAGCTGCGATCCTGCTTGGATCTACCTTGATACCGTCTGTAGATACTACATGACCCAAGAAGGCAATTCCTTCAGCCAAAATTCACATTTCTTGTACTTGGCGTAAAGCTTATCTCTTCTCATCCGTTGTAGGGCTGCTCTCAAATGTGTTGCATGAGTCTCCTTGTCTTGTGAGTAGACCAATATGTCATCAATGAATACGATGACCGAAGTATCCAACATGTCATGAAACACTCGGTTCATCAGTTCCATGAACAACGCTGGACCGTTAGTCAACCCGAATGACATTACAAGGAACTCATAATGTCCATACCTTGTCCTGAAAGCAGTCTTCGGAATATCTGCGACCTTGATCTTTAATTGGTGATATCCTGATCTAAGATCAATCTTCGAGAAAACCTTTGCACACTGCAACTGATCGAACAGATCATCAATCCTAGGCAAAGGATATCGGTTCTTGATGGTTAATTTGTTCAGCTCTCGATAGTCGATACATAGCCATACACTACCATCCTTCTTCTTAACGAACAATACAGGTGCTCTCCATGGTGGTATGCTTGGTCGTATGAAGTCCTTATCTAGTAGTTCTTGTAATTGAGTCTTCAACTCCTTTAATTCAGTAGGGGCCATCCTGTACGGTGCCTTAGACACCGGCGCCGACCCTGGCATAAGGTCTATCATGAACTCTGTAGCCTTGTCTGGAGGTAAACCTGGTAGATCTTCTAGAAATATGTCTGAAAACTCTCGTAGCACGTCTAGATCTTCCATCTTTGACACCTCAGCAGTTATGTCGACCACAGACACTAAATACCCCACTCCTCCCGTCTCTAAGCATCTCTTAGCCTTTAAGGCGGAGAGGATCAGCTTCCGCTTCCTAGGTAACTTGGTCCCAGTGAAGCTAAACTCTTTCCCTTTCTCATCTTTAAGCACAAGTTTCCTTTCACCACATAATAAGCTATCTGAATGATGGTCTAGCCAATCCATTCCCAAGATGACGTCAAAGTCTGCCATCTCGAGTTGAACCAGATTTGCTTCTAGGTTTCGACCCTCAATACTAACTATACACGGCCCATAGTATTCATTCAACGCCACTTCGACTCCCAACGGAGAGTGAACTAACAAGCTTGGGTTCAAACACTTGACAGGTAATTCCATTCGCTTCCCAAAAGAAATAGAAACGAAGGAGTGCATGGCCCCAGAGTCAAAGAGTACTCTGGCAGGTATACTAGCTATATTTACAGTCCCTGAAATTTAATTATCCCTTAGTTCTACATGCTCAAATACAACAAACAATAAGTCAAGTAGGAAGGGATAGAATCATTCTAGTAACCACATCAGGTGATGCAGCTGCCTCTTCAGTGGTGACTGCGAATACCTTTCCTTGCTGCAGCAGTTGCTTCTTAGGTAGAGTACAGGTCTTCGCATAATGACCCAATTGTTGGCAGTTGAAACATTTAACATTTGGGTTCTGTCTAGCAAACTGTGCTGGTGGTGGTGCAGTAGTGTTCCTTGTAGGCACCACAGCAGACTGAGCCCTGTATGGGCGGAATGGTCTTGTATTCCCTCCACCTGAAGTCTCAGTGGTGGGCCTCTTCAGTCCCCTGTTCTGAGCAAAGAAACTGTCTCTTTGACTGGATTCGATTACCCTGGCAATTTGCACAGCCTCAGTATATATCTTCTTCTCCAAACATAAGACGTGCTCTCGGATACTTCCTTGTAATCCCATGGTGAACCTACGGGTCTTGGTTTCTTCTTCTTGCATGCTTGCCGGAGCGAAGAAGAACAACTCTTCATATCTCTGCTGGTAAGCATCAACCGTCGACTGGGATTGCTGCAGGTTGAGGAATCCCTTCTCCATTTGATCTCTAAAGCTCTTCGAAAAGTATTTATCGAAGAAAGCTCCCTTGAATATTGCCCAATCGATCTGAGTGTGTTTTACCTCTAAGTATGACCAGGTAAAATTCCACCAGGCATTTGCATCTTCCTTGAGCATGTGCTTAGCAAACAGCACCTTCTCATCTTTCGTACAAGTCATCAAATGGAAGTTCTTCTCTATTTCAGCAACCCACTGTGCAGGCCACAGTGGTTTCCCTGGTTTCCCTGTGAAAGTAGGGGGTTTCAGTTTTAAGAACCTATCCACTGCTCGGCTTAGGTCATTCGGCCCCTGTGCATGATTGGAAGACCTATTACGACATGAAAAAAGGTTTAGATCGGGTTCATGGAGTGTGGGTCTTACACCAAGTGTGCGAGAGCTGTGGTGATCATATTCAGAAAAGGCTGCGGCTCAATTCAAGGTTTGAACGGTAAGAGACGACTTCGAGGCTGATTTCGGCGGGCCCCATAGCAAGGTCATGGCATGTAATCTACATGGATGTGTAGGTCTTGAAAATACCTTCGAAATGTGACTAGAATTGCTCAATTAGAGATGTCAAAGGAAGAAGATATGACAATTTCAGTCCGAAAACAAGTACAAGGGGTTTTTTTTTATTTGAAAATAATAATAAATTGTTTAAGGGCCTGCATGCAAATTATCGTGAGTTTAATTATTTAAACTTCACGTCCTCAAATCTTGATCATCCGACATCCAAATCCTGTGATTCAAGAGCCAGTGTGCTCCATTGTCCGCCATCTTCAAAGTGGACGTGGAAAATCCGGAGTAGAGATCTCTGAAGGATCCCATGCGGAGCTGTAAGCCGATAAGCCCATTCAAGCTTCGTTTCTTCATAATTTTATCATCCAACTTCCGAATCAAGTGATTCAAGCACCAATGTTCTTCATCTTGGATACTCTTCAAAATGGAAGTGGAAAATCCAGAATAGAGGCCTCCGAAGGATCCCATGCAGAGCTGCAAGCCGATATGCCCTGCCTAAACTTTGATCCTTCATAATTTTATTATCCGACGTCCGAATCAAATGATTCAAGTGCCACTGTTCTTCATTTTGGATACTCTGCAAAGTGGACATGAAAAATTTGAGACAGAGGCCGTCGAAATATTCCATGCGGAGTTACAAGCTGAAGTGGCCTACAAAAGAGAGAGAGAAATCGGTCAAACCTAACTCAGCCCAACCCTTATCAAACCCAAATCAGTCCAACTCAGTCAAACTCGACCAATCCAGCCTGACCCAACCCAGACCTATCTGGACTGAGTCGGGTCAGCCCGTGTGCATGCACTTTATGTATTTGTTATATATATTTTATATATATGATATATGATATATACATCTATATATTATATAATACATATATTTTATATATGTTATATTATATATATTTATATATATTATATTATTATATATATAATGTATATATAAAGAAGAGAGAAGAGAGAGAGAGAAGGGAGAAACCGTAAAAGAGAGATAGAGAGAGAGGACAGACGTGAGAAGGAGGGAGAGGGGAAGATAAAGCCGAAGAGAGAAAGAGGGACAGAAAGAAGGGAGAGACACGGGGAGAGAAAGAAGAACTGCCTCTACCTACCTACTTACCTATTTTCCTAAAAATCAGCCGAATCCAACATCCCACTTCCTCTCCCATCGACACCTATGACTCCACCATGCCACCGCCCACCTCTTTGAGTGCACTTGCTGCTAACCACCTACTACAAACTTGCCCAGCCATCTCACTCCTTCCCCCCCCAAAAAAAACAAATGTGGCTCTCTCCTTGAGCCACCCCACAAACTACCTCCATCGACAATACACCCAACCCCATCCTACATCCGATCAACACCTCATCCCTGCCCGGCCGTAAGTCTACTCCATCACCCATCACCTCACTTCCTTGAGCCCAACTCCACCACACCTCATCTCCTTGAGCCATGCTCCTTCACCCAATGGCTCTCTATAAATCCAACCGAACTCCAAAAGGAAAGAGAGGCTGGAAAAGAAAAGGAAAGAAAAAGGAAAACGGAAGTGAGTTTGAGAAGAAAAGAAAGGGAGAGGATAGAAAATATTCTAGTGAGAGAGAAAGCAAAAAAAAATAATAATAGGGAAGGGAAATTAGAAAGAGAAAGGAAAGAGAGAATAGAGGTGGTTTTGCTTTGCAGCCATGAGAGTTAGAGAATAAGAGTAGAGAGGAAGCAAAGCCTCAAAGAGAGAGAAAGGAGGAAAGAAGGAGGGAAAGCTTCCCGCTCATGCCGTAGATCATTTCCAACCATCATCAAAGGCTCCACCCCGTTGTTGGGGACAAGGTTGGTACCCCAGGCTTTGTTTTGATTGCTTTCATGGAACTCAAGTATCAGAATTTGCCCAAATATGTCTATTTCGATAATCATGATCTTAAATGATGTATGGCATGTGCGTTGATGCCGTGATGCTCATGATTGATGTATTTTCATATTGGCCATCAATCCTGAATGAGTTAATCTTAAATCTGGCCCATTGATTATAAATTTTGATATGATGAAAGATGGTCGTTGATCTTGTATTTTAGTGGATGAAATATGGGTCATTGGATGTTAATTTGGACTGTTGGATTGATATCATGAGTGATTTAAATGATCTGAACCATTAGATTATCATTTTAAATGATTTCAACCGTTAGATCTTTATTGTGAGTGATTTGGAATGATTTCAACCGTTGGATCTTCATTGTGGTGTTTTAAAGGAATGTGAACGTTTGGATTACGATCTTGAGTGATTTGAACTATTAGATTGTCATCAAAAGTGATGTAAATGGATATGAACGGTTAGATTATCATGATAAGCAATCTAAACCATTAGATTGCCTTTGGGAGTGACTTTAATCAATTTAAGAGGTTAGATTATCATGACAAACGATCTGAACCCTTAGATGTCTTTATAAGTGACTTTTTTTAATCTGAATGGTTGAATTATCATGATGAGTGATCTGAACCGCTAGATTATCTTTGGGAATGATTTAAATGAATTTGAATGGTTGGATTATGATCTTGAGTGATTTGAACCATTGGATCTTGATCATGAGTATTTTTTATGAATCCGAGCAGTTGGATTATCATGATGAGTGATCTGAACCGCTAGATTATCTTTTTGTGGGATCTAAGCCATAGATCTTATCTATTTTAATGAGATATGAGTAATTGAAGATGATTATTACTTGATGTGAGATCTAAGCCGTTGATCTTGGCTGTTTTGATGAAATCTAAGTGTTGATCATGATCATCAATTTTTGAAGATATATAACCATTAGATTGAGAATCTGATATGTCTACATTGTTATATCCATGCATCTATCATATTCACTTGATTATACGGCCATATTGTGCACTACCATGTTTAGAATGCTTACACTGCTAGCTTTGTGCATACTACCATGTTTGATATGCTTGTTAATGCCATGCTTGAATGATATATGTTGTTGGCAAAGAACTTACTTTCTACTACATCCTAGTTTAATTGTCTTGCATGCACACTGATAGAAGACATTCCTAGGTGTGGGGACGTGTATGTAGGCACCCACATTCATGGGAATGGTACTAATGGGAAAATGATAAAAGTCTTAATCAAGAACCATAAAGTCTAGCCCAACACAATTCCAAAAATCAGGATTGTAGGTTACAAGGGTAGTATTAGGACGATCCTTACCCCTCGGTTCATTTTTCATAGGGTACAGAGACCTAAATAGGTGTGATGTAAATCCAAACATAGATCATTTAGGATCATCTTTCAGTCCTGCGGGATCACCCATATTTCGACCCAAGCGGATCGCCCATTGAGCAATCCACATTCTTTTCGAACTACGTTTTGGACTTGATTTTCAGAATTGGAATACGTAGGCAACTTGAGATGTTCTGGACATCTCAGATTCAGTCCATCACCGAACCATCTTTGGTTCGGTTCATTGTATATTATTTTGTTTGTTTATTTACTTTGAGAACATGTTTGGCTGAACTTAGGTTAGAAGAATTTAACAATTTGGCATAGGATCTGCCATGAGCCATAGTCATCATTCATTGACCATGAACAGTCAAAACCATAGAGTCTAAGAAAAGTAGAATCATATAGGAGGCTGATTTTCAGATCGGGTAGCTTTGGGTGCCTAACACCTTCCCAAACTGCACCTTGAACGCTTATCCGTTCTCTGATAGACCAAAGCTGATATGTTGGGTCATGAGTCAATAGAAGTCTTATCTCAGGATGAGACTACAATTTAGGTCCTAGACCTTAATCTAGGTGGCAACTCCAAATCATTTACCATCCATTTCAATGTAGGTGGACATTTGTCCTCACAATTATGTGCAACAATGATTTTCCATTACAGATAACAACCCCCTGTACATTCTTAGATTACACTTACAAACTGAAGAATAAGCACAAGATCCAAAAAAACCATAGAAAACGATACACACTTGTAATATCAGCCACGAATGGTGTTTGCAGAGATATCGTCGGACTTGCAGGGGAGCCGATGGAGTTTGCAATCCTGGGGGTTGGTTCATGAATGGTGTTGCACAAGGGTTCTATATTAAATCTTATATGGATTTACAAAGAGTAAATGAGACATTTTACTGTCACATGTAACACTATTAGTTGATTGGAACTGAATGTAATTTATGAACTACGAAAGGAGGTTTGCATTATTTGACCAATATACAGGAGAGATGAAATTTACCCAAAATAATTCACAAGGTACCTCAAATGTCAATTTTAAAATTTGAGGTACTCAAAATGATTTTTTCTTAAACATTAAGTACTCAAGTGTAATTTATCCCTTATTTTAAATTGATTATCATTTTTTCTTGCTAAAAGAAGGGCCACCACACTGGTGGTCCAGAGGGGTGCAGCGACAGAGAATAGCTCACTTGCATGCACTCATATCTCCTCCATGGGATCTTATTACTGTCCATATCCATTGGGTCCCACACTCTTGTGGTGGGTTCCATACCACATCGACGATAATGGGATCCCTCGAAAAATACATGCACATGTAGGTGATCGAAACTCACAGCTACAAGTAAACCACTTGAGCAAAATCAGTGTTTTCCATTTGATAACTCAATAAGCACTAGGTTTTCTTCATGAAATTTGACCATTGCATTTCCAAAGAGCATCATTGCCAACAAAACCATTTTAACTTGGAAGAAATATGCTGAAAGTCTCCCACCCTCCCTCTTAAATTTGACCAATTAACTTGCAGGAATCTTAGATGCACATCCTTGTGAAGTCTTGGAGATTTAAAAAATCTTGTAATGTTCTTCTCAAAGTGGATTCCTCCTTTAATTTCCAAGGTTTCCTATGCACAAAAGGAAAGTAAGTGAAGTTAATTTCAAGGGTAAATTACTCATACCACCCCTGACTTTTGACTATAATACAGAGATACCCTAAAGTTGATAAAAAAATACACATACTATCCCTTTGACTTGTTTGAACCATTGTATCCTTTATTGCATTTACCAACAAAAAGGAGGAAAAATAATTTTTGACCTTTTGAAAAAAAGAACATAATTTGTCGATCGCCAAACAGATTGACAAAAGAACAGAATCATCGAACAGATCAATAAAATGAACAAGTTCGCCGTACAGATCAACAAAATGAACGGAATGACAAACCGACAAAACAAACATAATTTGGTGTTGTCAGGTAAGACGATGAATGAATGAAAATCTCACGCTACTGAATAGATCAACAATCAGAAATTTGGTGTCATCAGACCGATTGATGATGATGAACAACTGAAAATCTCATAGATCGACAATCAGAAATTTAGTGTCATTAGACCAATTGATGATGAAGAACAATTGAAAATCTCATTGAACGATGATAATAAATTTGGTGTCGTCAGACCAATTGATGAGAGATACCAAAGCAGAGCAAGTCTCAAGAGCTTGGGAGCTACAAAGCCTATTGCTCGGTAAGCTCTCATCTGCCTTTCTTGTCTAAGAGATTACAAGCCTTTACATCTCCATTATGCTCTCTCTCTCTCTCTCCTCTCTCCCCCCCCTCAACTGTGCATTTGTTGTTTTCTTTTTCGATTTGGTAGGGCTAGGTCAATGGGTTTTGATTCTCAGATCACAGATCGTGAGATTTGGGTTTAATATAGAGTCTAACTTTGGTTCGTCCAGTGCTCGTGTAGTATACTTTTTCAAATTTTGGTTTTATATTTTCTATAGTTTTTAATTTTGTCTGACTGTATTATAGTGTTATGATCGTTCTGACGGAAGGGAAATGGCCTTGTCTGCAAATTATTTTTCTTTTGATAGTTCATATTGCTTCGCAGCTTGGCGCTTTAGACGTGGTACGTAAAGCTGGAGATAATTGATATCCGTGTCTTCTAGCAATTATGATTCTCCTTCCCTCAGCCCCTAAAAATGAAAACCACGAGAAAAAAAATCATTTGCATCAGTTTTATTTCTGACTAAACTTTTCGATGAAACATACGAGGGACGGTGGATAGTTTGTGAGAAAGATGACTACACAGGTACTCATTCTTATTTTTGGAGAATTGCAAGTTTCTTCAGTTTTGAACTCATAGATTGCTCATGTACTATCCATTGCAAGAAGTCATCTTCTCTCCCACTGCTCTATATCCACCTTCATGTGGGTAGCTATATTTTTCAGTCGTGGCCAGGGAAGAAGATAAGAAAGATAAAAGAAAAGGGTAAGGGGTTTTAGGCCAAAAGGCCTAATTTTGTCATTTTACAATACCCATAAGGATATTTTGGATATTAAAAAAGTTTCATCATGCTGACATCAGCATTTGTGGGTTTTTGTGTAACAAGGTTTGAGATTTAGGGATAGTATATGTAGTTGTTATCAACTTTAGGGTGTCCCCGTATTATAATCAAAGGTCAAGGGTGGTATGAGTAATTTACCCTAATTTCAAAAATAAAATACAAGAAATCAATATGTAAAGCCTTTACTTTAAGGGATTATTTCATTTACATTGGCCCTTGAGACAAGCATATCCCAACTGTAGGGTTGTCAGTGGCTAAGCTAGTGGGACCAGAATTTTATAAAACCCAAGCCCAACCCTAAGCCCCTCAAAGCCAATTCTAGGCCTAGCCCTGCCTGAGGTTGGACTGGGATATCTTAGCCCAGGTCCAGCCTTGTCAGAGCTTAGCCTAGCTTGGCCGAGCCTTGATTGGGTTAGGCCATGCCGGGTTGGACTTATTTGGCCAAATAAATGCTTGGATTTACCTCTCATTTGTGGTATTATCCAATCCTGGGGTTCATTTGTTGTACTATGACATGGGATTGGTCTCGACTAAACCGGTCCATGAGGAAGAAAAGATAATCTAAAAATAGGTCAAGATTAATGGCTATATCCCAACAATTATTTTACTCCCTATATATTTATATTTTGGTTTGAAAAGTAAGTGATGATTTGTATTTTTAGACTTGTGGGTGTATCAATATGAACACCCTTTTTGAGTTTGAGGTCTTTCAATAGTGAGTGAGTCACACACCGATCTGGTTCCTCTCCAGCAGGCAATCGCATAATGACTGCCCAATGAGGGCCTTGCCGTCGGCCATGTGGCTCCAAACAATTCAACGGCTCTTAGAAACTCACCTACGATTAACCCTCTTAAGACCCGATGTAAAAACTTACTCATAATTTTCCGGATCAGCACATCGAACCCCTCAAGGTCGTCTTCTCCATGCCTTCGCCTGATCGTGGGAAGTTGTCTCTGCAATGTGATTTCTCTACAATTTTATCTTGAGGATATAAACCCTAACACAATCTCTCTACAACTTGTCTCTATGTGAGTAAGCACGTGCATTTTAAAAGGGATCCTTACTCTTAAACATTTTGTAGTTTAAAAGCACATAAAAATCAAAATTTGTAGCTACTTGAAAAACATTTGCATCCCACGCCTTTTTCTTGTCCATAGTTCTTTCCTCACCATTTCTTCCTCCAGCTTTAAAGAAATAGTGTTGGATCCTTACTCTTAAACATAAACTAAACCTATGTTCAAGAGTCAAACCATTCATCCCACCTCGTATGATCTAATAAATTAAAAACTAAAACATAGAACCTAGAATTGGGGTTGGGATGCTAATTTGGTAGCTCATTCCCTTGCCTAAAATGCTTCAATGGCCTATTTCCTCTCCTTGGTTTCAGGACCTCTGTAAGTCTGATGCCTTGGCTTGTTCTTAGATTTCTGATCAATAAGATTTCCTTTTATCAAAAAAAAAAAAGTTGGGGTTGGGGATACGGGAGCAGATGGGGGGACATGGAAAGGGTTACACAGAGGGACGGGAGGGGGTTGTAAAAAGAAGAGGGAGAGGGAGAATGAGGGGCAGGGTGGGAGATGTAAAGGTGGTGGGTGTTTGTTAAGTGGTGACAGTAGGTGCAAATGGGATGGGGATGGATGTATTATTGCACCGAACTAGATTGGTCCTTAGCTCATTAGAATTCCTACACAGGGATGAAAAAGAACACCTTGTGATGGTCGGGTTGGGTAGCCCTCAAACCACTCTGATGCCTAAGTTACTCTGGGTGCGCAAGCAGTATGGAACAGACACAAGTGTGATTGCTTCTTTTGTCAAAGAGAAGGTTTAGACAGCTATCTCTGCAAGAGTTCTGAGTGTAGAATTCAGTATGTGTTTACCTTTGCATGCCCTGGACATATAGGTTCGTGGTGGCTTCAATAAGAAAGTGGGACATGTTGCCTAATAAAGCAAGATATCATCGCATGGAGTGTAGATCATGCTTTGTGCCTAGGGAATCACCTGGACCTTTCCATATGTGTATCCATATCCGATCTCCAAGTCATATCTCTCTATGAACATCTTTCATAAATTGCTCCCGAATCTTGGGTTGACAAAGACTTTCCTTAAAAGGAATGAACTCCTTGGATAAGGCTTCCACATGCCAGCTAGACAGACTGTAACTAACCCCAAGATTGAGTTCCGAGGTATACCTCGGCTATAAATGATGTGTCGAGCTCTGAGGTGGACCTCGGTAATGGATGAGTAGCCGAGTTTCGAGGCAGGTCTCGACTGTGTAGGATGCTGAGGCTAGGGTCTTCTCTGAGGTCAGCCTCGGGGGGCTTAAGATAAGCGAGACAGAGATTAAACCCACTGGACTCTACTTCGTCATGGACCATTCTTTCTCCGAGCTTGGATACATGTGGCATGCTCTTATAGGAGGACTACAATCCCCATAATGGGTGACCCTTTGTAAGACCCGTGTTAATTTAACCCAGTCTTACCACCTTGAACCAGGTTTACCCGTCATGGTCGAGTCAAAGGGACCAAGGGTGTGAAGGAGATCGAGATCCCAGGTATCAAATCGACCCAAAAACACTTAAATTAGGGGAAGGGTCGCATACCCAGCTAAGCAGGGTCGGACCTCCCAAAACAGAAAGTCAGACCCTTAGTTTTGAAGGGAGGGTCAGACAGCTTAAGACCCTAGGGTCGACGGGATCATCGACCCTCGGTTTCTGTCGAATATAGAAATTAGGAAATTTCCTAATTTTCGATTGGGATTCTTTCCAAATCTCAATGGGACTCATTTAGGATGTTCCTACTCTATTTAAAGGACGTCCCTAAGCCACTTTCACTCCTTTCACAACCCTAATCGAATTGAGAGAAAGAGAGGGGAAGAAAAAGAGGAAGAAGAAAGGCAAGGAAGAGAACTTAGCAAAAAGGAGAAGAATTTCAGAGAAAAAGTAATCTTCTCAGGTATGGATACTAATTCCATGAGTTTCTACAGACCTTAGGTTAGTTATTGTTGAGAGTGTGATCTCGGAGAAACCCAAACCATCAATCTAGGGTTAGGTTTTCATGGAAAATCCTAGGAGAATGTATGAATGTTATCTAGGTGGATGATTCATGGTTTCAGACCATGGAATGAATGTTGAATGGAATGTAGACGCAAGCCATAGGACCCCAAACACGAGGAATGGACTAGAGAGTGGAAATTGGACCAAAGTGCACCAAGGGTCGCACCCAGGGTCGATAGGCCATCCGACCCTAGGTGTTCCTGACCATCGACCCTCAGCATTCGGGAAGTCCAGAAAGAGGGAAGGGTCGACAGACCCATCGACCCTAGCATCGACCCTACCTCCGACCCTCAGTTAACAGAGTAGTTTTTAATTTCGAATAAATTCTAATTAAATTCTATCGACTTTGTTAGGGCTTCTAGCAATACAATAACACTATAAAGGTGATTCTAAAGGTTGGAAAAACATCTTATAGCAAGCTAAGGTGAGGAACCATAACTCCAAACTAAATTGGTTAATAATAAACTGTTTTCTATTTCTTGAGTCTTATGCCATGTTTGATTTTGTGCGAATATATTTGTAATGTGCATACTACATGCCATCCAATATTTATATTACTTGTTCATGCATATTTACTTTATTGTTTATAACATGATGATGATGATGATGATAGGAATAGGCATGTGCTTGTATGTGTGTGGTTGGTGTGCTTGATGCGAGCGAGTATCAGGGGAGGTGTGATGAGAACGTCAATAAACGTTAACCTTTGGCGGGTCTCAGCACTTTAGCTCTATCTCTAACTCAAGTCTTGTGCATTGGCATCGTCGTATCGCCATTACTTTAGCAGAACTATTATGTCGTAGAGTATCAGGGGAGGTGGTCTCAGTCCTTGTAGTCTCTGACTCTACCGGGGGGCCTTATCTCTATCTCTATGGACATTCTGAGGGATGCTGGGGTGAGGCCTTGGATACACTGTTTGGCATTAGGATTGGTTAGTTGCGAGCCTAGTTTGCAGCCCTCGCCAACAGGGGCTTACGTGTTGGTATGGCACTATATAGCAATAAACGTAACATTTGTTATATAATGTTCATGATTGGATGCATGTGAGTTGACGATAAACGTGATCTTCGGATAACGTCACACACTCGTGTATAGAGGCGGAGTCAATAAACGCGACCTTTGGCTACCTAAACATTTCTATTTCATACTGCAAACTTATAAACCAGACCAAAGATATAAATTGACTTTTTGCATGCATATGTATTGTTGCATTGTTTTGGCTACTCACTGAGCCGTGATGTGTGCTCACCCCTCGACGTCGAATATTTTTAGTTGATGATGCAGGTTATACCGTTGAAGACTATGTGAATGCGTCTGTGTACGGGAACGTGGCAGCGATGGAAGTTGAAGCTGAAGTGGATACACACGACTCCTCTTGCGAGTGCAACTCGTGTGTATTTGATTAGATATTTTATAGGTTTCTTTATTTGGATTTATTAAAGATTTGTATTGATATTTATTTATGTCTCGGTTGATACAGAATAAATTGTTATTTAAATATCAATATCACATAGATTCTCAGTTCATTTATTTACAAGATTTCCGCTATTGTGTATTTACTCTGATTATGATTATGGACGTGCGTAAGTTTGGATAACGCGGGGATAGCCTATTTGAGATCCTGGTTGAACCGTTGGTTATTTAGCGGTTCATCACATCATTCTGAATAGTGCAGAATTGGGGTGTGACACCCTTGCTCTTGCAGACTTGGAGAGGCTAGGAGAACAATAAGAGTACAATTGTCTTGATGTCAATAACGTCGATGTGAGGGTCGGCTGGCGATCTCTTTCTAAGGCAGGGGCGAAGCAGAGGCCTATCGTATGCGTGAGATAGACGACGTCAGCTCAGACCATACTCTGATATTCTTGTGAGAATTCGAAAAGGTGTGAAGATTTTGTGGGTCATATTTTGTCACTTCGACATTATGAAAATGATGTAGATACGAGACATCACATTAAATGCGATGGGGCGTGGATGCACGGGGAGTGGACACGTGTCCCTTCACCAAGTGAGTTGCTTCAGTGCTCCGTCTTTTAACTGTTGTTGCACCGAACTGGATTGGTCCTTAGCTCGCTAGAATTCTTACACAGGGATGAAATAGAACAACGTGTGATGGTCGGGTTGGGTAACCCTCAAACCAATCTGATGCCTAAGTTAGTCTGGGTGCATAAGCAATATGGAACAGACACAAGTGTGACTGCTCCTTTTGTCAAAGAGAAGGTTTAGGCAGCTATCTCTGCAAGAATTCTGAGTGTAGAATTCAGTATGTGTTTACCTTTGCTTGCCCTGGACATATAGGTTCGTGGTGGCTTCAATAAGAATGTCACACCCCAATTCCGTATTGTTCAGAATGGTGTGATGAACCGCTAGCAAACCAACGGTTCAACCAGGATCTCGAGTAGGCTATCCCCGCGTTATCTAAACTTACACACATCCATAATCATAATCAGAGTAAATACACAATAGCGGAAATCTTATAATAAAATGAACTGAGGATCTACTGTGATAGTAATATTAAATAGCAAAATTATTCTGTATCAACTGAGACATAATTAATTATCAAATACATGTCTTTATTAAATCCAAATAAAGAAAACTAAGAAAATCTAGTCGAATACACATGAGTTGCACTCGCAAGAGGAGTCATGTGTATCTACTTCAGCTTCAGCTTCCATTGCTGCCACGTTCCCGTACGCTGGAGCATTCATGTATTCTTCAACTGTATAACCTGCATCATCAACTAAAAATATTCGACGTCGAGGGGGTGAGCACACATCACGGCTCAGTGAGTAGACAAAACAATGCAACATTACATATGCATGCAATCAATTCATATCTTTGGTCTGGTTTATAGTTTGTAATGCGCAATAGAAAGGTTGGGTGGTCAAAGGTTAACGTTTATTGACCCCGCCTCTATACACAGGGTGTGGAAGTCCACCCGAAGGTTAACGTTTATCGTCGTCCCCATCCACCTTAATCATGACATTATACAACAAAGGTTAACGTTTATTGCTATATAATACCATACCAACACGAAGCCCCTGTTAGTGAGGGCTTGCAAACTGGGCTCACAACTAACCAATCCTAATGCCAAACAGTGTATCCAAGGCCTCACCCCAGCATCCCTCAGAATGTCCATAGAGATAGAGCTAAGGCCCCCCGGTAGAGTCAGAGACTACAAGGACTGAGACCACCTCCCCTGATACTCTACGACATAATAGTTCTGCTAAAGTAATGGCGATACGACGATGCTAATGCATAAGACTTGAGTTAGAGATAGAGCTAAAGTGCTGAGACCCGCCAAAGGTTAACGTGTATTGACGTTCTCATCACACCTCCCCTGATACTCGCTCGCATCAAGTACACCAACCACACACATACAATCACATGCCTACTCCTATCATCATCATCATCATCATGTTATAAACAATAAAGTAAATATGCATGAACAAGTAATAGAAATATTGGATGACATGTTGTATGCACATTACAAGCATAGTCGCATAGAATCAAACATGGCTTTGGACTCAAGAAATAAAAAACAGTTTGTTATTAACCAATTAGTTTAGAGTTCTGTTTCCTCACCTTAGCTTGCTAATAGATACTTTTCCAAGCTTTAGAATCACCTTTATATTGTTATTATATTGCTAGAAGACCTAACAAAGTCGATAGAATTTAATTAGAATTAGTTCTGAATTTAAAAACCATTCTGTCAACTGAGGGTCGGAGGTAGGGTCGGAGTCATGATCGACCCTGGCTGCGACGCTCCCCAAACTCTAAACTTCCCGAACACTGAGGGTCGATGGTCAGGATCACCTAGGGTCGGATGGTCATCGACCCTCGGTGCGACCCTCGGTGCACTTTGGTCCAATTCCCTCTTTTAGTCCATTCTTTGTGCTTGGAATCCTATGGCTTGCTCCTACATTCTATTCTACATTCATTCCATGGTCTGAAACCATGTACAACCCACCTAGATAGCTTTCATGCATTCTCCTATGGTTTTCCATGAAAACCTAACCTTGGGTTGATGGTTTGGGTTTCTCCGAGATCACACTCTCATCAATAGCTAACTTAAGGTCTGTAGAAACTCATGGAATTAGTATCCATAGCTGAGAAGAATACTCCTTCTCTGCAAATCTTCTCTTTTGGCTAAATTCTCTTCCTTGTTTCTCTTCTTCCTCTTCTCCTTCTCTTCTCTTTCTCTCAATTCAATTAGGGTTGTAAAAGGAGTGAAAGAGGCTTAGGGACGTCCTTTAAATAGAGTAGGAACATCCTAAAATAAGTCCCTTTGAGATTAGGAAAGAATCCCAATCAAAAATTAGGAAATTTCCTAATTCTATTTCCTATGGTAACCGAGGGTTGATGGGAGGGTCGATGATCCCGTCGACCCTAGGGTTCAAGATGTTCGACCCTCCCTTCAAATTTGAGGGTCTGACTTTCTGCTTTGGGAGGTCCGACCATGCTTAGCTGGGTATGCGACCCTCCCCTTAAATTAAGTATTTTTGGGTCGAT
Source organism: Protea cynaroides (assembly GCA_028583415.1). Classification (NCBI taxonomy): domain Eukaryota; kingdom Viridiplantae; phylum Streptophyta; class Magnoliopsida; order Proteales; family Proteaceae; genus Protea; species Protea cynaroides. Next base: position 13,890,986 of record CM053272.1, on the reverse strand, counting down.
TTGATACCTGGGATCTCGATCTCCTTCACGCCCTTGGTCCATTTGACTCGACCATGATGGATAAACCTGGTTCAAGGTGGTAAGACCGGGTTAGATTGACACGGGTCTTACAAAGAAAGTGGGACATGTTGCCTGATAAGGCAAGATATCATCACATGGAGTGTGGATCACGCTTTGTACCTAGGAGATCACTTGGACCTTTCCATATATGTATTTATATCGGATCTCCAGGTCATATCTCTCTATGAACATCTTCTGTAGATTGCTCCTGGATATTGGGTTGACAAAGACTTTCCTTAAAAGGAGTGATTCCTTAAATAAGGCTTCTACGTGCTAGTTGGACAGACTGTAATTGACCATAACATTGAGCTCCGAGGTATACCTCGGCTATAAATGATGTGTCGAGCTCCGAGGTGGACCCCGGTGATGGATGAGAGGCCAAGCTCTAAGGCGGGTCTCGGTTATGTAGGATGCCAAGGCCAGGGTCACCTCTGAGGTCAGCTTTGGGGGGCTTAAGATAAGCGGGATAGAGTGTAAACCCATCGGACTCCACTTCGTCGTGGACCGTTCTTTCTCTGAGCTTGGATACACATGGCATGCAATTATAAGAGGACTACAATCCCCATAACAGGTGCCCCATGCTCTTACAGGCTTGGAGAGGTTGAGAGAGCAATAAGAGTACAATTGTCTTAATGTCAACAGCATCGATGTGAGGGGTCGATTGCCATTCTCTTTTCGAGGACAGGGGCAAGGCCGAGGCCTATCGTATGCTTGAGACAGATGACGTCAACTCAGACCATACTCCGATATTCTTGTGAGAATTCAAAAGGGTGTGAAGATTTTGTGGGTCCGATTTTGTCTCCTCGACCTTCTGAAAATGATGTAGATACAAGACGTCACATTAAATACGATTAGGTATGGATGCACGGGGAGTGGATAGGTGTCCCTTCACCAGGCGAGTTGCTTCGGGGCTCCGTCTTTTAACTGTTGCTGCACCGAACTAGATTGGTCCTTAGCTCGCTAGAATTCTTGCACAGGAATGAAAAAGAACACCGTGTAATGGTCGCGTTGGGTAACCCTCAACCACTCTGATGCCTAAGTTAGTCCGAGTGCACAAGTAGTATGGAACAGACACAAGTGTGATTGCTCCTTTTGTCAAAGAGAAGGTTCAGACAGTTATCTCTGCAAAAGTTCTAAGTATAGAATTTAGTATGTGCTTACATTTGCTTGCCCTGGACATATAGGTTCATGGTGGCTTCAATAAGAAAGTGGGACATGTTGCCTGATAAGGCAAGATATCATCGCATGGAGCATGGATTACCCTCCGTACCTAGGGGATCACCTGAACCGTCTCATATGTGTATCCATATTGGATCTCCAGGTTATATCTCTCTGCGAACATCTTCCGTAGATTGCTCCTGGATCTTGGGTTGACAGAGATTTTCCTCATAAGGAGTGAACTCCTTGGATAAGGCTTCCACGTGCCAGTTAGGCAGACTGTAACTGATCCCAACATTGAGCTCCAAGGTGTACCTAGGCTATAAATGATGTGTCGAGCTTCGAGGTGGACCTCAGTAATGGATGAGCAGCCGAGCTCCTAGGCAGGTCTCGGAGCTCGGCTGTGTAGCATGTTGAGGCCAGGTTTGCCTCCGAGGTCAGCCTCGGGGGGCTTAAGATAAGTAGGACAAAGTGTAAACCCACCAGACTCCACTTCGTCACAGACCATTCTTTCTCCGAGCTCGGATACACGTGGCATGCTATTATAGGAGGGCAACAATCCCCATAACAGATGTTAAGAAGGATGTGGAGTCCATAGGTAAAGGATGAAGTGAAAGGGTAAAATAAGAAATATGTTTGATTTATGAACAAAATTAACTGGGTAAATTACACGAACCTCCCGTGTACTTTGTTCAAATGACACGAACCTCTACTTTTAATTTAGAAATTACACGACCTTCCCCTTGTAGTATAGAAATTACACGAACCTCCCTGGAATTATGAATTAGATTACACTTAACTACAGTCCATTTGTTGAGGGACATTGTCATCACTTGGACATTTTAAAATAAATGCCCAAACTACCCCTTAAAGGTAGTGAAGTTCCAATTTTACCCTTCAAATAGAGATAGGTCTTCTTCTTCTTCTTTGTGATTTCAAAACCCATTCTTCTTCCTCTTCTTCACTATTTCTCACTTGTACGATTTCTTCTCCTCCATTGCATCCCTATCTGCTTGTTGTTGCCGCCACGACGCTCTGGAGTTCACCTCTCATAAGCGACAACTAGTAGCTAATGACGACCTCCAAACCCTAGCTACGGTGATCGTGACCACAAGGTACGCATCCTTAAGTCTTAAACATTTGAAGCAAGTTGAACTGGTAGTTATTCTTAAACATTTGAAGCAAATTGAGGTTTCTTTCAACTCATTGCATATGATTTCTTCACAGTCTTCAATTTTTTGAACGTTCAATAGAAATCTCTATTCATATGAGGGTATATATGTTTGACACCACAATTTCTAACAAGAAACACTACAACAAAATCATACTGATCATGGATCTATTTATGGTAGACATGGATTGACACATTTAATGGGAGAAAAAAATAGATTGTTGTTGTTACGTTAACCATAAAAAAAAATAGATTGTTGTTGTTACATTTAGCATAAACTTCTCTATGTTCATGGAGCTGATTGGAATGTTGGTAGGGTAAAATCAAAGATGGAAAAAATATTTTGTCTATCCAAATCATCCTTTGAATCTGTCTTGTAGTGTAATTTCTGTTAGGATTGGAGAAGCAAACAAGAAGATTTACGTGATTTAACACCCTATTGTGGGATGCCTACGTTTACACCAGAAAAAGATAGATTTCTTCATTCTCAAGAAAAGTCTACAATCTCCACCTGACAAGCTTATCTCCTCTGTCAACCTTTTCTTCGCCTAGGGTTTTCCCCACAAAGATAATATATAAGGATCCCTAGAAACCTTAATCCCTATATAATTACAAGTTTACCCCCGTAAATGTAATAGATCCAAAACCTAATACAAGTACAAACCCAGTAACCATGTGGATCCCAAAAAATACAAGACACCAAACCCAACATATCTCCACCTGGCTTGGATTCTGCAAGCCACCTTAAAGAAAAACTAGTTGATGTTGATTCTGTAGACCCGTCTCTGCCAAACCCCTACACCCAAACTGGCATAGCGCATACCCAGTCCAAGTGTTCCGTATAGCTCACCACCGTACGATGTAAAATGACTCCATCTCTTCTACTACTGCAGCATCACTAGAAAGATCATCATCACTCACAATCCTTTTACAACTCTAGTTGCACCTAGAACTGGAGTCTCTCACCTCTGCACCTCCAATCCAGACGTAGAGATTCGACTCCTTGTCCCAGTCCGTTGCAACTCCAATTGCACTTGGAAACCCAAGCCTCTCACCTCTGCAACTCTAATGCAGACCTAGAGATCCAACTTCTTGTCCCAGCCTGCCAGTCTTTCTTTACCCAATGATGCGGTATAAACTAGCCATTATACACACCGTGCCAGGATTCAAACCCACCGTCGGATCTAGGGAAAAACCTCCCTGACCCGACCAAGTCCATGAACCGCTGCTATAGTCCCATTAATCAGATCACGATCTCCAAGCCATCGTTGACCATTCGCTCTACTAGCAATAACCAGGCCTCTACCGCGGCTGCCCTTTGACAAAACCTACTGCAAAACCACAAAAGAGAAACCCTCCCCCACATGCAATAATGGATCCGACCCCCCTACTCGACACACTACACCAGGCCTTGTCCAACCAGACAATACCCCCTACTACATCCGTCGATTCGTTGGATCCCTTGTTGCATTACTATTTGGTCCTGCAACACCAATCATCATCTACCCAACAACCTAACCAAAGCGATGAACATCCATATTCGCAACACCATTCTGTCTTGTACCCTTTCCATAACCATGCTGTACAAACTGCACATGAACAGATTTGTTGTCCTTCTCAAGCACCACCCATGGTCGGCGTTTCTTAATCGGCCTACTAACCCTACCAACCACATCGTCGACACCTACTGGAAAAACCACCAAGGACAGTAACCCTGGGATATAAGCAACCCCCAAACTTTTCTTCTCTACTCCACTAAACACCAATTCTGTCAGTCTTGTCAACTGTCCAACAGATATTGCAGAGAAGACCATCGTCAGTGTGACACCATCAAAGTTCCATCCCATCTGGATCTCTCCCAACCCCTACTGGTCGGCAACAAGGACCCGCAAGCAAGGATCTCCACAACCCTGTTTGCCCATCCCGACAGCACACTTGCTTCTTCTCCCAACGGCAATATACCAGCCCTCATCAGGACAATCCCATGAACTAAATCAGAAGCAACCCAATCGGACGATACCCCTGTCGATACTCCTATGCATCAAATTGCAAACTCGTATCTAAAATAGAGAAAAGCCCAGCCGTTGTTCGATCCCCAAACACCATTGCTGCATCTACTTTTTTTTTACGGTTTCAAACTCTCTTTTCTTCTTTCTTTTTTTTGTGCTGATACAACTTTGGTTATGATTACCTAAGATTTGAGGGAAAGAAAAGAAAGACAAAAAACTCACCCTGTAATATATATATATATATATATATATATATATTTATATATATTTGTTTTTTTCAAATCTATCACTTTTCAAAAGGTAATAAGAGTAGAAAAGAAAAAAACCAAAAAACTCACTCCTTTTTCTTAAGGCGTATTCTTCAGCCAATGATACCTATTTTTTGTCTTTTCTTCTTCTTTTTCTTTATATCTTTCAGGCACTTCCTTCTTTCTCTTAGATCAGTGATTGATCTGTCGAATCTTAATTCTGATATCATTTGTTAGGATTAGAGATGCAAACAAGAAGATTTACTTGGTTCAACATCCCATCGTGAGATACCTAAATCCACACCAGAAAAAGATAAATTTCTTTATTTTCAAAAAAAGTCTACAATCTCCATTTGACAGGCTTATCTCTTCTGTCAACCTTTTATTTGCCTAGGATTTTCCCCACAAAGACAATATATAGGGATCCCTAGAAACCTTAGTCCCCATACAATTACAAGTTTATCCTTATACAAGTAATAGACCTAAACCCTAATACAAGTATAAACTCAGTAACCTTGTGGACCCCACAAAATACAAGACACCAAACCCAATAATTTCTTCCTCCAACCAATGACACCTTCCAAGAAAACTCTAGTAATCTGCCTATATGATGAGGCGGCTAAGGCATGAAAATCTCTATTGGCTCCTACAATTCGTTTGCACAGACACCAGAATTATCAGATGACAATAACCACTTAGTGTAGAATGCAAGATTTGAATGGCAACACAGACATATGAAGCATGTAGAGGAAAGATATCCATCTCTCGTGGCATGTATGCTTTTGCTCCCTAAGATGAATCCTAATCAATGTACCAATACATGATCAACGAGAATGTTCTAAATGTAACCCACAGCAAGGAGACTAATTGCTAGAAGGGTATTGCACTCTTATTTATGTGGTACAACCACTAATAGATAGTATTTGTTCCATGTCTTTAATTTTTTTCCCTTTGAAATCTTAAATGGAATGTGCAGAGACACTGTTGCAGGAGCAATGTTATAACTAGAGTCTAAAAGAAGTGACCCTCAATAATACCTCGAGAGTTGCCTAATCAAGCATCAGAAATTTGGTTCCGATCTTGACCGTTGGGAGTACATCGGGATACATGATCGATTCACTCTCAACAGTTAAGATCAGTACTGCTACACGATAGCGCTACAAACGATCTTTTTTTTCAGAAACTCTCTCTACATTGCAACTACAAAGGACGAGCTTCCACAAAGGAAGATTTGATGCATTGGGTGTCAACGCATGACTAGGCTGTTTTGTATTTTCTAATTCACTCAATATTATGTGCAACAATGATTTCTCATTGGAGATAACAACCCCCTATACATTCTTGGATTACACTTACAAACTGAAGCATTGAATAAGCATAGGATCCAGAAAAACCCGTAGATAACGATATGCACTTGTAATATCTACCACGAATGGTGTTTGTAGAGGTATCGTTGGAGTTGATAACTCTTCGCCAGATTTGCAGGGGAGCCGATGGAGTTTGCACTCCTAGGTTGGTTCACGAATGGTGTTGCATGGGTGTTCGCTCCTAATTCTTATATGGATTTACAAAAGGTAAATGAGACATTTTGTTGTACCACATTAACACTGGTAGTTGATTGGAGTTGAGTGTAATTCTTCTAAACTATAAAGGGAGAATCATATCATTTAACCAAAAGCCCAAGAGAGATGAATGAATTTACCCAAAATAGTTCACAAGGTACTTCAAAATGTCAATTTTAAACTTTGAGGTACTCAAAATGATTTTTTCTTTAACATTAAGTAGTACTCAAGTGTAATTTATCCTTTATTTTAAATTGATTATCATTTTTTCTTGCTAAAAGAATGACCACCACACTGATGGCCCATAGGGGTGTAGCGACAAAGACTAGTTCACCTCCATGTACTTGTATCCTCCACGTGATCCTATTATCGTCTATATTCGGTGAATCCCACACTTTAGAGATAGGTCCCACACCACAGATGATGGGATCCCATGAAAAATACAATGCACTGCACGTGATCGAAACTAGCAACAACAAGCAAACCAAAATCAGTGTGTCTACACGTCGATTTCGAACTTATTTTGTACTTTCACTTAGTCTTATTTATCCCAAAAAAAAAAAAAAAAAAAAAAAAGTCTCCAACTTGATTATCACCGTTAATATCATTAATTAGTTGAGCTAATTAGCTATTGATGCTGATGCTGCTTTTCATCATTCTTCTCGCATACGTGTTACCATATGGTCCTTTTCAGATTTATGTAGGACCCACTAAATGTTAGATATCAAACAACTACATCTCATTCGTTGATCTGTTCCAGATGATACATCTCACGGTTTATAACTTTATACTCGCCACGACTGACCGTGTCTTCAAATCTGACAATTCATTTTCTAAAAGAAAAGAAAATAAAAAAAATAAAAATAAAATTTTGAATATTTTATTGCAGGCCTTCACCTTCCTTGGTCGGTAGCCAAAGTCCAAGCCTGAACTCTCTCATCCTCGTGTCTTTTTCTATGAAAATATGATCAATGAAACCCTAGAAATCCATCCGATTCTGCGCATTTAGTCTCGTATCGTCTGCGTTCAAATGTCCTTATCCTGGAAATCTAATGAAGACTTTGAAATCTTGCTGAGAAACAGGTAATTTAGTCGTCGATCAATCTCAAGAACCTCGCATTTTCCTTCAGAAATTAGTTGTCTGGATTAATTTTTTTTTTCTTCGTTTCCTTGACTTTCTTTGCTTCTTGAACAAGACATTCTGTGCGTGTTGTGTAGTTTCCTATTTTGGAAATTTCGTACGTTGCTTCGTGCTGTTTGACTCATTTGTCCTTCAAGTTCATGAATTTTGGTGTGTTAGGGTTATTGATGGAGCTTGGTGGCTGCTTATTTGTTTGGTGATGATAGAATTGCTCTACTTTAGATTGGAAACTTTTCAAATTTGCTACTGATTTAGAAGTTAGTTAGTAGCTGGTTATAGTGTGCATATTATAGGATCTGTATACCATTCATAATGCACCTTCGGGCAGAAGAACAATGGCTATTTCTCTGTTTCTTCCTCTACTCTGTTGGAGAGAGGTTTAAAAAAAAAAAAAAGAAAAAAAGAAAAAGAAAAAGAAATGTGACTGTTACGTTAAATTGAAATGCCAATGGTTCTATATAAATGCACTTGGAATCCTTTACTACCTGAACTGTCCTGCAAAAATATGATTTGGCCATGGTGACTCCACACTACATTGTTGATCAGTATCCTTCCGTCTCCATATTATTCAGCTTCTGTTAAACACTGTTTGTTGGAATGTATTGAGTGTAAGGACCAGCTTATTTTTTGTTATCTTGGTTTTATCATGAGTAAGGGACTTTTTTTTTTTTTGGTGGGGGGGATTGATGATGATATTGCTCATATAATTAGACCAGATTGAATAAGGTAGGGGAGAGATTATGTAATGTTTTGTAATTGATGCATTTTGTTAAATGCTATAGAATACATTCAATTAGATGCGTTCAAGATATTGATTTTTATGGAGCTGAATGCTGGGCGACGAAGAATCATAAACATGTCAAATGATTATAACCAATATGAGGAGTGAAGTATGAAGTCCAAGGAAGCTTTGGATTTGCACTGGCAGTTGGCAGATGAAATGATGAAGGAAGGTCAATAAAGAACTTAAGATGGTTTGGCAATGTTCAGGCAGTACAGCAAAGATGACAATTGCTCTAGTAAGGAGATATGCAAATTGAAGGTGCGGTGGATTTTCCCATCAGATGCAACCGTAGCAGGGCTCATGGCAGGGACTGTTGCTGTTGTGTGATTGCAGCAAGAAAAAATACTAGGGGAAGGCCAAATATGGGGTTGGGGTGAAGTGTTGGAATAATATGCGAATGCTTATGAGATGAAATTTCCATATTTGGGATTGGATTAGAGGAACAATATTCATGTAGAAACCAAAGTAGCTGGCTGAAGTCTAGGTTGGGTTGAGTGAGGCTTTGCATTCTTATTCCAAGACAAATGCTATGGAGGGATTCGACATGTCACTTTATTGTAGAGATAAATTTAATGCTTGACAGGGATTAATGCTGATAGAATTGGATAGTGGTAGTTGAAGATTGAGTGGGTGCAGGATTTTTAGGGAGTTATTGAAATTTGGGGGCCTACAAGTGGGACCCAAATGGTCTGTTCCTTTTGATTCTACACTGTGTTTACTTAGCACTGCACTTATTGTAAATATTTTCTCCGAATAATTAGTTGTTGCTGAGGTACATTTTTTCTATTTCCTTTTTATTGCAGGATTGTATTTTTGTAATAGATCACAATATGTTTGGTTTGGGAGTATTTCTGCTGCAAAAGGGTGTTTGTGATTTCTATTAATTCTAGATGGACTATGAGCTTGGTGTAGGAACTCTATTTTATACATGAAAGAAATAAGTCTAAATTCAAGTCAAGAACAAGAATAGTTCTTGTCCAGGTAGAAGTAGTTCGATTTTATACTTCTTTATAAACGGGTGTATCTATGTGTTTCTTACACAATCGAATGGCCAATTTTGAGCTCAATGGATTCTATTTCTCTCTCTGGTTGTGTGGATTCATAGTTATATAGATAGACTCCATCAACGTCTAGTTGGATTCTTATATTTCTAGGTCTTCTCTTTCGAAAGTCTTAGGTAAACCTTACAATTCTCCCATAGAAAGAACTAAATCTCAGTTTTGAGACAGGTTTCTGTTGCGCTTCAAACCGAGATGTGCCGGATCTTGTTTAGAGGTTTTGACCGACCCTGGGTTTCGTTTCGGCCAGGCCCGAAGCCAAGCAAACTTACAGATTTCGGTCAGTTTTGATCAATTCCTAGAACCACGTATCCCATATGGCCAGCATGGGTTTTCAATTCCTGACCTGAAAACCAACATCAATGACAATCAAATGTCCAATCTCTTAAAAAAAAAATTCAAAATTGCCTCGCAATCAATTTCCGTTCTAACCTAAACCCTATCTGCCACTACTAGAGCTACATAAAAATTTCTTTCTTCAAGAACCAGCACCTCCACTTCGTCTGCACCACCATAACTTTTAGGATATTTTAACTTTTTCTATTTGCTACCCACATAGCACTATTTTATTCATTTTTTTTTGTTGAATCCGACTCTTGTAACTTGGAACTTGACATGAAAATTCTGTGAGCCTATTGGGACTGAAGTTCTGGTTTCTGAATAGGAGTCCATTTATTTTTGTTAGGAGTCTTAGTTTTGGTTTTGAGTTCTATTTCTGTTTTAGAAAGTAATTAGGAGCCTTTATTTTTTTTTTCTGTATATATTAATGTAATCGACAAGTTTTAGCATTGATTGAAGGGAATAGAATATTGATGTTAAGTTTCCAAGGCTGTTGAGCTACCCCTTCTTATGTGATGTGTTGGTCAATGCTTTTTTTGCCCTCTTCTCTCACGTGCTGGTTCTCTCTCTCTCTCTAAATCTGGTAAGGAATTTTTCCTTTTTGTCATGGTTACTCTATCCCTCATTATTTGTTTCTCTTCTTATCTCTCCTCATTATTTGCCTCATTACTCATCACATTGTTACTCTTTTTTTCATCCCCACGGTAGAAGGTTTTCTCCCTCTCTTAATTTCAATTCCTATTTTTTTGGCAAATCTTTCTTCCCTCTCACATTGTTATCTCTCCTATTTTCCCTTTCTTCTGTCTTTCTTATTTTTGCTACCATCAATCCACCCATTGCTATCTTAGGCTCCCTTTGGTTCAATTTCTATTTCGATTTCACATTGATTTCATCAAAAAAATTTTGAGGATAGTTTTGGTCAATAAACTGAAGTTTGCTTGGTTGTGTCAATTGGAAATCATTTCAAGAATGAGAAATATGTTTGGTAATCTACTTTTGAGAATATTTTCTCCCTCTTTATCATATATTTATTTAAGAGAATTGAGTACAGATGAAGCCAAAGTAGTTGACACCATAACATCCTAATCCAACCCAAGTTTAATTTATGCATGCATGAAGCCTTTTTTTTTTTAAATTTCTTTTGAAATGTTAAAGCTCATGCAGAGCATGCCTTTATTACACTACCCAGTGCAAAACTGTTCAATTTAAATCTAGATTGATGCTTTTGAATAAGAATTTCCAGCACTTCATCTAACATAACCAGCAATCAAGGAATTCCAATAAGTGAATTGGTCAATAAGACTTGGTTATCTTAACTGCTAATAGTAATCAACATGTGAATTAGCTTTCCCAGTATTAGATCCCCAGCTCAGCACATACACCAAAGCACTAGAATAGGTGAACTTATCCAGTTTCATATGAGCAATCCTGGCTTCATTAAACACATCCATGGCTTCATGATAGAAACCGATCTGGGAATAGGGAATAATAAAAAATAATGGAGTTCCATGAAATATTATAGAAAAAATTTCATCTATACCCCATCAAAGATTATTAACATCATCTACCCCCACAAGAATGCAAAAACATCATCTACACCCCAAAACTTTGACTGTGCTAATCAAAGAAGTCCACTCCGTCAGTTGATTTCTGTTAGATGTTGACGTCAGGTGGATTGGAATATTTGAAAGACGATAATACCTTTTTGACCTGTTGAAAAGACCATTATACCCTTTACCCAAACCCCTCTCTTCTACTTGTGCATTGCTTCTTCTCTCTCTCTCTTTCTTTCTTTCTCTCTCTTACTCTGTTTTTTGACCTGGGTTCTCTTCTCCGGTAAGCCCTTATTTAGATCTGTGAGGTTCCTTTCTCTTCAAGTCTTTGAATCTCTGAGGTTCCTTTCTCTTCAGATCTATGTTTTTTTTTTCAGCTCTACATTCTTGTTTTTTTTCCACTGTTTTTTTCGGTTCTTGAACCTGTTTTCTTCAGATCTAAAGTTTTCTGCATCACTCCTAAAACGTTCTTTAAATCTGAGTTTTTTTTCTAGTTATTCTCTTCAGATATGAGTTTTTTTTTTCAGCTCTACATTCTTGTTTTTTCTCCACTGTTTTTTTTCGGTTCTTGAACCTGTTTTCTTCAGATCTAAAGTTTTCTGCATCACTCCTAAAGCGTTCTTTAGATCTGAGTTTTCTTCTAGTTATTCTCTTCAGATCTGAGTTTTTTTTTCCAGCTCTACATTCTTGTTTTTTCTCCACTGTTTTTTTCGGTTCTTGAACCTGTTTTCTTCAGATCTAAAGTTTTCTGCATCACTCCTAAAGCGTTCTTTAGATCTGAGTTTTCTTCTAGTTATTCTCTTCAGATCTGAGTTTTTTTTCCAGCTCTACATTCTTGTTTTTTCTCCACTGTTTTTTTCAGTTCTTGAACCTGTTTTCTTCAGATCTAAAGTTTTCTGCATCACTCCTAAAACGTTCTTTAGATCTGAGTTTTCTTCTAGTTATTCTCTTCAGATCTGAGTTTTTTTTTTCAGCTCTACATTCTTGTTTTTTCTCCACTGTTTTTTTTCGGTTCTTGAACCTGTTTTCTTTAGATCTAAAGTTTTCTGCATCACTCCAACGTTCTTTAGATCTAAGTTTTCTTCTAGTTATACTCTTCAGATCTGAGTTTTTTGAATCATTAGGTATGAATCACCATTCCACTGTGGATCCTCCGTTGAATCCTCCAAATAACTAATGATTCCATCTCAACCCCCATATCATGATATCGTGATTGAAGACATTTTTAGTGAGGTTTCATTCGAATCACAGTAGTAAAACAGAAATTAAAGTTGCAGACAAAATTACGACGGAAGAAACTCCAATGAATCATTCATATTTTACCAAAAAAAAAAAAAAATGAATTAAAGCTTGGGGGTGTGGGAATACAGAACCGATATGAGATCCAAAGATGAGAATTGAAGAGTTGATATACATGCTTCTCTTTAAGGATTCATAGCTTTCCCTTATATTTTAGTAGAAGAAAAAGAAATCATAAGGAAAGGGGAAAAGAAGAAGAAGACGACACCATGGAAAAATAATCGCAGAAATCATATTGGGCAAGGAAGAATCCTGAGATGGATCTTCGAAGTCGGGCGGGTCGGGTTGAAAACCATAGTGAAACCGGGGTTGGTCATGATAAATACAATTTTGATTTGAAGGATAAATTAGTAAATGAACATAATTTTTTAATTTTACAATTTATAATTTGAGGGGTAAAATTGTATTTCAACAAATTTAGTGATTTCCGTCAGTTAAGTGGACCTAAGTGATATTTTTGCATTCTTATGGGTGTAGATGATGTTAGCAATCTTTGATGGGGTTTAGATGAAATTTTTTCAATATTATACTATCTGGGCATTCTATCGAACAAATGGAAAGCAATTTCCATTTTGCTACATTTGCAATACATATTCAACATATTGTTTTCTAGGAATAGACAGGGTATTTAGGATATCTTGATCATATGATCCTGTACATCCCATCCACGATCAGAGACCCAGTTATTGTGGAGGAGAAAGCTAGTATGCGCTTTCTGTAATCATTCCTTAGGAGAAGATAGGGAGTAGTGGAGTTTCATTCACTTGACAACAATATCATATCATGGCAGAACCATCAAGAGCTCATCATGATGTATGCGTTGATGTTTTTATATCTTAGCACTCACGAATGAAGAAGAGATCTTCTCAATCTCTGACGAGATATATGTACAAGAATTACAGTTCCACGAGGTGTTGATGTCCTCCTTGATCTCTTCCAACCTCACATCACCGTCATTGTCGTCCAGAATGAAAGTTGTGATGAGACCAATCTTAAAATAGTCTGAGACTCTGAGTGAGAGTAAGATTGAGAAAGAAGCGGGTGAATATTCTCAGAGCTTCTATGAGATATGCATGGAGGGTAAACTGGTAGGGAAAACCTTAAGTTACTGCTGTTTCAGAGACATATCTCCAAATTTCTCTTCAAGTAAGAGCCGTGTGAGTTATGAACCTTTATTTCCGCTTTACAAATGAGAAATTACATTGCTACCCCGACTTTAGAGCCATTGTCAACACGTGTTCGTTAGAAAGCGAACGTGAAATAGGTTAAATGCTTTCATGGGTTAAATTGTGAAATAGGGTCCCAGTTATTTTGGGATTTCCGATGAAATCTATTTCTGTTTCAACGAAATTAACTACCAAAATCAAACTAAACAGTCATTGAAGTTGAAATGACCCTGCAAAATCGAACCAAAGGGAGCCTTAATTCTCGTTGGTTATTACTTATAGTAAATCTGGAATTTCAGTTATTAAAAAATCCATTATATTCCTCATTAATTTGAACCATTAGATCTAGATTCAGATCTGGTCATATTATCTATCAAGTTAGAATCTTCTTTCATCAATCCTTACTTGAGCCCATCACTTGCTCTCTTTGATCTGCATTAATAAGTCTAAACCAAGGATTAAAATCTCGAGTCTCGAGGTCATCTCGACCTTGAGCCAAACCGAAATTTTCAAGATCTCGGTGAGAACATGCTGAAAAGCCGCGAAGGCTTGAAATGGGCGTTTTGAGCCTTTAAGACCATTTTAAGGCTTGATACTCCAGGGAAATACTATTTAACATATATAAACACATTTAAAGCATAACATTGTAAAACTAATCACACATTGTGGAAAATTGTACATTCATAATTCGTAATTCCATACAATGATACAAATACTCAAAGAGTCAGTCAGTTTCAAATATTCAAAATCAAATACAATGATGCACCTAGCCCAAGGCCCTCAACTCCCAAGTCCCATCACTCCATCCCAAATTCTAATACCACGTAGAGTGGCGTGGAGGATCTGCCTCATAAATTTGGCGATCCCAATTTGCCTCGGGCTAAGCAACGAAGTCTGTTCACAACATCCTAGAGCGAAAGAAGCATTCATAGTCATCCACATATCTCTTGAATATGGAATCTTCAACATTTGCAAGGACACCTATCCTTGGGTACATTTCACCAAACTGTGAATTGTAATCATAGCGTGAAGATCCAGACACTGATCCCATATGAGTAAATGATGTCTCTTGCTGCGGCAGCTACGGCGTGAATGTTTGGCCAGTCGGGAAAGAGAAGATGGTGTCCACAAAGTTGAATCTAGTCTAAGAATGAGTATCTATGGAAGAACCATATGCACTGGGAACCATGTGGTAACCACCATATGAACTGTACTCTGACTCGGTACTCATGTCAAATGTCCCATATCTAGGAGCGAGATAAGATGGGGCACTACATTGTCCAATGCTATGTCCACTGGTCATTGACTTGGTACTTGTGTCAAATGTCCCATATCTGGGAGTGGGATAAGATGGGGCACTCCATTGCCCAATGCCATGTCCACTGGTATGACTATGATCATCAATGGACATTCCTCCAATGTCGGAAGATAGACTATGAACCTCAAGTATAAAGTTAATATAGTCCTCTTGTGCTGAAGGCTGAAAACGGCGACGAGGCCCACATGTATACTCAGCCCGTGATGACGATGGACATCCACCATGGTCTGTATCATTTGTGGCATGAGTATACTGGGTGGTGGCAAAGGGGTTAAGACATATCAAATTAACAAGCCCTCTTTGCTACAGGATCTCTAATCAGTCCAATACAAAAATCTGCAGAGAAAAGTAATAGAAAAAAATTCTTATCTGGAAATCCGACCGTCAGAAATTGATGAAACTTGGGTTGAATGGCCTTTATAATAGTTATGAACACCCCTCCAAAGTTGAAGACGATCGAAACAAAATTTAAAAAGATATGAGGCCCCAAAGCTGGCTGGACCTGGTAGCGCCTGGTTCTGGACAGTGTTCTGGAGCTTTTGTGATCTAGTTTTAATTCAGCCACAGAACTTGAAGGAGCTTGTAGGAACAGTGTTGCTAGCCAAGGTATAGTAGACCTAGATCCAAGGAAGAACAAAAATTGCAAGGAAAGAGAAAAGAACAAGAGGTTGAGTCTCACAACCAGGTGAGGCTCAACCATTGTGAGGCTTAACCAGAAATTAATTGATTCTCAATTTTTCTGGAAAAGCTCTAAGAGCTACCGCCAGCTTCTACTCCTCTTATTTATAATGAGAATCCTTACAATTAAAATAGGAAAAAGAGAAAACTACTAAAAATTAAACCTCCTTATAACATAGGAAGGTTTTAATACAATGGAAAGAAAACTTTTTAAATATGAAAATAGGAAAGTAAATACTTGGTCTCCAAGTAATTGAAACCTACTATCAATCTATCCTAAATATTAAGAAACAAACTAAACAATGAAATTAGGAAACTAACTTTTAGGAAAGAAATAACAAAAGAGTGAAAAAATCTTTCAAAAAAATCTGCTGGTACTGTTCACGTGAACAGTACCACGTGAACAGTGTTGACCATGTGGGCTGGTTGCCTTCTTGGACTGCATCAACTCCCCCCACTTAAAATGAACTCGTCCACGAGTTCGATAATGATGAAGAATGATTTCAGTGGGTTCGGTAGGCAACGTCTTCTGATTTTGAAATTTTGGCTGTGCTTGCAATGTTGGAAGAAAATCAATCACTTTGGGTCCACTTTCTTCAAGATATTTAGACGGTATCACAAAGTCAATATGCTCAACATTTTGAGGAAAGTCAAGTAGAATCGTGGTATTCATGGGGACTATCGTGTTCAATTCTTCATCTTCCGCAATTGTCTCCATAACACCGTGGTCTTCATCAGAACTGTGGTCACCTTTGTCAATCCCTGGAGCTTTAGCAAAGGCATCAAAATTATCCACATCTACTTTTGGGACAATCAAAACCATACTGCTGATTATATGGATTCCATATGAATCCTCACCATTATCCATGACATCTGTATTAGGAACAGAAGTGTTATCACTTTGCGGCTCACATACCTGTGTATCTGGATTGGCCTCGATTGCAGCAACTAAAGAGTTTACCTTTAATTTTTGTGGACAATCTCTAGCAAAGTGACCATATGCATTGCAGTGATAACATTGCACATCCGTAACTGCTACCATGGGAGTTTTACCTTTATCTGTCGTTGGAGTAGCATGAAAGGTAGTCCCTATAGCTTTGTTGATTGGTGTGGGGTGTTTTACTTCATAAGAACTGGAGGTGGGCTTTAGTGTTGACTTCAAAAGGTCCTCGGCTTGGAAAGCTTTATCAATACAGTCGTTAAGACTAACAATATCAACCACACCCATTTTTTCTCTAATCTCAGGTTGCAACCCCAAACGAAACCGAGATATCATTTGATCATCATTGTCTCCTGAACCTGACCGTGCACATAATTGATCAAATTGGTATACATAGTCTTCCATACTCATATTACCTTGACGAAGATTGTTCAGCTGGTCATGCAACCTTCTTTGGAAAGACCGAGGCAAATACTTTTCTTTTAATTCTTCCTTCATCACCTCTTAAGTAGTGGGTTCTCTACGACTCCTCATGAGACTATATTCATAGTTACGCCACCAATCACGAGCACCCCCCACTAGTTTGGAGCGGGCCAATTGCTGCGTTTTAGGTTCGGGAAGGCTAAACCAATCAAAGTAGTCATCTAACGCATTCAGCCAATCTTGAAAGGCTTCAGGGTCTTGCCTCCCATGAAACTCCTTGAGGTCCATCCGTACTTTATGGGTTTGGTAACAGATAGGTTCATCATAGTTGTCATAGGGTGGGTTGTGGTATTCCTCTATAGGGACTCTTTGAGGAGCCCTAAGATTACGTCTTGGTATTAGGTTGGCATTAAGGGCTTCCCTTCTAGGGGCTTCCACTCTAGCCGGTTTAGAATGATTTAGCTCCTCCAAATTACTCATTCTCCCATCCATGCTATCTAACTTGGCATCCATTTTGGCCAATCGTTGGAGAACCAGATTAACAAGGTCATTGGGATTGTTGGACTGATTAGGAGAGTTAGAACTCTCCTCAGCCATGCTCTGATACCAAATTGGTGGCAAAGGGGTTAAGACATATCAAATTAACAAGCCCTCTTTGCTACAGGATCTCTAATCAGTCCAATACAAAAATCTGCAGAGAAAAGTAATAGAAAAAAATTCTTATCTGGAAATCCGACTGTCAAAAATTGATGAAACTTGGGTTGAATGACCTTTATAATAGTTATGAACACCCCTCCAAATTTAAAGACGATCGGAACAAAACTGAAGAAGATATGAGGCCCCAAAGCTGGCTGGACCTGGTAGTGCTTGGTTTTGGACAATGTTCTGGAGCTTTTGTGATCTGGTTTCAATTCAGCCATAGAACTTGAAGGAGCTTGTAGGAACAATGTTGCCAGCCAAGGTATAGTAGACCTAGATCCAAGGAAGAACAGAAATTGCAAAGAAAGAGAAAAGAACAAGAGGTTGAGTCTCACAACCAGGTGTGGCTCAACCAGAAATTAATTGATTCTCAATTTTTCTGGAAAATCTCTAAGAGCTACCGCCAGCTTCTACTCCTCTTATTTATAATGAGAATCCTTACAATTAAAATAGGAAAGAGAGAAAACTACTAAAAATTAAACCTCCTTATAATATAGGAAGGTTTTAATACAATGGAAAGAAAACTTTTTAAATCTGAAAATAGGAAAGTAAATACTTGATCTCCAAGTAATTGAAACCTACTATCAATCTATCCTAAATATTAGGAAACAAACTAAACAATGAAATTAGGAAACTAACTTTTAGGAAAGAAATAACAAAAGAGTGAAAAAATCTTTCAAAAAAATCTGTTGGTACTGTTCACGTGAACAGTACCACGTGAATAGTGTTGACCATGTGGGCTGGTTGCCTTTTTGGACTGCATCACTGGGTCTCCCCTATGTATCTAACAATAGGTACTAGTGACCTAGGCTCCGAGCGTCGCTCTTCAGGCTGATCGTGCTGCCCATATCCACCATCATCATCTCCGTCATCATCACTACCAGTAGGATACCAACCATGCTCATCATCCCCATCATCACCACCAGTGGTACTGCCAAGAGTGGGGTCGAACGGTCGAGGCAACTGGGTGTGTATGTGACCCTTATACGAAGACAGAAATTGGACGACATTAGCACCAATCTGAGAAGCCAAACTGGGGTCAGGCCTCCCCTCTGCCTCATCCATCATTGGGTCCCCTCTATCCCGCACCACTCCACCAAGGGATCCTCCTCATCTGACTCTATCTGGAAGATGTCGGCGAGCTCGAATGGGGTAGTACCAACTTCTTGGTTCTAGCGTATGGACTGCTTCCTCAGCCTCATGTTGTATTGGATATACACCAAGTCATTCAGCCGTTGTGACTCTAACCTATTGCGCCTCTTGGAATGGATGAGAGAAAACGTACTCTAGTTCTGCTTACAACCAGATGCAGAACATGTTTGAGATAATACTTTGATTGCTATTTTTCTCAACTTAGATGCATCTCCGCCATACAAAGCCCACCATTCAGCTGCATAAGAAGAATAACAGATTTTAAATTCCAGTATATAAATATATTATACATATAAAATAAGATTTTAATTACATATCTCATACCAGGATCAGTAGTCTCTCGGCTAGCCACCGTAGCATGACTTGCAAAACTTCCAAGGCCATCCTTGAATGTTTTAGTCTACACCCATTTGGAAACTTATATGAATTAGCCATCAGAATATATGGACTTTCCTAATTTCCAACAATTAAACATACAAGTACAACTTACCTCCAAGTTCGCAAGGGATTGTAATGTGGAATTTGGTTAAAGCTTTGCTGCAACAATTTTTTTACAGCGTCGATAAGGTTATAATTCAACCTAAGTACATGCAAATCTTAGTACTTGGGGTTTAAATAGTATGCTGCAAAATGTGACAATAGACATATGATCAAAATCATATACATACTAGTTAATAATCAATAATCATATACTTACTAACTATCAAATTTACTCACTAGCTTTATGCAATGGATGCATCAGTTGGCTCTCCCATTTGTCCTTGATAATTTTGAGGAAATTTTTGCCACTACGTGGTAGCGCAACATGTACCTGGTCCTTCATCATATCAATGGAAGCATAAAGAAGTGGCATGTTGGGCTTTAATGATGTTACCAATCTCAGCACTTTCACCACTGGCTCCAATACTTTGACTACCTCCTTCAAATTTTTTCAAAACTCATCTGAAGCTATGATAGTCTTTGCTTCTACACCATTATTGGAACTTGACTCCCTCCAAAGAAACCAGTCCTCAGATGTAAACATTGATCTGAGGCCTATCATCTTTGCCTCAAAGCTCTTCAATGCTATATAGTTGGTAGCAAATCTGGTAAAGCTCGGTCTAACCAAGTCCCTTTTACATTTCTCCCTAAGCAAGTTCAAAGAATAGCCATGGTTGTATACAAATGTTGTCACCTGTCTAGTTTTATCTACCACTTGCTTTACTTTCTAGAGCTTGCCCATGTCCTTTAACATCAAGTCAATGCAATGGGTTGCACATGGAGTCCAAAAGAGATTGTACCTCGTTTTGCTCATCATCATCTCTCTTGCCTTTTTATAGTTGCTGTTGTTGTCCGTCACAATCTGGACCACATTCTCTGACCCAACTTCAGCCACTACTCCACTACTTTCTTCAATAGGCTATAAATGTGATAAGCATCTTTCGTCATAGCAGATGCATCTACAGATTTGAGGAACATTGTCCTTCTATCACAATAGACCATAAAGTTGATGATGAACTTTCTAATAGGGCTAGTCCAACCATCACACATAATGGTTACTCCATATGTTTTCCACATCCTCTTTAAACCTCCTATCCATTCCTCTAAGTCTTTCTTTTGCTTAGGCAGGTATACCGTATACATTCATCAGCTCATAGGCATTGGGGCCTTTAACCCCAGGACTGGCCTCAACAACTGCATCAATCATGGTCTGATAGTAGGGGCTTGTGGTGGCATGGGCTGGGATGCTGTGGTGGAATATCCACTTAGCCATGACATCCCAACCCCTTGTTTTGTGTTCTGCCATATCTGCTTTAATCTCTTTTGCTTGTTCCTAGACTTCTTAAAAACTCCAAGATCCTGGCGTAGTATCTCCACATAATCCTCATCTCATGGCTGGGGCTCGGGCCCTTGTACTCTGTGATCTTCTAAACATAGCTGCCGACCCCTTATCCCATGGTTGTGGATGAGCTGATCCACTTCCACTGCCACCTGCTCCAGATGGACTTGCCCATACCTTGGTAGACCTCATCTTATCCTGTTCCATTTCATGTGTGACTCTACTACCAACTATAGCTTGTCTCGTCTGTCTGGATTCAGCCTCGGTCATGCCCTTGGTGTCAAAATCATCATCAGAATCTGAGTCATCCATAGGCATAGCTCCTCCTTCCATGGTGCCTCGAACTATCTCCTCAAATTGCATTCTCACTTTCTCTTTTTCTGCCTTCCTTGCCTTCCCTCCCTTTATGTGTTTGCCCACAGCCTTGGAAATCTCCACAGGAACCATAGGACACTTTACCACTTTTGTAGTAGTCCTATTTAATAGTTGCTTTAGTCTAGTGATCCCACCAGACATAAGCTTTTTCCTACAAAATTTATACTGGGTCTTCTATCTATCACTGTTAATGGCAGTCCCATACTGCCGTCCCATGTCTGAACGTGTACTATCTCCTCCTGCATCGTCCGACGGCCTTGTGCCCGAAGTAGCCATTATCTACATAAAAAAACCAACTTACATATTATATAATAGGCTTAATATAACATAATTTTAAATGGTATAACATAAAAAGCACCAAATATGACTCAAAACATATTGAAATTTCATTTCAATTTTTTTTCATTTTTCAAATGTATATAGAATATTTTTCTCTATTTTATCCAAATTTTCAGAATTATTTACTTATTTATCTTAATTTTGGATATTAAATAATAATAATTTTTTCTACCAAAAAAAAAAAAAAAATGACAGCATGGAACTGTAGATCAGCCAATGGTGTTACACATATAAAATTTTGAAAACCAACAGATAAGTATTTATCATATTTTTTTTCATTTTTTAATTATTGGAAAATAGCTTTTTTTAAATAGAAAATAAAATATATACATATTATGTACAGAAAAAAAAATGAAACCGTGTAGATCGCCCAATGTTTTTCAACATATAATATTTTGAACATCATCTAATAAATATTTATCATATTTATTTCAATTATTTAATGCTGGAAAATGTTTTTTTAACAGAAAATCAAAATAATAAATATATATCCTACAAAATTTTTTTGAAACCGTGAGCTTGTAGATCGGGCTCACTTGTTTCACATATAAAAAAATGAACATCATACAACATGTAATGATCATGTTTAAGTAAAAAATTAATTTTTAAACAAATTCTTACATTAAAGAGTGAAACCGACGATGAATGTGTGTTCTTCACTCTTGTACCAAGCTCCTCCTGACAATCTCGTGGGAAGATTTGTCAAATACCTCAAGAAAATGGAAGTGTTTGAAGAAAATGGAGAAAGAGAGGGCAAGAGGAGAGCAAAAGATGAGTTTTACAGCAAAAGAACAAGGCTCGGTTGAAATTTCGACCGAGACTTGGTCTTTATATAAGGATTTGAACCAGTTTGGTTCGAGGCTGGTCGAAACCAGTTGAGACCAGTCGTGACTGAGTCGAAACTCAGTCTTGTATCTTGTCTCGTCTCGAGCCTTTGAGAACTTAGAGATTTCCGAGATCTCGCTGAGATCTTGCCGAGATTTTAAACCATGGTCTAAACCCTTCATTCAAAACAAGACCTAAAATAACCCTGCTATATTGCTAATTATCTAAACTAGTGAAACGCAATGGGAAGCAAGTTAGAATCTTTAGACATTGATATAAATCAATTAGAAAGACTAACTGAATTAGGATGGATTGGGGTGAATTTAAGTCTTACGGTTGTGGTGGGTTGAGTCTAAAGGGAGTATGGTCAACACGTGACAAGCAAGATATAAGAAAGGAAATTATGAAGAGATAAGGGAAGTTTTGATTATAACTTAGAATCAAGATTAGACTGAAGAGGTGAAAAGAATTAGAAAATTTGTAAAAAATTAGGAAGTAAGCAAAGAAGTGAGACAAAATTGATATGAGTGACAGGAGAGAGAAGTTTGAAATAAGTTAGATGAATAAACCTCAAGCAGAAAGGACACAGGCAAAAAGAACTGGCTGATTTACTGTTAGGATTGGAATATTAATCTATAACATTTAATCATTAGGTATACTAGATGGAATTAAATATATCATAGGACAAGAGTTAATGATGATGTGTGGTGCTGACTTGGTCTACAAAGCTGAATCTGAAGTTGAAGAGAAGGGAGAATCGGAGGAGAAGAGAGATATGAGTACTGTTGGGGTGCTGTGAGTCTTAACCATGAACAGTACTTTAGAGTTTATTTCGTGAGAGAGGGAGGGAGGGAGGGAGGGAGGGAGGGAGGGAAGGGGGACGAAGGGATCAGCTCCCTATAGGCTTATGCGAGAATCTGTTGCTAAACAAAAACGTTTGATATCCATTCTTTGTTAAAAAAAAAAGAAAAAAAAGAAGAAGCATTACTTTGGTATTTTTAGTGTTACTTATTTACAGCAGTTGCTTGTGTTTTAAGTACCTATAAAGACTTATCCATAAAGGAACTTGAAACTTCATCCAGAATGAAATAACAAATTACCCTCATCTAATACAATTAATGAAACTCTTGCTCCTGTCCAAAATTATAGAAATTCCCTCCCAATAATTCTACAATTATGCCCTTATCCAAAAATACTGTCTTAATGGTCTCTTATACAACAATAATAACAATGACGACAAAGCCTTATCCCAACTAAATGGGGTCAGCTATGTTGATCCTTACTCTCTGATCAGCTCTATTCGAGGTCGTACTTAATACGAGACATAAGCTATGCATGTTTTTCTTCACCACCTCTCTTAGAGTCATTTTAGGTTTGCCACTGGCTCTTTTAGTTCCACAATCTGAATCAAATCACTCCTTCATATCGGAGCATCTAAAGGCCTCTGTTGAACATGACCATGCCACCTCAACCGACTTTCTTATAGTTTATAATGTATCGAAGCTACTTCCAAATCAGCTATAATATGATCATTC
Source organism: Protea cynaroides (assembly GCA_028583415.1). NCBI lineage: Eukaryota > Viridiplantae > Streptophyta > Magnoliopsida > Proteales > Proteaceae > Protea > Protea cynaroides. The sequence continues at coordinate 13,867,335 of CM053272.1, read as the reverse complement.
CTTTCTTCCTTCCTAGTTTTGCCACATCTCCATTTCAGCATCCTCATCTTGCTATAAGTTTATCTATATGATGCTTCTTAACTGTCCAACATATTGTACCATGCATCGTAGCTAATTGAATGTCTGTCCTACAAAAATTTCCTTTAAGTTTGAAAGGAATACGTCGATCACACAATACTCCAGATACCCCCCTCTGCTTCATCCATCATATTTTGTTTCTATGTGAAACATCATCCTTTATATCACATTCTTTACTTATGGTTGAGCCTAAATACCTAAAATAATCACTTACGGAAATAAAAGAATCTCTCTCTTATCAAATTTCACCACCTCATTATCCTTCTTAGTGTGCTTAAAGTTACACACCATATGCTCCCTTTACGTTCTACATATCTTAAAACCTTTTAATTCCAAGGTTGATCTCCATCACTCCAACTTGACGTTAATCCCTGTTTTTGTCATATCCACCAAAACAATATCATTAACAAAAAGCATACACCAAGGAATTTCATCTTAAATGTCTCTGGTTAAATTGTCCATGATATGCGCAAACAAATAAGGGCTTCAAGCTGATCCTTGATGTAACTCAATTTTAATTTGTAATTCACTATCTTGATTCTCTAGAGTTCTTACACTAGTCACCACACTATAATACATATGTTTAACTACATGTTTACTTGAAACATTTTTATTCTCTAGTACTAGTTGGATTAACTCTCCAAGGACACTGTCATATGCTATTTCTACTTGCCAGATTAACTCTCCAAGGACATTGTCATATGCCATTTCTAGGTTAATAAAGACCATATGGAGATCCTTTTTTCAATATCTAAAATTTTCCATGATTTTCTTTAATAAGTCTATAGCTTATGTCATGGATCTTCTGGCATAAATCCAAATTGGTTCTCTGCAATAATTGTTTCTTGTCTTAGGCAAGGTTCAATAACTCTTTCCCATAATTTTTTAGTATGACATTAGTTTTATGCCTCTATAGTTATTGCGACTCTGAATATACTCTTTATTTTTATAAATCGGTACCAAGATGCTTCTTCTCCATTCATCTGGCATTTTTCTTGTACTCATAATCTTATTAAATAGTTTGGTTAGCCAAGATAAACCATAGCTTCCTAAACTCTTCCACAGTTTTATTGGGACCCCATTTAGACTTGGTGCTTTTGTCAACCTTCATTCTCTTTTAAAGCTTCTTTTATAGGTACATGTTGTTGAGTTCTACGTAACTAGCGCTATAGCGCTAGTGCTATGTCGTTGTGGGTGTTTTTGATATTTCAATATTTATGTCTTATTTTCTCTTATTAGTGTGAAGGTTATTCTTGTAATCTTGTCTTTTTCTTATTTCATTATAAATAAGGGGAGAGGATCATTAACCTTTTCTATTCTCTACCATTCTTTTCTTTCAACATGTTATCGGAGCCACCTTAGTTTTTTTTTGTTTTCTCTCAAAACTGCTGCCAATCCATCTTCTTCTTCCCACAGCCTCCTCTTCTACCTGCCATATCCACCTAACCAGACCTGCCGCAACCACCTATACCCTGGTCCAGACCTGCCGTAATCCCCTCCCAACTATTCCAGACCTGCTGTAACCCACTATTCCTTTTTCCAGAACTGTTGTGCCCCTATAGCCTTGAATCTGGTCACCTTCAGCACTATCGTAACTCCCAGAATTACCATCCAGAATTACTCCATCTTCTATCCCTCTCTATATCCTATTGTCTTTACCTCACAACCCTCCTAGCTACTTAATACGTTACCTCAAGTCCTATCAAACCCTATTAAGTTCTAATTACTGCCAATAGCTTCTTTTACCCCAGTCCTAATTACCCCAGACCTAATCACAACCAGAATCGTCTCTTGTCCTGTTTTTTTATCATTAGATTCTTACTTCTGGAATTCTTTCTAGTGAAGGGATGAACTAAACCAGTTTGAACAATTTTTTTGTGATGCATTGCCGTGTATCCATTATTGAAGGGATATACTTTGAAGAGATCAACCTGATAGCCAACCTCGATTCTTCCATGCTAGTTTGAAGATCGAAAATTGCTGCATATGTTTCTCTCGTTCCCATAAGACTGATACATGGCATCTTAGTTATAGGTATTTTACATTGTTGAGCACTTATTTTGATGACTGATTACTTTGAAGTTGTTTCCCCTAATATGGAGACCTCCAAGATTGAATTCACCTCTATTCCCCTAACCCAATTAAGTTGGATGGGACCAACTATCTGATGTGGTTTAAAACAACACAGATGGCAATATTTATTAGATGTCTTTTGGCTTATATCAATGGTCAAAAGAAGGCACCTGCTCTGACAGATAAATTATTTGACAAGTGGGCATCTGAAAATTCTATTGTGATGGCTTATTTGATCGGTTCAATGGAATCCAAAATTGGTCGAGTGTATGTTCTGTTACCTGCATAGTTGTCAAGCCTAGGCGTCCCAGCAGAGAGGTCAACTCTCCAGACTACCCAGCCCAGTGGTCCTTCCTTCTCTAAACTAGTTCGCTGTGAACATTGTGGGAAGGACCAACATACTAAAGAGATTTGCTGGAAATTGCATGGTAAACCAGCTGATTTTGAGGCCAAGAGGCGTAAAAAGGGACTGCAGAGAACTAAGAACTTCAAAGCACCATCGGCCAATCAGATAGAAGCTTGCCTTCTTACTGGAACTTTACCCACACTATCAGCAGAAGAACTTCAGGCTCTCAAGAATCTCCTAAGGCCATCCGCTATAGCCCATGCCGCTTCTCCATCATCATTTGCCATTCCAGGTTCTTACTTTGTACAATCAGGTATTCTTCATGTTGGTCCGTGTGCCTCTTCTATTTCTAGCCCATGGGTAATGGACACTGCGGCGACCGACCACATGACTAGTTCAGGAAATTCGTTCTTTCTGTACTTTCCCTCTTCTGGGAAGGATCAGTCCAAGTAGCAGATGGGTCTTTTTCTCTTATATCTGGAAAGGGCTCCATTCACTGCTCTCCTACTCTTACTTTACAATCAGTTCTTCATGTACCTAGTTTTTCTACGAATTTGTCTTCTCTTAACTGTAAAGTAACCTTTTTCCCTTCCTCATGTGTAATTCAAGATCTGGAGAGTGGGAAGAGGATTGGACATGGTAGATTGCATGGTGGTCTCTACTTGCTTGCAGGTGGTCTCTACTTGCTTGCAGGTGGTCTCTACTTGCTTGCTGGTGGTCCTTCAGCATCCCCTCCTTCACCTCCACTTACTACACATCATCTCTATTCAGCTGTGAGCACATTACAACGGTGGCATCACCGTCTTGGTCACCCTTCCCCAACTATTTAATCCCAATTGTTTCCTTCCCTTTCAAAGCATTGTAATAAAAATGAGTTATTATGCGAAGCATATATTCTTGCTAAGCAGGCTCGTACAACTTATTTGCCTACATTTAATAGACTTAATAGTATATTTGATTTGGTTCATTCTGATGTTTGGAGTCTTGCCAAGACAACCTCTATATCTGGCCATAAATGGTTTGTCACTTTTATTGATTGTTACACTAGGACTACTTGGGTATATCTTATGCCCTACAAAAGTGAAGTCTTTGAGTGTTTTTGCCAGTTTCATAACATGATAAAGACTCAATTTCAGACCCAAATAGAGGTACTTCATAGTGACAATGGATACGAGTATCTTGATGGGCATTTTCAGCGATATCTCTCAGATCATGGGATTCTATATCAGACGAGCTGTGTTGATATGAGGTTGCAGAAAGAAAGAATCGTTGTCTCGTTGAAAGAGCTAGAGCCCTTATGTTTGAAGGTCATGTACCAGTGAAATTTTGGAGTGATGCGTTTTTTACAGCAACCTCCCTCATCAACAGGTTGCCATTGGGAGTACTCAACAAATGGCTCCTTTGGATCTATTACTTGGTGATCATTCCTTTGCTCTTCTACCTAAGGTGTTTGGATGTGTATGTTATGCTCACAACCATCATTCTTCTGGAAAGCTTGATCCACGAGGGATTCGTTGTATTTTCCTTGGTTACCCTGCTACACAAAAAGGGTATAAATGCTACCATCCACCATCCTGTCGGACTTTTATTACCAATGATGTTCTCTTCCATGAAGAAATGATGTATTATCAATCACATCTTCAGGGGGAGACAGATGTAGTTGAAGATGCATCTTTGATTGTACCAATGGAGGCAGAAACAGAAAGAGTCCAAGTGAGAAGAACTATGGAATTAGATCCTTAGGAACCAGATCCTCAGATACAACTAGATCTACAGATACTGGCTTCACCGGCACCACAGATACCACCATCTATACCGCCTTCTACACCCATCCCCATGTCCGCTATTAATCCAAATGCTACCAAGCCTTTAAGTTTATAGCCGAGCCAAAAGCAAACAAGGAAGGACCACTACCATCAACGTAACTTCTCATGTCTCTTCGTCGGCCCAGGATCCAGAGACAGATGAAACTCTTGGTAAAGACATCTCTCTCTTTGATTCTGATTCTAATCTCCCTATTGCCGTTCGTAAAGGTACTAGGTATTGCACCCTTCATCCAATATCTAATTTTGTTTCGTATGATTCTCTATCTCCTTCCTTTCATGCATTTGTGTCTTCTTTTTCCTCTGTGTCTATTCCTTAGAAATGGAAAGATGCAATTTTGGATGAGCAGTGGAAAGCTGCAATGATGGAAGAAATGAGAGCATTGAAGAAGAACAATACTTGGGACCTTGTTTCTCTCCCACTGGTTAAGAAACCAGTAGGGTGCAAATGGGTTTTTACAGTCAAGCAGAACAGTGATGGCATAGTGGATAGGTATAAAGCAAGGTTAGTAGCTCGTGGATTTACACAGATATATGGTATTCATTACCAAGAAACCTTTGCACCAGTGGCTAAAATGACAACAGTAAGGGTTCTCTTAGCATGTGCTGTCCACCACAATTGGGATCTGCTACAGTTTGATGTAAAGAATGCCTTCCTCCATGGTGAACTTAAAGACAAAGTGTATATGGACTGTCCACCTGGGTTTACAGATGCAAACACTCATGAGAAGGTATGTAGATTGAAGAGCTCACTTTATGGACTCAAGCAATCCCCTAGAGCATGGTTTAACAGACTACATAAGGCTATGATAGCCTGTGGCTATGCACAGAGCAATGCTGACCATACATTGTTTATCAAGCATTCATCTGAAAACTTTACAGCTCTTCTGGTATATGTGGATGATATTATTGTCACTGGAAATAGTGGCGAGGAGATAAAAAAATTTAAGATGTTTCTCAGGGAGGAGTTCGAAATTAAAGATCTGGGAAAGCTTAGGTATTTTCTTGGGATTGAAGTTGCTCGTTCTGCGAAAGGTATCTTTCTTTCTCAAAGGAAGTACATTCTTGATCTTCTATCAGAGACAGGTCTACTAGGCTGCAAACTGTGTGGTACCCCACTAGATGCAACTACCAAGCTGAAGGAAAAAAAAAGGAACACCAACAGATAGAGGAAGATATCAAAGTTTGGTTGGAAGGCTCATCTACTTATCCTTTACCAGACCAGATATAGCATTTGCAGTCAACCTGGTGAGTTAGTTTATGTATGATTCTTATTCTATGCATTTGGAGGTTGTCTATAGGATTCTTCATTACCTAAAGGCAGCTCTAGGAAAAAGGGATCATACTCTTACCACGTGATGATTTAAAAGTGGAAGCTTATACTGATGCTAATTGAGTAGGCAGTTTGAACCGGAAATCTAATTCTGGTTATTGTACCTTTGTGGGAGGAATGTTAGTCACTTGACGCAGTAAGAAGCAGAATATCGTGGCACGTTCCAGTGCAGAAGTAGAATTCAGAGCAATGGCTCCGGGAATATGTGAACTCTTATGGTTGAAATGTCTACTTAATGACTTGAAAGTAGATTGTTCTCAACCCATGATTCTCTCTTGTGATGATAAAGCGGCCATCAGCATTGTCACGACCCAAACCCGTACAAGGTAAGAGTGCAGCCCTCACGAGCACTGGTCAAACGACTGGTCAAAATAATTTTAAAATTTATAATTTAACTTCTACTCATCACAAATCATACCAAGTTAAACCCATAAATTAAAGTAAAGACATGTCCAAAAACCTACTGGTGGTAGTCTAATGTCTGTAATATTTAAAAACAAAGTACTTGTCTTTGAAATTAAATTTAAAACCCTATACAACATTTCTAATAAAATAATAAAAACAAACTATGCTAAGCTAAGTTAGCACGACTGTAGCAATGTATACCAACAGAATTGTATTCAATCATGGCAATGAGAAGTATGTGATAGATACGACGGATGAGTCAGCCAACCAAGGGTTCATTCACCGGTTTTCGAATATGTTCGCGGCATTAAAGATTATACCGGATATAGTGGACAAAGTGAAGACAGCTATCAAATCAGATCCTTATCTGAGGACAGTACAAGAAGATATTGAGAAAGGTAGGACCAACCCTGAGTTCACCTTGGACGACGAGAAAGTACTGAAATACAAAGGAAGAATATGTGTACCTGAAACAGAAAGTATGGGCATTAGACACCGACTGATGAAAGAAGCCCATACCACCATCTATTCGATACATCCTGGAAGTACAAAAATGTATCATGATCTGAAGAAACTATATTGGTGGAGGGGAATGAAAGCAGATGTAGCTAAGTTCGGGTCTCAATGCCTAAATTGTCAGAAAGTAAAGGCTGAACGACAAAGACCCGTAGGACTGTTACAGCCATTATCGGAACCAGCATGGTGAACTCTTATGGTTGAAATGTCTACTTAATGACTTGAAAGTAGATTGTTCTCAACCCATGATTCTCTCTTGTGATGATAAAGCGGCCATCAGCATTGTCACGACCCAAACCCGTACAAGGTAAGAGTGCAGCCCTCACGAGCACTGGTCAAACGACTGGTCAAAATAATTTTAAAATTTATAATTTAACTTCTACTCATCACAAATCATACCAAGTTAAACCCATAAATTAAAGTAAAGACATGTCCAAAAACCTACTGGTGGTAGTCTAATGTCTGTAATATTTAAAAACAAAGTACTTGTCTTTGAAATTAAATTTAAAACCCTATACAACATTTCTAATAAAATAATAAAAACAAACTATGCTAAGCTAAGGAATAATCTGACGCCGCCTCTATGCTCTCTCTTGTTCTTTGGCAACCTCCTCATCATCAGAGATAGTCATGGTAAGGGGTGAGTTCAACAACTTAGCAAGAAAGAAAATACAACAGAAATACATCACCACAATGATCACTAACACTTCAATTAAATCACTCGAGAAGATAAAACTTATTTAGTTGCAAAACATTTTAATTTTTACTTTTGGCCAACACATAGGAATAACCAATCAACATTGCTCTAGTAGAGGTCATCTACAGTCTATTTTCACATTTATTTATGGTTATCTGTCCATGACCATTTCTCACTCATCTGCTGGCGTCACGGATCTGACCCAGGTGGCACCCCACCCATAGAGTCTATTTCCCTCTACCAGACACTAAGTAATTGATTACCCTCACTTCAATTTTTCCTCACTTTACATTTTCCGCATTATTCCTTTATCTAGAGTGTGACAAAACCAAAATTTTGAAATATTCTTAGAACATGAGCAACAAAAGATGAGAGTAATTGACAATCATATATCACATTTAACACCCATAAGCCTACCATTCACACATTATGAACAAAACAACAATAAATAAACGTTGACACCAAAAACATAAAATTAAAGCATCTCACTCTAATGGTGCACTCTTATGGTATTTCCACTTACTCTCCTCCAATTTAGAACTTCTTTTCGCAAGTCAGCAACTCAAACCTACAAGTATTAATAAATCTAACATCAATTAATATGTATTGACTACCTAAACAGTATCGTAACAACCCCTAAATTTCACTTCTAGACCCTCTGAAACTAGGTCACTAAAAGTGTATGAATCTTCCCATAATACCGAGCTAACATATATTCGCATATATTAATATAAATCTGGTTTGGACTCGATATGAAAAACTGGTATGAAACCTGTATGAAAAAACTGCATAATATACTGTATATTAACTTCAAAATATTATGCATTTCAAATCTGCTATGGTATATACGCATCTGGACTGAATATCAAAATTTAAATTTGGTATAACGATCTAATTTGCATCTATGTATCAATGTGAGTCTGAACCTGATATAACTCTATTACATAGACTGTTATATGAACTTGAAATATAAACTGATCCATAACTCATGGCATATATACTCATGGCATATATACTGTATATATATATATATATATATATATATATATATATATATATAGAAATCTGGATTAACTTATGTAATTCTGATTGGATAAGTAAAATTCGGATATAAACTGTATGTGTAATCTGAACTGAAAATATAATAACAGCAACAAGATCAAAATTTGGTCGTATAAAAAAAATCTCGTATGATACTATACACTAGTATAAAATCTGATCCATAGACTAATATAGAATTTGGTATGACATCTATATAGTCGACAGACTCGATATACAAATCTGATACTATGTGAAAATACAAAACGTATATTAACTTGTATAAAAATTGTATAGTATATGATATATAAATTGGACTGAACAAGTAAATTTCTGGATTGCATATACAATCTATCATTTTTCCTCTCTTTTTTTTTTCTTTTTATTTCCTCTCATTCTCTCTCGGTTTTAGAGTCTAACATCTACTCTCTTTTCTTTTTCCTCTCACTCACTCTCGGTTTTTAAAGTTTACCGTCTTTCTTTTCCCTTTTTTTTTTTCTTTTTATTTCTTTTCATTCCTTTTCTCTCACGTCTCATTCCTTTCTCCTCTCCCTCATCACAAGGCAGCTTGGGCCCCTAGGCGATGCCTTGACAACTATGATAAATAGTTAACTGTGGTAATACATGAACACTTTGGTAAAGCATAATACTTTAGGTAAAAAATGATTGTTTGCTAAAAATAATAGGTCACGTCACGTGTTTATAGAAAATAGTTAATTCCAACATTTAAATTCCTTGTCCGCAATGGGAAGGAGCATCCATGTCCCCACGTGTATGGCTGTAGGATGTATTCCCATTTTGGGTGTGGTTGGATGAGCTTTTGTACAAACTTGACATCGAATTGAGCTTAGCCCAAACTTTTGTGGTCAACATGTTACAATCTTTATGACTTCTCTTTATGACGTTTGCTGGTTTCCAAAACTTGAGTCTAAGGAACTAAATTTGTGATTCTATTCTTGAAATTCCCACCTCATAATTTTTTTTTTTTGGGAGTTTTCCTTTTCTTATCCTGCTACTAACGGAGTTGGTTGCTATAGGTAGAATGATTGGAGGAGGAGGCCTTTTTAACAACTTTTCAGTATCATGCTGCATCTAATAGACAAAGAACGTCTTATCTAGCAGGTAATCATTCTTTTAGGGGTTTTTTTTGGGGGGTGGGAAGTCATTGCAGTTCGGTGTGTAGTCTGCTCTTTCTTGAATTTGCCATTGTATTGTTTTGTCTGGACTTGTTGTGATAGGAAGGAGTTGAAGAGTAGGGTTGGGGTTCTTCTTTCATTTGGGTGTCTTTTGTGATTCTTCTCCTATGTACGCTGATGCTTGATGAGGACAACTAATTTAACAAAATAAATTTCTGTTACTAGTCAGAAAATAAATAAATGTCCTCTCTGCTTAGTCGGGTCCTCTCTGCCTAGTGTTGCCTATTTAATTCATCTTTTTCTTTCCAAAATTGCATCTGGATGGTTTCCTCTATTCATCAGTCCTACTTCTGTACTTTAAGGGCATTTGCAGTAACATAGTTATTTCCTATCTTAAAAAACATACTAAATTAGCCAAATGGAACTTGTTATTTGGGCATCCATAGTTTTACTTTTATCTAGTTAGATGTTTATTTACCTGTATCCTTACATTTTTATTATTCTCAATATTACTCTTTAATCTCTTTTAGTTCTCTCTCTCTCTCTCTCTCTCTCTCTCTAACTTAGTTTTATAAAGATGTTTAGTATATTGGGTTTTAAATGTGTTCAGTATCTACCTTTTTCATTGTATAGCCAACTTTTGTATACCTTCTCGAAGTTTCTATATCAATATTTAAAAACAATCTAATTCTGTTGGTCTCGCTAATAACTTCATTCTTCCATTATGGTGACGGGATTTGAGCCTGCTTGGCACTTCATTACATCTTATTACAGTATGTTGCATCTGGGGAAAATATATACCTAATTCAGCAGTTTCCTAGTGATAATGTAGCATTTTAGTTTGAGAGAAAGTCTTACCATGATTTGAAACGTTGTGCCAGTATTCACAAGTTAGACACATGCTGCTACTTATGTTTTATTTGAATTAACTTAATTGACCACAAATGTTTTAATGCAGGCCGAATTTAGGGCCCGATTTAAATTTGGGCCAGGATTTAGTACTAGGTTAGATTGGGCTTTTATTTTTGGATTTATTCTTTGTAATGGGCTTAAATAAGAAGCCCAAAAGTGAGGATCCAAAGGAGTGTATGAAAATAGATATTTAATTAATAGTGGGCCCGTGCTCTATAGTGATAAGGTTAGTAGGAGTCTTCTTTTAGTTTTAGTATATAATAAGTTTAGATAAGATACAGTTTCCCCGTTTGTTTTTATTTTAGAGCAATCTTGTGGGGATTTGTTTCTTTATTTTGACATTGATAAAGCTGTTTAGGTGGACTGGAATAAGAATTATAAATTCCAGCTTTATTTTTCCTTCTTAGGTTAGGTTATTTTCTTATCTATTTTAATTGATTTGATCAGAATGGGAGTCTCCCTTATTAGCTGATCGGCAGGGAAGAAGTGTTTTAAACTAAAGGCTTTGTTTTTTTTATTTATTTTTTATTTTTTTATCAGTTTTATAAATATTGTAAAGGCCTAACAGCCTAATAACAAATTTGATGAATGGATTAATATTTAGTTCAATTTGTTACTAAGATAGAGATTTTTTTTTTTTTTTTTGGTCTCGAGACTACTTCATGCGCTACTTCAACATCTCCTGCCAACGGGTAGGCCTTTTCAAGACCCTGCTTTTTCCTTTCGGAAAACGTGAATTCGTTAGGTGGGTCATCCCTCCCTGGTCGCGAGTAGCTCAACTGTCGGTGGGACAGCAGTAGTTCCTCCAGCTTCAGGTCTGCAAGTGCCGCTTCCCACTATGTATGGTAGTCTAAACGAGATTGAAGACAGAGATTCGAGCATTAGGCAATGCAAGTTTGAGGAAATGAAAAAGAACTTCCTTAGCCTTTCCGCAGGGTCAAAGAGAACTACTAGCTATGGTTTGTTGTTCTGACGACAGTTGTAAGGCAAGGGGCCCTTTAGGGCCTCGCCCCTATCTGGGTTCAGCTAGAGTGCAATGCTCAACCAGGCAACCACGTTATGCATCCATTGGGCACCAGCCCTCAGCTGCCCGAATGCATCCCGAGTTGCTCAATTCTACGAAACCGGATTGAGACTCCAAATAGACCTGGGGAAGACTAAAAGATTGCACGGTACTTTACTTGTCTTTCGATAAATGGAACTTAGGACCGACCACTGAAAGAATAAATTTGATGAATGGATTAATATTTAGTTCAGTTTGTTACTAAGATAGAGATTTTTTTTTTTTTTTTTGGTCTCTTTTCTCCCCTCTCCTCTCTCTTTTCTCCCTCAACCATGATTCTGGTTTGGAACTTTCTCTCTTCTTGTGACATTTCTCATAATTTTGCTGATTTCACTCTCTCTTCCCAGCACAAGCAGTTCCCAGCTCTTGATCTGCATCAACTTAGTTTTAGAGCCAATCCTGGCTATAGATACCACAGATCCTAACCTCTTGCTTGCTGTTCAACAAGTCTTATTCCAACTAAATAGGGTCAACTACATGGATTCTTGTCCTCCAATCAGTTTTCTTCGATGCTATACTTGAAACAAGGCCTAGACTATGCATGTCTGATGCGTGTCGAGCGCAACCAAAAATAAATTACCCTACCTATAATGAATAGTAATGATAAGTAAAGGTCGATCCACAGAGACTAGTTAATCAAATTGTCTATTTACCAAGAAAAAAGGGGGTGTTTCTTCTGCAATTTAATTGACAAGAAAATTAAATAACAAAAATTCAATGGAAGATGATGTCGATTCAAGGAAATTTACTCACGACTGCAAATTGATCACTGACCTCATATATATTATTCTCTATTCAAATATTTAACCAAGGATTATCAAAAAGCCAGACAATCCTTACCTTCCCTAATTTCATTAATTTGAGCCCAGCACACAATTTAATTCTTATCAATAAACCAATTGGTATTAAGCAATCCTCATGAATTTACTGATAGCATTACACTCTTGGAGTGAGTTAAAGATGAACAACAATCTAACTAGCATCAGATTATTTAATTCATTCTATTCTTCCTTTAAGCAAGTAACAAAAACTTGGATCATAATTGTTCTGCTCAATTGCTACTTTTCCTGAACTCCATAACAATTATGGATTATGGATTCAGGTTAGCAATAAACCACATAACTCAATCAATTAATAAACCTCTTAATAAACTGAATCATACAGTCATTAACATGAAAAATCAAGAAACACAGATATTTGAATAGAAGAATAATTAAAATTAAGAACAAAATCTCACAATTTTACTAACCGGATTGAATTCCCCTTGAATCGACTAAAGAACTTAGCTAGACATGATAGAAAAGAAAGACAAAAGAAATAAAACTATCTTCTCAATAATTCTTGGATGCTCTATTACATAGCCTTTACATTGCTTAAATAGCCAGAGTAAAGAAGATTAAAACTGGTATGTCTAGAATTGGCAACCTTATTACATGAAAATAAAGATTAAACAAAATCCTCTTGCCTAGATTAGATAGAGAATCATTCCATCATTAACCAAATGCCATCTCTAGATTTTTCAATCTTTGTAATATTCCATAGAGGTATATATTCTCCTCAAGATTTCTGACAATCAATCAAATCCTTCCAATAGTAAACCTTCTATGTGTGGTAATCTTCCTTCTTTGGTTTCAATTCAAATCAGCTTTCCAGATCTGATTTTTGGATCACGTTTGATTTCTAGAATTCTTTCCACATTAAAAACCTGCATGAAATTCAGAAGTCATTATTAAGAATATTAGAATTTTTTTCATTTTAAACATAAATCACCAATACTTTCCACCAATGTCTTATATATAAGGAATCATCACAAATGAGTACCATAAGACATATAATATGTTAAGTAGACTAAATATAAGGAAAATAAATATATAAAATTATGAATCCATCAAATTCCCCCATACTTAGCTCTTGCACGTCCTCGGGCAAACTAAATACTAAATTTTTTTTTCCACTTTCATCCCATAGCATTCAAGGAATATGTGTACCATGAATCAGAAACTAATTCAAGAGATCAAGAGAACAATATATGTCATAGTCAAAGGTCACTTAGTAAATATGAGCAATATCTAACATACCAGTCTTATTCAAAAGTGAACATGCTAATGTTTAGTAGATTTTCTCTTGGGATTCTCTCTACTCACTCAAGAATTCAAGGTTTAACTGTTTCACTCAAGATCTTCCTATGAAGATGCACTACCATAGGCTTGCTTATTCACCAAAATCTTCATTACTTAGAATACACGCATACAAGAATCAAAAGGTCTTTATAAAGATTGTAATGGGGCTAAGGTTCAGGGTACGGATAAGAAAAATGTACTGACGTTAAAACCCAAAAACTAATAGAGCATTAAGACAAAAAAATAGAACAATCTAAATGATAAAGGCTCATAGATAAAACTCTTCAACAAAACATCCCAAACTCCAGTTTATTTATTTATTTTTTCATTCTTTTTTTTTTCATTTGAGAACTATGCTTTGCTATTTGAATTTTTTTTTTTTTTGAATAGCATGACATTTTAAACATAACAAGGACCATTTACTCCCATTACATCCCACTTCTTGACATACAACCATCACTTTTGATAATAACACCCCCATACTTATTGAATACATATCTCTTTCAAACCCATTAGATAATTCTCAATGCTCTACTAGCTCAAAGGTTGGTAAAACATGAGAAAAACAAACAATTCAAGGCTCATGGTTTAGGGTTCAATGAAAAATAAAGTTTAAAAGCTCAAAGTGGGTCCATTAAGGGTGAAAATATATAAGGTTGGCCATTTAAGCTAAGTGGTTGTAAAATCCTATTTGCCTTTATCATCTTCATATCTACACATATCAATGTAATCTTGACACGGTTCAAAGCAAGTTCTAGAGATACAAAAGCATAGTATAATATCACTCTTCAAAGAAAATAAAGACTGACATAGATGTCTCAATCTAGTTTGGCTCAAAAGCTCACTTGGTTGGATTCCATCTACTAAACCTGCATGCTTTACCTCTAAATGCAACTATCAATGTTATTCAAAGCTCATTTAGCAAGTTATTTCAACTAATTCATATATGTAATTTTTTTTTTCACATTCAAATAGTTCTAATCCATGGCATACATATTTTCTTAGTCTATTGAAGTGAATTTTTTTTTTTAAATTCAACTTTTGAAATTTTTTTTTTCTAACACATCATACAAAAATTAAAAACAAAACTTAAAAAAAAAAAAAAAATAAAACAAAAGAGAAATTCTAATTCTTCCCCCTACACTTAAATCTGACATTGTCCCCAATGGAAGTTAAAAATGTAATGGAAAGATGTAAAGAAAAGTAATTAAAAATGTTAAGAAAAACAAATCCGATTTCTTAGGTTGCCTCCTAAGCAGTGCTTGTGTTTAACGTTGTTAGCTCGACTCAATACTCTTCAATCAGAATAAACGGAATCCCCCAGTTGTACTTCGTCTATAGTATGCTCATGAAAGCCTTCATAGAATGTCTTGAGTCGATGCCCATTAACCTTGAAAACCTTGTTAGTTTCGAAACTTCGAACTTCAACTGTACCATAAGGAAACACATTAGTAACTTCAAAAGGTCCAATCCAACGAGAACGTAACTTACCAGGCATTAATTTAAGTCTCGAATTGTAAAGCAAAACTTTTTGTCCAATTACAAATTGCTTGCTCATAATTCTCTTGTCATGAAACGCCTTAGTCTTGTCCTTGTATATGCTAGAATTCTCGTAAGCCTCAAGTCGTATCTCCTCTAATTCTTGCAATTGCAATTTTCTATGCATGCCAGCATCGTCCATCTCCATGTTGCAACTCTTGACTGCCCAATAAGCCCTGTGCTCTAATTCTACTGGAAGGTGACATGACTTACCAAAAATTAACCGATAGGGGGACATCCCAATAGGCGTTTTGTATGCTGTTCGGTAAGCCCATAATGCATCATCAAGTCGAAGGTCCCAATCCTTTCTGTTTGGTTTCACAGTCTTCTCCAAAATAGATTTGACTTCTCTATTGGATACTTCTGCTTGTCCATTTGTTTGAGGGTGGTAGGGTGTAGATGTTTTATGAAAAACACCATACTTCTTTAGCAACACTTCCAGTGGTTTATTGCAGAAATGAGTTCCTTGATCACTAATCAGTGGTCTTGGTATCCCGAACCTGCTAAAGATGTTAGACCTGATAAAACCTATAACAACCTTGGAATCATTAGTTTTGGTGGCGATTGCTTCTACCCATTTCGAAACATAATCAACTGCAAGCAATATGTAAACAAAACCAAAAGACGAAGGAAATGGACCCATAAAATCAATACCCCACACATCAAAAAGTTCACATATAAGTATTGGGATTTGTATCATCTCATTCCTACGGGTTAAACTTCCTGTCTTTTGGCATTGTTCACATGTCTTACAAATGACATAAGCATCACGAAATAATGTAGGCCAATAAAAACCACTATCTAACACTTTCTTAGTTGTTCTTTTGGGTCCAAAATGACCTCCACAAGCATAAGCATGACAAAAAGTAAGGACAGACTGATTTTCAGAATCAGGCACACATCTCCTAATAATTTGATCTGAGCAATATCTTCACAAGTACGGATCATCCCATACGTAGTATTTTGCCTCGCTTTTAAGTTTGTCCTTTTTTGCTTTACTTATTCCATCAGGTATGACCCTACCAACTAAGTAATTTACCAGATCAACGTACCATGGAACCATACTTTGTAGAGTGAATAAATGCTCATCGGGAAAGAATTGGTTCAAGGGCTCGGGATTCCCTTCTCTTGCTAACCGACTCAAGTGATCTGCTACTAGATTTTCAGCTCCTTTTTTGTCTTTGATCTCAAGATCAAACTCTTGCAACAGAAGAATCCACCTGATCATTCTAGGCTTCGACTCCTTCTTCGTCAATAGATACTTCAATGCTGCATGGTCAGAAAATACAATCACTTTAGACCCAAGTAAATAAGATCGAAATTTATCTAATACAAACACTATAGCTAAAAGCTCTTTTTCGGTCGTAGAATAATTGCACTGAGCCGCATTGAGTGTTCAGGATGCATAATGAATCACATAAGCTTGCTTGTCAACACGTTGTCCTAAGACTGCTCCAACCGCATAATTACTCGCATCACACATTATCTCAAATGGCGAACTCCAATCAGGGGGTTGGATAATGGGAGTCCTAGTCAATACAGATTTTAGCTTGTCAAAAGCTTCATTGCACTCTTGATCAAACTCAAAGGACACCTCTTTTTGCAATAGTCTGGACAATGGTAAAGCAATCATTGAGAAATCCTTAATGAATCTGCGATAAAAACCTGCATGGCCAAGAAACGAACGCACTTCCTGCACACTTGTGGGGTAGGGTAAGTTTACAATTAAATCAATTTTTGCCTTATCGACCTCAATACCCTTACTTGAAACTACATGTCCTAAAACTATTCCTTATTCTACCATGAAATGGCATTTTTCAAAATTCATAACAAGGTTTGTTTCAATGCAACGTTCAAGCACCTGAGATAGATTATCCAAACAAGCATCAAATGAATTACCATATACCGTAAAATCATCCATGAAAACTTCAATGCAATTTTCTATTAAATCTGAAAATATGCTCATCATGCATCTCTGAAATGTACCTGGTGCATTACAAAGCCCAAAAGGCATTCTCTTAAAAGCAAAAGTCCCAAATGGGCTTATGGGCATGTAAATACTATTTTTTCCTGATCCTCTGATGCAATCACAATTTGATTATAACCCGAATACCCATCAAGGAAACAGTAAAAAGACTTACCTGCTAATCGCTCAAGCATCTGATTAATAAATGGTAGAGGAAAATGATCCTTCCTTGTCATTGTGTTTAACTTGCGGTAGTCTATGCACATCCTCCATCCATTCACGTGTCTTGGTTCTTGACCACTGTCACTCCAAACTTTTTCGGCACAACTTGGATTGGACTTACCCATTTGCTATCTGAAATTGGGTAAATGATTCCTCCATCTAATAACTTTAAAATCTCCTTCTTCACTACCTCCATCATCTGAGGGTTTAGTCTCCTTTGAGCTTCTCGGTTTGGTTTAGCATCATCTTCCAATAAGATTCGATGCATGCACATTGATGGACTTATGCCCTTGATGTCAGCTATAGTCCAACCAATTGCTGTTTTGTTGTCCCGTAGCACTCTCAAAAGCCTCTCTTCTTGCACACTTGTCAAGTTCTTTGCAATGATAACAGGTAATAACTCATCATCTCCTAAATAAGCATACTTAAGGTGGTTAGGAAGAGGTTTTAGCTCCAAGATTGGTGCCTGCACAACAGAAGGTAACAGTTTGTCATGAGATGGTATTAAATCCAATTTCTTAACTTCATACTCTTTAGTAAATGGAGGTAATGACTGTAATGCCATAATCATTTCTTCAATCTCAGGACTCAGATGCATTGTTGTGTTAGTCTTTATCAAACCTTGAATAAGTACCACGTCCAGCTCATCCTCATAGCTCAATTCAAAAACCTCCTGTACAAACACATCAACTATATCAATAGAAAATACAGATTGAACATCAGAGTGAGGATACCTCATAGCCTCAAATATATTGAATTTGACAATTTCTCCATCGAACTCTATGGTAAGGGTACCATCATGGACATCAATATTTGTTTTAGCGGTTTTGAGGAAAGGTCTTCCTAACAGTATTGGGGCAGGATTTGGGGAATTACTGTCTTCCATATTTAAAATATAGAAATCAGCAGGAAAAATTAACTCATTTACCTGTACCAAAACATCCTCAATTACTCCCTCAGGATATGCATTAGAACGGTCAGCTAATTGGATAATTACACCCATTTTATTCAAAGGACCCAAATTTAGAGATGCATAAATTGAATGTGGCATAACATTTATAGATGCACCTAAGTCTAACATGGCACGTTCAAACTTAGTATTACCAATCACACATGGAATCGTAAACGTACCTGGATCCTTGCATTTTGGGGGTAACTTACGCTGAATAACTGCTGATACGTTCTCCCCTACACTAATTTTCTCATCACCCCTCAATTTCCTCTTTGAAGTGCACAATTCCTTGAGAAATTTTGCATACCTTGGGACTTGCTTAATGGCATCAAGTAGAGGTATGTTTACTTCTACCTTTCGAAAAGTCTCAAGAATTTCCTTCTCTTGTTCTTCTTTTTTCGATTTAGATAGTCTGCTGGGAAAAGGGAGAAGAACAGAATTAGTAGAATTACGCACAACTGGTTGAGATTTTACCTTGGACAAATTTACATCATTGTTGTCGGCTTTTGTTTCTTCTTGAATAGTCTTGGCTGAATCTGCAGATTTAGCAATGAAGGGCTCAAGTTCTCTTCCATTCCGTAGTGTAATGGCGCTTGCATTCTCACGTGGATTTATGATGGTCTGAGATGGCAACTTTCCAGATCCTTGAGCTTCAAGTTTGCTTACTGAAGTTGCAAGTTGACCAATCTGCTTCTCTATATTCTGAATGCTGTTTCTTGTCTCATGTTGAAACTACTGTGTATTGCTAGCCAGTGCCTTAACAATCTCATCAAGTGACATACTCTGATTTGTTTGCTGCTTAGATTGGAATGGGAGTTGGTAACAATTCTGGGCAACTTGATTCCCATAACTCAGATTTGGGTGATCTCTCCATCCAAGGTTATATGAGTTTGAGTATGGATCATACTTTCGCTGAGGTTGCCCTTGAAATTCTCCCATGGCATTTGCTTGTTGGACTGATGTATGTTCTTGAAGTGTGGGACACATATCCGTAGCATGACTGGTGGCTGAGTAAATGCCACATGCTTTAATTGTTTGTAAATTTCCTACAGCCATTTGTCTCACCAAAGAAGTTAGATCAGAAATCTGACGTTCAAGGTTTGATGTACTTACCTCATTAACTTTCTTCGATGTTTGCTCTATCCTTGTACCAAATTGCTATGAATTTGCTGCCATATTAGAAATTAACCTTTTCACGGCTTCTGGAGTTTTGTCATCTAAAGCTCCTCCACTAGCGGCGTCCACCATACTCCTCTCCATTGGTAGCAATCCTTCATCGAAATATTGAATTAGAAGCTGGTCACTAATTTGATGGTATGGGCAGCTTGCGCAAAGCTTCTTGAAGCGTTCCCAATACTCATATAATGTTTCTTTATGGTGTTGCCGAATTCCACATATCTCTTTCCTTATATTTGCCGCTTTGGATGCAGGAAAATATTTTTCTAAAAACTGGCGTTTCATCTCATTCCATGAATTGATTGTACCAGAGGGAAGGTAGTATAACCAATCTTTAGCATATTCATCTAAAGAGAATGGAAAAGTGCGTAACTTAATCTGTGCCTCTGTAATACCCTACGGTTTCATGCTAGAGCATACCACGTGAAATTCCTTCAAATGCTTATGAGGATCTTCTCCTGCAAGCCCACAAAATTTGGGTAATAAATGGATTAATCCTGATTTTAATTCAAATGCCGCTTCTAGATTTGGAAATTCAATACACAAAGGTTGCTGGTTTAAATTAGGAGCAGCCAGCTCTTTTAAAGTCCTGTTTTTAGCCATGGCTTCCTCTATTAGTAGCTCACTAGCAACTATATCAGAAACAATTGCTCATTGTGATGTTGAAACCTGTTCTGCCAGAATTTTCTTAGCTTCTTTCCTTAATCGATGCAAAGTTCTTTTGGGTTCTGGATCAAATATCAATTTACCAGAGTTAGAAGATCGAGTCATTAAGGGGCTGTTTGATAAAACTTCAACTCTGGGATTCTTACTTCTGGTTCAAATTTTTACTCCAACTTCAAAAGGATTCAAGAGTATGAGGGAGTAGAAATATGTTTGTTAATCTAATTTAGTCATGGACTCTAGAGTAGTGGTAGGGGGTGGCGGATGGTGGCACTAATGGTGAGTGGTGATGGTTGGTGACTGTGGTGGTGGGTGGGAGGTGGTGGTGAAGGGTGGTGGTGGGTGGGTGGTGGTGGCGGTGGTTGGTGGCTGGTGGTGGTGGCGATGGTAGGTGACGGTGGGTGGTAGTGGATGGTGGTGGCGGTGGTGGGTGGTTGGTGGTGGTGGCAACGGGGGGGTAGTGGTGGCGACGGTGGTGGTGGGTGATTGTTGGTGGTGGTGGTGGGTGGTGGGTGGTGGGTGGTGGGTGGTGGTGGTGGTGGTTGGTGGCTGGTGGTGGTGGCGATAGTAGGTGGCGGTGGGTGATGATTGAGGATGGTGGTGGTGGCGGTGGCGGTGGGTGGTAGTGGATGGTGGTGGTGGTGGGTGGTTGGTGGTGGTGGCGGTGGTGGGTGATAGTTGGTGGTGGCGGTGGTGGGTGATGGTGGTGGTGGTAGGTGGTAGTGGCGGTGGTTGGTGGCTGGTGGTGGTGGCGATGGTAGGTGGCGGTGGGTGGTAGTGGCGGTGGTTGGTGGCCGGTGGTTGGTGGTGGTGGCGATGGTAGGTGGCGGTGGGTGGTGATTGAGGATGGTGGTGGTGGTGGTGGTGGGTAGTGGTGGCGGTGGGTGGTGGCGGTGTGTGGTGGTGGTGGTGGCGGCAGTGGGTGGTGGAGGGTGGTGGCGGTGGTGGGTGGTGGCTAGTGGGTTGTGGTGTTGGTGGTGGTAGTTGGTGGTAGTAGTGGTGTGGTGATTTTTACTCCAAAATTGTGCTCTGAAATTGAAAAGCATCTATTTGATGCTCCAAAAAATTGGATTCTAAAGTTCATTTGGAGCCGGTTCACTCATGAATTCTCCAGAAGTCCGAACCGGGTTACCAAACAGGCTTCTACTCCATTTATACTCCAGAAGTTAGAATCCAACTTCTAGAGTGTTACCGAACACCCCCTAACCAAGATACCCATATAATGGATAAAAAAAAAAAAAAAAAAAATAATAATAATAAAAAGAATCCCCAAAAAAAAAAAAAAAATTCTGACCGACAACACAAAGTGCAAGAAAACCAAGTAAAATTAAAAATAGTAAATCATGCTTTTTTTTTTTTTTAGGGAAAATATCTACCACACCCCCTGTAGGTTATCGTAATCTCACCTACCCGCCATCGTTTGCATTAATATCCCTAAGACCCCCTACTTTTGAAAAGCTGTATCCATCAGACCCCCTCCTTTAAGAAATGTCCCTCAATCGATAACATGTCACCATTTTAATTTAATAAATGATAGAACTACCCTTCTCTTTTAATTTTATAGCACTTAAAACCTTTTTTCTTTTTTTCTTCTTCTTCGTCGACAGATTCTCATGAGTTGGATATGGCCAGAACCCGACTGCGAGTCGGAGAAATCTCTTTTGATATCACTGCTTCTCCGGCTCGGAGTCGGGTTCTGGCCATATCCAACTCATGAGAATCTGTCGACGAAGAAAAAGAAAAAGAAAAAAGTTTTAAGTTCTATAAAATTAAAAGAGAAGGGTAGTTCTGTCATTTATTAAATTAAAATGGTGACATGTCATCGATTGAGGGACATTTCTTAAAGGAGGGGGTCTGATGAATACAGCTTTTCAAAAGTAGGGGGTCTTAGGGATATTATTGCAAACGATGGCGGGTGGGTGAGATTATGATAACCTACAGGGGGTGTGGTAGATATTTTCCCTTTTTTTTAATGTTCTTTAAAATAAGCTTCTTGTAGTGCCCCTAAGTCGTCCGAAATTTCATGCGCAAGCAATACGTGTCGGAAAAACTATGGACACCTGAAACAAAAAACAAAAAAAACTTCACACAAAGGTAAGAACACAAGTGACTAAAAAAAAAATTAAATAAAATGAAAAAAAAATCACAATCTGATTAAAACTAGTTCCCGACAACGGCGCCAAATTTTGATGCGTGTCGAGCGCAACCAAAAATAAATTACTCTACCTATAATGAATAGTAATGATAAGTAAAGGTCGATCCACAGAGACTAGTTAATCAAATTGTCTACTTACCAAGAAAAAAAGGGGGGGGGGGTCTTCTGCAATTTAATTGACAAGAAAATTAAATAACAAAAATTCAATGGAAGATGATGTCGATTCAAGGAAATTTACTCACGGCTGCAAATTGATCACTGACCTCATATATATTATTCTCTATTTAAATATTTAACCAAGGATTATCAAAAAGCCAGACAATCCCTACCTTCCCTAATTTCATTAATTTGAGCCCAGCAGGCAATTTAATTCTTATCAATAAACCAATTGGTATTAAGCAATCCTCATGAATTTACTGATAGCATTACACTCTTGGAGGGAGTTAAAGATGAACAACAATCTAACAAGCGTCAAATTATTTAATTCATTCTATGTTTCCTTTAAGCAAGTAACAAAAACTTGGATCATAATTGTTCTGCTCAATTGCTACTTTTCCTGAACTCCATAACAATTACGGATTATGGATTCAGGTTAGCAATAAACCACATAACTCAATAAATTAATAGGCCTCTTAATAAACTGAATCATACAGTCATTAACTTGAAAAATCAAGAAACACAGATATTTGAATAGAAGAATAATTAAAATTAAGAACAAAATCTCACAATTTTACTAACCGGATTGAATTCCCCTTGAATCGACTAAAGAACTTAGCTAGACATGATAGAAAAGAAAGACAAAAGAAATAAAACTATCTTCTCAATAATTCTTGGATGCTCTATTACGTAGCCTTTACATTGCTTAAATAGCCAGAGTAGAGAAGATTAAAACTGGTATGTCTAGAATTGACAACCTTATTACATGAAAATAAAGATTAAACAAAATCCTCTTGCCTAGATTAGATAGAGAATCATTCCATCATTAACCAAATGCCACCTCTAGATTTTTCAATCTTTGTAATATTCCATAGAGGTATATATTCTCCTCAAGATTTCTGATCGAATCCTTCCAATAATAAACTTTCTATGTGTGGTAATCTTCCTTCTTTGGTTTCAATTCAAATCAGCTTTTCAGATCTGATTTTTGGATCACGTTTGATTTCTAGAATTCTTTCCACATTAAAAACCTGCATGAAATTCAGAAGGTCATTATTAAGAATATTAGATTTTTTTTTCATTTTAAACATAAATCACCAATACTTTCCACCAATGTCTTATATATAAGGAATCATCACAAATGAGTACCATAAGACATATAATATGTTAAGTAGACTAAATATAAAGAAAATAAATATATAAAATTATGAATCCATCAATGTCCTTCTTCACCACCTCCCCTAGAGTCATCTTAGGCTATGCATGTCCTTCCCAATCACCTCCCCTAGAGTCATCTTCGGTTTATCGCTAGCTCTTTTGGATCCTTTAATCTGAATCAAATCACTCCTTTGTATTGGAGTATCTAACTGCCTTCGTTGAACATGGCCATACCATATCAAATGACTTCTCGTAGCTTATCATGTATTGGTGCTACTCTCAACAACAACAACAACAATAACAACAAAGCCAAATTCCAACTAAATGGGGTCTGCTACATGGATTCTTGTCTTCCAACCAGCTCTGTTCGATGTCATACTTGAAACAAGGCCTGGGTTATGCATGTCCTTCTTCACCACCTCCCTTAGAGTCATCTTAGGTTTGCCTCTAGCTCTTTTAGATCCTAAAATTTGAATCAAATCACTCCTATGTATTGGAACATCTAACTGCCTTCGTGAACATGGCCATACCATCTCAAATGATTTTCTCGTAGCTTATAATGTATCGACGCTACTCCCATATCAGATCTAATATGATCATTCTTACCTTATTCTTTCTAGTTTTGCCTCACATCCAACTCAACATCCTCATCTCAACTACATTAAGTTTATCTGTATCTAACATTCCGTACATACATCATAGCCAAATGACTGTCCTATAAATTTTTCCTTTAAGTTTTAAATGAATACCCGATCACACAGCACTTCAGATGCATCTCTCCACTTTATTCATCTTGTTTTAATCCTCTGAGAAACATCATCTTCTATATCACTCTCTTTATTTGTGCTTGAGCCTAGGTACCTAAAATAATCACTTTGTTGCATCTTTCTCTCATCAATTTTCACCACCTCATTTATCTATCATTGTGTGACTAAAGTTACACACTATATACTCTGTCTTCGTTATACTTATCTTAAAACCCTTTGATTCCAATATTGATCTTCATAGCTCCAACTTACGGTTAATCCCAGCTTTTGTCTCATACTCCAAAACAATATCATTAGCAAAAAACATGCACCAAGGAACTTCATTTTGAATGTCTCTGGTTAAATCATCCGTAATGAGGGCAAACAGATAAGGGTTTAAGGCTGATCCTTGATGTAACTCAATTGTAATTGGGAATTCACTTGATTCAGTAGCTTCTAGTGGTTGGACCAACATGGGACACTTTGACTAACCAAGCCAAATCAGAACCGGTCCAAACCCAAGCCAACCTTTTGGTCTGGACAGGGTTGGTAGGTATTTAATTTAGTTGAGTTTAGATTAGGAAGATTTCAATTTTAAGTTTCCTTACTTATGGTTTTTATGTTGATTAAAGATTTTATTGTATTAGAGATTTTATTCTAGTAGAGATGTTATTTAGTTATTAATCTTATTTCAATTAGTTAGGAAAGTTTTTCCTTTAAAAGTACATGTAATAGGAGTTTTATTTTTAGAGTTGAACATTGGATAAAATTGAGAGTTTTTCTTCACGGTTGTGAAGTGTGGTTCGGTGACCAGGTTGGTCGATCTTTCTCCCTCCCCTCCTCCTCTCTCCTTCATCTCTGCGATCTGGAACAGCTTTCCTTAGGCTGATTCACCCCTCTTCTTATTTTCCTCTTTCTCGTTTCCCTTTCTATATGCAAAACTCTGTTTCAGTGAAACCCAACAGTCCCATATCGTGTCTGATTATCCCTCATCCCTTTTCCTTCCCTTAATATTTGGTGAGTCAACTCCATTACCTTTGGGTGATCCAATTCCTCGAGCTCCATCTCTAACCATCCACCTTACTACAAGAAACAAACCAGACCTCAAGTCTGGTCTTGAGTTTACCGCCATAATCTATTTCAGTCTTTCATACTTCCTTTTATGGTCGGGTATTGGAGTTGATGAGTGTTGGGTTTAGTTGGGCTGAGTGTAACGACTTGTTCCCTGAAATCTGAGACCAATCGGTGACCAATTGAGCAAGATCTCTCTCTCCAAGCAAATCTGGTTTACCACCTCCATGTTTTGGCTGGAGATTGAAGGCAACCTCAAGTCCAAATCGTGATTGTTTTTATTACTTTTATTTTTTTTCCAGAATTACCCTTGGCTTTATATAGAATTCTGTTTTGTGTTATTTTATTCTCTCCTTCAAAGTTTAGTTCTCACCTTTAATTCTAATTCCAGTTCTATTGTAAGGCCCTGTTTGGCTATCAGATGGTCTCACATCATTGCTGAAATTACAGTTTTGCCATTATTCCTTTAAGTTGGGATATTTATTATTTGGATGGGCCCATTAGTGGCCCAATTAGGGTTTTCCAACCCGGGTCCCGCATCAATACCTTGACCCCCATAATTCTCACAGTAGTCACCACATTATAATGCATATCCTTGACTATGTCTACATACTTGCTTGAAACATTTTTCTTCTCTAGTACTTGCCAGATTAACTCTCTAGAGACTCTGTCATAAGTTTTTCTAGGTTAGTAACAACCATATGGAGGTCTTTCTTGCCTTATCTAAATATTTTCATTAGTTTCTTAAGCAAGTAAACAGCTTCTGTCGTGGATCTACCTGGCATAAAACCAAACTAGTTCTCTGTAATAGTAGTTTTTTTGTCTCATGCGAGTTTCAATAACTCTATCCCATAGTTTCATAGTATGACTCATTAGTTTTATACCCAAGGAATCAAGTATCGACACGATACGGGGAATATCAGCCGATAGGTATTGGTATCGACAGTAGTCGATAAGGTATAGCTCAATTCGTATCTCGATTTTTAAAAAAAATATTGTATCGAAGTGTATCGATCGTATCGGTTCGATACGGCTCGATACAGATCGATACCCTCGATATAGAACGATACCCTCCGATACGGCAAAAATGAACATTTAAAAAAATTGGAAAACATAAAGAAACGTATCGACTTGTATCTGTCAGTATCGACTTGCATCGGTCCGATACAGATCAATACTTGTTGATACATGTCGATACAATAGAAATCAGAAGAAATCATTGGCGATACAAGTCTATTGTGAAGATTTAGAAGAAGAATCATAAGAAGAATCAAAAGAAAAATCAGAATCAGAAGAAGAAGAAGAAGAATCAGAAAGAAGAAATAAAAGAAAAATCAGAATCAGAAGAAGGAGACGAAGAAGAAGAAGAAGAAATAAAAGAAAAATCAGAATCAGAAGAAGAAGAAGAAGAAGAAGAAGAAGAAGAAGAATCAAAAGAAAAATCAGAATCAAAAGAAGAAGAAGAAGAAGAAGAAGAAGAAGAAGACATACCTTTTACGGAAGCAGCTGTGTTGATCGATGTCCTCTTTCGTTGAGTCCGGCGGAGAAACAGATCCTCATCGTTGAGTCTGGTGGAGAAAATAATCCTTCACAAGGCCCTCTTTCTTCTTCTGAACTGTCCCTGATATTTTGATGACGACATACCTGTCTCTCATATTTTGTTTGATATTTTGTTTAATGTGATATAATGTATCTGCATGTAAGTTAATAATGTATACAATCCAAAAACAAGTCATCATTTTCTTTTGATATGCAAACTGCTCCAATACATGATAGCGTATTGAAAATATATACACCACCTAATGAAAACAAAAGAAAAAGTATTGAAAATATATACACCACCCAATAAAAACAAAAGAAAAAGTATTGAAAATATATACACCACCAAATGAAAACAAAAGAAATAATATAAATTACATAAAAAAATAAGCACTTAAACACACTTACTCCTAGACTGTTCAAATCGACACCATCCGAATAACTAAAGACTCAAAACATAGCTCCAAACTCGACAAACTTAATATAAAAAACATTTTTCTTTTCTATATTGTTTATTTATAGTGTTTTTATGTTTTAAAATTGTGTTTTCTAGGTTCCCTCATCATTTATACGCGTATTATGCCCCGTATCCATGCGTATCCATGCGTATCCATCGTATCCACTATATGATACCATACGTCTCTTAATTTTAGCTGACCGATACGGTACCAATACACGATACTTAATTCTTTATTTATACCTTTGTAGTTATTTCAGCTCTGAATATAACGTTTCTTTTTATAAATCGGAACTACAATGCTTCTCCTCCATTCATCTAGCATTTTCTTTGTGCTCATAATTTTATTGAATAGCTTAGTTAGCCAAGATAATCCATAGATTCTTAGGCTATTCCAAACTTCTATAGGGACCTCATCTGGGCATGATGCTTTATCGACATTCATCTTCCTTAAAGCTTCATTTACTTTTGTCACCCTAGACTATACAAATAATCGTTTCATATATCTTTAATGTTTTCATCCCTTACTAGTTCTGGGTAATGTAGTCTTTTGGGACACTATTACTCGAAGTGTCTTCATTCTGTAGACTCTACAAATAATCGTTCCATCTCTTTTTAATGTCTTCATCCCTTACTAGAACTGTATCATTTGCACTTTTAGTACTTTAACATGGTTTAAATCTCTATTCTTTTTTTCCCTCATCTTAGTTATTTTATAGATAGCTTTCTCTCTTTTGTGTTCAGATTGTTATAAAGATCGTTATATTTCTTCGCCTTTACTTTTCCCACAATCTTTTTGGCTTTAGTTTCTAGCAAGCCTATACCTTTTTAGATCCTCTGTATTCTTAGTCTTTTGTCATGTATTTAAACTGATTTTCTTAGTTTTAATGGCTACTTAAACCTCATCATCCCACCACCAAGACTCTCTAGGGGAATGACGTTTTCCTTTTGATACACTTAGGACATCTTTAGCAATTTTCTTAATACAAGCAGTCATCTAGTTCCACATTGTATTAATGTCTCCCTTAGAGTTCCACTTTCCTTGTTTAATCACATTATCAGTAAAAGCTTTCGAGGTTTCTCCTTTTAAGCTCTACCACCTTATCTTAGGCAAAAAACTTGACCTTTTTTATGATTTGGCATAGTGAGAGACATATCCATGACCAGTAATTTGTGTTGAGTGGTTAGACTCTCCCCTGGTATAACTTTACAGTCCTTGCATACTATTGGACCTTCTAGTTAGAAAGAAATCTGTTTAGTTACTATAATGCCCACTTTTGAAATTAAGAATCAATCGTTGATCACATCAGATCGTATGGAATCTTCGTTCAATAAGCTCATCTTAGTTGTTGAATAATGGGTGGTAAAGTAAGAAGACGAGCCACCAATGAAGGAATACAAAGTTGCTCCAAATATCATTGACGAACGTCACGAAGCACCCAGGGAGGATCCTAAACTGGATCTTTTGATTGGATCAGCCGAATTTGTGCTTCCATGTGGCAATTTCAACAATGGATTCCTAGTTGTAGATTTTGTACTGTTGGATTGTGGCTTGATCAATGATTTTGCTGGGTTGATGGTGAATGTTGATTGTGCGCCAGTCGCCGAGGATCCTTCCATTCTATAAAACATGAGGATGAATTTTTTTGAACTAGAGGGTATTAATGTAGGGCCCAATTTAAGGCCCGATTTTAATTTGGTCAGGATTTAGTACTAGGTTGTGTTGGGTTTTTATTTTTGGGTTTATTCTTTGTAACGGGCTTAATTATAAGGCCCAAGAGTAGAGGTCATGGTTCTAAATCTTGGTATTGACCCTGGTTGAAGCGAAACTAGGGGTCGATACTTAACTGTTCTAAAACTCAATTTGCCACACTATTTCGGCTGAAA
Source organism: Protea cynaroides (assembly GCA_028583415.1). Taxonomy (NCBI): domain Eukaryota; kingdom Viridiplantae; phylum Streptophyta; class Magnoliopsida; order Proteales; family Proteaceae; genus Protea; species Protea cynaroides. The sequence goes on along the minus strand of CM053272.1, from coordinate 13,838,108 downwards.
GCACTGTTTCTGTCGAAACCCGGTCAAACTATGTTATAAAGTACTAGGTTTTGATCGGAACTTGTTAGGTTTTGACAGAGTTTTGGCATAGAGGAAGGGTTTCAACAGAGTTTTGACCAAAATCTTAAGGACAACACTTATTTATGCCTAATATTATTTAAGTAAATGATTTTTTTATTATTACATTTACTTAAGATATTATTCATAAATAAGCTAATACCCTTGAATCCAATAAAAATAGTCTAAAATTCAAATTCCAAAAGGATAAGAAATTAACTATCTAGTTCAAGAACAAAAATCGCATTTCTAGTTGCGGGGGTATTTTTAACTTTCAAATGAAGGCCTTTCTCTGATCTAAGAAATAAGTCCTGATCTAAGAAATAAGTCTTATTATAATTAAACATCACTAAAACTATAAGTGTGCCAAAATAATCTTTTGTTTTGATGTCCAAAAATTTATTTTCATTCATGTGACTTTAAAAAGTATTGGGGTACTCCAAACAAGGTTTGACCACAGCGCTACTCCTTCAATATTATTTGGATTTAAACAATCTCAAATTTGTTGGAAAACAATATCAAATTTTGGTTTGAATATGACTCTTCCGTATTAGCTGGTTGATGGGGAAATATTTTGGACTGTTTAGACTTTGTTTTTGTATCAGTTTTATAAATATTGTAAAGCTCTAACAGCCTAAGAACTAATCTGATGAATGGATTAAGAATTAGTTTAGCTTGTTATTGAGATAGAAATTGGTGTCTCTTCTCTATCTCCCTCACCCACGAATCTGGTTTGGGCCTTTTTTTTTCTTCTCTTTCTCTCTCCCTGCGGCTTCTCTCTCATAATTGTGCTGAATTCACTTTTTCCTTCTTACCCACGATCTGCATCATGTTGTTCCCAAGAGATGGAACAAATAGCTATAAGACTGGGGCTTCCTGTAAATGGATTATTTTGAATTTGTAAAGCGTATTGTTCACAATCTTCTACCCTGTTCTCTGTTTGGAAAAGCGGAGGCCTTTCCAGGTTCCTGGCATGAACATTTGTCCAGTGGATGCGGGAAAGGTTAGTTGCCTAAGCCTTTATTGTAAAAGAATCTTTTTGGGTGGGATCTTCTCTGTTTTCAGGTACCGATGACTTGGGTGCTCCAAAGTGGAGAAAAACCTCTGTACTGTATTAAGGCATTTGAAAATTAGAGTTCATTCTCAACATTTTAAATTTGTACATATTGAAGATTATCGATTCTAGGATCTTGGGTAAATATGCACTGTGGGGGACAATATGTTTGATATTGACTTATGTGTACCACGACAGGGTGAGTGTCCCTGTTGTGCATGATTTATTCTTCTTGTTTTCTTAGTTCCTATTTTCTAAGGTAGTCTATCCTCCTAGTTCAATAGTCTTTCTAGTTTCTATTAATATATTTGTTGTACTTTCCTTAGAATCTGGGACTCCAAGTTACTATAGAATTCCCTTTACTTTGTAATTCCATATTCTAGATTTTATTAATAAGATAGGGGTAGAGAGGATTTGATTATGATTGACTACTTTAGAAGTAATAGACACCTCTTCTTCTCCATTTTCCATCTTCTCTCTTTGCTCTCGGTTCTCCATCTCTATGATTGCTGAGTTATTTTTTTTCCTGATATTGCTACAATAAACAAAAGCACTTAGATAGTGATCTGGATTGGGTTGCCCTGTGTTCTGTTTTCCTGTCTGCATTTGTTGTGGGGTTCACAGATTCCACTTGTAACTGGGCTCTTTTGTTGTTCCAACTTTCAAAAAATTCTACATTTTTAATTGAAGTGTGGCAAAAGGATTTATTTTTGTGTGTGGAAAAGTGACAGTGCCCTCTTCAGTGGTTAACTACACTGAAGATTCCTTTGTCACAGGTGACTTCAATTTTTATATCGGTGACTCTTCCAGTAAAGTTGTTAAGTGAAGGCATATGAGTATCCTGGGAAACTTTTGTTTTGCACCCTGGGCGGTCTAATGAATGGTATGAACATGAAAACTCTATTCTATTACTATTTGGCCATTTGGTTCATGTAATGGCTTATGAATTTGGTAGTTAAAATTCTGCCTTCTTAAGACACTTTATGCTAAATGTGATAGCTGAGTGGTGTGATTTCAACCACATTTGGCAGAATTTGTGCTTTCCTTAGAAAGTCTCTCTAATGGATTTCTTTGGTGATGTTTGGTACATTTTAATCTTTACTGCAGGTTTTTACAATGCAGTTGGTGTCAAATTATGGTCAAACCGAAGATGTTGCAGAAACAGAACCCATTCTTAATCAATCTGACATTGTATCTACATCCAAGGAATCTCCTTCTTCAGGTGAAAATGAAATCAGACTAGTGGTTGGTGATTGTTCTGCAGCTGATGATGATCGGGCGAGTCTTAATGCTGATGAACATTGTAATCTAGTGAACCCAGACCAGCCACAATGTCGGATTTGTCTTGATAATGGAGGTCCTTACTACCCACTGTGATCGGTATCTTTTTTCCCCCACATGTGTGCCATCTCTAGTCAAGATGGTGCATCTTGTTTCTTTAAAGAGTACACTGTCTGGCATGACTTAGGGAACTTGTGGGTGATGTCAGTTGCATGAATTTTGAAAAACAGAGAAAGATAAAAAGAAAAGATTATTTTGCATGAAATTAGTCTCTATTTAAGAGGTTGTATTGAAGTTGTCATCTTTCAATGCATAGGTGAAGATCTGATAGCACCCTGCTATTGCAGAGGAACACAGAAGTATGTTCACCGATCATGTCTTGATCATTGGAGATCAACTAAGGTAAAACTAGATAATTCTTGCACGTCGCTGATTTTCTAGAAACTGGCAATGTAGTAAGGGTACCTCATGCACATAGACATTGACTTTCTGATTACTTAGATTGTAGTTATGCATATATCATTTAGATGCTTGTCCTTTACTTTAAGCATGCAGACTTAATTTTTTGGTATATTAACAGCAGATTATTGTTATTGTTATTTTTCTATTTGGATACGTTCAGTAGAATTTGTGTTGGATATTATTAAATTAAAGCTTTGTTTGTATAGTATAAAATAATGAAATTATTTTCCAGAATTTAGTCATTCTGTGACAACTAGATGGGTTTAGGCCTATCTAACATTCTTGATGAACTTGGCGCTTATCTAACATCCTTGATGAATGGTGCTTATCTTACATTCTTGATTTATTTGAATCTGAGAACTTATACAAGATATTTTCCTGGAATCCGACTCATAATTTATAAAAATATCATTTTCCACAAGATTAGTATTCTAAAACATTTTGGCTTCTAAATTTAGTCTTGTCCATAGATCTGATAATGCATCCAGTATATTATAACACCTATTTTCGGAATTTTTTTCAATATTTTAAATTCAAACAAGGTCTTTGGAGGATCCAAGTTCCTTGTCATTGTAAATCAGTGGATGGGAGATTGCTGAGAAAGTCATGATCTGTGCTTTTTATTAGATGGATAGGGCTGTAATCAGAGCTGAACAAACCGGATATAGGCATTTCTTAAGGTGTTGGGTTACTGACTTACTTAGATCTACTTTTTTGAGACTTTTTTTTGGGTGAATAATACATTTATTAGAAACCTAAAAGAAATACAAGCTTTTGAACCCAAAGGCCCAGGAGGCTCAAACAAGAAATACAGTAACAAGGAAAAGGGCTAAATCACCTATCCACATATCAGATGGGCAGGTCCCAAGCAGAAATGATAAAGCTATTTCTAGAAGAAACAGGTAAGGCCACGAATCTTTTGGTGTTGACTATCAGAGGTTGAGCTTATTGTACTTGTCATCTTTGGCAACATAGAAGCTATCAACTTGAAATTTATATTCTTGTTCATTGACATTATTGCATAAGCATCTTGTCATTAATATATTTTGTCCAGGGAAATGAAAATGTAAATTAAATTACTTATAAAAAAATGTAAATTAATTCCTAAACTGCTATGTTGTTTCATCCAGGAGGGCTTTGCTTTTTCCCACTGTACGGAGTGCAGAGCGGTATTTATATTACGAGCAAATGTGCCACCAGACCGCTGGTGGTTGAGATTGAAATTTCAACTTCTTGTCGTTAGGGACCATGCTTTCATTTTTTTTGTTGTTCAGTTGGTAAGATCGTTAACTATCTTATATCATATTGTTGTTTTAGTTCTTCTGCTATAAATGCATTTGAAGCTTTTTTTCGTAGAGTACTGTCAATATAAATCATGGTTTCTGTAGAATTTGGAAAAGAATGGAAGAGATTATTATCTCTCCCTCTCAATCTCTTATTTATAATGAATAACTTAAAGAAAGATTACAAAACTACCCTTATTCTAATAAGGGAGAATAAAAGACATAACAGGAAATAAATAAATAAATAAGAAAATTACATCAATACCCACTCCTAGTTGGCGGTTACTATCAACTAGGAATTACGACACTCCCCCTCAAGTTGGTGCATATATATCATGCATACCCAACTTGGACAATATAATGTGAAATGATTTCCCAGGTAACCCTTTCGTGAAAATGTCTGCCAGTTGATCTTCTAATCGGACATATGGAATCTGAATCTGACCACTTTCTAGTTTCTCTTTGATGATGTGACGGTTAATCTCAACATGCTTGGTCTTATTATGCTGAACCGGATCATGAGCAAAGCTGATGGCAGCCTTATTGTCACAAAATAAAGTCATGGTTAAAGGACTTTTAACTTTCAAGTCCTCAAGTAGACCCTTCAACCACAAGAGTTCACATATTCCCTGAGCCATTGCCATTGCTCGGAACTCTGCTTATGCACTGGAACGAGCCACTGCATTTTGTTTCTTGCTATGCCAAGTAACCAGATTTCCACCCACAAATGTACAATATCCTGTGATTGATTTTCGGTTTGGACTACTAGCCCAATCAGCATCAGTATATGCCTCCACCTGAAGATGATCATGTGGTGAGAGAAGAATCCCTTTTCCTGGAGTAGCCTTTATGTAATGAAGAATCCTATAGATTGCTATAAGGATCATGCATGAATTGGCTCACAAAACTTACTGCAAATGCGATATCAAGTCTGGTATGTGACAGGTATATCAACCTCCCAACTAATCATTGGTACCTTCCTTTATCTGTCAGAGTTCCTTCTTTTTCCTTGAGCTTTGCATTGGAGTCCAGAGGAGTATCACATGGGCGGGCGACACCCTAATAATCCTGTCTCTGAGAGGAGATCAAGAACATACTTTTTTTGAGAAAGAAAGATGCCCTTTGTAGAACGAGCAACCTCTATCCCAATAAAGTACCTGAGCTTTCTGAGATCCTTAATTTCAAACTCTTTTTCCAAAAACAGCTTCAATTTTCTTATTTCATCATCATTGTTTCCAGTAACAACAATATCATTTATATATACAAGAAGTGCCGTGAAGCTTCCTAAAGCATGCTTGATAAACAAAGTATGATCAGCATTACTTTGAATATATCCAAATACTATCATAGTTTTGTGAAACTGTCCAAACCATGCTCTAGGAGATTGCTTAAGACCATAAAGGGAGCGTTTCAGCTTGCATACCTTCCTTTCAGTGTTGCATTTGTAAAACCAGGTAGACAATCTATATAGACTTCCTCTCTGAGTTCCCTGTGAAGGAAGGCATTCTTCACATCGAGTTGTTGTAAATCCCAATTGTGATGCACAACACATGCCAAAAGAATCCTGACTGTGGTCATCTTGGCTACTGGAGCGAAGATTTCTTGGTAATCTATCCCATATGTCTGGGTGAATCCACGAGCAACCAGCCTTGCCTTATATCGATCAACTGTATCATCACTTCTCTGCTTGACCGTGTAGACCCACTTGCACCCTATTGGTCTCTTACCAGGTGGAAGAGAAACAAGATCCCACGTATCATTCTTCTTCTAGGCTTGTATTTCTTCCATCATTGCAACTTTCCATCATTCATCTGTAATTGCATCTTGCCATTTATGTGGAATAAATACAGAGGAAAGAGAAGACACAAAAGCACAAAAATTAGGAGATAAAGAAGTATATGACACAAATTAGAAATTGGGTGAGTGGTGCAAGACCTAGACACCTAGTACCTTTACGAAGGGCAATAGGGACGTCAGACTCAAAGGAAGGAACATCCTTACGGGGTGATAGTTCAGTCTCTAGATCCAAGGTAGATGAAGGGACATGTGTATTTGCTTTGATGGTAGTGGTCCTTCCTTGCTTGCTTCTGGAACGGTTGCGGCTGTAAACTTGCAAAGGTCTAGGACTGGTAGGGATTGAAACAGGTGAAGGAGGTGCATCTGTCTCAACCGAACTTGGGGTGGTAGCATCAGTCCCAACAGAAATTGGTTCTCCCCTTGGAATTGAGATTGGGACACTAACACTAATGGGAGCTTCCTCTGGCACATCTTCAAACATAGGTATGTCAGTACTATCTTGCTCCTCCTGAAGATGGGACGGGTAGTACATCTGATGTTCATGGAAGATAACATCTCTGGTAATATAGGTCTTCTACGTAGGAGGATGGTAGCACTTATAACCTTTTTGTGTTGCAGGATAACCAATGAAAATACACCAGAGTCCCCTAGGATCAAGTTTGCTAGGAGATTGGTGATTGTGAGCATAACAGACACAACCAAAAACCTTCGGCGGTAGCATAAATGAAGTAGAGCCAAGTAGGAGGTCCAAAGGAGCTTTGTTGTCGAGGATGCGTAATGGAAGCCGATTGATAAGTGAGGCAGCAGTAAGAATAGCATCACTCCAAAAACAAGCTGGAACACGGCCATTGAACATAAGGGCTTTGGCTGTCTCCAGAAGGTAGCGATTTTTCCTCTTAACCACTCCGTTTTGAGTAGGAGTGGCAACACAGTTTGTTTGATGAATGATGCCATGTTCAGATAAATAGTGTTGAAACGTTTCATCAAGGAATTCCTTCCCATTGTCACTTCGAAGGACCTTCAACTGAGCGTGGAATTGGGTCTTGATCATGTTGTGAAATTGGCAGAAGCATTGAAACACATCACTCTTATTATGCATAAGATATACCCAAGTAGTCCATGAATAACAATCAATAAAAGTTACAAACCATCAATGTCCAGAAATAGAGGGAGTCCAAGAAGGTCCCCAAACATCAGAGTGCACCAAGTCAAAAGACACACTACTACTTTTATTAAAAGAAGGGGAATAGGTAGTTTGAGCCTGTTTAGCCAAAATACAGGCTTCGCATAATAACTCGTTTTGATTACAATGTTTAAATAAAGAAGGAATCAATTGGGATAAAACTACTGGAGATGGGTGACTAAGGCGCTTGTGCCATTGTTGGAGGGTGCTGACGGCTATGGAAAGTTGCTGTGGTGTAAGCTGTGGTGAAGGTAAAGATGATGTGTATGCTGAAGGACCGTCGTCAAACAAGTTGAGACCACTATGCAATCTACCATGTCCAATCGTCTTCCTGTTCATCAGATCCTGAATTACACATGAGGAAGGAAAGAAGGTTACTTTACAATTCAAGGATTTTGTAAGACTACTAATAGATAACAAATTGGTAGAAAACTAGGAACATGGAGAACAGACTGTAAAGTAAGACTAGGGGTGCAACGAATGTATCCCTTTCCAGAGATAGGAGAGAGGGATCCTTCTGCCACTCGGACTGTATCTTTCCTAGAAGAGGGAGAGTACAGATGAAAGGAACTAGTTGAACTTGTCATGTGATCAGTGGCTCCAGTGTCTATAACCCAGGGGCTAGGAACAGAGGAAGCACAGTGACCCTCATGAGAAATACCTGACTGGACAAAATATGAACCTGGTGTGACAAATGACGATTTAGCTACAGTAGATGGCTGGAGAAGATTTTTGAGGGCCTGAAGTTCTTCTGTGGACAACATAGGTTGAGGTCCAGTAGGGTTGCAAGTTTCAGTCTGATTTGCCTATGGTGCTTTGAAGTTCTTGGATCTCTACCGTCCTCTGTCATGCCTCTTGGTCTCAAAATCTACTGGTTTGCCATGTAATTTCTAGCAAGTATCTTTCGTATGGCGTTCTTTCCCACAATATTCACACTGGACTGGTTTATTACTGTAGGGGCACCTGGCTGAGTGAGAGCACCTGGTTGAGTGGTTTGGAGAGCTGACTTTTCTACATGAAGTGGGGGCATCATAGAGGTACGGCGCATATCTTCAGATTGAACCCAGGCATAAGCCTGTTCTAGAGAAGGAAGAGGCTCTCTACTGAGGATTTGAGATCGATTCTGATCAAATTCCACATTCAAACCAGTCAAAAAATTGTATACCCGCAGTTTATACTTTGCAAGCTTCATTGCGGATGCATCAGCAGCAGACTTAGCAGTGAAAGTTTCATAATATTCGAGTTCTTGCCACAAGCTACGAAGTTCAGAGTAGTATTGGGAAACAGTAACATCCCGTTGCTTTGTAGCACCATTCTTCACATGAAGGTCATAAATCAGTGCATAATTTGCAACCTGTGAATAAGTCTCCTTTGCAGCCTTCCAAATCTCTGTAGCATCAGGTAACAGAACATACCCTTGTCCAATTTTGGGATCCATAGAACTAATCAAATAGGCCATCACAATAGAGTTCTTAGATGCCCACTTGTCATATAATTTATCTGTTAGAGCAGGTGCCTTCTTCTGACCATTGAGATAACCCAAAAGTCCTCTAGCAGATATTGCCATGTGTGCCGTCTTAGACCACATTAAATAGCTTGTCCCATCCAACTTGATTGGGTTAAGTGGAATAGAGGTTCTCCATATTAGGGGAAACGACTTCAGAGGAGTCAGCCATGAAAATAAGTACTCAACAAAGTAAAATACTTGTATCTGAGATGCTGTGTATCAATCTAATGGAAACGAGTTACACAGATACAACAATTTTCGATCTTCAAATTGGTATGGAAGATTCGAGGTTGGCTATCAAGGTGATCTCTTCAAAGTACATCCCTTCAATAGGGATACACGGCAACACATAAAAAACTGGTATAAACTGTTTTAGTTCATAGGGAAAGAATAAGGATGATTCTGGTTAGAAAATTCTGGCGGCAGGATTTAGTGCATAGGGTAAAATCTGATTAGAAAATTCTGGCGGCAGGATTTATGGATTGTAAAAGTAATGGCGGTAAACAAGGGAAAAACTGGGAATGGATTTATGGATTTTGACCAGGCTGTAGCAGGGTTTATGGATGGCGGTGATTAGGAGAAGGATGATTAGGTGATAGGGTATGGCGGTAATGGGTTCTGGTTAAGTCGAAGGGCTTATAGGGTCTGGTGAAGGGACCAGCAGGGATGTTTGTCAATGGCGGCAGGTTCTGTTGATGGCGGCAGGGTATGGAGAGGAAGGTCGATGGCGGTACAGGTTATGGTTGATGTCGGCAGTTTGTCCTTTGAAGAATAAACAACCAAGAAGAAAAGAAGAGAAGAGGGGAGAGGAGAGAGAAGACGGAAGCCTAGATAGTCTCTGATATGTAGAATTTGGAAAATAATGGAAGAGCTCCCTCTCAATGTCTTATTTATAATTAATAACTTAAAGAAATATTACAAAACTACCCTTATTCTAATTAGGGAGAATAAAAGACATAACAGGAAATAAATAAATAAATAAGAAAATTACATCAATACCCACTCCTAGTTGGCAGTAACTACCAACTAGAATTACGACAGTTTCAAGTATTGGAATCGGATAGGCTGATCTACTGGTCCATATTTTTCTGGTGGAACCAATACGATATTGAAACTGGATCAGATGGTCTGTGCTGGCCATTGCAACCTTCGTTTATGGCATTTTAATTCCCTCTGGCAGGTTTTTCTAGCTGCTTTTCATTTCCCAGTCCAAAACAATCACTCCCTTATGCCCTTGGTTTTCCTTTCTTTTCCCTCCTTTCTTTAATTCCTTCTTTTGATTTCTCTGCCTTGCTGGTTGGAGGTTGGTAAATCAGATGGCTTACACAGTTGAGTCCGGATCAAGATTGGCATGATGAAATTTTGTTGCACAGTGGTAAATTATATTGGGTCAAATTATAACTTTAAGTTATAACTGAATTACCTTTATGTGATACTGTAGAACATTGATTTTGGTAAATTCGTCTGTGGCTCAGGTCCATATATAATTGGAGTTGGGAATTGGGATTTCTATCAAACTTATCTAAGCATTTCTGTTCTTCAGGGGGAAATAATTTATAAATCTGTGTTAAATCGTGTCAAAAAGATAATATTTTGTTATTTCCATTTCCTGTATCTTTTATGCATGTTATAGTTGTAAATTTTTCAGTTCCCCTAGCTTCATGTTCTGTGGATAGCAGTTAAAACAAGCATTATATCATTATCAACAATAACCAGTAGCAATGGAATAAATCTTATTTATAGACACTGCTCCTCTTCCTTTTATTACATATTTGGTGATTTAATGGTTGTTGTTAGTCATGGAAGTTGACCTTTCTTAGGTTAGTAACTACCTCTCCGGTCTCCAGAGGTACATCATAGGGCCGATTATTGGGGCAAAACATTTACTTGAAATGTAAATAAGTTCTGATTGTTTCAACTGGTTGAGCTCATAGTATAAAATCTCGAGTCTCGAGGTCGTCTCGACCTGAGACAAGCTGAGATTTCCGAGATCTCGGTGAGAACATGCTGAAACCATGGTTTAATCATACAAATTCATTTGTTCCTTGTTTGGTTCCCAAGACAAGCTAGGAACCCTATGGTTGGTTCCTGAAGGTTTTAACTAAGCAATAGGCTAACAGTAGCTAAACCGGCTATAGGTGCCGCCGGTTTTATCTACCGACTAGGCCTTATGCTCATTGGGAACCTTCTGCGAGTGAGCCGGCCGGCCAAGTGGTTGGTTGTGCCACTGGCTCTATGCCTCCGGTTCCCTAAAGGCCTAAGCCGGCCCTGAGAGTTGAGCCGGTGGAACTTACCCGGCGGAAGGTGCAACCGATTATTCCACCGGCTGAGCTCAACCAATAATATTTCTAAGGTAAGGGTCTAGCGGAGGATGCGAGCCCCGCCAGCTCCATCCACCGACCAGACCATATTAGGTTTACTAACTGGAGCCGTGGGCAAGGGCCTTGCCCTATCTGCAGGCTCGGGTCCACCAGCTAAGTCTGAGAATGCAGACTCAGCGGGGAAGAAGAAGTGGGAAGCTTGGGTTTGCTTCCCCAACTTCAACCATACATGAATAAATGGTGGGGAACATATTCCCCACCCTTGGTAGTCTTATTACAATAAATAACACCTCCATTGGAGGTGTGGGGTAACTTATACCGATTTTAGGGTTTAACCTTGGCCTCCATTAATGGTGGCCAAGCACCACTATCCATGATGGCCATTACTACTCATATCAAGGAGGGGTGAAGTTGGAGCACCTACTTGGAATGAGTGGAGTCCTTGAGTTCCAAGCTTCTTCCAAAGCTCTCAAGGCACACACTCTCACCCCCCTCAATTTCAGCAAGAGAGATTAATGAAGGCCTTGGGTTTATATTTATAGACCAGAGGAGGGAGAGTGTGAGCCACGAAATAAAGCTGGTGGCAAGGAGCCAGTTGTGCCGCCGGCAGGGCATAAACCCAACCCTGGTTTTAATTCAGTGAGCCCCATGCACTGGGATGCATAGTGAGTTCACCTAAAGTCCACTAATATGTTGAAGGCCCAGTCAAAAACCCCTTGTCTATGGCTTAGGTGTATCCATCGAGCTTGCGTCGGGTATATCCGATGTCGGAGTGGGAAGACCCGGCAGTAAAAATCCGGGTTGGTAAGGGATTTCAGGTGCGGGTCTTACATGGTTCCAGTCTGAGAATGACTAGGATCCATGGGGGAACCATATGCACTAGGAACCATGCGGTAACCATTATATGAGCTGTACTTCGACTCAGTACTTGTGTTAAATGTCCTATATGTAGGAGGGGGATAATATGGGGCCCTCCATTGCCCAATGCCATGTCAACTGGCTACTGCCTCGGTACTCTTGTCAAATATCCCGTATGATCCGGGAAAGGGATAAGCTGGGGCACACCACTACTTGATGCCATGTCCACTGGTATCACTACGATCACCAATAGACATTGCTCCAATGCCGAAAGACAAATTATCAACCTCAGGCACAAACTCAATATAGTCCTCTGACTCCTCTTCCTCTGAAGGCTGAAAACTGTGACGAGACCCACTTGTATACCCAGTCCTAGCCCTTGATGAAGATGAGCGCCCACCGTGGTCTGTATCCTGTGTGGCGTGAGTATACTGGGGTATACTGGGTTTCGCCGGTGAATCTATTAATGGGTATAGTCGGTCTAGGATAAGACTCTCGCTCATTATGGATAGCGTGCTACTCATATGTGGCCCCACCACCACCACCACCACCACTACCACCACCACCACCATCGCGATGATCACTATCGAAAGCTGACCAACCAGACTCATCAACTGCATCATCACCTCAAGTGCCTGTGCCACTGCCAGCTGGGGAGTCAAACGTTTGAGGCGACTGTATGTGTACGTGACCTTCGTCTAAGGATAAAGACTGCTCGACATCACCCCTAATCTAATTAGCCAAACTGGGGTCTGGCCTTCTACACTAGACTCATCCATCACTGGTACTGCTCTGTCCCACACCTACTCCACTAAGGGATCCTCCTCATCTAACTTTAGTTGGAAGATATCAGCAAGCTCGATCGGGGTTTGATCATTTTCTTGTGATCGGCGTGTGCTCTGTATCCTCAGTCTCATGTTGTAATGCTCATACACTGAGTCATTGAGCCGTTCAGAGTCCAATCTATTCCGACTCTTGGAATGTATGAGGGAAAAGGGATTCCAGTTTTGCTCACATCCAGATGTGGAACATGTCTGAGATAAGACTTTGATTGCTATTTTCCTCAACTCAGATGTATCCTTGCCATACAACACCCATAGTTCGAAACCTCGGTTATTGAGGGTGTCTTGACCCTTGAGAAAACCGAGATCTCGACGAGATCCTGCCGAAACTCCAAAAGGGTAAAAATGGGAGTTTCGGCATGTTTTTGATGTTTTAAGGCCATTTTAAAGCTATATACTACAGGAAAATACTAATTTAACATATATAAACACATTTGAAGCATAAAAACTAATCACATAGTGGCAAGAACAGGTGGAATCCTAGCAAAGATGCAAGTTGGAGAAGAAGAGTAGAGTAAACAAGATGAAAACAACAGGTTTTGAAAAGGATAAATGAGTCTTGGTCGAAATTTCGACCGAGACTGGGCTTTTATATAAAAAAAACAGTCAAAACTGGTCAAAACCAGTTGAGACTGGTCGAGACCAGTCGAGATCTGGTCGAGATGGTCGAGATCAGGTCGAGATGGTCGAGACACCGTATCGAGGTGAGATCTCGTCTTGAGACCCTCGAGATCTTCTAGAATTCAAGATCTCGCCGAGATTTTGAACACTGACAACACCCACCATTCAGTTGCACAATAAGAACACATTTTAATGATATATCTCATTCTCATGTACTACTAAAGTATAATACACCATACATATTAAATAAGCAACATTACTTGCAAATTGCAATTTCCATAATTCCATACCAGGATCAGTACTTTTTTGGCCAGCCACTGCGGTGGAATTTCCAAAACTCCCAAGGCCATCTCTGAATGTTTTAATCTACACCCATTTGAAAACTTATAAAAATTAGCCATTCAAATATTTCAGCTATTAAACCATAAAACTCACCTCTAAGTTGACAAGTGATTGTACAGTCAAACTTGGCTTTAATTTTGCCACAACAGTTTTGACCGCATTGATAAGGTTAGAATTCAACCCAAGTAAATTTGAATATTGATATTTGAGGTTCAAATAGTATGCTGCAAAATGTTAGTCACATAATTAAAATCTAGTACTAAGTACTAACTAATAATTTATGCGAATATAAGTTGAACTAAATTAAAAACATTATCAAATATACTCACCAGCCTTATGCAATGGATGCATTAGTTGACTCTCCCATCGATCTTTGGTAATCTTGATGAAATTTTTGCTACCACGTGATAGCACAGCATGAACACGATTCTTTAACATATCGATGGCAGCATATAAAAGTGGCATAGTGGGCTTGAATGATGTATCCACCAATCTTAGCACCTTCACCACTGGTTCCAAAACCTTTACTATGTCCTTCAAAAACTCATCTGAAGCTATGGTAGACTGTGCTTGCACTCCATTAGGGGAATTGAACTCCCTCTGACGGAACCCATCCTTAGATGCAAATATTGATTTGAGGCGGCCTACCATCTTTTCCTCAAAACTCTTCAATTCTATATAGTTTGTGGCAAATTTAGTGACGTCAAGTTTGACAAAGTCCCGTCCATACTTCTCCCTAAACAAGTTCAATGAATAACCATGGTTGTATACAAATGTAGTCACTTGTCTAGCTTATTCAACCATAGGTTTTACTTTGGGTAGCTTGCCCATATCCTTTAACATAAGATCAATGCAATGGGCAGCACATGGAGTCTAGAAGAGACTGTACTTACTTTTAGCCATTATCATCTCCCTTGCCTTCTTGTAATTATTTCTGTTGTCCGTCACAATCTCGACAACATTTTGAGCCCTAACTTCATCCACTACTTTCTTCCATAAATATAACCAGCATCTTTCTTTTCAGCAGATGCATCTACAGACCTAAGGAAGACTGTCCTCCCATTACAGTAGACCATGAAATTGATGATAGACTTTCTGGTGGGACCAGTCCAACCATCACACATGATGGTCACCTCATATACACTCCACAACTTCTTTAAATTGTTTATCCAATCTTATAATTCTTTCTTCTGTTTAGGCAGTTACACATTCATGATTTCACATGTAGTGGGGCCTTTAACCCCAAAACCGATCTTAGCAACTGCATCAAGCATGGTCTAATAGTATGGGCTTATATCTTGTGCTGGGATGACATGATATAACATCTACCTAGAAAAGGCATCCCCAATCCTTGTTTTGCATTCTACCACATTGACTTTAGCTTCTTCTGCTTGTTACCAAAATTCCTAAAAGCTCCTGGATCTTGGTGTAGGATCTCAACATAATCCTCATCCCTAGGCGGTGGCTGGGATTGTGCTCTAGTACTTTGTGATCTTCTAAACATATAAGACAACCCCTTACTCCGTGTTTGTGGATGAGCTGATCCACTACCACTGCCATCTGCTTCAGATGGACCTACCCCTTCTATCATGGGGCGTGTATGTTTCCGTCTGGTTAATACTCTATACCTGGCCCTTCCTTATCCTATCCTGCTCCATCTCATGAGTGGTTCTACTAGCTGTTGCTGCCTGTCTCATCTGCCTAGCCTCATCCTCAGTCATATTGGTAGTATCCATGCCATCATCAGAAGAAGAGTCATCCATACCACCTCCCATGGTGCCTCGAACTGTCTCCTCAAATTCAACCATACCTTTCTCTTTCTTTGCCTTCCTTTGCTGTCCTCCCTTTATGTGTTTGCCTACGGCCCTGGAAATCTCCACAGGAACCATATGCCACTTCACCACATCAGTACTAGTCCCACTCAAGTGTTGCTTAAGTATTGTGACCCCACCAGACGTAAGCTTTTTCCTACATAATTTACACTGGGTCTCCCGTTTATCACCATCAATGGCGATCCCATACTGCCATGCCATATCAGTACATCCAGCATCACCTCCATCGTCCGACCCTGAAGCAACATTATCTCTCATTAACACTGTTACATAAAATGATAAAATAAACAAACTTAAATTAATAGGTTTATATAACGAAACTTAAAATGGAAGAACATAACAAGAACCAAATAGGTGAATACAACTCAAAACACATTGAAATTACTTTTCAAATCTTTCTTTATTTTTTTATATGAAAATAGAATATTTTTCCTTATTTTTTCCTATTTTACAGAATTATTTAGATATTGTTATTAATTTTGGATAGAGGGTGAGCCTTGGTGTGATGGTAAGGTTGTCATATTGCAACTTGGTGGTCACGAGTTCGAAATATGGAAACAACCTCTCCATGTTGTGGGGGTAAGGCTGCGTACATTCTGTCCCTCCCCAAACCCTGCAGTAGTTGGGAGCATTGTGCACTAGGACGCCCTTTATTATTATTATTATTATTATTAATTTCAGATATTACATAAAAATAAATTTTTTTTCCAAAAAAAGTCCGATACCATGAAATCGTAGATCAACCAATGGTGTTCAACACCAACAGATAAGTATTTGTCATATTTTTCCTAATATTTAATTCCTGGAAAATAGGATTTTTTAACCAGAAATTCAAAAAAATAAAAATTTGTACTAGAAAAAAAAAAAAACCTGAAACCGAGACCGCTTAGATTGGCCAACGGTTTTCAACATATTTAATTTTGAACATCAATTGATAATTATCTATCGATGTCACAGTGCACGAGGCTCCCG
The DNA here is from genome assembly GCA_028583415.1 of Protea cynaroides. NCBI lineage: Eukaryota > Viridiplantae > Streptophyta > Magnoliopsida > Proteales > Proteaceae > Protea > Protea cynaroides. The sequence continues at coordinate 13,821,696 of CM053272.1, read as the reverse complement.
CAATTGCAGGTTTGGGGAGGGGTAAAATGTATGCAGTCTTACTCCCACAATATGAAGAGGCTATTTCCATAATTAATAATTATTTATCACATTTATTATATTTTTTTAATTGTTAGATTATACCATTTAATATTTAGAAAATCTAAAAAATTCGAATTTATACTGATAATTAAATCTAAAATTATGAGCTCGTACATCAGGCTCACGTTTCTCACATATAAAAATCTCATCATCATCTTACATTTTATCATGTTTATGTAAAAAAAACTAAGTTTTGCAAAAAAAACCTTACCTTAAACAGTAGATCTGACGATGAATCAAGGATTTCCTCCCTCGTACCAAGCTCCCACAAGATTTTCGTGGAGTGATTTGGCAAAAACTCCAACCTTTCCAAGCTTTGAACAACAACTTTGAGAAGAGGAGACGAAGAACGGAACAAAGAAGAAGAAATAGAAGTCTCGGTCGAATTTTTGACTGAAACTTCCCTTTCATTTAAAAATTGGATAAAACCAACTTGAGTTGGTCGAGACTGGTCGAAACTAGCTGGAGAAATTGCCGATAACTTTGAGATGAGATTTCGAGGAGGTGTCTCGTCTCGACCCCCTTGAAATTTACGAGATTTTTGAAATCTTGGCGAGATTTCGCCAAGTTTTTAATCTATGGTTGAGCTAGAGTAATTCATTGCCTGGATATAGTACTTGTGGCATGCCAGGTCTTGTTGAACCCATATCTGTGTATGAGATAGGTTGTATGTGGTACCTGGCTTGCCAAACGTTGGGGACTTAGGTGTCTCATCCTTAAAAATCTAAGAGAACACCAAAACTTGTTAATTTTTGTTAGAAATTTACCAAAATTCCTAAAATCTATCAAGTATAAATATCAAATCTTCATTGGAAATGATGAGTTTTTATTGATTTGAAAAGTCAGACAGTTATAGAATTTGATTGGAAATAGGACTCCACACTATAGTCGAGCATAGATAATAATAACAAAATAAGTAAATATATAAAATTGATAAAAGAGATAGGAAAATGTGCCGGACTGGGAAAGAAATTAAAGAACCTTCTTGAAGAATGTGCACACCCCAAAAATTTAAGGAATGATGTGGTGAATATTAAAAGATACGGTGATAGGATTATAGCCGTTAAGTTAGTGATGGAGAAAGAGATGGTCAATATAATTAGCACTTATGCACCCCAAGTAAGATTGGAAGTGAGTAGTAAGCTACAATTTTGGGAACACATGATGGATTAGTGCAAAGTTTTAAATCACAACTGGTTCAGCTTCTGCCATAGGGGGGAAAAATAGAAAATCAGTAACATTAAAAGGGGGTAAATGAAACCCAATCATATGCAGAAAAAACTCGATCAATAGCGTTTCAGATTCCAAATGTTATTAAATCACAACAAATAACTCGGTTATTAATCAAAAGCAGACAAGGAACATCCAAAAGAATAACAGTTAGGGTGACCGGCACAGAACCACAAAATGTAAGAGGCTCTGCAAACACCAAAATTCTAACTAACTTGGAATAAACCGAGTAAGATGCTTGATCCGTCAAGCGTTTTTCCTCCGCCAGCTTTGCTCTAGAGCCCCAGCAGGTATTTCAACAAGTAACATGATGCCTAGACGGAGAGAATTGAACATGGAAGATAGATTAAGGAAAGTCATCAACCAAGACCATCCCCTTGAAGTCACACCGAAAATGAAAGAAAAAAAAAAACAAAGATACCACTGAAGTCGTAATCTAAGGAACTATTGGAAAAGTCTTAGAATGTGCTAGACTATGCTGGTGACTCGTCGTTTCTAGTCAATAGAAAGCGTATAGGTATTGATGTCATTTGTTATGTTTTAAAAGGGTAAAAGGGTAAGTCCACAGGTGTCTAAGGGTATTTTTGACATTAAAAATTTATATGGGAAGACTTGTTAGCATCTAACAGATCTGTCCTAACAGACAGGATCTGTATGATACTTAGGTTCCCAATTAGGGGAGGTGCGTACCATTATTGACGATAATGGGGGGTGGTTGAAATTAGGGTAAACCTTAGGGGAGGTGCGTGAAATTTTTCCTGTGTTTTAATTTCACGTGCTCATATATTTTCCAGATTTAAAATGTACTTGTTGAAATCCTGCATAAATAAATGTACCCAGATTCATGCCAATTATTGATAAGACCCAAATATTGGATCTGTACCCTACTAACATTCTGGAACCGACTGGCTTAGTAAACCAGTCGGTTCCATAATGTTAGTAGGGTACAAATCTGGAACTAAAAGTCCAAACGGAACTCTCACTTGTTAGCTTCTGGGGCGCATTGCATTTGTTTCAGCAGCTGTACTTTTTGATGGCCATTTTGGCAATAATATTTGGTTATTTCATAAAAAAAAAGGTTTTATCTACAATTGGAACTATATATTGAAATACCTCTAAATGTGTGTTGATGCCTTTAAAGTGAATATTTTGACAGGCTGTGGCATTCTTGGGTATGCTGGTGTACAAATTTTATGGAGAGGAATTGAGGGAAATGTTTGGTTATGAGGAACACCCTTATGGATTTTATGCAATGGCTGGTATGTTGCCCCTAGCCATGTAGTTGTGTATCTGTAAATTTATCTGTATACTATTTTTGTATTTACATGCTTTTGAGAGGGTGGTGAATACACAGTTTCGTTGTTTATTTGTTGAATTAGATTGTTATTATTCGTTAAACATTGCACAGTAGTGTTTTCTTCATACCAAGTTCTTATCACAGGTGATCTTTATGCACTTAGCATACTGGTCACTGTTCAAATTGTAAACACTTGCTTTTGTTAAATCAATTTAACTCAACTCGACTACACCTTATCCCAACCGAATGGAGTAATCAACATGGATCCTATTTTCTATTCAACTAAATGGAGTAGCCCACACTTGTTGTCATCCCTATTCCATGCATGTCTTTACTCACCACTTCTGCCAAAGTCATTGTAGGCCTTTGCCTTGATTTTTTATCCCCTCTAATCTAAATCATTTCACTTCTTCATATTGGTGCATTCAAATATCTTCATTGCACATAACCACCACTCATCCATCTCAACATCATCATCTCTAGTACACTTTCTTTAGATAATTCAATTAGAAATGTTTAAGGTATTCAATGAAGTACTTTTCCCAACTGTTGTTTTAAAAAGATTTCACTTAATTCATCATTTATTTATTTATTTTTTATTCAAGGGAAGGTAGTGATTGGTACAATATGAGCATGACTTTCGTTTCTTATTCCTTATTGCCTATTGCTTTTGTTGCCCTACTGTTTCAGAAAGATTCTGTGATAAATGAGCAGATGTTGCTTATTACAACAAGCAGATGTTGCTTGTTTGTATTATTAAATATTTCATCCTATCAAATTCATAATAATACCTTTCAATTAACTGGAAGCACAGGAAATTTTTTCCTGAGCTATCATACAGTTTAATTTAACATGCATCAATGACTTTTTACTATGATATCTAGTATTTTTAAATTATTTAAAAATCTCATGTCTCATCTCCCAATAAGAAATATGAAGAATTGGGAATCTAATTTCTGTTTTTCTTTCTTTGTCTCTGAAATCGTTTAGTATCAGCTATTATTTTGGTGGGGTTGCTCTATGGGTTCTTCATAGCTATAATTTGTGGGCAGAGGATCAACGAACGGCACTACCATGTTTTGGCGAAACAAGAGCTAACCAAGGTAGTACTTCTATCTCACGTGAAACTTCAAAGTCATTCCTATTTTGTAAAAAAATATCTTTTGAACTGCCGCCACCCATCTCTCTCTTCTCCCTGAGTTCCTGGTACTCTAGACGTTTTTCTGAACTTGTGTTAAAGATGTAGACTGATCAAGATAGATCTGCAGGTGATGGGCCAGGCTTGAAAATTCTGTTTCAAGGTCTGATGTTGCCTGGATCTACAATCAGGTCTAATGGTCATGATTGCTCAGATCTGATCTCTGATCTAATGGCCATATTCAAGAAAATAATTTTCAAGTTTCAATAATTATTTTCCCGATAAGATTCAGAAATAAATTCACTTAAATATTAAATTGTTGAGGTGGATTGAGAGAGAAATGGGTGATCGATGGGTGTCATAGAAAGGATAAAGTAGGGAACGTTACTCCAAAAATTTAGGATCTGAGACTAACATGTGATGGAAGGAAGGATGAGGGATTTAAATCTATGAGCTGTTCTAAAGGAAGGGAAGAAATAGAAGGAAAAAAACTGATAATTGCAAGAGGAGGAGAAGAAGAGAGGGGGGGGGAGAGAGGAGAAAAAAGAAAGCAAGAGACGAAAATCGAGACACGGGAGAAGAGAAGAGCCAGTGAGGCCATTGCTAAATCAAATGATATTAATCCATTCACACTACTGTATGGGTGGTGGTTACATCTATTTATAGGGAAAAAAATCCAAAAGAATCTTCTAAATCTAGTACTCTTGAACAACTAATCAACTTTTATAATAAGGACTCTAATTTTCCTAATAGCTAGCAACTCAACCTCAAATAAAATATAGTATTTTAAACTTCTAAAAACTCCTAATCGATAGCTAAACATGAACCTACCTTCAAATTCTAATTTAAAAATAAGAAAAAATACACATAGCCCCCAACTTTAATTAAAGGGACTGTTTAAATGATACTTTTATAGGTGTATTTAGAACATTTAATCTTCTTTTGATTGCCCTTTGTCTTATTACCAAAAGTTATTAAGGGGTAAAAGGGGGAGAGGGTTACTAAATTATTTGAAAATGATTTACCATTATGTCATCATCAAGAGTTGTCATGTTTTGGATGTTTTTCGAATACCCATATGAAATGATCGGATTTACGTTTACTAAAAAAAGTGTGTTATATTTAAAGGGCAAAAAGTAAGGTTATGAAATTAAGATCTAGGCAAGGTGACCTCATGCCAATGAATCTGTGTATAATTATGATAAACTACAAATATTGTGCATTTTTTGTAGGAGAATTTATGCAATTGATTGACTTCAAAAGTGGTGGTGTGATAGTACTTTTAACTGAGTGGGAAAACTTAGAAAAAATACCTACACATTGATGAGAGGTTTCTTGCAACTGATGATTGAGTTAATTTATGTCGCTAACAATTCCAATCTATGCTATCTTTATCACTCCAGATGGTGGGCTTGAAAATTAGGCATATAATCAATTACTCATGCCCTCTAGTCATGTTGAGCAAAGTCACACGGGAAATAAATACATTGTAGACAAGAAAAAAATTTCAAAGATATTAAAATATTGATACAAAAACAAAAGATGGAATATTTGGCAAAAATTGTGGTTGTGATGTGGTATTTCAAATTACAAATTCAATCAAATTGGTTAATGATTTAAAAATCAAAGAAAAATTTGGAACACAGAAAATGTAGGCTGAATAAGGGGTGGTAGCAGAATATCCAATTTCTCTCAAAATGCATGCTCCCATTCGATAGTATTATCTTCCTCATGTACTCACTGTTTGCTTATTTAGCCTCTCTTAATCTCTTACTTCTATTATGAGTAGGAAACAAGTAAGCCTTTTTGATTCCCAAGTAAATTAGCACTCTTCATATGTACTCTAATGTTTGCTTGACCTTTTTGCCAAAAATAAACAAAAAGAATCAGCTTAAAAAAGATTGAATAGAACTTCTATTAAATTAAAATTCAATAAAAAACCCTATTTATAGCTTGACACTTCTTTAGCAAAATTGACTAACTTTGATAAAACTGGTTGTTGTATTTGAAAAACATTGCTCTTATTGGAAAATAACCGAAAAAGCTTTCAAACAATATTAAAATATGTAGCAACAAAAAAAAAAAAAAAAAAAAAAAAAAAACTAAATGTTAACCTTTTCAAACAATGTACTCAAAAGATGGAAATGATGTATATGATGGTCCAAAGTCAAATAATAACAATAATAATAACAATAATAATAAAAATAAACACTAAAAATAAAAATAATAATAATAATAATAATAATAATAATAAATAAATAAATAAATAAATAAATAATAATAGTAATAATAATATTATTATTATAATAATTGTAGTCCAATCCAATGCATACATGACTTAACTTGATTTTTATTCTGGACTTTCCAAAGAGGAAACACCACTATTTGAAGCTTGAGATTCTTCCGTATCCCATGGATTCCCTAAGCTGCAAATGTTATGGATGAATTGAGCAGTTGCTACCTTGAAAGTAGAGTGCAGGTGTCTTAGGAGGTCACGGTTTCGACTCTTCTCTCTTCCATGTACTTTAGGGCTTCCCCGCTTCCTCCGTTCCTCTCCCCCACTCTCTAGTAGTTATAGTCAAAGTCCCAAGTGGCAATTTTTGGTAGGATGATAAAAAAAAAAAAGGGGAAAAAAAAAAGAGTAGTTGAGGGATACTTGACTGTCAAATAAAAGTTCATATTATATTGAAAAGAATATTGAACTCATTATTATTGATTATAAAGTTTCCTATAACTTCCCTTCCCCAATTTTTTCTTTTTTAAATCTGAATATCAGTAATGCGAAAATTTTATTTTATTTTATTTTTTTATATTTTTAAATGGCTGATTCTGTTGTATATATGTTTTTGTCAACGAAATCTGATCTTTGGTGTAACATCAGGAGTATGTCGTTGAAGATCGAGAAGGTAACAAGAATCAGCATGAGCTTGATCCTTCACACATAACAGAGCTGAGAATGTTGGGTTTGTACTGATTGGAAAACCTGTTCCTTCCATTTGAGTTATCTGGTAAGCACATTAATTCATCTTCTTCTTCTATTATTGTTATTAGGCCAAAAGTTTATTGTACGGCCGTGCATGCTTTAGGCCCAAAGTTTACTGTATGGCCGGCCGTGCATGGTCCAGGGTTGTACTTGAAACCCTTGGATGGAGATAAAGTAACTCATAAAATACCATAACCCTTCCACCTATAAAACGAACCGGTGATCCCTTCTCACTCCTGTGTATGAATCCCTACCCCTTATAATTATAATAGTAGTAGTAATTATTGTTATTATTATTCTATTATTTTCTTTCTTTTATAATGGGAAACATATATCTTAATTAACCATTTTTTAGAATCATCTATTATCAATTTTTGCCGAGGGAACATCTCTATCTTTGTTGCTGAAAAAAATGAAGGGAAATATTTGGGAATAATCCCACCTCTATGTCCTTTGAGGCCTTCATATATTGATTTGGCTTTGGACACTTCAACATGCTGTCAGAGCCATCAGATGCACTACATTAATAATATATCTGTGTATGATTACCTAAAAAGAGGGGTCATACACGTCACATGTATTGCCACCCAACAAAGGGGCAACATGTAAGGGGGAATGTTGGGAATAATCCCACCTTCGAAAACTCTGGTACATTGGTTCTTCCTTCATATACCAGTTGGGTCTCTGCACTTGACAGTTTTAGCCTTTGGGCTGATTCTTCAATAGTGTTGCGCAACACATTTTTGTTTTGTGGGGGATCAAAAACAGAAGAAAACTTTATCAACGATGGAGAGAAAAAGTGAAATGAGATACAAACAAAGACTGAGTTGCCAAAAATATCTGAAACCACAAATTTCCACTGCAGACACTGGAAAAATGGTCTATCCTCCAACCATGCAAAAGCCAAATGGAGAATAAAACTTTTGGGTTGAATTCTTAATATTGTTACGCAACACAATTTTATTTTGTCGGGATCAACAACAGAAGAAAACTTTATCAAAGATGGAGAGAAAAAGTGAAATGAGAAACAAACAAAGACTGAATTGCCAAAAATATCCAAAAAATGGACTATCCTCCAATCACTGAAAAGCCAAATGGAGAAACTAAACATAGAGGCCCAATACCGCCCTGTCTAATGCACCCAAAGTCCCAAAGATCAACACATAAAGAAGAAAGAGAAAGGACAGAGTATGAACTAAGACCAACCTTAGGTACTGTCCTGTCATTTGCCTTATATCAACTGAATAACACTTTTCATGGATTTTTTTTTTCTAAACTTCGAAGATTTGAATAAACAAGCAGATTTTGACCAAAACCGTTAAACTTGAACTGGAATGAAGTAATATTATCGAATAACAACAACAACAACAACAACAACAACAATAAAGCTTTATCCCAACTAAATGGGGTCGGCTCGAAAAATATTACATTGATTGTTTATATTTTAGACAGAGTTGCAAGATTTTTAGCATAAATGCGTTATAAATCATGTTATTTTAAACTCAATTCAGTCTTATCCAACTAAATGGGGTCGGTTAAATGAATCTTTTTTCTTCAATCCGCTCTATTCAAAGACATACTTTTTTCTAGACCTAAGCTATGCATGTCTTTCCTCACTACTTCTTCCAGAGTCATTTAGGTCTACCCCTTGCACTTCTAGCTCTTTCAATATGAATTAATCGACCCCTCCATACTGAAGGATCCAAAGGCCTCTGTTGCACATGTCCATGCTATTCCTAAATTAGCTATAATAATAATATTATTATTATTATTATTATTATTATTATTTTTGTTGTCAATGATTAGGATTTCTGTTGGATTCATCTAATTAGATTACAATTTCTTCTGGCCTTCTGGAATGATATTAGACTGTACGAGTAGGTTTTCCTTTGTTCGTTGAATCTCAGATGTTTTCTCCCTGATCCTCTCTTTTTTTCTATTGGAAAATTTGATACCAGGGGGCCACTGTTCATTTTTTTTTAATCTGATCAGAGAACTGCTTTATTCAGCTACCAATTTTTTATAAACCTTTCTCCAGTGCTCAAGGGGGGGGGGTTTAATTTTTACTCCCCTGGGAAGAATTAATGTCTCAGAAGATCATGACCCGTGAGCCGTATAGATAATTATCTGCGATCAAGATCAGTCAAACATAACCATCCTATGGAAGAACTATTTTTACAATTTCTGTCAGTTATCAAGTTATTAGTTCATAAAGAACCCACTCGCTGTAAGATAGCAATTACCCAGCGGGGTTGATCATTGCATGGAAGATTCCTTTGTATAAACTGATGAAATAGTTACTATATTCATCTCCCAAAAGAAAAAAAAAAAAAAATTTCCTGTATCTCATTTAGGTTTGTGTGTTTTCACTCTTTGTTTTCTGTTTTTATTTTGGGGTGGGGTGGGGTGGGGTGGGGTGGGGTTGGGACAAATGATCAAAAGAACTGATAAATGCATGAACACCCTAAAATTTGCACTTCTATTTCTCAATTATTTATGAAGATTTGTTTAACATGTCCACAAGTTAATACAATACCCTTCTTTTTTTCCCCTTCATGAATATTCTTGCTGTTGGAAGCTGAAATTTACTAGTCCTGCATTTTTTCAGGGTTATTCCAGCGGCTGTTTATTCAAATATAAATATGCACCATCTAAACTTAACAACTTGAAGCAAAGGCCTTAAAGTTGTCAATCCATACCCATGAAAGCCTGAAGGGTAGCTGAGGGGGATCCGTGGGGAGGTTCGTTTCCACCACCATGTTTTCTTACAATCTGTAATTCAATATAATGTATTTCTGTGGGTGTTTATCGATCGTCCCGCTTCCCACTCTTCTATGGTTTTAGGCTTTTAGGTATGTACTTGGTGCAGATGAATACCCCTTTGTATCATTAGAATCATTTCCCATAATTTTGTAAATACCATTGTGTATTGATTTAAGGTATGCTAGCAATTTTAACATTGCTAGTTAAGTTGTTTTGACAGAAAAAAGCTTGTAAACTAACTTCTCCCAGGTGATTAAAGGATAAGCTATCGAATCTGAAGTTGAGTAATTCTTGTCATGTAAACCCAGAATATCTGCCGTGTGCACGCATGATTTAGAAATCTTACTGTATAAACAAATTTGATGAGTGCAACTATTGAAATTCTTTCAACTACAAATTACAGAATTCTGCTCAGATAAGCCTGTGGTACGGATTTAATTGCTTTGCCTGCAGTAGAGCATGCCTGTGCATGATGTAGAAGGCGGCAAGGCTATGAATATAAGCCAGATGATACTTGGCCGATGCACTTTCAATGGTCAAAATCAACACTGTTATATCAGAATGCTAAAGACGATTTTTTTCCTGATACTTGCCAGTCCATTAAAACTTGGTACGTTTGGATTTGCTAGGGAGAACAGTATTTACGAAGGGTTTAAAATTGTTAGGATTCAGTTTATTGGTTTGATTTCATTTTGGTTCCAGCATAATTGATATAAATCAAATTGAATATCATTCGGTTCCAAATTACTAAGCCAAAATTGAATCGTAATTGGTATCGGTTCTTTGTTAATTTCCTGATTGGTTACAACAGAGGGAGAGTGCAGTATTAGCTTCTCTTCAACTCCGGCGGCATCTAAGGCTTACATTGACTCTAGTTGTTGCCGTGGATGTGAGACATCGATCGTAGAAACATTGACGAGATCTTCTCTTTCAGAAAGAGCACCCGGACTGTTCCTCCTTTTACTGGCAGTTTTACTCCATCCCTTCTCCTGTACTCAGTTTTAACTCCCAAAAACCCTCTTTTTCTCTCGAAGTGAAGTAACCTAAATAGGGTACTCGTTTTAATTTGGTTCAAAACCAGATCCTAATTTAATATTGATATGCAGCAATTAAAATAAAATAAAAATATTGATATGCAACAACTAGGATCAATCACACTAAGGTACGAATTTATTTATTTATTTATTTATTTATTTTTTGATAGAAAGCACCCGAATTTATCACTTGAATGAATAGTCCACGTTTTTTTTTCCTTTTCCAATATATGGTGCTATTTGTTCAAAAGCCGTTGAGTTTGGGTAAATTTTATTGACATCAGCAATCAGTGTTGTTGGACTACGCAAAAATCCAAAACCCCTCATATGTCAAATACCTAAATACAATCTGTAATGAGGTTTTAGTGATAACCCAATAACATCACATGAAAGAAAATATTGATATGCAACAATACAACTAAGATACGAATTAAAGACGAATTCTTCCAGTTTGGAGTCATTCCCCCTTAACCTGCAGATGATAAGACCCTCAAAGAACTGCTTGGAAATGTGCTCAAATACAACTCGGCATCAAGGGAGAGGAATTCTCAGGGATGAAGCACAAATGTAAAAAGGCATACTGAATCTGTCATCTTCTCCCTCCCTCTCATTTCCTATTAAGTCTATAACACCACCGTTGTAAAAGAATATACACCAGCATTTGTGCAAAATGTCGAGGGTAAGTCTATTTCTATGCTGGCGTTTCTTACGAAATGCCATTCTCTCTCAACCTTTTGTGTTATGTTGTAGCGTCTAAGAAACGCCGTTATCACTTATTTTAAAACGGCAGCATAGCGGTATAAAAATGGCGACAATATCTTTTGTGGCACATTTGCAACGTATAAGCAAACACCGGTGAAAGTTTTTGCTGGCGTTTATTTGAACTAAACAAATGCGCTATTGAACAAAATTCTTGCACTCTCCATATTACAAGGGACTTATATACTTGTGCCACTGTCTCTATTATCATTGGCAATCCAATAAACATACAAATCCTTATGCATCACTGTGTTATAGGCACCAATCAGTTTTGTAAAAGACTAATCCCTTAGAATTAAGAGGTCAAGAGTTAAAATCACCTTGGGGCCTACCTATCAGGAATAAAAAAGAAAAAAGAAAAAAAAGACGAATGAGTAGGTTCTCACTGTAATATTGTGTAGGGAGTTGTAGGGAGTTATCTTGTGTTGTCATGTAGTTATTGAGTGTGTTGTAATGCAATTACTGTAACTACTCTTATTACCTAGAAATGGAGTGAAGTGGTTATAATGTACTTATGTAACCAATACTTTGTAGCTGTTTAAATTAGGATGTAGGGAGAAGCAGATAAGCAAAAAACTGAAACCATGTGATTCTTGGAAGAGACCATGGAGGTTAGACTTCCTCAGTAAAACCACCAAAAGACGGTTTTCCCTTAATAAAACCATTTTATCTCTAATATATTCTATATTTTATATCCCTCTCTTCCTCTCTATCTCTCATCTTTCTTCTTTCTTATTTTCTCTCTTAGCTTTCCATAAGATATGTTGCACGTATTACATCTTTCTAAATGAAATGCAAATGGTATACGGTGCAAAACCCTAAAAGAAAAGTTTATAATCTGCAATGCTGTTCACTATTATTACGGGATCATTGTTGTGGTTATTTAGACAATTAGGTTGTGTTTGGTATGCATTCTTAGAAATGTATTTACACTCCTAACATAGAATGAGAATTGGGAAAAGAATGATGCATCTCCATTTTCAGCTCAAAATATAGAACAGGCTAAAGAGTGTTCTAGAATGATTAGTGTTCTCTAATGTATTCCATGATTCAAGAATGAGAATGTATATTAGACATTGTTTCTATTATTTTAGAACGTGTTCTTAATTTAGAATGCATTTCAAAAATGCACACCCAATGCAGCCTTAACTAATACAGCCCATGCCCACACCCATGTGGCCATTCACGACCAACTCTCTTTTCAATTGGACCAACCCCCATGCTTTTAGAAGGTCAGCCCATATTCAAGTCAAGGTCCAAGGCAAATCCCAAGCTCAACTCATGGTCCATAGGCACCACAACCATTTTGAATCCTGCATAACCATCTCCAGACCAGCCCATATGGTCTATGCTGTTGAAATCAATTTTATATGTACTGACTTCAAGGTAATTTCAGAATCTTTATATTTTGAATTTTAAAGTACTCAAAACAAAAAAGTTGTAACCTTATGAGTTATATTTCGTGTGGACTTGATATGAGATTAATTCAAGATATATTTAGAGAGTTGAGTTTTTTTATTGAACATGTGCATAATAGTCTTTTCATGTGCTTTGGTGGAAGATGATATGGACAGTCTTCTTGAAGTTTCTTTATACTTACTGCATTAGTGTAACTTCATATGGATTGACTAAAAGAGTTTTTTTAGAGTCTTCTCATTGCAAGTTTCTATGTTGAGGAAAAATAATCAACACATTGAGACAAATTTCTATGTATTAAAATTATCAAACTATTTTTTTCTATGTACAATCTTAGCCTTAGGATTATAAGGGATAGTTGACATATTTAAAGAGATTTAAGGTTTTGTAAAACCTATAAATAGTGGTTAATTCTCATGTAGTTAGATGATTTGTGAATGAAATTTGGATTGAATCCTAATGTCTTCTCCTTTGAATCTCTTGAAGAGTTCATTTCTTAAAACCTAAAAGAGTTTTACTTATATTTTGAAGAGTTGAAGATTTTTTTTAGATGTTGCATATCCTCCACAATGTGGTCAACTGTTAATGGCAGAGGCTTCCCTGAGTCTGTCAGATAGGTTACCAATTCTCTGTTGTCAGTCTCAATCTACAGATGTTATATTCCTTGCACAATAGCAACAAGCATTCCAGGGTCTTTGTAGTTGTAACAGTGTCTCTTCACCGTCATATTTGTGCTAGTCTCTAAATGAAATATCAGAACTCTCCAATTATATTGAGGTTTCCATGATGACCTAATGAATGTGTATTAAAAGGAATTGATTATGATTACATGGTGTGACAACACATTTAGCGGGTCTGCAAATTTAATTATGTACTTTAGCAACTTTAAGTTTTCCACGAAGGAATGCCTACAAATTGCCACCAAGCATATTTAACACTTTGGGCTGGTCTGAAAACAGACAAATTCAGCCCTAGATAGAGTTTATATGGGCCAGGCCCACAATGTTCTTGGGCCTCTCTATCTCTTTCTAAAAAAGTAGGCTTTCTACGTGCTTAAAGAAGTGAAATAAGGGAACATAGTAGAGTTAGTTGAATTGGATTGTTAGGTGGTGTTTGCGTTACAGAATGTTAATGGTGAGATTGTCATTTGGTATGCATTATTGGAATGAATTCTTAGAAATATATTTTTAAATAATTCATTTTCAGTAGAGTAAGAGTGAACCAAAGAACAAGGTATTTCATTATTTCCATTCTAAGTAAAAAATGCATTTAGATAATTTTTTTTTTATAATGAGCTACATTCCATGAATTAAGAACAAGAATACAAATCAAACATTATTTTTAGGGAAAAAGACAGTTAACTCCCCTATAACTTACCTTAATGACTGTTGAAGGCCCAATGTTTAGGAAAAAACAGTTACCTTACCTGAAAATTCTATTAAAATACAAATAGACCCACGCTATTAGGAATATTCCATTAGATGCTAACAGTGGTGATCTAATATTTCCTTAATGATCAAATTACCCTTTATAAAGGTGACTGACTTAAAAAAACGGTTTAAAAAAACAGTGGAAATCTGAAACTGGACTCCATGATTCGTTCGAGAGCTTACCTTCTGGAGAAGGTAAGCTGGTTAAACCGTTGTTCTACTGAAACATCGTCTCCATCCCTTTTTTTTTTAATTAGTCACCTTTATAAAGGGTAATTTGATCATTAAGGAAATACGAAAAAAAGTTACCTCCCCTAAAAATTCTATTAAAATACAAATAGACTCACGCTATTAGGAATATTCCATTAGATGCTAACGATGGTAGTCCAATATTTCCTTAATGATCAAATTACCCTTTATAAAGGTGACTGACTTAAAAAAACGGTTTAAAAAATGGTGGAAATCTGAAACTGGACTCCATGATTCGTTCGAGAGCTTACGTTTTGGGCAAGCTAGTTAAACTGTTGTTCTACAGAAATATCGAATCCATCCCTTTTTTTTTTTTTTTTTTTTAAATCAGTCACCTTTATAAATGGTAATTTGATCATTAAGGAAATACTAGACTCTCACCGTTAACATCTAATGAAATATTCCTAACAGTATGGGTTTATTTGTATTTTAATAGTATTTTTAAGGAAGATAACTGTCTTTTCCTAAACATTGGATGTTCAACTGTTATTAAGGTAAATTACAGGGATGTAAATGTTTTTTTTCGTTATTTTTATTATCTCAAAATATATTCTTCCCTATAGCAGTCTAAGAATATATATCAAATATCAATCGGTTTAGTTAGTGATGAATGTATATGATTTGTTGGTAGACAATTTGTGACGACGAGTCAGAGTGATTGAAATCTGTCTTATTACATTGCGAGTTTGACTGGCATGTCCCACTTTCTCTCATCCTCTCCATGTCTCTCACTACATTTCTATCTTTTTCTTTTTTCTTTTTTAATTTTAACATTTCGAATGGGTGGGGCCGAGGGGACCCAAGAAACGAAGAATTGACGCGACCGGGATCCTCTCCAATCAGTACGGTAATTGGAGGAAGGCGAGTGGGTGCCGGATGCCCGCCACGTGGCCATCCTCCAATCCCACACTGAATACCTTTTCACTCTATTTTTGGTTTTCTATGCGACTCACACAGGGAAACATTAACGTATTAGGTTCACGTTTCCTCTCCCTTTCTTCATCCTCACCATTTCAGTTTTCAAATCAGAAAACCTAAGGTAACTTCCGCTCTACAACCAACCGAAGGGGAGAAGAAAATCACGACCCCCGACGGCTGCCCACTGGAAGGATTTCGGTTCTCTCTCCACCCTCACTTTCAGACTTCGTTTTCGGGATTTCGATGTTCAAATAAAAAATCTACCAGAGTTGAATGGATTCTTGGAGAGCTCCAGTCCCTCAAACCTTTCCTCAACGACGCAGAATGAAGGGTCAGAATTGAAAGAGAGGAACCAGTGGCTTCATGGCTTCATGGGTTCGATTACTCAGATGGATAGTCTTTGAATACGAAGATACCATTGATGAGTTCATGGGTTTGTCAAAAGTAATCATAAATTGCAGATTATAAGACGCTTGATCCTCTTCTCCGGACATGTGTCTTCTTATCCTAGTTTATTTGTTTTGTTACTCTTCATTGACTTTGTTCATTTAAAGACCCTTTGTTGTTCCTCTATTTCCAGTGAGGGTTCCATGCTTTTCTGATCTGGAATTGGCAAGATCTGAAGATCCCAAATGTTGTTAGTATGTTTGATGGGAACGAAAAATATCGATGTTGGTGAAAGTATGATCTTTTGTCAACTAGCAAACACTCTTTCTGGAAAGAGGAAAAGAAGAAAGAGAGGGGTTGGTTGAGTTTGGTGTTGAGGGAAAAATTAATGTAAATTGGTTAATAAAAGTTGGAGCTTAATGAAACTTGCATGAAACGATTTTAAGTAATACTGGTGTGGCTAGGGCGATGACTATTTCTAGAGGGAAAACTATGTATTCTGGATAGGATGGAATTTGGGATGGGTGGTTATTGTTGTTTCATAAAATTTTGAATTGAAGGGGTTGATTGGTGATGAATTATAGTGATTTTTTTGGAAAAAATGATGTATAACTGATCAAGTATTGTGGATATTGAACTCAGGGTTAAGTTGATATGAACATGTCCTAGAGACAAACAAGATGATAGACATCAATTGGACCCTCTGAAGGCAGTATCCAAGCCAAGGGTAAAGCAAGAAGGGCAGCCAAATTAGCAAGGAAAAAAGAAAGGACGAAGGCACCAACAGAGGGACCCAATCAACTTTGGAATGAGAAACAAATTAGTTTTTATTTGAGCTTGTAGTTGTTAAGGGTGGATTTCAAAACACTTATTAATGGTGTATTTGAACTCAGTTTTTAATAGTATATTTGAACTCTTAGTATTTCTAATTTGCTTGTATTTCTAATATGCTTTCAAATGAATGTCATCTTTCTTATGAGACCTCTTGAACAAAATGAAAAAATGATGCTGGGGTTGTAAACACAGATGGAAGAGAGTATTTCTATAAATCCATGGGAAGGCATTGAGTTACAGTCAGGGCAGCCCAATAACCAGATTTGAGGACTCATGAGATGGTGCAGTAACCTTTGTAATAGAACTCCCCGAATTAAAAAGTTTCAGTTGTGCAGGGGAATCAGGGAGTTTTAACCTTAAAAAAAAATTGTATTCCAGTGTAAATGCACATCTAATGAAGTCAATGACAAGGGAAACTGAAGCTTGGTAATAATTTCATCCCATAGTTATGTGGCACCAGAAACCCCTCTTCACACATTCTAAGGACAAATATAATATTGAGTCACCTGACAGTCAACTCATTGATAAGAACTTCACCCTTCTAATTAATGAAAGAAAGGAGAGTTTATAAGATTTGATTCAAAGTCTCAGTTCAGGAACCTAAAACCATTAATTAATTGTCAAATTCATAAGACAGTCATCAAAAAAAGTTAAATACATTCCTAAGTTCAAAGAAACAACCACTAATCTTGGACTACAATATCAAAGCCTGCACTATACAAGACAAACTCAAGACACTAGTCACTAATTACAATTCCGAAAGAATGATCCATTCAACTTTGTTCTAAAACAAAAAATAGAAAATCCATTCGACTTTGTTCTTCTTTACAATACCATCCGGCTTCTTAAAGAAGCAAATTATATATCCGGCTTCTTTCTCTCTTGGATAACAAGCATTAGTGATCACGGTTGACCATTGGGGTACAATCCAAGCCCAAGGAAGGTACAATCTCCTGCGTAACGAGAACAATTACAATCTGTTAGAGGTTTAAAGTAATAAGAAAAGTCAAATATATAGTTTTATAGTAAAGCCAGCTAGATCAATTGTTCTACTAATGGTTTGTAAAAATAAATAAAAAATAAAAACCTGAAAAGGTCATCATAACATGCTAATATCAGGTTGAATAAGATTTCTACTGCCTAGCATGAAGACTTGGAAGGTACCTTTGCAAGTAATTGAGTCCCATTAACATGTTCTAACAAAGTTTGACCTGTTGCAGTTTTTCCAATCTTTGCTAGCTTAAAAGAAAAACCGAATGAATCTAGAGTTTCACTGATATGCATTGCTAAAAAATGTAAGACAAAAATAGGGGGTGCCCTTCAGCCTCCTCCTTGAAGTTGAAGGAACGCAGCTTCCTTCTATATTTAAATAAGACTACACCTGTCATCCACTAAAAAATCCTAACAACATATCCACCCCGTGAGCACACCATGATCTGGAAGAAAAAAAAGAGACAAACTACATATAATTAAGAATAAAGGTTAGGCTTGAAATTCCAATCCCATCACAATATAGAAATCAGTGAAGAACAAAAAATGTTTTTAATATGTTTCCAACTTTTGTTGCATTCTAGGTGTCATATAATTAAGTTTTGTTAATTTGCAGGAGTTGAAGAAGTTGTGATGGACATGTCAAAAAATCATATAAACATAAAAGGAATAGTAGAACCTCAAGCCCTATGCATGAGAATACAGAAAATTTTATCTAAGATTTGCAACTTAATCCTCTCTTAGAAACATGTAATTAAAGTCCCAACGATCTTCTATTGATATGGAAATAAATTCTTGCAATCAAACCTGGCCGTGAAGGTGAAACTATGTATCATCGTGGGTTGGAATTTCACTGCTGAGAGGCCTGAATGGAGATGAAACACAAGGCCTTGGTCACTCGAAGGAGGCGATTCCCACCTCAGATTCCTAGGTTAATCAAACCTATAACCAGGGAGCACTAAATCAAACAATGGGGCAGTTATTGTTGCCCAGTAACAGGAAAGGAGAAGAGGAATAATAGAAAAAGAAAAGAATAACACCACAGAGCTAGAATCTGAGAAAAGACCGAGTTACCAGAGGGTTCTTAATTCTTCGTTCTTCACCAAAATTGGTTTTCCCTTCTCCAAGAATCCATTCGACTCTGGTAAGTTTTTTATTTGAAAATCAAAATCCCTAAAACGAAGTCTGTAAGGGAGAGTGGAGAGAGAACCGAAATCAATAAACCCAAGCTAGGTTTTGAAATGCCCAGAAACTGAAAAAGAAAAATCCCAGCTGAAAATGCCACACATCTAAATAACAGAAACACAATCCAAAGAACCAACAGAGCATATTTTGACATTTTCTGAAAGAGATCACAATAGCAAAATAAGTCGGAAAGATAATCGTTGATTTGGGCACGATAAATCGTTGATTTGGGTACGATAAATCGTTGATTTGGGCACCCCCTATTTTTTATTTGAAAACCGAAATCTCGAGAACGAAGTCTGAAAGGGAGAGTGGAGAGAGAACCGAAATCCGTCCAGTGGGCAGCCGTCCGGGGTCTTGGTTTTCTTCTCTCCTTCAATTGGTTGTAGAGCGGGAGTTACCTTAGGTTTCTGATTTGAAAAAATCATGAGTAAGAAGAATGTCAGAGAGGAGAGGAAAGACGAGTTTATGTTTCTCTGTGTGAGTCGTATAGAAAACCAAAAACAGAATGAAAAAGTAATAACCGTGGGATTGGAGGATGGCTACGTGGTGTGCATCTAGCACCCACTCGTTTTCCTCTAATTACCGTACTAGTTGGAGAGGATCCCGGTCGTGACGAGGCTGGTCAACAGTGGGCGCGTAGATGGAAAAGATGAGTGAGAAATCTGTCTTATTACATTGCGAGTATGACTGGCAAGTCCATTACATTTCTATCTTCTTTTTGGTTTTTTTTTTCTTTTCAAATTTTAACATTTGGAATGGGTGGGACCGAGGGGACCCAGGAAACGAAGAATTGACGAGGCTGGTCAACAGTGGACATGTGGATGGAAAAGATGAGTGAGATTTTGATGGGACAGTAGCTGCTGCCCAATTTAAAGACATGCAAGACTACGTGCTGATCAATATTTTTATTTTATTTTTATTGTTTTTATCGGATGATAGATGTGACAGCCATGATGTTTTAGCTTTTTTTCCCACCATGATCTGGAGAGAAAAATGGTATGTTTTTCTCTATATTTCATCTGAAAAAGCTTGTTTTCCAATTCACAACTAACTTCAATTCATGGGATATGATTTCTCTGGTCACATGGTTTGATATCAGATT
This sequence comes from Protea cynaroides, assembly GCA_028583415.1. Classification (NCBI taxonomy): domain Eukaryota; kingdom Viridiplantae; phylum Streptophyta; class Magnoliopsida; order Proteales; family Proteaceae; genus Protea; species Protea cynaroides. The sequence goes on along the minus strand of CM053272.1, from coordinate 13,801,897 downwards.
CAACAAATATACCGTTCCCTTGATCAGTTTGTAATTTCTACTGCTACCAAAATGACTGTCACTCAGTTTCTCCTGTTTCCTTGGTAATTATGGATTTTGTTTTGATTACAATGGCATTTCTTTTTGGTAATTTTTAGTACAAATGAAATTTTTTTTTTGTTACTATATATTTCTTACATGTTTTCATTCTCTTTTGGTTATAGAATTTTTTTTTTGGGGTTTATCATACAGTATTTTTCAACGAATGTAGAAGTATTTCAAAATTACAGAAACAGAAAAAGATGATTTTTTTTTACTCAAAAACAGGTTTTTGGAATAGAAACGTTACCTACATAGCCTAGTTCCAAGTTGTAGAGCACAAGCTTCTCATGGGAAGCTTGAATTCAAATGTCCTAAAGATAATCATAACTTTATTCATCTCAAAAAAAAAAAAAAAAATAAAAAAAAAAAATAAAATAAAAAAGAAAAAGAAAAAAAAAATCCTAATTCAAGAAGTTGAGTTTATTGCCTTTTCAATTAATATGATGAAAATATATTACGGTCTGACAAGAATAAATCTGACAGTCTTGGTAAGGTGATCTACAACTACCCAAACAACATTCACTGACCTCGGAGTCATAGGTAGACCAGTGATAAAATCCATGGTAATACAATCCCATTTTTATGCTGGCTCAGGTAACAGTTGTAATAATCCTGCGGGCCTTTGTCTTTCTGCTTTGACTTGCTGGCAGTTTAAACATTGAAACACATATCGGGCCACATCTGCTTTCATACCCCTCCACCAGTACAATCTCTTTAGGTCATGGTACATCTTGGTGCTCCCAGGATGTATTGAATATGGAGTGGAGTGAGCTTCCAACATGATTCGGTTTTTGATTTTCAGATCTTCATTTTCAGGTATGCATAAACGCCTATGATATCTGAGTACCTTGTCTACATCCAAGGTGAAATCAGGATTGACTCGACCCTTTTCCAAATCTTCTTGAACTGTCCTGAGGTATGGGTCCTGTAGGACTGCTGCTTTTATTTCTTCCTTCAGGTCAGGAAAATCTTCAGTGCTGCAAACATAAGGGTAAACTAGTGTATCAATCCTTGCTCAATAGGATCATCTGCTGACTTTATCAAGAGCTATTCTTCATCCTCTGATGAGCCAGAAATGGCAGCACACAATGCTGCATTTGTACTTGGCCCTGCTTCAGGATTCGATGCCCATTTCCTGCTCAGAGCATCAGCTACAATGTTAGCTTTACCAGGGTGATACTAAATGTCACAGTCGTAGTCCTTGAGTAATTCTAACCACCTCCTTTGCCTCATGTTCAGGTCTTTTTGGTGAAAATGTAGGTCAGGCTTTTGTGGTCAGACTTAATCTGAAATTTCTCATCATACAAGTAATGCCTCCAAGTCTTGATAGCATGAATGACCGCTGCCAACTCTAGGTCATGTGTAGGGTAGTTCTTCTCATGCTCCTTTAGTTGTCTTGAGGCGTAGGCTATCACCTGTTCTCCTTGCATCAGCACACAACCTAGTCCCAAACCTGAAGCATCTGTGTATAGTGTGAATGGAAGGCCTGGAGCTGGAATAGTTAATATAGGTGCTGATACCAGTCTTGACTTCAGTGTCTGGAAATATTTCTCACATTCTTCAGTCCATATGAACTTCTCCCCCTTTTTGGTCAACCTGGTAAGTGGAACAACAATCTTGAAATAATTCTCCACAAACCTTCTGTAGTATCCAGCTAAGCCCAGGAAGCTACGTATTTCAGCAACTGTCTTCGGTGCCTCCCATCCTACTATGGCTGAAATTTTACTGGGATCTACCTTAATTCCTTCAACAGATACCACGTGACCTAGGAATGCCACTTCATCTAACCAAAATTCACATTTCTTGAATTTTGCATAGAGCTTATCTCTTTTCAGTCTTTGTAATGCTGCTCTTAAATGCACTGCATGTGTCTCCTTGTTCTTGGAGTATACTAGAATATCGTCTATGAATACGATAATCGACGTATCCAACATGTCATGGAATACTCGGTTCATTAACTCCATAAATGATGCAGGTGCATTAGTCAACCCAAAGGACATCACAAGGAACTCATAGTGTCCATATCTCGTCCTGAAAGCTGTTTTGGGAATGTCTGCCTCCTTTATTTTGAGTTGATGATACCCTGACCTCAGATCAATATTTGAGAATACACTCGACCCTTGCAGTTGATCAAACAAATCATCTATTCTTGGTAGTGGGTATCTGTTCTTAATGGTGAGCTTGTTTAACTCTCGATAGTCCATACAAAGATGTACGCTACCATCCTTCTTCTTGACAAAAAGCATATGTGCTCCCCAAGATGAAATACTTGGCCTTATAAATCCCTTGTCTAACAGTTCTTGCAGCTGAGTTTTCAACTCCTTCAACTCAGTAGGAGCCATCCGGTAAGGTGTTTTAGACACAAGTGCCACCCCTGGTAGGAGGTCTATCACAAACTCAGTAGCCCTGTCAGGTGGTAATCCAGGTAGGTCTTCTGGAAATACATCAGAAAATTCCCGTACCACTTCGATATCCTCCATTCTTGGCAAGTCAGCGGTAACGTCCACTACTGATACAAGGTATCCTACTCCTCCTTTTTCTAAGCACTTCCTTGCTTTTAGGGCTGAGAGTATAAACTTTCTCTTTCTAGGCAGCTTAGCCCCTTTAAAGTTGAACTCCGTCCCTTCACTGTCCTTGAATACCAACTTCTTCTCAGCACATAATAGGTTTGCTGAATGTTTAGATAACCAGTCCATGCCTAGAATGACATCAAAGTCTGACATCTCCAGCTGGACTAGATTGGCTTCCAACTCTCGTCCTTCAATAAGCACTGGGCAAGGCCCATAATATTCTTCTAATACCACGTCCATTCCCATGGAGGACCAAACTAACAGACTGGATTCCAAAGTCTTGATGGGTTGATCTAGTCCTTTTCTGAATGACACAGACACAAAGGAATGGGTGGCCCCCGAGTCAAACAGGACTCTGGCGGGTAATCTTGCTATATTTACTGTACCTGAGGTTTTTAAAATTTTTCCTTAGTTTCAAATGCATAAACAATTAATACAGCAGTTAAGGAGTAAGTATAAAAATCATACATGTAACCACATCTGGTGATGCGGCTGCCTCCTCTGTAGTAACAGCATATACCTTGCCTTGCTGCTGCTCCCTCCTTGGTTGTGGGCAGGTTCTGGCATAATGTCCCACCTGTTGGCAATTAAAACACTTTATACTAGTGTTCTGCCCCGCTGCTTGTGGTGTCACTGCAAGAGCAAGTCTGGGAGGCACTATGCTAGTTGGTGGCCTGAATGGACGGTATGGTCTGTTGCTTCTTCCGCCTTGGACCTCAGAGTTGGGCCTCTTCAGACCCCTATTTTGTGCAAAGAAGCTATCTCTCTGGCTTGCTTCGATGACTCGAGCCACCTGTACAGCTTCATTATATATCTTCAATCCTCGCCCCAACACATGCTCTCTCATAACCTTCCGAAGACCCATGGTGAAATGGCGAGTCTTTGTTTCTTCCACCTGCTCTTTCTCAACTCTCCAACAGACAGCTAGGGTTTGAGAAGGATTAATGGAGTGTCATAATATCTATTAATAGAGGAAAGCCGTTCTTGGGAAGGTTTTCCACGATTGGAAACTTTCCAAGTTTCCATTCGAGTGAGGGACCCATTGGAGTTCGTCTCCTACAAAAACGAAGCATACCGGTCACACATACTGGTCTGACTGACTCAGACCGGTATGGTCAGACCGGTATACCATACCGGTTGTGCCACACCCCAATTTCACACTATTCAGAATGGTGTGATGAACCGCTAATAAACCAACTGTTCAACCAGGATCTTGAGTAGGCTATATCCGTTTTATCTAAACCCCATACATCTATATTCATAATCAGAGTAAATACACAATAGAGGAAGTCTTATAATAAAATGAACTGAGAATCTACTGTGATATTAATATTTAAATAGTAAATTATTTTGTATCAACTGAGACATAAATAAATATCAAATACATGTCCATAATAAATCCAAGTAAAGAAAACTAAGAAAATATCTAATCAAATACACATGAGTTGCACTCGCAAGAGTAGTCATGTATATCCACTTCAGCTTCAACTTCCATCATCGCTACGTTTCTGTACGCTGGAGCATTTACATAATCTTCAACGGTAAAACCTGCATCATTAACTAAAAATATTCGACGTCGAGGGGTGAGCACACATCATGGCTCAGTGAGCAAACAAAACAATGCAACAGTACATATGCATGCAATCAATTCATATATTTGGTTTGGTTTATAGTTTGCAATGCGCAATAGAAAGGTTGGGTGGTCAAAGATTAACGTTTATTGACCCCGCCTCTATACACAGGGTGTGAAAGTCCGCCCAAAGGTTAACGTTTATTGTCGTCCCCATCCACCCTAATCATGAACATTATACAACAAAGGTTAACGTTTATTGCTGTATAGTGCCATACCAACACGTAAGCCCCTGCTAGCGAGGGCTTGCAAACTGGGCTTGCAACTAACCAATCCTAATGCCAAACAGTGTATCCAAGGCCTCACCTCAGCATCCCTCAGAATGTCCATAGAGATAGAGCTAAGGCCCCTCGGTAGAGTTAGAAACTGCAAGGACCGAGACCACCTCCCCTGATACTCTACGACATAATAGTTCTGCTAAAGTAATGGCGATACGACGATGCTAATGCACAAGACTTGAGTTAGAGATAGAGCTAAAGTGCTGAGACCTGTCAAAGGTTAACGTTTATTGACGTTCTCATCACACCTCCCCTGATACTCGCTCGCATCAAGTACACCAACCACACACATACAATCACATGCCTATTCCTATCATCATCATCATCACCATGTTATAAACAATAAAGTAAATATGCATGAACAAGTAATAGAAATATTGGATGACATGTTGTATGCACATTACAAACATATTCGCATAGAATCAAGCATGGAATTAGACTCAAGAAAAGATAAAACAGTTTGTTATTAACCAATTAGTTTAGAGTTCTGTTTCCTCACCTTAGCTTGTTAATAGATCATCTTCCAAGCTTTAGTATCACCTTTATAATGTTATTATATTGCTAGAAGACCTAACAAAGTCGATAAAATTTAATTAAAATTTATTCTAATTTTTATAAACCATTCTGTTAACTGAGGGTCGGAGGTAGGGTCGGAGTCATGATCGACCCTGGGTACGACCCTCCCCAAATCTGGACTTCCAGAACCCTGAGGGTCGATACTCAGGTCACATAGGGTCGGATGGTCATCGACCCTCTGTGCGACCCTCGGTGGGTTTTGATCAATTTTCTTCATTTTAATCCATTCTTCGTATTTGAGGTCCTATGGCTTGCTCCTACAGTCCATTCAACATGCATTCCATGGTCTAGAACCATGAATCACCCACCTAAATAGCTTTCATGTATTCTCCCATGGTTTTCCATGAAAATCTAGCCATGGGTTGAAGGTTTGGGTTTCTCCGAGATCACACTCTCATCATTATCTAACCTAAGGCCTGTAGAAACTCATGGAATTAGTATCCATACCTGAGAAGAACACTCCTTCTCTGCAACTCTTCTCCTTTTGCTTTCTTCTCTACCTTGTTTCTCTTCTTCTTCTCTTCATTCTCTTCTCTTTCTCTCAATTCAATTAGGGTTGTAAAAGGAGTGAAAGAGGCTTATGGACGTCTTATTTATAGAGTAGAAACATCCTAAAATAATTCCCTTTGAGATTAGGAAAGAGTCCTAATCGAAATTATGGAAATTTCCTAATTTCAGTTTCGGCGGCAACTGAGGGTCGATGCGAGGGTCGATGATCCCGTCGAACCTTGGTTTCCTAGAGTGTCCGACCCTCCCTGTAAAACAGAGGGTCTAACTTTCTGTCTTGGGAGGTCCGACCCTCCCTCGCTGGGTATGCGACCCTCCCTTTAAATTGAGTGTTTTTGGGTCGATTTGATACGTGGGATCACGATCTCCTTCACGCCCTTGGTCCATTTGACTTGACCATGATGGGTAAACCTGGTTCAAGGTGATAATACCAGGTTAGTTCGATATGGGTCTTATAGGTTGCACCATATCGGTCTGACTGACTCAGACCGGTATAGTGAGACTGGTATGAGATTTTTACCAATTTTGAGTAGTTCTCATACCTGAAATTTACGTGGTTCGTCACCCGTCTTCGCCTTCCAGTCCGGTTATGATTGGAACACCTGTCACCATATAAAACCACGATTTAGACCCGATTTTTAGAACACGGTTCTTACACTGTTCATCATTCCCAATGTATTGAGGTAATTCCATCTCTATCCTCAATAGAGGATAATGTAGCTTTGGATTGTGTTCCTAATGATGAGGAGATTAGATTGGCTATATCTTTTATGAATCAAGATAGTTCTCCTGGTCCAGATGGTTTTTCAAGAAATTTTTTTTGTAGGTGTTGGGATGTTGTAGGAAGGGATGTACTTTCTGCAGTACGCTCCTTATTTGTTACAAATAAAATGCGAAAGGGAGTGAATTGTAATTATATTGCTCTCATCCCTAAATGTGATGGTGTTAAGAAACTATCAGAGTTCAGACCTATTTGTGTGGAAAATTTTATCTATAATATTGTCCCTAAAATTCTTGCAAGTAAGTTGGGATTAATTATATCGAATTTTATATCAGAGGAACAGGGTGCCTTTGTGAATGGTAGAGTTATTCATGATAATATTAGTATGGCATCCGAACTAATGACATTGATGCATAGGAAAACAAAAAAAGGTTGTATGGCCTTGAAACTGGATATCCATAAGGTGTATGACACACTGGAATGGGAGTATTTGTTTAATGTGCTGAAAATGTTTGGATTTTCAGATGTGTTTGTGGATAAAGTTGAATCTCCATTGAAGTTTGCTAAACTATTAGATATGGTTAATGGGGGTCTTGTAGGTTTCTTTGGCCCGGAGCGGGGATTACGTCAAGGTGATCCTTTATCTCCTTTACTATTTTTGCTAGCAGAGGAGGTGCTATGTCGAGGGATAAAGGAGTTGTCTGCAAAGGGCTATATGGGGCTAGTTTTTAAAGGGAGAAGTGTGTCTGCACCTACTTATTTAATGTTTGTTGATGATATTTTTATATTTGCAAAGGTCAGTGTGAGAGCATGCAGGAAGCTAGATCATTTGCTAAATATATATAATGAATTTAGAGGATAGAAAATTAGCTCAGCAAAAAGTAAAATGGTTTTTTCACAGGATGTTAAGCATGGGAAATGAAGGAGGCTATTACCATGTTTGATATTTATAGAGGGGTTCTTTCCAACAAACTATATGGCGGTGACATTTTTTAATGGAAGGATTCGAAGGGATTATTTTAATCCTTTATTGGATCGGTTCAAGAAGAAATTTGCTACATGGAAGGGAAGAATTTTATCCTACGCTGGTAGGGTGGAGTTGGTCAAGTCAGTGATTGGTAGTGCATTTATTCATTCGTTTAGTGTGTAAAATGGCCTATGTCACTAGTGAAATTTGTGGAAGGGTAAATTCGAAATTTTATATGGACTAGTGATCCTTCTAAACGGAAGGCAGTTGTCATCAAATGGGATACTATGTGTCTTCCTAGGAAAGAAGGAGGCTTGGGTATAAGGAGGTTGAATCATATTAATGATGCATTACTGGGTCAGTTGTCTTGGAAAATAAAAATTAAAGAAACAATGTATGCAAAGTTTATGCGAGGACACTATTTGCTCAGATATGGTTCTGTTCGTGTCCCACAATGCACGTCTCTAGTGTGGATGAGTGTTAAAAAAATGTGGGATTGGACATCTAAGCATACGAGGTGGTTTATTGGTGATGGGATGCAAATTAATTTTTGGTCGGATAAATGGTTGGGGGATTTTTCATTGAAGATCAGCTTGGGTTAAATATGTCTGATTTTAAAGGATTAGACTGCTCTATTTCCCGTTTTATTCAGAACGGAAGGTGGGTATGGCCAACTGTTAATTCTGAGTAATAAAGATACTGGTTTGCAATGGCAAATAATATTCTTTTGATCCGAGAGAGTAGTGATATGTTGTTATGGACAGGGGAATAGTCGGGAAAGTTCTCTTTGAAGTCGTCTTGGGAGCTAATATGACAACACAATCCCAAACCGGGATGGACAAATGTTGTATGGAATAAGTCAATGCATCTAAGAGTCTTGTTCTTTGCTTGCTTGGAGATGGTGTATTCAGAGATTGCCAATTGATGATAGTGTATTCAGAGATTACCATTGGATTCATCTAATTAGATTACAATTTCTTCTGGCCTTCTGGAATGATATTAAACTGTACGAGTAGGTCTTCCTCTGTTCGTTGAGTCACAGATGTTTTCTCTCTGATCCTCTCTGATCCTCTCTTTTTTTCTATTGGAAAATTTGATACCAGGGGGCCACTGTTCATTTTTTTTTAATCTGATCAGAGAACTGCTTTATTCAGCTACCAATTTTTTATAAACCTTTCTCCAGCGCTCAGGGGGGGAGGGGGGGGGGGGGGATGGCTGGGCTTAATTTTTACTAGTTTGTTCTCACTACTCGATAGCCAATGCCCTAGCCAACACTTAGATCTGGCTCTACCCAAACTTTTCTGGTTCACCCCAACATTACCCGGCAAGAATTAATGTCTCAGAAGATCATGACCCGTGAACCGTATAGATAATTATCTGCGTTCAAGATCAGACAAACATAACCATCCTATGGAAGAACTATTTTTACAATTTCTGTTAGTTATCAAGTTATTAGTTCATGAAGAACCCACTCGCTGTCAGATAGCAATTACCCAGCGAGGTTGGTCATTGCAAGGAAGATTCCTTTGTATAAACTGATGAAATAGTTACTGTATACATCTCCCAAAAGAAAAAAAAAAATCCTGTATCTCATTTAGGTTTCTGTGTGTTTTCCCTCTTTGTTTTCTGTTTTTATTTTGGGGTGGGGTGGGGTTGGGACAAATGATCAAAAGAACTGATAAATGCATGAACACCCTAAAATTTGCACTTCTATTTCTCGATTATTTTATGAAGATTTGTTTAACTTGTCCACAAGTTAATACAATACCCTTCTTTTTTTCCCCTTCATGATCATATATTCTTGCTGTTGGAAGCTGAAATTTACTAGCCTGCATTTTTTCAGGGTTATTCCAGCGGCTGTTTATTCAAATATAAATATGCACCATCTAAACTTAACAACTTGAAGCAAAGGCCTTAAAGTTGTCAATCCATATCCATGAAAGCCTGAAGGGTAGCTGAGGGGGATCCGTGGGGAGGTTTGTTTCCACCACCATGTTTTCTTACAATATGTAATTCAATAAAATGTATTTATGTGGGTGTTTATCGATCGTCCCGCTCCCCACTCTTCTATGGTTTTAAGCTTTAAGGTATGCACTTGGTGCAGATGAATACCCCTTTGTATCATTAGAATCATTTCCTATAATTTTGTAAATAACATTGTGTATTGATTTAAGGTATGCTAGCAATTTTAACATTGCTAGTTAAGTTGTTTTGACAGAAAAAAGCTTGTAAACTAACTTCGCCCAGGTGATTAAAGGATAAGCTATCAAATCTGAAGGTGAGTAATTTATGTCATGTAAACCCAGTTGGCTTGGCTTATCGGTTGGGGTGTCGGCTTGAACGTGGGTCTCGAATTCACTGAGAACCACGTGTCGACCATCCAGACAAGATTGCTACCGTCCTCCCAAAGTCGCTGGGAGGAGAGGATGCGGATCCCTTTCTCTCATCCTCTCCATGTCTCTCACTACATTTCTATTTCTTTTTGGTTTTTTTTTTCTTTTTTATTTTAACATTTGGTATGGGTGGAGCCGAGGGGACCCAAGAAACGAAGAATTGACGAGGCTGGTCAACAGTGGACACGTAGATGGAAAAGATGAGTGAGATTTTGATGGGACAGTGGCTGCTCCCCATTTTAAAGACATGCAAGACTACGTGCTGATCAATATTTTTTTTATTTTTATCGAATGATAGATGTGACAGCCATGATGTTTTAGCTTTTTTTCCCACCATGATCTGTAGAGCGAAATGATATGTTTTTCTCTATATTTCATCTGGAAAAGCTTGTTTTTCAAGTCACAACTGACTTCAATTCATGGGATATGATTTCTCTGGTCACATGGTTTGATATCAGATTCAACAGATATACCGTTCTCTTGATCAGTTTGTAATTTCTAGTGCTACCAAAATGACTCACTCAGTTTCTCCTGTTTCCTTGATAATTATGGATTTTGTTTTGATTACAATGGCATTTTTTTTTGGTAAGTTTTAGTACAAATGGAAAAAAATATATTTTTATTACTATATATTTCTTACATGTTTTCATTCTCTTTTAGTTATAGAAATTTTTTTTGGGGTTTACCATACAGTGGTTTTCAACGAACTTAGAAGTATTTCAAAATTAAGAAATAGAGAAAGATGTTTTTTTACTCAAAAATAGGTTTTTGGAATAGAAACGTTACCTACACATAAGGGTGTCAACGGGCCGGTCCGGGCCGGTTTCGGTCCGGGCTGAATCGGTGTCGGATTTTATAAGCCCAACCCAAAACATGTCCATTAAGAGTTCGGGCTGGGTTAGGCTGCGCTGGACACAATAATTATCGGGCTGGTCCGGTGTCGGTTTGTTATCGGGTTGGGCTTATTGAGGTGATTTCGGACTGGTTCGGTCCGGACCGGGCTTATCAAGCTTATCGGGTCTATTTTATATGTAAGATATATAACCTATTTTATTATTTCTATCTATAAAATTAGCATCATTCATTCTATATGCATTTAATTCAGTAAATTGTAACAATTAACATACTCTTTTCAATTATAGATTCATATAATCTTTCCAATCAAGAAGTGAACTATAACAGTGTAATATAATCCATCAAAATTTAAAACCATTAAAATTAAGAAATTGGGCCCGGATGGACCTTACCGGTGTTTGGGTTAGGTATTATTGGTTCGGACTAGTTCGGGCTTCTTAACGGGCTGGTCCGGTCTGATTTCGGTTTGGACTGAAACGGTGTCGGGCTTTACAAGCCGAGACCGAAACCTGTCTATTAAGGTTCGGTCCGGGTTGGGTTCGGGTTATATCGGACTGGCTCGGTCCGTGTTACCGGGCTAGACCCATTTTTGACACCCTTACCTACACAGCCTAGTTCCATGTTGTAGAGCACAAGCTTCTCATGGGAAGCTTGAATTCAAGTGTCCTAAAGATAATCATAACTTTATTCATCTAAAAAATATATATATATATATATATATATATATATATATATATATATATATATATATATATATATATATATATATATATATATATATCATCTAAAATATATATATATATATATATATATATATATATATATATATATATATATAAAATAAAATATAAAAAAGAAAAAGAAAAAAAAAATCCTAATTCAACAAGTTGAGTTTATTGCCTTTCCAGTTAATAGGATGAGAATATATTGCCGCAGTGACAAACTTTAGCAATGTTTGGTTCCAACTTGCCAAGTTATGGTAAAGATAGTTGGTACCACGAACTCTTTTCAAATCAAGATATGTAAATCTTTTTTATGTTTGCAAAATCCATGTGGATTCCACATTTCCACTTGATGACCCTCTTTTTTGGAGGAAGTTTTTTATTTTTTTTTTATTTTTGCATGTGTACATGTACCATATAAACTTATTTCATTTATAAATGATAAATTTAACATTTATATATAATTATCTCTTTCACGGTAAGTATTAAGTAATCCAATTAATTTTGAGTTCCACTTCTCAATCATCTAAACCGGACTGTAACTAAAGCTACATTAAATTACCCAACTGACCTTAAAAGATTGAAATTTTGGGAGCATACGTTGTACTGTCATGGTAAAATTACTGTCTTCTATCCTCATACAATAAGGTATCAGGATAATGAAAAAGGTGACAGAAGAGTCAATTAATACTATATCAATTACAAACGAATTTATTATCCAAACCTAAGTAATATAATTTTTATGATAAATTATAATTATTCAATGTATACTATGCATGGATGTGTGGAGAAAAACAAGGAAATAAATCCTCCAAATTTTAAACGGTTATATAAGACTTTTCTAAGGTAAACTCGACCCTTCAACCGGACACAACCCACTCATTCTTACATTTTTCTTAGTATTTTTGCATGTAATATTATTCTCAAAATGAAGCACTAGACCAGTACAAATATAGAATGGAAAAAAATCATTTTTTCATAATTATATTTTTTCCACAAGTAATTACATGAAAAGGGAAAAAATAAATTTTCCATTAATTAGTCATATTCAGATTGATTAAAGAGAAAGTTTACACTACTTTTGCATGAAATAATCTCATATTAAATTTTTTTTAGGATACTACATTGTTTATTATGAATTATTATTGCAATTCCACATTTTTTCTTCAATTTTTTTTAAATAGATATGATGAATCAGGTGAGTCTATCTGATCTAGATCGGATTCCCAATCCTCCTACACCTTAAATTAATCGGGTATATTCTGAATTAGGACCAGTTGGGCTCCATCGATTCTGATCTGAATTTTGAAACGATGCCACTAATCGAACATTCTTTATGTGACTAACGAATTTAAATTAAGAGGAATGTGGTTTTTAAATAGATATGATGAATCAGGTGAGTCTATCTGCTCTAGATCATAGTTAGTTAAAACAGGAATCGTAAAAAAACAAAATGGTACAGAATAGGTTTTAAAAGGAGCAAAATAAGAATGGTACGGTCAAAAAAAGGGTCAAACATTTCAAGAAAGGAAAAAAAAAAACTAAAACGGATGGTACAGGTTTTTAACGGATCAGATATTATATGTTATGGTGAAAAAAAGGGCAATATACTCCCTTAAATTGAAGAATTATACCTACATCAATGGCAACATATGACATTTATGATGTATCTAGCCATAAAATAGTGAGAATTATTTGTTTCATTCAAGTAGTTAATTGATATTTTATGGTTGTCCAAGACTCTAAAGCAAGCATGAATCCATATGGGGTGGGGGGAGAGAGAGAGAGAGAGAGAGAGAGAGAGAGAGAGAGAACATCATGATGGCTAATAATATATGTTATGTGGGAAAATCCCATCCATTTAAAATCTTACATGTGTCAAGCTTCACCTTCGGAGCCGACTGCTCGGAGTATCTTACGCTCGGCTTATGAGGCATTCGGTATCTTACGCCCACATCTCATGTGCCCAGCATGTCGCACTCGTCCTATGCCGTCTAGTTATCATCATCTATGGTAGCGCTCGGAGTCATAGTCCTATCCGGCTACGTTTCCCAGTCGGTAGTCAGAGTCCTAATGTGATTATGCTACGTTCGAGGAGTCCTTCTCCCAGTCTGATACGACGCCGACTATCGCGGTCCGTGATTACTCATATGTTGACATGTGTCAGTCCCAGAGCTGACCGACCTAGCTTCCTTGGCTAAGGTCTCTTACTTCTACTCGGAGTCTACCACACGGGTGTCCCTTAGAGCGACACATGACAATCCTATTGGCAGTCTACTCCCCTGAGTCCTGGTACCTCCATGTTTCTTCTCAATCTATAAGTAGAGGGCAATCCCTCAAGGTAATCTCAGTTACTAATGCACAGTTCATAATATCTCTCTCTCTCTCATACTCGCACGTTCAAACTCTCTCGTCGTCCCACACTTTAAACTGGAGATAGCTTTCTGTTATCTCTTGACTGCTTACTTTGGGAATCTGACTTAGGCATCGGAGTGTACCCGGGGCTTAGGCGCCCAACTCCCTTGTCTCATCTCTGTGGTTGCAGGTAACTCAGAGTGCGGATCGATGGGCGATTTCCAACCGTAACAGTTTGGCGCCCACCGTGGGGCCTCTTTTGACTGAGTTTGAAGATTAGCGCGTGAGCACTCTGGTTTCAATGGCTCACAGGAGAACTCGAGCACAGGCATCTCATGCACCTTCGGAGTCGTCTGTGCAGGTTCAGGTAGGCAGCAGTGGAAGTGCGACGAGGATGAACCGCACGCCCACGCCTGTACCAGCACCAATACCACCACCGGTACCAACACCGATTACAACGCCTATGCCAACGGCAACGGTGCCACCACCACCCCCTCAGTATGTTACTCGTCAGCAGTTTAATGAGTTGAGGCAACAAATCGAACAGCTGGCTAGTGCCTTGAGGGGCGCTCGAGCAAGCGGTTCGGTAGTAGGAGGAGAAAATCCCCATCCGGTACCAAATGCGCCCCCTGAAGCCCCGCCAGCCGTCCATCCGCAGCCAGCACCAACGACAGCGCCACCTCCGGTGAGAGGCGCAAGATCCTTCCTTAACGCCCTCTGCCAGGAAAGGGTTAATGTAGAGACACCAGCAACTGTTGTGCCACCTCCGGATACGTCTCAGCCTCAGTCCAAGGTCGAGCGGCGTTTACTGGAGTTAACCACTCGGCTTCAGCAGGTGGAGCAGAACCGGGTAGCTCCGCCGAGGACGACCTATATGGCAGTCACGGCGCTTTCTGATGAGATTATGAAGGCTCCTCCTCCTAACAATTTCAAGATGCCCGTCCTGGACTCTTACAACGGGAGCACGAATCCCGAACAACATCTGGATGCGTTCGTCTCTACGACGCTATTCTATCCTCTGAGCGATAGCCTTATCTGCAGAGCGTTTCCTTCAATGCTCCAAGGCGCCGCTCGTACATGGTTTAATAATCTGCCTCCGAAGAGTATTACTTCGTTCGAGCAATTATCGAACAAATTTCTAACACACTTCCAGACCAGCCGAATGCGCAAGAAGACATCTTATCACCTGTCTACGGTGAAACAGCAAAAAGACGAGTCCTTGAGGGACTTTATCAAACGCTTCAATGCTGAAGTGCTGGAAATCAAGGACGTCGAGCCCCCAGTGCACATGTCCAGTCTGCAGTCCGGGGTCACCGACGGGCAGCTTTGTTGGTCCTTTGCCAAAAAGTCACCCATGAATCTGGATGACCTGCTGGCCAGGTGTGAGACGTACGCTACAGCCAACAAGACGACAAAGGCTCAAAAGAGTAATGCAGTCAACAACCTGATGGCTGATTCTAAGCCTGTCGACAAGAAGAGATCTGAGTCGGCCGACCAGGCGCCGAACTCAGTCGGACGACCAGGCGCCGAACTCAATCGACCCCAAGAAGCAGAAGTCCGGTAAGGATCAAACCTACCGGCATCCATACAAGACATTCGAGTATTATACTCCACTCAACACTTCGATGACGGAGATTCTCAAAGTGATCAAGAACGATCAGAACCTCCGACCTCCGCCAAAACCCCTCGGCGAAGGGAGGAATAAAGATCGCTCCCGATACTATCGCTTCTATCGCGACTACGGCCACGAAACGGAGGAGTGCAAGTACCTCAAAGGAGAGATTGATGACCTCATACGACGAGGATACTACGACAATTTTGTTCGGGACACTGACCGAGAATCGGCTCTCGCTCGGAAAGACCGGGTATTACCACCTCCACCTCCGAGGAACCCTCAACCCAACAACTGTCGAGCAGACGCTGGCGATAATCAAAACGCCGCTCGGAGGGACGACAGAGACCCTGATGGAGGACCGACTGCCCCCAGACAGTGGGTCGGCGACATTCAGTTTGGGTCGATAGAAAGCTCATCTGGAGTTGGAAAAGAAAAGGTGTCGATAAAAGAAAGGCTTGGAGGCCGACAGCACATCCAGTCCGGGTCCATCCCATCCTGGTCAGAACCAGAAAATCGAGGAAGAAGAAGAAAAAAGTCTCGTCCGGCTTCAAAGAGAAGAAAAGTCGAGCGGAGGTTCGTGGGCAGTCCGCAACCCAAGAATCAACCGTGCACGACAATGGGCTTGCGCATCCCTGGGGACAATGGTGTCTATACCATCATTAAGGGACCCCTAGCTGAGGGCAAGTCAGTCCTCACCATCATAGGAGGACCAGAGGCCGGAAACACCTACAACAGGTCAGCCAAGGCCTACTCGCGTCTGGTAGCCAAGACAGAGTGGCCATCAAAAAGAGCTCGAACCGGAGAGGTCATCACCTTTAGCGACGAGGATCTCGTCAACGTCACGGTCTCCCATTAGGATGCCATCGTCTTTACGGCCGGGATCGGACACTGTGACGTCGCAAAGTGTTTGGTAGACACTAGGAGCTCAGTAGACATCATATTCTATCATGCCTACCAAAGGATGCAGCTGACGGACGATCAGCTCCAACCCGTCACTTTCGACCTCATCAGCTTCTCCGGAGACCCGGTCACGGTGAAGGGGGGCATCCAATTGCCTGTCATCCTCGGCCAAAAGCCCAAACAGCGGAGGGTGATGGTCGAATTCATGGTGGTCGATCGGCCATCCGCTCACAACGTCATCCTCGGCCGCCCTTCACTGAACAAGTTGAAGGCATGTATGTCCACCTACTACCTGGTGATGAAATTCCCGACAGAGGACGGAGTCGGAGAGTACTGAACAGATCAGAGCGCATCACGAAGATGGGACCCACCGAGCTGAAGAACAGTCAGCGAGCCTTAAAAACCGCACAGGTGAACATGGTAGAGGTTCGAAAAAAGGCCTCTCCGAGTAGAGGAGAGCCCGCGGAGGAACTCATACAAATTTCGATCGTAGACGATCAGCCCGAGAAGACATTCAAGGTCGGCTCCCTGTTGCCCGAGGAACAAAGGTAAGAATTGATCAAATTTTTGAGGCAGAACCTCGACGTTTTTGCATGGTCGGCCTCGGAGATACCGGGGATTCCCCGAGATGTGATTGAACATCACCTCGTGGTCGACCCTCAGCATCGACCTTTCGGAGGGAAGGACCCCACCGCGTGCTTCGGACCGGACGACCGGGCTCGTACGAGTTAACCACCCTCGGCGGTGAGGAAATTCCGAGGACATGACATGCCACCAACCTTCAGAAATATTATCAATAATTAACAAGTGTTTATTCTCAGTTTATTATAGAATTTTTTAATTATTTTTTCCAGCAAGTCCCAGTTGTAAACCGGACCCCTTGAGGGCATCCGCTTGGTTTCTTTTAATACAAGAATAGATTTCATTCAGAGTGCAGCAAGCAACACTTAACAAAATCGCTCCTTCCGATATGGTCGACCTGCCCACTAGCCCATGCAGGCTTGGGCAACATGCCAGCCCCTACGACCCTGCCTACTCATACCCCCCAGCGAGCGCGAGTAGCATGCAGACGATCGTACGATTGGCCTACCCCCGCCCACAAGCAGGCAAAGGTAGCCCGCCGATCAAGATTGACACTGCCTGTTCACACCCACGAGTAGGTGTAAACAACATGCAAGTGTTCAATTACTTGGCCCACCCACGCCCACAAGCAGGCAAGGATAGCAGGCCAATCAAAATAAACACTGTCTATTCACACTCACAAACAGGTGTAGACAGCATGCAAGTGTTCAAACACCCTGTCTACCCATGCCCACAAGTAGGCAAGGGTAGCACGCAGACCGCAAATGAAGCACGCGAAAACATACGCAGTCAGTACGAACAGCGAGGGCAGTAGTCAGAAGCATACCGAACACTTGGCTACTCAGAGTCCGGGACCAACAAAGCCATTTTTCGAAAATACCTAAGTGTTCTCGGCCGGCCAAAGCACCGAGCCAATAACACTCCTGGGGTAGGGGCACCTTTGCCATTTTTCGAAACAGAATTAGTGCTTGGACCAAGCCGCACTCAACATTGTTCGCACTCAGCATTACTACTTAATTGTCCTCGGCCTACCAGAGCGCCGAGCCGACAATACTTCCGGGGTAACCACAGAATGGGAACCAACATCCGAGAGGAAAGAAAAAAAGATAACAGAAGTCCAAAAAATTCAAGTATGCTTTATTAATAAAAGCCCAAGAAGGGCAGTCATATAATTACACATGAAAAGAAGAAAGAAAGAATACAAGTACATATTTACAAGGCACACGACTCGAAAAGTCCTCAATACCGGTTCTCCTCGGCGGTCGGGTCTATAGGACCCTCGGAAGACAGCGGAAGGTCCGGGAGCTCCATGATCGGCGTCTAGGGCACCTCGTAAGGAGGAAGGTCATCCTCCTGCATACGATCAGCCTCCGTAGGGGCCGTCGGCTCCACCCGGTCATCCTCGGCCACGACCGGGGTCTCCACAGGCACTGCTGGCTCCACCCCAAGTACCTTGGCCATAATCGGGATCTCCAACCAGTTGAAGTCGGCGCCCCTTTCCACAAGCTGTTCCTTCAGGTATTTGGCACCCCTCTGGAAAAACCCATAAGGTGGCCTCCTCCACGTCCTCCTCATACTGAGGAGAGGATCTGTACTCGGCCACAGCCCGACCCAAGGCCTCCCGTTGTGCCTCTTCGGCCTTGGCCAGCGCCTCCTTGGCAGATTTAGCCTCGTCCTTGGACTCGGAGCTTCTCCTCCAGGACCAGCCGTGCCTTCTCCGTAACTTGCAGGAAATCTTTGGTAGTCCACCGCCAGTCCTCGGCCGACCAAAGCTTTTCCTCCGCCTTGTGCACTCTCTTGTGCTCTTCATCGAGGGCGGCCTCGGCTTTCTCCAGTGAAGCCCGGAGGGTGACTTTCTCTGCAGCAAGGCCCTCGACCTCCGATGATTTATTGTTGAGATTTTCCTCGGTTGCCTTCAGAGCCTCATGCAGGGAGATCTCTAGGACCTCCTTCTCGTCCAAGTCAAGTATGGCACGGACGGCTCGTTGGCTGACCTCGGCTAGAAGATTGCTCGTCTACACAAAAGGAGACGACAGTGTCAATACGACAAACATAGCAACACAAAAAAAAAAGAGAAAAGAAGAAATTGGGAATTTCAAACTTTACCTGAGAGCACGCGAGGAACACTCGCTTGAAGAGCTCGTTGTTCTCCAAGCTGGACGTGAAGGCCACGTCGTCCGGGAGGCGTCCCTTTGTGACGATGATCTGCGCCACCTTCGCGCTCTTGAAGACCGAGTCCATCGACCTCAGTCTGAGCGCAGGAGAGAAGGTCGTTGTCACCACCTTCAGCTTGTCGCTCCCCTGTTGGGGAGCGGGCTCGGCCTCCCCCTTAGAGGCGCCGGTGGCCTCGGTCAGATCGACCACCTTCGGACCTTGAGGGGTCTTTTTCGCCGAGGGCGCTGCCACACCTAGGCGGGCCAGAACCGGTTTCGTCGCGGCCGCTGGCAGGGCTGGACTTCCTTTGTCACAGCCCCCTGGCGAGGCTGGACTTCCTTCGTCGCAGCCTCCGTCCTTGTTTCGTCTTGTCGGCCTCGTCTTGTAGATGTCGACTGGGAGTTCAGCGGCCGACTTGATTTTCTTCTTGGGTGGACCCTCTGGCATGGGCCCCTTACCCTTTGCCTCAGCCGTTGCCCTCTGTTCCTTGCAAGGAGGAGCGCTCGCTGGCTCGCCCGCCGGCTAGACCCCCTTTGCAGCATCGGCCGTCCGCTTGTGCAGGATCCGAGCAACGATCTGATCGTCGGCAAAGTTCACTGTAATGAGACGAGATGACGGTTAGTAACAAAATTGGAATAACAGCAATGTACAGTCTGAGTCCTACAATTAATAAACTCACCAAAGAGGCCATGCTCGGCCAACTGCTCGGGATCTACAAGGTCGGCATAGCGCACCGTCTTCCCGGCCATCATTTTACGCTGAGCCCGTCTCTCCTCCATCGTCAGAAAGGGGACTTTGTTGAACCCCGTGGCGTCGACCACCAGCCAAACGTTCGACAGAGGGAGAGCGGGGCCACCTGCGGTATGGCCCACAAAGAAAAACTTATCCTTCCACCCGTGGATGGAAGAAGGCTTTTGGGAGATGGTCGGGAGCTTCTTTGCGCTTCTCTGACTAAAAAAGTACCACCCGGTCATAGAGCGGGACTTGGTCAGACTGGCCCACTGGAAGAGTGACCGAAACAAGTTCATGGTCGGAGTCTCTCCCAGTCGGCGGACAAACAAGATGAAGGCATATATGCATCGCCACCCATTCAGAGCTAGTTGGGAGGGGGCGATGTGGTAGATTTGGAGAATTTCTACTGCTAGAGGGTGAAGGGGAAACCAGAGCATGAACTTTAAGGCGTGCTCGTACACGTAGATCTCCGACATATTCATGGTACAAGCCCGTTCGTAGGAGGATGGGAGCCGAACCCAGACGTCCGTCATCGTCTCTATGATCTGGTATGCCCGGCAGATCAATGACAAAGCCGGTTCGGTCCTAATCTTGCTCGGCACCCTCCATGCAGGGAGTGCGTCGAGAGAAGGGACAGATGGTCGGCCGCCTCTCTAGCGAGAAGCCCGTCGGGTTGAGGTGCCAGTAGGGCGACCACGCTCGTCGGCCTCAGAGGAACTCTCCTCGAGTTCCTCCTCTGGAGCCGGATCGGAAGCCACAAGGATGGCTTCCAGAGATTTTTGCATGATGGCCTCTGCTCCGTTACCTGCCTACTCTGAGGTCCCGGACTCAAACTCCCGGTTAACGAAATCTCGAATCCGTCCAGAAGGTTCGGGAGCAGCGGAGAATCCCTCCATTGAGAAGGATGACCTTTCGGAGGAAGAGGTCCGGGATTGGGCCATTCTCTCACTCACTTTCACTCTACCGGAGGGTGTAAAACTATTGGACGAATGGGAGCTACTAAGCATGAAATGAAAATAAAAAGGAAGGAAAAGAAGAAGAGGACTTACTGTTGGAAGAAATGGGACTCCGAATGCATGAAGAAAGCTTGAAGACTCGATGACCTAGGAATATCTGACTGCTCTGAGGAAACTCCGATCGCGACTCAACCATATGGTCGAATGAATGATTCGAAGGAGTATTTATAGGCGTTGTGACCGTGAACCATCTCTTCGGGTTTCGACCACGTGGCTCAATGCCATTGGTTATCGTCTGCCGCGCCGGATGCGACGTGACAGTCTAACGTCACGCGCAATGATGGCGCTCCTTCTCGAGACGATCGGATCGATTACAGCCGTCCGATGCATTCGACCGTTTGAAGACGAGCGACTATTGATACCGCTCCTTCTCGAGGCGCACCGCCTCCTGGTGGTCGTCGAATCAAGGTGTCGATCCGCGTCACTTCGAAGATCGACGGACGAGCGCAGTTGCAGAACTCGAGTTTAACGCCTCGAGCCCCGTGCATCCATCAATCGTGCAGACGGTTGGTGACAACCGTCTCCCACTCAGACGTAATGTCCGATCTTAAGGGTAGGCACTCGGAAGTAGCTAATATGACCAACGATTTTGCAATCGGCCTCATACGGCGCACATTCTCGACACTTTGTTTAATCTTGTTGCACTATCGAATTCGTTATATCCGACAGCGCAAGGGACATCTGTTATGTGGGAAAATCCCATCCATTTAAAATCTTACACGTGTCAAGCTTCACCTTCGGAGCCGACCGCTCGGAGTATCTTGCGTTCGGCTTATGAGGCATTCGGTATCTTACGCCCGACCTTTCATGCGCCCGACATGTCGCACTCGTCCTATGCCGTCTAGTTATCATCATCTATGGTAGTGCTCGGAGTCATAGTCCTACCCGACTACGTTTTCCAATCGGTAGTTAGAGTCCTAATGTGATTATGCTACGTCCGATGAGTCCTTCTCCCAGTCTGATACGACGCCGACTATCGCGGTCCGTGATTACTCATACGTTGACATGTGTCAGTCCCAGAGCTGACCGACCTAGCTTCCTTGGCTAAGGTCTCTTACTCCTACTCGGAGTCTACCACATGGGTGTCCCTCAGAGCGACACGTGGCAATCCTATTGGCAGTCTACTCCCCTGAGTCCTGGTACCTCCATGCTTCTTCTCAATCTATAAGTAGAGGGCAATCCCTCAAGGTAATCTCGGTTACTAATACACAGTTCATAATATCTCTCTCTCTCTCTCTCTCATTCTCGTACGTTCAAACTCTCTCATCGTCCCACACTTTAAACTGGAGATAGCTTTCTGTTATCTCTTGACTGCTTACTTTGAGAATCTGACTTAGGCATCAGAGTGTACCCGGGGCTTAGGCGCCCAACTCCCTTGTCTCATCTATGTGGTTGCAGGTAACTCAGAGCGCGGATCGACGGGCGATTTCCAACCGTAACAATATATATTTGTTATGACCCACAACTCACACCCCACAGCCCACCCTAATGGGTAATAAAGTAATGAGTTTAAAAGCAATTATGAGCAAGTGGCAGCCTTTAGTCCCAAATCGGTTATATGCAGAAGGCAATAAGAATATTAAACGATATGAGATTAATCGACTCATTACTTATTGAAGATGCAAGTTAAAATACGGATACGGTAAATACACATATTAAACACATTTTAAAGGGTAAGGCTTGGAGTATGGAGTATTTTAAAGTATTTCTGAGATCAATACGGCAATATGCGTATTAAGTACTTGAATACGGTACGCATTTAAACAAATGAGTTTTAACTAACAGAGATCTAGATCGGACTGCCCATCCTCTTACCCCTTTAATTTCACCTTTTTTTTTCTCCAGTAAATAAGTTATTTCATTATCGATCGTACAGAATTATGGATTTTCTCTAGTAATGTTTCCAATGATTCGTTTTAATTCTTTATCACTTCTTTGTTGAGAGGCTGTTTTAGATTTGAATCAATGACCACATTTCATAATGATTCAACTTTACTATTGCCCCAAAACTCACCCTTATATTAATATCATTTTTTGTTAAAAAAAAAAAGCTTTTTAAGGCCTTGCCAATTGTAAAATAAAAATAAGGAAATTAAAGCGATTATAATTAAGAATTATTGGAAGATTTTGGCATCATAATACTACTATATATGCTTCAATGATAAATAATAAAGAATAAATTGAGTGAATCTCAATAAATAGAAAGATAAAAAATTAACCGTTGGATGGTATCACTGTTACAATTTACCATTGGATGAGAAGTGCCTACCCAATTAGGGCTATTGAACTTTTGTATTTGCAATGGTTAGACCAATAATTTTAAATTTGAATTTTACCCAAATTCCGAGGGTATATATATATATATATATATATATAAAGAGAGAGAGAGAGAGATGCACAAAATTTGAGTGCCAACATAGATGCCTATGAGTATATATATATATAGAGAGACCATTTTGTCAATATATATATAGAGAGAGAGCCTTCTCTTCATGGCCCGTGTAGAAACCATTTGTCTATATATATATATATATATATATATATATATATATAAATATATAAATATATAAAAAAAAAATAAAAGGAGAGAGAGAGAGAGAGAGAGAGAGAGAGAGAGAGAGAGGCGCACAAAATTTCAGTGCCAACATAGATGCCTATGAGAAGACATTTAGGTCATTATGGGAGCCTTCTCTTCATGGTCCGGGTAAAAACCATTTGTCAATATATATATATATATATATATATATATATATATATATATATATATATATATATATATATATATATATATATATAAACAGGGGGAAGAAATTAAGCATGACTATATGGTGGGAAATGAACATGCGTAGAGGGTTGTGTCCTCACGTATATGGGGCTAGATTTTGAATTGCGTTGTTTTAGAGATTCTCTTTAAAGTCACTCATCTTGACTTATCCGACTCAGACTGTGCAAAAATCGTTATGTCGTGACATCCTGGGTCTTCGTATCCAAATTATTTGATTTCTAGATCCTTTCTAGTTGCCCTCTGGGCTTATGTACTTGTTGTTCCTTTCTTTCCCCTTCTCTCCCTCCCCCTCCCCCTCCCCCTCCCCCTCCCAAGCTTTTTGTCTTGTACATTTCCTCTTTAGGCTAAGGTTTTTTTTTTGATGGAAAATTTTACATGCAACAATATTTTATATGTAAAAAAATTTTCAATCTGCTTTCTATGAGGGAAGGGAAAAGTATTTCAACTTTCTGTTATCTACTGGAAATTTTTTTTGAAAATATATATATATATATATATATATATATATATATATATATATATATATATATTACACCTAAAATTTATGTCTAAACAAATGAAGCCTTAATATATTTTTTATTTACCGGAAAAAGAAAAAAAAAAGAGGAGGAGAGGTTATCTTCATATGTAAAAGATTGCCTATGCTTGGTAAGTATGTTAAAAGGGAGAGGACCCATTGAACTTGCCAAATAGACCCAAAATTTGGATCGGATCTATATGTATGTCAAAGTGGGTCAACAAGTTACAAAATATGCAATAAATAAGCCCAGTCGGGATTAGGAAAAAAATGTTTAGGACTTGATCAAATGAGATCAAGGATTTAAGTGCCTCAAAACTTTATGGATAAATTTAGGGTTTAATCTGGGTTCAGTTGTTTTACTGAGCTAACACATTGAGATTTATAAAACTCAAAAATAGGTGATAAAATTAAATTTCACATATGGAACATGGAGTTGGCAGAAAGGGGACACGTTTCGTAAACTTTGGTTTGATAAGAACACATATTCCATACGGAAGTTAAATAAGGGGACGATTTTCATATAGGGATCATGTATGTATATAGTTAGGATAACAATCCTTCATTTAATAGGAGAGTTTTAAGATTATATTTTTTTTATGCGATGGTTGAAAGTACAAATGTATATGTACACGGCTGTATACAAAATATTTTGTCTTATAAATAAAAAAATGATTTTATTATTAACCACAATAAACGGTAAAGTAAAATATGAAAACATCCAAAAAAAAAGAGAAAATTAACTTCCCTAATTTTTTTTATAAATTTTTTTTTATTGGGGGGGGGGGGTTGGTAAGTATCTATGTATGAGAAGATGATTAATTAAGATGGAGATAAATAACAACACATATTAGGTTGAAGTCCTAGTAAGTTTCAGCAGATCAATGAAATTGTCGATAGTATTAAGGAGAAAATAGATGCCAATCCTACTAATGTAAATAAAATTGCATAATTTGACACTTCACAAGAATCATCAAAAAATCACATGGGTTCCTTGTCAAATAGAAAACAGTTGTGAAGACAAGTCATAGAAATTAAAATCAGTTGTAAAGATTAACTGTAATAAGCTGTAGCTTCTGAAGTGTACCTATTGTATTCTAATCTTATATAAAGAAACAGTAGAACCACAGTTGTGGTTATCGCTGCAATTCTCTATTCCTTTCATGGTATCAGAGCTCATTGAAAGGAAAAAAACTTTGAATTTCTCTACAACTCAGTGATGTCGTCTTCACCTTCACCTTCCTACTGTATTCCTGTCCTTGTACTCTTAATGTTGCAAACTTTGTGTCGCTTAAACTCACACATACAAACTACCTGCTCTGGCGAACGTAGATAGAATCGTTGATTGAAAGCCAAGATTTACTCGGCTTTGTCACAAGCAATGTTGCCATTCTAGATCGAGAGAAGTAAAGCTCTGATGGCCAAAATACTGTGAATCCAGACTATATGTCATGGATATGCACAGATAGGCTAGTCAAATCCTGGATTACAGGGACCCTATTAGAAGAGGTCCTGAATCTAGTGGTTGGAGTAAAAACGTCCTCTGAACTATGGAGAACTCTATCTGAAACTTTTTCTCATGCCTCTACTGCTCTGGAATTTGGACTGCTGTCCAAACTTCACTTTCTGAAGAAGAAGGACTCGACACCATTGAATGAATATCTGATGGAATTCAAAGGCATTTGTGAACAACTGAGCGCTATAGGTAAACCTCTACATGATCAGACCAAATTTTTTTCTCTGTTAACTAATCTCGACTTTGCCTTCTAGTCAATTGTTACTACCATGTTAAAACCACCGGTACCAAACTAGTCCGATCTCCTTCCTCTACTGATGAGCCATGACGTAAACTGTCTACCTCTCAGCTTGCATTCTTTAGTGAGAGAAATCGAAAGCCTCACAGTGGTCGTGGGCTTTCATCAAGAGGTCGTGGTTCCCATAGACAAACCAACGGTCTACAACTTTAGGCTCATTTCTACTTTTGACCGCAAGGCATCTTTAGTTGAGAAAGAAAAATTTTCTCCACATAGCACTTTTGGTACTCATGGCTTGTCACACCCCAATTCCACACCATTCGGAATGGTGTGATGAACCGTCAATAAACCAACGGTTCAACCAGGATCTCGAATAGGATATCCCACATATGATAAACCAAAATACATTCCACATTAATCAGAGATAATAAAGTAAATAGCGAAAGTCTTACAAATAATGAATTGAGGTCTAGTCATGATAAATAATTAATATTTCATTTATTTCCAAATAACCAAGACATAACTTAATACATATTACAATATCCAAATACGAAGTCTAAACACTAAAAATATCCACAGTTGAAACGCTCTCCTAATGAACCATGTTCATTCTCCACAGCTTGCTCATTCATAGCCTCCACCTGTTCATATGTTAGCGTATCGACATAATCTTCAATTGTAATACCTGCAACATCAGAAACTAAAAAGAATTGCACGTGCGAGGGTCAGCTCTCCAACTTGAGCTCAGTGAGAAAACAAAACAATGCAACAAACATATGCATACATTCATTTATATCTTTGGTTTGGTATATAAGTTTGCAATGCGCTATAGAAAGGTTCGGTGGCCGCCTTGCCTCTATGCACAGGGTGTGAAGGCCCGCCCAAAGGTTAACGTTTATTCTCGTCCCCATCCACCCTACTATGGAATAGAGATAGAGCTAAAGTGCTGAGGCCCAGCTTATGACACTTCCCCTGATACTCTACCCATACCAACACGTAAGTCCCTATTGGCGAGGGCTTGTAAATTGGGTTCGCAACTAACCAATCCTAATGTCAAACAGTGTATCCAAGGCCTCACCCCAGCATCCCTCAATACGTCCATAGAGATAGAGCTAAGGCCCCCCCGGCAGAGTCAGAGACTACACGGTTCGAGACCACTTCCCCTGATACTTTACGACGTAATAGTTCTGCTAAGGTAATAGCGATACGACGATGTCAGTAGACAAGATTTGAGTTAGAGATAGAGCTAGAGTGCTGAGGCCCGACCTGTAAGACCCGCACTCCAGAAACCCGGTCTAAACCTTGATTTCATGTCGTAGCAGGTCTTCCGATCATCACCAGCCCAGACGGGATGAGCGGATGACAAACAGGTACGAAATCGGACCAAAGACGGTCAATTTATCATTATTTTTTGTTGACCGGTCGATGGTACCGGTCATGGTACCGGTCGACCGGTGTAGTCTGCGCAATAGACTACTGTGATCCAGAAATTAGATTCTACGGGTCCCACATTCCTAAACCCTAATCCTAAGACCTTCCTAATCCTAATAAACTTCCTAAACCCTAATCCTAGCATATATAAACACCTTTAAACCTCTCAAATCCTTTTCATTATTTCTCACAAACCCTAGAGAGGAGAAGGAGGTTGGAGAAGGAGAAAAAGCTAGGAAGAAGAAGGAAGTGGCGCCATTGCCGTTCGACGACGCTCACCTTACGCCAGTCGACGGTAAGTGTTTTAATCATTCTTCTTACTCTATGACTCTAGGATAGTTGTATGGTTGGATCAATACCATGCAAAGCAGGTATTGATCTTAAACCCTAATTGGCCATTAAACCCTAATTTGCTGTCAAACCCTAGATTCTAGTTCTAGGATGATTATCATCAAAACTAGACTTGAATGGGTAGGGGAAACCCTGGAATCAATAGAGAATGATCGACGGCAGTTGAAAAACTAAGTGTATGGTCTTTCGGAGACATACCGGTCGACCATACCGGTCGCAGGTCATGTGACCAGTACTGGGACCGGTATCTCTCGGGGAGTAGCCTGTGGGGACCGGCTGACCATACCGGTCGCCAGTTTTTCCCACAGAGCTGCGACTGGTACATGCAACCGGTCAGCTCTGTAAGTGTAATTTTGTAACCCTGTTGGTTTTTGGACCAACGTGAAACCCTAAGAACTATTCTAATGGAACCCTAACATTATGTAGGACTCTGTAATAGCACATTTGGATCTTGCGACGTGGAGCAAGCTATCAAACCAGCGTCAGGTAAGGGAATCTGACCTAAACCCTAATAATTAATGGACAGTAAATCATTGTTAATAACCCTGAATATATATGATGTGATGTTTGTGCATATTCACATGTAATCGTTTATTTCTAATTACTATTATTGTTCATTCATGATAGGATGTGATTGTTAGGCATGTGATTGTTTTCGTTGGTGTGTGGAGTGGGAAGGGCATGGGGCCTGGGATCATTCCTCACACTGATACCTTTTGTAGTATTCTATCCTAGCAGGCTTGGTACGGATGGGGTATCAGAGGAAGATCGTGGCACTGTGGTCTATGTCATGTTGACGCTGACCTGGCCATGATGATGTAGCACGATGGTCTTCAATATGGGCACTGGGCTGGCTACGATGCTTTAGCTATATCTCTATGCCGTAGGGAGTTATGTTGGAATAGGGTCTACTTGCGTATTGTTCTGTCTTAGTATGCTTGATGCGGATAGGGTATTAGGGGGAGGTGAGGTATTGTGGCCTCCAGCCTGCCCTGCATGCTCTAGCTCTATCTCTATGCCGTAGTCAGCGGTACTGGGATGAAGCCTACATTGATGACATATAGGATTGGTTAGTTGCGAGCCCAGTTTGTAAGCCCTAGCCAATAGGAGCTTATGTATTGGTATAGGTAGAGTATCAAGGGAGGTACGGGTATACCTTAGCTCTATCTCTATTCCATGTTGGGTGCATGTGGGTCGGTGGTGTGATCTACTGTGCGATGCCACACATTCGTGTATAAAGGTGAGGCGGCCTCCGAACCTTTCTATAGCACATTGCAAACTTAAACCAGACCACAACATAAAATGATTGTTACTCATGCATAATATTGTAAAATTGTCTGATTGTCTTACTGAGCTAAGTTGTGAGCTCACCCTTTTGTACGTACATTCTTTTTAGATGTTGATGTAGGTTACACGGTTGATGACTATATGAACGCGACGGCGTATGGTGGCGTGGCTGCTCTGGATGTACAGGCAGGAGAGGATGAGCATGACGCTTCATGCGAGTGTTCTTTCTGCGTGTACCTTTGATTGAATTTTTATTTAATTATTTTCAGTTGGATTAAAGTGATGTAAAGATATTTATCTTATATTTGGAATTTTGGATAATTGGTTATGTTATTTAAATTTATCAATAGATACTCAATTCATTTATTTAAAGACTTCTGCTGTATTTATTATATTCTGATTGTGGTTATGTTCAATGGTTTATATGAGTGGACACGATCTTATTGAGATCCTGATGTGAACTGTTGGTTCAATGACGGTTCACTTACACCATTCTGGTTGGTTCAAAATTGGGGTGTGACAACTTGGTATCAGAGCCCTTAGGCTCTGTCCAACAGACCATATTGCACTTAACTAAGTCGATGAACTGAGTTAGGAAAATTTAAAAAATATTAATATAAACATACCCTAAGCATTGTTTGATACCTGAGACTGATTAAGAAAGAGCATAATGTATTATATTAAATATGGAATTTAAGACTACACATGCACTAGTGAACCATAAAAATTTTCATTAAACGCAAAGAGAATATCAAATGTAATAGTGCTACAGGGTACAGTCCACAAACCGGACAGTTACCCTGATACATAAACCTATTAAGAAGGAAAGGAAAGAAATAATACTCTATCATGGGGTGGGGGGCATAGGAGGAACTGGGTCAGTCATGATCTCGCTCGTAGACGGCCTTGAGCCAATGCACCTGCTCCTGGGTGGCTCTGAGGCGGCGAGATATACGCTCCAAGCCACGGTTCGTCTCATTTTGAGCTTCCCTGAGCTCCATGAACATGCCCATCACAGTCTCGGGAGTAATCTGAGACGGTCCTGCTGTAGGTGTAGGCTGTGGTGCTGCAGATGTAGGCTGTGGCGTCGGTACTGGTACATCCTCCGCCCTATCATCGTCACCCCCATCATCACTTGCAGCCTCTGCTGCATGTGCCGCATTGGCTGCTGCTGCTGCTGCTATGGCTGCTACCCTCCTGAGTGGGCGAGGGTGAGCCTCCATCTCATCATCACCAACAGGCAGGTTGTCCATCTGCATCCTAAGATTGGCGTCCCAGTCGATGTCGGAGGTCATGGTATCCTCAACAGCCATCTCGCCCCTCATGCTCACTCGTAGGCGCCGCAGAAGAGTGGTGCTGAGACGGCCATATGGGAGGTTACGGGCCTGATTGGCTAGAGTCGCCTGATGCATAGTCCGAATGATGAGGTAGGGAAGAGAGACCCGCTCCCCAGTGCAAACACAGCAGGTCAAGTACTGAGTGAGCTGGGATAACTCACTGTAGTGACCGCTCTGGGGCACGATATTGTGCTGGATGATGTGACTGTATACCCGAGGTGCTGGTCTCAAGCTAGCCGCCTTCATAGGAACCCTGGGGTTGAGTATCTGCTCCGCTATCTCTTGGCGCAGATCCTCGCTCAGATAGCCCTTCACTTTTGGAGGACAGTATACTAAATCTCCATCATTGGGGAGCCCCAGCAGGTCAGCCAGTTGATGAGTATCAAAGGAAATATGGACGCCTTTGACGAGGCTGGTGATGTGTAAGTCCCTACCCTGATTAGGGTCATTGACATCCCCCTCAATCTCTAGGTTGGCATAGAAGTGCTTGACCAGGTTGGGGCGAGTGGTCTCAGTGTAAGTGATGACAGACAACCACCCAAGCCTGTCAAAAGCTGCTCGCACGTCAAATCGTTGTAGCTGCTCCAAGTTGACACACCGGCCAGACTCGATGTTCTTCCTATCAAACCAAGGAAAGCGGGCTTGTGTCGCCTCAGAATGGAACCACTGCTCATCAAGCTGTGGAACTGGTGGGTGAGGGAGGTGCATTCGAGTCCATAGGAGCGCTTACCAAGACCTCTACGTGGAGCCATTGGAACTGCAAAACAAAATAAAAACAAGAAGAAAGTGTTAGAATTGTCGAAATTTCGGCAGCATAACGACATCAATTTAAGAAAAAGCCTCGAACTCACCCAAAACTTGGGGAGGAGGACTTACATAACCCCTGCACTCTTCAAAAAAACCAATCATATGCAATTCAAGCAAAAGATTTGAGAAATTAAGAAAAATTCAAGAAAATTTGAAATTTCTACAAAACCTAGGTTAAAAACTGGAAAAATTCGATTTTTACTAAAACCATTCGGTGGAAGTCCAAATTTGTTGAGGGTTTTTGCTCTTAGGGGTCTCTAAACCCTTTCTAAGCTGAAGGAAAGTAGTTCCTACAGTTAGAATCTTTCAATCGAAGAAAACTAAGAATTTTAGGTAAAGACGATATAAAAACTATGTAAAAATTTGATAGTGAAGGAAGAGGCTTACCTGGAGACGATGTGGTGAGTCTGGATCGGAAGGAAATCACTCCCAAGATGACCGGTCGGACTGTAGCAACTCAGAAGCCAGAGGAGAATCGCCACCGGAGAGAAGGAAAGAAAAGTGAGAAAAATCTCACTTTTCATGATTTTAAAAGCTTTTCTGGGCATACCGGTCGACACTTTTACCATACCGGTCGACCGGTACCTCTCGGTCAGATGGGAATTCTGACCGGTCGACTATACCGGTCGCTTCATTTTCTACAGAGTAGCGACCGGTATATTGCGACCGGTCAACTATAAAAATGCCAGCAAAATTTATGAAAAATTATAAAGATTTGCAATTTAAATTTCCTTTTCGACTTATCGCCTTACATTGTTCAAGACTAACATGATTATTCGACTGTATCTCATGTGTTATGTCTTCTTCTCAGATCCAGACAAGACTAATCTGAGATGGTAGGTGGGAACGGTCGTAGGGGTGCTAGAAAGCGTCACCACTCTAGGGTGCGTCAGGTAGAGGAAAATGTGGAAATCGGTTATGTTGAAGAGCTAAACCCGGCAGCTGAAGAAGGGTAGGTTCCTAGGGCACCAACAAATTTACCCGGCCCTCCTCACATGAACTCTGAGACAATTGTGACTAATCTGGTATATCAAATGGAAGCTCAGCAGAAAGCATTCCTGAGCGAGATGTTAAAGATGTTCAGGCCGCCGGGTTATGTTCCCACTGAAGGTACGCCTGAATCTGGGGGAAATAATGCTACACTGCCGATGCATGGTAGCCCAGGGCCGATGGGCCAAGCTCAAAATTTGTAACCACCGCACCAGTTCCCGTCGTCCTCTGCTTATCAGGGAGTCTACCCATATCCACCACCATGGTATGGAATGAATACACATGGGCAGCACGATCTGAGTCGGGCAGTGGACAGATTCTTAAAGCTGAAGCCTTCTACATTCACAGGTAAGACAGGAAAAACATTGTGGCCAGCACAGTGGGTTGCAGAAATGAAGAAGAATTT
The DNA here is from genome assembly GCA_028583415.1 of Protea cynaroides. Classification (NCBI taxonomy): domain Eukaryota; kingdom Viridiplantae; phylum Streptophyta; class Magnoliopsida; order Proteales; family Proteaceae; genus Protea; species Protea cynaroides. Next base: position 13,769,578 of record CM053272.1, on the reverse strand, counting down.
TCGCCTGATGACTTGTACAGAGGATGAGAAGGAACTGTTTGCCACTCATATGCTAAAGGAGGATGCGAATGCTTGGTGGAATTCTACACGGGCATATCTGGAGAAGAAGCATACACAGGTGGATTGGGTAGTGTTCAAGGTAGCCTTCTTTGATAAATATTTTCCGAAGAGCTTCAGAGATCAGATGGAGAAGGAATTCCTAAATCTGCAGCACTCTTAGTTGACTATGGATGCTTACCAGCAGAGGTACGAAGAGTTATTTTTCTTCGCACCGACAAGTATGCAAGAGGAAGAGACCAAGACACGTAGGTTCACCATGGGACTACGTGGAAGCATCAGATAGCATATCTTGGGTCTGGACAAGAAGGTTTATAATGGGCCGTGTACAGTTTGTATTTAGGGTCGAGACTTAGAAGTAAGTCTAGTACTACTCGAGATAACAGACTTTAATGTCATCTTGGGAATGGATTGGCTAGGCCATCATTCAGCTAGCCTATTATGTGGTGAAAGGAAGCTTGTGCTTATAGACAAAAAGGGAAAGGAGTATAGCTTCACTGGGACCAAGTTACCTAGGAAGCGGAAGCTGATCCTCTCCGCTCTAAAAGCTAAGAGATGCTTAGAGAAGGGTGGAGTGGGGTATCTAGTATCTGTAGTCGACACCACTGCGGAGTTACCAAAGATGGAAGATATAGATGTGGTACGAGAGTTTCCAGATGTATTTTCAGAGGATCTCCCAGGTCTACCATCAGACAGGGCTATAGAATTTGTAATAGACCTTATGCCAGGCTCGGTGTCGGTGTCTAAAGTATCGTACAGGATGGCCCTTACCGAGTTAAAGGAGTTGAAGATCCAATTACAAGAATTGTTAGATAAAGGTTTCATACGACCTAGCATATCACCTTGGGGAGCACCTGTATTATTTGTCAAGAAAAAGGACGGAAGTGTACGGCTATGTATCAACTACCGTGAGCTGAACAAATTAACGATCAAGAATCGGTATCCCTTGCCTAGAATCGATGATCTGTTCGATCAATTGCAGGGTGCAAAGGTTTTCTCGAAGGTTGATCTCAGATCAGGGTATCACCAATTGAAGATCAAGGCCGAGATATTCCAAAGACTGCTTTCAGGACAAGGTATGGGCATTATGAGTTTCTAGTTATATCGTTTGGGTTGACCAATGCCCCAGCGTCGTTCATGGAACTAATGAACCGAGTGTTTCATGATATGTTGGACACTTCGGTCATCATATTCATCGATGACATATTGGTCTACTCAAAGGTCAGGGAGGCTCATACAACACATTTGAGAGCAGCCCTACAATGACTAAGAAGGGAGAAGCTTTATGCCAAGTTCAAGAAGTGTGAATTTTGGCTGAAGGAGGTGGCTTTCTTGGGCCACGTAGTATCTGAAGACGGTATCAAGGTAGATCCAAGTAAGATAGCTGCTATAGTAGGATGGGAAGCATCAAAATCTGTTGCGGAGATTCGTAGTTTCCTTGGATTGGCTGGTTACTATAGAAGATTCATGGAAGACTACTCAAGGATCGTCGTTTCACTTACCCGACTAACCAAGAAGGGAGAGAAGTTTATATGGTCATAGGAGTACGAGAAATGCTTTCAGACTTTGAAGTCAAGACTAGTCTCTGCACCTATCTTAACCATCCCAGCACCAAGCTTACCGTTTACCTTATATACGGATGCTTTAGGATTGGGTCTTGGATGTGTATTGATGCAAGGAGAACAGGTGATTGCCTATATCAAGACAGTTAAAAGAGCATGAGAAGAATTATCCAATGCATGATTTGGAGTTAGCAGCGGTTATACATGCCATCAAAACTTGGAGAGACTACTTGTACGGTGAAAAGTTTCAGATTAAGTCAGATCACAAGAGCTTAACTTATCTTTTCACTCAGAAGGATCTGAATATGAGGCAGAGGAGATGGCTGGAGTTATTAAAAGATTATGACTGCGACATCCAATACCATCCGGGTAAAGCAAATATTGTGGCTGACGCCTTAAGCAGAAAGTGGGCATCGAAACCTGAGGCAGGACCAAGTACAAATGCCGCATTATGTACTGCAGCCTCAAGTTCAATTGAAGGCGATGAAGAGTGTATAATAGAGACTGCAGAAGATCCAGTCGAGCAAGGCTTAATTCATAAGTTCACCATGATGTTCGCAGCTTTGAAGATCTCACCGGATCTAGTTGATGAAGTCAAGGTAGCAATCCTACAGGATCCACATCTTAAGACAGTACAAGAAGACCTAGAGAAGGGTACGAGCAATCCTGACTTTACCTTGGATTCAGACAAAGTACTCAGGTATCGTGGACGGTTATGTATACCTGAGAGTGAAGGCTGCAATATCAGAGATCGAGTTATGACTGAAGCTCATTACACTCCATATTCGGTACATCTAGGAAGTACCAAAATGTACCATGATTTAAGAAGACTATTGGTGGAGGGGTATGAAAGCAGGTATAGCTCGTTTCATGTTCCAATGTCTGAATTATCAACAAGTTAAAGAAGAAAGACAGAGACCTGCAGGTTTGCTGCAACCACTACCGGAGCTTGCGTGGAAGTGGGATTGCATCACTATGGATTTCGTCACTGGCCTACCTTTGACACCAAGGTCAGTGGATGCAGTTTGGGTAATCGTCGATCGACTCACCACAACTCGATTTATTGCGGTCAGACCTCTGTATACCATGGACAAGCTGGCCAAGTTATATGTTGATAATATAGTCAGACTTCATGGCGTTCCAGAAATTATAGTATCTGACAGAGACCCTCGTTTTACATCAAAGTTCTGGGAAGGATTACAGAAAGTTATGGGAACCAAGTTGAAGTTTAGTACAGCATTCCACCCTCAGACAGACGGGCAGTCAGAAAGGACTATTCAAATTTTAAAAGATATGCTCCGCACTTGTGCATTAGACTTCAAGGGAGCTTGGGATGAGAAGCTATCACTTATCGAGTTTTCTTATAACAACAGCTATCAGGTTACAATTCAGATGGCTCCATATGAATCACTCTATGGGAAAAAGTGTTGAACACCTCTGTTATGGAACAAAGTGGGAGAAAGAAGAATTGTAGGACCGGAGTTTGTTGAAGAAACTTGTCGAGTGATTGATCAGATCAAGGAGAGAGTAAAGACAGCTCAAGTTCGACAGAAGCACTATGCGGATAATCGACGTCGAGATCTGGAATTTGCAGTGGGCGACAAAGTATTCTTGAAGATATCACAGGTGCGAGGTCTGAAAAGGTTTCGTAAGAAGGGGAAGCTATGCCCCAGGTATGTGGGACCATACGAGATATTGACCAGACGTGGTAATGTAGCATATCAATTGGCTCTACCACCATCTATGTCAAGCGTTCATGATGTGTTCCATGTATCATTATTGAAGAAATATGTCAGGGATCCATCGCACATCTTGACAGCAGACCCCCCAGACTTGACAGAGGACTTAACATTTGAAGTGGTACCTGTGATGCTCTTAAGCCGAAAGATACAACAACTTCGAAGTTGTTCATGCATGATAGGATGTGATTGTTAGGCATGTGATTGTTTTTGTTGGTGTGTGGAGTGGGAAGGGCATGGGGCCTGGGATCATTCCTCACACTGACACCTTTTGTAGTATTCTATCCTAGCAGGCTTGATACGGGTGTGGTATCAGGGAGAGGTCATGGCACTGTGGTCTATGTCATGTTGACGCTGACCTGGCCATGACGATGTGGCACGGTGGTCTCCGATACGGGCGCTGGCCTGGCCACGATGCTTTAGCTCTATCTCTATGTCGTAGGGAGTTATGTTGGAATAGGGTCTACCTGCGTATTGTTCTGTCTTAGTATGCTTGATGCGGATAGGGTATCAGGGGGTGGTGAGGTATTGTGGTCTCCAGCCCGGCCTGCACGCTCTAGCTCTATCTCTATGCCATAGTCAGCGGTACTGGGATGGAGCCTACATTGATGACATATAGGATTGGTTAGTTGCGAGCCCAGTTTGCAAGCCCTAGCCAATAGGGGCTTATGTATTGGTATGGGTAGAGTATCAGGGGAGGTGCGGGTATACCTTAGCTCTATCTCTATTCCATGTTGGATGCATGTGGGTCAGTGGTGGTGTGATCTACTGTGCGATGCCACACACTCGTGTATAGAGGTGAGGCGGTCTCTGAACCTTTCTATAGCACATTGTAAACTTAAACCAGACCACAGCATAAAATGATTGTTATTCATGCATAATATTGTGAAATTGTCTGATTGTCTTACTGAGCTAAGTTGTGAGCTCACCTTTTGTACGTACATTCTTTTTAGATGTTGATGCAGGTTACACGGTTGATGACTATATGAATGCGCCGGCGTATGGTGGCGCAGCTGCTCTAGATGTACAGGCAGGAGAGGACGAGCATGACGTTTCATGCGAGTGTTCTTTCTACGTGTACCTTTGATTGGATTTTTTTTAATTATTTTCAGTTGGATTAAAGTGATGTAAGGATATTTATCTTATATTTGGAATTTTGGATAACTGGTTATGTTATTTAAATTTATCAATAGATACTCAGTTCATTTATTTAAAGACTTCCGCTGTATTTATTATATTCTGATTGTGGTTATGTGCAATGGTTTATATGAGTGGACACGGTCTTATTGAGATCCTGGTGTGAACTGTTGGTTCAATGACGGTTCACTCACACCATTCTGGTTGGTTCAGAATTGGGGTGTGACACGACCTATGACACCCCCCCTGATACTCGCTCGCATCAAGCACACTAACCACACACATACATTCACATGCCTATTCCTATCATCATCATCATCATCATGTTATAAACAATAAATTAAAATATGCATGAACAGTAATAATAGAAATATTGGATGACATGTTGAATGCACATACAAGCATACACGCATAGAATCAGTCATGGCATCGGACTCAAGAAATAAAAATAGTTTATTATTAACCAATTAGTTTAGGTCTTGTTCCCTCACCTTTGCTTGATTGTAAATCCTCTTTCAAGCAATAAGAATCACTTTTATATCAATAGAAAACCTAACAAGTCTATAGATTTTAGTTAGAATTTATTCCGACAATTTTAGGCTTACTGTTAAGTGGGGGTAACAGGACGGGTAGCAGGACGGGTAGCAGTTTTCTGCGACCCCCAGGGGTAGGGTAGATGCCAGGGTCGGATGTTCCATCGACCCTAGGTGCGACCACCCCTTTCTTAGGCTTCCCGAATGCTGGGGGACGATGCTAGGGTCGGATGTTCCATCGACCCTAGGTGCGACCACCCCTTTCCTGGGCTTCCTGAATGCTGGGGGCCGATGCTAGGGTCGGATGTTCCATCAACCCTAGGTGCGATCCCCCGTGGTTTCAGTCGAGAATTTCATCCTATAGTCCATTCTTTCATGTTTGGGTCTTATGGCTTACTTCCATAATCCATTCTATGCTTGTTCTATGGCTTAAAACTCTAGGTTTCTTCCTTACTTTGCCTACCATGATTTCCTCCATAGATTTCATTGAAATCCTCCCATGGATGAATGATTTGGGTTTCTCCTAAGTCATACCCTCTTCATGAACCATTCTAGGCTCCTAAATAAATCATGGAGAATGTATTAATACCTTAGGCTTGCTGAGATTTAGAGTTTCCTCTGAAATTTTTCCTCCTTGGTCTTCTTCTTCAATTCTCCTTCTCTTCTCCTTCTCTTCCTTCTCTTCTCTTTCTCCCAATCCAATTAGGGTTGTAAAAGGAGTGAAAGAGGCTTAGGGACGTCTTATTTATAGAGTAAAACCTCCCAAAATAAGTCCCATTGAGATTAGGAAAGGTTCCCATTGAAATTAGAAAAGTTTCCTAATTTTCGGTTCGTTCTGTTTTTGCTCTTTTTCGGGGGTTGATGGTAAGGGGTCGATGGGAGGGTCGGATAATTCGAGACCCCTGCGACCCCTAGACCAAAAAGTCACGGGTCGGACAGGGGGTTGACCCTACCTATTTAGGCATGCGACCCTACCCTCATTTTGACTGTTTTTGAGTAAAATTTCATATTGGGTCTTGGGTTTCTTCACACACTTGGTCCACTTGGCTCGACCATGATATGTTGACCGATCATGACACGAAATGTAAGGTTAGACCGGGTTCGTGGCGTGCGGGTCTTACAACTCCACCACCCTTAAAATAAATTTCATTCTCGAAATTTGAAAGTACAGATCTTACAACTCCCCCATCCTTAAAATAAATTTTGTCCTCAAAATTTGAATTTAGGTGGGAATTCTATTTCCGAATTGCATCTTCTTCCTCCCATGCAATCTCCTCCGCGTATCGTCTTTGCCAGGTTATCTTCATATACTAGTTATCCCAGTTTTGGAGATGTTGTACCTTCAAACCAGTGAACTAGGCTGGTACCACTTTAATAGTTGAATCTCCTATCTAAATCAGTGGATCCGTGGTCATTATCTCTGATATGGATCTCCAATGTACTTCTTCAATAGAGACACGTGAAATGGATCATGCGCACTAGACATGGATAGCGGTAACGCTAATTGATATGCAACTTGTCTCTCCAAAGTCTATAAGATCCAACACCTATATAGAATATAACTTTCCCTTCTTGTTTAATCGTTTCAAACTCTGCATAAGTGATATCTTCAAGAACACTTTGTCACTTATGGCGAACTCAAGGTCTTGGTGTCTCTTCTGACATCTTGAGCTATCCTGCCCCTTTTCTTTGATCTTGTCTGCCAATCGATAGTTTTCTTCAATAGACTCAGGTCTTAAAACTCTTCATTCACTAACTCCATTCCAAAACAAAGGAATTTGACATTTCTACCTTACCATGATTTATAGGTGACATTTACATAGTAGCTTGGTAGCAACTTCAATTCACGGTTAACTTCTCAACTCAAGCTCCTTGAAATCAATTTCACAAACTCGGGCATATCTCTTAGGATCTGTATAGTCTGCCCCGACTGTCCGTCGGTTTGAGGTAAAGTGCGGTACTAAACTTCAACTTTGTCCCCATTATTTTCTGTAGATCCTCCCAAAACTTCGAGATAAGGCATAAGCCTCTGACCGACACTAAGCTCTCATGCATACCATTCAATCTGGCAATATTATCAACATATAGCTTATTTAGCTACTCCAAAGCATACCGAGGTCGTATAGTAATAGAATGAGCTATCTTCATAAGGCGATCAACAATCCCCCAAACTGCATTAACCACTCTGGGAGTCAGTGGCAAATCAATGACATAGTTCATTGTAATGCAGTTTCACTTCCAGACTGGCTTTGATAGTTATTGTTGTAGCCATGTTGGTCTTTGTCTTTCAGCCTTTACTTACTGATAATTCAATTACTGAAACATGCATCTAAACCCCATTTTTTATCATTCCTCTTTACCAGTACCATCTCTTCAGGTCATGATTCATATTGGTACTCCAGGATGTCCTGAATATTGAGTACAATGGATTCTTATCATTATCCTCCTCATAATATCCGAGTCTTTATCTTCATGTATTCAGAATCTACCTCTGTATCTGAGTACCATCTTCGCATCCAAAATAACTCAGGGTTGGGTTTTTCTTTTTCTAAATCTGCTTACACCGTTCTTATTTACGAATCTCACAAAATTACTACTTTTACTTCATCCATCAATTTAGAAATGATCATTAATGCCACAAGCATAGCCGAATTATTGCTCCATATGTTCATTCATAAGTTCTTGCTCTATTGGATCATCACGAGTTTCTATTGTATGTTACTCTACTTCCAAATCTGAATATGTTGTTGCGGAACATAAGACAGTATCTATACTGGTTCCTTCCTCGGACTTCGTAATTCTCTTTTTGCTCAAGGCCTTAGCTACTACCTTAGCCTTGCTCGGATGACACTGTATATCATAGTCTTAATCCTTGGGCAATTCCAGCCATTTTCTTATTTTTATGTTCAACTCTTTCTAATGAAGAGATAAATAAAACTCTTGTAATCCGATTTAATTTGAAATTCTTCTCTATATAGGTAATGTCTCTAAGTCTTCATTGCATAACTCATCACCGGTACTTCCAAGTCATGAGTAGGGTAACTCTTCTCATGCTCCTTTAGTTTTCTTGAAGCATATACAATTGCTTATTTACCTTGCATCAACCCGCATCCTAGATTCAATCCGAAAGCTTCGATGTTTAAGGTAAACGGTTTCCCTAGTGTTCGAATGATCAAGATGGGGGTTGATATCAACCTTAATTTTTAGAGTTTGGAAACATCCTTCACACTTATCAGTCCAATTAAACTCCTCTCCTTTCCTGGTTAGCTTGGTAAGAGGTTTTGCGATCTTAGAGTGGTCCTCTACAAATCGTCTGTAATAACCAGCTAAACACAAGGAACTTCTGGTCTTTTCTCACCATATGATTACTTCTATCTTAATAGGATCCACTTTAATCCCTTTTTATGATGCTATGTGATCTAAGCAGATCACTTTGTTTAATCGGGTCTCATATTTCTTGGACTTGGCATAAAGTTTTTTCCTTTTCAGCTGTTGTGAATCTGTTCTAAAATCCATTGTATGAGTTGCTTCATTCTTGAAATAAACCAAAATATCATCTATGAAAACTATGACCGACGTGTTCAACATGTCATGAAACACCCAGTTCATCAGCTCCATAAAAGATATAGGGGCATTAGTTAATCCAAACGTCAAAATCGAGAACTCATAATGTCCAATCTCGATTCTAAAAGCTATCTTTGAGATATCGCTGTCCAAATTCTTCAGCTGATGATATCTTGACTGAAAATCAACCTTAGAGAAATACCTTTGCTCCTGGCAACTATTTAAACAAGTCATCGATCTGGGGTAGTAGATATCGATTCTTTATCGTGAGCTTGTTTATTTCCCGGTAGTCTGTACATAATCTAACACTACCGTCCTTTTCTTCACGAATTGCATTGGCACTCCCCGTGATGCAATACTTAGCCTATTAGGACCTTAGTCTAATAATTCTTGTAGTTGAGTCTCGGTTCCTTCAATTCTATAACAGCTATTCATATGTGCCTTTGACACAAGTATCATCCTTGGATAACAAGTTGATGATGAACTCGGTCGCATGATCAGATGGTAACCCAAATAAGTCTCCTAGAAATACATCAGGAAATTTATGCATCACATCAATTTCTTCCATCTGTGGTGGCTTCTTTGGTAGCATATACCACAGATACCATATATCCAACTTTTTTCTCTTCAAAGCATCTCTTGGCCTTTAGCATAGAGAGCATCAGCTTTCATTTCTTAGGCAATATACTTCCAATAATACTAAATTATATGCCATTTTTATTCTTGAATGATAATCTCTTTTATGCATATAACAACTTTGTAGAGTGTTGAAACAACTAGCCTATTCCTAAGATGACGTCAAAGTCTGCCATCTCAAGTCGATTTAGGTTGCATCCAAATTCTGTCCATCCATATGATTCGAACATTGTTAATAACACTCATCCAATATAACATCTAGTTCAAAGGGTTTTGAACTAGCAACTCTGGTATAAAGGTCTTAAGAGCTTGTCTAGTTCCTTCATCTCTTATGATTTTCAAAGACTATCGCTAATAATCTCATATCTTGAAAAGTTCTTTAGCTTATATTTCCTTTATCACTTCTGTTCTGTCCTGATCTCTCTTTCATATACCTCGAAAAAAAATATCTTATGATTGTTACTTCATATCCCGAGTCTATCTATAAGCATTAGGGTATATGCTTATAATTTCATTAATTAAGCCAACTCTTTTGGTCTTTACTTAATCGTCTCAATCGACATTGGGCATAACTCAGTATTACTTATACTAATCTGAATACTATTAATGCCACGATTTTTTACTTTATCCTTGTATCAACTCTTAGATTTGTCTTTAGGAATCTTCTACCTTGTCAAAATTCATACCGATATAACCATCTTTAACTTTACTTGAGTGCTATCTATTTCTTTACTGGCTACCCTTGATAGTTCTCACTTTTGTTCATGCACTCTTTTATAGACATAACTCATATCCATCCATTCAGCAATCTCAAAATAGATTCTCCATTACTTTATTTGAGGTCTCTTGGCTATAGAATCTTAATCTGAATCCAATTATCTTTCTTCCAATAATTTCATTATCACTAAACATTTTTTCAATGGATGTTGAGAAATGTAAGAATCAGAATGTTTATCCAAAAGCGATTCACCTCCTCCTTTCAAACTCAGTATGATGACAAACACTTTCTTTATCTAATGAACTTAAGTTTAAAGGATCAGGAGTAAATCTATGGTAATCCAACCAGCATTAAAAGGTCGTTAAGTTGCACGGTGGTCCAAATTCATGGAAATAGAGGTTTTATAATTCTTAACCTCATGGTTACAGGTTCTATTGAGTGTATAATGCCATTGGTCAAGGCACTACAGGAGTAAATCTAGAGAAAGTTTTCGTACATTAGTAAATCAGGTAAAAAAAATCAGAAGATGTACGCTCAACATGATTAAACATTTAACTGTTCATTTAGTTCAAATCTGTTCATGTTGTCGATCATAAGAGTGGCTCAGTTTGGTATAACCAAGACTAATACTAAAGAAACAATATCTATAACTCCAATTGACAGGTTAAATCAAGAAGGTATCCTGTCCAGGTACGAGAATTAAAATCCAGTATGTGCATCCTCTATAATCATAAGAGTAAGTCAATAATGCACCGCATCCTATATAAACCTATCTACTTATATGACCATAATAGATTTGATCCTTTACTGAAAATGTCCGAGGCATCATCTTCAGAAGACATTCTTCAATCATTGTCGGATCATTCTGTCATGATGCAACTATCCCATACATCGATGGCTGATAAGGGTAACCACCTTGATATACTGCTTGTTGTGTACCAAGCTTCTGCACTAGGGTATGCGTTACTGGGACTTGCTGTATGGTAGGCACTGTATTATAGGTAACAGGTACTGGGGGTACAATGTTGCTACCAATTGGTATCGTACTTGGTCTGACTCGGAGGTGTTGATGTAACATTGACAACTTGGGTAGTGATTCACATAGCGACTTGCATAGTCGGTCTCATCTGTGGTTGCTCTTGTATTTTGTCTAGCTAAATTTATTACAACCATGGCCAAGGTACTTGGTAGTCTAGGTGATTGGATGGAGTGGCCTGGTTGTTCATTTGCTTTAATCTGATTATCGTTATATAGCATCTGCTCAGATGAGTTTTCACTACTCGTTCTCAACCCAGATAGTGGTGGGGTCAAGTTGCCACTTCTACTTAATACTCAGCGGGTAATGGATCAGCTTGTGATGGATCTCATTCCAAGTCTCCATGTTACCCAGGAGTATAGCTTTATCTTCTTGTAGTTACTCTTATTCTTAATGTATGACCATTATTCTCTTATCTCTATTGGATTAATCCGAAATCTTTCCCTTTATCTCTACAGGGATTTTGGCATTACTAGCCATTTTTCTTCTTCCTCTGTCATACATCGAGTTTCACATCTTGTGAGTACCAACTCGGTATTCCAATTTCTCTGCTTTACAGATGCTCCCTTCTTGCTACTGTACTATATCTTTTGTATACTTAGGTAACTGCCCGACTTATAGATAGTTCCCTATATTATTTGTTTATCAGGATAAATTTTGGTCTTCTCTTTCTGTTTGAGTGTATATATATGGTTCCACCTTTAATATGTACATTATTGTCTTGTTTAAGTTCTGTTTCAACCAACACAGATGCTTCTGGTGTGTTTGTATTAAAGCTTTTAATTTATCCTAACTCAGTTCATGGACTCTAGTGGAAGTATTTAGGTTTCATGGGAAAGGCCTGAGAGCTCTGATACTAAGTTGTCACACCCCAATTTCGCACCATTCGAAATGGTGTAATGAACCGTCAATAAACCAAAGGTTCAATCAGGATCTCGAATAGGCTATCTCACATATGATAAACCAAAACACATTCCACATTAATCAGAGATAATAAAATAAATAGCGGAAGTCTTACAGATAATGAACTGAGGTCTAGTCATGATAAATAATTAATATTCCATTTATTTCCAAATAACTAAAATATAACTTAATACATATTACAATATCCAAATACGAAGTCTAAACACTAAACGTATCCACAGTTGAAACGCTCTTCTAACGAACCATGTTCGTTCTCCACAGCTTGCTCATTCATAGCCTCCACCCGTTCATATGTTGGCGTATCGACATAATCTTCAATCGTAATACTTGCAACATCAGAAACTAAAAAGAATTACACGTGCGAGGGTCAACTCTCCAACTTAAGCTTAGTGAGAAAACAAAACAATGCAACAAACATATGCATGCATTTATTCATATCTTTGGTCTGGTATATAAGTTTGCAATGCGCTATAGAAAGGTTTGGTGGCCGCCTCGCCTCTATGCACAGGGTGTGAAGGCCCGCCCAAAGGTTAACGTTTATTGTCTTCCCCATCCACCCTACCATGGAATAGAGATAGAGCTAAAGTGTTGAGGCTCGGCCTATGATGTAAGACCCGTACTCCGTAAACTCGGTTTAAACCTTGGTTTTGATGTCGTGACAGGTCTTCCGATCATCACCGGGCCAGACGGGACCAGCGGATGACAAACAGGTATGAAATCGGACCAATGACGATCGAATCAACATAATTTTATGTTGACCGATCGATGGTACCGGTCTTGGTACCGGTCGACCGGTCAGGTCTACGCAGCTAAGTGTGGAAATCCAGAAATTGACTTCTGAGGGTCCCATTTGCCTGATTTCGAATTCTAAGACTTTCCTAATCCTAGTAGGGTTACTAAACCCTAAATCTAGCCTATAAATACACCCTTAAGCCTCCTCAAATCCTTTCCATTGTCTCTCACAAACCCTAGAAAAGAGAAAGAGGTTGGAAAGGAGAAAGAGCTAGGAAGAAGAAGAAGGTGCCGCCATTACCGTTCGACGACGCTCACGCTACGCCAGTCAACAGTAAGTGTTTTAACTATTCTTCTTATCCTATGTTATTTGTGTGGGTGGATCAATACCATGCAAAGTAGGTATTGATCTAAAACCCTAAATTGGCCAATAAACCCTAAGTTGCCGTCAAACCCTAGATTCGAGTTTCGAGATGATATTCATCGAAACGAGACTTGAATGAGTTGGGGATAACTCTAACTCCAAGTTTAGACTTAGAATGGATAGGAGAAACCTTGGAAACCCATGGAGGATGATCGACGGCAGTCGAAAACCCATGTATGGTCTTTCGGAGACATACCGATCGACTATACCGGTTGCACATGGTGCGACCGGTATCTTGCCACCGGTATCCCTCGGGAGGCTGGTCTCTGGGGACCGGCTGACCATATCGGTCATCAGTCGTCCCCACAGAGCTGCCACCGGTATATGCCACTGGTCAGCTCTGTGAGGGTATTTTGTAATCGTGTTGGTTTCCGACCAATATGAAACCCTAAGAAAAATATTCTAATGAAACCCTAATAATATTGTAGGACTTTGTGACATATCGTTTGGATCTTGCGACGTGGAGCAAGCTATCAAACGAGCGTCAGGTAAGGGAATCTGACCTAAACCTAATAATTAACGGACAGTAAGTTATTGTTAATTACCTGAATATCTATGATATGATGTTCGTGCATATTCACATGCCATCCTTTACTTTCAGTTATTATTATTGTTCATGCATGGATAGGAATGTGATTGTTAAGCATGTGATTATTTTCGTTAGTGTGTGGAGTGGGGCATGGACCTGGGATCGCTCCTCACACTAGCACCTTTTGTAGTATTCTGTCTTAACATGCTTGGTACGGGTGGGACATCAGGGGAAGGTCGTGATACGGTGGTCTCCGATGTTGATGCTGGCCTAGCCATGGTTATGTGGCACTGTAGTCTCCGAGGTCGACGCTGGCTTGTCCACGATGCTTTAGCTCTATCTTTATGCCGTAGGGAGTTATGTTGGGATAGGGTCTACCTGCGTATTGTTTCTATCCTAGTGGGTTAGTTGCGGATAGGGCATCAGGGGAGGTGTGGGAATGCCTTAGCTCTATCTCTATGCCGTAGACGGCTGTGCTGGGATAGAGCGTACATTGATGACATATAGGATTGGTTAGTTGCGATCCCAGTTTGCGAGCCCTGACCAGTAGGGGCTTAGGTACTGGTATGGGTAGAGTATCAGGGGAGGTACGGGGGTATCTTAGCTCTATCTCTATTCCATGATGGGTGCATGTGGGTCAATGGGGGTGTGATCCATGAGGTGCCACACATTCATGTATAGAGGTGCGGGGGCACCAAACCTTTCTATAGCACATTGCAAACTTAAAACTAGACCACAACATAAAATGATTGTTACTCATGCATAATATTGTGAAACTGTCTGATTGTTTTACTGAGCTAAGTTGTGAGCTCACCCTTTGTACGTACATTATTTTAGATGTTGATGCAGGTTACATTGTGGATGACTACATGAACGCTCCGACGTGTGGTGATGTTGCTGCTCTAGGTGTACAGGCAGGAGAGGACGAGCATGGCGCTTCATGCGAGTGCCCTTTCTGCGTGTACCTTTGATTGGTTTTTCTTTATTTATTTTACTTATTTTCGATTGGATTACAGAAATGTAATGATATTATTTTATGTGTTTGAATTTGGATAATTTGATACTTATTTAAATTATCAATAGATACTCAGTTCATTCTATTTAAAGTCTTCCGCTGTATATTTATATTCTGATTGTGGTTATGTGTAATGGTTTGTATGAGTGGACATGGTCTATTCGAGATCCTGGTGTGAACCATTGGTTCAATGACGGTTCACTCACACCATTCTGGTTGGGTCAGAATTGGGGTGTGACAACTTGGTATCAGAGCTCTCGGGCTCTGTCCAACAAACCATATTGCACTTAACTAAGTCGATGAACTGAGTTAGAAAAAATTTAAAAATCTTAATACAAACACACTCTAAGCATTGTTTGATACCTGAGACTGATTAAGAAAGAGAATAATGTACTATTCTAAATATGGAACTTAACAAGTGCACATACACTAGTTAGGTGAAACATAAATATCTTTCATTAAATAAGAAAAGTGTAGCAAATGAAATAGTGCTACAGGGTACAGTCCACAAACCGAACAGTTATCCTGTTATATAAACAATCAAAAGAGAAGAAAATAAAAGGGACAATCATGGGGTAGGGGGCCTAGGAGGAATAGGGTCCACTATATCATAATCTCGCTCGTAAGCGACCCTAAGCCAATGTACCTGGTCCTGAGTCACCCGTAGACTACGAGCCAGACGTCCCAACTCCTGACCCATCTCTCGCTGAGACTCTAGGATGACCCTCTGGGTGTCCCTGATCTCAGTGAACATACTCAACACCGGGTCTAGGGAAGGATGAGACAGCCCAGCTGTAGAGGAAGATGGTGGTGCTGCAGATGTAGACTGTGGGGCTGGCGCTGGTACAACCTCGGCTCTATCCTCGTCATCATCACGCCCGAGCTCGACTGCATAGGCCGCATTGGCTGCTGCTGCTGCTGCCGCCGTGGCTGCTACCCTCCCAAGTGGGCGAGGGCGAGCCTCCAACTCGTCATCACTAACAGGCAGATCAACTATCTGCATCCTTTGAATGGCGTCCCAGTCTATGTCGGAGGTCATAGTGTCCTCAACGTTCACCTCGCCTCTCATGCTCATGCCCAGACGACGTAGGTGAAAGGTAATGAGACGACCGTAGGGAAGGTTACTGGCCTGATCGGCCAGGGTCGCCTGATGCATGGTCCTAATGATGAGATATGGGAGAGAGACCCGCTCCCCAGTGCAAACGCAATAAGTAATGTACTGAGTGAGCTGGGATAACTCACTATAATGGCCGCTTTGGGGCACGATGTTGTGTTGAATGATGCGACTATAGACCCGAGGTATAGGCCTCAAGCTAGCCGCCTTCATAGGAGCTCCAGGGTTTAGTATCTGATCCGCTATCTCTCGGCGCAGATCCTCAGTCAGATAGCCCTTTGCTTTGGGAGGGCAATATACTAGGTCTCCATCATTTGGAACCCCTAGAAGGTCGGCCAGCTGGTGGGTGTTGAATGAAATGGGAACACCCCGGACATAGCTAGAGATGCGTAAATCCCTACCTTGGTTGGGATCGTTAACATCTCCGTGCAGCTCCAGGTTAGCAAAGAAATGCTTAACCAGATTAGGACGGGTGGTATCTATGTAAGAAATGACAGGCAACCAACCAAGCCTGCCGAAAGCCGCTCTTACATCGAACCGGTCCAATTGTTCCAAGTTAACCCGATGCCCGGATTCTATGCTTTTGTTATCGAACCACGAAAACCGAGCTTGTGCCTCTATTGAACGAAACCAATGTTCATCAAGTTGGGGAACTGGTGGCTGGGGGGCACGTGAGCTCGATCCGTGAGGACGTTTCCCAAGAGCACGTCGGGGAGCCATTTTAATCTGCAAAACAAAAGAAAACAAGAAGAAAATGTTAGAAATTGTAAAAAATTTCGGTAGCATAACGATAGTAAATTGGGAAAAAGCCTCAAACTCACCCAAAAACATGGGGAGGAGGACTTACGTAACCCCCGTACTATTCAACAAACCAATCACAAGCATTTACAACAAGAAATTTCAAGAAATTTAAGAAAAATCAGAAATTTCGAAATTTTTTGAAAACCTAGGTCAAAAGTTGTAAAAATTTGATTTTTATGAAAATCGTTCGGTGGAACCCCAAATTGGTGGAGGGCTTTTGCTCTTGGGGGTCCCTAAACCCTTTCCAAGCCGAAGGAAAAGAGTTCCTACGGTTGGAACATCTCGATCAATGAAAAACCTAAATTTCTACATATAGACGATATGGGAAATTTATAAAAACATGAGAGAGAGGGAAGAGACCCACCTGGAGACGATGTGCTAGGTCTTGAATGGAAGAAATCGGCTTCAAATAGCACCGGTCAGACTGTAGCAACTCGGAACCCAGAGGAAAATCGCCACCGGAGAGAAGGAAGAAAGGAAAAGTGAGAAAATTCTCACTTTTTCGCGATTTTAAAGCCAATTTGGGCATATCGGTCGACGGTTTTGCCTATACCGGTCGACCGGTATCTCCACAGGTATGTGACCGCTATGTCTCGGTCAGAATTCTAATTCTGACCGGTCGACTATACCGGTCGCAACCTTGTATACAGAGGTGCGATTGGTATGTTGCGACCGGTACGCACCATAAAAGTTAGAAATTTTTTTTTTTAAAATTTTAAAAAATTATGCAAATTAAAATTTTACTTTTCGACTATTTCCCCTTGTATTGTTCAAGACTAACACTACTATTATTGTGGTTCTCACGTGTTATGTCTTCTTCCCAGATCCAAACAGAATAGTCTGAGATGGTGGGAGGAAATGGTCGTAGGGGTAGGAAGCGTCATCAGGCCAGGATGCGCCTGGAGGAAGAACAGGTTGAACAAGACCATGTTAGAGAGCCAAGTCCGAAAGTGGAGGAGGAACAGGTTCCAGAAGTGCCGACAAATTTACCTGGCCCACCCCACAGGAATTCTGAGACCATTGTTACAAACTTAGTCTATCAGATGCAAGCTCAGCAGAAGGAATTCCTGAGCGAGATACTGAAGATGCTCAGGCCATCGGGTTCGGTTCCCACTGACGGTACGCCTGAGTCTGGAGAGAAAATTTCTTCACAGCCGATGCAGGGTAGCCCAAGGCCGATGGGCCAAGCTCAGAATGTACCACCACCGCATCAGTTTCCGTCGCCCTTTGCGTACCCGGGAGCCTACCCGTATCCACCACCATGGTTCGGAATGAACACTCAGGGACAGCATGATCTGAGCGGAGCGGTGGATAGATTCCTGAAGTTGAAGCCTTCATCGTTCACCGGTAAGGCAGGAAGACCATTGTGGCCAGCACAGTGGATTGCAGAGATGGAGAAAAACTTTCGTCTGATGACTTGTACAGAGGATGAGAAGGTACTGTTTGCCACTCATATGCTAAAGGAGGATGCGAATGCTTGGTGGAATTCTACACGGGCATATCTGGAGACGAAGCATACACAGGTTGATTGGGAAGTGTTCAAGGCTGCCTTCTTCGATAAATACTTTCCGAAGAGTTTCAGAGATCAAATGGAGAAGGAGTTCCTTAATTTGCAGCAGTCCCAGTCGACTGTGGATGCCTACCAGCAGAGGTACGAGGAGTTATTTTTCTTCGCACCGGCGAGTATGCAAGAGGAAGAGACCAAGACACGTAGGTTCACCATGGGACTACGTGGAAGCATCAGAGAGCACATCTTGGGTTTGGACAAGAAGATCTACAATGAGGCTGTGCAGGTTGCAAGGGTGATAGACTCCAGTCAGAGGGACAACTTCTTTGCTCAGAACAGGGGAGTGAAGAGACCTGCTAGTGAGAGTTCGGGTGGCGGTAACAATAGACCCTTCTGCCCATACAGGGCTCAGACCGCTACAGTGCCTGCAAGGCACAATGCTGCACCACCTATGCCACCGAATGCTGGATTCAACCCAAATATTAAGTGTTTCAACTGCCAGCAAGTGGGTCATATTGCAAGGACCTGCACTCTACCTAAGAAGCAACCTCCCCAGCAAGGAAGAGTTTATGTGGTCACCACTGAAGAGGCAGCTGCATCACCTGATGTGGTCACTGGTATGACTCTATCCCTTACTATTTGGCTTTCATTATCATTTGTGTGTATGCGCATATAGAACTAAGGGATGATAAAAAAAAAATTCCAGGAATTGTAAATGTAGCTGGTATACCCGCCAGAGTATTATTTGACTCTGGGGCCACGCACTCCTTTGTTTCTATTTCTTTTGGGAAGCGAATGGAGTTACCAATCAAGCATTTGAACCCAAGCTTGATAGTTCGCTCTCCACTAGGAGTCGAAGTGGCTTTGGCTGAATATTATGGACCATGTACTGTATGTATTGAGGGCCGAGACTTAGAAGCAAGCCTAGTACTACTTGAGATGATAGACTTTGATGTCATTTTGGGAATGGATTGGCTAGGCCACCATTCGGCCGTCCTATTATGTGGTGAAAGGAAGCTTGTGCTTACTGACAAAAAGGGAAGGGAATATAGCTTCACTGGGATCAGGCTATCTAGGAAGCAGAAGCTGATTCTCTCCGCCCTAAAAGCTAAGAGATGCTTAGAGAAGGGGGGAGTAGGGTACCTAGTGTCGGTAGTTGATCTCACGGCAGAATTACTCAAGATGGAAGATATAGATGTGGTTCGGGAGTTCCCAGATGTATTTCCAGAGGAGCTTCCAGGGCTACCATCGGACAGGGCTACAGAGTTTGTAATAGACCTCATGCCAGGTTCGGCGCCGATGTCCAAAGCACCATACAGGATGGCCCCTACCGAGTTAAAGGAGTTGAAGACCCAGTTACAAGAATTGTTGGATAAGGGTTTTATACGACCTAGCATATCGCCTTGGGGAGCACCTGTATTATTTGTCAAGAAGAAGGACGGAAGTGTAAGGCTATGCATTGACTACTGTGAACTGAACAAGTTGACTATCAAGAATCGGTAACCTTTGCCTAGAATCGATGATCTGTTCGATCAATTGCAGGGTGCAAAGGTTTTCTCAAAGATTGATCTCCGATCGGGGTATCACCAACTGAAGATCAAGGCCAGAGATATTCCGAAGACTACTTTCAGGACGAGGTATGGGCATTATGAGTTTCTAGTTATGTCTTTCGGGTTGACCAATGCTCCAGCGTCGTTCATGGAACTGATGAACCGAGTGTTTCATGATATGTTGGACACTTCGGTCATCGTATTCATCGATGACATATTGATCTACTCTAAGGACATGGAGACTCATACAACACATTTGAGGGCAGACCTACAACGACTGAGACAGGAGAAGCTTTATGCTAAGTTCAAGAAGTGTGAGTTTTGGCTGAAGGAAGTGGCTTTCTTGGGCCATGTTGTATCTGAAGACGGTATCAAGGTTGATCCAAGTAAGATAGCTGCTATAGTAGGATGGGAAGCACCAAAATCTATTGCGGAGATTCGTAGTTTCCTTGGGTTGGCTGGTTATTATAGAAGATTCGTGGAAGATTACTCCAGGATCGCTGTTCCACTCACCAGATTGACTAAGAAGGGAGAGAAATTCATATGGACAGATGAGGGTGAGAAGTGCTTTCAGACTTTGAAGTCAAGACTAGTCTCTGCACCTATCTTGATCATCCCAGAACCAAGCGTACCGTTTACTTTATATACGGATGCTTCAGGGTTGGGTATTGGGTGTGTATTGATGCATGGAGAACAGGTGATTGCTTACGCATCAAGACAGTTAAAGGAGCATGAGAAGAACTATCCTACGCATGACTTGGAGCTAGCAGCGGTTATTCACACAATCAAGACTTGGAGACACTACTTGTACGGTGAGAAGTTTCAGATCAAGTCAGATCACAAGAGCTTAACTTATCTTTTCACTCAGAAGGATCTGAATATGAGACAGAGGAGATGGCTGGAATTGTTGAAAGATTATGATTGTGACATCCAGTACCATCCGGGTAAAGCAAATGTGGTGGCCGACGCCTTAAGCAGAAAGTGGGCATCGAAACTTGAGGCAGGACCAATTACAAACGCTGCATTATGTGCCGCAGCTTCAAGTTCAATTGAAGGTGATGAAGAGTATATAATTGAGACTGCAGAAGATCCAGTTGAGCAAGGCTTAATTCATAAGTTCACTATGATGTTCGCAGCTTTGAAGATCTCGCCGGATCTAGTTGATGAAGTCAGGTAGCAATCCTATAGGATCCTCATCTCAAGACAGTGCAAGAAGACTTAGAGAAGGTTACAAGCAATCCTGACTTTACCTTGGATTCAGACAAGGTACTCAGGTATCGTGGACGGTTATGCATACCTGTGAGTGAAGACTGCAATATCAGAGATCGAGTTATGACTGAAGCTCATTACACTCCATATTCGGTACATCCAGGAAGTACCAAAATATACCATGATTTAAGAAGACTATATTGGTAGAGGGGTATGAGAGCAGATATAGCTTGTTTCGTGTTCCAGTGTCTGAATTGTCAACAAGTTAAAGCGAAAAGGCAGAGACCCGCAGGTTTACTACAGCCATTATCGAAACCTGCATGGAAGTGGGATTGTATTACTATGGATTTCGTCACTGGCTTACCTTTGACACCAAGTTCAGTGGATGCAGTTTGGGTTATAGTGGATCGACTCACCAAGACAGTTCGATTTATTGCGGTCAGACCTCAGTATACCATGAAGAAACTGGCAAAGTTATATGTTGATAATATAGACAGACTTCATGGCGTTCAAGAGAGTATAGTATCTGACAGAGATCCCCGTTTTACATTAAAGTTCTGAGAAGGATTACAGAAAGCTATGGGAACCAAGTTGAAGTTCAGCACAGCTTTTCACCCTCAGACGGACGGACAGTCAGAGCGAACTATTCAAATTTTAGAAGATATGCTCCAAGCTTGTGCAATAGATTTCAAGGGAGCTTGGGATGAGAAGCTATCACTTATTGAGTTCGCTTACAACAACAGTTATCAGGCTACAATTCAGATGGCCCCATATGAAGCACTCTATGGGAAGAAGTGTCGTATACCTCTGTTATGGAATGAGGTGGGAGAAAGAAGAATTGTAGGACCGGAGTTTGTTGAAGAAACTTGTAGAGTGATTGATCAGATCAAGGAGAGAGTAAAGACAGCTCAAGTTTGACAGAAGCACTATGTGGATAATCGACGTCGAGATCTGGAGTTTGCAGTGGGTGACAAAGTCGTGTTGGTTTCCGACCAACATGAAACCCTAAGAAAAATATTCTAATGAAACCCTAATAATATTGTAGGACTTTGTGACATATCATTTGGATCTTGCGACGTGGAGCAAGCTATCAAACGAGCGTCAGGTAAGGGAATCTGACCTAAACCTAATAATTAATGGATAGTAAGTTGTTGTTAATTACCTGAATATCTGTGATGTGATGTTTATGCATATTCACATGCCATCCTTTACTTTCAGTTATTATTATTGTTCATGCATGGATAGGAATGTGATTGTTAAGCATGTGATTGTTTTCGTTAGTGTGTGGAGTGGGGCATGGGCCTGAGATCGCTCCTCACACTAGCACCTTTTGTAGTATTCTGTTTTAACATGCTTGGTACGGGTGGAGCATCAGGGGAAGGTCATGGTACGGTGGTCTCCGATGTTGATGCTGGCCTGGCCATGGTTATGTGGCACTGTGGTCTCCGAGGTCGACGCTGACTTGTCCATGATGCTTTAGCTTTATCTCTATGCCGTAGGGAGTTATGTTGGGATAGGGTCTACATGCGTATTGTTTTTATCCTAGTGGGTTAGTTGCGGATAGGGCATCAGGGGAGGTGTGGGAATGCCTTAGCTCTATCTCTATGCCGTAGACGGCTGTGCTGGGATAGAGTGTACATTGATGACATATAGGATTGGTTAGTTGCGAGCCCAGTTTGCGAGCCCTGGCCAGTAGGGGCTTAGGTACTAGTATGGGTAGAGTATCAGGGGAGGTACGGGGGTATCTTAGCTCTATTTCTATTCTATGATGGGTGCATGTGGGTCAATGGGGGTGTGATCCATGAGGTGCCACACACTCGTGTATAGAGGTGCGGGAGCCACCAAACCTTTCTATAGCACATTGCAAACTTAAAACCAGACTACAGCATAAAATGATTGTTACTCATGCATAATATTTTGAAACTGTCTGATTGTCTTACTGAGCTAAGTTGTGAGCTCACCCTTTGTACGTACATTATTTTAGATGTTGATGCAGGTTACACTGTGGATGACTACATGAACGCTCCGGCGTATGGTGATGTTGCTGCTCTGGGTGTACAGGCAGGAGAGGACGAGCATGACGCTTCATGCGAGTGCCCTTTCTGCGTGTACCTTTGATTGGTTTTTCTTTATTTATTTTACTTATTTTCGATTGGATTAAAGAGATGTAATTATATTATTTTATGTGTTTGAATTTGGATAATTGGATACTTATTTAAATTATCAATAGATACTCTGTTCATTCTATTTAAAGTCTTCCGCTGTATATTTATATTCTGATTGTGGTTATGTGTAATGGTTTGTATGAGTGGACACGGCCTATTCGAGATCCTGGTGTGAACCGTTGGTTCAATGACGGTTCACTCACACCATTCTGGTTGGGTCAGAATTGGGGTGTGACATATGACACTTCCTCTGATACTCTACCCATACCAACACGTAAGCCCCTGTTGGTGCGGGCTTGCAAACTGGGCTCGCAACTAACCAATCCTAACGTCAAACAGTGTATCGAAGGCCTCACCCTAGCATCCCTCAATACGTCTATAGAGATAGAGCTAAGGCCCCCCGACAGAGTAAAAGACTACACGGTTCGAGACCACCTCCCCTGATACTCTACGACGTAATAGTTCTGTTAAGGTAATGGCGATACGACGATGTCAGTAGACAAGACTTGAGTTAGAGATAGAGCTAGAGTGCTGAGGCCCGACCTAAGACACCCCCCCTGATACTCGCTCGCATCAAGCACATTAACCACACACATACATTCACATGCCTATTCCTATCATCATCATCATCATCATGTTATAAATAATAAATTTAAATATGCATGAACAGTAATAATAGAAATATTGGATGACATGTTGAATGCACATACAAGCATACACGCATAGAATCAGTCATGGCATCAGACTCAAGAAATAAAAACAGTTTATTATTAACCAATTAGTTTAGGTCTTGTTCCCTCACCTTTGCTTGATTGTAAATCTTCTTTCAAGCTTTAAGAATCACTTTTATATCAATAGAAAACCTAACAAGTTGATAGATTTTAGTTAGAATTCATTTCGACAATTTTAGGTTTACTGTTAAGTGGGGGTAACAGGACGGGTAGCAAGACGGGTAGTAGTTTTCTGCGACCCCCAGGGGTAGGGTAGATGCCAGGGTCGGATGTTCCATCGACCTTGGGTGTGACCACCCCTTTCCTGGGCTTCCCGAATGCTTGGGGTCGATGCTAGGGTCGGATGTTCCATCGACCCTAGGTGCGACCACCCCTTTCCTGGGCTTCCCGAATGCTGGGGGTCGATGCTAGGGTCGGATGTTCCATCAACCCTAGGTGCGACCCCCCGTGGTTTGAGTCGAGAATTTCATCCTACAGTCCATTCTTTCATATTTGGGTCCTATGACTTACTTCCACAATCCATTCTATGCTTGTTCTATGGCTTAAAACTCTAGGTTTCTTCCTTACTTTGCCTACCATGATTTCCTCCATGAATTTCATTAAAATCCTCCCATGGATGAATGATTTGGGTTTCTCCTAAGTCATACCCTCTTCATGAACCATTCTAGGCTCCTAAATAAATCATGGAGAATGTATTAATACCTTAGGTTTGATGAGATTCAGAGTTTCCTCTGAAATTCCTCCTCCTTGGTCTTCTTCTTCAATTCTCCTTCTCTTCTCCTTCTCTTCCTTCTCTTCTCTTTTTTCCAATCCAATTAGTATTGTAAAAGGAGTGAAAGAGGCTTAGGGACGTCCTATTTATAGAGTAAAACCTCCCAAAATAAGTCCCATTGAGTTTAGGAAATGTTCCCATTGAAATTAGGAAAGTTTCCTAATTTTTGGTTCGTGCTGTTTTTGCTGTTTTTCGGGGGTCGATGGTAGGGGGTCGATGGGGGGGTCGGACAATTCGAGACCCCTGCGACCCCCAGACCAAAAAGTCATGGGTCGGACAGGGGGTTGACCCTGCCTGTTTAGGCATGCGACCCTACCCTCATTTTGACTGTTTTTGAGTAAAATTTCATATTGGGTTTTGGGTTTCTTCACACACTTGGTCCACTTGGCTCGACCATGATATGTAGACCGGTCATGACACGAAATGTAAGGTTAGACCGGGTTCGTGGCGTGCGGGTCTTACATGGCTCCTCAGTTCAGTGTCAGATCTATAATAAATTTGAGCATGGTGCTTTTTAAGTGTTGGAGTATGTTCAACAACAATTTTCAAGCAAAAGATGTTCGAGAAGCTTTGGCTGCATTACATCTCCCATATTCATCTCAGGCTACCGATTGGTTTCCAAACACTGGTAATACAGCTCACATAATATCTTCAGTAGGTGCTCTCAGTTATGCAACTCCATTTCATGGTTTGGATACTGTCATGGTAGGTAATGGTAAAAACTTTCCTATTTCATGACACATTGGAGATAGTGAACTTACTACTGGTACTGTTGATCTTCCCTTGAGAAATGTTCCTGTTGTTCCATCAATTCAAAAAAAAAAAAAAAAAAAAAAAAAGAACAACATATTATTTCTATCTCACAAATGACACAAGATTTCCCATGTTCTTTTGAATTTAATAACAATGTTTTTTTTTTATCAAGGACAAAGACACAGAAGTTGTTGGCCTAGGGGAATAAATCGGGTGGTCTCTATACTTTGTCAGCTTCAGCTCCGTTGTCAAGTTCAACATTCAGTGGTACACATGTTCACTTTCCTATTTCACCTGAAGCTCTATTTTCAAATTGGTTTCTAGCAACCATAGTAGATGTCTAGCATCAACGTCTTGGCCATCCTCATAGCCAGCTTGTTAAGCTTCTACACAATGAGGGTGTTATCACTGTCACACACCCTCCTATACAAATTTGTGGTAGTTTTCAAATGAGCATGAGCTCAAAACTACCATTTGTTTCTACTTTTAGTCAATGTACTGTTCCATTGGAACACATACATTGCGATTTGTGGGGGAAGTCTCTAATACTTAGTGTTCAATGGTTTGGGTATTATGCTTTGTTCGTGGATGATTTCTTCCACTATTGTTGGTTCCATCCACTTAAATGCAAGTCAAATTTCTTCACAAGTATTTGTGCAATTTCAGACTATGGTGGAACGACAACTAGACAAAAAGATTATGGTTGTCCAAACTTACGGTGGCAGGGAATTTACTTCTAGCTTCTAATTGCTTCTGGAATCTCCTCACAAAATCAGGAATAGTTCATACTATGTCTTGCCCTCACACCCCAGCACAAAATAATATTATGTTGAGAGGAAACATAGATCTAGTAGAACTAGGACTATCCTTGTTCTTTTAGGATTCTTTATCCCGTTCCTATTGGGTGGAAGTTTTTTCCACAGCCATTTTTCTTATTAACAGATTACCTTCTACTGTTTTGCAGTTTGATACTCCTCTTCATACTTTGTTTGGTAAACAACCTGATTACACATCGTTGAGAGTTTTCAGTTCCTTGTGTGTTCTTTGTTTACGAGATTACAATGCTAACAAATTAGAACCTCATTCTCTTCCATGTCTATTTTTAGGATACAATGATCATCTTAAAGGCTATCCGTGTTTGCATTTGCTAAATGATCGGGTCTATATCTCCCGACATGTGGTTTTTAACGAGGCTGTATTTCTTGCTTGCATTCCTTTCGCTTCAATCACATAGCTCTAGGCTACAGATGGTGTTTGTACATTTGAACGCTGGCTTCATTATGTCGATCCCGCAATTAGCATCTCTTCTAGTTCCTACTACTTTTTTATTGTTGGACAGACCCTTCCAACTATGATCACCGATGATTCAATTGGTGATCCTTTGCCTTTGGTAGACACCTACTGATGCCACCACACCCTCTGTTCCATCTACACCATCGGAAGGCCCAACTGGTATGCATATTCAGGACCTACCACTCATGGCTCTACTTACTTCTCCAACTGCTGACATCCAAGAAACAATCACAATCTACACTGCTGCTAACCCAATGGTGACTCGTAGCAAGTCTAGGATCCACAGGCCTAACCCACAGTATGCTCTCCCTGTAACCAATATACCTTCCGAATCTACTACTGGTAAGACAACACTCCATCTCCCTAGTTGGAAACAAGCTATGCAAAAAGAAATGACAGCTCATGATGTTCTGTCTACCCCACATCAGAATGTCTTGGGTTGCCGTTGGGTTTTTAAAACCAAATTACATGATGATGGTTCCTTAGAGCATCTTAAAGCAAGATTTGTTGCTAAGGACTACAATTAGAAGGCTGGTCTTGACTATATCAAGACTTTCAGTCCCGTGATAAAACTCAGCTCTATTCAGTTGATTCTCAGTATTTTCACTGTCCGTGGTTAGCCTATCCGAATACTGGACATGAAGAATACTTTTTTCTTTACGGATTCCTCGACACTCTAGTCTATATGCATTAGCCCCCTGATTTTGTGGACTTTATGTGACCCGATAATGTTTGTCTTCTCAAAAGAGCATTATATGGACTCAAACAAGCTCCATTGGCTTGGTTTGATCACTTTAGTGTTTTTCCTCTTAACTGTGGATTTTTCTGCAGCATTTCAAATTCCTCCATGTTTATTTACGACAGTAATGGCACCATTCTGGTTCTACTTCTATATGTGGATGACATTATATTGATGGATAATTTTCCTTCTTTACTTGACATCTTCATTGAAGACTTAAGTTCTACCTTTGCCATAAAGGACCTTGGTCCTCTTCACTACTTCCTTGGAATCGAACAGCTGTCTACCCCACATGGACTCTTCTTGTCTAAGTCTACAAATGTTGCTGTCCTCGTAAACAAAGCTGATATGGCTGCTGTCAAGCCTATCTCCACTCCCATGGGTGTCGGTTTAGTTGTTTCTGAATAACCCCTACACTCACCAACAGATGCTCTCTTATATCGAAGTCTTGTTGGAGGCCTTCAACACCTCAAAATGATTCAACTGGATCTGTCTTATGCCGTGGACCATGCTTGCCAATTTATGCACTCACCTATAGCGGCTCACTTTGAAATTGTCAAGCTTATCCTCTGTTATGTGCGTGGTTACCTTACACAATGGTCTTCAAATATTTTGTGACAGTCCTCTTATCTTGTCTGCCTATCAAGTGTTGTCTGGGACAGCTATCCTTTCACTCGGCATTCCACTACAGGTTTTTGCACATTCGTTGGTCACAATTTGATATCCTAGAGTGCCAAGAAACAACCTGTCATGGCTAGATCTAGCACTGAGTCTGGATACCGTGCCTGGCCTCCATTACAACTGAGCTCACTTGGCTATCTTTCATCCTTTGAGACATTGGCATTAATCAGTAACAACTAGTCTTGTTATACTGTGATTACATTAGCGCTCTTCATATGATAGTAATCTCTGTTCTTCATGCCGGTACAAAGTACATCGAGTTGGATTACAACTTTGTCCTTGAGAAAGTTGCTCTTGAAGTTTTACAAACAAGATTTGTCCCTTCATCCTCTCAATTTGCTGATCTCTTCACGAAGCCCTTGTCTCGAGCTCATTTTTCATCCCTCTGTACCAAATTGGGTCTCTTGTCTAAACTGAGGCCCTGTTTGAGGTGGGATATTAAGGAGAAGACAGAGGCCAATCCTACTATTGTAAATGAAAGTGCAAATATAGACACTTCACAAGAATCATCAGAAAGTTACAAGGGTTCCCTATCAAACAGAAAAATAGTTGTAAAGTTAGCTGTATTGAAACAGGATACAATTGCAAAGATAAATAGTAGAAACTGAAATCAGCTGTAAAGATTAACTGTAATAAGCTGTAGCTTCTGAAATATAAATACCCTATTCTAATCTTATATAAAGAAATGGTAGAACCACAGTTGTGGTTAAGGCTGCAATTCTCTATTCCTTTCACATAGTGCATACACTTTTTTCTTATTTCTTAAACGTGTTTAACAAAGCAAAGGTTTTTTTTTTTCCTTTATTTTTTATTTAAAATGAACCAACATAGGCATTTAAGCCCTCCCCCACCAAAAAAAAGAAGAGAAAAATGGAATGACCTTGCCATGGCTGAATTATAGACATTTTATCTCATAATTGGTCATTCAATGAGAACTCCATTATACCAAATTCGATCCTTGAAAGACACCACGAAGCCAATTGTCAAACCATAAGTGGGTATTATTTCATTATCAATCTGCCATTTGATATCATGGATAACAAGTGGTAAAAATATATTTTTTTATCTATTTAAATGAATAAAATTCCTCTTGCTTTTAAGTAATTTAAAAGTATATATATATATATATACACCCACACACACACTGCAATTTCGCCCTAGTTTATTTTCTTCCCACATCTATTCTTTAATACAATTGACTTTTTTTCAAAAACTCTATTTGCAAGCAATCAGGTTCGTAAAATGATTAAAGTTTACTACGGCTGATATATATAGGAAGGGCATTCCCAGGAAAGAGCTTAGCAATAGCTCAAAAAAGTCCCAATGCCAGCTGTACTCCCCAATCCTTGTACTATAGTATACCTCAACAGTATAAACTTTAATTCTTTGCCTCATGGATTCTCACTGACGTAAAAACATACATGGGTGGGACATATGTGAGCCCCACTGCTTGGCATTTTTTTGGATTTGTCTACTTGATATGGACTTGTGTTAATGGGCCATTAAAATTGATTCTTTTTCATGGAATATTATTGGATTACCAGGTAAACCTCAAAATATATAAAGACATTTTAGTATTAAAAATGAAGTGGTGAGGGAGTTTTTGTGCTGGTGTTGTTGACACTGGGTCAGTGTCAATAAGATTTTTCTTTTCCGTTTTATTTATATATTGGGATTTAGTCAAGGGTAATTTTGTCGTTTTTTTTTAGTTTTATATGAAGACAGTTTTGTTCCTTGAAGTTCAAGAAACTGATTGACTGGACTGAAAGAAGGTAGAACTGAGTGGTAACAATATATAATGAATCTCTGATGAGGCAACCAACGTCTGAGGAGGGGGTGTAAGAGAAAAAGAGAAGAAGGTGTATGCGACCATTTCTACTGCAGAGAACAAAAAGGAAGACAATGCTAAAGTTAAATAAATAAATGAAAAAAAAAAAGTTAAAGTAAAAGAATAAAAAATTCAAACCGTGTGGTGTGTGTATGGTGACTAGATCCCACTCAAGAGTCAAGTCCATATAAATATACCACCTGTGCTTGTTCAGCTGAACCACATTTCTCAACTGGGTTTGTGACTTCAGTAATCCATTCCAGTCTATCTATATTTGTTTATTTCTCTTTCTCTTTCTTGAAGATGGAAGTTGTCAGGAAGAAGAGATATGCTCTACTGATGGCTGCAAGTGATTCCGATTATGTGAAGGAGGAGTATGGTGGCTACTTTAATGTGTTTCGTGATGCATTTGCAGACAAAGATGAAATATGGGATATGTTCAGAGTTGTGGATGGAGTTTTTCCTGACATGGATGAGCTTCATAAGTATCATGGTTTTATAATCAGTGGTAGCCCTTATGACGCTTATGGGAATGACCCATGGGTTTTGAAGCTTTGCTCTCTACTTCAAAAACTGGACTTCATGGGGAAGAGGATGCTTGGCATATGCTTTGGCCATCAGGTATTCTAGTAGTAGCTATGGTCTTATTGGGTTCTCTACTTCTCTCTTGATCTTAATTAGGGTTCTTACCTTCTTCTTCTTATTATTCTTTTTTTTAGGGGAAGCGATCAACTCATGACTTCTTAATTGTGGAGTTCTTATATATTGTTTATGTGTTTTGGTTCATAATTAGGTTTTATGCCGGGCTTTGGGTGGCAAGGTTGACAAAGCTTGTGGTGGATGGGATCTTGGATTGAGAAAAGTCAGGATGGTGGAAGACTTACCTTCTTGTGGCTTCTTTGATGGCTTACAAGAAATACCATCCAGTCTCACTATCATTGAGTGTCATCAAGATGAGGTATGTAACATGTATCATGTTCCCTAATTTGTATGTCCATGTGTTAAGAAGATCTAGATTAAGATTTGTTCTTGATTTGTTCTTCTGTTAGGGACTAATGGTAATGCCAAAGGTGGAAAACTCGGTCACTGATTTTTTTTTTCCCCTTAATAAAAAAACAAAAAAAAAAAAACACTCAAGATCCTGGCCTTTTTTCCAGTAGTGGCTTCATCTCCCGCGTTTCCTTTATTCAATCTCTTGGAAGGTATCTCATAGCTTCCGTGAAGCAAACCCAATGGCAGACGTAGCTACTCGTCAAACACGCAGCTAAATAAATATAAGGTTTCTTCTTGTTGGGAGCATTTCCCAACTTTTGTTGATCAAGATTTCGTTCCGTTCATATTTTGCTTTTTTATTTGGAGTTACTGATGGCAATGCTACTGGTGGAATCTCAAATCCATCATATATGAACAGTGATGGGATGCCAACAAGGATACAAGTACATATAGGTAAACTATTCCTATATGTACATGTACTCTCCATGGGATCATATCACTATCGATATGGTGTGAGACCCACTGAACAGTGATGGGATCCCAAGAAAGATACAAGTACACGAAGGTAAACTATTATCTGTTCTGACCGGGTATTCTTATGACGAACATTTTTTTTTTAATTTCTTATAATATATTCTTTACAGACCTATAGGAAAAAAAATGTATGTGCGTGCATGCAATAGGAGAGGATAGGGAGGTGGGACAAGTGTTGTGGATATCTTTGTCATTTTTAATAAGTTGTGTGTGTGTGTGTGTGTGTGTGTATGTGTATGCGAAGAAAGGATGGAAGTGTGGGACAAGCAACTATGGATGTGTTTGTCATCTTCAATAAGTTGTGTGTGTGTGTGTGTGTGTGTGGTAGAAAAGGAGGGAGGTGTGGGACAAGGGCCTGTGGTTGTGTTTGTCATTATTAGTAAGCTTTTGTGGTTGTGTCTCCCCCATAAATATGAGAATTCTATGGTTGATTATACTTCATGCAATAAACGTGGACATATCTGACCCGATCTGTCAACTCATAGGGTTAAGATTTGGATTTTCAAGCATGTACAAGTGTTCATCTTAAGGGTGTTAAATAGTGTGGTTCAGTTTCGGTTTGATATGTAACAAATAAAGCCAAAATTGAACCATTTATTAAATGGTTTTAAAAAGCGTATCAAAATTCTTTATTATTTGATTTCGGTTTTTCAGTTTCTAAATGGTTTCATTACTGGGAGAGAGAGTAACAAAGGAAAGCGAAAGTCAAGGAAACCATTATAATAATTTTAATAATATATGAAAATGCATTTACCATTTAGAAGTATGCCATGTGGAAAGCATTAAAATAAAATTTATTTTTACAAATATTGCCATTTAGCATTATGGATTAAAGTGGTTTCATTGGTTTTAATGGTTACAAATAATTTAAACGGTTTTATTTTTTAAACCAGAATCAAACTGTTTGACTAAGCGGATATTTTGTTTTTTTAAATCAGAATTGAACAATTTTAAAATAGGTTTCATGGTTTCAGTTTAAAAAATACAATTTGATTTCGATACACAATTCGATTTAATTTTTGACACCTTTAAACTTCATCCTGACTTCCCCATGGCTGACATAGGGATTGGTTCAAGTCAATAGTAGTCAAACCCAGACCCGATGGATCATACTAGACTTTTCGTCTATGATAATGGTGATTCAGAAGTCTTATTCATGGACTTCATTTTATACAGTACTACTTGGGATATTCTTATTGACATCGGTGCTTGGTGTTTGTCGAATCATGTAAACCTCCTTATCAATGGGCCGTTGATGACACCGGTTGGTATCATATAGACAGAACCAGAAATGAATCTAGAAATTTTCTAGGTACTAATAAGATTCACTATGGAACAGGTGAAAGAGGTCCCCATGGGTGCCAAGGTCATTGCCTTCTCTGATCAGACAGGAGTGGAGATGTTCATTCTTAGCCATCACATATTAGGAATTCAAGGCCACCCTGAATACACAACAGATATATTATCTAGTATCATTGATCGTCTTTCTAAGAGTAACTCCATAGAGGTAAGAAGATATATATATATATATATATATTGGGTCACTTTCTTATCAAAATTTATTTTTAATTCAATTCTTCAGTTGTAGAGGAACTTGTTTGGCTATCTGATTTACTCATATAAATTCACACGCAGAAGGAGTTTAGTGAGCTTGTGAAATCGAGATTGGAGATTGCCGAGCCGGATCGGAAGTTTTGGTTGAAGATTTGCAAGAACTTTCTCAAGTCTCCGCATGAATTTGACTGACTCCCTCTCTACCCCTCTAATTAAACACCACTGAATAAGTGATGATGTTATAATTGTTGTACTGAATAAATATTTAACTGAAAATTTTCTTGTAATGTAGTTAGAAAGGATTGCTGTGTAGAATGAAGGAGATGAAGTTCTCCTTCCGTCCATGGCTATTATAAATGGTAGTTATAAGAAAAGTAACTGATCTGTGGAATGAAGATCTCCTCTAATATATGAAGATCTCGTCTAATATTTCAAGATTGCAATGAAATTTCACTCTCTTGTTGTTTCTATTTGGGTGCAAGGGATATTAAAGGAAATGAAAAAAATTTCAAACGTAAAAATGAAACTTTGGTAATCATTAAAAAAACATGGCTATCGACTATGCAACTCTCTCCAAATTATTCAATTTTTGTTTATTACTGACATTCGCTTTACTTTGCATTGAAAAATAAAATGATATTACGTCTAATAAGAAATTTAAGTAGTTAATAAAATGATGTTAAGGTAATGATTATAAAATTTTCTTCTATGTTTGAAAATTATCACTTCCAGCTTTTACTTTAATTTTTCTTACAACCAAACAGAGTAATATATATATTGAAAAAATTAAGGAAAAAAAAAATTAACCTAAAGATACCTTAATGCTACTAGGCCTTTGAGATGGAAATCACCACATTTTTTTTTTTTTTTGCTAAGAATCATTTTTATTGAGAATTAAAAGAAAAAGAATTACATATGCACCTCATAGGCTATGTCCCACCAAAGCATTGTCCAGGGCCAAGAAATTTGTACATAAATCTGTATCTCGGTCTGTGGGATGCTTCCCACACAACCTCTCTAGCTAAGAAATCTGGGCAACTGTGCCAAACATAGCTTCTCCTATCATGAGCTGATTTTTTAGGAAGCATATCAGCAACACAGTTTGATTCTCTAAAGCAGTGAGTATATCTAATACGTCGATCTTGTAGTTGCAAGGTGAGGGCTTCCCATCTTTGTTTGACATACTACGGCAGTTTATTAGATCTTTACCCAACCACCACTGCACTCGAGTCACTTTCAACCCATATATCATCAAAACCCAACTAAATGGCCTCCTGGATTCCCCTTAGTGCACCACAGACTTCAACTTCGAAATTTGTAGCAATCCCCATAAACACTCCAAAGGTCAAGGAAACTAACCCTCTAGAGATTCGAAGGACTCCTCCAGCTGCTGCCACTCCTGAATTGCCCAAGTTATAGCCGTCTACATTCACCTTACACCATCCTAGCAATGGTGGCTGCCAATATAATTCCAAAACTAAGGAACTCTTTGCCGAACCAACAATTAGATTAAAAAAATGAGCTACCTGCAAATCTTGAACATATTTAATAACATATTTCTTGACCATCGATCGACAGCTCACGGCAATAACAATTGGCATTTCTAGTCTTCCAAATCACCCACGGCACAATGAATAAGGTAGCTAGCCAAATTATTTTTATAGGTGCTACTCTACCTTTTCGACTCCACCAATGTTCCAAGTCAGCCATTGATCCCACCTTGGATTAACCACAATTCAAGTTTGGGGTCTGATTTCTAGCATATGGCCGACATATTGGGAGCTATTGCCTTAAATTTTCGAAGTTACACCAACATTTTTAATAAGGTTGAACTTTCAACAAATTTCAAGGATTTATATTTTCACATTAGAAGATGCGATGATGAAAATGAATCTTAACAGACAGGTACATTATAAAATGCATAGTAAGTTAATTAATTGTATAAGTTCCAATGGCAAACAAATCTTTATGGGTGTCTCTAAGGTTCTTCCCTATCTATATCCCCAACAAAGTAATGAACTAATGTTATTACTCGAAAGGAAAATTTCAAATATGGTCCGGGCATCATTTTAGAAATAAGGGGACAAGAATTGGAAAGTTAAGGTTTGATTAGAACACCAATTTCATAAGGAATTAACTAAAATTAGTCCTCAATGTTTGTTTCAAAAGTTGTATTTAGAAAATGACACTTCTTTTATTTGCCCTTTTATCTTCTTTTATATGTAATGTTGACGTGCTTGCGATCCCCATGTGACTAATAACTAATAAAATCATTGCTTATTCGATGCCCTACCACTCCAATACACTAAGAACTTGAGAAATTTCCCCTTAGTTTCTTAAAAAGTGTTTAGCATGTTTAACAAAACACGGCAGTAATGGATGTTTTTGTTTTTAAAGTTTACACCTTTCCTTTGTCACTTATTTATATTTTTATTTATATGCAACGAGTAACATATATATTTTAAAAAGAATAAAATCGAGTACACTCCATCATGACGTAGGCCGAAGAAGGAAACCGACCACCATGTGTTCTAACTATTACAAGTTCTTCCAGACTTGTCTTAAGGTCTCGAAGACCTGAAAAAAAAAATTAAACCTCTCCCAAGTTTCAGAAAGATCGAAGAAAACACCAACAATATTCAATTCACGGACTCAATTCATATTCATGTATTATAATTCACAAACTCAAGAGTGAGATTGATTATATGAAAAAGAAGATATTAAAATAGAAAAAAAAAATAAAGCAACTAAAATATTTGTTAAATGCTAAATAGAAAACTAAAAGAAATTATAGTGAAAAATGGAAGAAAGCAACAAGGAAATCTTCATGCAAGTAAGGATGCCCAGAAAATTAAGGAATAGATATGGGTGTTGGTGGCGGGCCCTCTTTGGCTCTGCTTCCAAATGTCGTAATGGCAATGGAAACCAGTAGATAAACTCTTCTAGGAATGACAGAAGGTGGAATGTGCTCTTCCTGTCATGAATCATGATAATTAATTACAAGCTTTTTAAAACTTTGCATAAAATTAAAACTCTATTCGGTTTTGAAAAAAAGACAAGAAACTCCAACATTAATATTCAATTTATAATCTCAATTCATGCATCTTCTTCTATTATTACACTAATTACATATTTGTAGAATAAAACCTTAAGATCTCAACTTCTACCCCTAAAATCTATGGCTGAGATTGATTACAAGAAAGGAAGAAGGCTAAAATAGGAAATTAGATAGTCTAATAGTAACTAAAATATTTGATAAATACTCATATAGAAAACTAAAAGAAATAACAATGGAGACTAGAAGAAAGCATCCAAGAAACCCTCCATGTAGACAAGGACGCCCATAAGATATCATACTATATTGGCAAGATTAGATGTTCGGTGAGTTGGGCAGTTGACTGAGTTAAACTCGGCAGTATCAACCGATATGGTAGGGTTTGTGTCCTCCATCAGTGCGTGGCAGTTGCACAATGGGTCTAGAGGTCAATACATTTTCTAGGAAATAACAATAAAAAATTTAATACGGTTACATTTTCGAAGTATTAAAAAAATTAACATGGGACATCATCATGTTTCAAAATTTTATAATTCTTTTATTTCATTCCATATAAAAATATTTTACTTTTTTATATAAAAGCAAAATGTTTGGATCGCGTATGTACACGGTCATACTTTCAATTATAAGATAAAAAGTATAATCTTAAAATTATCCTAAAATGAATCACTGATATCTTGCCGGTTACGTACAATCTGTTTACAAAAACTATCTTAATAAATAAATACAATTTCCTTATTCTTTACAATTTTTTATTCAACCATTTGGAGTCTAAAATCTAAACCCTAGTGGCGCCAAAAAATGAATTATTTACTATTCCATGTATTGGGATTTCTCTTCGTCTTTATGCATTGAAGTCAATCTTGCCATTTTTTTTATTATTATTTAAAGCTTGTTACATTTATGTACCGAAACTTTGTTAAGACTAGAGATTGATGTGGACAATAGTACTTGAGAAGAATTCAGTTGTATTGCCACATGCCCTTGCAGAGGGCTTATATACACATACTATGGAGAGATCTCTCCTCCATTGAAAACCAAAACTATAAACTTTAATTGGTATATCTAGTTGGGACTCCAAACTATGCATTGAATATGGAGAAGGATAGTTTTGGTATTTAGGAAAATTAGGATATAAGATTTATATGATATTTTCTAAAGGAGATTGTTGAATTTCGACCGGGAGAGTGAGTTCCACAAGTTCAAATAAAAGCACATGATATGCAGAAATTTCAATCCTGGGCAACATCAGAAAAATGAATATATCTTGCTAATATAGGTCAAAACTGTTGGGAATAATCCTCTAGAACCTTGGCTTCCTTATATACTTAAGAGTCCCTCTACTTCTTAGTTTGAACTTTTGAGATGAGAACTTAATATGGCCGAACCTTTGTTTTATGTTTTTTCGGAGGTCTGGAAAAAGCTGCAATCAATAGGTCGACAAGCCTTTCTTCCCAAAAGGAAGAACGTTGAAATTCTTTTTACTATCCATAGGGACCAGGAGATTGGATTTAACTGTAAGAAGAATGCTTGATATAAATAGGTTTGAAAAAGGATTTTAGAGGTTCTCATAGGCTACCTACAAATGTTATTCGCGAAGAAAAGGCAGCAAGTGGTTCTTTGTTTTGTAGAGCTACTGGTTGTCGGACGACGACTGCTTCTTGTTCTCGCCTAACTGCTATTACACCTCTGCCTAGATCGCTAAAGCAAAACCCTTTCCATGGGTGCAGGCAGGTCTAGCGATATCGATCCCCGTAAGAAAACAAATTAGTGATTTTCGGCTTAGGGAGACTAAATTTTCGAATTCCAATCTACCTTTTCCCTAAAAATGATTTTTGGCCCGGGGAGACTAAATTAATCCGACCTCTTACTTAAGAGCGGAGCATTCTTGGTTTATGGCTAGTTCTTTCTACTCGTTCGCAGGCTCGTTCTCTCCATGGTAGCGAAGTTGCTCTCGCTCGTCTTGTTGCTCGACTTGGATTCAGTCATCACTCACCTTCATCAGGTCTCTCTAGGCCGAGAGAACACCTGCCATTCTAGCTACTGTAAGAATTCCTCCCATTTTATGAGCTTGTAAGAACCGTCATTGTCCCGAAGATCGAATTTTTTACTTACATATTTCTTTTGAAAAATGAATGACGAGTTAAGTAAGAAAGGGTCATGAGACCAAAACAAAAAATTGAATAAAGCTAAACCAATATGTGAAGTCAGTTTTTTCTCTAATTGAGATTCATGTGCGGAATAGGTTAGAGCTCTAAGTTCCTGAGGCAGCCCACGCCCTTACCCACGTGGCCATCCCCGATCAATTCTCTATTCAAGTGAGTCAACCTCATATTTTTAGAAGGCCAGACTATATTCAAGCCAAGGCCCAAGGTAAAGCCCAAGTTTAACTCATGGTCCACAAGCACTACAACCCATTTTGGCACCAACACAACGATCAAGTCCGGACCAACCCATATAATCTATACTGTGAAAACTAATTTTCAGCACATCTACTGAAGTTTCGGGATATTTTTATTTCTAATTTAAAATACTCAAAACATGAAAATTGTAACCTTCTGAGTAGAAGTTCCTGTGACTATAATATATGATTAATCTAAGCTATATTTAGAGAGTTATGACTTTTTCACTGAACATGTGCACAACATTATTTTCATATGCTTTAGTAGATGATGATGTGGATGCCTTTCTTGAAGCTTCTTTATACCTTATCCACCAAAATGATTTTTCCATGGATTGACAGAGAATATTTCTAGAGTCTTCTCATTAAAGCAAATTTCTATGTTTAGGAACAAAAATCAATATATTGATGCAAGTTTCTATGTATTAAAATTCTTAAATCATTTATGTTTTTTTTTTTTTTTTTTTTTTTGTGCAATCTCAACCCAAAGATTATAGGAGATGATTGAGATTATTTGAAGAGATTTAAGGGTTTGTAAATCTTATAAATATTGTCTTATTCTCATGTAGTAAGTAGTTGTCTATTGAATGAAATTCTCCCTTGTTGCTATGAGCATTTATGAATCAAGACTGAGTTCATCTTTTTTTTTTTTCCTTTGAAAACTTACTAAGTTTCATTCATCAATCTAGAAGTATTGAAGCCATAGATAGCCTTGAAGAACAATATAAACCAGCCCTGATGAGTTGGTAAACTTCCCTCTCCCAACAATCTAAGAATAATTGTTTTTTAAGTGTTATACCTTGAACCTAGAAGAATTCTCCCTTAAAACCTTGAAGAAATTTCATTTCATCCTAGAAAAGTTAGAATTCTATTCTTCACTTACATCTTAGATGTATTGTAAGACACTATTGGAGTTGATTTACATCCAAGAAGAAAAGTGAGTCACTTTACCTTCGCTCCATCAAAGTTACTTTCTTGTTCTTGGATTCTTGGAATTTTTTTTAATATGTTTTCTACACTTTGTCACTTGTAACATAATTTTAACCACTCTAATCTGAGAAGCCATTCTTTAAAAAACTTGTAGTGAATAATCTTTAATTTGCCACTAAAATCAGATCAATCCGATAGGTATTGATGAAGTTATAGTCATTTTTCTAAAATCATGCAAATCTACTAATTCTACACATCTCGTGCTTGTCTAGACCTTATAATTTAATTTCCTGATTCATTATTTTAAGAAGCCTAGGTTGTCTTGCACTAGTGCCTCTCTTATGGCACAAAAAAGATGGATCACATATGTCACATATACTGTCTGTTAAAAAATCATGCCCATTGATCTACCATGACTGACGAACAGTAATAAAAATGGGGGAAAACATACATGGATCCATGATAATTGACGGAGGTGTTCCTCTCTAGGTCGTTCTATTGGTTTGGTCTACTTCCTTCTTCATATACTTTAGATAATAGCTATTAATGAGCATAACAATTTATATATAGAGGGAGATCAGGGATCAACCCTGAAATAAGGGTAATTTGATTTCTCCTATAATAAAACCAAATTAGCAATAGACCTACATGATGCATCACACGATAAGACAGTTAATTGAAAATCCTAAAACCCATTAGGGAGATCACTCCCAATAGGGTTCCATCCAATCAAGTTTATCAATCAACACCCATCCACTAATTATTAACTTGTACAATGTCTGATGCATGCCTATATAAGTTGAAAACATTACATTCTCCCACTTGAGCTACATCAGGTCATTTCTTGAATCATGGATTAGATAAAATGTTGTGATCACATATAGGAAGTGCTGAAAGTAACTCACCTTAAATACATTATACCCTTGAATCAAGAAAGTACACGAACACCTAATCGTAAGCGTAATTATGTCTTAGTATCTAAGATCAATATGAGACACTAGACGTCAAAGTGCTTGCACCCTCATCTGTTTTTGGGCTATACAAATGTAAAGCCGTGGTATGAAAATTGCATGTCATGGTGATTTCATGTTTCCAAATTCGTCCTGACTTCCGACTAAAGTCACTAGCTGCTTCATCATTGTGAGCTCATTGGAGTCATTCATCACATGGCAGAATGCTACTAGAATTACTAAAGATAACTATTTTATACAAAAGCCCACTATAGTTGCCTCATACTGAAGCACAGTGAGATTGGATACGTAAGTCCCTATACATTAGCCTAAGTCCTCAAACTGAGTAACGCTACTAATTGTGTGTACTCTTAAAAACCCCTATCACGCGAGCAAGGTAACACATTACACTGCCCCTATTATCATTCAAGGTCTGCCTCTATTCTCATTCAAGGCTTGCTTTAGTATCATTTAAGGAAAAAATATGTACACGTACAAATACCAAATAATAATATGTCCATAAACATCAAGGAAAATTTCATAATAGCAACATAACATTTAATCAAAATAATAAACATTGTCTATGTCAATAAAATGTATTCCCACTATCAAAATACATCAAATAATTTAACTAATCCTATTCATGTAATATGCTCAATGGTGCTCAACGATTCATGAAACTTCTCCCTAATCTAAAGACATCTCAGATTAATATGTTTTTGATTTGAAAGAACCCTTAATATTTCATGAGAAAAGTTTAGGTACAGAATTATTACAAAAATCCTCAATAACCTGACTTGGAATCGATAACCTAAAGCCAAGAGATGAAATTTTCACCACTATAGAGTCTGATCAATGGCCTCAAAACATGCCACAAACTACCATTTGTTTCTTCTTTAGTTGACGTACTATTCCATTGGAACGGATACACTATGATTTGTTGGGGAAGTCTCCAATACTTAGTGTTCAATGGTTTGAGTACTACACTTTTTTTCATGGATGATTTCTCCCGCTATTGTTGGTTATATTCACTTAAAAGCAATTGAGATTTTTTTCACAGTATCTATTCAATTTCAGACTATGGTGGAAAGACAACTTGACAAAATGATCAGTTGTTCAAACTGGCGATGGCGGGGAGTTTACTTCTAATTGCTTTTGGAATCACCTCGCAAAATCTGGAATAATTCATACTATGTCTTGCTCTCATACCCCAACACAAAATAGTATTGTTGAGAGGAAACACAGACTTCTAGTAAAACTAGGATTATTCATGTCTTTAAGGTTTCTCTATCCCGTTCCTATTGGGTGGAAGCTTTTTCCATAGCCATTTTTCTTATTAATCGATTACCATCTAGTGTTCTTTAGTTTGAAACTCCTTTTCATGCTTTGTTTGGAAAATAGCCTGATTACACATCATTGAAAGTTTTTAGTTCCTTGTGTTTTCCTTGTTTGCGAGATTACAATACTAACAAATTAGAACCTAGTTCTCTTCCATGCATGTTTTTAGGATACAGTGATCATCATAAATGCTATCGGTGTTTGCCTTTGCTAACTGGTCTGGTCTAGATCTTTCGGCTTATGGTTTTAAACAAGGTTGTATTTCCTGCTTGCATTCCTTCTACTTCACTCACAGAGCTCCCAACTACAGATGATGTTTGTACATTTGAATGCCAGCTTCATGATGTCAATCCTACAATTAGCACCTCCTCTATAGTTCTTGCTACTTCTATTGTTGGACAGACCCTTCCAACTATCATTATTGATGATTCAGTTGATGATCCTTTGCCTTTGGCACCAAAGATACCTGCTGATGACACCACATCCTTTGTTCCATCTACACCAACGAATGGCCCAACTAGTACGCATATTCAGGACCTACTACTCATGGCTCCATTTACTTCTCTTATTGCTGACATCCAATAACCATTCACAACCCACATTGTTGCTTTTCCTGAGGTTCATCTGATCTCGGTCCCTTCTCCACCTCCATCTCTCCCAATGGTGACTAGCAGCAAGTCTGGGATACATAGGCCTAACCCACGGTATTTCACCTTGCAACCAACATACCTTTCAAACCTACTACTGTTAAGATAGTACTCCATCACCCTGGTTGGAAACAAGATACGCAAGAAGAAATGATAGCTCTCGATGTTCTGCCTACCCCACATCAGAATGTCGTGGGCTGCCGCTGGGTTTTCAAAACCAAATTACGTGCTGATGGTTCCTTAGAGCATCTTAAAGAAGACTCATTGCTAAGGACTACAATCAGAAGGCCGGTCTTGACTATATAGAGACTTTCAATGCTGTGATAAAACCCGGCTCTGTGTTTGGTTGATTCTCAGCATTGCAACTATCCATAGCTGACCAATACAACAACTGGATATGAAGAATGCTTTTCATTATGGATTCCTCGAAACTTGAGTCTACATGCAATAACCCTCTTGGTTTTGTGGACTCTATGTGGCCTGATCATGTTTGTCTTCTCAAAAGAGCATTATATGAATTCAAACAAGCTCTAAGGGCTAGGTTTAATCGCTTTAGTGTTTTTTTTTTCTTGACTACGGAATTTTTAGCAACACTTTGAATTCCTCCAAGTTCATCTATAGCAGTAATGGCACCATTTTAGTTCTACATATATATGTGGATGACATTATATTTACAGGTAATTTGCTTCTCTACTT
Source organism: Protea cynaroides (assembly GCA_028583415.1). Classification (NCBI taxonomy): domain Eukaryota; kingdom Viridiplantae; phylum Streptophyta; class Magnoliopsida; order Proteales; family Proteaceae; genus Protea; species Protea cynaroides. Next base: position 13,726,731 of record CM053272.1, on the reverse strand, counting down.
GACTCTTTTGTTGAAGACTTGAGTTCTAACCTTTCCATGAAGGACCTTGGTCCTCTTTACTACTTCCTTGGAATCAAAGTGCTATCTATCCCACATGGACTCTTCCTGTCTCAGTCTACATCTACTGCTGACCTCTTAAAGCAAGCAGATATGATTGCTGTTAAGCTTATCGTCACTCGCATTGGTGTCAGTTTAGATGTTTATGAACAACCCCTGCTCTCACCAACAGATGCTCTTCTATATCGAAGTCTTGTTGGAGGCCTTCAATACCTCACAATGATTTGACGATCTGTCTTATGCCATGAATCATGCTTGCCATTTATGCACTTACCTACAGCAGCTCACTTCAAAATTTTCAAATGTATACTCTGTTATGTGCGTGGTACCTTACACAATGGTCTTCAAATTTTCCATGACAGTCCTCTTATCTTGTCCACCTACTCAGATACTAATTGGGCTAGTTGTCCTCCCACTCGGTGTTCTACTATAGGTTTTTGCACTTTCCTTGGTCACAATTTGATATCCTAGCTAGAGTGCCAAGAAACAAACCTCATGGCTAGATCTAGCACTGAGTTTGAAGACAGTGTCATGGCCTCCACTATAGCTGAGCTCACATGGCTATCTTTCTGATGGACCTTGGATGACACTGAGAGGGGCTGGGGGAGGGGGGTGAATCAGTGTGAAAACTATTTCCTTAACTTTTTCTTACTACCCAGCGTTGATGATGAACCAGACTGTCACACACATACAAGCGTATGCAAATCTATCTCGCTACCACTTAGTGGCCAAGTCTACCAGATTTGCACCATCCTATAATTCATTCCATGCACTTCACAATGGACAGGAAAGTAAAATAGACAATAACACAGGGATATTATGTGGTTCACCACCATAGTGTGTGATGGCTAATCCAAGGAGTAATGTCCAATGGGCTCCGTATATACTCGATACTCTACTTTTAGTCTTTTATAAGACAATGAAGTGAACCCTGTGTTTTCCTAGCATAAAACTGAGAGGGCATAATAATGCCAGAATTCAGGCTATAACTTCCAGTGCTCAGCACACGCTGCATACACCACGCTTAACCCGCACCTACGAGAAGCAAATGGTAATAGTTTTGGACTTATAATGATGCCCTACAATTTTCCCCCACTAGCTAGGCATTCAACATAATCACCTATAGCTAGCATACATATACTGAAAGTAATGAATAATTACTGAGTTAGAGAATCTTACAACCATAGCTTTCAGACATTTGGTGATGACTTTGATGTTTCCAACGGCTTAGTGGAATCTCCCACAACTCCCAATGTTGGGAAAACAAAGCTCCTCAAGCAACTCCTTGCTTACAAATCATCTCTCTCCCAAGCAAAAACACACAAATCACTCTTCTATGCTCTTCTTCCCCTTTCCTTCTATCTTTACTAAACATTGCTCCATTAATAGCATACTACCAATGTGACTTGTCAATACTTTTCAATAAAGCCCTAATACATACTTGGAAGGTTGGATAAAGAGATAGAATCAATACAAACTCACCAAAACCTTCCAAGAAATCATTTCACACCACAAACTCACTGTTTTCTCTTCAAAACCCATATTCCCGAGTTTTTGCTCAACTCATCGTCTCACAAACAACCAACCACCATTAATATATGAAAATGAAGCTTCACCAACTTCTCACAAGTGTTCAACACTCCATTAGTGAGCAAGAAGGAGGTGGTAGGTGATTAAATGATCACCCAACACACAAAAAACCTAAAACCTCTCTTCTTTTCTTTTCTCCTTCGATTTTTTGATTTTCAGCGCTTAGTCTCAACCCCCAAACACTCTCAAGTGATAAAGAATTCAAAATCAGGTTGAGTGCAACTTGATCCATCCGATTTGGACATCGGATGGTCGAGTTATGATGAAAACAGTGTAAGCCAATCAGATATTTCCAGAAGGAATCTTTTAAACCTTACCATGAACCCATGAACTACCGAAGCCGTACCGCCGCTGACATGGCAGGCACGGTGTCAAGTTTGTATTGGCCGATTCGAGCATCTCTCCAAATGGCCGTTGGATCTGCAGTGAAAAAGCGGGATCTAATACAGGCCTTCGGATTTTCTCAAGTCCCGTCAGATGCTATGGGGATCAATATATTCCCTTGGATTGGAATCAGGTGCGCCGCCGCACCAACTACGCAACACACAGGATCAAAGAGCCATCACCATGAAATGCGAAACACCTTTTTATCTTGCGCTAAGCCAATCAGAGTGCGTGTGCAAGAATCACGACGTGACTCCGCACCACACCCGAGCCCCTCTTTTCGTAATCCGTCAGATCTGGATCTGAAGAGCGTGGCTCATCATCTCATTACAGATCTTGAATCTTGGATTTTTGTCTTGATGAAAATGCCCCCAAAAAAGGTGGATATGGCCTCTGTAACCAGACCATGTTCGAGTATCACTTCGGGGTTTGGTTTCTAGAGAGTTTTTCTCTCTCCTAGAAATCAAACGAACACATTGTGTGCGTTGCGGCTTGAGGGGGGGAAGGTCATGGGCAAGCCCATGCGTGCGCAGGCATGCCATGCGAGCCAGCATGCTTGCGGCATGCCTTGCTGTGACTTGCGGCTGCGCATGCTGCCTGCTGCTCTGCTGCTGCCATGCTTGGCTTGGCCCTACTGGACATGGTGCCACGGCCCTCGGCCACGCTAGCTACCATGGTGGCATGCCAGCTCAGCACAGTGGGTCCCACTCATAATTTTCTCCTCTCTCCTCCTCTCTCTTATTTCTCTCTCTTCAATCTCTCTCTTCTTTCTCTCTCTTCTAAAGAGGCCATAACACCATAAACACTACCACATCTCTTGTATCATTGCCACATCGCTTGAAACGCTACCTCACCATCAGTGGAGCACACTGACATTCTCTTCCATCAAACTTGGCCCATTTGCCAACAATTACAACACAAAATCCAACACTTTTATCCTTAGAGACATTGGCATTACTTAGCAACAACCAGCCTTGTTATACTGTGTAAACATCAGTGGTCTTCATATGATAGTAAAACCTGTTCTTCATGCTCGTACAAAGCACATCGAGTTGGATTACCACTTTGTCTGTGAGAAGGTTTCTCTTGGAGTTTTACAAACAATATTTCTCTCTTCATCCTCTCAACTTGCTGATTTCTTCACCAAACCCTTGCTTCGAGCTCATTTTTCATCCCTTGGTACCAAATTGGGTCTCTTGTCTAAACCGAGGCCCTGTTTTGAGGGGAATATATAGGAGAAGACATATACCAATCATACTGCTGTAAATGAAAGTGCAAATATAGACACCTCACAAGAATCACCAGAAAGTCAAATGGATTCCCTGTCAAATAGAAAACAGTTGTAAAGTTTACTGTACGGAAACAAAATATAGCTATAAAGATAAGTCGTAGAAACTAAAATCAGTTGTAAAGATTAGCTATAATAAATTGTAGCTTCTGAAGTGTAACTACCGTATTCTAATCTTATATATAAAGAAACAGTAAAACCACAGTTGTGGTTATCACCGCAATTCTCTATTCCTTTTAGGTAGTATATACACTTTCTTTTTGTTTATTAAATGAATGTCCCATTCCACGAGGCTCCTGCTACTACAGGGTTTGGGGAGGGGCAGAATGTACGCAGCCTTACCCCCACAACATGAGGTTGTGTCCATCTTTCTGTTTCTTAAATGTGTTTTACAAATCAATGTTTTTTTTCTTTATTTTTTATTCATAATTGACCATTACTAATTATGGATCTTAACATGAACCAACTTAGGCATTTAAGCCCTCCCCACCAAAACAAAGAAGAGAAAAATGGAATGGCCTAGCTGAATTATAGACATTTTATTTCATAATTGGTCATTCGATGAGAACTCCATCATACCAAATTCGATCCCTGGAAGACCCCCTGAATGATGGCAATTGTCAAGCCATATGCGGGTATTATTTTCATTATCAATCTGGCATTTGATTTCATGCATAACAAGTGGTAAAAATATTTTTTTTTATCTTTTTAAATGAATAAAATTCATTTTGCTTTAAGTAATTAAAAATTTAATTTTTGCTCAACCAATTTGAGCCTAAACTTCATACCCAATGTACTGCAATTTCGCCCTTGTTTCTTTTTTTTATTTTTTATTTTTCATCTACTCTTTAATACAATTGAATTTTTTTCAAAAACTTTATTTTATTTTTAAGCAATTGGATTCATAAAATGATTAAAGATTTCCGACGCCTGATATATTGGAAGGGAATTCCCAAGAAAGAGCTTAGCAATTGCTCAGAAAAGTCCCAATGCCATCTGAGGAGGGAGTGTAAGAGAAAAAGAGAAGAAGGTAGTAATATGCGATTATTTCTACCAAGTTGCAGAGAACAAAAAGGAAGATAATGCTAAAGTTAAATAAATAAATGAATAAATAATGTTAAAGTAAATGAATAAAGAAAATTCAAACCGTGTGGCGTGCGTATGCATGGTGACTAGAGACCACTCAAGTCCATATAAATATACCATCACTGCTTGTTCAGCTGAACCACATTTCTCAACTGTGTTTGTGACTTCAGTAATCCATTCCAGTGTATCTACATTTGTTTCTTTTTCTTGAAGATGGAAGTTGTCGAGAAGAAAAGATATGCTCTACTGATGGCTGCAAGAGACTCCGATTATGTGAAGGAGAAGTATGGTGGCTACTTTAACGTGTTTCGTAATGCATTTGCAGACAAAGAGGAAATATGGGATATGTTCAGAGTTGTGGATGGAGTTTTCTCTGACATGGATGAGCTTCATAAGTATCATGGTTTTATAATCAGTGGTAGCCCTTATGATGCTTATGGGAATGATCCATGGGTTTTGAATCTTTGCTCTCTACTTCAAAAACTGGACTTCGTGGGGAAGAAGATGCTTGGCATATGCTTTGTAGTATGTATATATCATGTTCCCTAATTTGTATGTTTATGTGTTTAAATGTGACTCCAAGTGTTACCGTCGTCACTGTGGGTGGACTTATCTGGGGCTACCAAGGAAGATCCAGATTAAGATTTGTTCTTGATTTGTTCTTCTGTTTAGGGACTAATGGTAATGCCGAGGGTGGAAAACTTGGTCCCTATTTTTTTTTATTTATTTTGTTTAGGCCAACGTCGACTCTTATCTTTTATATTCGTTTTTATTATTTTCATTAAATGTCTGGTAATTTTTTCTCGGTGGAAAAAAAGAATAAAAAAAAAAAAACACTCAAGATCCTGGCCTTTTCTCCGAGAGTGGCTTCATCTCCCGCGTTTCCTTTATTCAATCTCTTAGAAGATATGTCATAGCTTCCGTGAAGTAAACCCAATGGCAGACCTATTCGTCAAATACGCTGCTAAATAAATATAGGGTTTCTTCTTGTTGGGAGCATTTCCCAACTTTTGCGCGAGATGAAGTCTCCTTGAACGCACTTGGTCGATCAAGATTTCGTTTTGCTTATTTTTTGTTTTTGTATTATTTGGAGTCATTGATGCCAATGCAACTGGTGGAATCTCAAACCCTTTTGTTTATGTTTATCTTTTTTTTTTTTTTTTGACGAGTTCGGATCAACTGCTTGTATATGTACTCTCCTTGGGATTATATCACCGTTGATATAGTGTGGGGCCCACCTCTAGAATGTGGGACCCATTGAATATGAACAATGATGGGATCCCAAAGAATATACAAATATATGTAGATAAACTATTCCCTATTTTAATTGACTATTCTTATAACGAACAATTTTTTTTTCTAATTTGTTAAAATATATTCTTTACTGACCTATAGGAAAAAAAAAAAAATCCATGCACGTGCATGCATTAGGAGAGGATATGGAGGTGGGACAAGGTGTTGTGGATATCTTTGTCATCTTTACTAAATTTTGTATGTTTGTGTGTATGCGAGGAAAGGATGAAGTGCAGTACAAGGAATTGTGGATGGGTTTGTCATCTTCAATAAGTTTTGTGTGCATGAGTGTGTGTGTGGGGGGGGTAGGAAAGGAGGGAAGTGTGGGACAACGCGCTGTAGTTGTGTTTGTCATTATTAATAAGCTTTTGTGTCGGTGTGTCTCTCCCATAAATATGGGAATTCTATGGTTGATTATATTTTGCTGTAGAATATATATACACTTCTTGCAATAAACGTGGACATATCTGATCCGACCTATCAATCCATAGGGTTAGGGTTTGGATTTTTTTAGTGTGTAGAAGTGTTCATCGTTAGGGTATTAAATGGTGTGATTCAATTTCGGTTTCGTATATAATGAATAAAACCAAAATTGAACCATTTATTAAATGATTTAAAAATGCTTACCAAAATCGATTATTAATTAATTTACATTTTTCAGTTTTTTAATAGTTCTGCTGTCGGGAAGGAGAGGAAGAGAGTTAGGAACAAAGGAGAGAGAAAGTCAAGGAAGGCATTAAAATAATTTTAATCATATATGAAAATGAACTTGTGATTTAGAAGTATGTCATGTGGAAAACATTAAAATAAAATTTATTTCTACAAATATAGTCATTTGGAACTAAAGGATTAAAGTATAGATTTAATTGGTTTTAATGGTTAGAAATAGTCAGTTTAAATGATTTTATTTTTTTTAAACCAAAATCAAATCATTTGACTAATCGGTTTTATTTTTTAAATCAGAATCGAACAATTTAATAATTGGTTTCATGGTTTTGGTTTACAAAATACGATTCGATTTCGATACATGTTTCGATTTAATTTTGACACCTTTAGACTTCATCATGACTTCCCCATGGCTGACTTAGAGATTGGCCAAGTCAATAGTAGTTAAACTAAGATCCAATGGATCATAATAGATGTTTTGTCTATGATAATTATGATGGTTCAAAAGTCTTATTCATGGACTTCATTTTATGCAGTACTACTTGGGATATACTTATTGACATCCGCACTTGGAGTACATCGAATCACGTAGATCTCCCATCCCTCTCTCTCAAATACCAAATATACTCCTTATCAATGGGCCATTGATGACACGGGCCGGCATCATATTGACAAACCCAGAAATGAATGTAGAGATTTTCTAGGTACTAACAAGATTCATGAATGATGGAACAGGTAAAAGAGGTCCCCATGGTTGCCAAGGTCATTGCTTTCTCTGATCAGACAGGAGTGGAGATGTTTATTCTTAACCATCACATATTAGGAATTCAAGGCCACCCCGAATACACAAAAGATATATTATCTAATATCGTTGATCGTCTTTCCAAGAGTAACTCCACAGAGGTAAGAAGATATATATGGTCACTTTTTTTTTTTTTTATTTATTTATCAAAATTTACTTTTATTTCAGTTCTTCACTTGTAGAGGAACTTGTTTGGTTATCTGATTTACTCATATAAATTCACAAGCAGAAGGAGTTTAGTGAGCTTGTGAAATCGAGATTGGAGATTGCCGAGCCGGATCGGAAGTTTTGGTTGAAGATTTGCAAGAACTTTCTCAGTCTCCGGCATGAATTTGACTGACTCCCTCTCTAGCCCTCTGGTTAAACACCACAAAATAAGTGATGATATCATAATTGTTGTACTGGATAAATATTTAACTGAAAATTTTCTTCTAATGTAATTAGAAAGGATATTTTACCAAAAAAATAAAAATAAAAAGTAGAAAGGATAAGTTTTATAAAATGAAGGAGATCTTCATCTCCTTCATTCCATCATGGCTATTATGTAAATAATAGTTATAAGAAAAGTAACTGATCTGTAGAATGAAGATCTCCAATAATATATGAAGATCTCCTCCAATATTCCAAGATTGTAATGAAAAGAAATCTCTCTCTCTTCTCTCTCTCTCTCTCTCTCTCTCTCTCTCTCTCTTGTAGGCTCTATTTGGGTGCAATGGATATTAAAGGAAAAGGAAGAAAAAATTTCAAACGATAAAAATAAAACTTCTGTAATCATTAAAGAACATGGCCAACAAATATGCAATTATCTCCAAATTATTCCATATTTGTTTATTATCAACATTCACTTTACTTTGCATTTAAAATAAAAATTACATTTTCCAAAAAAAAAAAAAATACATCTAATAAGAAATTTAAGTAGTTTATACAATCATGTTAAGGTAATGATTAAAAATAATTCTTTTTATATTTGAAAATTTTTACTTCCTTTCACTTTAATTTTCCTTACAACCAAACAAAGTGATAGTAACGTAACTAGTGTGAAACTAATGGATTAAAAAAAAAAATAACAAAAATAAAGTAAAATTAAAACACAAATTTCAAAAGGAATTTGCTAGGTTTGATTAGAACACCAATTTCATAAGGAATTAAGTATAATTAGTCTTCAATGTTAGTATTAAAGGACTGTCTAAATGATACCTCTATGTACATGTACTTAGAAAATGACACTTCTTTTATTTGCTCATTATCTTATTCTAAAAAATGCTTTGGATCAAGGGTAAAATAAGGTTTTAAAATTAACTTGAAAATATACTGATTTATTGTTCATAAAGGTATCAATGTAAAATCCTAAACATATTAAAACCTATTATTATATTACAACGTTTTTCAGTCTTCTTCTCTCCCTTGGACTCTATTCTTTATCTCCCTTGTATTACACACTATATCTAGGTGTACTACATAGTTGACGTGGCAGCTATGTTGGAGTAGTTTGGTTTAGAGAGTTCTTTTTTACTAAATTCCTTTTAAGTGTAAGTTTGAATTATGGTCCCTAAGAAACAATGAAAAATTAATGTTTTCTATTCTTCCATTTTTAATACAAATGTGAGAATTTCTTACCTTGTCTCTTGTACTTTCCCTCCATGTGAATAGGCCTGCAACAGGGCTAGGTTGGGCCAGGTTTTTCAAAACCCTAAACCTAACCCTGACTATTTAAACTTAACCCTAATCCAACCCAACCCTGCTAGGGTCAGAAAATGTACAACCTTAACCCTCACCCAGACAGGGTTGGTCCAGACAGGGTTGGTCCTAACCCTAACCTACCCTGATTGACCCTGACAGGGTCGGGTTAACCCTAATTCAGGGTCGGACTGACCCTGAAACATACAACAAATTGTCAAATAACATACATATAACAATTATAATTTTAACATATAACAAACACAAATATATATATATATATATAAGGTCGGGCCAGGCCGAGCCGGGCTCAACCTAGGGGTTCAACCCTAACCCAACCCAACATTGCCAGGGTTGATCAAAATTTGAACACTAACCTAGCCTTGTAGGGTTCGGGCCAGGTTCAACTCTGCCAGGGTTCAGGGCGACTTCGGGTTGTCAGGGTAAAACTTGCACCCCTACATGTGAATCTTCCTTGTGCAATTGTTCTTTCTCTCTCCCTCTCTCTCGCTTTGGTGCACAATCTCTGTGTCTCTATCAAATCTCTAACTCTTGCAATGACCATATAAGGATGCCTACAACTACAAGTGCCTTCATTGAAGAATCGAACTATCACTACCTTTCAACCTACGAAGCGACCTTGGGCACAATTTTTCAAAGTAGTAATTCTTGACAGTTTTGTTAGCATTGTCAAGAATTACTACTCTACCCTTCAATGGATTCTATTTCTTTTATAGTCTACCATTGAAGAGGGATAAACAAAAGTAGATTTCAAATTATTTGACACCTTGAAGGGTATCAATAAGAAAAGGCTGATAGGGAGGGGGATGATGATTTTCACCTCGAAGATTTGTCGTATGTTGGATCTAAGGATCTCTCGAATCACCACTGCTCCTCAGATGAAGAGAGAGAAGAAGAGGCATGGCTTGCTCGGAAGATCTCGAACTCATCTTCTGGGGCATCTCGCTTTGATTTATTTGTTGAGAATCCATCGAGCATTAATCTTACGATGGATTGGGAAGGGGCCTCTAGCCCAGAGGATGCAGTTCGTATGTTGTAACACTGCTATTTGTTGTCCCTTGTTCTTTGGTTATTGATCCTTTTTGGTCTCGTTGGTGGAGGGAGCCAGTTCCCTCGGCCCTAGAGCTTGATTGTTTGTGTCTTCCTCTTGGGGTTAATTCTCCTAGTGAGGGTTTGTTTGTGTTCTCTTTTCTTTTGAGTTTAATCAAATTATCTATCTACTCAAAAAAAAAAAAAATCTCTATTATTAACTGCAATAAGAGGATAAGATAAAATATGGAAGTAGAAGTAAAAATTAGTCTGGGGAATGTTATTCGGCGATGGTGGATGGTAGTGCTGCTGGTAGATCTGATGGCTCAAGACCTGTTTATGGAGATGTGGCTTCTCAAAGAATATTAGGGGAGGGATGATCAGTTGGCCCCATGTAAGAAGAAGTACTGATCGGAGGATTAGCAGGAGACAGAAGATTGGATCAGGTAGAAGGGTCTACTTCTATCGATGGTTTCATCTCGAGGAGACTAATGGAGGCTTTTTCTTCTGAACGTCATTTAACTGCTAGGGAAGGTGTGAACTTTGCATCTAGGGTTTCTGATTGTTGTTTTGGGACTCAAGGTATGTTAGGTCAATCTAATGGTTTGAATAGGGGTTATGATAACCCTAGAATTTTTCAAGGGTTTCATGGTGCAACGGGGCCAGACATTATCAGGTGCTACTGGGGTTTTGGTAGAGAGAGTGGTGTTCCGGTTTGGAGAGGGGAATAGAAACCAGCTGCAGGGGAGGGTTTCTGATTCTCGACGAGTCCATTTTTCTATGGATGATGTAGTGGGAGCTCGGGGTATAGCACATGTGAGCAGAGATGGTGAAACTGATAGTATTAGGGATCTATTTGATGAGGGGAATCAAAGTGTACATCGACATGGTGAAGGTCTCATGAGAAGGAAGCGGGGGTGATGGTAGGCTGCAGAGAAGGAACAACGTGCTGGATTTGTATCTGGTGGGAGAAATGTGCAATTGAGTAGCCAGATGAGGAGAGGAGTCCAGGCCAAGTTTCAGAATCCTGTGGGTACAGAGGTATGGAGTAGACCATTTGCCTCAGTTGTACAAGGTTTGGTAAGCCTTAATGTATCTACATTGCCAAACCTGTTACTGTTGTAGATGTAACCAAAGCGGTTTTTCCCTAGACTACATATGAAAGACAGTTGCCAAAATTCAAGTATGCTTTGATCTGTAGAATGGTGACAAGGGGCTTATTATTTCTGAGATTAAAGATGTTGTTCCATATGGTATCTTTGGGTGTGGGGTTCTTATTGTTTAGGTTTTATTCGGAGGTTGATAAAATGTTTGTGTAGAAGCATGGTGTGACAAGAGTCAATGGACAAGCTATTCGGTTCCAAGAATGGGAGCCCGATTTTGATGTAACAAAGCAGCACGTATGGAAAAAACTTCAATGGATCCGTTTGCCTAATTTACCTTTTGAATACTGGGACGAAGAGATTATTTTTTCTATGGCTATGGCTATTGGGAGACCAGTATCAATGGATAAAAGGTTCAATAATGCAGTGCATGGGAAGTTTGCATGAGTTCAGGTAGAAGTAGAGGAAGGGGTGCCTAGGAAGTATGAAATACTAGTGGAAAGAAGGAATGGAGGAATGGCTACACAATATTTATTTAATCAAAAAGTTGTCTACGAAGACCCTGTGGCTAGATGTAGCGGGTGTTAGCAATATAGAAATTTGGTGAAAGATTGTCTCATTCAAGATGAATCAATTGTAGTAGAAGACAATAATGATCAACATACTAGAAGTAACAATGTATCAAATAATACTGAGGGGGTCAATACCTCAATGATGAGACCCAATGTAGAGAGCTGGGCGGATATTGCTGAAGAGACCAATGAGCCTTCAGAGGAAGAAGAAGGGGAAGTATTTCCTGATTTAAATGCTCCAATTAATGATCAAATACATTCGGTGGGTGATGGTGCGGGGATGAGTGTTTCTGGTTTGGGTGCGGCTCAAAATGTGGTGGATGATAGTAATCAACGAGAAATTTCTTTGGGGAATAAAGATCAAAATATTGAATCTCCGAGGGCTCAAGCTGAATTAGAAGGGGATGTGATTCGTTCTCCCTTGGGTGGTTCGACAAATGCATCTGGAGGTAGGATTGAAGTTACTTATCCAGATGTTCGTGCAATAGATGAGGCATTGTTTGGGTTGGGTGGTGCTTTTATGGAGGTGGGAAAGCGACCTCCGAATAGGACAATGAGAAGAGGGAAAAAAACATGGGGACCTTCTGAGTGCTGTTGAGACTCGGTTGGCTAGGACGGAGACCTTACGAAAAAAAGGTAAAAAATGATTGTGATGTTTTGGAATATAAGGGCTGTCTCGAACCCCAAGTTGAGACGGCTGGTTAGAAGATTGCTTTCTAAAAATAGACCTGATGTGATGGGCTTGGCTGAATCAATGGTAAGTCCGTTGAAAGTTCCAAAAATTTTATTGGATAGACAGGAATATGTGTCTATATTATTCATAATGAGAGGAATGGGAAGGTACCAAATATTTGGATTTTTTGGAAAAAAAAGTATTCCAAAGCCAAATATTCTTCTTTGTTTGGATCAGCAGGTGACAGTAGAGATTCAGCTGGATGGTTCGAAGCATGTAGTGTCTTTTGTTTATGCAAACAATAGAAAAGTGTTGAGAAGGGAGTTATGGACAGATTTGTTATCGGTGGGGATGCAATTGATGCCATGGCTTCTAATTGGGGACTTCAATTGTTGTTGCTTTGCACATGAGAAGTCTGGACCGGGTCGCTTCTACTGAATTTCAGGCTTTTTTGGATGCTGGTTTTATGGTGGATATTTCTAGTACTGGATTAAAGTACACTTGGACAAATAATAGAGTTGTGGGACATGTTAAGGTTGTGTTGGATAGGAGTTTTGGAAATGCAGCTTGGTGGGAATGCCATGAACAATCTTACCAAAGAGTTCTTACTCGTGTTGGGTCTGATCATGCTCCCATTTTGGTAGGGTGTACTTCTGTTCCTAGACCTTATAGCGTTCCTTTCAGGGTGTAGCAATTCTGGATGGATCATGATCCCTTTAAGGATCTGGTTTCTTTTGTGTGGTTGGAGGCAATTAGGGGGACGCTTTTTTTTGTTCTAGTAACCAAACTCAAAAAACTCAAACAAAGATTACGGGGTTGGTCAAGGGAAGTGTTTCCTCATATTGACAAACAAGTGTTGAGTTGCAACTTGGAGCTTGAGGATTGTCGGGAGACTATTCAGGTAGTAGGATGCCATTCAAAATTGTAAAAACATGAGGAGATAGCTAAAAGGAGACATGATGAGGCAGTGGCATTGCAGGAGGCTCTTTGGTTGGAAAAAGGGAGACTTAAATGGATCAAGGGTGGTGATCAGAATTCAAAATTTTTCCATGACTTTGCTAAAGGACAAAAAAATGAAAATAAAATTCGTTTTCTACAGAAGGAGGATGGTCATGTAATGGAAAATTAGGACGTCATCAAGCAATTATGAGGAATTTAGCCGAAATGCAGGGTATGTTCATCATTCCCATTGTCTTGAGGTAATTCCATCTCTATCCTCAGTAGAGGATAATGTAGCTTTGGATTGTGTTCCTATTGATGAGGAGATTAGATTGGCTATATCTTCTATGAATCAAGATAGTTCTCCTGGTCCAAATGGTTTTTCAAGAAATTTTTTTTGTAGGTGTTGGGATGTTGTAGGAAGAGATGTACTTTCTGCAGTACGCTTCTTCTTTGTTACAAATAAAATGCGAAAGGGAGTGAATTGTAAATATATTACTCTCATCCCTAAAAGTGATGGTGTTGAGAAACTATCAGAGTTCAGACTTATTTGTGTAGAAAATTTTATCTATAATATTGTCCCTAAAATTCTTGCAAGTAGGTTGGGATTAATTGTATCGAAGTTTATATCAGAGGAACAGGGTGCCTTTGTGAAAGGTAGAGTTATTCATGATAACATTAGTATGGCATCCGAACTGGTGACATTGATGCATAGGAAAACAAAAAAAGGTTGTATGGCTTTGAAACTGGATATCCATAAGGTGTATGACACACTGGTATGGGAGTATATGTTTAATGTGTTGAAAAGGTTTGGATTTTCAGATGTGTTTGTGGATAGAGTTGAATCTCTATTGAAGTCTGCTAAACTATCAGTTATGGTTAATGGGGGTCTTGTAGGTTTCTTTGGCCCGGAGCGGGGATTACATCAAGGTGATCCTTTATCTCATTTACTATTTTTGCTAGCAGAGGAGGTGCTATGTCGAGGGATAAAAGAGTTGTCTGCAAAGGGCTATATGGAGCTAGTTTTTAATGGGAGAAGTGTGTCTGCACCTACTTATTTAATGTTTGTTGATGATTTTTTATATTTGCAAAGGCCAATGTGAGAGCATGCAGGAAGCTAGATCATTTGCTAAAAATATTTAATGAATTTGGAGGATAGAAAATTAGCTCAGCAAAAAATAAAATGTTTTTTTCACAGGATGTTAAGCATGGAAAACGAAGGAGGCTATTATCATGATTGAAATTTATAGAGAGGTTATTTCCAACAAACTATTTGGCGGTGACATTGTTTAATGGAAGGATTCGAAGGGATTATTTTAATCCTTTATTGGATCGATTGAAGAAGAAATTTGCTACATGGAAGGGAATAATTTTATCCTACACTGGTAGGGTGGAGTTGGTCAGGTCAGTGCTTGGTAGTGCATTTATTCATTCGTTTAGTGTGTAAAATGGCCTATGTTACTAGAGAAATTTGTCGAAGGGTGGATTCGAAATTTTATATGGACTGGTGATCCTTCTAAACGGAAGGCAGTTGTCGTCAAATGGAATATTATGTGTCTTCCTAGGAAAGAAGGAGGCTTGGGTATAAGGAGGTTGAATCATATTAATGATGCATTACTGAGTCAGTTGTCTTGGAAAATAAAAACTAAAGAAACAGTGTATGCAAAGTTTATGCGAGGACACTATTTGCTCAGATATGGTTCTGTTCGTGTCCCACAATGCGCATCTCCAGTGTGGATGAGTGTTAAAAAAATGTGGGATTGGACATCTAAGCATACGAGGTGGTTTATTGGTGATGGGACGCAAATTAATTTTTGGTTGGATAAATGGTTGGGGGATTTTCATTGAAAGATCAGCTTGGGTTAAATATGTCTGATTTTAAAGGATTAGACTGCTCTATTTCTCATTTTATTCATAACGGAAGGTGGGTATGGCCAACTGTTAATTCTGAGTAATTAAGATACTGGTTTGCAATGGCAAACAATATCCTTTTGATCCCGAGAGTAGTGATATGTTGTTATGGACAGGGAAATAGTCGGGAAAGTTCTCTTTGAAGTCGGCTTGGGAGCTGATACGACAACACAATCCCAAACCGGGATGGACAAATGTTGTATGGAATAAGTCAATGCATCCGAGAGTCTCGTTCTTTGCTTGCTTGGAGATGGTGTATTCAGAGATTGCCAGTATTCAGAGATTGCCAATTGATGATAGTGTATTCAGAGATTACCGTTGGATTCATCTAATTAGATTACAATTTCTTCTGGCCTTCTGGAATGATATTAGACTGTATGAGTAGGTCTTCCTCTGTTCGTTGAATCTCAGATGTTTTCTCCTTGATCCTCTCTTTTTTTCTATTGGAAAATTTGATACCAGGGAGCCACTATTCATTTTTTTTAATCTGAGCAGAGAACTGCTTTATTTAGCTACCAATTTTTTATAAACCTTTCTCCAGCGGGCGGGCGGCCGGGGGGGGGGGCTATAGCCAATGCCCTAACTAACACTTAGATTCGGCTCTACCCAAACGTTTCTGGTTCACCCCAACATTACCCACCCTTGGGAAGAATTAATGTCTCAGAAGATCATGACCCGTGAGCCGTATAGATAATTATCTGCGATCAAGATCAGAAAAACATAACCATCCTATGGAAGAACTATTTTTACAATTTCTGTCAGTTATGAGGTTATTAGTTCATAAAGAACCCACTCGCTGTCAGATAGCAATTACCCAGCGAGGTTGATCATTGCATGGAAGATTCCTTTGTATAAACTGAAAAAATAGTTACTGTATACATCTCCCAAAAGAAAAGAAAAAAAATCTTGTATCTCATTTAGCTTTCTGTGTGTTTTCCCTCTTTGTTTTCTGTTTTTATTTTGGGGTGGGGTGGGGTGGGGTGGGGTGGGGTGGGGTTGGGACAAACGATCAAAAGAACTGATAAATGCATGAACACCCTAAAATTTGCACTTCTATTTCTCAATTATTTTATGAAGATTTGTTTAACTTGTCCACAAGTTAATACAATACCCTTCTTTTTTTCCCCTTCATGATCATATATTCTTGCTGTTGGAAGCTGAAATTTACTAGTCCTGCATTTTTTTCAGGGTTATTCCAGCGGCTGTTTATTCAAATATAAATATGCACCATCTAAACTTAACAACTTGAAGCAAAGGCCTTAAAGTTGTCAATCCATATCCATGAAAGCCTGAAGGGTAGCTGAGGGGGATCCGTGGGGAGGTTCGTTTCCACCACCATGTTTTCTTACAATCTGTAATTCAATATAATGTATTTCTGTGGGTGTTTATTGATTGTCCCGCTTCCCACTCTTCTATGGTTTTAGGCTTTTAGGTATGTACTTGGTTCAGACGAATACCCCTTTGTATCATTAGAATCATTTCCCATAATTTTGTAAATACCATTGTGTATTGATTTAAGGTATGCTAGCAATTTTAACATTGCTAGTTAAGTTGTTTTGACAGAAAAAAGCTTGTAAACTAACTTCTCCCAGGTGATTAAAGGATAAGCTATCGAATCTGAAGGTGAGTAATTCCTGTCATGTAAACCCAGAATATCTGCTGTGTGCACCCAAGATTTAGAAATCTTACTGTATAAACAAATTTTCTGAGTGCAACTATTGAAATTCTTTCAACTACAAATTACAGAATTCTGCTTAGATAAGCCTGTGGTACGGGTTTAATTGCTTTGCCTGCAGTAGAGCATGCCTGTGCATGATGTAGAAGGCGGCAAGGCTATGAATATAAGCCAGATGATACTTGGCCGATGCACTTTCAATGATCAAAATCAACACTGTTATACCAGAGTGCTAAAGACGATTTTTTCCTTTTTTTCCTGATACTTGCCAGCCCATTAAAACTTGTACGTTTGGATTTGCTAGGGAGAACAGTATTTTCGAAGGGTTTAAAATTGTTAGGATTCAGTTTATCGGTTTGATTTCATTTTGGTTCCAGCATAATTGATATAAATCAAATTGAATATCATTCGGTTCCAAATTACTAAGCCAAAATTGAATCGTAATTGGTATCGGTTCTTTGTTAATTTCCTGATTGGTTACAACAGAGGGAGAGTGCAGTATTAGCTTCTCTTCAACTCCGGCGGCATCTAAGGCTTAAATTGACTCTAGTTGTTGCCGTGGATGTGAGACATCGTAGAAACATTGACAAGATCTTCTCTTTCAGAAAGAGCACCCGGACTGTTCCTCCTTTTACTGGCAGTTTTACTCCATCCCTTCTCCTGTACTCAGTTTTAACTCCCAAAAACCCTCTTTTTCTCTCGAAGTGAAGTAACCTAAATAGGGTACTCGTTTTAATTCGGTTCAAAACCAGATCCTAATTTAATATTGATATGCAGCAACTAAAATAAAATAAAAATATTGATATGCAACAACTAAGATCAATCACACTAAGATACGAATTTATTTATTTATTTATTTATTAGTAGAAAACACCCGAATTTATCACTTGAATGAATAGTCCACTTTTTTTTTTCCTTTTCCAATATATGGTGCTATTTGTCAAAAGCCGTTCAATTTGGGTAAATTTTATTGACATCAGCAATCAGTGTTTATTGGATTACGCAAAAATCCAAAACCCCTCCTATGTCAAATACCTAAATACAATCTGTATTGAGGTTTTAATGATAACCCAATAGCATCACATAAAAAAAATTAGGGAAATTTCTCTCACCTCCCATTGAGAAATCCTAAAACGTTATCACCCCCTAACTTGACTAAAAATGTCTCCCATCTCCCCTGCTTTTGAAAATAATCTCCCTCATTTAATTTGGTGATGACATTCATCATCAGCAATATTTTTTGGACTATTATACCCTCAAATTGATTTAAAAGAATTTTATCAAAATTGTTTATTCGAATTTACTTAACTAAAATCCCAAAAAACAAAACGTGATATTTATCAAAACTCTCCCAACCGCTCATCTTCAACTCGCCGGAGAAGAGCCTATCATCACTGCATCGCCTCTGATCTACAACCATGGACTCAAACACATCCAACAGTTCATCCAAGCCTTCACGATTATCTCCAAAAGCCTTTAACGTGCTCACAATTCTCTCGATAGTAAACAAATACCCGGCCTTCGGTTGGTGCCTCACTTCGCTATATAAGCTCATATTGCTTGGGTCCAACTTCAAATGGGGCAATAGCTTCAGCCATGGATTCTCATGGTACATTTTGTTCGCCTTCCCCCAAGTCCCATCCAAAACGATCAAGTACTTCACCTCAAAATCAACCCATTCTCCATGATTCCCCGCTTCCCAACCTTCAGCCAGATCCTCTCCAACTCCTTAAAAAAAAAAAAAAAAAAAAAATATATATATATATTGAAATTCTCCATTAGAATAAAAAAAACCCTTTAAATCTCTCTATCCTGCTGACGCTCCCATTCTTCCTATTTAACATTTTAGGGAAACTCTTACTCTCCATCCTTCTCATTTTCTCTAGAAGGAGGATAGAATGATTGCGTTCATGGAGTGATTCGTACCTGCAAACAATATCGAAGTGAACCCAGAAGATGAAGATACAACTAACAGAAGCCTATGCTTGAGCCTTGAGCTTCAGGGTAGTATTGATTTCAGTTGTATAGGTCTCGCCGGCAAGGATTTCGGGGGTATCCACCACAGAAAACTACTTGCGGTCATCAGACTGGCCGGCCCAGAGGACGTTGTTCGAGTGGTTAAAGCTGCTTCTCTTTCTTCCAACCACACGGTCGCCACCAGAGGTAATGGCCACTCCATCAGAGGCCAAGCTATGGTAGATAGAGGGTCGTCATAGACATGATGTCCATGGATACTCACGTGGTCGTCGGAGGAGGGGTATTATGGGAAGATTAACTCAGGCGCTTTGTGCTTGGTTTTGGTCTAGCTCCTAGGTCAACTTGAGAGTATATAATAGTCCAAAAAATATTGGTGATGCTGAATGTCATCACCAAATTGAATGGGAGAGATTATTTTCAAAAGCGGGAGAGGTGGGAGACATTTTCAGTCAATTTGGGGGTAGTAGCCTTTTTGACTGGAGGGGATGTGGCAGAAATTTACCCAAAAAATTAAATGTCAATGAGTCATTGACATCCATCCTGGTGTCATATAGAAAGATCCATTAGAGTTTTTTTTTGAGTAAGTACAGTCTGTTAAAGTTTACTAAAGCATCCTACTACAAAGAATATATACATCTTACTGATGGGTAAGGAGTTATCTGTTGACCTTTGGATTGTAATTGTTAATAAAATTGGCTTAGTTTGAGGAGAGAGAATGTCTGTGGGCCCCACTGATGATGTGTCAGTGATTCTAGTGCAAAGGCAGTGTTACACAGTGTTGGGCATCTTCTAAAGCATGAAAAATGGAGGGAGTCTGTAGAGAGAGAAAGAAGAGAGAGAAGATATAGAGAGAGAATGAGGAGTGAGAAAAAAAAGTGGATGGGACCCACTGTGCCTTGGTGGCATGCCACCATGGCAGCCAGCCTGGCCAAGGGCCGCGGCACCATAGTGGCAGCCCCACATGGCCAGCCAGCCAATGGCCAGCTAGCCACATGGCCAGCCGCATGCCATGCACCGGTAGCATGCGTATCACACCCCAATTCTGATCCAACCAGAATGGTGTGAGTGAACCATCATCGAACCAACGGTTCACACCAGGATCTCGAATAGGCCGTGTCCACTCGTACAAACCATCACACATAACCACAATCAGAATATAAATAGTACAGCGGAAGTTTTTAAAATAGAATGAACTGAGTATCTATTGATAATTTAAGTAAGTATCCAATTATCCAAATCCAATCATAAAATATAATATTCTTACAACCACTTAATCCAACTGAAAATAACTGAAAACAAATAAATAAAATCAAATCAAAGGTACACGCAGAAGGGCACTCGCATGAAGCGTCATGCTCGTCCTCTCCTGCCTGTGCACCCAGAGCAGCAACATCACCATACGCCAGAGCGTTCATATAGTCATCCACCGTGTATCCTGCATCAACATCTAAAAACAATGTGTACACAAAGGTGAGCTCACGACTTAGCTCAGTAAGACAATCAGACAATTTCACAATATTATGCATGAGTAACAATCATTTTATGCTGTGGTCTAGTTTTAAGTTTGCAATGTGCTATAGAAAGGTTTGGTGGCCCCCGCACCTCTATACATGAGTGTGTGGCACCTCATGGATCACACCCCATTGGCCCACATGCACCCATCATGGAATAGAGATAGAGCTAAGATACCCCGCACCTCCCTAATACTCTACCCATACCGGTACCTAAGCCCCTACTGGCCAGGGCTCACAAACTGGGCTCGCAACTAACCAATCCTATATGTCATCAATGTACGCTCTATCCCAACACAGCCGTCTACGGCATAGAGATAGAACTAAGGCATTCCCACATCTCCCTTGATGCCCTATTCGCAACTAACCCACTAGGATAGAAACAATACGCAGACAGACCCTATCCCAACATAACTCCCTACGGCATAGAGATAGAGCTAAAGCATCGTGGACAAGCCAGTGTCGACCTCGGAGACCACAGTGCCACATAACCATGGCCAGGCCAGCATCAACATCGGAGACCACCGTACCACGAACTTCCCCTGATGCCCCACCCGTACCAAGCATGTTAAGATAGAATACTACAAAAAGTATCAGTGTGAGAAATGATCCCAGGCCCATGCCCCCACACACCAACGAAAATAATCACATGCCTAACAATCACATCCTATCAATGCATGAACAATAATAATAACTGAAAGTAAATGATGGCATGTGAATATGCACAAACATCACGTCATATATAATCAAGTGATTAACATCGACTTACTATCCATTAATTATTAGGTTTAGGTCAGATTCCCTTACCTGACGCTCGCTTGTCAGCTTGCTCCACGTCGCAAGATCCAAACGGGAAGTCACAAAGTCCTACAATATTATTAGGGTTTCATTAGAATATATTGCTTAGGGTTTCATGTTGGTCGGAAACCAACATGGTTACAAAATACCCTCATAGAGCTGACCTGTGGCATGTACCGGTCGCGGCTCCGAGGGGAAGCGGCGACCGGTATGGTCAGCCGGTCCCCACGGACCAGCCTCCCGAGGGATACCGGTGGCAACATACCGGTCGCACTATGTGCAACCGGTATAGTCGACCAGTATGTCTCCGGATGACCATACATGGGTTTTTCGACTGTCGTCGATCATCCTCCATGGATTTCCAAGGTTTCTCCTATTCATTCAAAGTCTAAACTTGGAGTTAGAGTTATCCCCAACTCATTCAAGTCTCGTTTCGATGAATATCATCTCGGAACTCGAATCTAGGTTTTGACGGCAACTTAGGGTTTATTGGCCAATTTAGGGTTTTAGATCAATACCTACTTTGCACGGTATTGATCCACCCACACAACTAACTTAGGGTCATAGGGTAAGAAGAATGGTTAAAACACTTACCGTTGACTGGCGTAGAGTGAGTGTCGTCGAACGGTAATGGCGGCACCTTTTTCTTCTTCCTAGCTCCTTCTCCTTTCCAACCTCTTTCTCTTCTCTAGGGTTTGCTAGAGACAATGGAAAGGATTTGAGGAGGTTTAAGAGTGTATTTATATGCTAGAATTAGGGTTTAGTAACCCTATTAGGATTAGGAAAGTCTTAGATTCGAAATCAGGAAAGTGGGACCCTCAGAAGTCAATTTCCGGATTTCCACACTTAGCTACGCAGACCGGACCGGTCGACCGGTACCATTGACCGGTCAACATAAAATCATGTTGATTCGATCGTCTTTGGTCCGATTTCATACCTGATTGTCATCCGCTCGTCCCGTCTGGCCCGGTGATGATCGGAAGACCTGTTACGACATCAAAACCAAGGTTTAGACCAGGTTTATGGAGTACGGGTCTTACAACTCCCCCACCCTTAAAAGAAATTTCGTCCCGAAATTTGCATGTAGGTTTCACAATGCGCATGGCCCCTTGCCGCATGCCCACCACCTGGTTGACATATTGTCTAGAAAGAGAGTATTGCTAGTTAGAGAGAAGCACCTCTCGGTAAGTTTGGTTCTCTACAGGGTTTTGGAATGGAAAATAAGTTACAGAGGCCATTAAAGAAGTTGTTTAGGGGTAATTTCGTCAAGAAAAAAGGTTGAAGATACGAGATCGGCTGCCCAAATGAAGCCACGTAGTCCAGATTCCAAATGGACGGCCCTCAAAGTTGCGGGCTAAGGTGTGGCGCAGACGTTGCGCCTAGATTCTCCCGCACAGGTTTTTATTGGTTAGATGCAGCTTATAATGGTGTATCACGTTCCACGGAATTGACGCCTTTATTCGGTGTGGCGCGTTCATCGTGCGACGTCGGAAGAGATTCAGATCCAGCGCTTCATGTGATCTCCAATTTTCGGAGGCATGATTTATCCAGATCCAAGGGCTCAGGTTCAATCCCGCCTTTTTAAGGCTTATCTGACGCTTCCTGCCGAAGATTCCTTGAGCGCGAATCAGATTTCGACAACACATCGGCGGCGCGGCTAAGGTGCGGCGCGAGTGTAAGCTTTGTTTGGAGAGATTCTCTTTCCTTATCTGTGATTGGTCAAACTTCAAACTGTTATAACTTCTTCATCCGAGCTCTAAATCAGTCCGTTCAAGTTGCAGTTTCCATATTTTTGGATGCTCTATCTATTTGGGCGCCGTTGGGAGTTGAATAAGGGTAGGGAAAATTTGAAAAGTGTGCTTTGAAGCTGCAGAGAAGGATTTTCTAGGTTTTTGTGTCCTGTGGGATGATTCATCACCAAATACCTCTTCTCTGCTCATCAATGGATTGCTGAATCCCTGTGAGAGGTTGGTAGACTGTTTATTTTTTCATTCATGGTGACTATGGGTTGTGTTGAGGAGATTGGAAGCCGATGAGCAAGGTGTGCTCTATGAATCAAGTTTTACTGTCATTGAAGGCTGTTCAAGGTTTCTCAAAGCAGTATGGAGCTTCAAAAATTATTGCTGGCCATTCAAGAATATCGATAGTGAGATTTTCTCATTCCCTATCTTTTTAATTTTCTCTATGCACTGTATGCTAGTGTAGGTGAAAATAAAAAGTAGAATATCTATCTATTTTATGGGTTTCATTGTAGGGAAATTCTTATAAGCCCCAAAAATATTTTATTTGTGGTGTGTTCAGTGGGTGCTAGACACTGGCTGTTAGGCCTGAATATTGGCATTGTTACGCCCTCTTAGTTTCCTGCTGGAAAAATCTAGGGTTAGTATCCTTGTCTGTAAGAGACTAAAAGTTGAGTATTGAGTAAGTACGGAGCCCGTAGAGCATTACTCTGTGGACTAGCCATCACATACTGTGGTGGTGAACCACGTAATATCTCTGTGTTCTTTGTGTTTGCTTTCTGATATTTTTTGGAGTGTGTGGAATGGTTTGTAGGATGGGTGTGAAAATCTGGTAGACCTGGCCACTGAGTGGTAGCGAGGTGGATTTGCATACGCTTGTGTGTATTGACAAATCAGATATCCAACAGTTTTGGGCAGCAGTGAATTTATCAGAGAAAAGTTTAAGACACTGATTCACCCCCCCTCTCAGTGTCATATCAAGTTCATCAATATCTTGTGTTGTCATGTAGTTATTGAGTGTGTTGTAATGCAATTACTGTAACTACTCTTATTACGTAGAAATGGAGTGAAGTGGTTTTAATGTACTTATGTAACCAATACTCTGTAGCTATTTAAATTAGGATGTAGTGAGAAGTTGATAGGCAGAAAACTAAAACCATGTGATTCTTGGAAGAGACCATGGAGGTTAGACTTCCGCAGTAAAACCACCAAAAAACGGTTTTCCCTTAATAAAACCATTTTATCTCTAATACATTCTATATTTTATTTTCCTATCTTCCTCTCTATCTCTTATCTTTCTTCTTTCTTATTTTCTCTCTTAGCTTTCCATAAGATATGTTGCACATATTACATCTTTCTAAATGAAATGCAAATGGTATACGGTGTAAACCCTAAAAGAAAAGTCTCTAATCTGCATTGCTATTCACTATTATTACGGGTTCATTGCTGTGGTTATTTAGACAATTAGGTTGTGTTTGGTATGCATTCTTAGAAATGTATTTACACTCCTAACATAGAATGAGAATTGGGTAAAGAGTGATGCATCTCCATTTTGAGCTCAAAATATAGAACAGGCTAAAGAGTGTTCTAGAATGATCAGCGTTCTCTAATGTATTCCATGATTCAAGAATGAGAATGTATATTAGACATTGTTTTTATTATTTTAGAATGTGTTCTTAATTTAGGATGCATTTCAAAAATGCACACCCAATGCAGCCTTAACTGATACAGCACAGGCCCACACCCATGTGGCCATTCAAGACCAACTCTTTTTTCAATTGGACCAACCCCATGCTTTTAGAAGGTCAACCTATATTCAAGCCAAGGTCCAAGGCAAATCCCAAGCTCAACTCATGGTCCATAGGCACCACAACCATTTTGAATCCAGCATAACCATCTCCGGACCAGCCCATATGGTCTATGCTGTTGAAATCAATTTTCAGTATATGTACTGACTTCAAGGTAATTTCAGAATATTTATTTTTTGAATTTTAAGGTACTCAAAACAAAAAAGTTGTGCCTTATGAGTTATATTTCGTGTGGGCTTGATATGAGATTAATTCAAGATATATTTAGATAGTTGAGTTTTTTATTGAACATGTGCATAATAGTCTTTTCATGTGCTTTGGTGGATGATGATATGGACAGTCTTCTTGAAGTTTCTTTATACTTACTCCACTAGTGTAACTCTTCATATGGATTGACTAAAAAAGTTTTTTTAGAGTGTTCTCATTGCAAGTTTCTATGTTGAGGAAAAATAATCAACACATTGAGACAAATTTCTATGTATTAAAATTATTAGACCATTTTTTTTCTATGTACAATCTCAGCCATAGGATTATAAGGGATAGTTGAGATTATTTAAAGAGATTTAAGGATTTGTAAAACCTATAAATAGTGGTTAATTCTCATGTGGTTAGATGATTTTTGAATGAAATTTGGATTAAAGCTTAATGTCTTCTCCTTTGAATCTTGAAGAGTTCATTTCTTAAAACCTAAAAGAGTTTTACTTTTATTTTGAAGAGTTGAAATTTTTTTTTAGATGTTGTATATCTTCAACAATGCGGTCAACTGTTAATGGCAGAGGCTTCCCTGAGTCTATAGGTTACCAACTCTCTATTGTCAGTCTCAATCTACAGATGTTCTATTCCTTGCACAATAGCAACAAGCATTCCTGGGGTCATTGTAGTTGTAACAGTGTCTCTTCACCGTCATATTTGTGCTAGTCTCCAAATGAAATATCAGAACTCTCCAATTATATTGAGGTTTCCATGATGACCTAATGAATGTGTATTAAAAGGAATTGATTATGATTACATGGTGTGACAACACATTAGGGGGCCTGCAAATTTAATTAAGTACTTTAGAAAATTTAAGTTTTCCACGAGGGAATGTCTACAAATTGCCACCAAGCATATTTAACACTTTGGGCTGGTCTGAAAACAAACAAATTCAGCCCTAGATAGAGTTTATATGGGCCAGGCCCACAATGTTCTTGGGCCTCTC
This sequence comes from Protea cynaroides, assembly GCA_028583415.1. Lineage (NCBI taxonomy): Eukaryota > Viridiplantae > Streptophyta > Magnoliopsida > Proteales > Proteaceae > Protea > Protea cynaroides. Next base: position 13,700,934 of record CM053272.1, on the reverse strand, counting down.
TCTCTCTTTCTAAAAAAGTAGGCTTTCCACATGCTTAAAGAAATGAAATACGGGAACATAGTAGAGTTAGTTGAATTGGATTGTTAGGTGGTGTCTGTGTTACAGAATGTTAATGGTGAGATTGTCGTTTGGTATGCATTATTGGAATGAATTCTTAGAAATATATTTTCAAATAATTCATTTTCAATAGAGTAAGAGTGAACCAAAGAACAAGGTATTTCATTATTTCCATTCTTAGTAAAAAAATGCAATTAGATAAAAAAAAATTTATAATGAGCTGAATTCCATGACTTAAGATCAAGAATACAAATCAAACATTATTTTTAGGGAAAAAGACAGTTAACTCCCCTGTAACTTACCTTAATGACAATTGAAGGCCCAACGTTTAGGAAAAGATAGAATACCTCCCCTAAAAATTCTATTAAAATACAAATAGACCCACGCTATTAAGAATATTCTATTAGATGCTAACGGTGGGAGTTCAATATTTCCTTAATGTCTATATATATATATATATATATATTTTTTTTTTTTTTTTCCCACTTTTTTCTCGCCCCCCACCAGTTTTGTCTCCCCACATTTCCTCTTTAGGCTAAGGTTTTTTTTTTTTTGATGGAAAATTTTACATGCAACAATATTTTATATGTAAAAAAATTTTCAATCTGCTTTCTATGAGGGAAGGAAAAAGAATTTCATATTTCTGTTATCTACTGGAAATAAATTTTGAAAAAAAAATACATACAAATATTACACCTAAAATTTTATGTCTAAACAAACAAAACCTTAATATATTTTTTATTTACCGAAAAAAGAAAAAAGAAAAAGAAGGAGAGGTTATCTACATATGTAAAAGATTGCCTATGCTTGGTAAGTATTAAAAGGGAGAGGACCCATTGAACTCGCCAAATAGACCCAAAATTTGGATTGGATATATATGTAGGTCAAAGTGAGTCAACGAGTTACTAAATATGCAATAAATAAGCCCAATCTGGATTAGGCAAAAAATGTTTAGGACTTGATCAAATGAGATCAAGGATTTAAATGCCTCAACTTTATGGATAAATTTAGGGTTTAATCTGGGTTCAATTTCTCTACTGAGCTAACACATTGAGATTTATAAAACTCAAAAATAAGCGATAAAATTATATTTCACATATGGAACATGGAGTTGGCAAAAAGGGGACACGTTTCGGAAACTTTGGTTTGATAAGAACACATATTTCATAAGGAAGTTAAATAAGCGGACGATTTTCATATAGGGATCATGTATGTACACAGTTAGGATAACAATCCTTCATTTAATAGGAGAGTTTTAAGGTTATATTTTTTTATCCGATGGTTGAAAATATGAATGTATATGTACACGGCTGTATATGAAATCTTTTGTCTTATAAATAAAAAAATGATTTTATTATTAACCACAATAAACGGTAAAGTAAAATATGAAAACATCCAAAAAAAATTGAGAAAATTAACATTCCCTAATTTTTTTTTATAAAATCTTCTGGGGGTGGGGGGGGTAAGTATCTATGTATGAGAAGATGATTAATTAAGATGGAGATATATAACAACATATATTAGGTTGAAGTCCTTGTAAGTTTCATCAGATCAATGAAATTGTCGATAGTATTAAGGAGAAAACAGATGTCAATCCTACTAATGGAAATAAAATTGCAAATTTAGACACTTCACAAGAATCATCAAAAAATCACATGGGTTCCTTGTCAAATAGAAAACAATTGTAAAGACAAGTCATAGAAACTAAAATCAGTTGTAAAGATTAACTGTAATAAGCTGTGGCTTCTGAAGTGTAACTACTGTATTCTAATCTTATATAAAGAAACAGTAGAACCACAGTTGTGGTTATCGCTGCAATTCTCTATTCCTTTCATGGTATCAAAGCTCATTGAAGGGAAAAAAAAACTTTGAATTTCTCTACAACTCAGTGATGTCTTCTTCACCTTCACCTTCACCTTCACCTTCCTAGTGCTTTCCTATCCTTGTACTCTTAATGTTGCAAACTTTCTGTCGCTCAAACTCACATACAAACTACCTGCTCTGGCGAACGCAGATAGAATCATTGATTGAAAGCCAAGATTTACTCGGCTTTGTCACAGGCGATGTTGCCATTCTTGATCGAGAGAAGAAAAGCTCTGATGACGAAAATACTGTGAATCCAGACTATATGTCATGGATATGCACAGATAGGCTAGTCAAATCCTGGATTACAGGGACCCTATTAGAAGATGTCCTGAATCTAGTGGTTGGAGTAAAAACATCCTCTGAACTATGGAGAACTCTATCTGAAACTTTTTCACATGCCTCTACTGCTCTGGAATTTGAACTACTATCCAAACTTCACTTTCTAAAGAAGAAGGACTCTACGCCATTGAATGAATATCTGATGGAATTCAAAGGCATTTGTGAACAACTGAACGCTATAGGTAAACCTCTACATGATCAGACCAAAGTTTTTTCTCTGTTAACTAATCTCGACTTTGCCTTCTAGTCATTTGCTACTAGCATGTTAAAACCACCGGTACCAAACTACTCCGATCTCCTTCCTCGACTGATGAGCCATGACGTAAACAGTCTACCTCTCAGCTTGCATTCTTTTGTGAAAGAAATCGAAAGCCTCACAGTGGTCGTGGGCTTTCATCAAGAGGTCGTGGTTCCCACAGAAAAACCAACGGTCTACAACTTTAGGCTCATTTCTACTTTTGACCAAGGCATCTTTAGTTGAGAAAGAAAAATTTTCTCCACATAGCACTTCTGGTACTCGTGGCTCCTCAGTTCAGTGTCAGATCTACAATAAATTTGAGCATGGTGCTTTTTAAGTGTTAGAGTATGTTCAATAACAATTTTCAAGCAAAAGATGTTCCACAAGCTTTGGCTCCATTACATCTCCCATATTCATCTTAGACTACCGATTGGTTTCCAAACACTGGTAATACAGCTCACATAATCTCTTCAATAGGTACTCTCGGTCATGCAACTCCATTTCATGGTTTGGATACTATCATGTTATGTAATGGTAAAAACTTTCCTATTTCATGACACATTGGAGATAGTGAACTTACTACTGGTACTGTTGATCTTCCCTTGAGAAATGTTCTTGTTGTTCCATCAATTAAAAAAAAAAAAACATTATTTCTATCTCAGAAATGACACAAGATTTCCCATGTTCTTTTGAATTTAATAACGATGTTTTTTTTTATCAAGGACAAAGACACAGAAGTTGTTGACCTAGGGGAATAAATCGAGTGGTCTGTATACTTTGTCAGCTTCAGCTTCGTTGTCAAGTTCAACATTCAGTAGTACACATGTTCACTTTCCTATTTCACCTGAAGCTCTATTTTCAAATTGGTTTATAGCAACCACAGTAGATGTCGAGCATCAACGTCTTGGCCATCGTCATAGCCGGCTTGTTACGCTTCTACACAATGAGGGTGTTATCACTGTCACACACCCTCCTACACAAATTTGTGGTAGTTTTCAAATGATCATGAGCTCAAAACTACCATTTGTTTCTACTTTTAGTTAATGTACTGTTCCATTGGAACGCATACATTGCGATTTGTGGGGCAAGTCTCTAATACTTAGTGTTCAACGGTTTGGGTATTATGCTTTGTTCGCGGATGATTTCTTCCACTATTGTTGGTTCCATCCACTTAAATGCAAGTCAAATTGCTTCACAAGTATTTGTGCAATTTCAGACTATGGTGGAACGACAACTAGACAAAAAGATTATGGTTGTCCAAACTTACGGTGGCAGGGAATTTACTTCTAGCTTCTAATTGCTTCTGGAATCTCCTCACAAAATCAGGAATAGTTCATACTATGTCTTGCCCTCACACCCCAGCACAAAATAATATTATGTTGAGAGGAAACATAGATCTAGTAGAACTAGGACTATCCTTGTTCTTTTAGGATTCTTTATCCCGTTCCTATTGGGTGGAAGTTTTTTTCACAGCCATTCTTCTTATTAACAGATTAACTTTCTACTGTTCTCCACTTTGATACTCCTCTTCATACTTTGTTTGGTAAACAACCTGATTACACATCATTGAGAGTTTTCAGTTCCTTGTGTTTTCTTTGTTTATGAGATTACAATGCTAACAAATTAGAACCTCATTCTCTTTCATGTCTATTTTTAGGATACAATGATCATCTTAAAGGCTATCGGTGTTTGCCTTTGCCAAATGATCGGGTCTATATCTCCCCACATGTGGTTTTTAACGAGGCTGTATTTCTTGCTTGCATTCCTTCTGCTTCACTCACATAGCTCCAGGCTACAGATGGTGTTTGTACATTTGAACGCTGGCTTCATGAAGTCGATCCCGCAATTAGCATCTCTTCTATAGTTCCTACTACTTTTTTATTGTTGGACAGACCCTTCCAACTATGATCACCGATGATTCAATTGATGATCCTTTGCTTTTGGCAGACACCTACTGATGCCACCATACCCTCTGTTCCATTTACACCATCGGAAGGCCCAACTGGTATGCATATTCAGGACCTGCCACTCATGGCTCTACTTCTCCAACTGCATAACTCCAAGAATAACTCCAAGAAACAATCACAATCTACACTGCTGCTAACCCAATGGTGACTCGTAGCAAGTCTAGGATCCACAGGCCTAACCCACAGTATGCTCTCCCTGTAACCAATAGACCTTCCGAATCTACTACTGTTAAGACAACACTCCATCTCCCTAGTTGGAAACAAGCTATGCAAAAAGAAATGTCAGCTCATGATGTTCTGTCTACCCCACATCAGAATGTCTTGGGTTGTCGTTGGGTTTTTAAAACCAAATTATGCGATGATGGTTCCTTAGAGCGTCTTAAAGCAAGACTTGTTGCTAAGGACTACAATCAGAAGGCCGGTCTTGACTATATCGAGACTTTCAGTCCCGTGATAAAACTCAGCTCTATTCAGTTGATTCTCAGCATTTTCACTGTCTGTGGTTGGCCTATCCGAATACTTGACATGAAAAATACTTTTTTCTTTACGGATTCCTCGACACTCTAGTCTATATGCATTAGCCCCTTGGTTTTGTGGACTTTATGTGACCCGATAATGTTTGTCTTCTCAAAAGAGCATTATATGGACTCAAACAAGCTCCACTGGCTTGGTTTGATCACTTTAGTGTTTTTCCTCTTGACTATGGATTTTTCTGCAGCATTTCAAATTCCTCCATGTTCATTTACAACAGTAATGGCACCATTCTGGTTCTACTTCTATATGTGGATGACATTATATTGATGGGTAATTTTCGTTCTCTACTTGACATCTTCGTTGAAGACTTAAGTTCTACCTTTGCATAAAGGACCTTGGTCCTCTTCACTATTTCCTTGGAATCGAACAGCTGTCTACCCCACACGGACTCTTCTTGTCTAAGTCTACATATGTTACTGTCCTCGTAAACAAAGCGGATATGGCTGTTGTCAAGCCTATCTCCACTCCCATGGGTGTCGATTTAGTTGTTTCTGAATAAACCCTACACTCACCAACAGATGCTCTCTTATATCGAAGTCTTGTTGGAGGCCTTCAACACCTCAAAATGATTCAACCGGATCTGTCTTATGCCGTGGACCATGCTTGCCAATTTATGCACTCACCTACAGCAGCTCACTTTGAAATTGTCAAGCGTATCCTCTGTTATATGCATGGTTACCTTACACAATGGTCTTCAAATATTTTGTGACAGTCCTCTTACCTTGTCCGCCCACTCAAGTGTTGTCTTGGACAGCTATCCTTTCACTCGGCATTCCACTACAGGTTTTTGCACTTTCGTTGGTCACAATTTGGTATCCTAGAGTACCAAGAAACAACCTGTCATGGCTAGATCTAGCACTGAGTCTGAATACCATGTCTGGCCTCCATTACAACTGAGCTGACCTGGCTATCTTTCATCCTTTGAGACATTGGCATTACTCAGTAACAACTAGCCTTGTTATACTGTGATTACATTAGCGCTCTTCATATGACAGTAATCTCTGTTCTTCATGCCGGTACAAAGTAGATTGAGTTGGATCACTACTTTGTCCATGAGAAGGTTGCTCTTGGAGTTTTACATACAAGATTTGTCCCTTCATCCTCTCAACTTGCTGATCTCTTCACGAAACCCTTGGCTCGAGCTCATTTTTCATCCCTCTGTACCAAATTGGGTCTCTTGTCTAAACTGAGGCCCTGTTTGAGGTGGGATATTAAGGAAAAGACAGAAGCCAATCCTACTATTGTAAATGAATGTGCAAATATAGACACTTCACAAGAATCATCAGAAAGTCACGTGGGTTCCCTGTCAAACAGAAAAATAGTTGTAAAGTTAGCTGTATTGAAACAGAATACAATTGCAAAGATAAATAGTAGAAACTGAAATCAGCTGTAAGCTGTAGCTTCTGAAATATAAATACCCTATCCTAATCTTATGTAAAGAAATAGTAGAACCACAGTTGTGGTTAATGCTGCAATTCTCTATTCCTTTCACATAGTGTATACACTTTCTTCCTGTTTCTTAAACGTGTTTAACAAAGCAAAGTTTTTTTTTCCTATATTTTTTATTTAAAATGAACCAACATAGGCATTTAAACCCTCCCCCACCAAATCAAAGAAGAGAAAAATGGAATGGCCTTGCCATGGCTGAATTATAGACATTTTATTTCATAATTGGTCATTCGATGAGAACTCCATCATATCAAATTCGATCCTTCGAAGACCCCCCACAAAGTCAATTGTCAAACCATAAGTGGGTATTATTTCATTATAAATCTGCCATTTGATATCATGGATAACAAGTGGTAAAAAATATTTTTTTTATCTATTTAAATGAATAAAATTCCTCTTGCTTTTAAGTAATTTAAAAGTATATATATATATATATATATATATATATATATATATATATATATATATATATATATATATACTGCAATTTCGCCCTAGTTTATTTTTTTCCCACATCTATTCTTTAATACAATTGACTTTTTTTTTCAAAAACTTTATTTGCAAGCAATCAGGTTCATAAAATTATTAAAGTTTCACTACGGCTGACGTATATAGGAAGGGCATTCCTAGGAAAGAGCTTAGCAATAGCTCAAAAACAGTCCCAATGCCAGCTGTACTCCCCAATCCCTGTACTATACTATACCTCAACAGTATAAACTTTAATTCTTTGCCTCATGGATTCTCACTGACGTAAAAACAAACATACATGGGTGGGACATATGTGAGCTCCACTGCTTGGCATTTTTTTGGATTTGTCTACTTGATATGGACTTGTGGTAATGGGCCATTAAAATTGACTCTTTTTCATGGAATATTATTGGATTACCAGGGAAACCTCAAAATATATAAGGATATTTTAGTATTAGAAATGAAGTGGTAAGGGAGTTTTCGTGCTGGTGTTGTTGACACTGGGTCAGTGTCAATAAGATTTTTCTTTTCCGTTTTGTTTATGCATTGGGATTTAGTCAAGGGTAATTTTGTCGTTTTCTTTTAGTTTTATATGAAGACAGTTTTGTTCCTTGAAGTTTAAGAAACTGATTGACTGGACTGAAAGAAGGTAGAACTGAGTGGTAACAATATATAATGAATCTCTGATGAGGCAACCAACATCTGAGGAAGGGGTGTAAGAGAAAAAGAGAAGAAGGTGTATGGGACTAGAGACCACTCAAGAGGCAAGTCCATATAAATATACCACCTGTGCTTGTTCAGCTGAACCACATTTCTCAACTGGGTTTGTGACTTCAGTAATCCATTCCAGTCTATCTATATTTGTTTCTTTTTCTTTCTCTTTCTTGAAGATGGAAGTTGTCAGGAAGAAGAGATATGCTCTACTGATGGCTGCAAGTGATTCCGATTATGTGAAGGAGGAGTATGGTGGCTACTTTAATGTGTTTCGTGATGCATTTGCGGACAAAGAGGAAATATGGGATATGTTCAGAGTTGTGGATGGATTTTTTCCTGACACGGATGAGCTTCATAAGTATCATGGTTTTATAATCAGTGGTAGCCCTTATGACGCTTATGGGACTGACCCATGGGTTTTGAAGCTTTGCTCTCTACTTCAAAAACTGGACTTCATGGGGAAGAGGATGCTTGGCATATGCTTTGGCCATCAGGTATTCTAGTAGTAGCTATGGTCTTATTGGGTTCTCTACTTCTCTCTTGATCTTAATTATGGTTCTTATCTTCTTCTTCTTATTATTCTTTTTTTTTTTAGGAGGAGCGATCAAATCATGACTTCTTAGTTGTGGAGTTCTTATATATTGTTTGTGTTTTGGTTCATAATTAGGTTTTATGCCGGGCTTTGGGTGGAAAGGTTGAGAAAGCTTGCGGTGGATGGGATCTTGGATTGAGAAAAGTCAGGATGGTGGAAGACTTACCTTCTTGTGGCTTCTTTGATGGCTTACAAGAAATACCATCCAGTCTCACTATCATTGAGTGTCATCAAGATGAGGTATGTAACATGTATCATGTTCCCTAATTTGTATGTCCTTGTGTTAAGAAGATCTAGATTAAGATTTGTTCTTGATTTGTTCTTCTGTTAAAACTAATGGTAATGCCAAAAGGTGGAAAACTCGGTCACTGATCTTTTTTTTTTGTTCCCCTAAAAAAAAAAAAAAACACTCAAGATCCTGGCCTTTTCTCCAGTAGTGGCTTCATCTCCCGCGTTTCCTTTATTCAATCTCTTGGAAGGTTTCTCATAGCTACGAATAGCTTCCGTAGCTATTCGTCAAACACTCAGCTAAATAAATATAAGGTTTCTCCTTGTTGGGAGCGTTTCCCAACTTTTGTTGATCAAGATTTCATTCCGTTTACATTTTGTTTTTTTATTTGGAGTTACTGTTGGCAATGCTACTGGTGGAATCTCAAATCCATTAGATATGAACAGTGATAGATGCCAAAGAGGATACAAGTACATGTAGGTAAACTATTCCTACATGTATTTGTACTCTCCATGGGATCATATCACTATCGATATGGTGTGGGACCCATCGGGTACGAACAGTGATGGGATCCAAGAAGGATACAAGTACATGCAGATAAATTATTCTCTGTTCTGACTGGGTATTCTTATGACAAACATTTTTTTTTTAATTTCTTATAATATATTCTTTACTGACCTCAAGGAAAAAAAAATGTATGTGCGTGCATGCTATAGGAGAGGATAGGGAGGTGAGACAAGGTATCATGGATATCTTTGTCATCTTTAATAAGTTTTGTGTGTGTGTGTGTGTATGCGAGGAAAGGATGGAAGTGTGGGACAAGCAACTATGGATGTGTTTGTCATCTTCAATAAGTTGTGTGTGTGTGTGTGTGTGTGTGTGTGTGGTAGAAAAGGAAGGAGGTGTGGGACAAGGGGCTGTGGTTGTGTTTGTCATTATTAGTAAGCTTTTGTTGCTGTCTCCCCCATAAATATGAGAATTCTATGGTTGATGATACTTCATGAAATAAACGTGGACATATCTGACCCTATATGTCAACTCATAGGGTTAAGGTTTGGATTTTCAAGCGTGTACAAGTGTTCATCTTAAGGGTGTTAAATAGTGTGGTTCAGTTTCGATTTGATATGTAACAAATAAAGTCAAAATTGAACCATTTATTAAATGGTTTTAAAATGCTTATCAAAATTCTTTATTATTTGATTTTAGTTTTTCAGTTTTTAAATGGTTTCATTACCGGCAGAGAGAGGAAGAGAGATAGGAACAAAGGAGAGGGAAAGTCAAGGAAAACATTAAAATAATTTTAATCATATATGAAAATGCATTTACCATTTAGAAGTATGCCATGTGGAAAGCATTAAAATAAAATTTATTTTTATAAATATTGCCATTTAGCACTATGGATTAAAGTGGTTTCATTGGTTTTAATGGTTATAAATAATCGATTTAAACAGTTTTATTTTTTAAACCAAAATCAAACTGTTTTACTAAAAGTTTTTTTTTTTTTTAAATAAGAATTGAACAATTTAAAAATAGGTTTCATGGTTTCAGTTAAAAAATACAATTTGATTTTGATACACATTTCGATTTAATTTTTGACACCTTTAAACTTCATCCTGACTTCCCCATGGCTGACTTAGGGATTGGTTCAAGTCAATAGTAGTCAAACTCAGACCCAATGGATCATACTAGACTTTTCGTCTATGATAATGATGATTCAGAAGTCTTATTCATGGACTTCATTTTATACAGTACTACTTGGGATATTCTTATTGACATCGGTGCTTGGTGTTTGTCGAATCATGTAAATCTCCTTATCAATGGGCCATTGATGACACCTGCCGATATCATATAGACAGAGCCAGAAATGAATCTAGAGATTTTCTAGGTATTAATAAGATTCAACTATGGAACAGGTGAAAGAGGTCCCCATGGGTGCCAAGGTCATTGCCTTCTCTGATCAGACAGGAGTGGAGATGTTCATTCTTAACCATCACATATTAGGAATTCAAGGCCACCCTGAATACACAAAAGATATATTATCTAGTATCATTGATCGACTTTGTAAGAGTAACTCCATAGAGGTAAGAGTATCCATATATATATATATATATATATATATATATATATATATATATATATATATATATATATATATATATATATATATATAGGGTCACTTTCTTATCAAAATTTATTTTTTAATTCAGTTCTTCACTTGTAGAGGAACTTGTTTGGCTATCTGATTTACTCATATAAATTTTCACATGCAGAAGGAGTTTAGTGAGCTTGTGAAATCGAGATTGGAGATTGCCGAGCCGGATCGAAAGTTTTGGTTGAAGATTTGCAAGAACTTTCTCAAGTCTCCGGCATGAATTTGACTGGCTCCCTCTCTACCCTCTAATTAAACACCACTAAATAAGTGATGATGTTATAAGTGTTGTACTGAATATATAAATATTTAACTGAAAATTTTCTTCTAATGTAGTTAGAAAGGATCGCTGTGTAGAATGAAGGAGATGAAGATCTCCTTCCTTCCATGGCTATTATGTAAATGGTAGTTATAAGAAAAGTAATTGATCTGTAGAATGAAGATCTCCTCTAATATATGAAGATCTCGTCCACTATTCCAAGATTGCAATGAAAAGAAATCTCTCTCTTTCTCTCTCTCTCTCTCTCTCTCTCTCTCTCTCTCTCTCTCTCTTGTTGTTTCTATTTGGGTGCAAGGGATATTAAAGGAAAAGAAAAAAATAATTTCAAACGTAAAATGAAACTTTGGTAATCATTAAAAAACATGGCTATCGACTATGCAACTTGTAAGGACGATGTTTTGTAATTGTATGAAATGGTTGAAATAAAAAGAAAATGAAAATGGAGTCGCCACCTAGATAAGGTCTAGGACCTATATATAATTTCTCATATGAGAAATACTAATGACTCACATAATGGATTAAAGCTTATGGTCAAACTAGAGAAACAATGGATAAGTGTCATGTTACAATTTGGGAAGGTGTTAGGCACCAAAATTGCCTAATCCGAAGATTAGTCTCTATATACTATACTTTTCTATCCTAATTTAAATTACAGGCAACGACTAAACAACTTTTAATAAGCACCAGACCTAGGTTCTAGATATATTTCAATCTAGGAGCAAGCCATACAATGGTGAATATAATAGAAAGAAAAATTAAAATGTGATATAGTTCAAAAATAAAATGATTGAATGATGGACCAATCAACCAATTTTGGATAACAAGTGCACAACTCTCAACATGTTGACAAATAAAAAAAATCATTTCAGTTATTGAAGCGTAGTCCAAAACTTAAATGCAATGACCTTGAAATTAATTCTAAAATGGAAAAATGAAAAGTAAATTAAAGTAAATTAGTTTAGGACTAAACTCGAATGATAAGCACGCAAGCTACCTACGTATCTCAGGATAAGCCCAAGAATCAAGCCCAACGTAATTCAACTTCTTGGGTTGGTAAGATGGTAGATCCCTATAGCCACTAGTCAAGCTAATAGGTCATCTAGGTTTAGGATATTGAATAGACTCCTACAGTCATTAGTCAAACTGGTAGGCCGTCTATGTAAAGTAATCGAATAAACTTCTACAGCCACTAGTCAAGCTGATAGTGTTGGACTTTATGTTGTCATTGTTGGCAACTAGGCTAATGAGATAGTGTTTGTGATCATACAGTTAAAGAAATTAGGAGAGAGAGTGTCAGTGTAGGAGAGAGAGTGTCAGTACAGTGGTAAAGCTAGAGTAACCTCGAGCAACCTTGTAGTTGGGTTTTACAGTGTTCTACATCTCTTATACTGTGTCTCAGATGGCTTGCAGCGAGTTAAATGACATTTTACATCAAGTTTGATGAGAGAGAGTGTCTGTGGATCCCATTGGTGATGTGACACAGCTTCTCTGATGATGTGTCTGAGTTTCTGATGATGAGGCAGTGTTGCGGCATCTTGAAACATTAAATGAAGATCTTCTGAAGCATGAAAAATGAAGAGAGAATGAAGAGATAGACTGTAGAGAGAGAAATTGGAGAGAGAAAGAGGAGAGAGAAAAAAATGTGAGTGGGACCCACAGGTGTGGTGGCAAGGTGACATGCCAACATGGTAGCCCACGGCACTTGGCATGCATGCACGCAAAGTTTGAAGTCCAAATTCCTAAGTTTTATAGACTTTTAACTTTGGGCCTATTTTTGGTGGGTCCCACAGCAGGTTCATGGAAATCCGATAGTGGAAAGATGTAGAGCGTCGAGTTATCTTTCCAACGCAACTTGAATCACTCAATTTCGACGTCGGATGAGAGAGATATCGCAGTTTTCGTCGGATCGCTCGAAAAAATCATTTCACAAGTTGTTTATGGGCAATTTCGGCATAAAAAGAGAAGAAGATGCAAGATCAGCGGCCAGATTAAAGCCACGATGCTCAGATCGGCATCTAATGGCCCAGATCAAGGCGGGTTCGAGTGCAGTGCGGCGGCAGCGTCAAGATTCTGTCACGCAGGCTTTGATTGGCCGATTGCATTATATTATAATGGGCCGTGATCTATTGTGTTAGCTCTTGATTTGGTGTGTCACATGTATGATGTGACGGCGGTGCAGATTCTCATCTGATGGCTTCCATTAGTCTCGATCGTGGCCGATGCGATTTATGCGAATCCAATGGCGAAGATATAAACCCACCATTAACTGACAGATCCAACGGCTCAATATAAAGATTCCTTGTGCACCAATACGATCTCGACAACGCATCGGCACGGTGCGGCGTGGGTGCGCGGTTATGAAAGGAAAGATTCCATTTTGAATATTTTGATTGTCTGAACTTCAAACTGCCATAACTTTCTCATCCGAGCTCCAAATCAGTCCGTTCAAGTTGCAATTTCCATATTTTCGGATGCTCTACATTGAGTGCCTTTGGGAGTCGTAAAAATGAAGAAAAAAATTGAAAAGAGCATTTTGAAGGTAGAGAGAAGGTTTTCTAGGGTTTCGTGCCATGTGGGAGTGATCTATCACCAACTACCTCTTCTCTGTGCATCAATGGAGTGCTAAAACTCTATGAAAGGTCAGTAGAGCATTTATGTTTACATTCATGGTGATTATGGGTTGTGTGGAAGAGATTGGAAGCCTATAGATGAGGTGTGTTCTGTGAATCAATCTCTATCATCATTGAAGGTTGTTAGAGAGTACCTGAGGGCAGTGTGAAGCTTCAGAGATATTGATGGTCATTCGAAAGCAGTTGTGAGGTTTTTCAATTCTCTATCTATTTGTTGCTTTCAATATATTGTATGCTAGCGTAGGTGAAAATTATTGAAAACCTAGCTAGTGGGGGAAAAATTGTAAGGCATAATTATAAGTCTAAAAAAATTGTAATTTACTTCGCATGGGTTCGAGTTAAGCATGGTGTGTAAAGTGGGTGCTGGACACTGGCTGTTAAGCCTGAATCTTGGCATTGGTGTGCCCTCTCAGTTTTATGCGAGAAAAACCTAGGGTTAATATCGTTGTCTTGTTAGAGACTAAAAGTTGAGTGTTGAGTAAATACGGAGCCTGTTGGGCATTACTCCGCGGAATAGCCATCACACACTGTGTTGGTGAACCACGTATATCCTGTGTTGTGGACTCTCTTTATTTTCCTATATATTTTGGAGTGCGAGGAATGGCTTGCAGGATGGGTGTGCAAATCTGGTAGACCTGGCCATTGAGTGGTAGCGAGGTAGATTTGCATGCACTTGTGTGTGTGTAAAAAGTTAGGTCTCCATCAGCTCTGGGCAACAGTAAATAATTAAAAAGAATTTTTAGACAGTTATTCACCCCCCTCTCAGTGTCATATCAAGTTCATCAATTGGTATCAGAGCACCAGGCTTAGTGATAGCTTAATCAGCAACTGAGAGATCAGAATAAAGATATGGCACCAGGAGAAGGTTTTAACAGGCCCCCATTGTTTGATGGTACAGAATTTGTATTTTGAAAAAGAAGAATGGAGATCTACATAGTGTCTCTTGGATTTGATGTATGAGCTTCTATTGAGAATGACTACATTCCTCATGATACGAATGCTCCCACTGTAGTAGATAAGAAAATTTTTGAAAACAATAGAAAGGCTCTTAATGCTATTCAAGGGGGACTGACAAACAGTGAACTAATTCGTGTCATGGACTGCAAGACAGCAAAGGAGGTTTGGGATAGATTGATTAATATATATGAAGGAGACAAGAAGATCAAGACTATCAAGCTGCAAACATTCAGAGGTCAGTTTAAGAACCTGAAGATGTATGAAGATGAGACCATTGATCAGTACATGAACAAAGTTAATGAAGTGGTTAATTCCATTAGAGGACTTGGTGAAGACCTAAAAGGTCATATTGTCTGTCAGAAAATCTTAAGGTCTCTTACTCCCAAATTTGAATCAAAAGTATCAACTCTTGAAAAGACCAAGGATTTAGAACAGGTGACTATTGATGAGATTCATGGAGCCTTGATAGCTTTTGAGATGAGAGTTGATCCAGGAACTACTAGTGACAAGCAGGTAGCTTTCAAGGCTATGAAGAAGCTGAAAATTTTTGAAAAACCAAATAAGGAAGAAAGTGAAGATGAGGCCACAGCTCATTTCACTAGGAAATTGAAGAAGGGTACATGAAAGTATAAGAACAAGCTTCCATTCAAGTGCTTTAATTGTGGTAAGATTGGACACTTTGCTGTAAAATGTCCAAAGAAGAATAAATTTGATAGTGACGATGAAGATGACAGCAATGACAGTTACAAGGCCAAGAGCTTCAAGAAGAACAAGCCTAAAAGGAAAAGCTTTATTTCCAAGAGGAATAGTGACACTTCAGATGACGACTCAGATGATGTTTCAGAGGGTGAGTTTAGTGAGGCTTTGTTCATGATTTTCCTTGAAGAATGAGAAGAGAACAAAAATGAAAAATCAAGCTCAAGCAGTGACGAAGAAGGTGAAATAAATTTTGAAGCAGAGTTTCAAGTAGCTATGAAGGAACTTTACAAGGAACGGAGGAATAACAAGGTTGTCTCAAGAGAACTTAAAAAGCAGAAACAGTTGATTTAAGACTTGAGAGTTCAAGATGTAGAGTCCAAGAAAATTATTGACAGTCTCAAGACTCAGCTTGAACAGGTATCTACAGACCGCTCTACAGTAATGACTGAGAATGCAGGTTTGAGAGCTCAACTTGAAATACAAGTCCCTGTGATGAGTAAATTGGAAGAGCTTGAGAAGGAATTTATTCAATTGAAAACAAAAGTGATTGAGTATGAAAAAGAAGAGCTTGAAAGACATCAAAAGTTGAATCAACCTGATGAGCCAAGAAACACTCCAGTGCACCCTAGTAGTAGCAAGCTAGATTGAATTATAAATTTTTAAAGACCTTCCAATGTTAAATTTGGTCTTGGTTTTGATAAAGGAGAGACTTCTAATAGTGTTAAGTCAAGAAGAAAGGTCCCATCTCTTTTATGAAAGAGAGTGGAAAGGACAAAGCTCCTATAGTTTATGTTCAAGAAGAAAATCATGTTCCTATTCCACAGACTACTAATGCAAGACAAGGTAAAAGAGTGAAGCAGAGTAACTTCTATGGAAGAAATATCCCAATGCACCACAGAGACAGATGAGGTACATGGCACCTTCAAGGCCAAAATCTTATTTTCAGGGATATTGTTATAAATGCAATACTTATGGTCACAAGATAGCTACCTGCAAATTCAACATGAGATAAGTCAGATTTGAAAGCAGAAATCAATTTGTTTCCATTAAAGAAAATTTTGTTGAGTGCTACAATTGTCATAATTATGGACATATTGCAAGTGAGTGCAGAACCATTTTTCCATTCACACCACCTCGACAAAGAGTTGTAGGAGAAGACCTCAAAAAGTGACACAGCAAAGGGAAAGTGGCCAAAGAAAGGCTAAGCAAAGAATGAACAAAAAAATTCCACCAGTTGCTAGAAAAGTGTGAAAAAATAAAATCAATGCAAATCTTGTAGAAGGACAAAGTAATGATGTTGCATGCTTCAAGACAACGCTCAAGACACAAGACAAGCCATCTCCTTGGATACTTGACAGTGGATGCTCTAGTCACATGACTAGTGACAAGAAAATGTTTCAGCAGCTTCAGTAGTATGAGGGAGGTACAGTGAAATTTGGAAACAATGAAGGGGCCAAGGTAACTGGAAAGGGTTCTATCAGCATCAACAATGGAAAGGTGAAACTCCATGATGTGTTTTATGTGTCAGGACTCAAGCACAACGTTTTTAGCATCAGTCAGATCTGTGACAAAGGGCATGAAGTGATCTTCAACAAACAGGGATGTGAGATCAAAAGAGTTGACAGTGGCAAGATTGTGGCTTCAGGACAGAGAACCTTAAGAAATTTATACACTCTGACAGAGAGTGTCGAAGATTCATGCATGACCATTCTCACCAAGCAGTGAGGTGCTTGGCGTGAGGGGGAGCAGTGCTTGTTTGTTATATCCTTTTGCTCTCGATGATAGACTCAGGGGGAGTCCTATGGTATTTATATGTTGAGTGGTGCATGCTTATACTTGTTATCCTTATTCTCCTTATGTTTGACTCAGGAGGAGTCCTGTATTGTTTTTATATGATGGTCTGTTTATTTTTTGGGCCCATATGATTGGAAAGATACGGTGGGCACTCTTGTATGGCATGCCCCTTTGTATTTGTTGTCAAAGGGGAAGAAAGATCACAATTCCAAAGGGTGAGATTGTTGGACTTTATGTTGTCATTGTTCGCAACTAAGCTGATGTGACAATGTTTGTGAGCATACAGTCAAAGAAATTAGGAGAGAAAGTGTTAGTGTAGGAGAGAGAGTGTCAGTGCAGTGGCAAAATTAGAGTAACCTCAAGCAACCTCGTAGTTGGGTTTTACAGTGTTCTACATCTCTTATAGTGTGTCTCAGATGGCTTACAGCGAGTTAAATGGCATTCTACATCAAGTTTGATGAGAGAGAGTGTATGTGGATCCCATTGGTGATGTGGCACAGCTTCTCTGATGATGTGTCTGAGTTTCTGATGATGAGGCAGTGTTGCGGCATCTTGAAGCATTAAATGAAGATCAAGTATGAAAAATGAAGAGAGAATGAAGAGATAGACTGTAGAGAGAGAAATTAGAGAGAGAAAGAGGAGAGAGAAAAAAATGTGAGTGGGACCCATAGGTGTGGTGGCAAGGTGACATGCCAACATGGCAGCCCACGACACTTGGCATGCATGCACGCAAAGTTTGAAGTCCAAATTCCTAAGTTTTATAGACTTTTAACTTTGGGCCTATTTTTGATGGGTCTCGTATCAGGTTCATGGAAATCCGATAGTGGAAATATGTAGAGCGTTGAGTTATCTTTCCAACGCAACTTGAATCACTCAATTCCGACGTCGGATGAA
Source organism: Protea cynaroides (assembly GCA_028583415.1). Classification (NCBI taxonomy): domain Eukaryota; kingdom Viridiplantae; phylum Streptophyta; class Magnoliopsida; order Proteales; family Proteaceae; genus Protea; species Protea cynaroides. The sequence goes on along the minus strand of CM053272.1, from coordinate 13,683,078 downwards.
AGAGATATTGCAGTTTTCGTCGGATCGCTCGAAAAAATCATTTCACAAGTTGTTTAGGGGCAATTTCGGCATAAAAAGAGGAGAAGATGCAAGATCAGCGGCCAGATTGAAACCACGATGCTCAGATCCGCATCTAATGGCCCAGATCAAGGCGGGTTCGAGTGCAGTGCGGCGGCAGCGTCAAGATTCTGTCGCGCAGGCTTTGATTGGCCGGTTGCATTATATTATAATGGGCCGCGATCTATTGTGTTAGCTCTTGATTCGGTGTGTCACATGTATGATGTGACGGCGGCGTAGATTCTCATCCGATGGATTCCATTAGTCTCGATCGCGGTTGACGCGATTTATGCGAATCCAATGGCGAAGATATAATCATGCCATTAACCGATAGATCCAATGGCTCAATATAAAGATTCCTTGTGCGCCAATACGATCTCGTCAACGCATCGGCATGGTGCGGCGCGGGTGCGCGGTTATGAAAGGAAAGATTTTATTTTGAATGTTTTAGTTAGTCGAACTTCAAACTGCAATAACTTTCTCATCCGAGCTCCAAATCGGTCCGTTCAAGTTGCAATTTCCTTATTTTCGGATGCTCTATACATTGGGTGCCTTTGGGAGTCGTAAAAATGAAGAGAAAAATTGAAAAGAGCTTTTTGAAGGCAGAGAGTAGGTTTTCTAGGGTTTCATGCCATGTGGGAGTGATCTATCACCAACTACCTCTTCTCTGTGCATCAATGGAATGCTAAATCTTATGAGAGGTCAGTAGAGTATTTATGTTTACATTCATGGTGATTATGGATTGTGTGGAAGAGATTGGAAGCCTATAGATGAGGTGTGCTCTGTGAATCGATCTCTGTTATCATTGAAGGCTGTTAGAGAGTACCTGAGGGCAGTGTGAAGCTTCAGAGATATTGATGGCCATTCGAAAGCAGTTGTGAGGTTTTTCAATTCCCTATCTATTTGTTGCTTTTAATATATTGTATGGTAGCGTAGGTGAAAATTATTGAATACCTAGCTAGTGGGGTAAAATTGTAAGGCATAATTTTAAGCCTAAAAAAATTGTTATTTGCTTCTTGTGGGTGCAAGTTAAGCGTGGTGTGTTCAGTGGGTGCTAGACATTGGCTGTTAAGCCTGAATCGTGGCATTGGTATGCCCTCTCAGTTTTATGCTGGGAAAACCTAGGGTTAATATTCTTGTCTTGTTAGAAACTAAAAGTTGAGTATTAAGTAAATATGGAACCCGTTGGGCATTACTCCATAAACTAGCCATCACACACTATGTTGGTGAACCACGTATATCCTATGTTATGAACTGTCTTTATTTTTCTCTATATTTTGGAGTGCGTGGAATGGCTTGCAGGATGGGTAATCTGGTTGACCTGGCCATTGAGTCGTAGCGAGGTAGATTTGCATGTGCTTGTGTGTGTGTGAAAAGTTAGGTCTCCATCAACTCTGGGCAGTAGTAAATAATTAAGGAGAATTTTTAGACACTAATTTATCCCCCCTCTCAGTGTCATATCAAGTTCATCAGGTAGACCGTCTATGTAAAGCAATCGAATAGACTTCTATAGCCACTAGTCAAGCTGGTAGACCGTCTATATAAAGCGATCGAATAGACTTCTACAGCCACTAGTCAAGCTGGTAGACCGTCTATGTAAAAATAGGGTTTGAAAGGGACTTCCATACGATGATAGAATGTTTGCCCAAGTTTCCATGCGAAGATGGAGAATTGAAATGAAATTTGAAATTTGAAAATTGAATTGAATTTGAAATTGAAATTGAAATTGAATTGAATTTGAAATTGAAATTAAAATTGAAATTGAAATTGAATTGAATTTGAAATTGAAATTGGATTTGGAATTTAAATTAAAATTGAAACAGAAATTGAATTGAATTTGAAATTGAAATTGGACTTGGAATTTAAATTAAAATTGAAATAGAAATTGAATTGAATTGAAATTGAGTTTTTGAAATTGAATTGAATTTGAAATTGACATTGAAATTGGAATTGAAATTGAATTAAATTTGATTTTTTCTTGAAATTTGAATTTTTTAAATTATACTTGATGATTGAAACAGTAGAATTTGAAAAAAAAAACACAAATTTTAAGCTAGTGTACTAAATATAAAGTACATTATGATGCAAATTGGGTATTATTGCAACCCTTATTGCAATTGAACTGAGCTTGGGTGATAGATCCCAGGCAGCCTACGTATCTTGGGGTGAGATCCAAGAATCAAGTCCATACGTAGTTCGAAATGAACTACGTATAAAGAGATGTGAAAATGATCTCTACTTGTCAACATATGAGAGTGTACTCTCGACATTGGGAGATAGGCATCTGAGCCTCGCTTTATTCTTATATACATCCACATATCTATATTTATTCGCGCATCACAAGCGTAGGAGTCCGCATTGTACGAAAATAATTACAACAAATTATAGAAATTCCTACAGGATACATAAGTAGAGATTGGGAACCAAAACTATTAATACATTATTTCCGCATTTATGGGATACATTGCAAGGGGTAGGGAACGTCCTAGTCTATCCCGCCCATTACTACACTAGGGATGGCAAGTGCTGCATGCATATCGTATTATCCATCCGTATCGGATAGTTATGGGCGCACGATGGCTGAACCCATACACCACATAAAATAAAGACATAAAGTAGGGGCATTACCTGCCTGTGAGTAGAGGTGGACGTCAAGGGAGAAGAAGTGATCTTGTGCTTTTAACGCCGTATGAAATATTGAAGATGCTCACACCTCGACACCAAGGAGAGCTTACCAAGCAGAAGCTTTAGTAATAGAGTAATGAATCGTCCACTGGAAGCTCTAGTAAGAGAGTAATCAATCGTCCACTCCTGCGTTGGAGGTGAAAAAGAAGTTGATGATATAGTCCTGCAACCCTTCAACCTTAAAATGGGAGACATTAACGAAATTAAGGGAGACTTTCTGGTTCTCACCATTCTGAAACTAAAAGTGAAACTGAAATATGAAATTAAACTGAAACTGAAAAATGAAATATTACAAACAAATTTGATTTGATTACATAAAACCAGAGACGAGAAAAAAAGAACATATTTGATTTGTTTACAAACAGATCTCATTCGTGAAGAACAAAACAAACAAAAAAAGTCGACAATGATGTCGAAGAAACAGGAATGACATCTGTTGAAATATGAACAAGATTCACGATTGCTAAAAAAAAATTAAAGAAAAGGTTGCAAAAGAAAGAAACTTGTGGAGAAAAAATACATAGAAAACGACTTGTAGAGAGATTCTTGTAGAACAATGTTAAGAGTCGACAAAAACTAGAAACAGGAAATTGCCGAACAAGGAATCGCCCCTAATGATGCAACCGGATAGCGAAGAATCATGATCGACTCAGCTGCAAATGAACCGAAGAAAAACCACAAAAAAAACAGAGCACTGATGTATGAAACGAACTGATCTCAGATCTGATTCGTGAAAGAGATTTCAGATCTGAGATGATGTTGACGAACTAAAGAACGAACTGAAATCCGAAATGAACTTCTGAGAACAGATTTGTAGCAAGAACTGCTTGAAGACATTGGTAGGAATGAACATTTGCTCATGAAGAAGGATAATGATCCCAAGAACGGACTGAAAAAAATCTCAAGAACAAAATGATGTTGAAACTCAGTGACTTTTAAAAATCATTGAAACAAACTGAAAAATATCCCAAGAATCATGGCTGATTCAGCCGGAAAAGAAAACAAATGGAAATGGAGTCAAATTTCAGCGAAGAAAGAAAATGAAAATAGGACAGAGAGTTTCAGATCTGAAACTGAAACTGAAAATTTCAATCGAACATAAGAAAGATGTAATTGAAGCGAATCATTAGAAAATGGGACGATGGGGAACTTCGGTGGTGGATACAAACAGATTGTGGAAAATAAAACGATGAGAAAACAACAGATTAGATCGAACAGAAGATCTAGTGACAAAGAAAATTGAACTAAAGGATTTGAATCAAAAAGAACAACCGAAGAAGCATGATAATCACGGCAAGGTGGAATAGTAGCTGGAATAGAAAGAGAAACAAAAAGGAGAGAATGTAAACCAGGTTTCAAGATTTTCTCTCAATAACTTCAAGAACTTAATCAAATTTCAAATTGTCGACATATTTTATCATTGGAAAAACAAATTTCGCAGAAAAGGAAGTGAACAAACCTTCAGAAGAGCTAACTCAGGTTGTTGGAGAGGAGTGATCGCTTCCAGATCTGCCGGCGCCTCTTGAGATCCACTGAATCGTGCGAAGGAGGTTTGAATCTCAGCAAGATCGTTCGAACTTCTGTCGTCATACGGTATCATCGTCGTCGTTGCCGTCGCAGGAAGCCGCCGCCGTCGCTGTGGCTGTGACTTCTTCTCCTTCCTCCCTTTCTCTCTACTCTCAACTATCTGTTCTTCGCTCTCAAAACCCTCTTCTCTCTAACCCTCTGTTCTCCGCTTCGTTAATTAGAAAATGAAACTTTGTTTTATATATATATATATATATATATATATATATATCCTAATTTATTAGCCTAAAATACCCTTTTATGGGATCCCTCAATTAGTTTGATTTTTCCTACGGATTTGGAATCTCATTTCCAAAACCACGTGGACACTTCTTTTTATTAGATAAATCGATTTATTTATTTATCACAATTATTATTTATATATATTTTATTATTATTATATTATTTTTTTACTTTATTTGTTTTAAAATTTAAAGTAAAAAATTAATTAACCAATTTTCTTTCCAATCTGAATAATAATTTTAATTTAATGGTTTATTATTATTTATTGAGATTTGTATTTATTTTATTATTATTATTTTATTATATTTTATTATATTTATTTATTTTGTTATCATTATATATTATTTATTTATTTATTTTATTATATTTTATTTATTTATTTATTATTATTATTTTCTTTTTACCTTGAACTAAAAAATTAATTTAATTTTCTCAACACATTTGAAGCGTCTACACAACTATCTCCAAATTATTCCATATTTGTTTATTACCGACATTCACTTTACTTTGCATTGAAAAATAAAATGAAAATTACATCTAATAAGAAATTTAAGTAGTTAATAAAATCATGTTAAGGTAATGATTATAAAATTTTCTTTTATGTTTGAAAATTATCACTTCTTTTTACTTTAATTTTCCTTACAACCAGAGATGTTATTGTTGAAAATAATCATGTTAAGGTAAATATCAAATTATTGTTGTATCAACTGAGACATAAATAATAAAATATCAATTACATCTTTTTATAAATTTAAATAAAATTCTAATAGCATACGCATGAAGTTTCGCACCTGCTGAGGGGTCATGCGTATCCTGCTAAGTCTTCGGCTTCCATTGCAGCAATACGTGCATACACTAATAAGGAGTTTATATAATCTTCAAATTGTTAGTTCCCTGTATGCATAACAAAGATCATCAACTAAAAATATTCGACGTCGAGAGGGTGAGCACACATCATGGCTCAGTAGCTGAGCAAACAAAACAATGCAACAAACATATGCATGCATTCAATTCATATCTTTGGTCTGGTAAATAAGTTTACAATATGCTATAGTAAGGATAGGTGGCCAAAGGTCACGTTTATTGACGCCGCACCTCTATACACGAGTGTGTGAAGCCGCCCAAAGGCAATGTTTATTGTCGACCCAGATACACCCACCATGGACAATGTACATGCAAATATCACGTTTATTGTTGTACCCGTTGCTCATTCCAGCACGTAAGCCCCTGCTGGCGAGGGCTCGTAAACTGGGCTCGCAACTAACCAATCCTAATGCCAATCAGTCTATCCAGGGGCCTCACCCCCAAAGATCCCTCAATACGTCCATAGAGATAGGGCTAAAGCCTCCCAGCAGAGTCGAGACTACACGGTCCGAGACCACTTCCCCTCATACCCTACGACGTAATAGTTTTGCTAAGCTAATGGCGATGCGATAAATGTCGCGGACAAGACTTGAGTTAGAGATAGAGCTAGAGTGCTTGAGGCCCCGCTTATGACACCTCCCCTCCATACTCGCTCGCATCAAGCACACCAACCACACACATACATCCACATGCCTATTCCTATCATCATCATCATCATCATCATCATGTTATAAATAATAATTAAATATGCATGAACAGTAATAATAGAAATATTGGATGACATGTTGAATGCACATAACAATCATACACGCATAAAATCAATCATGGCATTGAACTCAAGAGTAAAACAGTTTATTATTAACCAATTAATTTAGGTCTTGTTCCCTCACCTTTACTTGATTGTAGGTCCTCTTTCAAACTTTAAGAATCAACTATATATCGATATTATATCACTAGAAGACCTAATCAAGCGATAGAATTTAATTAGAATTAATTCCGATTTTATAAAAGCATGATGTTAACCGGGGGTCGATGCCGGGGTCGGAGGTTCCATCGATCCGGGTGTGAACCACCCAGCCTAGACTTCCGAACAACGGGGTCGATTGTTAAAGGTCTGGTAGGGTCGATCAGTCATCGACCCCGTGCGATCTCGTTAAATTTTTCATTCTTCAGTCCATTCCTTCATATTTGGGGTCCTATGGCTTGCTTCTATAATCCATTCCACACATCTTCTATGGTCTAGAACCGTAGTTCATTCACCTATACGGTTTTTATGATTTTCTCCATGGTTTTCCATGAAAAACCCAACCATGGATGGATGATTTGGGTTTCTCCTAGATCATTCCCTTCACTATCCATTCTAAGGTCCTGTAGAATTACATGGAGATAGTACCCATACCCGAGAATTAGGCTTGTCTCTCTCAAGCCTTCTCTTTGATCTTCTTCTCCACTTTCCTTCTCTTTTCTTTCTCTTCTCCTTCTCTTCTCTTTCTCTCAATCCAATTAGGGTTCTAAAAAGAGTGAAAGAGGCCTTGGGACATCCTATTTATAGAGTAGAAACTCAAAAAATAAGTCCCATTGAGATTAGGAAAGAATCCCATTGAAATTTGGAAAAGTTTCCAAATCATGGTTTCTATCGACAGACGGTCGATGAGGGGCCTGAGATCCCGTCGACCCCTGGTTCTAAAATGTCCGACCCCGTTAAAAACTTAAGGTCCGACTTTTATAATGGGGGGTCCGACCCTACCTTGCTGGGTATGCGACCCTCCCCATTTTTAGTGTTTTTGGGTCGGTTTAATACCGGGATCGTGATCTCCTCACGCACTTGATCCATTTGGCTCGACCATGATGGGTAGACCTGGTTCAAGGTGGTAAGACCGTGTTAGTTCGATACGGGTCTTATAACTCCCCCCTACTTATAAAAATTTCATCCTCAAAATTGTACATACCTTCTGAGTCAAATAAATGAGGATATTGCCTTCGCATAGCATTCTCTTCTTCCCATGTGATTTCTTCCATATCTCTACTTCTCCAGGTGACCTTAACATAATAGATATCACTTGCCAAGTATTCGTTGAACCTTCCGACTAGTGATTTCAGTTGGTGTTACTTTAAATGTCAAATCTTCAGTCAAATCAAGTAGATCTACTGTCAGAATGTGCATTGGATCCTTGACATACTTCTTCAATAAGGAAGTATGAAATACGTCATGCATACTTGACATAGATGGTGGTAGTGCTAACTGGTAAGCCACTTTCCCACGCTTAGCTAGAATTTCATATGGCCCGACATACCTCGGACTTAATTTCCCTTTATGTCCGAACCATTTCAATCCTCGCATAGGCGATACTTTTAAGAATACTTTATCACCCACGATGAATTCAAGGTGTCGGTGTCGAGTATCTGCATATTGCTTCTGACGGTTTTGAGCTGTTCTCACTCTTTCTTTGATAATGTCGACCACTCGACAAGTCTCTTCAATAAATTCCGGTCCAACAATACTATGTTCCCCAACTTCATTCCAAAACAAAGGAGTTCGACACTTTCTGCCATACAGTGCTTCATAGGGTGACATCTGTATAGTAGCCTGATAGCTATTATTATAAGCGAACTCAATCAGTGGTAACTTTTCATCCCATGATCCTTTAAAATCAATTACACATGCTCGAAGCATATCTTCTAGAATCTAAATTGTACGCTCTGACTGTCTATCTGTCTGTGGATGGAATGCAATACTAAACTTCAATGTTGTACCCATAGCCTTTTGCAATCCTTCCCAAAATTTTGAAGTAAATCGTGGATCTCTATCTGATACAATACTTTCAGGTACATCGTGTAATCGCACAATGTTAGCCACATACAGCTTAGCTAACCTCTCCAGTGTATATTGAGGTCGTATAGGTATAAAGCGAGCTGTTTTAGTCAGGCAGTCTACAATCACCCAAACTACGTCAACTACTCGAGGAGTCAATGGTAATCCCGTGACGAAGTCCATAGTGATGCAGTCCCATTTCCATGCTGGTTTCGGTAATGGCTATAATAGTTCGGCCGGTCTTTGTCGTTCAGCCTTTACTTTCTGACAATTTAGGCATTGAGACATGAACTTAGCTACATCTGCTTTCATTCCTCTCCACCAATATAATTTCTTTAGATCATGACACATTTTTGTACTTCCAGGATGTATCGAATAGATGGTGGTATGGGCTTCTTTCATCAATCGGTGTCTAATGTCCAAGCTTTCTGTTTCGGGTACACATATTCTTCCTTTGTACTTCAGTACTTTTCCTTCGTCCAAGGTGAACTCAGGGTTAGTCCTACCTTTTTTGATGTCCTCTTGTACCGTTCTTAGGTAAGGGTCTGATTTGATAGCTATCTTTACTTCATCAACTATATCCGGTATAATCTTCAATGCGGCGAACATATTTGAAAACCGATGAATAAACCCTTGGTTGGTTGATCCATCTGGTACATCTATCACAAACTGCTCATTACCGTGCTTGAATACCTTTCTGTTAGTACACATTACGGCGGTTGTGCTAACCTCTCCCTAAGATTTTATCATTGCCTTTCTACTCAACGCATCGGCTACTACATTAGCTTTCCCTGGATGATACTGGATATCACAATCATAGTCTTTCAATAGTTCCAACTATCTTCTTTGTCTCATATTCAGTTCCTTCTGATTAAATAGATAAGTAAGACTTTTATGGTCTGATTTAATCTGAAACTTCTCCCCGTACAGATAATGTCTCCATATTTTGACAGCATGTACTACTACCGCTAGTTCCAAATCATGTGTAGGATAGTTCTTCTCATGTGTTTTCAGTTGTCTTGAGGCATAAGCAATTACTTGTTCTCCTTGCATGAGTACACATCCTAATCCCAGTCCTGACGCATTGGTGTACAAGATAAATGGTTGTCCTGGAATCGGGATGGTCAAGATTGGAGCTGACATCAATCTAGCCTTCAAGGTTTGGAAACTCTTCTCGTATTTGTCCGTCCAAACAAACTTCTCACCCTTCTTAGTCAAACTGGTAAAAGGTACGGCAATTCAAGAATAGTCTTCCACAAATCATCGATAATATCCAGCTAGACCCAGAAAACTTTTAATTTCTGCAACGCTCTTCGGTGCCTCCCACTTTACAAAGATCTTGCTGGGATCCACTTTAATTCCTTTAGTGGATACTACATGGCCTAGAAATGCGACTTCCTTTAGCCAAAACTCACACTTTGTAAATTTGGCGTAGAGCTTTTCCTTCCGTAGTCGATGCAAAGCGGCGTTTAGATTCTTAACATGCATTTCCTCGTCCTTGGAGTAGACTAATATATCATCAATGAATACAATAACCGATGTATCCAACATGTCGTGGAAAACCCAATACATAAGTTCCATAAAGATTGCTGGTGCGTTTGTCAATCCAAAAGACATGATAAAGAATTCATAATATCCATATCTGGTCCTGAATGTTGTCTTGGGGATATCACCATCCTTAATCTTCAGCTAATGGTAGCCTGACTGAAGATCAATCTTTGAGAACACTTTGGCACCTTGTAACTGATCGAATAGGTCGTCGATCCGAGGCAATGGATACTGATTCTTGATTGTCAGTTTATTCAGTTCTCGATAGTCTATACACAAGCGAATGCTACCATCCTTCTTCTTCACGAATAATACTGGCGCTCCCCATGGTGATATGCTAGGGAGAATGTAACCCTTGTCCAGCAGTTCTTGTAGTTGTACTTTCAATTCCTTCAGTTCAGTAGGAGCCATTCTATAAGGTGCTTTCGATACTGGTGCGGCTCTAGGTATAAGATCTATAACAAACTTTGTAGTTCAGTCAGGTGGTAATCCTGGTAGTTCTTCGAGAAATATGTCTAGAAAGTCACGCACGACATCAATATCTTCCATTCGTGGTGCTTCCTTGGTAAGGTCAACCACAGATACTAAATATCCGATTGCTCCTTTCTCAAGGCACTTCTTAGCCTTTAGCGCCGAGAGTATGAGCTTTCGTTTACGGGGAAGTTTGGTTCCCGAAAAACTGAACTCTTCTCCTTCCTTGTCTTTAAATGTCATCTTCTTTTATTACAATAAGTTTACTGACGTTGAACTAACCAGTCCATTCCCCAAAAAACTCAAAATAAACCAACAAAAAATTAAAAAACAAAACATTATTAAAAACAAAAAAATAAAAAAACCTAAAACCTCTTTTTATTCAAAATCCAATCCAAAACCAATATAAAAAAAAAAAATTAAAATAAAAAATAAAAAAAAAAAAATTAACTCAAAAAAAACCCAAAAAAAAAAAAAAAAAAAAAAATAAAAAAAAAAAAAAAAATAACTAGGAAAAAAAAAAAAAAATAAAACAATACTGAATTATTTTGTTTACTTCATTATTTTCTTTTTTACCTTGAACTAAAAAATTAAATTTAATTTTCTCAACAAATTTGAAGCGTGGCCTATGCACACACAACTATCTCCAAATTATTCCATATTTGTTTATTACCGAGCATTCACTTTACTTTGCATTGAAAAATAAAATGAAAATTACATCTAATAAGAAATTTAAGTAGTTAATAAAATCATGTTAAGGTAATGATTATAAAATTTTCTTTTATGTTTGAAAATTATCACTTCTTTTTACTTTAATTTTCCTTACAACCAGAGATGTTATTGTTGAAAATAATCATGTTAAGGTAAATATCAAATTATTGTTGTATCAACTGAAAAATAAATAATAAAATATCAATTACATCTTTTTATAAATTTAAATAAAATTCTAATAGCATACGCAGTGAACCCGCATGGGGGTCATGCGTATCCTCTAAGTCTTCGACTTCCATTGCAAGATACACGTGCATACACCGGAGTATTTATATAATCTTCAACTATAGTACCTGCATCATCAACTAAAAATATTCGACGTCGAGAGGGTGAGCACACATCATGGCTCAGTGAGCAAACAAAACAATGCAACAAACATATGCATGCATTCAATTCATATCTTTGGTCTGGTAAATAAGTTTACAATATGCTATAGTAAGGATAGGTGGCCAAAGGTCACGTTTATTGACGCCGCACCTCTATACACGAGTGTGTGAAGCCGCCCAAAAGGCAATGTTTATTGTCGACCCGGATACACCCACCATGGACAATGTACATGCAAATATCACGTTTATTGTTGTACCCGTTGCTCATTCCAAAGACGTAAGCCCCTGCTGGCGAGGGCTCGTAAACTGGGCTCACAACTAACCAATCCTAATGCCAATCAGTGTATCCAGGGCCTCACCCCAGCATCCCTCAATACGTCCATAGAGATAGGGCTAAAGCCCCCCAGCAGAGTCAGAGACTACACTGTCCGAGACCACTTCCCCTCATACCCTACGACGTAATAGTTTTGCTAAGGTAATGGCGATACGACAAATGTCAGCGGACAAGACTTGAGTTAGAGATAGAGCTAGAGTGCTGAGGCCCCGCTTATGACACCTCCCCCTCATACTCGCTCGCATCAAGCACACCAACTACACACATACATCCACATGCCTATTCCTATCATCATCATCATCATCATCATCATGTTATAAATAATAATTAAATATGCATGAACAGTAATAATAGAAATATTGGATGACATGTTGAATGCACATAACAATCATACACGCATAAAATCAATCATGGCATTGAACTCAAGAGTAAAACAGTTTATTATTAACCAATTAATTTAGGTCTTGTTTCCTCACCTTTACTTGATTGTAGGTCCTCTTTCAAGCTTTAAGAATCAACTATATATCGATATTATATCACTAGAAGACCTAATCAAGCGATAGAATTTAATTAGAATTAATTCTGATTTTATAAAGCATGATGTTAACTGGGGGTCGATGCCAGGGTCGGAGGTTCCATCGACCCTGGGTGTGACCACCCACAGTCTAGACTTCCCGAACACTGGGGGTCGATTGTTAAGGTCTGGTAGGGTCGATTAGTCATCGACCCCCTGTGTGTTTCGTTAAATTTTCATTCTTCAGTCCATTCCTTCATATTTGGGGTCCTATGGCTTGCTTCTATAATCCATTCCACACATCTTCTATGGTCTAGAACCGTAGTTCATTCACCTATATGGTTTTTATGATTTTCTCCATGATTTTCCATGAAAACCTAACCATGGATGGATGATTTGGGTTTCTCCTAGATCATTCCCTCTTCACTATCCATTCTAAGGTCTGTAGAATTACATGGAGATAGTACCCATACCTGAGAATTAGGCTTGTCTCTCTCAAGCCTTCTCTTTGATCTTCTTCTCCACTTTCCTTCTCTTTTCTTTCTCTTCTCCTTCTCTTCTCTTTCTCTCAATCCAATTAGGGTTCTAAAAGGAGTGAAAGAAGCCTTGGGACGTCCTATTTATAGAGTAGAAACTCCAAAAATAAGTCCCATTGAGATTAGGAAAGAATCCCATTGAAATTTGGAAAGTTTCCAAATCACGGTTTCTATCGGCAGACTGGTGGTCGATGAGGGGTCGGAGATCCCGTCGACCTCTAGTTCTAAAATATCCGACCCCCGATTAAAAACTCAGGGTCTGACTTTTATAGTGGGGGGGGGGGGGTCCGACCCTACCTTGCTGGGTATGCGACCCTCCCCCTATTTTTAGTGTTTTTGGGTCAGTTTAATACCTGAGATCGTGATCTCCCTCACGCACTTGATCCATTTGGCTCGACCATGATGGGTTGACCTGATTCAAGGTGGTAAGATCAGATTAGTTCAATACGGGTCTTACAGAGAGTGTCAGTGCAGTGGCACAGATGTGGCAACTTCGCTTGTGTGTTCTATAGTGTTCTACATGTGTTTCAAATGACTTACAATGAGTTAAATGAGATTTTACACTGATTTTGATGAGAGAGTGTGTCTATGGACCCCACTAGTGATGTGGCTGAGTTTCTGATGATGCAACAGTGTTCGTGAAGCTTTTCTGATCATGTTCATGTTTCTCATGTTTCTAGTGTTGTGGCATTGAAGAGAGCAATTCAAGAAAGAGAAAGAAGAGAAAGAATCAGAAGAAAGAAAAAAAGGAGAGAGAAAAAAATGTGAGTGGGACCCACAGGTGTGGTGGCAAGGTAACATGCCAACACGGCAGCCCACGACACTTAGCATGCATGCACGCAAAGGTTCGGGTTCAAATTCTAAGGTTTGACAGAGTTTTAACTTTGTGTCTATTTTTGGTGGGTCTCGCAGCAGGTTCATGGAGATCCAGCATTGGAAAGATGTAGAGCATCGAGTTATCTTTCCAACGCAACTTGAATCGCTCAATTCCGACTTCGGATGAGGGAGATATCGCAATTCTCGTCGAAATGGTCAAAAAATGGCAAAAATAGGAGCTCTCGGTGAGTATATATGATACAGGGGCAGTTTTTGCAATTAACAAAAGTGTAGATACAAGATTGGCAGCCGAGATGAAGTGTCAAAGCTCAGATTCTAATCTGATGGACCAGATTGAGGCGGGCTCGAATGTGGTGCGGCGGCAACGTCTAGATGCCATCGCATGCAATCTCATTGGCCGGTTGCAACATAATGTCTTGAGTCGCAATGCATGAAGAAGGTTTCATGATTTGGTGTGACGCACGCATAGTATCATGGAGGATCAGATCCAGATCTTGCGGTCTCGATTGAAGTCGATCGGGTCTGACGAGATTTATGCAGATCCGACGAAGATAGTGAGATCCCACCTTTTTGAAGCTGATCTAACGATGAATGACGATGATTCTGTCTCCGCCAATGGGAACTCGTCAGCGCAAAAGGTGGCGGTGATTCAGTGTTGCGCAGGTGTACGATAAGCCTTCGAAAGATTCCATTTTGAATTTTCTGAATGGCCAAACTTCAAATCGACATAACTTCTTCATCCGAACTCCAAATCAGTCCGTTCAAGTTGCAGTTTCCATATTTTTTTATGCTCTATACATTGGGTGCCATTGGGAGTCATAAAAATGTGGAGAAAAATTGAAAAGAGCATTTTAAAGGCAGAAAGAAGGATTTATATGGTTTTGTACCCTGTGGGAGTGATCAATCACCAACTACCTCTTCTCTATGCATCAATGGAGTGTTAAATCCCTATGAGAGGTCAGTAGAGCTTTTATTTTCACATTCATGGTGATTATGGGTTGTGTGGAAGAGATTAGAAGCCTATGAGTAAGGTGTGCACATTGAAGGCTGTTGAAGAGTACTTGAGGTCAGTGTGAAGCTTCAGAGATATTATTGGCCATTCGAAAGCATTCTTTGTGAAATTTTCTAAGTCCCTTATCTATTTATGCTTTCAATTTATTGTATGCTAGCGTAGGTGCAAATTGTTGAATACCTAGCTAGTGGGGGAAAATTGTAAGGTAAATTTATAAGCCTAAAAAATTTTGTTATTTGCTTCCCGTGGGTGCGGGTTAAGTGGGGTGTGCAGCATGTGCTGAACACTGGTACTTGATACTTGAATTCCTGGCACATGTGTGCCATCCTAATTTTATGCTGGATAAATTGGATGTATGTATTCCCTACTGTGTAGACAGCAAAAAGAAGTGTATTGAGTATATATGGAGCCCGTTGGACATTACTCCGTGGACTAGCCATCACACATTGTGTTGGTGAACCACGTATATCCTGTGTTGTGGACTGTCTTTATTTTTCTATATATTTTAGAGTGCGTAGAATGACTTGCAAGATGGGTGTGTAAATCTGGTAGACCTGGCCACTGAGTGGTAGCGAGGTAGATTTACATGCGCTTGTGTGTGTGCAAAAAGTTAGGTCTCCATAAACTCTAGGCAGCAGTAAATAATTAAGGAAAATTTTCAGACACTGATTCACCCCCCCCCTTTCAGTGTCATATCAAGTTCTTCAAATGGTATCAGAGCTACAGGCTCAGTCACCACTTAATCAGCAACTGAGGAGATCAGAATAAAGATATGGCACCAAGAGAAGGTTTTAACAGACCCCCATTGTTTGATGGGACAGAATTTGTATTTTGGAAGAGAAGAATGGAGATCTACATTGGGTCTCTTAGGTTTGATGTATGGGCTTCTATTGAGAATGACTACACTCCTCATGATACGAATGCTCCCACTGTAGTAGGCAGGAAAATTTTTGAAAACAATAGAAAGGCTCTTATTGCTATTCAAGGGGGACTGACAAACAGTGAGCTAGCTAAAGTCATGGACTGCAAGACAGCAAAGGAGGTTTGGGATAGATTGATCAATATATATGAAGGAGATAAGAAGATCTAGACAGTCAAGCTACAATCATTCAGAGGTCAGTTTGAGAACCTAAAGATGTATGAAGATGAGACCATTGACCAGTACATGAACATAGTTAATGAAGTGGTTAATTCCATTAGAGGACTTGGTGAAGACCTAAAAGGTCATATTGTCGGTCAGAAAATCTTAAGGTCTCCTACTCCCAAATTTGAATCAAAAGTATCAGCTCTTGAAGAGACCAAGGATTTAGAACAGGTGACTATTGATGAGATTCATGGATCCTTAATAGCTTTTGAGATGAGAATAGATCCAGAAACCTCCATTGATAAGCAAGTTACCTTCAAAGCCATGAAGAAGATGAAAATTTCTAAAAATCCAGATGAAGAAGAAAGTGAAGATGAAGCCACAACCCACTTTACTAGAAAATTAAAGGAGGGTACAGGAAGGTACAAGAACAAACTCTCATTCAAGTGCTTCAATTGTGGTAAGGTTGGACACTTTGCTGCAAAATGTCCAAAGAGGAATAAATTTGATAGTGACGATGAAGATGACAACAATGACAGTTACAAGGCCAAGCACTTCAAGAAGAACAAGCCTAAAAGAAAAGGCTTTATTTTCAAGAGGAATAGTGACACTTCAGATGACGACTCAGACGATGTTTCAGAGGGTGAGTCTAGTTCTGCTAAGGTAATGGCGATCCGACGATGTCAGTGGACAAGACTTGAGTAGAGATAGAGCTAGAGTCTAGTGACCAGGCTGAACCACAATGTCACGTCCTCCCCCTGATGCTCCATTCGCATCAAGCACACTAACCATACACATACATTCACATGTCTATTCCTAGCATTATCACCATCATCATGTTATAAATAAAATAGAATTAAATATGCATGAACATTAATAGCAAGAATATTGGATGACATGTTGAATGCACATTACAAGCATACACGCATAGAATCAGTCATGGCATTGGACTCAAGAAATAAAAATAGTTTATTATTAGCCAATTAGTTTAGGTCTTGTTCCCTCACCTTTGCTTGAGTGTAATTCCTCTTTCAAGCTTTAAGATCACCTTTATATCAATAGGAAAACTTAACAAGTCGAAAGATTTTAATTAGAAGTCATTCCGATAATTTTAGGCTTGCTGTTAAGCGAGGGTCGCAGGTAGGGTAGCAGTTTTCTGCGACCCCAGGGTGTAGGGTCGATGCTAGGGTTGGATGTTCCATCGACCCTAGGTGCCACCACAGCTTCCCTAGACTTCCCGAAAGCTGGGGGTCGATCCTGTGGTCTGGTAGGGTCAATTCCCAATCGACCCCACATGCGACCCCACGTGGTTTGAGTCGACTTTTTCATTCTATAGTCTAATCTTTCAAGTTTGGGTCCTATGGCTTACTTCCACAGTTCATTCTATGCTTGTTCTATGGCTTAAAACTCCAGGTTACTTCCTTACTTGCCTACCATGATTTTCTCCATGGATTTCATTGAAATCTTCCCATGGATAGATGATTTGGGCTTCTCCTAGATCATACCCTCTTCATGAACTATTCTAAGGTCTTAAATCATTAATGGAAGCATACCCATACCTTAGGTTTGATGAGATTTCGAGGTTTCTCTGAATTCTTTTCTTTAGTTTTCTTCTCTAACTTTCCTTCTCTTCTCTTTCTCTCACTTTCAATTAGGGTTTCAAAAGGATTAAAAGAGACTAAGGGACGTTCTACTTATAGAGGAGAACCTCCCAAAATAAGTCTCATTGAGATTAGGAAAGAATCCCCTTGAAATTTGGAAAGTTTCCTATTTACGATTTCTGTCAGTAATGAGGGGGTCGATGAGGGGGTCGAAGATCCCGTCGACCCTTGGGTCTAAATTGTCCGACCCTCGGTCAAAATTTCAGGGGTCTGACTCCTAATGAGGGGGGTCCGACCCTGCCTATATGGGTATGCGACCCTGCCCCCTATTTTACTATTTTTGGGTCAGTTTAATACTTGGTTTCGCTATTTCCTTCACGCACTTGGTCCATTTGGCTCGACCATGATAGGTAGATCTGGTACAAGATGGTAAGACCGGTTAGTTCGATACGGGTCTTACAACTCCCCCCTGCTTATAAAAATTTTGTCCTCGAAATTTATATATACCTTCCGAGTCGAATAGATGAGGGTATTGCTTTCGCATAGCATTCTCTTCTTCCCATGTGATTTTTTCTATATCTCTGCTTCTCCAGGTGACCTTAACATAATAAATGTCACGATTGCGTAGTCGTTGCACCTTTCGACTGGTGATTTCAGTTGGTGCTACTTCAAATGTCAATTCATCAGTCAAATCAAGTAGATCTACTGTCAAAATGTGCGTTGGATCTCTGACATATTTCTTCAATAAGGAGATATGAAATACATCATGCACACTTGACATAGATGGTAGTAGTGCTAACTGGTAAGCCACTTTTCCACGTTTAGCTAGAATCTCATATGGTCCGACATATCTCGGACTTAGTTTCCCTTTCTGTCCGAACCGTTTCAAACCTCGCATAGGTGACACTTTGAGAAATACCTTATCACCTACGGTGAATTCAAGGTCTCGGCGTCTAGTATCTGCATATTGCTTCTGATGATTCTGAGCCGTTCTTACTCTTTCCTTGACAATGTCGACTACTTGACAAGTCTCTTCAACAAATTCTGATCCAAGAATACTACGTTCTCCAACTTCATTCCAAAACAAAGGAGTTCGACACTTCCTACCATACAGTGCTTCATAGGGTGACATCTGTATAATAGCCGGATAGCTATTGTTATAAGCTAACTCAATCAGTTGTAACTTTTTATCCCATGATCCTTTAAAATCAATTACACAAGCTCGGAGCATGTCTTCTAGAATCTGAATGGTGCGCTCTGATTGTCCGTCTGTCTGAGGATGGAATGCAGTACTGAACTTCAATATTGTACCCATAGCCTTCTGTAATTCTTCACAAAACTTTAAAGTAAATCATGGATCTTTGTAGGACACAATGCTTTCAGGTACACCGTGTAATCTGACAATATTATCCACATACAACTTAGCTAACCTCTCCAGTGTATACTGAGGTCGTATAGCTATAAATCGAGCTGTTTTAGTCAGTTGGTTTACAATCAACCAAACTGCGTCAACTACTCCAGGAGTCAATGGTAACCCTGTGACGAAGTCCATAGTGATGCAGTCCCATTTCCATGCTGGTTCCGATAACGACTGTAACAGCCCTACAGGTCTTTGTCATTCAGCTTTCACCTTCTAACAATTTAGGCATTGAGACATGAACTTGGCTATTTCTGCTTTCATTCCTCTCCACCAATATAATTTTTTTAGGTCATGATACATTTTTGTACTTCCAGGGTGTATCGAATAGGCGATGGTATGGGCTTCCTTCATTAGTCAGTGTCTAATGTCCAAACTTTCTGTTTCAGGTACACATATTCTTCCTTGTACTTTAGTACCTTTTCATCATCTAAGGTGAACTCAGGAATAGTCCTACCTTTTTTTATGTCTTCTTATACCGTTCTCAGATAAGGGTCTGATTTAATCACTGTTTTCACTTCATCAAGTATATCAGGTACAATCTACAACGTGGCGAACATATTTACAAACCGATGGATAAACCCTTGGTTGGTTGATTCACCCGGTGCATCTATCACAAACTGCTCATTACCATAATTGAATACTTTTTCGGTAGTACACAGTACAATAGTGGTGCTAACCTCCCCTTGAGATTTTATCATTGTCTTTCTACTCAGCGCATCAGCAATGAGCTGGCTCAGGCTTACTTCTAGGAGGCCCTAAGCCCAGAGCCCACCCAAGCCGCTGCAACAGCGGAGCCGAATACACCGATTAACATGTAATTGTGTGGTACAGTGCCGAACAGGTATACCCCGGTCGGACTTTTCGCAATTACGCTCTTTAGAGAAGTAGAATAGAACCTGTACTCCAGGGATGAATCGAAAAAGAAATCTTTATTGGTTCTACCTCCTATTTTTTATGAAGAGAATGAATCTTTTTATCGAAGGATCAGAAAAAAATCGGCCCGGATCTCGTAGTTCCCAATGTTTGGCACTTTCCATACTTCGTGGGTGCAACATCAACAAATTCGCTCATGATCAAGTTCTTTCGCAAGCCAAGCCAATATGCCTTGATCCGCCCGAGGTGTATTTTATTATTTTTTTGTTGCGCTAAGCCACAAATCACGAAATTGAATAAGTACACAAACCCGGAATGCCCCGGTTGACAAATCTTTCCTCCTCTCTCCCGGTGGTCGAGCTGATCGTAGACAAATTAGCTTTCCCCGGATGATACTATATATCACAATCATAGTCTTTCAATAGTTCTAACCATCTTCTTTGTCTCATATTCAACTCTTTCTGATTAAAGAGGTAAGTAAGACTCTGATGATCTGATTTAATCTGAAATTTCTCTCTGTACAAGTAATGTCTCCATATTTTGACAGCATGTACTACTGCCGCTAATTCCAAATCATGAGTGGGATAATTCTTCTCATGTCTCTTCAATTGTCTTGAGGCATAAGCAATTACTTGTTCTCCTTGCATAAGTACACATCCTAATCCCAATCTTGACGCATCAGTGTATAAAATAAATGGCTGTCCTGGAATCGAAATGGTCAAGATTGGAGCATATATCAATCTAGCCTTCAATGTTTGAAAACTCTTCTCGCATTTATCAGTCCAAATAAATTTTTTTCCCTTTTTAGTCAAACTGGTGAGAGGTACGGCAATTCGGGATTAGTCTTCTACAAATCATCGATAACACCCAGCTAAACCTAAGAAACTTCTAATTTTTGCAACGCTCTTCGGTGCTTCCCACTTCACAATAGCTTCGATCTTGCTAGGATACAATTTAATTCCTTCAGCGGATACAACATGGCCTAAAAAAGTGACTTCCTTTAGCCAAAACTCACACTTTGTAAATTTGGCATAGAGCTTCTCCTTCCGTAATCACTGCAGAGCGGCGTTTAGATTCTTAATATGAGTTTCCTTGTCCTTGGAGTAGACCAATATATCATCGATGAATAAAATAACCGACGTATCCAATATATCATGGAATACCCGATTCATAAGTTCCATAAAGGTTGCTGGTACGTTCGTCAATCCAAAAGACATGACCAAAAATTTATAATGTCCATATCTGGTCCTGAATGCTGTCTTGGGAATATCACCGTCCTTAATCTTCAACTGATGGTAGCCTGACGGAAGATCGATCTTGGAGAACACTTTGGCACCTTGCAATTGATTCAGCAGGTCATCGATCCGAGGCAATGGATACCGATTCTTGATTGTCAGTTTATTCAGTTCTCGGTAGTCTATACGCAGTCAAACGCTACCGTCCTTCTTCTTTATGAATAATACTGGCGCTCTCCATGGTGATATGCTAGGTCGGATGTAACCCGTATCCAGTAGTTCTTGTAGTTGTACTTTTAATTCCTTAAGTTCAGTAAGAGCCATTCGATAAGGTGCTTTAGATACTGGTGCAGCTCCGGGTATCAGATCTATAACAAACTCTGTAGCGCGGTCGGATGGTAGTCCTGGTAGTTCTTCAGGAAATACATCTGGAAAGTCACACATGACATCAATATCCTCCATTCATGGTGCTTCTTTGGTAAGATCGACCACAGATACTAGATACACAACTACTCCTTTCTCAAGGCACTTCCTAGCCTTTAACGCAGAGAGTATGAGCTTTCGTTTATGGGGAAGTTTGGTTCCCGCAAAACTGAACTCTGCTCCTTCCTTGTCTTTAAATATCAGCTTCTTTTTGGCACATAATAGGTTTGCAGAATGCCGAGCTAACCAGTCCATTCCCAAGATGATGTCAAAGTCTGCCATCTCAAGTTGGATCAAGGTTGCATCCAAAGTCTTCTCGTCAATAAGAACTGGACATGGTCCATAACCCTTTTCTAATTCCACTTCTAGTCCCATTGGCGATCGTACAAGTAGTTTGTAGTCTAAAGATTTGAGGGGTAGATTTAACTTCTTTCCAAATGACACAAATATAAAAGAATGAGTAGCTCCTGAATCAAAGAGTACTCTGGCGGGAATGCCATTAATAGGTACGATACCTATGATTTGTTTTGATTTAGTCTACATGCTCACATAATGTAACACAAAATGATAAGATTCAGGTCATACCTGTGACCACATCAGGCGATGCGACAACATCCTCAGATGTAACCGCGTAAACTTTGCCTTGTTGTAGTTGTTTCTTGGGCTTAAGACACTCCCTTGCCATATGTCCCAATTGATTGCAGTTATAGCATTTTAACCCTTCATTATTTGGCTTTTGTTGCTATTGAGCTGCTGAAGTAGTCTTGGCTGCAGCATTGAAGCCTTGAGTACGAAAGGATTTGAATGTCTTGGTGTTCCCTCCGTTATAAGAATTCCCATTAAGCCTTTTGATTCCTCTATTTTGAGCAAAGTAGCTCTCTTTCTGACTCGACTCTATCACTCGAGAAATTTGTACAGCTTCGTTGTAGATTTTCTTTTCAAGTCCCAAAACATGTTCACATTTACTTCCCCTAAGTCCCATGACGAACCTTCAGGTCTTTGTATCTTCCACTTGCATACTAACTGGTGCAAAGAAGAACAGCTCCTCATAACGCTGTTGATGTGCATCGACAATAATCTGTCCCTGATATAAACTCAGGAACTCCTTCTCCATGGAATCTCTGAAACTCCTAAGAAAATACTTCTCAAAGAATGCCTCCTTATATATATCCCAAGTCAATTGGGTGTGCTTTGTCATCAGATACGTTCGTGTGGACTTCCACCAGTGATGTGCATCGCCCTTCAGCATGAACGTTGCACACAATACTTTCTCTTCTTCATTCACTGTCATCATCGTGAAATTTCTTTCCATCTCATCGATCTAGTGTGCTGGCCAGAACGGATCAACTAGCTTACCACTGTACCCCTTGGGCTTCATCTTCAGAAAATACTCAACTAGTCTGAAGTGGTCTAGTTGATGAGGAACATAAGCCCCATACATAGGTGGTTGGTATTGATATCCCCCTGGAGCTACTTCAGGGTTTTGTACTTGAGCCTGCATGATGGGAGTCTGAGGTGCGTGGGGTACTGTGTTACTTCCCCCTGGTACTGTGCTTGCCTGTCCTGCTGGCATCGATGTCGTCTGTGCAGCTGGAAAAGCCATGCCTATGGCAGCTTGCATAGTAGCTTGTACCTGTTGTATTTGCTGTAGCTGTTGGGCCAAATTCATTACGGTTGTAGCCAGGTCTGTAGGTGGCGCTGGTAGATTTGTAGGATTTGTTTGCCCATTAACTACGGATGGTGCCGTGTTTAGATTCACCTGTGTTTTAGGGTGTATATGACTGTCTTCCCCCACAGGTGGTGGTGGTAGAATAGAGTTACGACTTTGTCTGGTCACTCTGCGTCCAGCCATTATCTGTTCTGGTAGTGGTGATGCCTGAAAATCATAGAATACGTGAGGCAATCATTATATAATTCATTCTCATATTTAAATCCACTAGTCAATGATATTTTCAAATTTTTCAGATCATTCTGTCAAAAATACTATATTTCCATCGCAGGGTCGATGGTGGGGGTCGATGGATGTCCGACCCTAGGGTATGCGACCCTGAGAATCACTGATACTTACCAAGAGCCGAGGGTTGATGGTGGGGGTCGATGGATGTCCGACCCTGGGATCGACCCCTAGTTCTCTGTCAAATCACCGAGAGGCTAGGGTCGATGAGGGGGTCGGAGGGAGGGTCGGATGTTTTGGTTGAAATCTCCGACCCTAGGACTAAAAATCAGGTTTTTAATCCCGATTATGAATCCATTTCTCATTCTTTCTCCTCCTTTCCGACTCGGCTCATTCCTCTGAGTTGCTACAGTGACAACTCCGACCCATTGGTGATTTTTTCTTCTCTTTTCGACGTCTACTCCTCTTCTACAGGTATGTTCTCTACGGTTTCATGTTTTTAGGGTGTCTTAACTAGGTTTTTGCTCGTTTATATCATTTTCTTCAAATTAAACTTTTTCCAACCATAAAAATTCGATTTTTATTGGGGGCTTTTGTTGTTGGTGACTCAATGGACGAAAGCCCTAAAAAATATTTGAGTTTCATCGGTTGGTTATCGAAAAACTTGAAATTTTCCATTTTTGCCCTACTTTGTCGAGATTTTTGAATTTCTCAAAATTTCTTCAAATTCAATCTCCTTAGATAAAATTTCCAATTGTATGAGTCTTAAAGGATCTTTATAAACTATATAAGTCCTCCTGCCCACATGTATGGTTGAGAAGTGAGGCTTTTGACCAATTTATGTCGTTATAATGTCAAAATTTTTGGGTTTTTCATCTTTACTAATCCAGTATCTGTTTTTCTTTGTTTTTGCAGATAGTATGGCTAGTATCAAAGTACCCAGGGTTCATGACCCAGTCTTCTTCCGTTCTAACGAGGCTGAGGCGCAGTATGCCCGCTACGCTCGTAAGAAGGTAAAGGGAGGTCGTCGGGTGGACTTGGCTAGCTTGGCCTTGTTTGATGTGGACAGAGCTTTTGGTGACATGGGCTGGCTTCCTGTGATCACCTACGATGCCTGTACTCGTCCAGAATTGGTGAGACAGTTTTATTGTAATCTCCAAGTGGTGGGGGATTACAATGATACTGAGAGGGATGGAGAGCTCAGGATCACTAGCTACGTTAAGGGAGTCGAGGTTTCCTTTTATTATCAACAGCTAACGGATCTCTTGGGCATTTCATACGATGGCCCCTTAGTGTATTGTGCTCCTGGAGAGCCCCAGTTCTTTTCCTTGGAGATGAGGGCTGAGATTGACCGTCAGCTCATCAGAGAGGATATCTGGGAGATGAAAGCGATCTACCTATGTCCAGAGCCTCGGGTGTACTATAAGATCATTCAGCATAACCTGATACCTCAGAGTGGGCACTACGAGAGGATTTCCCAGTTGACCCAGTTCTTGTTGTACTGTATCTGCACTAGGCAGCCTGTCTGCCTTCCTTATATTATTATGCGGACAATGATCAGTGCCACACTGCCCGGTCATGTTGGCAACCTGCCTTATGGACGCATGATCACTACACTGCTTACCCACTTGGGTGTTGACTTGGTGGATGAGAGGATTTAGGAGAAATCCTTCTCATCACCTCTGGATTGGGAGGCCATCTGTAAGATGGGCATGTGGGATGCTCAGGTCACCGATGATGAGAGGAACGCTCTGGTGCGTCCGCGTACTCGAGTGGAAATGGCTGACGCTGAGGCAGCAGTAGTAGCCGCTAGAGCAGGGGTTCATGGGGTGATGCTAGGGATGATGATCGTTTGTACATGGATGTGGATTCCATACCTCCTCGATCACCTACACATACTACGGGAGCTGGTCCTTCTTATGCAGCTGGTCCTTTACATGCAGCTGGTCCTTCACACTCACCTTTTGATGACATGTTGGGGATACTACATGAGATTAGAAAGGCTTAGCGCATGTCTGATCTGAGGGTGGGAGAGCTTCTAAATGCTCAGCGCATGTCGAATCTAAGGGTGGGAGAGGTTCTAGATGCTCAGCGCGCGACTGATCAGTGGGTGGCTGATCTCACAGCTAGTCTTCAGATGACCCAGACTCAGATAACTTGGTTAACTAGAGTCTATGCTGAGGATTATGACAGAGACCGCGAGGCACCGCCTTCCCCATCACCTCCAGCTTCCTGATGTATTTTCTTTTCATTTTTCTTTTTGTACTTCAGAGTAACTGTCTGGGTTGTGGACTGTACTCTGCTTTAGACTTGTATATATACGTTTGTTCTTTCTTCGAGTGTATATAAATTTGCTTCTCATTGAATAGATGTATTATTTTCTTTCAATTTTTGTCTCAAACAACACAGATGCTTATAGTGGTTATTATTACAACTTTTAAATTTTTGTCCTATCTTAGTTCACAAACTTTTGTGGTAGTATACTGGTTTAAAAGACAGAGCCTGAGAGCTCTGATACCAAGTTTTCACACCCCAATTCTGCACTATTAGAGATCCTGATTGAACCATTGATTTATTAGCGGTTCATCACACCTTTCTGAATAGTGCGAAATTAGGGTGTGACACGATCAGTTGACCCCATGTAAGAAGAAGTATTGATCGGAGGATTAGCAGGAGACAGAAGATTGGATCGGGTAGAAGGGTCTACTTCTATCAATGGTTTCATCTCGAGGAGACTAATGGAGGCTTTTTCTTCTGATCATCATTTAACTGCTAGGGAAGGTGTAAACTTTGCGTCTAGGGTTTCTGATTATTGTTTTGGGACTCAAGGTATGTTAGGTTAATCTATTGGTTTGAATAGGGATTATGATAACCATTGAATTTTTCAAGGGTTTCATGGTGCAACAGGGCCAGAACCATTATTGTCACACCTCAATTTCGTACTATTCAGAACGGTGTGATGACGCGCTAATAAACCAACGGTTCAATCCAGGATCTCAAATAGGTTGTGTCCATTAGCTTAAATCATACACATCCACAACCATAATCAGAATAAATACACAATAGCGGAAGTCTTAATATTAAATGAACTGAGAATCTAACTGTGATAATCATAAATAAAATATCCAATTATGTTGTATCAATCGAGACATAAATAAATAAAATATCAAATTATATTTCCTTAATAGTTCAAATAAAAATCTAATCGAAAATGCATGAGTAGCACTCGCATGAGGAGTCATGCGTCTCCACAATATATTCAGCCTCCGTTGCAGCCACGTGCCCATATGCAGAAGCATTCATATAATCTTCCACAGTGGTACCTGCATCATCAACTAAAAATATTCGAATTCGAAAAGGGTGATCAAACATCATGGCTCAATGAGCAAACAAAACAATGCAACAAACATATGCATGCATTCAATTCATATCTGTGGTCTGGTATATAAGTTTGCAATGTGCTATAGAAAGGTTCGGTGGCCGCCTTGCCTCTATACACAGGGTGTGTAAGTCCACCCAAAGGAACAAACACCATTGTCGTCACATCCACCCCACCATGGAATAGAGATTGAGCTAAAGTGCTTAGGACCGCATCGCATCACACTTCCCCTGATGCTCTATCCATACCAACACGTAAGCCCTTGTTGGAAAGGGTTTGCAAACTGGGCTCGCAACTAACCAATCCTAATGTCAAATAGTGTATCCAAGGCCTCACCCCAGCATCCCTCAATACGTGCATAGAGATAGAGCTAAAGCCCCACGACAGAGTCAGAGACTACACGGTTCGAGACCACCTCCCCGATGCCCCACGACGTAATAATTCTGCTAAGGTAATGGCGATACGACGATGTCAGTGGACAAGACTTGAGTAGAGATAGGGCTAAAGTGCTTAGGACCGCATCGCATCACACTTCCCCTGATGCCCCACTCACATCATGTACACTAACCACACATAAACATTCACATGCCTATTCCTAGCATCATCATCATCATCAGGTTGTAAATAAACTGAATTAAATATGCATGAACAGTAATAACAGAAATAGTAGGTGACATATGATATGCATATTACAATCATACAATCAGAGAATCATACATGGGATTGGACTCAATAAACGAAAACAGTTTATTATTAGCCAATTAGTTTAAGTCTTGTTCCCTCACCTTTGCTTGAGTGTAAATCCTCTTTCAAGTTTTAAGAATCGCCTTTATATCAATAGGAAAACCTAACAAGTCGATAGATTTTAATTAAAATTCATTTCGACAGTTTTAAGCTTGCTGTAAAGCTAGGGTCGCAGGATGGGTCACAGGTTGGGTCGCAGATTTCTACGACCCCATGGTATAGGGTCGATCCTAGGGTCGGTGGTCCCATCGACCCTAAGTGCGACCACAGCTTCCCTGGACTTCCCGGGAGCTAGGAGTTGATCCTGTGGTCTGGTAGGGTCGATTCCCAATCGACCCTACGTGCGACCGCACGTGGTTTGAGTTGACCTTTTCATTCTACAGTCTATTCTTTCATGTTTGGGTCCTTTGGCTTACTTCCACAGTTCATTCTATGCTTGTTCTACGGCTTAAAACTTCAGGTTACTTCCTTACTTTGTCTACCATGATTCCCTCCATGGATTCCATTGAGATCTTCCCATAGATGGATGATTTGGGTTTCTCCTAGATCATACCCTCTTCATGAACTATTCTAAGGTCTTAAACAATTCATGGAAAACATATCCATACCTGAAGTTTGCTGAGATTCAGAGGTTTCTCTGAATTTCTTCCCTTTAGTCTTCTTCTCCAATTCTCCTTCTCTTCTCCTTCTCTTCTCTTTCTCTCACTTTCAATTAGGGTTTCAAAAAGAGTGAAAGAGGCTAAGGGACATCCTATTTATAGAGAAAAACCTTCCAAAATAAGTCCCATTGAGATTAGGAAAGAATCCCCTTGAATTTAGAAAAGTTTCCTATTTACGGTTTCTAACGGTGATCCTAGGGTCGATGCTAGGGTCGCAGATCCCGTCGACCCTAGGGTTTCAATTGTCCGACCCTAGGACTAACTCTTGCAGTCCCATTTCCATGCTGGTTCTGGTAACGACTGTAATAGTCCTGCAGGTCTTTGTCGTTCAGTCTTTACTCTCTGACAATTTAGGCATTGAGACACGAACTTAGCTACATTTGCTTTCATTCCTCTCTATCAATATAATTTTTTTAAATCATGATACATTTTTGTACTTCTAGGATGTATCAAATAGACGGTGGTATGGGCTTCCTTCATTAGTCGGTGTCTAATGTCCAAACTTTTTGTTTCAGGTACACCTATTCTTCCTTTGTACTTCAGTACCTTTTCATCGTCCAAGGTGAACTTAGGGATAGTCCTACCTTTTTTAATGTCCTCTTGTACCATTCTTAGATAAAGGTCTGATTTAATAGCTATTTTCACTTCATCAATTATATCAGGTACAATCTTCAATGTGGCAAACATATTTGAAAACCGATGAATAAATCCTTGGTTGGTGGATTCACCCGACGCATCTATCACGAACTGCTCATTATCGATATTAAACTCTTTTCCGGTAGTACACATTGCGGCAGTTGTATTAACCTCTCCTTGAGATTTCATCATTGCTTTCCTACTCAGCGCATCAGCTACCACATTAGCTTTCCCTAGATGATACTGGATATCACAATCATAGTCTTTCAACAGTTCCAGCCATCTTCTCTGTCTCATATTCAACTCCTTCTGATTAAAGAGATAGTAAGACTCTTATGATCTGATTTAATCTGAAATTTCTCTCCGTACAAGTAATGTCTCCATATCTTGACAGCATGTACTACTGCCGTTAATTCCAAGTCATGAGTGGGATAGTTCTTCTCATGTGTCTTCAGTTGTCTTAAGGCATATGCAATTACTTGTTCTCCTTGCATAAGTACACATCCTAAACCCAATCCTGATGCATCAGTGTACAAAATAAATGGCTGTCCTAGTATAGGAATAGTCAAGACTGGAGCAGATATCAATCTAGCCTTCAACGTTTGGAAATTCTTCTTACATTTATCAGTCCAAACAAACTTTTGGCCCTTCTTAGTCAAACTGGTGAGAGATATGGCAATTCAGGAATAGTCTTCCACGAATCATTGATAATACCCAGCTAGACCTAGAAAACTTCTAATTTCTACAACGCTCTTTGGTGCTTCCCACTTCACAATGACTTCAATCTTGCTAGGATCCACTTTAATTCCTTCAGCGGATACAACATGGCCTAGGAAAACGACTTCAGTTAGCCAAAACTCACACTTTGTAAATTTGGCGTAAAGCTTCTCTTTCCATAATCGCTGCAAAGTGGCTCTTAGATTCATAATATGATTTTTCTTGTCGTTGGAGTAGACCAATATATCATCAATGAATACAATGACCGACGTATCCAACATATCATGGAATACCCGATTCATAAGTTCCATAAAAATTGCTGGTGCGTTAGTCAATCCAAAAGACATGACCAAAAATTCATAATGTCCATATCTCGTCCTGAATGCTGTCTTGGGAATATCTCCGTCCTTAATCTTCAACTGATGGAATCCTGAGCGAAGATCGATCTTGGAGAACACCTTGGCACCTTGCAACTGATCGAATAAGTCATCGATCCGAGGAAATGGGTATCGATTCTTAATTGTCAGCTTATTCAATTCTTGGTAATCTATACACAGTCGAACACTACCGTCCTTCTTCTTTACGAATAATACTGGCGCTCCCCATGGTGATATGCTAGGTCGGATGTAACCCTTGTCCAGTAGTTCTTGTAACTGTACCTTTAATTCCTTTAGTTCAGTAGGAGCCATTCGATAAGGTGCTTTAGATACTGGTGCGGCTCTGGGTATAGGATCTATAATGAACTCTGTCGCTCGGTCAGGTAGTAGTCCTGGTAACTCTTCAGAAAATACATCTGGGAAGTCACGCACAACATCAATATCCTCTATTCGTGGTGCTTCCTTGGTAAGATCGACCACAGATACTATACCCAACTGCTCCTTTCTCAAGGCACTTCCTAGCCTTTAATGCAGAGAGTATGAGCATTCATTTACGGGAAAGTTTGGTTCCCGCAAAACTGAACTCTGCTCCTTCCTTGTCTTTAAATATCAGCTTCTTTTCGGCACATAATAGGTTTACAGAATGCCGAGCTAACCAATCCATTCCCAAGATGACGTCAAAGTCTACCATCTCAAGTTGAATCAGGGTTGCATCTAGAGTTTTCTTGTCAATAAGGACTGGACATGGTCCATAACTTGTTTCTAATTCCACATCTAACCCCATCGGTGACTGTACAAGCTGTTTATAGTCTAGATATTTGAGTGGTAGGTTCAGCTTCTTTCCAAATGACACAAATATGAAAGAATGAGTAGCTCCTGAATCGAAGAGTACTCTGGCGGGAATGTCGGGAATGTCATTAATAGGTGCGATACCTGTGATTTGTTTTTATTTAGTCTACATGCGCACATAATGTAATACAAAATGAAAAGGTTCAGGTCATACCTATGACCACATCAGGCGATGCGGCAGCATCCTCAGATGTAATGGCATAAACCTTTCCTTGCTGTAGCTGCTTCCTGGGTTTAGGACACTCCCTTGAATAATGTCCTATTTGATTGCAGTTATAGCATTTTACTCCTTCGTTATTTTTCTTTTGTTGCGGTTGAGCTGCTGGAGTAGTCTTGGCTGCAACGTTAAAACCTTGAGTACAGAAGGGTTTGAATGTCCTTGTATTCCCTCCGTTATATGAATTTCCAGTTGGCCTCTTAATGCCCCTGTTTTGAGCAAAATAGCTCTCTTTCTGGCTCGACTCTATCACTCGAGCAATTTGTACCGCTTCATTGTAGACTTTCTTCTCAAGTCCTAGTACATGTTCACGAATACTTCCCCTAAGTCCCATGACGAACCCTCGGGTTTTTGTATCTTCCGCTTGCATACTGACTGGTGCAAAGAAGAACTGCTCCTCATAAGATTGTTGGTATGCATCGACAGTCATCTGTCCCTGATACAAACTCAGGAACTCTTTTACCATAGAATCTCTGAAACTTCTAGGAAAGTACTTTTCAAAGAATGTCTCCTTATATATATCCCAGGTCAATTGGGCGTGCTTTGTCAACAGATACATCCGTGTGGACTTCCACCAATGGTGTGCATCACCCTTTAGCATAAATGTGGTGCACAACACTTTCTCCTCCTCATTCACTGTCATCATCATAAAATTTCTTTCCATTTCATCAACCCAGTGTGTTGACCACATCTGCTGGCTTGCCATTAAATTCTTTGGGCTTCATCTTCAGGAAATGCTCGACCAGTCTGGAGTGGTCCAGCTGATGAGGAACATAGGCCCCATACATAGGTGGTTGGTATTGATATCCACCTTGAGTTACATCAGGGTTTTGTACTTGAGCCTGCATGACTGGTGTTTTAGGTGCATGGGGTACCGTGTTACTTCCCCCTGGTACTGTGCTTGCCTATCCTGCTGGCATCGGTGTCGTCTGTGCAGCTGGAAAAGCCATACCTATGGTAGCTTGCATAATAGCTTGTACCTGTTGTATTTGTTGCAGTTGTTGTGCCAGATTCAATACGGTTGTAGCTAGGTTTGTAGGTAGAGCTGACAAATCTGTAGGATTTTCCTGGTCGTGAGTTACTGGCTGTGCCACATTCAGATTACCCTGTACTTCTGGGTTTTCATGGCCGCCTTCCTCCACAGGTGGTGGTGGTGGAATAGAGTTACGGCTTTGTCCGGTCACTCTGCGTTCAGCCATTATCTGCTCTAGTAGTGGTAATGCTTGAAAATCATAGAATATGTGAGGCAATCATCATATACTTCATTCTCATATTTAAATCCACTAGTCAATGATATTTTCAAAATTTTCAGATCTTTCTGTCAAAAATACTGTATTTTCCATCGTAGGGTCGATGGTAGGGTCGATGGGTGTCCGACCCTAGGATCGACCCCTAGTTCTCTGTCAGATCAGCAAGAGGCTAGGGTCGATGAGGGGGTTGGAGGTAGGGTCGCATGTCTGGGTCGAATTATGCGACCCTAGGACTGAAAATCAGGTTTTTAATCCCGGTTTTTGGATCCATTTCTCATTCTTTCTCCTCCTTTCCGACTCGGCTCATTCCTCTGAGTTGCTACAGTGACAACTCTGACCCGTTGGTGATTTTTGCTTCTCTTTTCGACTTCTACTCCTTCTCTACAGGTATGTTCTCTACTGTTTCATGTTTTTAGGGTTTCTTAACTAGGTTTTTGCTCGTTTATATCATTTTCTTCAAATTAAAATTTTTTCAACTGTAAAAATTCGATTTTTAGTGGGGGCTTTTGTTATTGGCTACCCGACGAACGAAAGCCCTCAAAAATATTTGAGTTTCATTGGTTGGTTATCAAGAAACTTGAAATTTCCCATTTTTGCCCTAATTTGTCGAGATCTTTGGATTTCTTTAAAATTTCTTGAAATTCAATCTTCTTAGATAAAATTTCCAACTGTATGAGTCTTGTAGGATAGTTTAGAATCTATATAAGTCATCCTACCCATGTGTATGGGTGAAAAGTGAGGCTTTTGCCCAATTTATGCTCGTTATAATGCCAAAATTTTTGGATTTTTTCATCTTTACTAAGCTATTATTTGTTTTTCTTTGTTTTTGCAGATAATATGGCTCGTACCAAAGTACCTAGGGTTCACGACCCAGTTCGTTTCCATTCTAACGAGGCCAAGGCGCAGTATGCCCGCTACGCTCGTAAGAAGGTAGAGGGAGGTCGCCGTGTGGACTTGGCTAGCCTAGCCTTGTTCGATGTAGAGAGAGCTTTTGGTGACATGGGCTGGCATCCCGTGATCACCTACGACGCCTGTACCCGTCTAGATTTGGTGAGACAGTTTTATTGTAATCTCCAAGTGGTGGGAGATCACAATGACACTGAGAGGGGTAGGGAGCTCAGGATCACGAGCTACGTGAAGGGAGTAGAGGTTTCCTTTGACTATCAGTAGTTAGTGGACCTCTTGGGCATTTCATACGATGGCCCCTTGGTATACTGTACCCCCAGAGAGCCCCAGTTCTTTTCCTTGGAGATAAGGGCTGAGATAGACCGTCAGCTTATCAGAGAGGATCGCTGGGAGATGAAAGCGATCTACCTACGTCCAGAGCCTCGGGTGTACTGTAAGATCATCCAATACAACCTGATACCCCAGAGTGGACACTACGAGAGGATCTTCCAGTTGATCCAGTATTTACTCTACTGTATCTTCACTAGGCAGCCTGTTTGCCTCCCTTATATTATTATGCGAACGATGATTAGTGCCACACTGCTTGGTCAAGTAGGCAACCTACTTTACGGACGCCTGATCACTACACTACTTACCCGCCTGGGTGTTGATTTGGTGGATGAGAGGATTCAGGAGAAATCCTTCTCATCACCTCTGGATTGGGAGGCCATCTGTAAGATGGGCATGCGGGATGCTCAGGTCAGCGATGATGAGAGGAACGCTCTGGTGCGTCCTTATACTCGGGTGGAGATGGCAAACGTTGAGGCAGTAGCAGCAGCCGCTGGAGCAGGGGTTCATGGGGGTGATGCTGGGGATGAGGATCGTTTGTACATGGATGTGGACTCCATACCTCCTCTATTACCTACACATACTATGGGAGCTGGTCCTTCACACCCACCTTTTGATGACATGATGGGGCTACTGCGTGAGATTAGAGAGGCTCAGCGCATGTCTGATCTGAGGATGGGAGAGCTTCTAGATGCTCAACGTGTGACTGATCTGAGAGTGGGAGAGCTTCTAGATGCTCAGCGCGTGACTGATCGACGGATTGCTAATCTCACAGCTAGTCTTCAGACGACCCAGACTCAGGTAGCTTGGTTAACTAGAGTCTATGCTGAGGATTATGACAGAGACCGCGAGGCACCGCCTCCCCCATCACCTCCAGCTTCATGATGTATTTTTCTTTTATTTTTCTTTTGTACTACAGAGTGACTGTCCGGATTGTGGACTGTACTCCATTTTATTTATGTGTATATACGTTTGTTTTTCACTCGAGTGTATATGAATTTGTTTCCCATTTAATAGATGCATTATTCTCTTTCAAATTTTGTCTCAAACAACACAGGCGCTTATAGTGTGTTATTATTATAGCTTTTAAATTTTATCCTATCTCAGTTCAAAACTTTTGTGATAGTATACTGGTTTAAAAGACAAGGCCTCAGAGCTCTGATACCAAGTTGTCACACCCCAATTCTGCACTATTCAGAATGGTGTGATGAACCGCTAATAAACCAACGGTTCAATCTATGATCTCAATTAGGCAGTGTCCATTAGCTTAAACCTTACACATCCACAACCATAATCATAATAAATACACAATAGTGGAAGTCTTAATATTAAATGAACAAAGAATCTAACTGTGATAATCATAAATAAAATATCCAATTATGTTGTGTCAATCGAGACATAAATAAATAAAATATCAAATTACATTTCTTTAATAGTTCAAATAAAAATCTAATTGAAAACGCATGAGTAGCACTCGCATGAGGAGTCATGCGTCTCCACTATATCTTCAGCCTCCATTGCAGCCAGGTGCCCATACACAGAAGCATTCATATAATCTTTCACAGTGGTACCTACATCATCAATTAAAATATTCGAATTCAAAAAGGGTGAGCACACATCACGGCTCAGTGAGCAAACAAAATAATGCAACAAACATATGCATGCATTCAATTCATGTCTGTGGTCTGGTATATAAGTTTGCAAAGTGCTATAGAAAGGTTCAGTGGTTATCTTGCCTCTATACACAGGGTGTGTAAGCCCACCCAACATATCAAACATCGTTGTCGTCCACATCCACCCCACCATGGAATAGAGATAGAGCTAAAGTGCTTAGGACCACATCGCATCACACTTCCCCTGATGCTCTACCCATACCAACATGTAAGCCCCTGTTGGCGAGGGCTTGAAAATTGGGCTCGCAACTAACCAATCCTAATGTCAAATAGTGTATCCAAGGTCTCACCCCAGCATCCCTTAATACGTCCATAGAGATAGAGCTAAGGCCCCCCGGTATAGTCAGAGACTACACGGTCTGAGACCACCTCCCCTGATGTCCTACGACGTAATAGTTCTGCTAAGGTAATGGCGATACGACGATGTCAGTGGACACGACTTGAGTAGAGATAGGGCTAAAGTGCTTAGGACCGCACCGCATCACACTTTTCCTGATGCCCCACTCGCATCAAGTACACTAACCATACACAAACATTCACATGCCTATTCCTAGCATCATCATCATCATCATGTTGTAAATAAACTGAATTAAATATGCATGAACAGTAATAATAGAAATAGTAGGTGACATGTGATATGCACATTACAATCATACAACCAGAGAATCATACATGGGATTGGACTCAATAAACGAAAATAGTTTATTATTAACCAATTAGTTTAGGTCTTGTGCCCTCACCTTTGCTTGAGTGTAAATCCTCTTTCAAGCTTTAAGAATCACCTTTATATCAATAGAAAAACCTAACAAGTCGATAGATTTTAATTAGAATTCATTCCGATAGTTTTAAGCTTGCTGTAAAGCTAGGGTCATAGGATGGGTCGCAGGTTTCTGTGACCCTAGGGTATAGGGTCGATCCTAGGGTCGGTTGTCCCATCGACCCTAGGTGCGACCACAGCTTCCCTGGACTTCCCAGGAGCTAGGGATCGATCCTGTGGTCTGGTAGGGTCGATTCCCAATCAACCCTACAGCGACCGCACGTGGTTTAAGTCGACCTTTTCATTCTACAGTCTATTCTTTCATGTTTGGGTCCTTTTGGCATACTTCCACAGTCCATTCTATGCTTGTTCTATGGCTTAAAACTCCAGGTTACTTCCTTACTTTGTCTACCATGATTCTCTCCATGGATTCCATTGAAATCTTCCCATGGATGGATGATTTGGGTTTCTCCTAGATCATACCCTCTTCATGAACTATTCTAAGGTCTTAAACAATTATGGAAAGCATATCCATACCTGAGGTTTGTTGAGGTTCAGAGGTTTCTCTGAATTTCTTCCCTTTAGTCTTCTTCTCCAATTCTCCTTCTCTTCTCCTTCTCTTCTCTTTCTCTCACTTTCAATTAGGGTTTCAAAATGAGTGAAAGAGGCTAAGGGACATCCTATTTATAGAGGAAAACCTCCCAAAATAAGTCTCATTGAGATTAGGAAAGAATCTCCTTGAATTTAGGAAAGTTTCATATTTACGGTTTCTATTGGTGATCCTAGGGTCGATGCTAGGGTCGCAGATCCCGTCGACCCTAGGGTTTCAGTTGTCCAACCCTAGGACTAAAAGTCATGGGTCTGACTTCCTGATGAGGTGGGGTCGACCCTACCCATTTAGGTAAGGTATGCGACCCTACCCTCTTTTTTACTATTTTTGGGTCAATTTGATACCTGGTCTTGCGATTTCCTTCATGCACTTGATCCGTGTGGCTCGACCATGATAGGTAGACCTGGTACAAGGTGGTAAGACCGGTTAGTTCAATACGGGTCTTACAATTATCAATTGCTACTGGGGTTCTGGTAGAGGGAGTGGCGTTCTAGTTTAGAGAGGGGAATAGAAACCATCTGCAGGGGAGGGTTTCTGATTCTCGACGAGTCCATTTTTCTATGGATGATGTAGTGGGAGCTCGGGATATAGCACATGTGAGCAGAGATGGTGAAACCGATAGTAATAGGGATCTATTTGATGAGGGGAATCAAAGTGCACATCGACATGGTGAAGGTCTTATGAGAAGAAGGAAGCGGGGGCGATGGTTGGCTGCAGAGAAGGAACAGCATGCGGGATTTGTATCTGGTGGGGGGAAATGTGCAATTAAGTGGCCAGATGAGGAGAGAAGTCTAGGTCAAGTTTCAGAATCCTGTGGGTACAGAGGTATGGAGTAGATCGTTTGCCTCAATTGTACAAGGTTTGGTAAGCCTTAATGTATCCACGTTGCCAAAACCTGTTACTGTTGCATGTGTAACCAAAGTGGTTTTTCCCCAGGCTGCATATGAAAGACAGTTGGCAAAATTCAAGTATGCTTTGATCGGTAGAATGGTGACGAGGGGCTTATTATTTTCTAAGATTAAAGATGTTGTTCCATATGGTATCTTTGGGTGGGGGTTCTTATTGTTTAGGTATTATTCGGAGGCTGATAAGATGTTTGTGTGGAAGCGTTGCGTGACATGAGTTAATGGACAAGCTATTCGGTTCCAAGAATGGGAGCCCGATTTTGATGTAACAAAGCAGCACGTATGGAAAAAACTTCAATGGATCCGTTTGCCTAATTTACCTTTCGAATACTGGGATGAAGAGATTATTTTTTCTATGGTTATGGCTATTGGGAGACCAGTATCAATGGATAAAAGATTCAATAATGCAGTGCATGGGAAGTTTGCATGAGTTCAGGTAGAAGTAGAGGAAGGGGTGCCTAGGAAGTATGAAATAATAGTAGAAAGAAGGAATGGAGGAATGGCTGCACAATATTTATTTAATCAAAAAGTTGTCTACGAAGACCCTGTGGCTAGATGTAGTGGGTGTTAGCAATATGGGCATTTGGTGAAAGATTGTCTCATTCAAGATGAATCAATTGTAGTAGAAGACAATAATAATCAGCATACAAGAAGTAATAATGTATCGAATAATACTGAGGGGGTCAATACCTCAATGATGAGACCCAATGT
This sequence comes from Protea cynaroides, assembly GCA_028583415.1. Classification (NCBI taxonomy): domain Eukaryota; kingdom Viridiplantae; phylum Streptophyta; class Magnoliopsida; order Proteales; family Proteaceae; genus Protea; species Protea cynaroides. The sequence goes on along the minus strand of CM053272.1, from coordinate 13,645,255 downwards.
ACAGAGATAGGCGGATACTGGTGAAGAGACCAATGAGCCTTCAAAGGAAGAAGAAGGGGAAGTATTTCTTGATTTAAATGCTCCAATTAATGATCAAATACATTCGGTGGGCGATGGTGTGGGGACGAGTGTTTCTAGTTTGGGTAGGGCTCAAAATGTGGTGGATGATGGTAATCAACGAGAAATTTCTTTGGGGAATAAAGATAAAAATATTGAATCTCCGAGGGCTAGAGCTGAATTGGAAGGGGATGTGATTCGTTCTCCCTTGGGTGGTTTGACAAATGCATCTGGAGGTAGGATTGAAGTTACTTACCCAGATGTTCGTGCCGTAGATGAGGCATTGTTGGGGTTGGGTGGTGCTTTTATGGAGGTGGGAAAGCGAACTCCGAATAAGACAACAGGAAGAGGGAAAAAACATGGGGACTTTCTGAGTGCTGTTGAAACCGGTTGGCTAGGATGGAGACCTTACGAAAATAAGGTAAAAAATGATTGTGATGTTTTGGAATATAAGGGCTGTCTCGAACCCCCAGTCAAGACGACTGGTTAGAAGATTGCTTTCTGAAAATAGACCTGATGTGATGGGCTTGGCTGAATCAATGGTAAGTCTGTTGAAAGTTCCTAAAATTTTATTGGATAGATAGGGATATGTGTCTGATATTATTCATAATGAGAGGAATGGGAAGGTACCGAATATTTTAATTTTTTGGAAAAAAAAAGTTTTCCAAAGCCGAATATTCTTCTTTGTTTGGATCAGCAGGTGACTGTAGAGATTTAGCTGGATGGTTCGAAGCATGTAGTGTCTTTTGTTTATGCAAACAATAGAAAAGTGTTGAGAACGTAGTTATGGACTGATTTTTTATCGGTGGGGATGCATTTGATGCCATGGCTTCTAATTGGGGACTTCAATTGTTGTCGCTTTGTAAATGAGAAGTCTGGACCGGGTCGCTTCTGCCGAATTTTGGGGCTTTTTTGGATGCTGGTTTTATGGTGGATATTTCTAGTACTGGATTAAAGTACACTTGGACAAATAATAGAGTGGTGGGACATGTTAAGGTTGTGTTGGATAGGAGTTTTGGAAATGCAGCTTGGTGGGAATGCCATGAACAATCTTACCAAAGAGTTCTTACTCGTGTTGGGTCTGATTATGCTCCCATTCTGGTAGGGTGTACTTCTGTTCCTAGGCCTTCTAACGTTCCTTTCAGGGTGTAGCAATTCTGGATGAATCATGATTCCTCTAATGATCTGGTTTCTTTTGTGTGGTTGGAGGCAATTAGGGGGACGCCCTTTTATGTTCTGGTAACCGAACTCAAAAAACTCAAACAAAGATTACAGGGTTGGTCAAGGGAAGTGTTTCCTCATATAGACAAACAAGTGTTGAGTTGCAAATTTGAGCTTGAGGATTATCGGGAGACTATTCAGGTAGTGGGATGCAATTCAGAATTGAAAAAACATGAAGAGATAGCTGAAAGGAGACATGATGAGGCAGTGGCATTGCAGGAGGCTCTTTGGTTGGAAAAAGGGAGACTTAAATGGATCAAGGGTGGTGATCAGAATTCAAAATTTTCCATGACTTTGCTAAAGGACAAAGAAATAAAAATAAAATTCGTTTTCTACAGAAGGAGGATGGTCATGTAATGGAAAATGAGGACGTCATCAAGTAATTATGAGGTATTTAGCCAAAGTGCAGGGTCTGTTCATCATTCCCAATATCTTGAGGTAATTCCATCTCTATCCTCAGTAGAGGATAATGTAGCTTTGGATTGTGTTCCTAATGATAAGGAGATTAGATTGGCTATATCTTTTATGAATCAAGATAGTTCTCTTGGTCCAGATGGTTTTTCAAGAAATTTTTTTTGTAGGTATTAGGATGTTGTAGGAAGGGATGTACTTCTGCAATACGCTCCTTCTTTTTTACAAATAAAATGTGAAAGGGAGTGAATTGTAATTATATTACTCTCATCCCTAAAAGTGATGGTGTTGAGAAACTATCAGAGTTCAGATCTATTTGTGTGGAAAATTTTATTTAAAAAATTGTCCCTAAAATTCTTGCAAGTAAGTTGGGATTAATTGTATCGGAGATTATATCGGAGGAACAAGGTGCCTTTGTGAAAGGTAGAGTTATTCATGATAATATTGGTATGGCATCCAAACTGACGACATTGATGCATAGGAAAACAAAAAAAGGTTGTATGGCTTTGAAATTGGATATCCATAAGGTGTATGATACACTGGAATGGGAGTATTTGTTTAATGTGCTGAAATGGTTTGGATTTTCAGATGTGTTTGAGGATAGAGTTGAATCTCTATTGAAGTCTGCTAAACTATCAGTTATGGTTAATGTGGGTGTTGTAGGTTTCTTTGGCCCGAAGCGGGGATTACGTCAAGGTGATCCTTTATCTCCTTTACTATTTTTGCTAGCAGAGGAGGTGCTATGTCGAGGAATAAAGGAGTTGTCTGCAAAGGGCTTTATGGAGCTAGTTTTAAAAGGGAGAAGTATGTCTGCCCCTACTTATTTAATGTTTGCTGATGATATTTTTATATTTGCAAAGGCCAGTGTGAGAGCATGTAGGAATCAAGATCATTTGCTAAATCTATATAATGAATTTGGAAGACAAAAAATCAGCTCAGCAAATAGTAAAATGTTTTTTTCACAGGATGTTAAGCATGGGAAACAAAGGAAGCTATTATCATGTTTGAAATTTATAGTGGGGTTCTTTCCAACAAACTATTTGGCAGTGACATTGTTTAATGGAAGGATTCGAAGGGATTATTTTAGTCCTTTATTGGATCGGTTCAAGAAGAAATTTGCTACATGGAAGGGAAGAATTTTATCCTACGCTGGTAGGGTGGAGTTGGTCAGGTAGTGCTTGGTAGTGCAAATATTCATTCGTTTAGTGTGTAAAATGGTCTATGTCACTAGTGAAATTTGTGGAAGGGTGGAATCGAAATTTTATATGGACTGGTGATCCTTCTAAATGGAAGGAAGTTGTCATCAAATGGGATACTATGTGTCTTCCTAGGAAAGAAGGAGGCTTGGGTATAAGGAGGTTGAATCATATTAATGAGGCATTACTTAGTCAGTTGTCTTGGAAAATAAAAACTAAAGATACAGTGTATGCAAAGTTTATGCGAGGACACTATTTTCTCAAATATGGTTCTGTTCATGTCCCACAATGCACGTCTCCAACGTGGATGAGTGTTAAAAAAATGTGGGATTGGACATCTAAGCATACGAGGTGGTTTCTTGGTGATGTGACGTAAATTAATTTTTGGTCGGATAAATGGTTGGGGGATTTTTCATTGAAAGATCAGCTTGGAATAAATATGTCTGATTTTGAAAAATTAGACTGCTCTATTTCTCGTTTTATTCAGAACAGAAGGTGGTTATGGCCAACTGTTAATTCTGAGGAATTAAGATACTGGTTTGCAATGGCAAACAATATCCTTTTGATCCCAGAGAGTAGTGATATGTTGTTATGGACAGGGAATAGTCAGGAAAGTTCTCTTTGAAGTCGGCTTGGGAGCTGATACGACAACACAATCCCAAACCGGGATGGACAAATGTTGTATGGAATAACTCAATGCATCCGAGAGTCTCGTTCTTTGCTTGGAGATGGTGTATTTAGAGATTGCCAATTGATGATAGTGTACAGTGAAAGAGAATTGTTCTTGCATTATGTTGTCAATTATGTATGCCGGAGGCAAAATCTTTCAACCACTTATTTTGCAGCTGTAAGGTGGCAAAGCAATTTTGGACAGAAGTAGGGAGATTGTTTGGGATAAGTATGTGGGCATTTGATACATGTTCTATGCTAATAAATTGGTGGAAAAGGAAGGAAGCAATTGTTCATATTCCATCCATATGGTGGGGTGCTTTGTTATCGTCCTTTCAAGTATATGGAAATAAGAAATCAAAAAATATATGAAAATGTGATTCCTTCTCTATTGAATGCATGGTCGATGGTTAAGAAGGTTTGTAAGGACAGGTCTATTAAATCACCATGTGTGGTGAAGTCCGCCGCTGATCTAAAAGTGGTAAGACTATTAGATCTCTCTTGTACAACAAGAAAACAAGCAAGGATGAGGGAATTATTCTAGGTTCCTCCATTGATAGGTTGGTGCAAGATAAATTCTGACAGGTGCAGTTTGGACAACCCAGGGGAGTCAGGAGCGGGGGGTGTGATCAGAATGCATAATGGTAGGGAAGCTATGGATTTGTTGAGGCTATTGGAGTTAAAACTTGAGGATTGCAATTCGAGGATTCGTGGAAGCTATTAGACTTGGGTTTTCTCGTATCTGGCTGGAATCAAATTCTAGTGCAGTGGTCCATGAGTTGCGGACTAAGGAGTTACCATGGTATCTAATACAGGAATGGAGGGAGTTATCAATGAGATTAGTGGGCTGTTCTGTAAGGTATACACATTGTTGTCGAGAAGTAAATTCAGTGGCCGACAGAATAGCAAGGAAAGCAGTGCATGAGAGGAGATCTTTTGTCTGGGAAGTGTGTCCAAAATTTGTTAATAGAGAGGTGGTGTGAGATGCATCTCATTTACCATGGTATAGGTTTGAGTAGTATCATGGGCACCCTAAGTGGACCCTGCTGATGGCAATGCCGAAGGTGGGGGTTTCACACTCAATATAGGGTGGTTTGTATTTCTTTTTTACTTTTATTTCAATTAAGAAAATTTTTTTATCTTTAGTTTAAAAAAAAAAAAAAGAAAGTAAAATTAGTCTCAATCCATAAATGCTGTCCTACACACTCGGTTTCTCCCGGAACCAAATCCTCTCCTGCGACAGGAGGGTCCTGCAACTGATCAAAGGGCTGGATTTTAGCTGACCCGCATACCAATACATGGGTATGTGGGCCGACTGAAATCCTGCCCTTGGCAGACCTCATGTGCGCAGGAGAGGATTTCTATCTGTCTCACCCCCCCCCCCCCAGAAGGGGAATGGAACTGGATTATGTCAGCATCAAAAGGTAAATTGGTGTGTAATTATGCCATCAAAATAGCTTTCTGCGCTTCAATCGATCATGTTTGGTGGGAAAAGAACAATCGCAGATGGCCTACTTCTTCACTCTCTTTAAATCAGATCCAGGGGTGCATTGCCTTAAAGATTAAAACAAAGATCAAACCATCTTCATGCCTCAAACACAGACTCAATTCTGAACCACTCCATTGTCTCCTCTTGGGGTTTGGATATTTAGATTCGCTAATTTTACTTGGACTCCTATGCCCCTCTTTGCTCCCTTTGGGGGTTTGTTATATAATAGTTATTTTCGTTGTTTAATAAAATTCTTATTTATAGAGAAAGAAAAAAGAAAAAAAAAGGAAACTATATAGAAAATTATAAAAATTAAGTTTCTTAATTTCTTTTTAAGAATTAAAGAGAGATCTAGAGAGGGGGGGGGGAGTTGTTTTATATTTATGTGCTAGGGTTTCAACCAAATCCATTTCGATCCCACACAGTTGCCTTAGAACACAATAGAGAAGCCATTAACTATATGAATCATAAAGACATACCTGTTTGAAGAGATCAATTCCCATACGCTCAAAGCTTTGATCGAAATCCTTCGGCTATAGTCTTCCATAGCCTTCAGAGAATATCCTGATGTCTTTTGCTAATGGGTGCAGAGAGAACTGATTAATTATGGATGTGGGGACTCTAACCCAGTATTTAGAGAATACTACTGTAACCCTAAAACCCTTTCCACGATAGAATTAGGGTTACTAAACCTATCTCATACCTTGTAACGAACCAAACCAAACCGGTTCCACCGTGTTAATTATACTCCCACTGAATAACTAGTTTAGATAATTAATTAAGCCCACATATAAAATTAACAATCTCCCACTTGGGCTATAATAATTACAAAACTATCGTCAACCAATGTGGCCATGAAATCCAACACACTAAATCTTCACTAACTTTGAAACAACCATCAAGCTTCCCAATGCGAGCAATAGTGAATAATACACCTCAATATATGATGTATGACCTTCTGTCAGCCACAACAGAGGTCTACTCAATACATGAATCGCCTGAGATAATACATGAAAGTAAACTCTCATACGAGTCCATAATTTGATTAAAAAACCTTAATCAAAATACCCTAAAACCTTTATGGGCAACTAAACCATGGTATTAATTAAATAAAATAGAAATATAATACCATACTTTGGCTAGACATCACCTTTATCTTTTGATATTATCCTCTCATGGCAAACCGCCTCTAGCTTGAATTAATATCGTACTTTGACTTACCGTCATTGTTTGTATAGCTGAATACCACCCTTTTTCCTCTAGCTGAATATCGCATCTTATTTTGGTCAAATACTGCCTTATATATCTGACTAAATACTGCCTTGTTCATCCTTTTGCTAAATATTACCTGGTGTCTGGTTAAATACTGCCTGATTTATCTTTGACTAAATAGAGCCTGGTTTATCATTGATATGTCAAACACAGAACTATATATGCAAAATAGTAATAATACAAATGCTAATATAAACAAAACCATAGTTACAAAAACTGTGCTCATCAAACCATGAGTAATACAATCAAATACAGTTTGCAATATAAAAACACAAGTATAAACATAAAGAGTTTCCCACTGATTGAGCATATCTAGAGACTCCCAATGATTTCCAAATCTTTGGCCACTCAAGCCTCTGATAAAATTAATTATTTTTAATCATTCTTATATTGGACATACCATCCCTTGAAGACTCCCACTTTCAAAACCTTTGGCAGAGAATCTACAATGATATAAATTCTTTTGACCTTTTCTTTATCTGAATAGATTTGATCTCTATTATGCTGTAAAATACTAGATTTTTTATTGTTCTTTGAGAAGAACACAGCTAAACCACTATCCCAACATATCTTAATAGGTCTAGAAGTAGAGTCTACAATCCCCAAATCAGAAAAGAAATTCTTACCCGAGATACCTAATATGTTATCTTTACATAGAGTTATAAAACCCTACCACCATGACAATGAACCTTGATGTTGGTTTTCTGTCATTAATGCAAAAATTTAAAATTACATCAAAATAGCCTAGAGTGTCACTACTTTCATAAATGAAGATGCAATCCTTGGTCCTCTGCATATACCACATGATCATCCTTTTTTCTGTTGTCCAGTAAGCTACACCAGCATCCAACTGAAAAAGTCTCATAACACTCAATACAAAGGCTATATAAAATGATTACAACTATGAGCTTATATCAAGCTCCCTACTAAAGTATAGATGCTCACACTCAATATCATTCCTTGTATACAATTTTATCAATTTGTCTCCTTTACTGATTTAGGCATCCGTAACTTAATGGTTATACATATATACTAAATAGTTTCAAAACAAGTATAATATTTACACTTTGAGATAAATTCAGAATTTTATTTTTCTTGTCATGAAAAAACTCAATGTCAAATACAAGGGTGCTTATCATACAAACTTCATTTTGAAATTATCAGACATTGAAACATTGGTTTCAACTAGTAAACCATGTCACTACAAGCCAATGATTAACCATCAACACACACGACTATGAAGTGAATTTGCTCTCACTGACCTATAGATATATACAATGGTCAAAGACAATCTCAACAAAGTTAAAAGAAGATACAACCCTATCAAACTTCAGATACCGTTACCTGGATATCTGTTTAATCTACAGGTTGAATTTATAAATCTTCAAAACATATCTTTTTTACCCTTAGCATAAAACTTTGTGATTAAAGTATATAAATATATTCTTCCAGATTTTCTTTGATCAAAATAATTTTTACATCTATCTGATGCAATTACAAAACAAATGCTCAACTAAGACCTCAAAGATTTAAAGTCAATACTTTTTCTTTTCTTTGTGTGATTCCACTTTTCTTCAAGTCTTACTTTGTAGTAATCAATTTTTCCACTGAAATTACAAATATCCTTGTATACCTATTTTAAACCTATGAGTACACCGCTCATCGACAAAGGCACAAAATTTCAAGTCTCGTTATTGTTCATAGACAATAATACATCTTTTATGACCATTAACTATTCAAGAGCAATTTCATTACTGACAACTTGTTCAAAATCATTGGGATCGTCATTTTATCCATTACCAAAATATTTATTTTGAAGTACAACATGTAATTGGATGAAATCATAGATCTACATGGTCTAGAATATCTCTTCATTGCCTCTTTTGGCTCTGCTATAATGACAATGCATCAACCTAAATGAAAATAATCTCAATAATTATCTTATTACATACGATAATAATTTCATTATCTCAACTGGTTACACCACAGTTATTTTCATGTGGTTTCATCAAACTTAAGAATCTTGTTGTATCCTTCAGATCTGTTTTGACATTCCATAAAAAGACAACTCAATGTCCTAAAATAATCACTCTCCCACGAGTGTTATGAAACCATGTTAGCTCTACAGTCTTAAACAAGAAGATAACTTAAACTGGAACTGACTAACTAGGCACTCTATTAATAATATAGGCTACAATATCAATTCTTTCCCTACAGGATTAAATACATTCTCAGGATTTTACAAACACTTGCTCAAATTTATCAAAGAATAGACCAGTATCATATGGTCTCCCAAACTCTCTCATTCAGATCTAATAGTTTTAACTCTTTTAATAAAAAAATTTCATCTTAATTTTCGTTATTTGGAAAAACATCCTTGGACTAAACTATGATAAAAAAATCCTAGATAAAAATCTCAATGTCTAACAAGTCTAATAAATCTTTATTGTGAATAACCTTCATTTACTTTAATCTTGTCATCGTCCTCTTTAATTAATTCTCTCATATAGACATGTTATAAACTTTAAAAAGAGGGGTTTCAGAATATAATTAATTCTTAAGTATCTAATCTACTGCACTTTCTTACTCAAAAGTTTCATAATCCTTATTCCTTTTTTATTTAAGCTTGTCCAGCATTATAACATTTTTTTTCACATGTCCCTTTTGGGTCACATTACAAGAATTTCATTTTATGTAGATCCATTTTATCTAGCAGTTCCTTAATGTCTAATTCTTTTTTATAAAATTTTTTACTATTGCATGAAAAAATATATTTCTTTCTGTGGGTTTCTCTACTCCTTTTGCACTTTGCCTTTGTCTGGATATATCTTATGCACTATGACATTGACTTTTATATTTTTTCTTTCCTTTGAACTTCTATCCTTAGTTCTTTCAATTAATGTTTACTATATTTTTCGAGTACTATATGTCACTAGGATCTGACTATACAATTCTTGTAAGGAAGTGAAAGTCTAAAGTGTCACCTATATAGGTTCTAATGAATTACCTATAAATGTTCACTTATCCTTGAGCTTATCATTAATAGTTAACAGCTCTATCTTGTACTTCCTCACACTCCAATACCATCTATTATCATCAAAAACTGGTACTGATGGACTTAAGTAATAAAACATCTCTTCGCCCCTTCTTGAAATATCAAATCTTTCTTTGAATTTCACAGGGAATATCTTTTTCAATGTTCTTCATCTGAACATTGCTTTACTTGATCTTAGAGACTGAACATCCTAAGGACCAGAATATAACTTTCTATTGAGTACATCTAGGTTAAATATCTAAACCAGTTTTTAATTTCTACGTCAATTGATAGAACTGATTGCCAATGACAGGCATTTTTAGGTATTTAATCATTACATGTCCACAACTATATTACAATATAAATAATTACAAGTCTACGATTAATACCAAATAAAATTAGCTAGCAAGAATATATACATAACATGTGCAAGCCAATTTACATATTTGAAAAGTCAATCGAACTACACACACATTCTTTAGGACAATATGTGCACCGGTCCCCTTGATAGTTGTGCAATAACTGTGTAAGGTTAATGACTCTAGAAAATCTCATCACCTTTGGGTGGATGAAATCCCTAAAGTCAAAATCCTTCAACCATGTGCATGAGTTCTGTATAATCTTAGACAACGCTACCTTTGGATGGATAGTGTCATTCTTTGCTGCATTCATAAAAATGAGAGTTTATGTCAGTGTCAATTTTGGGTGAACACTGTACTTTGTTATTGTAGCTTGTAAATGCATAAACATTGGATTTGAACATATTATGATAGAACCAAGATTGTCACTTTGGTGGTCAAACCAAAATTCTTACACAACAGTTATAAACCCTAATTTGAATAAACTTGAACAATGTCACCTTTGGGTGAACATCGTCAAACTAAAGCATTTACAAACATAGACCCCTGAATTTAAACATATCATAATGAAACAAGGTTTCCACTTTGGTGGTCACACCAAGTTCCACTATGATATGAATAAATCCCACCCTACAACTCATGTGGGATATTTATTTAACCATGAATGTTTTAAAATATAACTTTACAAGTCTAAACATTCAAATAAACATGCACAATAACTCAACAATCAATTTTATACAATAAATTTAAGAAAAATCAGTATAAAAAACTACAAATTGGATCCTCATAGGGCATTTTTCTGTAATAATATGTTTTTCAATGTATATAAATGTACCAAAATATATACCAGATTGAAGAGCATAAAAAATGGAGTTTAATGGAACAAACCAAAGGTCAATCCGACATTCCTAGCTTCCAAAATCAAAATTTAATGTTCCTTTATCAAAATCAGGAGCCAACAGCCCTTAAGAACTATTTCAGGGTTGGTCCGGTTCAGTCTGCGTTGGCTTGGCCAAGTTTGATTCGGCTCAACTCGGTTCGAACCGAACCGAATATCCTAAAACCTTTTTCTTTTTTCTTTTTAAATATATATGCTTTGGTTTAAACCGCAAACCAAACGGTCTGGGTCAAATTGAACCACGGTCAGAACTGCGAACTGACCATAGGTCCAACCATCGATCCAACTGGTCCACCCTCCTAGGTACTAGGGTCAAATTTTTGGGTCAATGGATCGGACATCAGGGCCAACCTAGTGGGTCAAACAGTCGGGTCTCCTGGTCGACCTGTCACACCCTAATTCCGTACTATTCAGAATGGTGTGATGAATCGTTAATAAATCAACGGTTCAACCAGAATCTCAAATAGGTTGTGTCTGTTTGCTTAAACCATACACATCCATAACAATAATCAGAGTAAATACACAATAGTAGAGTCTTAAATATTAAATGAACTGAGAATCTAAATGTGATAAAATAAATAATTTAACAAATTATTTCCAAAAGGACTAAGACATAAACTTAAATAATTAATTCAAATACATTGTCTGTATAATCCAAATAAAAGTTTAATAAAAAATACAGGAATTGCACTCGCATGTCGAATCATGCGACTCCATCATCACTTTAGCTTCCATCGCCGCCGCTTGGCCGTACATAGGAGCATTCATGTAGTCTTCAACAGTGGTACCTACATCATCAACTAAAATATTCGACGTCGAAAAGGGTGAACACACATCGTGGCTCAGTAAGCAAACAAAACAATGCAACAAATATATGCATGCATTCAATTCATATCTTTGGTTTGATTTATAAGTTTGCAATGTGCTATAGAAAGGTTCGAAGGTCGCCTCACCTCTATACACGAGTGTGTGAAGCCGTCCAATGAATATCAGTATTACCGTCCCACATGCACCTACCATGGAATAAAGATAGAGCTAAAGTGTCTGGATCAAACACCGCATAACACTTCCCCTGATGCCCTATCCATACCAACACGTAAGCCCCTATTAGCGAGGGCTTACAAACTGGGCTCGCAACTAACCAATCCTAATGTTAAGCAGTGTATCCAAGGCCTCACCCCAGCATCCCTCAATACATCCATAGAGATAGAGCTAGGGTCTGGTGACCAGGCTGAACCACAATGTCATGTCCCCCCTGATGCCCTACGACGTATTAGTTTCGCTAAGATAATGGTGATACGATGATGTTAATGGACAAGACTTGAGTAGAGATAGAGCTAGAGGCTGGTGACCAGGCTGAACCACAATGTCACGTCCTCCCCCTGATGCTCCACTCGCATCAAGCACACTAACCACACACATACATTCACATGCCTATTCCTAGCATCATCATCATGTTATAAATAAACAGAATTAAATATGCATGAACAAAAATAACAGAAATAGTGGATGACATGTGATATGCACATTACAATCATACAACACAGAATCATTCATGGTATTGGACTCAATAAACAAAAATAGTTTATTATTAGCCAATTAGTTTAGGTCTTGTTCCCTCACCTGACGCTTGTTTGATAGTTTGCTCTGCGTTACAAGGTCCAAACATGCTATCACAAGGTCCTACACGATATTAGGGTTTAGTTAGAATAGGTTTACGTTGGTCGAAAACCAACAATGACAAAACACATCTCACAGAGCTGACCGGTCACAGGTACCGATCGCAGCACTGTGGGGAAACCTGCGATCGGTCCCCACAAACCCGTCCCTAGGAAGTACCATTCGCAGTACCGATCGCATATAGTGCAACTGGTATGGTCGATCGGTATATCTCTGGAAGACCATACGACCGGTTTCTCGACTTCCATCGATCGTCCCCTAATGATCCTAGGGTTTCTCCTACACATTCTAGGTCTGATCATTGAGTTAGAGTTGTTTCCAACTCCATTCAAGTCCTAGTTTCGATGATCTCAACCTAGAACTTGAATCTAGGGTTTATCGACTAAATTAGGGTTCGACAGCAACATAGGGTTTAGATCAATACCTCTCTTTGCATGGTATTGATCCAACTACAACTAACCATTCTAGATTACTTATGGTAGAGGAAGGTTTGAACACTTACCGTTGACTTGCGGTAACTTGTTCTTCGTCAAACGGCAATGGCGGCTCTTCCCTTTCTTTCCTAGCTTCTTCTCATTCTTCAGCCTCTTTCTCCTTTCTAGGGTTTGTGAGGATCATGGAAGAGGTTTTAGGAGGTTTAAAGAGGTTTATATAGGCTAGGTTTAGGTTTAGGAAGCCTCCTAGCATTAGGAAAGTCCTTCGGTTTGAAATTTGGAAAGTGACTTGTAGAGATCCGTTTTCGGATCTTAGTGGTCTGCCGCGCAGGCTATACCGGTCGACCGGTACCAAGACCTGTATGAATTAATTCATACTTAATTCGGTCCATTTCGTACCTGTTTGTCATCCGCTCGTCCCGTCTGGTCCGGTGATGATTAGAAGACCTGTTACAACATGAATTCAAGGTTTAGATCGGGTTCATGGAGTACGGGTCTTACACGACCCGTAGGGTCAGGGGACTGGATCTTCGAGTGATCAAGGTCTCGGGTCCGGGTCGCACGTGTACCCTGCACGTGTGCCAGAACCTGGTCTGAACCCAGGTTAACTCGGGCCAAGTCACATCAATCCAAACCAACCCGTTAGGGTTTTTAGGTGGGGTTGAGTTGACACGACGATGGATCGGTGCCGTCAATTCAAGGTTTTTTTTTTTCATCCCCTAGCTAGTGAGATCCACTCGCGGCTACCGCCAGCGAGTGTCAGAACGTCAGAAGGCCAGCGCCTGTAATTTTTTTATCACCGGCTCCGTCTCGTCGAGAGCTTTCCAATGGGATATAACTCGACACCTTTTGCCAGTCAGAAAAATTCGTCGGTGGGAAACCCCGACAGACTCTATCTAAAAGTGAGAAAAAAATTTCTCTTTCTATTCAATCATTGATTGCAAGTCTTTACAATCAATCTCCATTGATCCTAGGTCTGTATGGTTAGCTCTGATATCAACTGTTATATATTTATGTGCTTAGGGTTTCAACCAAATCCATTTCAATCCCATACAGTTGCCCTAGAACACAATAGAGAAGCCATTAATTATGAATCATAAAGACATACATATTTGAAGATATCGATTCTCATACGCTCCAAGCTTTGATCGAAATCCTTCGGCTACTGTCTTCCATAGCCTTCAGAGGGTATCCTGATGTCTCTTGCTAATGGGTGCAGAGAGAACTGATTAACTGTGGCTGTGGGGACTCTAACCTAGTATTTATAGAATACTGCTGTAACCCTAAAACTCTTCCCACAATAAAATTAGGGTTATCAAACCTATCTCATACCATGTGATGAATCAAATCAAATCGATTCCACTGTGTTAATTAGACTCTCACTGAATAACTGGCTTAGGTAATTAATTAAGCCCATATATAAAACTAACAAGAGTATAAGAAGGGAATTTTCGTGCTTGCAATCCCCATGTAACTAATAAAATATTTACCAAAAAGAATGTGACTAATAAAATCGTTGCTTAATATTCAATGGCTTACTACTACAATACACTAAGAATTTAGAAATTTCCATTTGGTTTCTTAAACGTGTTTAGCATGTTTAACAATACACGGCAGCAATTAATGTTTTTGTCTAACATTTATGTTTACACCTTTCCTTTGCCACTTATTTATATTTTAGTTCATACGCAACAAGTAATATATTTAAAAAAAAAAAAAAAAAAAAAAAAGAGGATAAATGAATAAAATCGTGTAAGCCCCACCATGACGTAGGCTGAAATTGGAAAGCCACCCCTTGTCTTCTAACTATGATTACAAGTTCTTCTAAGCTTGTCTTTAAGGTCCCGGAAGACTTGAAAAAATTAAATGTCTCCCAAGTTGCAAAAAGATTGAAGAAGAAACACCAACAATATTTAATTCATGGACTCACTTCATATTCATATATTATTCCATCCATTACATATTAATTTATAGAATAAAACCCTTAGATCTCAAGCTCTACCTCTAAAATTGTATGAGTGAGATTGATTATATGGAAAAGAAGAAATTAAAATAGAAAAAATAAATAAAGTAACTAAAATATTTGTTAAACGCTAATAGAAAACTAAAAGAAATTATAGTGAAAAGTGGAAGAAAGCAAAAAGGAAATCTCCATGCAAGTAAGGATGCCCATAAAATTAAGAAATAGATATGGGCATTGGTAGCGGGCCCTCTTTGGCTCCACTATTGGCGATGGAAACCAATAGATAAATTCTTCCAGAAGGTGGAATGTGCTTTTTCTGTCATGATAATTAATTATAAGTTTTTTAAAGAAAAAAATTCTATCTACATCCCATTAAAGATTGTTAACATCATCTATACCCATAAGAATACCAAAACATTATCTATATCCTAAAACTTTAGCTGTGGTAATCAAAGAAGTCCACTCCGTCAGTTGATTCATGTTAGATGCTGACGTCAGGTGGATTGAAATTTTTCACAGATGAGAATACCTTTTTTGTAGGTTGAAAAGACCAATATACCCTTTTAGCCTATTGAAAATACCAGTAGAAAGGGGAAAAATAAAATCCTACTTCTTCTCAACGAGGACGACGAAGACTGACTTGTCATTTTTCTTCGATGTCGACGGTGCCTTCATCTTCCCCGACCACGATTATTCCTTCGACAAGCTCAATTGACCAATGTCTTCTTCATCCCCGACCACCCCAAGTTTTTAAAGTAGTTTTTATTTGATTGGGTAACTATATTTAGAATGGGTTTTTAAATGTTACAGAGATGTCTATTCTGGCCCAAAACCAGCAAATGCCATAAGAGATAATAGGGAGATGCTTATGCATCAATGGAATTATATTTGAAGTGTCAATTTGTAAAATTGAGTTGGAAATTAAACATCGTTGCTACTCGTCTTCTCACCTTCAAACCTCCATTGGTCACTGCAAATGTTTTTTTTTTTTTTTTTCTAAATGTAAACTGCAAATGCTTTACAACCTTGTAAATCACTAAGAACTTGAATGTGTACAGGGGATCCGCCTTGAGCAATTGGGTGGGCCAGTGAGCATGGTACCCAGATGGAAATCATACAAATCAATGACTCCCATTGATTGTGTGAATCTCCCACAAACATTACAGTCTTCTTCCCTTTCATCTTCACAAGAAAATCAAGCCCATTGAACCTTCCACCATGAAAATGAAGCAGAGATCAGAGGAAAGAAAAGGAATAATTTGGAAGCTTCTTCCCGACGCTGCTCAGAATGAGTGGAGGAAGGTTCTTGGGGGATTGTCTCGAATTTTTCTGGGTCTGCCCCTACATCGCTGCTACTCATCTTCTCATTACTCGGGTCAGGGTTGCAGTCATCTTTTTCGTCTTTCTCCGTGTCCTTCCTTTTTCAATTGAGGTCGAGTAAACAATTTATGTCCTCGAGGACGATGATGGACTTGCCGGAGGTTTCGAGCAAGAGCTTCCGCAGCTCCGTGTTATTCTCGATGGCCATGAGTTCAAGGTCGTAGATGTCGTAGTTCCATAAGCTTTCGCTAGGTTTTAGTGATGAAAGACGTCGGAGACTCCAACGTTAGGGGATAGGGTTTGGGTGAGAGTGAAAAGGAAAGAGGGAGAGAAAATATAAGTTTGATTTGAAGGGTAAATTAGTAAATCAACATAATCTTTTAATTTTTCAATTTATAATATGAGGGGTAAAACAGTATTTCAACAATTTTAATGATTTCCGTCAGTTAAGTGGACCTAGGTGATGTTTTTACAATCTTGTGGGTGTAGATGATGTTAGCAATCCTTGATGGGGTGTAGATGAAATTTTTTTCTTTTTTAAAGCTTGTATAAATTTAAAACTCTTTTAGGTTTTGAAAAAGGAGAAGAAACTCCGACATTAATATTCCATTCATAAACTCAATTCATCTTCTTCTATTATTCCATCAATTACATATTTGTAGAATAAAATCTTAAGATCTCAACTTCTACCCCTAAAATCTATGGTCAGAGATTGATTACAGGAAAGAAAGAAGGCTGAATTAGGAAATAAGACAGTCTGATAGTAACTAAAACATTTGGTAAATGCTCATATAGAAAACTATAAGAAATAACAATGGAGACTAGAAGAATGCATCCAAGAAACCCTCCATGTAGGCAAGGATGCCCATAAGATATCATCCTATAATGGCAAGATTGGATGTTTGGCGAGTTGGGCAGTTGACTGAGTTAAACTCGGCAGTATCAACCGATATGATAGAGTTGGTGTCCTCCATTGGTGCGTGGCAGTTGCACAATGGGTCAAGAGGTCAATACTTTCTTCTGTCAATACTTTTTCTAGGAAATAACAATAAAAAAAATTAATACGGTTATCACGTTTCAAAATTTTGTAATTCATTTATTTTATTCCATATAAAAAATATTTTATCTTTTTATATAAAAGTAAAGTGTTTCGTATGTATATGATCATACTTTCAACTATAAGATGAAAAAGTATAATCTCAAAATTATCTTTTCTTTATTAAATGAATCGCTGATATCTTAATCATTTACCAGTCTCTTTACGAAAACTGTCCTTATAAATAAATACAATTTTTTTAATCTTTACAATATTTTTTATTCAACCATTTGGAGTCTGAAATTTAAACCCCAGTGGCGCCAAAAAGTGAAGTATTTACTCTTCCATGTATTCGGATTTCTCTTCGTTTTTATGCATTGAAGTCAATCTGTTGCCATTTTTTTTTCTTGAATTTTTATTTTGAGCTTGTTACATTTATATAGACCGAAACTTGGTTAAGATTAGAGATTGATGTGGACAATAGTTGAGAAGCATTCAATGCCAGTTGTATTGCCACATGCCCCTGCAGAGAGCTTATATACACATGCCATGGAGAGATTTCTCTTCCATTGAAACCAAAACTATAAACTTTAGTTGGTTATTTGGTTGAGACTCTCAACTATGCAGTGAATATGGCCCCCCCCCCCCCCCCTTTTTTTTTTTTTTTTTCCCCTTTTTTTTTTTTTTTTTTTTTTTTTTTTTTTTTTTTTTTTTTCATTTCCCTCCCCCCCCCTAAAGAGGGGTGGTTTTGGTATTTAAGAAAATTAAGATATAACATTTATACAATATTTCTCAAAGGAGATGTTGAACTTTGATCAAGAGAGTGAATTACACAAATTCAAACACAAGCACACGATGTACAAGAAATTTAGTTCTGTGCGACCTTAGAAAATGAGTATATCTTGCTAATAAAGGTCAAAATTGTTGGGAATAATTTCACATTAATTAAGTCTGGAACTTTGGGTTCCTATATACTTGAGAGTTCCTTTACTTCTTAGTTTGAACTTTTGAGATAAAAACTTAACATAGTACAGAGCTCTAAGTTCCTGAGGCAACCCACGCCCCCACCCATGTGGTCATCCCCGACCAACTCTCTATTGAAGTCGGTCAACCTCATATTTTCAGAAGGTTAGTCTATATTCAAGCCAAGGCCCAAGGTAACGCCCAAGCTCAACTCACGGCCCACAAGCACTACAACCCATTATGGAACCAATACAACGACCAAGCCCGAACCAGTCCATATAATCCATATTGTGAAAACTAATTTTCAGCACATCTACTGACTTTAAGGGAATTTTCAGGATATTTTCATTTCTAATTTAAAATACTCAAAACATGAAAATTGTAATCTTATAAGTTGAATTTCCTATGACTTTAATATGAGATTAATCTAAGCTATATTTAGAGAATTATGATTTTTTTTACTGAACATGTGCAAAATAGTATTTTCATATACTTTAGTAGATGATGAGGTAGATACTCTTCTTGAAGCTTCTTTATACCTTATCCACCAAAAAGAATCTTTCTATGGATTTACTAAGAGAATATTTCTCTAGTCTTTTCATTGAAGCAAATTTCTATGCCTAAGAACAAAAATCAATAAATTGATACAAGTTTCAATGTATTGAAATTATTAAATTATTTATGTTTTTTTTTTTTTTCATGTACAATCTCACCCTAGGATTATAGGAGTTGATTGAGATTATTTGAAGAGATTTAAGGTTTTGTAAATCCTGTGGTTTATTCTTATATAATAAGTAGTTGTTTGTTTAATGAAATTCTCCCTTGTTGCTATAAACATCTTTGAATCAAGACTGAGTTAATCTTTTTTTTTTTTTTTTTTTTCTGCAAATTTACTTAGTTTCATTCTTCAATCTAGAAGTATTGAAGCCATAGATAGCCTTGAAGAACAATATAAACCAGCCTTGAAGAGTTGGTAAGCTTCCATCTCTCTACAATCTGGAAGAATTGTTTTCTGAGTGTTATACCTTGAACTTAGAAGAATTTTCCAATAAAACCTTAAAGAAGTTTCATTTCATCTTAGAAAAATTAGAATTTTATTCTTCACCTACTATCCTAGAAGTGTTATAGGACATCATTGGAGTTGATTTACATCCTAGAAGAGAAGTGAGTCGTTTTACTTTTGCTCCATCAAAATTACTTTTTTGTTCTTGGACTCTTGGAAATTTTTCTGAATATTTTTTTTTATGTTTTCTGTCACTTGTAACACAATTTTTGATTCCTCCACTCTAATATGAGAACCCATTCTTTATAACACTTGTAGTGAATTATCTTTAATTTGCCATTAAAATCAGATGAATCTGATCGGTATTGATGAAGTTATAGTCATTTTTCTGAAGTCATGCAAATTTATTAATTCTACACATCCCGTGCTTATTTAGACATTATGAATTCACTTTCCCGGTCCATTATTTGAGAAGCCTAGGTTGGCTTGCACCAGATCTTTTCTTATGGTTACAAAAAAGAAGGATCACATGTGTTACATGTATTGCTTGTTAGAAAATCGTACTCATTAATCTACCATTACTAACGAATAGTAATAAAAATAGAGAAGAACATATCTGGATCCATATTAATTGATGGAGGCGTTCCTCACTGGGTCATTCCATTGGTTTGGTCTATTTCCTTCTTCGTATACTTCAGATAATAGCTATTAATGGGCATAACTATTTTTATATAGAAGGGGATTAAGGATCAACCTTGAAATAAGGGTAATTTGATTTCTCCTATAATAAAACCAAATTACCAATAAACCTACATGATGCTAAATAAGAAAGTTAATTGAAATTCCTAACACCCATTAGGGAGATCACTACCAATAGAGTTCCATCCAACCAAGTCTATCAATCAACACCCATCCACTAATTATTAACCTGCACAGTGTCTAATGGATGCCTATATATGTTGAAAACATTACATTCTCCCACTTGAGTTGCACCAGATGATTTCTTGAACCATGAATTAGATAAAATGCTAAGATCACATATAGAAAGTGCTGAAAGTAGCTTACCCTAAAAACATTATACCCTTGGATCAAGAAAGAACACAAACACCTAAGCATAAAGCATTATCATGTCTTAGTATCTAAAGTCATGACACTAGATTTCAAAGTGTTTGCGCCCTCACCCGCTTTTGGACTATACAAATGTAAAGCTGTGATATGAAAATTGAATGTCATGGTGATTTAACATGTTTCCAAATTCGTCTTGACTTCTGATTGAAGTCACTAGCTACTCCATCGTTGTGAGCTCATTGGAGTCATTCTTCACATGGCAGAATGCTTTAGAACTACCGAAGATAACTATTTTATACAAAAGCTCACTATAGTTGCCTCGTACTGAAGCATAGTGAGACTGGATCCGTAAGTCCCTTTACAAGGATCCGTAAGTCCCTTTACATTAGCCCAAGTCCTCAAACTGAGTAATGCTACTAATTGTGTGTACCCTTGAAAACCTCCAACAATTGAGTAAGGTTACCCATTACACTGCCTCTATTATCATTCAAAGTCTGTCTCTACTCTCAGTTTGCCTTTACTATTATTTAAGGCAAAAATATATATACGTACAAATAACAAATAATAATATGACCATAAACATCAATGAAAATTGTAAAATAGCAGTATAACATTTAATTAAAATAATAAACACTTTCTATGTCAATAAAATGTACTCCCACTAACGAAATACATTAAATAATTTAACCAATCATATACAAGTAATATGATTAATGGTGCTCAACGATTCACAGGACTTCTCCCTAATCCAGAGACATCTCAAATCAATAAGTTTTTTATTCAAAAGAATCGTTAATATTTCATGAGAAAAGTTTAGCAATGGAATTATTACAAAAATCCTCAATAACCTAACTTGGAATCAACCGCCTAAAGCCATGAGATGAAATTTTCACAACCATAGAGTCTGATCTATGGCCTCATAACATGCCACGAACTAAGATATTTCATATTTAACTGACTAGATAACTATCCCTTCGGCTCATGCAAAAAGTCAACATCATTAATCTCTATGAGTATGTCATCATCATGGAGTATTAGATAAATAAACCTGCTCCCGCTGATTTTGAGATGCATACACTGATCAACCACATTCTTCTTAAACCAAGAAAAATATTGACCTCATCGAACTTCAAAAACCACTTACATCCAATCAGTACACTGCTTTTGAGCAGTTCAATAAGGTTACAAACCATTATTTTCTGTAATGAAATTTTACTCAACAATTTTGGTAGAGTGAGATGAACAATAGAATTAATAGTCTTTCAACTTCTCAGAATAATCAACAAAGTATCTACTAATGATTCTGGGATTAAGATTTCATTGTGCATGTCCAATAAGGCTGTTAAACAACCGCTATAACTTCCTCATCTTGAATAAAACCCACATTTCTAACTCTAGTGAGTTTCCCTTAACTTAATCAACAAAAGTTTCGAAGATTTAGAAATCTAATCGGGGAAATATACCATCTCTAATCAATCATCGGATGTTTAGATCCTGAAACAACATTTACAGTAAGGGAATAAACAGTAAATGGAGTAGGAGTAAGACGTATCTCTAATCAAGCATCAGATGCTTAGATCCTAAAGCAACATTTACAATAGAGGAATAAACAGTAAGTGGAGTACGTGTAAGATGTTTATTGAGCCTATAGAGACTAACACACAATGAAGCTAACTCGAAACATAATTAAAGATATAGTAAATCAAATACTTCTATGTAATCTACTTGGATCCTCTCCATATTCTTTATTTAATTGTGTAGTTTCCAATCATTTGGTCTCCTTTTGTTTCTTAGATCATTTATAGAGTTTAATGTGAATACTTGTTCTAATATCAAAACACAAAGAACTTTTGTTTAATAATACTCTCTCTAAGAGACCTATGATTAGTATGTCTTATTATCATTAGACACAACCTATTTGATTCCTTCTGTTCCTTAAAAGAAGCTTAAGCTTCAGAGTTACTAGTAGCCAAAGGTTAGGAGGCTCATTGATTCTTAAGCAAGTGTTTAGATGTATAATTGCAAGTGTCACAATGAGGGACTCAAACCAATCCTCATAGTTTGTGTCAGTGAGTATTTTGATGGATGCAATGTTGGAAAATAAAGCTGGTGAACATAAAATAATAGTTTACCCATAATCAAGTTTATAATTTATAAAAATACCACTAATAACAATAATAATAAACCTCTCCAAGTGGGTACTTGATTAGATTTCTTCTAGTCTCGTTTCCCAAACATAATGAGGAAACCCCAAAAGCACTCGGTGAAATAGTATGCGTAATTGGGGTTACACCTGTGGTGGAAAAATCGTGCAATACTCATTGGACTCTTTCTGAACCTTCCTTCGAAATCTTGCCACTTGTGATGGCAACACAAGGACTGTTGACTCCGAGAATCCCATCAACATCACTCTTACTCGATCAAGCGGACCAACCAAACGAAAACTCATCTACGGTGGCAAGATCACAACATTCATCATATGGTCTCCTTGAGGGCAATCTATGAACTGTCGACAGTGGTCTCATACCTTGAGGAACTACTTTGAGGAATTAGCCCACTGAACAAAAGCATCATAACTCAAGCCATGGAATCTCATCCATAAGATTTCATACTAAGTCCATGGATTCAAACTTGGGAATTGCTTTAGACATTATGGATTATTTTAGCATTTTACAGGGATAATATTTTATGTCTAAGTCCATATAAGAATTCCACTATGAAAATCCCATAAATATATGTTACATGGCATATTCTCATAAAAAAAAAATACAGTCATGGACAATAGAGGTTCAAACATTGTAATTTGAAATGTGACTGCATTATCACATTTATTTGTTATGTTGATGTTCAGTTCTATCAAATGCGACACGTGAAGCTCCAAAATAATGATTTTTTTTTATTCAAATAACAATTATGTTTAAACTGTTTCAACAAACAAACTTGTTTGTATTCAATTTCTATAATCTGTTTATAATTAATTCGATAAATTTAAGTAGAAGACAAATTATTTTACACAAACTATTTGTAAAGAGTCAAATATATATAGATTGTCAGGTAAACGGGCCATAAGGTGTAAGGTCTATTTAGGTTCTTAAACCATTAAAGGTCATTGGGCCAATAGGACCCATTGTCTAATTTAAACCAACAATTGTCATTATAATAATAACTCAGGCCCAGACCACCACTAATTTAAATTTCATACGGGCTTAGCATTCATTAAAGCCAAGAACCCACACTTAATGTAATATAATATGAGTTGATAGATCTTTTATTATTATTATTATTATTATTATTATTATTATTATTATTATTATTATTTTATTGGTAGATAGGCCCCAGGAAGTTTGAACTGATGACCATTTTGAGGTGTTGGTCGTTACCAACTGAGCTAACCCCTTGGGGTTTGATAGATCTTAATACTATTTATCATTTTCCTTTTTCTTTCCTTTAACGAAAGTTGAAATCAATTATATACCTTTGAAAAGAAACAAACTAGTTTACATAAATGATTCACGGAATTTAGTTATCAATTTTGATAATAACCAATAATTTCAATTTCTATTATCTTTTGTTGACACCGAACCAGTCCAAGACTGATCCAACACTAGACCAAATTGGTCTGACCAAAATATAAAATCCAATCATTGGTTCAAACAAACAAATCCTAAGGTCCAAATTAAGAATAAGGCTCTCTTAGGTATGTATTATAGAATTAATTATATAATACATTATGACATATATAGTCGTTTGATATGATTTATCATAATTGTTTATATTTAAAATAAATTGATATAATCTAAAATCTACAAATGGGTTAAAAGGTGTTTATCATTATTTTGATAATCTATTATTACTTCTTTATGTCTAATAGAATTAAATGATTATTATTTATGATTCATAATTTATTCTCATAAATGATTTATTACAAATAACTGATAAATATAAATATAAACTATACCAAAGATAGACTAAAAGTCAGAGTAGATTAAGCCAAACGGCCCTAAGGGCCAATCCCAATATTGAAAACAATTGATGCCCAGCCAAACATCCCAGCCCCTAAGCGTTACATAACGAATCCATAAGAGACTATATATGTATTTAATTTCTAATTGAAATAAGTAGTTCTTATAAACTATTTAAAACTCATAAACTGTTTCGGGCCCAATCAGTCTTTAAACCATTAAGTCCAACAAGATTTACTAATTAAGCAAGAGCCAACTTGGGCTATAAATAACTTAAGGTTCTTAAATAAAAGACATGGGTCCATTTGGATGTTAAAACAAATTCAGTCCAAAAACCCAATATGGGTTCATTGTGTAGTTAAAACTTTTCCTTGGACAATTTGTGTGAAGGTTCCATTAGGGTGGGGGGAGATCAGTAAGGTTCCGTTAGGGTGGTTATGATATCACAATACAAAACCCAACCCAATTGGGTTAACAATTAAAAAGGCCCAATACTAAGTTAAATTTCAAAATGTTTATATTGGCTTTATGCATAAAGAAGCCGGCCAGAACTAGAACAGACGAACAAATTAAAGATGGTGAAACTGGTATTAAATTAGAAACAGCCCATATGGATTTACAAAATACCACAGCCCATTCGGGGCTCAAGTAAAAGTTAGGATGTCATAGCCAAACAGGGCCCAACTCCTTAATTTCTTACAAAGCCCAATAGGGCTTAACTACTTAAGCCCATCCAAAATTTTGAAAAATTGGATAGAATTTTTGTTCAAGGCCCAATCGAGTATTCCAAGAAAAAAGCCCATTAGAGAGAATTTTGTTTTTGTTTTTGTGGTTTGAGTCCGAACTAGTCTAATGACTAAACAAAAAAAACAAACCAAAACAAACTGATCCAACCAAAGTCAACTGTCAAACTATGATCGTTGACTGGTCAATCCACCGGTAAGAGGTCGGTTTGGGTCGACGGATCATGACATGGATTAGGCCAGTGGGTCAGGTTAAGACTTGACCCATGGACTGGTTCAAGAGTCATTGGTCACTCACGATTTTACTTTACCTTTTTGTTCTTTCGCAACACGATGAAATTGTGGATAATGATGGGGTGACCCCCAAAGTTTATTTTCTTCCTTGTAAGAGAGGAAGAGATTACAAAAACAACTCTGTAACCGACTTCTAAAATGAATCTGAGAACCATCCATTCTCCATGATCCTTACATCGATAACCTTCGAAAAGATTAGCAAAGCACTGTAGATTCCAGGGATCCTCATCCTCTCCTCCCAGCGACTCTGGGAGGACGGTGGCAACCTTGTTTGGATGGCCGGCACGTGGCTCTCGGTGAATCCGAGACCCACGTTCAAGCCGATACCCCCTGTCGGCTTGGCTTATTGGCTGGGGTGCCGGCTTGAACGTGGGTTTCAGATTCACCGAGAGCCACGTGTCGGCCATCCGGACTGGGTTGCCACCGTCCTCCCAGAGTCGCTGGGAGGATACGATGTGAATCCCAGATTCCAATGACCATGCAGGCATCGATAGTTGATAGGGAAAGAACAAAAGCACCAATCACAGAAGGATGCATGTCCAGTGAAGGCCACCAAGGAAGACGTGACACATGTCACTGCCCATAAATCCATTGACAAATGCCACCTTACAAGAAGAATAAAAAGGTTATCCCCATGACTTCGATGATAGCCACATATCAATATAAGGAAGGGAAAATTCTCCCATACCATCACGTGTTAGCTAACGAGGATATCTCCAAGCTAGGATATTGGAAGCAGCTATGGAAGGTCCACCGTTAGATCGCCATCCGACGGTCCAGAAGATCTCCTACCCACAATCAACCTCTACTTTTAAGGGATTGGATCATGGGAATCCCAACTTACCATTACTAACTGCCACAACATTCTCATGGCATATTGCACGAAAACATGCCCAAGATTATTGGAACCGTCTCAATCAAGTCCGAAATCCATGCCACCACTTATCTCTATTTATAAAACTCAGAACGTAGGTAATCGGGTCCAACTTTTTACACTCATGCCCTCTCCCTGTCAAACTGCTTAAACCCCTCTCTACAGGAACTCTCATATTCCCTTTTTACAGAGTTCCATTATGCTTCTTACCGGTTTTGACTTAGGCATTGGAGTGGCCTCAAGTTTCCAAACCCCTACCTAGTTCTGGTATCTATTTGCTTCTATCTTGACAGGTGTCACCACCCAAAGCTCCGGACGAGAACCAACGGCAACAGTAGTCAACGATAAGGATTGAGGTTTAAGAAGGATTCCTCTTCTTAAATACTTCATCTATTGAGGTCCGTAAACTGCTAGCCGCAAAGAATGTTTGCGTCCAAAGATGCCTCTTGCCACAACAAAAAAAAAGAGTGCATATGATACTTAACAGTAGTGATACAGAGGTTCTCGGCTGTGGCTGAATATGGCTGCGGCCAAACAGTGTCTTTTTTTTATTTATGTATTACTACTGAGCTGCTCTAATA
The DNA here is from genome assembly GCA_028583415.1 of Protea cynaroides. Lineage (NCBI taxonomy): Eukaryota > Viridiplantae > Streptophyta > Magnoliopsida > Proteales > Proteaceae > Protea > Protea cynaroides. Next base: position 13,618,728 of record CM053272.1, on the reverse strand, counting down.
TTCATTCACCAGATCAGGACAAAAGAGAAGGAAAACATCCTTCAACAAAACTTGAATAACTTGGGATTGAGTTTTTGCTGCCTCGGCGAGTCCTAATTGCATAGTCATAGTTGGATCCCTTTTATCATTCATGTATTATCAAACATGATACTTGCTTAAAGGCAATATCAAAGCTATGAAAAACCATATTATCAGTTCAATAATCTGATCATCGGAGGCTCTGATACCACTGTCAGAAAATCATACCCATAGATCTACCATGATAGAAACGATGAACAATAATAAAATTAAGAAATAACATACTCGGATCCATATCAATTGACAGAGACGTTCCTCATTGGGTCGCTCTGTTGGTTTGATCTACTCCCTTCTTTGTATACATCAAATAATAGCTACTAATGGGCATAGCTATCTATATATATGGGGGGAGCAAAGACCAACTCTGAAATAAAAAATAATTTAATCTCTACCATAATAAGACTAAATTACCAATAAGCTCACATGATGCTTCACAAATAGTTATTAGAAACCCTATAACCCATTAGGGATATCACTTCCCATAGGTTTTCGTCCAACAAAACATGCGAATCAACACCCATCCACTAATTCGTAACCCATACAATAACTGATGCAAGCCTATACATGTTGAAAACATTACACTATCACCCAAAAGAGGGGCAAGACATAAGGGTAGTGTTGGAAATAATCTCACATTGGTTAAATCTGGAACCTTGGGTGCCTTATACACTTTAGAGTCCCTTTACTTACTAGTTCAAACTTTTAAAATAGAAATTTAGTAGGAATGACTAGATTTAAAATACTATTAAACAAGGACTCACAGATCTACAACTTTGATGAAAAATGTTTTCTTTGAAAAACTTTGTAAGGTACGTACTCGAATTAGCTTATGAAGTAAGTGAACGAGCAAGAACAAAATTTTGAAAATAAAAATAAAATAGAGATAAAATTGATATGGATGGAGACTCAACTCTTATAGGATGTGTCTGTAGCTTCAATGGATTTGCAACTCTTCTATGATTCAATTAGGGATAGAAAAACTTCAATTTAAAGTGAAACTCTTCTAGGTTTCAAGATTGAACTCAACTTGGTTCAAGATAAGACTCACTTAGAGTATTAAATTTTGATTACAATAATCATCATCTCCTTACAAGTAAAATTGATAAGCCTTTTATAGGCAAAACAAAAGAAATCCTAAATGTTACTACGATATCTCAACTATTGATTATAACTGAGTTCTTATGGCTGAGATTATAGCTTCAATTACTTATTGGCTAAGGAAGTTGAAAAACTCTAAAAACTCTAATCCACTTTCTGGTTGCCACAAAAGTTATTGCTTGTGTTATCCAACATCTTAATGCAAGTTCCAATGGAAAAGGCTCTAAAATCTTTGAGGTGAAGTTGTCACCTCACTCTTCACTTGCAACTTGAAAGGTCACCAAAAGATGTATGGTTTTAAGGGGCTAGGGTCGGACTTGGCATATCTTGAACTCTTGATATTGGGTTATGGTTGGCCTTCATACTTGGTCTTGGTCATGTTTTTTGCAAGGGATTTGAACTGATGTTGGGCCTATAATAATTAAAGGGTAAGTTATACCCAGGGTACCTAACATTTCAAGAAACTACACCAAAAGTACCTAATGTTTTATAAATTATGTTTGGAGTGTTAGAGATAAGATTCATTTTACACTTTAAACTTTTAATTTCAAACATTTGAAGTTTGAATTTAAATGTAATGCGCACATGCAATTACCCTCTACCTAAATTCCTATATTTAAGGAATTGTATTTCATTTCACTTCAAACTCTATGTTTTAAAAGAATTCTTATTTGTTGTAATTTGTTATAACCGTTGTATCTCAATTGAATTGATTATTTTAAAAACAATACAGTACCAAAGGATAAGGTACAGGAGTTACATCATAAAACTCTGAATTCAAAATCTTATGTTATAACAGATGTCATTCTGATCTTACTGTAATGTCTTCCTCCACAACTTCCACTTTATCTCCTTTCTCCACTCTTTAATTGTGAATCCCACCCCTTTTCCTTCCCTTTATCATCAGCATATTTCCATTACACTTTCAGTCAGTAACTTCCTATTATGGAAAACTCGACTTCTTCCTATCCTTCGTAGTCAAGACCTACTAGGATACATAGATGGAACTCTGGTCTGTCCACCTAAAACGATTATAGAGGTTGATGCTTCTGCTCCAACTGCTAATCTTGAAATTGCAGAATGGATCAAGAAAGACTAGCTTATTCTTAAGTTGGCTTCTTGCCTCCTTAACAGTCGATACTCTTCTTTATTCAATTGGACTCTCTACTGTGGCTGAGTTATGGAAGGTGCTTCAGTTGGTCTTTGGTGCTCTATCTCACACGAGCATCCTTCAACTTCATATGCAACTCCAAAATAAAAGCAAATGTGACAAATCCATCACCACATATTTAAGAGAAGTCAAGTATATTTCTGACCAACTTTCTACTGCAAATAAATCAATCTCCATTGAAAAGCTTAATGCAATTATTTTTCAGAATCTTGGAAGTGACTAGTAACGTTGTTGCTGCTTCGGTAGCAAAATATCAAGCCGTACCATTTACTGAGCTCCGTCGCCTTCTTCTCAGTCATGAGATGCGCCAACAAACAACAACTACTTTTCTCGAAGCAAACTATATGCCTCTAAATCTGCATCTATTCCTTTTCTTTCCTCCAATATGCCTCTTTCGTCGGATTACAATAATTTGACTTATAGTCAAGGTAATGGAAACAAAAACAAAGAGCGAGAGAGAGAGATGCCAGATTTGAAACCGTACCAAGCACGTTGCATCCAAATGTTATTCTCGGTACTCAAATAATAGTAACACACGGCCTGCTTCTATCGCAGACAAGACCAGCATTCTTCTTTTTCCACCAGCACCAGTGATGGATTGGTTCCAAATACTGCGGCTACTCATCATGTCACTATTGACATGAACAATCTACAACATTCTCACAGCTACAACTGTAAGGACAAATTGAAAATTGGTAATGACATAGGGTTACGCATTAGTAATGTTGGCTCTTCTAGACTCATGTCATCATCAACCGCCAATCATTTTCATTTATCCAATATCCTACATGTGCCGTATATTATTAAAAATTTATTATCTGTGCATCAATTCACCAAAGATAATAATTGTTGTTTCAAGTTTCACCCACATTTTTGTTGTGAGAAATCAGGTGACCAAGAAGCCTCAACTCTAAGGAAGCCTTAAGGATGGGTTGTACCAGCTATAGGGCCTTCTTTGTGTCATTATGCTACTGCCTTGGCTGCTCACATTGGTAAATGCACTACTACCGACGACTGGCATGCTTGGTTAGGATATCCCCATCCTAGAATAGTTTGTCATATTTTATCTGGTAATTCTCTCTCATGTAATTCTTTGAATTTCAGTCATTGTTCTTCATGTTTTATGAGAAAGTCTCATAAAACTCTATTGCCTCCTACTGGTTCTTTAAATATTGAGGCATTTGATCTATTCTTTAGTGATGTATAGGATCCTGTTCCATTTTAATCTACTACTGTAGCTTATTTTGTTATTTTTTATTTATGACAAAACTAAATTTACTTGGTTATATCTTGTTTCAAAAAGATCTGAGATTCCTTCCATCTATGTTCAATTTAAGAATATGGTAGAATGCCAATTTTCTAAATCCATTAAGGCATTTCAATATGATTGGGGAGGGGAATTTCAAACCTTAAAATAATTATCTTCAATAGTATGTAATAATCCATCTTGTAATCTGTCCTCATACCCATGAGCAAAAATGGTGCTGTCGAGCAAAAAATTCAACATATTTTTTTATACAAGTTTAACTCTTCTTGCCCATATCCCTTTACCAATGCATTTTGGTCCCATGCCATTGAGACCACCGTATACTTGATCAATAGATTATCAACCACTATATTCAATGAAATAGACCATTTTATAATTTATATACAAAACCACCTGACTACAATTTCTTAAAAGTTTTTGGGTGTGTTGTATATCCATTGCTAAAACCTTGCAATTCTCACAAGTTTAATTACCTATCTAAGCCTTGCGTATTCTTAGGCTATAGTCTCCTACATCATGGCTATCGGTGCCTTCACATTCCTTCTGGTCACATTTACATGGTTAGCCATGTAAATTTTATTGAGAGTGTTTTTCCCTATAAAGACCAGACTCAACCATCAGTACAAGATCCTATCGATCTCTCCCCCTCTATCATCCTCACTTCCAGCGACAACCCATCCCCACAGTCTCCTTGTCAAGCGCCACCTAGTCCAGGTATTGCTCCCCCTTTCCCTACATCCATTACTACCACTCCACCACACGTGTGAAGAGCCTTTTATTATTACTGTTATAACTATTAATGGTCCTCCGTTCCAAGCCGCGGCCATTAACTCGATATCCTATCTTTGGCTCACCTCATAGAATCTAGTACTAAGTTGGAGCCGACATGCTTTACCCAAGCCAACAAGAGTGAAAAATGGCGTCAGGCTCTTACATTGAATATAATGCTTTAATAAGAAATGGTACATGGACTTTAATTCCACCGTCACCCACTTATAATATAGTGGGTTGTAAATGGGTATTTCAAGTTAAGAGATGGGCTGATGGCATTATAGAAAGATATAAGGCAAGACTTGTATCAAAAGGCTACAATCAACATGAAAGAATCGACTATATGGAGACTTTTAGTCCTGTGGTCTAACCAACAATTGTCAGGACTGTCCTCTCAATTGATACTATTGCAAATTGGCCCATTCACCAATTGGATGTCAGTAATGTTTTTTTTTTTTTTACATGGGATGTTGAATGAAAACAGTCTATATGGTGCAAACCTTTAGGATTCATTGATCTCGGCAGACCGCATCATGTCTATCACCTTCAAAAATCATTGTATGGCTTAAAACAAGCCCCCCCCCCAGTGCTTGGTTTACAAGACTGAGCTCTCATTTGATCACCATGAATTTTCAAGGTCCAAAACCTGATATTTCTCTATTTATTTATACAAAGGGTGAACAGATCGTTTACATTCTTGTACATGTCGATGACATAATTGTTACGAGGTCCAACTCTCATTTAGTATCTCAAGTGATCACTGATCTCGGAAAGGAATTCTCCATTCAAGACTTAGGGCATCTCCACTACTTCTTAGGCATTGAAGTTGCTTACAGTGACCAAAACTTTATTCTATCACAACACAAGTATGTTTCAGATCTACTAAAGAAGACTAGGATGGATGGTGTCAAACCCGTCAATACATCAATGAGTACTACTACTCATCTGTCCCTCGGATCTAGTACACCTTTAACAGATCCAACCAAGTATATAATCCTCATTGGAGCTCTAGAATATGCCACTATTACTCGTCCTAACATCTCATTTGTTGTAGATAAAGTATGTCAGTTTCTGCATGGGCTTAACGAGGAACATTGACAGGCTTCCAAACGCATCCTTTGGTATATCAAAGCCACCATTAATCATGGGCTTCAGAGTTTTCGCAAATCTTCTCATCATTTACATGCTTTTAGTGATGATGACTGGGTAGGGTGCCATACTGATCGACAATCCACAAGGGGTTTTGCACTCTATCAGGGCTCTAATCTTATCTCTTGGAATGCTCAGAAGAAAACCACCATAGGTCGCTCTTTTATAGAATTTGAATATAGAGCATTGGCTAATGCAATGGCTGAGATTATCTAGATTAAATCTCTACTCCAAAAACTCAGGAGACCAGTCACTACGCCGCCAGTTTTGTGGTGTGTAACCTGGGAGCTACATATCTTATAGCCAACCCCCTATTCCATGCTAGAATAAAGCATATAGAGGTCAATTTTCATTTTGTATGACATTTGGTGGCTACCAAGGATCTCCAAGTTTGATTTTTCTCAACCAAGGATCAAGTAGTGGATGTTTTTACCAATCTATTATCATCCATCCGTTTTCAAATACTCCGAGAGAAGTTGATGATCCATCAATGACCCTCCTCAACTTGAGGGGAGCTGTTAGAGATAAGATCCATTTCACAATTTAAACTTTTAAATTTCAAACATTTGAAGTTTGAATTTAAATGTAATGTGCACATGTAATCACCCTCTACCTGAATACCTATCTTTAAGGAATTGTATTTCACTCACTACAAACTCTATGTTTTGGAGAAGAATTACTATTTGTTGTAATTTTTTGTAACCATTTCTATCTCAACGGATTTGATTATTTTAAATACAATACGGTACCCAAGGATAAGGTATAGGAGATACAACACAAAACTATGAATTCAAATTTTACATGGGTACCTAAATCAGATTATAGCTAACCAGGGTGAGACAAATTTCCAATTTTACCCAACCCTCACTCCTCCCACTCCACCTTTCCATCCTTCCTCCCATAACTCTTCTTTGTCGGCTACCACCCCCCTCCTTCCTCTTGTGACTCTTGGAATTCATGACCCCAAAACCCATATCAAACTATGTAAAGTTTCCTTAACACGAATTGTCACACCCCAATTTCGACTGACCAGAAGTGTGAGTGAACCATCACTGAACCAACGGTTCACACCAGGATCTCAATAAGACCGTGTCCACTCATACAAACCATTGCACATAACTATAATCAGAATATAATAAAATACAGTAGAATTCTTGAATAAAATGAACTGAGTGATCTATTGATAAATTTAATAAAATATCTAATTATTTAAATACCGAAACATAAATAAATACCCTTACATCAATTGTATCTCCAACTGAAAATAATTAAAATAAAATCAATTCCTAGAGGTACACGCAGAAAGGGCACTCGCATAAAGCATCATGCTCGTCCTCTCCTACTTGCACATCCAAAGCAGCCACGCCTCCGTACACTGGAGCATTCAGGTAATCCTCCACCGTATAACCTGCATCAACATCTAAAAACATGTATATATATACAGGGTGAGCTCACAACTTAGCTCAGTAAGACAATCAGACAATGCAACAAACATATGCATGAGTAACATTCATATTATGATCTGATTTAAGTTTGCAATGTGCTATAGAAAGGATTGGCGGCCACCGCACCTCTATACACGAGTGTGTGAAGCTGTCCAATGGATCAAACACCACTGTCGTCCCACATGCACTCACCATGGAATAGGGATAGAGCTAAAGCGTCCGGATCAAACACCGCCAATACTCTCCCTGATACCCTACCCATACCAACACGTAAGCCCCTATTGGCGAGGGCTTACAAACTGGGCTAGCAACTAATCAATCCTGTATGTTATCACAGTAGGTCATATCCCAGCATAACTCCCTACGGCATAGAGATAGAGCTAGAGTCTAGTGGTCAGGCCGGAGACCACAGTGCCACTTCCTTCCCCTGATACCCTATCCGCACCAAGCATGCTAAGATAAAACTATATGAAAAGATGCTAGTGTGAGGAATGATCCCAGACCCTCGGCCCTTCCCATTCCACACACCAACGAAAACAATCACATGCTTAACAGTCACATCCTAGCATAATGAGTATACATGAACAATAATAATAACTGAAAGTAAAGGATCACATGCGAGTATGCACAAACATCAGTCCACAGAATCATAGTTATTAACAATGTTTTACTGTTATTAAATTATTAGGGTTTAGGCCCGATTCCCTTACCTGATGCTTGTTTGATAGCTTGCTCCGCGTCACAGAATCCAAACTTGCTATCACAAGGTCCTACACGACGTTAGGGTTAAATTAGAATAGTTTTCTTAAGGTTTACATTGGTCGAAAAACCAACTGGGTTAAAAAAAACTCCCATAGAGCATACTGGTCACAGTACCGATCGCGACACTGTGAGAAAAGGTGCAACCGGTATGGTCGACCAATCCCCACAGACCGGTCCTCTAGAGGTACCGATCGTAGTATCGGTCGCATAGGGTGCGATCGGTATGGTCGACCGGTGTACCTCCGGAAGACCATAAGCTTGGTTCTCGCCTTCCGTCGGTCACCCCCTATTGATTCTAGGGTTTCTCCTATACATTCTAGGTCTGAGCACTGAATTGGAGTTGTTTCTAACTCTATTCAAGTCCTAGTTTCGATGATCTTCAACCTAGAACTTAAATCTAGGGTTTACCGACTAGATTAAGGTTTGACGGCAAAACATGGTTTAGATCAATACCTCGGTTTGCATGGTATTGATCCAATCATGACTAACCATTCTAGAATGCTTAACGTAGAAGAAGGTTTAAGCACTTACCGTTGGTTCGCGGTAGAGTGTTCTTCGTCCAACGGCAACTGCGGCTCTTCCCTCTCCTTCCTAGCTTCTTCTCCTTCTTCAATCTCTTTCTCCTCTCTAGGGTTTGTGAGGATCAATGAAAGAGATTTTAGGAGGTTTAGAGGTCCTTATATAGGCTAGGGTTGATTTTAGGAAGTCCCCTTACGTTAGGAAAGTCCTAGGGTTTGAAATTTAGAAAGTGGGATCCACAGAGATCCTTTTTCGGATATAAGTGGTCTGCTGCGCAGGCCATACCGGTCGACCGTCGACCGGTATGAAGTATATCATACTTAATTTGGTCTGTTTTTATACCTGGTTGTCATACGCTCATCCCGTCTGGCCCGGTGATGATTGGAAGACCTGTTATGACATGAATGAAAGGTTTAGATCGGATTCATGGAGTGCGGTCTTACAAAACTCCCCCACCCTTAAAAGAAATTTCGTCGCCGAAATTTACATGTAGGTTTCACAACTCTTCCACCCTTAAAATAAATTTCGGCCTTTAAATTTGAACGTACCTTGGTTGTACTAAACTTCAACTTGGTTCCCATGGCTTTTTGTAATCCATCCAGAACTTTAATGTAAAACGGAGATCACTGTCAAATACTATACTTTCTGGGACGCCATGAAGTCTGACTATATTATCCACATATAGCTTGGCTAGCTTCTCCATGGTATACTGAGGTCTGACAGCAAAGAATTGAACTGTCTTGGTAAGTCGATTGACTATAACCCATACTGCATCCACTAACCTTGGTGTCAAGGGTAGGCCAGTGACGAAATCCATTGTGATACAATCCCACTTCCATGCTGGCTCCAGTAGTGGTTGTAGCAAACCTGCGGGTCTCTGCCTTTCAGCTTTAACTTGCTGGCAATTCAGACATTGGAATACGAATCGAGCTTCATCCGCTTTCATACCCCTCCACCAATATAATCTTCTTAAATCATGGTACAACTTGGTGTTTCCTGGATATACCGCATATGGGGTGTAATGAGCTTCTGTCATAACTCTATCTCTGATATTTAAGTTCTCACTCTCAGGTATACATAATCGTCCACGATACCTGAGTACTTTGTCTGAATCCAAGGTAAAGTCAGGGTTGCTTTTACCCTTCTCTAGATCTTCTTGCACAGTCTTGAGGTGTGGATCCTGTAGGATTGCTACTTTGACCTCATCTATGAGATCCGATGAGATCTTCAAAGCTACGAACATCAATGTGAACTTATGAATTAAGCCCTGTTCCACTGGATCTCCCGCAGTCTATAATATATAGTCTTTATCCTTCTCTATTGAATCTGAGGCTGTAGCACACAGTGCAACATTTGTACTAGGTCCTGCCTCAGGTTTCAATGCCCACTTTCTGCTTAAGGCATCGGCCACAACGTTTGCCTTACCTGGATGGTACTAAATGTTACAATCATAATCTTTTAATAGTTCCAGCCATCTCCTCTGTCTCATATTCAGGTCCTTTTGAGTAAAAAGGTAAGTTAAACTTTTGTGATCCGACTTAATTTGAAACTTTTCACCATAAAGGTAGTGCCTCCAAGTCTTGATTGCGTGAATGACCACTGCTAACTCCAAATCATGCGTAGGATAGTTCTTCTCATGCTCTTTCAACTGTCTTAATGCGTAGGCAATCACCTGTTCTCCTTGCATCATTACACATCCAAGACCCATCCCTGAGGCATCCGTATATAGGGTAAACGACAAGCCTGGTGCTGGGATGGTCAAGATAGGTGCAGAGACTAGTCTTGACTTCAAGGTCTGAAAACACTTCTCACACTCATCTGTCCATATGAACTTTTCTCCTTTCTTGGCTAGTCTGGTAAGTGGAGCGGCGATTCTTGAGTAGTCTTCCACGAATCTTCTATAGTAACCAGCCAATCCAAGGAAACTACGAATCTCCGCAACTGATTTCGGTGCATCCCATCCTACTATAGTTGTGATCTTGCTTAGATCCACCTTGATACCGTCTTTAGATACTACGTGACCCAAGAAGGCCACTTCCTTCAGCAAAAATTCATATTTCTTGAACTTGGAGTAAAGCTTCTCCCTTCTCAGCCGTTGTAGGGCTGCTCTCAAATGTGTTGCATGAGTCTCCTTGTCCTTTGAGTAGACCAAGACATCGTCAATGAATACGATGATCGTAGTGTCCAACATGTCATGAAACACTCGGTTCATTAGTTGCATGAATGACGCTGGAGCGTTAGTCAACCCGAATGATATTACAAGGAACTCATAATGCCCATACCTTGTTCTGAAAGCAGTCTTTGGAATATCCGTTGCCTTGATCTTCAATTGGTGATATCCTGATCTAAGATGAATCTTTGAGAAAACCTTAGCACCCTGAAACTGATCGAACAAATCATCGATCCTAGGCAAAGGGTATCGATTCTTGATAGTTAGCTTGTTCAACTCTCAGTAGTCGATACATAGTCGTATACTACCGTCTTTCTTCTTGATGAACAAAACAGGTGTTCCCCATGGCGATATGCTTGGTCATATGAAACCCTTATCTAGTAGTTCTTATAGTTGGGTCTTCAACTCCTTTAATTCAGTAGGGGCCATCCTGTACGGTGCCTTAGACACCGACGCCGACCCTGGCATAAGGTCTATCACGAACTCTGTAGCCCTGTCTGGAGGTAGACCTGGTAGATCTTTTGGAAATACATCTAGAAACTCTCGTACCACATCTAGATCTTCCATCTTTGGCACCTCTGCAGTGATGTCGACTACAGACACTAAGTACCCCACTCCTCCCTTCTCTAAGCATCTCTTAGCTTTTAGGGCAGAGAGGATCAGCTTCCGCTTCCTTGGTAACTTGGTTCCAGTGAAGCTAAACTCCTTTCCCATATCATCTTTAAACACAAGTTTCTTTCACCACATAATAAGCTAGCTGAATGATGGCTTAGCCAATCCATTCCCAAGATGACGTCAAAGTCCGCCATCTCAAGTTGAACCAGATTTGCTTCTAGGTTTCGACCCTCAATACTAACTGTACACGGCCCATAGCATTCATTTAATGCCACTTCTACTCCCAACGGAGCGCGAACTATCAAGCTTGGGGTTAAATACTTGATAGGTAATTCCATTCGCTTCCCAAAAGAAATAGAAATGAAGGAGTGTGTGGCCCCAGAGTCAAAGAGTACTCTGGTGGGTACACCAGCTATATTTACAGTTCCTGAAATTTGATTATCCCTTAGTTTTACATGCTCAAACACAACAAACAGTAAGCAAAATGGTAAGAGACGTAATCATACCAGTCACCACATCAGGGGATGCGGCTTCCTCCTCAGTGGTGACTGCGAATATCTTTCCTTACTGTGGCAGTTGCTTTTTTAGGTAGAGTACAGGTCTTTGCATAATGACCCAATTGTTGATAATTTAAGCATTTGACATTTGGGTTTTGTCCAGCTAACTGTGAGGGTGGTGGTGCAGTAGTGTTCATTGCAGGAACCACAGTAGACTGTGCCCTATATGGACGGAATGGTCTAGTGTTTCCTCTACCCGAAGTTTCAGTAGCATACCTCCAGTCCCCTGTTTTGAGCAAAGAAACTGTCTCTTTGGCTTGATTCAATTACTCTTGTAATCTGTACAGCCTCAATATATACTTTCTTCTCCAAACCCAAGACGTGCTCTCGGATACTTCCTCGCAATCCCATGGTAAACCTATGGGTCTTGGTTTCTTCTTGCATGCTTGCCGGAGCAAAGAAAAATAGCTCTTCATACCTCTGTTGGTAAGCATCAACAGTCGACTGGGATTGTTGCAGGTTCAAGAATTCCTTCTCCATTTGATCACGGAAGCTCTTTGGAAAGTACTTATCAAAGAAAGCTCCCTTGAATATCTCCCAAGTGATCTGAGTATGCCTTGTCTCTAAGTATGTCCGGGTAGAATTCCACCAGGCATTAACATCTTCCTTGAGCATGTGCGTAGCAAACAACACCTTCTCATCCTCCGTACAAGTCATTAAACGGAAGTTTTTCTCCATCTCCGCAACCCACTGTGCAGGCCATAGTGGTTTTCCTGGTTTTCCTGTGATAGTAGGGGGTTTCAGCTTCAAAAACCTATCCACCACTCGGGTTAGGTCATTCTGCCCCTGTGCATTTGTCCCATACCATGGTGGTGGGTACGGATAGATTCCTTGATAGGCAGACGACGATGGAAATTGGTGTGGTGGTTGTAAATTCTGTCCTTGGCCCATCGGCCCAGTACTACCATCCATTGGCAGTGTGATGTTATTTCCCCCAGACTCAGGTGTACCTTTTGTAGGGATAAATCCTGGTGGCCTGAACATCTTCAGCATCTCATTAAGGAACGTTTTCTGCTGAGCTTCCATCTGATAAACCAAATTTGTTACAATTATCTCGGAGTTAGTGTGAGGAGGACCTGGCAAATTTATTGGTGCTCTGGGAATCTTCCCTTCTCCACCCTCTGATTTTAGGTTTTGCCTCATCAATAGATCTTGTTTCCACGTTGTCCTCGTCTGGCGCACCCTGGAGTGGTGACGCCTTCGTGAGCCTCTACGACCGTTTCTGTCTACCATCTCAGATTAGTTTTTCCTGCTTGGATCTGAGAAGAAGACATAACACATGAGGTACAATCGAATAGTCATAATAGTGTTAGTCTTTAACAAGTGCAAGGCGAAACTCGTAAGGAAACTTAAATAGAAATTTTACAAATTTTTCCAAAATTTTATGGGCTTGGAATACATGTCCGGTCGCAACATACCGGTCGCGGCACTGTGTATGGTAGTGCGACCGGTATGTCCAGGAGGACAAACCTCTCGGAGTTCTTAAAAGGTACCGATCGATGTACCGGTCGCAACCCTGTAGGATATGGAGCGACCGATATAGTCGACCGGTCAGAAATTTTCTTTGACCGAGAGGTACCGGTCGATATACCCAGGGGGTATCAGTCGACCGGTATGGCCAAAACCATTGACCGGTATGCCCAGAATGCCTTTAAAATCGGGAAAAGTGAGATTTTCTCACTTTTCTTTTCTTCTTCCTCTCCGGTGGCGATTCCTCTCTGGCTTGGTGAGTTGCTACAGTCCGACCGGTGATCCTAGAAGCAATTTTCTTCCGATCAAGACCTTGAACATCGTCTCAAAGTAAGTTCTTCCTTCCATTCTTCCTTTTTACATCGTCTCTTCAAGGTTTCATGCCCAAAAACTAGGTTTTTCTTGGTTTAGAAGATTCTAACCGTAAAAACTCTTTTTCTTCGGCTTGGAAAGAGTTTAGGGACCTCTATGAGCAAAATCACTCAACCAATTTGAGGTTCCACCGAATAGTTTTTCTAAAAATCAAATTTTTAGGTTTTTTACCTAGGTTTTGATAAAAATCGAATTTTTTCTCAAAATTTCTAAATTTCTTGTTTGTTTGATGGATGCTTGGTTTCCATGTGGTCTTAGATGGTTACATAAGTCCTCCTCCCCAGATTTTGGGTGAGTTCGAGGCTTTTGCTTCAATTACTGTCATTATGCTGCCGAAATTTTAGAAATTCTAATCAAATTCCCATTATTTTGTCTTTGTTTTGTAGTTCAAAATGTCTCAACGCAGAGGTGCCGGTAAACATGCATTTGGTCTTGGCATGAACCGTCCGCACCCGCCGGTTCCACAGCTCGATGAGCGGTGGTTTCGTTCTGAGGCGGCGCAAGCCCGCTTTCCCTGGTTTGAAGAGAAGAATATTGAGTCGGGGCGACGGGTGAACCTGGAGCAGCTGCAGCGGTTTGATGTTGAAGCAGCTTTTGGTAGACTTGGGTGGTTGCCCGTCATTACATACACAGTGACTACCCCTCCTAACCTCGTTAAACACTTCTATGCGAACTTGGAGATAAAGGGAGAAGTCAATGACTTCAGCCGTGGCAGGGAACTCCGCCTTACTAGTTTCGTCAAGGGTGTCCCCATATCTTTTGACACTCACCAGCTTGTCGATCTTCTGGGGATTCCAAATGATGGTGACTTGGTCTACTGTGTCACACCCCAATTCCACACTATTCAGAATGGTGTGATGAACCGTTAATAAACCAACGGTTCAATCAGGATCTCGAATAGGTTGTATCCATTTTCTTAAACCATACACATCCACAACCATAATCAGAGTAAATAAACAATAGCGGAAGTCTTATATATTAAATGAACTGAGAGTCTAACTGTGATAAAGTAAATAAATTATCCAATTATCTCCAAAAGGACTAAGACATAAATTAAAATAATTAAATCAATTACATTGTCTGTATAACTTAAACAAAATCTAATAAAAAATACAGGAGTTGCACTCGCATGATGAATCATGCGACTCCATCATCACTTCTGCCTCCATTGCCGCCACATGCCCGTATATTGGAGTATTCAAATAATCTTCCACCATCGTACCTGTATCATCAACTAAAAATATTTGAATTTGAAAAGGGTGAGCACACATCATGGCTCAGTGAGCAAACAAAATAATGCAACAAACATATGCATGCATTCAATTCATATCTTTGGTCTGGTTCATAAGTTTACAATATGCAATAGAAAGGATAGGTGACCGTCGCACCTCTATACACGAATGTGTGGAACCGCCCAATGGATCAAACACCATTGCCGCCCCCATATGCATCCACCATGGAATAGAGATAGAGCTAAAGTGCTTAGGACCACACCGCATCACACTTCCCCTGATGCTCTACCATACCAACACGTAAGCCCCTGTTGGCGAGGGCTTGCAAACTGGGCTCGCAACTAACCAATCCTAATGTCAAACAGTGTATCCAAGGTCTCACCCCAACATCCCTTAATACGTCCATAGAGATAGAGCTAAGGCCCCCCGATAGAGTCAGAGACTACACGGTCCGAGACCACCTCCCCTGATGCCTTACGACGTAATAGTTCTGCTAAAGTAATGACGATACGACGATGTTAGTGGACAAGACGATGTTAGTGGACAAGACGATGTTAGTGGACAAGACTTGAGTAGAGATAGAGCTAGAGTCTGGTGATCAGGATGAACCATAGTGTCACGTCCTCCCCCTGATGCCCCACTCGCATCGAGTACACTAACCACACACATACAATCACATGCCTATTCCTAACATCATCATCAACATCATATTATAAATAAACGGAAATTAAATATGCATGAACAATAATAACAGAAATATTGGATGACATGTGATATGCACATTACAATCATACAAGCATAGAATCATTCATGGTATTGGACTCAATAGACAAAAATAGTTTATTATTAGCCAATTAGTTTAGCTCTTGTTCCCTCACCTTTGATTGCTAGT
This sequence comes from Protea cynaroides, assembly GCA_028583415.1. Taxonomy (NCBI): domain Eukaryota; kingdom Viridiplantae; phylum Streptophyta; class Magnoliopsida; order Proteales; family Proteaceae; genus Protea; species Protea cynaroides. The sequence continues at coordinate 13,603,160 of CM053272.1, read as the reverse complement.
AGATCCTCGTTCAAGCTTTATAATTCACTTTTAAATCACTGGAAAGACCTAACAAGTCGATAAATTTTAACTAGAATTAATCCCCATATGTTTAGAATAATAGTAGCTGAGGGGTCGCAGGCAGGGTAGCACCTAGGGTAGCAGTTTCTGCAACCACAGGGTGTAGGGTCGCAGGGTAGGGTCGCACCTAGGGTAGCAGTTTCTACGACCCTAGAGTGTAGGGTCGGACGTGGGGTCGGATACCATTCGATCCTACGTGCGACCACACCCTCCTTGGGACTTCCCGAGGGTATGTGGTAGATCCTGTGGTCTCGTAGGGTCGGATATCATTCGACCCTACGTGCGACCACACATATTTTGAGTCGACCTTTCATTCTAAAGTCCATTCTTTCATGTTTGGATCCTTTGGCTTACTTTCATGGTCCATTCTATGATTGTTTTATGGCTCAAAACTACAATTTTGATACACTTTCCATTGTCCACAATGATTTCCTCCATGGATTCTCTTGGAACTTGTCCATGGATGGATGATTTGGGTTTCTCCTAATCCTATGTTCTTCATAACTATTCTAGGATCTCTTATTCAGGTAAGGAATTAGGTTCATACCTTTATTCAGAGGTTTCTCTGAAGTTTCCTTCTCTTCCTTAGTCTTCTTCTTCAAGTTTCCTTCTCTTCTTCTCTTTCTTCTCTTTCTCTTTCTCTCACTTTCAATTAGGGTTCTAAAGGAGTGAAAGAGGCTTAGGGACGTCCTATTTATAGAGAAAAACCCTCCATAATAACCCCCAACAAGTTTAGGAAAGACCCCCTTCGAATTAGGAAGGTTTCCTAATTTTCGATTCCTGTAGTTTTCATAGGGTCGGACGTAGGGTCAGACATACTGAAACCCTACGTTTTTAAAACGTGAGACCCTAGGGTGTAGGGTCGCATGTAGGGTCAGACATACTGTGTCACACCCCAATTCTGATCCAACTAGAATGGTGTGAGTGAACCGTCATTGAACCAACGGTTCACACCAGGATCTCGAATAGGCCGTGTCCACTCATACAAACCATCACACATAACCACCATCAGAATATAATAGTACAACGGAAGTCTTTTAAATATAATGAACTGAGAATCTATTGATAACTTTAAATAAAATATCAAATTATTCAAAACCAAGCAAATAATATAATATCATTACATCTCTTTAATTCAATCGAAAATAATGGAAATAAATAAATAAATAAAACCACTCAAAGGTACACGCAGAAAGGGCACTCGCATGAAGCGTCATGCTCGTCCTCTCCTGCTTGTACATCCAACGTCGTAACACCACCATACACCGGAGCATTCATATAGTCGTCAACAGTGTAACCTGCATCAACATCTAAAAACAATGTGTACACAAAGGGTGAGCTCACAACTTAGCTCAGTAAGACAATCAGACAATTTCACAATATTATGCATGAGTAACAATCATTTTATGCTGTGGTCTGGTTTTAAGTTTGCAATGTGCTATAGAAAGGTTTGGTGGCCCCCGCACCTCTATACACGAGTGTGTGACACCTCATGGATCACACCCTCATTGGCCCACATGCACCCATCATGGAATAGAGATAGAGCTAAGATACCCCCGCACCTCCCCGATGCTCTACCCATACCAGTACCTAAGCCCCTACGGCCGGGCTCGCAAACCGGGGCTCGCAACTAACAAATCCTATATGTCATCAATGTATGCTCTATCCCAGCACAGCCGTCTACGGCATAGAGATAGAGCTAAGGCATTCCCACACCTCCCCTGATGCCCTATCCGCAACTAACCCACTAGGATAAAAACAATACGCAGGTAGACCCTATCCTAACATAACTTCCTACGACATAGAGATAGAGCTAAAGCATCGTGGACAAGCCAGCGTCGACCTCGGAGACCACAATTCCACATAATCATGGTCAGGCCAGCATCAACATCAGAGACCACCGTACCACGACCTTCCCCTGATGCCCCACCCGTACCAAGCATGTTAAGACAGAATACTACAAAAGGTGCTAGTGTGAGGAGCGATCCCAGGCCCATGCCCCACTCCACACACTAACGAAAACAATCACATGCTTAACAATCACATCCTCACAATGCATGAACAGTAATAATAACTGAAATTAAGAGATGGCATGTGAATATGCATAAACATCACATCATATATAATCAGGTGATTAACATCGACTTACTGTCCATTAATTATTAGGTTTAGCTCAGATTCCCTTACCTGACGCTCGTTTGATAGCTTGCTCCACGTCGCAAGTTCCAACCGGGAAGTCACAAAGTCCTACAATATTATTAGAGTTTCATTAGAATATTTTTCTTAAGGTTTCATGTTGGTCGGAAACCAACAAGGTTACAAAATACCCTCACAGAGCTGACCGGTGGCATGTACCGGTCGCAGCTCTGTGGGAAAGACTGGCGACCGGTATGGTCAGCCGGTCCCCACAGACCAGCCTCTTGAGGGATACCAGTGGCAACATACCGGCCGCACTGTGTGCAACCGGTATAGTCGACTGGTATGTCTTTGGAAGACCATACATGGGTTTTTCGACTACCGTCGATCATCCTCCATGGATTTCCAAGGTTTCTCCTATCCATTCTAAGTCTAATCTTTGAGTTAGAGTTATCCCCAACTCATTCGAGTCTAGTTTCGATGAATAACATATCGGAACTCGAATCTAGGGTTTGACGGCAACTTAGGGTTTAAGGTCCAATTAGGGTTTTAGTTCAATACCTACTTGCATGGTATTGATCCACCCATACAACTATCCTAAAGTCATAGGGTAAGAAGAGTGTTTAAAACACTTACCGTTGACTGGCGTAACGTGATCGTCGTCTAACGGTAATGACGGCACCTTATTCTTCTTCCTAGCTCCTTCTCCTTTCCAACCTCCTTCTCTTCTCTAGAGTTAGTGAGAGATAATGGAAAGGATTTGAGGAGGTTTAAGGGTGTATTTATAGGCTAGAATTAGGGTTTAGTAACCCTATTAGGATTAGGAAAGTCTTAGAATTCGAAATCATGAAAGTGGGACCCTCAGAAGTCAATTTGCGGATCTCCTCACTCAGCTGCGCAGAGCTGACCGGTCGACCGGTACCAAGACCGGTACCATCGACCGGTCAACATAAAATCATGTTGATTTGATCGTCTTTGGTCCAATTTTGTACCTGATTGTCATCCGCTCGTCCCGTCTGGCTCGGTGATGATCGGAAGACCTGTCACGACATAAAACCAAGGTTTTGACCGGGTTTACGGAGTACGGGTCTTACAACTCCCCCACCCTTAAAAGAAATTTCGTCTCAAAATTTGCATGTAGGTTTCACAACTCCCCCACCCTTAAAATAAATTTCGGCCCCGAAATTTGAACATACCTTGATCGTCGAAAAGGTTAGGGTACTCCTTCCTCATCGCGCTCTCCTCTTCCCAAGTAATTTCCTCCACATTTTGGCTTCTCCAATGCACCTTCACATACTGGATATCCTTGGTTCGAAGTTGCTGTACCTTTCGACTTGAGAGCATCACAGGCACCACTTCGAATGTTAAATCTTCAGTCAAGTCTGGGGGATCAGCGGTCAAGATGTGCGATGGATCTCTGACATACTTCTTCAGTAATGATACATGGAACACGTTATGAACGCTTGACATAGATGGTGGTAGAGCCAATTGATATGCTACATTACCACATCGGGTCAATATCTCATATGGTCCCACATACCTGGGGCATAGCTTCCCCTTCCTATCAAACCGTTTCAGACCTCGCACCGGTGATACCTTCAAGAATACTTTGTCACCCACTCCAAACTCCAGATCTCGACGTCGATTATCCGCATAGTGCTTCTGTCGAACTTGAGCTGTCTTTACTCTCTCCTTGATTTGATCAATCACTCGGCAAGTTTCTTCAACAAACCCCGGTCCTACAATTCTTCTTTCTCCCACTTCGTTCCATAACAGAGGTGTACGACACTTCTTCCCATAGAGTGCTTCATATGGGGCCATCTGAATTGTAGCCTGATAACTGTTGTTATAAGCAAACTCGATAAGTGATAGTTTCTCATCCCAAGCTCCCTTGAAATCTATTGCACAGGCTCGGAGCATATCTTCTAAAATTTGAATAGTTCGCTCTGACTGTCCGTCCGTCTGAGGGTGAAAAGATGTACTGAACTTCAACTTTGTTCCCATAGCTTTTTGTAATCCTTCCCAGAACTTTGATGTAAAACGGGGATCTCTGTTAGATACTATACTCTCTGGAACGCCATGAAGTCTGATTATATTATCAACATACAACTTGGCCAGCTTCTCCATGGTATACTGAGGTCTGACCGTAATAAATCGAGCTGTCTTGGTGAGTCGGTCGACTATAACCCAAACTGCATCCACTGACCTTGGTGTCAAAGGTAGGCCAGTGACAAAATCCATAGTAATGCAATCCCACTTCCATGCAGGTTCCGATAATGGTTGTAGGAAACCTGCGGGTCTCTTTCTTTCTGCTTTAACTTGTTGACAATTCAGACATTGGAACACGAAACGAGCTATATCTGCTTTCATACCCCTCCACCAATATAGTCTTCTTAAATCATGGTACATTTTGGTACTTCCTGGATGTACCGAATATGGAGTGTAATGAGCTTCAGTCATAACTCGATCTCTAATATTACAGTCTTCACTCTCAGGTATACATAACCGTCCACGATACCTGAGTACCTTGTCTGAATCCAAGGTAAAGTCAGGATTACTCGTACCCTTCTCTAAGTCTTCTTGCACTGTCTTGAGATGAGGATCCTGTAGGATTGCTACCTTGACTTCATCAACTAGATCCAGTGAGATCTTCAAAGCTGCGAACATCATGGTGAACTTATGAATTAAGCCTTGCTCGGCTGGATCTTCTGCAGTTTCAATTATATACTCTTCATCACCTTCGATTGAACTTGAGGCTGCGGCACATAATGCAGCATTTGTACTTGGTCCTGCCTCAGGTTTCGATGCCCACTTTCTGCTTAAGGCGTCAGCCACCACATTTGCTTTACCCGGATGGTACTGGATGTCACAATCATAATCTTTCAACAATTCCAGCCATCTTCTCTGTCTCATATTCAGATCCTTCTGAGTGAAAAGATAAGTTAAGCTCTTGTGATCTGACTTAATCTGAAACTTCTCGCCGTACAAATAGTGTCTCCAAGTCTTGATTGCATGTATAACCGCTGCTAGCTCCAAATCATGCGTAGGATAGTTCTTCTCATGCTCCTTTAACTGTCTTGATGCGTAAGCAATCACCTATTCTCCTTGCATCAATACACACCCAATACCCAATCCTGAAGCATCCTTATATAAAGTCAACGGTACGCTTGGTTCTGGGATGGTCATGATAGGTGCAGAGACTAGTCTTGACTTCAAAGTCTGAAAGCACTTCTCACACTCGTCTATCCATATGAATTTCTCTCCCTTCTTGGTCAATCTGGTGAGTGGAACAACGATCCTGGAGTAATCTTCCACGAATCTTCTATAATAACCAGTCAACCCAAGGAAACTACGAATCTCCGCAACAAATTTTGGTGCTTCCCATCCTACTATAGCAGCTATCTTACTTGGATCAACCTTGATACCGTCTTCAGATACAACATGGCCCAAGAAAGCCACCTCCTTCAGCCAAAACTCACACTTCTTGAACTTAGCATAAAACTTCTCCGGTCTCAGCCGTTGTAGGGCTGCCCTCAAATGTGTTGTATGAGTCTCCATGTCCTTAGAGTAGATCAATATGTCATCGATGAATACGATGACCGAAGTGTCCAACATATCATGAAACACTCGGTTCATCAGTTCCATGAACGACGCTGGAGCATTGGTCAATCCGAAAGACATAACTAGAAACTCATAATGTCCATACCTCGTCTTGAAAGCAGTCTTCGGAATATCTCCGGCCTTGATCTTCAGTTGGTGATACCCCGATCGGAGATCAATCTTCGAGAAAATCTTTGCACCCTGCAGTTGATCGAACAGATCATCGATTCTAGGCAAAGGATATCGATTCTTGATAGTCAACTTGTTCAGTTCACGGTAGTCAATGCACAATCTTACACTTCCGTCCTTTTTCTTGACAAATAATACCGGTGCCCCCCAAGGTGATATGCTAGGTCGTATGAAGCCCTTATCTAACAATTCTTGTAATTGGGTCTTCAACTCCTTTAACTCGACAGGGGCCATCATGTATGGTGCTTTGGACACCGGCACCGAACCTGGCATAAGGTCTATTACAAACTCTGTAGCCCTGTCCGACGGTAGACCTGGAAGCTCCTCTAGAAATACATCTGGGAACTCTCGAACCACATCTATATCTTCCATCTTGTGTGACTCCGCCGTGATGTCGACTACAGATACTAGATACCCCACTCCCCCTTTCTCTAAGCATCTCTTAGCTTTTAGGGCGGAGAGAATCAGCTTCCGCTTCCTAGATAGCTTGATCCCAGTGAAACTATACTCCCTTCCCTTTTTGTCAGTAAGCACAAGCTTCCTTTCAACTCATAATAGGATAGCTGAATGATGGCCTAGCCAATCCATTCCCAAGATGACATCAAAGTCTATCATCTCGAGTAGCACCAAACTCGCTTCTAAGTCTCGGCCCTCAATACATACAGTACATGGTCCATAATATTCATCAAAGCCACTTCGACTCCTAGTGGGGAGCGAACTATCAAGCTTGGGTTCAAGTGCTTAATCGGTAACTCCATTCGCTTCCCAAAAGAAATAGAAACAAAGGAGTGCGTGGCCCCAGAGTCAAATAGTACTCTGGCAGGTATACTAGCTACATTTACAATTCCTGGAATTTTTCATTATCCCTTAGTTCTACATGCGCATACACACAATGAAAATAGTAAGCCAAATAGTAAGGGATAGAGTCGTACCAGTGACCACATCAGGTGATGCAGCTCTTCAGTAGTGACCGCATAAACTTTTCCTTGCTGGGGAGGTTGCTTCCTAGGTACAGTGTAGGTCCTTGCAATATGACCCACTTGTTGACAATTGAAACATTTGATATTCGGGTTAAATCCGGCATTCTGAGGCACAGGTGGTGCCGCATTGTTCCTAGCAGGCACTGTAGCGATCTGAGCCCTGTATGGACGGAAGGGTCTATGGTTACCGCCACCCGAACTCTCAATAGCAGGTCTCTTTACTCCTCTGTTCTAAGCGAAGAAGCTGTCCCGCTGACTGGACTCTATCACCCTCGCAACTTGCACAGCCTCATTATAGATTTTCTTGTCCAGATATGTGCTCTCTGATGCTTCCACGTAGTCCCATGGTGAACCTACGTGTCTTGGTCTCTTCTTCTTGCATACTTGCCGGTGCGAAGAAAAATAACTCCTCGTACCTCTGCTGGTAAGCATCCACAGTCGATTGAGATTGTTGTAGATTAAGGAACTCCTTCTCCATCTGATCTCTGAAGCTCTTTGGAAAATACTTATCGAAGAAAGCAACCTTGAACACTTCCCAATCCACCTGTGTATGCTTCGTCTCCAGATATGCCCGTGTAGAATTTCACCAAGCATTTGCGTCTTCTTTCAGCATATGAGTGGCAAATAAGACATTTTCCTCCTCTGTACAGATCATCAGTCGGAAGTTTTTTTCCATTTCTATAACCCACTGTGCTGGCCACAATGGTTTCCCTGTCTTACCGGTGAATGATGAAGGCTTCAACTTTAGGAATCTATCCACCGCTCTGCTCAGATCATGCTGTCCCTGAGTGTTCATTCCATACCATGGTGGTGGATACGGGTAGGCTCCCGGGTACGCAGAAGGCGACGGAAACTGATGCGGTGGTGGTACATTCTGTGCTTGGCCCATCGGCCTTGGGCTACCCTGCATCAGCTGTGAAGTATTTTTCTCTCCAGACTCAGGCGTACCTCCAGTGGGAACAGAACCCGGTGGCCTGAACATCTTCAGTATCTCACTCAGGAATTCTTTCTGCTGAGCTTGCATCTGATAAACCAGGTTTGTAACAATGGTCTCAGAATTCCTGTAAGGTGGCCCAGGCAAATTTGTTGTTACTTCTAGAACCTGTTCCTCCTCAACTTCCGGGCTTGGCTCTCTAACATGGCCTTGTTCAACCTGTTCTTCTTCTTCGAGGCGCATCCTAGCCTGGTGATGCTTCCGACCCCTACGACCGTTTCCGCCCACCATCTCAGACTATTCTGTTTGAATCTGAGAAGAAGACATAACACATGTGAATGAAGCAATAGTGGTGTTAGTCTTGAACAATATAAGGCGAAATAGTCATAAAAAGGAGTAATTAAGTCTACAAATTTTTAAAATTTTTCAGAGGTTTTTCTGGCTTTTCTGGTATTGACCGGTCGCAACATATCGGTCGACACTCTATATACAGTGTTGCGACCGGTATAGTCGACCGGTCAGAATTAAAATTCTGACCGAGACATAGCGGTCGCATGTCTGTAGGGATACTGGTCGACCGGTATAGGCAAAATCGTCAACTGGAATGCCCAGAACTGGCTTTAAAGTCGCGAAAAGTGAGAAATTTTCTCACTTTTCTTTCTCTTTTCTCTCTAGTGGCGATTCCTCTCTGCCAATCCGAGTTTCTACAGTCCGGCCGGTGACCTTAGAAGCCGATTCCTTCCCTTCACAGCTTAGAACACCGTCTCCAGGTCCTTCTCTTTCAAGTTTTTAGATATTTTTCATATCGTCTATATGTAGAATTTTAGGTTTTTCATCGATTGAGAGATTATAACCATAGGAACTCTTTTCCTTCAGCTTAGAAAGGGTTTAGGGACCCCCAAAAGCAAAATCCCTCAACCAATTTGAGGTTCCACCGAATGGTTTTGATAAAAATCAAATTTTTACACTTTTTGACCTAGGTTTTTGAAATTTTTCGAATTTTCTTGAATTTTCTCAAATTCTTGAAATTTCTTGTTGTAAATGCTTGTGTTTGATTTGTTGAAGAGTGTGGGGGTTACGTAAGTCCTCCTCCCCATGTTTTTGGGTGAGTTTGAGGCTTTTTCCCAATTTACTGTCGTTATGCTGTCGAAATTTCAAAAATTTCCTAACATTTTCTTCTTGTTTTCTTTTGTTTTGCAGATAAAAATGGCTCCCCGATGTGCTCTTGGGAAACGTCCTCATGGCTCGAGCTCACGTGCTCCCCAGCCACCAGTTCCCCAATTTGACGAGCACTAGTTTCATTCTATGGAAGCACAGGCTCGATTCCCGTGGTTTGATAACAAGAACATAGAATCTGGGCATCGGGTTAACCTGGATCAGCTGGAGAGATTCGATGTGCGAGACGCTTTCAACGCGCTTGGGTGGGTACCGGTAATATCCTACAGTGATACCACCCGTCCCAATCTGGTTAAGCATTTCTATGCTAACCTGGAGCTGCATGGAGATGTTAACGATCCCAACCAGGGTAGGGATTTACGCATCACCAGCTATGTCAGGGGTGTACCTATCTCATTCAACACCCACCAGCTGGCCGACCTTCTAGGGGTTCCTAATGATGGAGACCTAGTGTATTGCCCTCCCAAAGCGAAGGGCTATCTGACTGAGGATCTGCGTCGAGAGATAGCAGATCAGATACTAAACCCTGGGGCTCTTATGAAGGCAGCTAGCTTGAGACCTGCACCTCGGGTATATAGTCGCATCATTTAGCACAACATCGTGCCCCAGAGCGGCCATTACAGTGAGTTATCCCAGCTCACTCAGTACATCACTTACTGCGTCTGCACCGGGGAGCGAGTCTCTCTCCTTACCTCATCATCAGGACCATGCATCAGGTGACCCTGGCCGATCAGGCCAGTAACCTTCCCTACGGTCATCTCATTACCTTCCTGCTACGTCGCCTGGGTGTGAGCATGAGAGGCGAGGTGACAGTTGAGGATACTATGACCTCCGACATTGACTGGGAGGCAATTCAGAGGATGCAGATGGTCGATCTGCCCGTTAGCGATGATGAGTTGGAGGCTCACCCTCGCCCACTTGGGAGGGTAGCAGCCGCAGTAGTAGCAGTAGCAGCAGCCAATGCGGCTTATGCGGCAGAGGTTGGGGGTGATGATGATGATATGGCTGGGGAAGCACCAGTGCCTGTCCCACAGCCTACACCTGCAGCACCACCGTCTACCTCTACAGCTGGACCATCTCAGCCTCCTTCCGACACCATGATGGGTATGATTATGGAGATCAGGGACACTCAGCGTGAGATGAGCCATGACTTGGCGCAGTTGGCTCGCAATCTCAGAGTCACACAGGATCAGGTGCACTGGCTCAGGGTCTCTTACGAGCGAGACTATGATATAGCAGACCCTATTCCTCCCAGGCCCCCTACCCCATGATTGTCCCTCTTATTTTTCTTTACATATGACTGTTTATATAACAGGGTAACTGTCCGGTTTGTGAACTGTACCCTGTAGCACTATTTCATTTGATACTCTTTTCTTTTAAAGAAATTTTTATGTTTCACCTAACTAGTGTACGTGCACATGTTAAGTTCCATATTTAGAATAGTACATTATTCTCTTTCTTAATCAGTCTTAGGTATCAAACAATGCTTAGGGTGTGTTTGTATTAAAATTTTTAAATTTTTTCCTAACTCAGTTCATCAACTTAGTTAAGTGCAATATGGTTTGTTGGACAGAGCCCGAGGGCTCTGATACCAAGTTGTCACACCCCAATTCGGATCCAACCAGAATGGTGTGAGTGAACCGTCATTGAACCAACGGTTCACACCAGGATCTCGAATAGGCTGTGTCCACTCATACAAACCATTACACATAACCACCATCAGAATATAATAGTACAGCGGAAGTCTTTTAAATATAATGAACTGAGAATCTATTGATAACTTTAAATAAAATATCAAATTATTCAAAACCAAGCAAATAATATAATATCATTACATCTCTTTAATCCAATCGAAAATAATGGAAATAAATAAATAAAATCACTCAAAGGTACACGCAGAAAGGGCACTCGCATGAAGCGTCATGCTCGTCCTCTCCTGCCTGTACATCCAACGCCGCAACACCACCATACACCGGAGCATTCATATAGTCGTCAACAGTGTAACCTGCATCAACATCTAAAAACAATATGTACACAAAGGGTGAGCTCACAACTTAGCTCAGTAAGACAATTAGACAATTTCACAATATTATGCATGAGTAACAATCATTTTATGCTGTGGTCTGGTTAAGTTTGCAATGTGCTATAGAAAGGTTTGGTGGCCCCCGCACCTCTATACACGAGTGTGTGGCACCTCATGGATCACACCCCCATTGACCCACATGCACCCATCATGGAATAGAGATAGAGCTAAGATACCCCCGTACCTTCCCTGATGCTCTATCCATACCAGTACCTAAGCCCCTACTGGCCATGGCTAACAAACTGGGCTCGCAACTAACCAATCCTATATGTCATCAATGTATGCTCTATCCCAGCACAGCCGTCTACGGCATAGAGATAGAGAAGGCATTCCCACACCTTCCCTGATGCCCTATCCGCAACTAACCCACTAGGATAAAAACATTACGCAGGTAGACCCTATCCCAACATAACTCCCTACGGCATAGAGATAGAGCTAAAGCATCGTGGACAAGCCAGCGTCGACCTTGGAGACCACAATGCCACATAATCATGGCCAGACCAGCATCAACATCGGAGACCACTGTACCACGACCTTCCCCTGATGCCCCACCCTACCAAGCATGTTAAGACAGAATACTACAAAAGGTGCTAGTGTGAGGAGCGATCCCAGGCCCATGCCCCACTCCACACACTAACGAAAACAATCACATTCTTAACAATCACATCCTAACAATGCATGAACAGTAATAATAACTGAAATTAAAAGATGGCATGTGAATATGCACAAACATCACATCATATATAATCAGGTGATTAACATCGACTTACTGTTCATTAATTATTAGGTTTAGGTCAGATTCCCTTACCTAACGCTCGTTTGATAGCTTGCTCCACGTCGCAAGATCCAAACGGGAAGTCACAAAGTCCTACAATAATATTAGAGTTTCATTATAATATTTTTCTTAAGGTTTCATGTTGGTCGGAAACCAATAAGGTTACAAAATACCCTCACAGAGCTGACCGGTGGCATGTACCGGTCACAGCTCTGTGGGAAAGACTGGCGACCGGTATGGTCATCCGGTCCCCACAGACCAGCCTCCCGAGGGATATCGGTGGCAACATACCGGCCGCACTGTGTGCAACTGGTATAGTTGACCGGTATGTCTCCCGAAGACCATACATGGGTTTTTCGACTACCGTCGATCATCCTCCATGGATTTCCAAGGTTTCTCCTATCCATTCTAAGTCTAATCTTTGAGTTAGAGTTATCTCCAACTCATTCGAATCTAGTTTCGATGAATATCATCTCGGAACTCGAATCTAGGGTTTGACGGCAACTTAGGGTTTAAGGTCCAATTAGGGTTTTAGATCAATACCTACTTGCATGGTATTGATCCACCCATACAACTATCCTAGAGTCATAGGGTAAGAAGAGTGGTTAAAACACTTACCGTTGACTGGTGTAACGTGATCGTCGTCGAACGGTAATGGCGGCACCTTCTTCTTCTTCCTAGCTCCTTCTCCTTTCCAACCTCCTTCTCTTCTCTAGAGTTTGTGAGAGATAATGGAAAGGATTTGAGGAGGTTTAAGGGTGCATTTATAGGCTAGAATTATGGTTTAGTAACCTTATTAGGATTAGAAAAGTCTTAGGATTCGAAATCATGAAAGTGGGACCCTCAGAAGTCAATTTCCGGATCTCCACACTCAGCTGCGCAGAGCTAACCGGTCGACCGGTACCATCGACCGGTCAACATAAAATCATGTTGATTTGATCGTCTTTGGTCCGATTTCGTACCTGATTGTCATCCGCTCGTCCCGTCTGGCTCGGTGATGATCGGAAGACCTGTCACGACATAAAACCAAGGTTTAGACCGGGTTTACGGAGTGCGGGTCTTACATACTGCGACCCTATGTTTTAAAACGTGCGACCCCACAACCAAACAGTCATGGGTTGGACTCTTTTGAGGTGGGGTCGACCACACCTGTTTAGGCATGCAACCACACACTCAATTTGACTATTTTTGAGTTATATTTCATACTTGGTCTTGTGGTTTCTTCACGCACTGGGTTCACTTGGCTCGACCATGATAGGTAGACCTGATGCAATGTGGTAGGACCGGTTAGTTCGATACGGGTCTTACATACTGTGCCCCTAAGATGAAGGGCTTTCTCACTGATGATTTGCGCCAGGAGATTTTGGAGCAGATCCTTAACCCAAGAGCACCCATGAAAGCTGCTAGCTTGAGACCTGTTCCTCGGGTATATTGCCACATCATCCAGCACAATATTGTTCCTCAGAGCAGCCACTACAGTGAATTGTCTCAGCTCACTCAGTACTTGACCTATTGCGTCTGCACTGGGGAGAGGGTTTGTTTCCCTTACATCATTATCAGGACCATGCGTCAGGCTACTCTGCCCGATCAGACCAGTAACCTTCCATATGGCCGACTTATCACTACTCTTCTGCAGCGCTTACGGGTGGACATGAGGGGTGAGATTGCGGTTGAGGACACCATGACCTCTGACATTGACTGGGATGCCATTCTTCGGATGAGGATAGACAACCTGCCGATCAGTGATGAGGAGTTAGAGGCTCGTCCTTGTCCTCTCAAGAGAGTAGCAGCCGCGGCAGTAGCAGCAGCAGCAGCCAATGTAACCCATGCAGAAGAGGCAGGGGATGATGGTGATGATGATGATGATCAAATAGAGGACATTCCAACATCGGCACCACAGTCCACACCTGTAGCGGGACCATCCCAGCCTCTTCCCGATACCGTAATGGGTATGTTTACGGAGATCCAGGATGCCCAGCGTGAGATGAGCCGTGACCTAGGGCGCCTTGCTCGCAACCTCAGAGTCACGCAGGAGCAGGTACACTGGCTTAGGGTGGCTTATGAGCGTGACTATGACATCACTGACCCTATTCCTCCTATGCCCCCATCCCCATGATAGACCTCTTATTTTCTCTCTCTCTCAGCATGGTTTTTATATGACAGGATAACTGTCCGGCTTGTGGACTGTACCCTGTAGCACAATTACTCATGATACTCTTTAAATATTTTAATAGAAGTTTATGATTTTTCTCACTTGTCATTAAGGTTTCTATCTAGAACATGTCTATTTATTAATTTCACCTTTAGTATAGTACATTATGCTCTCTTTGGTATTTAGTCTCAGAAATCAAACAAGTGCTTAAGGTGTGTTTTTATTAAGACTTTTAAATTCTTTCTATCTCAGTTCATCGACTCAGTTAAGTGCAAATATGGTCTATTGGACAGAGCCTAAGAGCTCTGATACCAAGTTGTCATACCCTAATTCTGGTTGAACCAGAAATGTGAGTGAACCGTCACTGAACCAACGATTCACACCAGGATCTCAATAAGACCGTGTCCACTCATACAAACCATTGCACATAACCATAATCAGGATATAATAAAATACAACGGAAGTCTTGAATAAAATGAACAGAGTGATCTATTGATAAATTTAATAAAATATCTAATTATTCAAATATATCGAAACATAAATAAATATCCTTACATCAATTGTATCTCCAACTGAAAATAATTAAAATAAAATAAATCAATTCCTAGAGGTACACGCAGAAAGAGCACTCGCATGAAGCGTCATGCTCGTCCTCTCCTGCTTGCACATCCAAAGCAGTCACGCCTATGTACACTGGAGCATTTAGGTAATCCTCTACCATATAACCTGCATCAACATCTAAAAACATGTATATATATATATATATATATATATATATATATATATATATATATATATATATATATATATATATATATATATATATATATATATATATATATATATATATATATATATATATATATACAGGGTGAGCTCACAACTTAGCTCTAAGACAATCAGACAATGCAACAAACATATGCATGCGTAACATTCACATTATGGTCTGGTTTAAGTTTGCAATGTGCTATAGAAAGGATTGGCGGCCACCGCACCTCTATACACGAGTGTGTGAAGCCGCCCAATGGATCAAACACCATTGTCGTCCCACATGCACCCACCATGGAATAGGGATAGAGCTAAAACGTCCGGATCAAACACCGCCAACACTTTCCCTGATACCCTACCCATAACAACATGTAAGCCCCTATTGGCGAGGGCTTGCGAGCAAACTGGGCTCGCAACTAACTAATCCTATATGTCATCACAGTAGGCCCTATCCCAACATAGCTCCCTACGGCATAGAGATAGAGCTAGAGTCTAGTGGCCAGGCCGGAGACCACAGTGCCACTTCCTCCCCCTGATACCCTACCCGCACCAAGCATGCCAAAATAGAACGATACGAAAAGGTGCTAGTGTGAGGAATGATCCCAGACCCTCGGCCCTTTTCCACACACCAACAAAAATAATCACATGCCTAACAGTCACATCCTAGCATAACGAGTATACATGAACAATAATAATAACTGAAAGAAAAGGATGACATGCGAGTATGCACAAACATTAGTCCACAGAATCATAGTTATTAACAACGTTTTACTGTTATTAAATTATTAGGATTTAGGTCCGATTCCCTTATCTGACGCTTGTTTGATAGCTTGCTCTGTGTCACAAAATCCAAACTTGCTATCACAAGTTCCTACACGATGTTAGGGTTAAATTAGAATAGTTTTCTTAAGGTTTATGTTGGTCAGAAAATCAACTGGGTTAAAAAAACACTCCCACAGAGCATACCGGTCGCAGTACCGATCGCGGCACTGTGGGGAAAGGTGCCACCGGTATGGTCGACCGGTCCCCACAGGCCGGTCCCCGAGGGGTACCAGTCGCAGTACCGATTGCATAGGGTGCGACCGGTGTGGTCGACCAGTGTACCTCCGGAAGACCATAAGCTTGGTTCTTACCTTCCGTCGATCACCCCTATTAATTCTAGGGTTTTTCCTATACATTCTAGGTCTGAGCACTGAGTTGGAGGTGTTTCTAACTCCATTCAAGTCCTAATTTTGATGATCTTCAACCTAGAACTTAAATCTAGGGTTTACCAACTAGATTAGGGTTTGACGGCAAAACATGGTTTAGATCAATACCTCGCTTTGCATGGTATTGATCCAATCATGACTAACCATTCTAGAATGCTTAACGTAGAAGAAGGTTTAAGCACTTACCGTTGGTTCGCGGTAGAGTATTCTTCGTCCAACGGCAACTACGGCTCTTCCCTCTCCTTCCTAGCTTTTTTTCTTTCTTCAATCTCTTTCTCCTCTCTAGGGTTTGTGAGGATCAATGAAAGGGATTTTAGGAGGTTTAGAGGTCTTTATATAGGCTAGGGTTGAGTTTAGGAAGTCCCCTTACGTTAGGAAAGTCCTAGGGTTTGAAATTTGGAAAGTGGGACCTGCAGAGATTCTTTTTCGGATCTAAGTGGTCTGCTGCAGGCCATACCGTTCGACCGTCGATCGGTACCAAGACCGGTACCATCGATCGGTATGAAGTATATCATACTTAATTTGGTCCATTTTCATACCTGGTTGTCATCCGCTCGTCTCGTCTGGCCCGGTGATGATTGAAGACCTATTATGACATGAATGAAAGGTTTAGATCAGGTTCATGGAGTGCGGTCTTACACGAATGACCCCAATTTTCTGCTGCTTTTCATCCTTAGTAGACTGTAAAGTATCCTAAATTCTCAAATAACCCCATTGCCACCACCAAAAATGGAATCCTTTGCCTTGTTAATCGATCACCTTTCCCTGATGAGCTCTCTCTCACTCAATTATTGCCTTGCTTCCTAGAACCCCCTCCTTCCATCAACAGACCGGTACCAGCGTGCAACTGGATGAGCGATTTACTATAGTTTGTAAGAGAAGCATCTGCAAATCTGAATCATCAGAGACTTTGAAGTGATCAACGTCATAAAGGTCGTAATAGAGGAACTTTGCCATGGCTTCCATGAAACTTGATTTTTCGATGCCTGACGGCCCGTACAGCAGGTAGCTCCTATTCCATGGGCGGCCGAATCGATGGCAGTATTGCTTTGATTTGAGGAACGATCAAGATTAAACTTTATCTTGTTCTTTAGATTGGAATCCATGGCGACTGTGTCTGAGGGTGGAAGTGTGTAAACGGGATAAATTTCCACTATCCGCCGTCATAGCAATCTTCTCTTTTGGCTCGAGCTTAACCTTCTTTTTCCTCTGTTTGATCTTGTCGATGATGGAATCGATGTGTTTGAGGTAAAGACGGAGGATCCATCATCTTGGAAATGTTGGTTTCATTGCACCAAGGAGTGTGTCATGGATTGGGAGTAATGAGAGGTGGGACAGAGAGGGGCAGCCGGCGGGGAAGGGGAGAGGACAAGGGCAAGAGAGGGGTATAGGAGGATAGGGAAAGAAAGGAGGGAGTGTTGGGTAAAATTAGAATTTTGCCTCATTTTGGGTAACTATAATCTGATCTAGGTACCCTAAATATAACTTATGAAATGTTAGTACCTTTGGTGCAATTTCTTAAAACATTGAATACCTTAGGTATAATTTATCCATAACTAAATAAACAACTTATGGGCTTGGGCGGACCCATAAAATAAGTAAAGAAAACCAGAAATCTTAAATCTAACTCAATTACAGAATATTAATCATATATTAATTGAAATAAATGATACATTACTCATACCACCCATGAGTATGTGTTTATTGTAGAAACACTTAAAGTTGATAACAAGTATACATACTATCCTTAAATCTCAAATCTTGTTACACAAAGACCCACAAATGCTGATGTTAGCATGATTAAACTTTTTAATGTCCAAAATACCCTTATAGGTTTTGAAAAAAGACAAAATTAGGCTTTTTCCTTTACCCTTTTCTTTTTGTTACTGTAAAGCCCTAAATCCCTCAAATCCTCAAATCTCCTGTGACGTCGAGATTTCTAACCGCTCTTTGCATCATTGTAACAAGTCTCTCCTTTCTCCCTCTCTCTCAAAGTTCGTCCTTGGAAAATGCAAAGTTTGTTTGTTCATTGTGGATTCGATTGAGAAAACATATAACGGTGAAGCTGAGGACAAAATATGAAAACCCATATACTCTGATAAACACCAGTCGCCATTGTTGAAGCTTTACTAAGGATGACGAGTTTTCAAGCTTAGAATATTATTCCTCTACCAAAAAACAGAACAAAATATTGAAAACCCATCTTCCCATTCTGTATCAGTGAAGTGGCTTTTCGATTAGTTTCTAAATGACTAGAAGTATCTACCACTATAAAAGTGTGTGTGTCGTAACTGCAATATGTAAACTTTAAAGCCATTGAAGGAACCCTAAACCATTAACTATTTTTGGCAGATGGGTTCCCCTGATCTTCAAATCCACAATGGCATATCCACACACAGTTCAGGTTGTGGGAAAAAAAAAAAAAAAAAAAAATCAACCTAACATTGGCCAACTATAGTTTTGAGAACAGAGCTGAAACCTAATAATACAAACCGATATCAAA
This sequence comes from Protea cynaroides, assembly GCA_028583415.1. Taxonomy (NCBI): domain Eukaryota; kingdom Viridiplantae; phylum Streptophyta; class Magnoliopsida; order Proteales; family Proteaceae; genus Protea; species Protea cynaroides. The sequence continues at coordinate 13,584,596 of CM053272.1, read as the reverse complement.
ATCAAAATAAAACAAAATCACAAACAACTGGGAACAGAAAAATCGGTGCCCAGATACAGTCTTTCCATAAATGGATTTCTTAAACAAATAGTAGGGCAAATTCCTGCAGAAAAAACCAAGAATAAGGAAAGAAAGTTGACATGGGTCAGAGGAATACGACTAAGGAAGATATGTTGGCATGGTTTAATGACATGGCTTGATAGATCTCATTAGAGGGCCAACTGTATATGGATTTGAAATAGTAATTATAATTGATTAATTGGTTAGTTTGTAAGCCTATATGAAGGGGGAGAATGTCAGATTTAGGAGGCAAGAGTTAATTGAGTTGTTAGTCTACTTTCTTCTCAGTCTCTCTTAGAGACTCTGTTCTGGAGTTTAGTCTTGAATTAGAATAAAAAACATTTTCATTGTAATTCAGATACTCAGCTTAAGTGAAATTCATCAGATTTTACAGTCAATTAAGAATCATATTATTTTATTTGATATGATCTTAGTTCTCATCCCTCAAAGTGGGCTTATCAGGAGAGGGTTGCTAGGAGCATACCAACTCCCACTCAGTTTTAGTGAAGTCGATGTGGGATTAAGATGTAACATTCCCCCACCCTTCACAGCTTACGTCCCTACGACTGCCCCCGAGGCGGCTTTCACTCTGGCCTAACCCAGGTAGCCCTTTCCACGGTACCTCCTCTTCGAAATGCCCTGCGCATGAGTGAGTCAATGAAAGCACCATTTGATACAATCTTGGTTCTCATCCCTCAAAATCAACTTACCAGAAGAGGGTTGCCGAGAGCATATCAACTCCCACTCAACTTTGTTAGAACCGATGTAGAACTAAGGCTCTCTTTGGTTTGTATTATATAATGTATTATATAATATATTATAAAATTTATGATTGTTTGGTATGATTTATAATGTCTATTTATAATTAAAATAAATCAATATAATTCATTATCTACAAATAGGTGAGTAACTGTTTATCATTATTAGAATAATCTATTAGGTGATTGTTTATATTTCTCATTATATAATGTATTATGTTTAGTGGTACCAAACAGTCATTATTTATTACTCATAATCTATTATCATAATTGATTTATCACAAATAACTCATAATACATTATATAATACAAACCAAAGAGAGCCTAAGACGTAATAAAAGTGCTCAAGAAAAAACAGTTTTGAACAAAATCACCACCGGAACTGCTTATAAAACCAGATTCCTGAGGTGGGTTTTGTGGTGGAAAGAAAATTTAACGTCTTTTTTAGAAAATACAAATTGAGAGAAGAATAAGGGTGATGAGACTGAGAAGAGCAGGGATTTTTCCCTGAAATCGCCATGGCACCAACAAACAAGTAAGAGACTCCTCATCGACCAAGTGGCAGCTGCTTAAAACATGGAAATAAATCCGGGAAGAAAAAAGCACGTCCATACAATTGAAATAGAACTATTGAAGGAACAGCAGAGAAGAGGAGGATGATACGCCGATCATTGGTAGAGGAGACACAGATAGAAAGAAAAACCAACATTGGCCCACAATAAACCCCTGAACCCACCGCCATTTTCAGATAATGAAGAACAAGAAGAGAGAGAAAGAGAAAAATCCCTAAAAGCAGAAGCGCGAGAAAGTTCTGATCAGTGAGGGATATATATATATATATATATATATATATATATATATATATATATATATATATATATATATATATATATATAAAGAAGGTCACCCACTATGGACTGAAATCCTCTCCCGCGGCAGGAGGTTCCTGTCGCTGATCCAAGGACTGGGGATCAGTCGGCCCGCCTACCAATACATGAGGAGGTGGACTGGCTGAAATCCCGCCCTTGACCGACAGCAATTGGATGGGAGAGGATTTTTTTGCACTCACTATAGCATGTTGGGCAAGGCGATATGGCGAGGAACAATGCCGGAAGAAGATTATATATATATATATATATATATATATATATATATATATATATATATATATATATATATATAAAGAAGGTCACCCACTATAGCATGCTGGGCAAGGCGATATGGCGAGGAGCAATGCCTGAAGAAGATTTTAATTGGGAGATTCGGCAATACCATCTTAGTTGCTTCACCTTTATCGGGTTAGGCTTTTTTTTTTTTTTTTTTTAATGTAAGAAGATGGAGAGGAGAAGAGAAAAGGAAAGAGAGAGATGGAGAAGAAGAGAAGAACAGGTAGAAAAGAGGAGCAGGTCCGACGGAGAAGAGAGAAGAGGAGCAGCGCAGTCCGACTGATTGATTTCTAAGGGTTTTAGGGGTAATTGTGTAGTTTAAATTTTTCTCTTTTTTCAAAAGATCAAAAATGACATTTCATCTTTTTATTGATAAATATAACAAAAATATAATGGTCTAAATAAGTAAAAAAAAAGAATAATTATTATCAACTTCCATAATGATATGAATAATTTAATGAGTAGATGCAATCCTACCACTACATTAAAGATCTTAACAACATACAATTCCAGGGGCAATGTCTCAACTAGTTACAACCAGACAAAACAAGCTTGAATAATTATGCAACAAATGGAGTCTCTAAGAGATATTTTGTGTGGGACCTATTTGAGCCACCACTGCTTAATTTACACATAGACATTTCTTTTTAAAATAAAAATTATTTATTCATAGAACACTTGGTCAATGGTTGTTTTGCGATTTTATTCTTTTTTCTTTTATTTTCTTTTATTTTTACAATGAGAGTTTTTATCAATCAAAATTAAGAAATATTGACCAAAAAGAACAGGAAAACAGTAATGTTATCGATCAACACAAGAATATAATGGCACCCTAATGAGGTAAAAGACACTTGGCTGGAGACCGGGGTGGGGAAGAATAGGCAAGGAAAGGAAGCAACATGCGGCCACTTCCGGGTCTTCAACATTAAAAAAGATGTTTTTAACCTAAAATTTTACTGTGAAATTTTATATGTATATTTTTTTAATGTTCATTTTTAAAGAGATAAAATATAGCAATTTTTAAAGAGATTGTTTTTTATTATTAAAAAAATTTACATATAAAATATTACGCATAATTTTCACCGAGACAAAAGAGAAAAATAAAGACAATGCTTTTTTGTTGGGATCGGTTCGAAGTTGCATATGTTCTTTGTGATTGAGGTTGTCTTTTGATTCGATAGATAACCTCTTTGTAGTTTGTTTATTTATTTATTTTTGGATAGATAGGTAGTTTGTTTGTTTGTTGTTTGGCTTCTTTTATGTTGGGCTGCTTCTTCTGTGGTCCATCCATTGATGCCCTTGTTTTTTATTTTTTAGGTTATTAATAAATCATTTAAAATAAAGACAAAGCTAGGCTTAAAAATAAAATAAAGATAAAAGTTCTCATACACGACCGACCATCCACTAGACATGAAGCTTTTGGATTATCATAGACTCGTAAATGCATATATGAAATACCAAAACTGTCCCTCATAATTTGGAAATGCTCTGATATGAAATGTATATATATGGTGATTTGGCAACGTGCTCGTGTCCACGGTCCACACCTCAATAAATATCACCTTGGCATCTCTTGCTGCTGAAACACAAATTTAAAGTTCGGGAAATAACCCCCCCCCCCCCCCCCTGAAGTGTATCTTTAATTCAACCACCTCTCATCTTGGCCCATAATGTCAACCATTTTCTCTACTTTTGAAAATATCTCATGCCAATCTATTAGATGATGAGATTTATCATCACTTGTATTTTTATGACAATATTATCCACAGAATTATAAAATATCTTTTTTAACCTTTTGTAATTTAAGTAAAACATCTCCCATCTTTTTACCATATACAACATTCACTTTTTAACTTTCATCGTTCACTAGTGTTCGAAGCTTCCTCAAGAACTCTCCGGTGAGCTCATATGAACCGAAGAACTCACCGGCACCATCATCGTCGAAGCACGCTGGCATTCTCCGAAGAAATCTTATCCAGATTAACTCGTCGCGGGTATCTTCTTTTGGAGATTGATCCTCTCTCTCTCTCTCTCTCTCTCTCTCTCTTTCTCTCTCTCTCTCTATCCCTCTGAGAATTGGTAAATTATATGGTTTAATAAAAAGAGATTTGATCCACTCAAATGTCAAAAACAATGAATTTTTTTTGGTAAAAGTCAGAAACAATGATTTGTTTAGCAAATTCTCAAACCCACAAATCCAAAGGTTAATCTAATGAAATTTACAGAAACCCACAAATAAAAAAAAATGAATTGTTGTTAGATCTGTTTACAGAAACCCAAAAATCTAACCTCAGAACTGCGGTGGTTGTTGTTGCCGTTGTTTCGCTGTTGCTGCTACCTCTTCGCCTTCATATTATTTTTTCTTGTCGTCATTGCCATTGTCGTCGGTGTCTTCTACATTGTTGTCCAACCCAATACCCCTAATTATCCATCAAAGGCTTCAATTTTGTTGGGTTCCTCCTCAACCCACGTGGGTGGAGGGACCCACTACCAATAACTTTCCATTAATCCTTAATGGAAAGGTTTCTATGAAAAAGGCAATGTTTCACCGCCTATCTATTATCTCTATAAAAGTTTTTGTAAAAAAGGTAAGCAATACAAGCTTGAGTTTGAGATTCTAAAAGCTAGATTTCGTGAGTTCCTAAGAAGTTTTCAGAGAATGCAGTTGAGAATTCTTAGAAGAAATACCTTCTTCTCTAATGCCACTATTGTGAATTGGAGAAGAGAAAGAGAGATAGAAAAAAGCTCTTATTCATTGTACGTGCGACGTGATGGCACTCTCCCTGTTCAGGGAAGAGAGAAAGGTGACAGTTCTTCTCAGTATTTGTTACATCGGCATCAAGGTGAGAGTATTCTTGTTATTCTTGGATTACCACCAATTGTTTTGGTGAGTTATTGTATTACCTAAGAGTGGGTTATTTCTCTTGGAGATTGAAAACCTCGAGCTATGACTAGAGAATATCGTATTGTGTATCCATTATTATTATAGTGGAGATTTACCTGGACTAGGTCCCGTGATTTTTTTCCTTTCACCTTAGAAGGGTTTTCCACGTAAATATTGATGTGTTCTCTTGTGGTTTGATTATCTCTATATATTTTCGCTGCTATATATCTATGTATATTTTTGTGGTTGCATATTTCATTGATTTGCATACAAGAGGAAAAAGTACTCTTGTATTTTCTCTAACAAGTGGTATCAGAGCCAGGTTAAGTAACCGTGTGTGAACAATGGAGGGAACCCCGACAAGGATGATTAGTTTGAATGGAAGCAACTGGATGATTTAGAAAGCTAAGATGGAAGACTTATTATATTGTAAGAAACTGTACGGACCCTTACAGGGTGAAATGGCAAAATCAGAAAAATTATCTGACACCGAGTGGAAGACCTTGGATCAAAAAGCTGTTGGCTTTATTCGGCAATGGTTGGACGACACAGTTTTTCATCATGACTCCACAGAGACGTCAGCAAAATCATTGTGGAATAAATTAGAAAGTGTGTACGTAAAGAAGACTGCTAGCAACAAAGCGTTTCTGATCAGAAATCTTGTAAACCTGAAGTACAGAGATGAACACTCAGTTGCAGAACATTTAAATGAGGTACAAAGTATTGCGAATCAGCTATCCTCCATGAAGATTGCATTAGATGACGAGTTACAAGCCCTATTACTACTCAGTTCACTATCAGACAGTTGGGAGACACTGGTGGTGTTTCTTAACAATTCTGCACCAGATGGAAAAATCACAATGAGTCATGTAACAGGAAGTCTGTTGAATGAAGAAACAAGAAGAAAGCCTTCAGGTTCATCTCAACAAGATGTACTTGTCACAGAAAGCTGGGGGAGAAGCAAATATAGAAAATCTCAAGACCGTGGGAAGTTAAAAGAGAGATCCAAATCAAGACAAGGGATCACATGTTACTATTGTAAAAAGATAGGACATATGAAAAAAGAGTGCAAAAAACTCAAGAGAGATTCCAAGAAAGGAAATAGAGAAGAGAAGAATGAAGATACTACTTCCATCAACTCAAATGGAGACACTATTGTTATCTCAAGTTGTGAAGAATCTTGTTTTACATTTTCATGTCATGACTCAGATTGGATTGTTGATACTGGTTTTTCATACCATGTTACTCCTCATAGAGAATTATTTACCTCTTACAAGACAGGTGACTTTGGTATTGTAAGAATGGAAAACAGTGGTGTTTCAAAAATTATGGGGATAGGTGACGTGAGTGTAGAGACAAATGTTGGATGTAAATTGACTCTGATAGATGTGAGACATGTTCCAGAACTCCGTCTGAATTTGATCTCTGCAGAAAATTAAATGCAGAAGATTATCATAGTCACTTTGGTAATGGTCAATGGAAGCTTACCAAAGGTTCTCTAGTAATGGCAAGAGGAAACAAGTGCTACACTTTGTATAACACAAAGGTAGAAGTGTGCAAGACTGAAGTGAATACAACAGAGGGTGAATCCGCTATAGATTTGTGGCATCGATCACTTGGTCACATGAGCGAGAAAGGGATGCAGATCCTCACAAAGGGCAACCTTCTTCCAGATATGAAAGGTATGCCTCTGAATCATTGTGTTCATTGCTTTGTTGGTAAATGTTCATTGCTTTGTTGGTAAACAACATCATGTTACTTTCATGAAGAATTATCCTCATAGAAAAAGAAATATTTTGGAATTGGTACATTCCGATGTTTGTGGTCCTATGAAAGTGAAAACAATTGATGATGCTTCTTACTTTGTTACTGTCATAGATGATGCTTCTAGAAAAATATGGGCATATGCTTTGAAAACTAAAGATCAGGTTTTGGATATGTTTAAAATTTTTCATGCTATGGTTGAAAGAGAAACAGGAAAATCTCTCAAATGCATTCATACTGATAATGGTGGTGAGTACATTGGCCCATTTGAGAAGTATTATAGTAGTCAAGGTATTCGGCATGAGCAAACAGTTCCCAAGACCCCACAGCATAATGGTGTAGCAGAAAGGACGAATCACACTATTATGGAAAGGATTAGGTGTATGCTCTCACAGGCAAAGTTGACACGATGTTATTGGAGAGAAAGAATGCGTACTGCAGTCTACTTGATTAATTTATCTCCATCAGATCCTCTGAATGGAGATGTTCCTGAGAAGGTGTGGAGCGGGAAAGATGTTTCCTATAGTCATTTGAAAGTATTTGGTTGTAGGGCATTTGTGCACATTCCAAAAGATGAGCGGTCAAAGCTTGATGACAAGTCAAAGCAGTGTATTTTCTTGGGATATGCTGATGAAAAGTTTGGATACAAGTTATGGGATTCGGTTGAGAAGAAAGTTATCAGAAGCAAAGATGTTATCTTTCTTGAAGATCAAACAATTGAAGACTTTGAAAAAATTGAAAAGCCTCAGCCATTTGTTGATGATTTGATCGATCTTGATCCAGTTCCTCTACCCATGGGACATGATGATGGGGGAGATGTGTAAAATGGTAATGATGATGGTCCCATAGATGATATCGATGATGTGGAACAGGGAGAGCAACCTCCTCCAGAGCCACCAGTTGAGCCTCAGTTGAGAAGATCTACCAGGGAGCGACAACCATTTACTAGGTATCCACCAAATGAATATATTATGTTGACAGATGCAGGTGAACCAGATTGCTTTGAAGAAGCACAAACTGATGAGCACAAAGCTGAGTGGTTAAAAGCTATGCAAGAGGAAATGGATTCTTTGCATAAGAATCATACTTATGATTTAGTAAAACTACCTAAAGGTAAGAAGACACTCAAGAATAAATGGGTATTCAGGCTGAAGATTAAACAGAATAGATCATAACCAAGGTACAAAGCAAGGTTGGTTGTGAAGGGTATTGGACAAACAAAATGAATTGACTTTGATGAAATTTTTTCTCACAAACCTCGTGTGGGCTAATAGTTGTGAAAATGTCGTCTATTCGAGTTGTGTTGGGTTTAGCTGCAAGTTTAAATTTAGAAGTTCAGCAACTTGATGTCAAGACAGCCTTTCTTCATGGTGATTTGGAGGAAGAGATTTACATGGAGTAGCCAGAAGGTTTCAAAATTAAAGGTAAAGAACACATGATTTGCAGGTTAAGGAAGAGCTTGTATGATTTGAAACAGGCTCCAAGACAGTGGTACAAGAAGTTTGATTCATTTATGATGGATCATGAGTACACCAGAACAAGGGCAGTACACCAGAACAAGGGCAGATCATTGTGTGTTTATTAAAAAAATTTCTGAAGGTGATTTTATTATTCTTCTACTCTATGTTGATGACATGTTGATTGTTGGATAGGATGTCAATAAAGTTGACAGGTTGAAGGAAGAGTTGAGCAAATCTTTTGACATGAAGGACTTGGGACCAGTACAGCAGATCTTAGGCATGCAGATCTATAATGATAAAAAAGCAGGTAAAATTTGGCTATCACAAGAGAGTTGCATACAGAAAGTACTTGAAAGGTTCAATATAAAGAAAGTAAAGCCAGTTAATTCCCCACTTGCAGGTCATTTTAGATTAAGCAGTGAGCAGAGTCCTTCAACTGAGCAAGGAAGAACAGAAATGAAGAAAATTCCCTACGCATCAGCTGTAGGAAGTTTAATGTATGCTATGGTGTGCCCAAGACCTTATATTACTTATGCAATTGGAATTGTGAGTAGATTTCTTACTAATCATGGTAAAGAGCATTGGGAAGCAGTCAAGTGGATTATGAGATATCTTAGAAGTACATCCAAATCATGTTTATGTTTTGGTATTGATAAACCTGTGTTACAGGGGTACACAGATAAAGATATGGCAGGCGACATCGATTCAAGGAAATCGACATCAGGCTACCTATTTACTTTTGCAGGGGGTGCAGTGTCATGGTAATTCAAGTTATAGAAATGTGTCACTTTGTCAACAACAGAAGCTGAGTGTATTATTGCAGTGGAAGTTTGTAAGGAGATTATGTGGATGAAGAGGTTCATTAAAGAATTGGGTCTGACACAAGACATGTATATTGTTCATTGTGACAGTCAGAGTGACATTTACTTAAGTAGGAATCCTAGTTTCCATTACAAGACCAATCATGTTGATGTGAGGTATCACTGGATTCTGGATATACTTGAACAAAAGCAACTACAGGTCGAAAAGATCCATACTGACAAGAATGGTGCAGATATGATGACAAAAGCATTACCCAATGAGAAGCATAACTTTTGTAGAAGCATGGCAGGTTTGGGTATGGTAGATCCCCACTTGTGAGTCGGAGGGGGAGTTTGTTGGGTTCCTCCTCAACCCACGTGGGTGGAGGGACCCACCACCAATAACTTTCCATTAATCCTTAATGGAAAGATTTCTATGAAAAAGGCAATGTTTCACCGCCTATCTATTATCTCTATAAAAGTCTTTGTAAAAAAAGTAAGCAATATAAGCTTGACTTTGAGATTCTAAAAGCTAGATTTCGTGAGTTCCTAAGAAGTTTTCAGAGAACGCAGTTGAGAATTCTTAGAAGAAATACATTCTTCTCTAATGCCACTATTGTGAATTGGAGAAGAGAAAGAGAGATAGAAAAAAGCTCTTATTCATTGTACGTGCGGCATGACGACACTCTCCCTATTCAGGGAAGAGAGAAAGGTGACAGTGCTTCTCAGTATTTATTACGTCGGCATCAAGGTAAGAGTATTCTTGTTATTCTTGGATTACCACCAATTGTTTTGGTGAGTTATTGTATTACCCAAGAGTGGGTTATTTCTCTTGGAGATTGAAAACCTCTAGTTATGACTAGAGAAGATTGTATTATGTACCCATTATTATTATAGTGGAGATTTACGTGGACTAGGTCCCGTGGTTTTTTCCCTTTAACCTTGGAAGGATTTTCCACGTAAAAATTAATGTGTTCTCTTGTAGTTTGATTATCTCTATATATTTTCGCTGCTATATATCTGTGTATATTTTTGTGGTTGCATATTCCATTGATTTACATACAAGAGGGAAAAGTACTCTTGTGTTTTCTTTAACAAATTTGATGACCACCCAAACTCTCTATCCTGAATTCATGTCTCAATGAACGCTAATAACCCTAACAAGAAGATCAGATTTTATTACGGAGCAAGCAGCTCTGTAACCATTTCTCACTCTACTGTGGAGCTTAGCAATGGATCTCTACCAGTTTTTTATCAACCCACAAAGAACGTGACTGTTTTTAAGGTCAAGATGACATGGTTGTTGACATTGCTGATGGCTTTGAGTTCTACATTGAAGGAGGAACAGAATGCAAGGAAGATTCCGTTGGTGTTGAATATTAGGGTTCTTGTGAAGCTAAAGATTGGGTCTCTGAACATTTGGATTAGATATTATCAACAATTCATTGTTTTATAATTCTAGGGGGTAATACTGTCATAAAAATATAAATGATGACAAATCTTATCTAATGGATTGATAGGGGGTATTTTCAAAAGTAAGGAACGTAGTTGATATTATGAGTCAAGACGAGGGGTGGTTGAATTAAGGATATACCTCAGGGGGTGGGTGAAATTTTCCCTTAAAATATTTAGCTTCCAAACCCAACTGAGTTTGTGACTTCAATGATATTTTTCTATCTATGTTTATTTTTCTCCCTTCCTTGAAGATATGGAAGCCGTTGAGTGAAGCGTTGTGCTCTATTGATGACTGCAAGCATGGTTTAGATATCTGTATCGTATCAATCATTTTGTATTAGTAACGGTCATATCAAACGATTCGCATCAGAATTAACTATGATCGATACAGATATCTAATTGATACGATATCGTGGACTGATACTTGAATGATACGAACCGTTATTGGCTGACAAGTGACCAATTATAATATAAATACTAAAAAAATATGTCATATCAACATATGACCGATATTGATATTTATCAATACTTGTATTCATTACCAATATCGATACCCATTTCGGTAAAGTAAATCCATGGCTATAAGGGAGTTGTGTCAGATTTGTGTATTATGGAACCTAGTTTAATGTGTTTCTTGCTGCAAATCTGTACATCCACAATGAATGAATACACTAGAATAGATAGGGTGTTCTTACCCAAAAAAGAATTTTGAAAAAATCGATGGGGTGTGGGGCTCCATTTTGAGCTTCAAAGGTCTTGTTTTATTCCTAACTAACATCAGTTGTCACCAACGTGGTGTTAAAACCAATTCATCATCATTATGGATTTCATGTTCTGAGTCAAGGAGAATCCTGGCAAAATATAATAAAATACACCCTCACCATATCCCTGAAAGATACTATTTCAGTTATTTAAGTCCAGCATTATACATAATTACAAAAATTCCTTGTCACCAACGTGGTGTTAAACCCAGTCATCATTATGAATCATGTTCCGAGTTAAGGAGATTCCATCCAAAGCATTATTAAAATACATGCTTTCATATCCACCAAAGATACTTACTTTCAGTTTGTTTAATTGGTTCTTTGCAGCCTTATGTATTCGCGTGCTTATAATTACTGGGATTCTTTTTAACTATTGCCTTTCTTAAAAGTGAAAGATATTGAATGTTTAAGCATCCTTCCTAATGGTCAAACAAAAGAGTCAAAAATAATTCCAAACTGTTTGTCAAGTCGAGTCAAACCAATTAATAAATGGTTCGATTCGATTCTAATTAGAACGGTTTAACTGAATCAAATCATTTATACTTGATGTTAGGATTCATTTATAATTTTATATTGATGTGAAGAATAAGTATGTCATCCACTCAATTATTCCCCTCATCTTTTTATCAGTTAAGATTATCGACATTTTGCTTTGAGATAAGTGAGGAAAACCATTAAGAACCGTTAAACCAAAAACGAGTTAAAACTGATAAACCAAAACCAATTACTAAATCAGTATTACCCTTTTACGTATCAAACCAAAGTGAAACTGTACCGTTAACTAAAACCATATCATCTAACACCCTTTGTTATGGTGATATCTTCTTTCTCCTTATATAAACCCTAGAACTGATTGAACTTCCAAAACCAGAGAATCATCTCCATGGCCATATCTATTCCTCCTGGAGAATATGATCGGGCCAAAGAAGCAAAGGAGTTTGCAGATGCAATGATTGGAGTCAAGGGTCTTTTAGACTCTGGCATCACAACCATTCCTGAGTTCTTCATACAACCATCTAAGATTCTTTCTACCATCAAACCCACTACCACCATTGAGATCCCTGTGGTCAGTTTCTCCGGATCTCCATCTCAAATCATCGAAGAAATTCGTGAGGCATCACGTACAAGGGGTACGTTCTACATCGTCAACCATGGTATTCCTGATTCTGTCCTTGACAATATGATCATGGCTGCGAAAGCATTCCATGAGCAACCACCAGAGCTCAGGGCACAGTATTACCCAGGAAAGCTAGGAACTAATGCTGTATTCATGACCACTTACAATCTTAGGGTACCCACAGGAGCCACATGGAGGGACTCACTGCAGGTGAACTGGACACCAAACCCACCTGAGATTGACCAGATTCCGGCGATCTGTCGTCAAGAGATGGTGGCAATGGATGGACACATGAAGCAACTAGGAGAAACCCTAATGGAGTTTATTAGCCAAGGGTTAGGTGTGGCTCCTGAGAGGTTGAAGGAGTATACAGACGATAGAATAATGTTGACACATTACTACCCATACTGTCCTCAACCAGATCTGACTTTGGGGACACATCCTCACACAGATTCTACAGTTTTGACTGTGTTGCTGCATAACCGGATTGATCGGTTTCAAGTTCAGCGTGGACATGAATGGCTTCATGTCATGCCCTTACCAGGTGCTCTCTTGGTTAATGTAGGAGACACCCTTCAGGTAAGAACTAAATGATTTCAAGTTGTTTATTTTTTTATTTTTTTTTTATTTTTTTTAATACTTAATATTAGATTTCAAGTTTCTTTCAATCATCTTCAACCTAGTGCTGTTGTAGCAATCTGGTAATTTTTTGTTGACCCTCTCAGTCATCTATCCATTCTAGCCATTTACTCTATTATTCCAGCTGGATCATTTCTTTCTCTGAATTTTTCACCTACTTATTTCAATTCTCACACAACTGTAAGATTGTTCTATTGTGATTTGGTAGCTAATCATAAGTTTAAATATAGAAATAGTCTCTCTGCAATTAAGACGGGGATAAGACTGTGTACATAATCCCCTTCCCAAACCCCGTAATAACAGGAATCTCATGCGTACCCCCTATTATATATCAATTGTCACTTTGTTAAAATGCCAGATTATCAACCCATGTGTCAGTTGTTTAATTATATGTGCCAAATGAAAAAACCTTCCTAACTTGTATGTGCTGGGAATTTTCTCCTTTATAATATTAAAGGCACATATCATAATCATTTGTAGATATTGTAGTAGTTAGATTTGTAGATTTATCAGGCATGCATATCAATATGAAGTTCATTAGGAATCAACAACCATGTGTTCTTGTTGAAATGAGGCCTTATTAACAATTTATTATGGGTAGTTTAAGGTCCTAAAAGTCACAAGAGATAACTATAAGTGATCTGAAACTATAAACGAAAAGTCAAATCTCATATTTGTGAGTCTCACAAAACAACATCTCAGAAAAATACATATTTTTTATTCCTCTTATATTTTACGTGATTCTTGAAGTTCACAACCTCATGTAACATGTTCAAGTAGCTCGGACGACTGTGAGAGACCCATGATATTGTTTTTATGAAATTAGCAAAACCCCACCATAAAAGGCAATATTCTTCAAATAATGCACAAATAAGGGATGTACCAACTGCCTCAACGATATTATTAGGGTAGTACTGTCAGTCCTCAATAATGAAGTGGTCATGTTGTCCATATCATCTATAATCATGAGTAAATTTATATATTATATATATTTTTAATGTGTGAACATCTTAGATTGTTGAAGAGACATTGTTTAAGAAATTGGTTATGTTTGAACTTCTTCAATTGCTAAAGAAACAAAAAAGAAAAAATCCTACATGTGATAACCCTACATGTGTATTATATTGAGAAATCCTATATATCTCTCCAATATTAGTTAGAATGATAAGAGTCAATCCCTCCATGTGGCAGAAAATAAGTATTAGGCTGAAAATATTTTTCTTAAAATTAAGAAAATAAAAATATAAAACTCACAATGAATAAAAATAGGGAAAGTTTTTCCATATTTTATTCAATTTACCCTTTGGCAATGATAACTTGATCATTTTGTTTTTTTTTTTTTTTTTTTTTTTGATAAAAAAAATTTCTACATATATACCACATGTTCATATTCCAACCATATAAATTGGGATAAAACAAAAAATTTGAGGTATATATGGCCAATCCAAAGCAATGCATATGTGTCCTAATGCACCTAATAGCTATGATTCACATGACAGAAGATTGCCAATATTAGGTTTTTCCTTAGGCTCTATTTGATTGCAATCAAAATTAAAAGGAATGGAAATGAATTTTTTTTAAATTTAAAAAGGAAGTTTTTATAATCATTACCTAAAATGATTATATAAATTACTTAAAATTACATTCCATGTTTAGTATTGATTGTTTTTAAATGTAATTTTATTTTCACTTTTTACATCCAAGGGATTTGGATGCAAAATAAAGTGAAAATTAATAAGCAAATATGGAATGTTTTAGAGTTAGCAACATGGTCGGCGTATTGATTACAAAAACTTTCTTTCAAGTTTGAAATTTCACTTCCACTTCAATTAATTTCCATTGATTGCGAGGAAAATTGGAGGGAATTAGAGAAGTGAAATTTTTAAACTTAAAAAGGAAATTTTTGTATGACCGAACATGTTAGCTATCACATGACTAAGTAACTAACTCTAAATCATTCCATATTTAATTATTAACATATAATTTACTTTGCATCCAAATCCCTTGCATTTGAAAAGAGAAATACCATTTACATCTAATAAATATCATTACTAAATATGATAAAAAAAAATAAGTAGTTTATGTGATAGCTATAAAAGTAGTCTTTCTAGGTTTGAAAATTTTTACTTCCCTTCCTTTTAATTTTCTTTGCAACAAAACTGAGCCACTGTGTGTTGATTGTTGGGAAGGAAAATTGTTCATCGAGAGAAGTATTTTTTTTACCCCATTATTAAGAAATTTTTATTGAATCACAAATTCTTATGTGCCAAACACCTATAATGACCCTTCCTACTCAACATTATTTCTCATGTTTAGGTCCTTTCCAATGATGAGTTCATGTCTGTTACACACCGAGTGTTGGCTAACGGTTCTCAAGAACCAGGGATTACAGTCGGCTTCTTCTTCCCATCATCTAACAAATCAAAACTTCTTAGTCCATTGCCAGAGTTACTGTCACCGGAGAAACCAGCTATTTATAGGAGTTTCAAAATGCATGAACACCAACAAGTCCGCCACAATATTCAGCTGGAGGATGAACCAAGGACGGCTTTAAGCTACTTCAAGCTGTGATCAGAGTTAAGAGTTTGTTAAGTAATTTGTATATGGATGGGTATTATAGTTAATCTGTGTTGAAATGGATTTCTTAGACTACTGTGTTTGCTCCACTAGCCCAGACTACTATGTTCCATGCTATCTCTTTTTATTATTATTATATAGAAATAAAAATATATTTCTGAAAATTAAAAACATCGTCATCTTCCCCAGTTGAGGAAAAAGATACAGAAAGCCATTTACCCTCCCCCCCCCCCTCACCACCCCCCCCCCCCCCCAAAAAAAAAAAAAAAAAAAAAAAAAAGACAGAAAGCATCCTAGCTTTAGTAGATAGGTTGGTCAGCACATAGATTTGGTTCTAGATTGTTTAGTTATTATTACAGACCGGAATGTATTAATAACTGAGTAATATCCAACAGTGTTGGGAAGCTCAAGGCCATGCCAATCAAAGGTGGGTCTTGAAGACTTGTCTTGTTTCCTGTTGTTCAGTTATTTATGGGACGGTTTGGGGTGGTCGACATGCATACTAATACATAAGTTCATCTGGTATACGACGACTAAATGGTCTTGAAGATAATTCTCCATCAACAAGCTATCGATCCAGATATCTATCCGAGTGCATCCCATCGCCTGTGCTCCGGAGGACTCCTTCGGCAATTGCTTGTGCCTTTGCTTCTACTGCTGATCCTACAAAACTGAAAGATTACACCAAATTAATACAATTATCTGAAAAGAAAACAAGGTGGTCCAATCGTCTTGATTGTGCGGAGTGACTCCAGCTGTTGAATCAACTTAAGATGATCCGAGTTCAGTTTTGACAGCCACAGCAGTCAAAGTGGGTGAGTCTTGATATACGCATGAGGTGAACTCCAACCGCTGAATCACGATTGAAAAAGATACTCAAGTTGAGACGACCTCTGTCTGTCAAAACTTTCATACGAGTTGATAACCATGCTTGTGTTAGATATTGGGACTGAGGGAAAAGTAGGAAGTAGAACACCTGGGTACTCTTCAGCCACCGGAGGGCAGTCATTAATTTGATCCTCAAAAACACAAAGATGAAGCTCAGAGGACTATTGCGCAACTGTAGGCAGAATATGGTATGGGCTAGGTTTGGAGTTTTCGAACTACACATGTTACAATTCCATATGAACATATGAAGTAAGCAATGAATAGCCCAGTACATAAGATTCTCAGATGGGATTTTGGCATTTTTGATGATTTGACCAAGGACAAGATGTAGTAGGTCAATGGGAGATGGAGCCTTGGATTTTAACAGAGTATGAGTAAGAGATGGGAGTTCCAATCAATCACTCCAATGCCATCATACGCCATATCAAGCCTGAAAGGGAGGAACCCAACACGGAAAGGTCAGTGTTTTAGGTACTGAAAAACTTCCTGTGTAAGGGTAACGTTATCTTGGATTTCTAGTTCAGAGACAAAAGCTGATTGGAACGGAAAAGTGGGATTCATTGATATGATTTAAATATGTAAAACTGGTAGAGCAACCGAATTTTTTTATTTTTTATTTTTTATTTTTTTGAAACAGAATTTGTGGCAACACAAGTGTGGGAAACTGAACCCATGGGAGGACTGAAGTGAGAATTGCTCAATTTCGACTCACACGTTTGTTAGAAGGAGAGATAATCTGTCGCTAATGGGTCTTATAGCTCATTATGTAAAGAAGCAGACATTAGAGTTCACATGCACGTATATGTAGTAGTAACTAGTATCCTCCATGGGATTCATCATTCTGTATATCTAGTGGATCTTATACTGTAGAGGTGAATCCTAAATTCCATGGACAGTGATGGGTTCATGAAAAGTACATAAGTACAAGGAAAGGAACCCGCCCCTTGAGGGAAGGAGATCGTCTCCTGCGGCAGGACGGTCCTGCGACTGATCCAAGGGTTTGGGGATCAGTCTGGCCGCCTGCCAATACATTGGGGGGTCGGCCGGCTGAAATCCGGCCCTTGGTAGGCAACAGGACCGCAGGAGACGATTTCTATGCCCCCTTGAGAGGGATCCTGATTCCAGCATTATGGGATCTTTTTCCCTAGAATTATTGGATGTAATAAAAACAGAAAGAGCACTGTCCAAGCCTGGCTGCCCAACACAATACATGCCACATAGTAGTCCACAAGTCTGGATCCCCTCACCACACAGTTGGATCAGATCCCATGAATAGTGGTTTAATATGGGAAAGATACCTATGGGTAGATAGTCCACTTGGTATGAGAAAATTCAGTGGTTGTAATTTACTGTTCACACATACTGATGTATTTGGTGACAACCATAGGATTTCCTCATATGCCGGCATGAGGGGCATGAGAGGATTTGAATCCATACTAAAATCTTACACATAATTCAGCTTGAAATCTACCACATCATCTGCCACATGGCTCATAACCCTGTGGGATAATGGTCCAAACCTCTATTAGTTGAAATGTGTTTTAAATGTGCACCGTACTGTCGTACTGTATTCAATCATTTAGTATGCGTATTGCCATATTGACCTCAAGGATACGTTAAAATACTCTATACTCCAAACTTTACCGTTTAAAACGTGTACTGTACCCATATCCGTATTTTAACCTACGTCTTCCTTGAGTAATGAGTCGATTAATCCCACATCGTTTACTCTTGTTGCTTTCTACATGTAAACGATGTGGGGTTAAATATTGGCCACTTTTTCATAATTGTTTCTAAACTTATTACTTTATAACTTTTTTCTCACGGTTTATGACTGGACACATCATAAATGTCATGTGTTTCCATTGATTTAGGTATAATTCTTTAACTTATTGGAGTATATTGCCCTTTTTTTCGTTGTATCGTTTTATATCTTATCCGTTTAAACCCTGCACCATCTGTTTTAGTTTTTTTTTTTTTTTTTTTTGCCATTCTCGAAATGTTTGACTCTTTTTCTGATTGTACCATTCTTGTTTTGCCCCGTTACCAGTTCCATGCCGTTTCATTTTTTTGCCATTCCTGTTTTAACTAACTATGGTCTAGACCTTGCATTACAATTGCACCATGTTTTTGCATTGAAATTTTCCAAGATTGTGTCCCATAAATGTTCTTCCACATTAATTAGTTGATTTTGCTGATGTATTACTATTTCCTTTTAGTTCCCCTGCCATTGAAAAACCTTAATACTGCAATTATTTGATTGGGTTTTTGGTTCTTTTAATTTCCAGGATCTAAATCTTACAATTCAGATGCAGTTTATCTCAATTTTTCTCCATAATGATGAACCTATATTATAAGTTTCTCAGTGATTTTTTCTGACTTTTTTTTTTCTATCTATTTTTGTAAGAATATTAATGTGGAATAAATTAATTATACGAATAGTTGGTTCAGTGGGAGTCTGATTACAGGTAGACCGGTTTAAGTATGATTAGAGATGGACTAACTTGGTCCACTTTGGGACAGATCCAGGGATGGGGTGATATTATATACCAACAGTTAGGGTCCCTGTAGCCACGGTTATTTTTCTCTCTTGTTCCCATACGCAGAGAGAAGCAAAGGGATTCTCGGAAGGCAATGGAAGACTCCAACCCAATTGTAGAATGGCGTGGAACGACTGAAAGCAATATTCAACGTGCAGGTATGTGATTTACATTGATTACTGTGTTTTCCATTGTGTTCTTGGTATTGTGTAGAGGGTTGATAGAAATCCTAATGGGTTAACTCGGAAACCCTAAAGAGACCTTAAAAATTCTAACACTTGGTATCAGGACCTCCCACACAGACCTATGATCAATGGGAAAGCATTATTTAGATTGCATGTTTGAATGGATTAGAAAAGGAAGAGATTTTTCTCTCAAAATTCTTGTATGAACCTATCCATGGTTGGGACTTTCGAAAAACTTTTTCGGGTAGGTAAAAGATAAAATAGATTACATAGGAATGTAGGTCTTGGAGAGATAAAACCGACGACATAAAGTACGTCGTCGGAGGTAGCCGGAAGTGCCCCCACTCGTCGCCTGAAAAAGTGGGTGAGATCTACGTGCCGGGGGTTATTCTGATATTAATAAAAAAAAAAAAAAAAGGACTAACGTCAAGGTAAGGTTAACTCAGAAACCCTAGCAGGTTTGACCTAGTTGACCCAAGGCCAGGCCCGCGAGTCACACATGTGGTCAGCACGTGGAACCCAGGTGCCCAGTCAAAGACCCAAAGCCCCTTTGACCTGCCCAAAATTTTGACCTGAAAACCCAAATTGTTGACCCGACTATCTGCCCCAAGATCTCGCCCCGAAGACCCTAAAATTTGACCCGAAACCCGAATAGGTGGTTCAGTTAGACCAGCGGTTCGATTTGAGGATTAGACCACAGTTTAGTTTTAAGATAGACCGTTTGGTTCGGTCTGGACCAAAGTATTTCCAAAAAAAAAAGAAAGAAAAATGAAAGGGTTCAACAGTGGGTTCGTTCCACCCATAACGAACCCGGCCAGACAGAACTGAACCAGGATGAACCGGCTAGAACTGGTTCAGGATGCAAGAATGCATGTGCTGACTTTGATCGACGACTGTGGGCGCTAGGAGCATTGGATTTTGATGTGATTTTTTGCACTGTGCTCGTATTTTTGTGCTCTATAGTCTGGTACATAGTTTGATACATTTTAGTGAGTTGGAGAATATGTTTTAACTAAAAAGTGCCCCAAATTAGTCTGATTTATAGTTTTCTGCTTGTTTGTCAATTATGTTTGTGCCAGATGCACGTAGAACGTTATGTGTGCATGAGGTTTTGTTTGTTGACCCACATGGTACTGCAAAGTAGGGTTTGGGGATATCATTATGGAATTAGGTCGATCCCACCAAAGTAGTACACTTAGTTTCATCATGCTATCTTCAAATTCAAAGTTGAATGTACTTGTAAATGCTTGTGTAAAGGCAATGTTCACCCAAAGGTGACATTGTCAAGTGTTTAAATGAGGGTTTGAGGGTATCTTGTGAAGATTGGATAGATTCCACCAAAGTGGTATATTCAGTTCCAACATAGTGTTCTCAAACCCCAAGTTTGTGCATTTACATATACAATAAAATGATACATTATATACTGTTCTCCCAAGTGTGAAAAATAGCTAAGAAAGGCAATGTTAGTCCAAAGGTGGCATTGTCAAAGACTAAAGGTATATTCTGATGGACCTTGAATGACACTGAGAGGGGGAGGTGAATCAGTGTAATAACTTTTTCCTTGATATTTCTTTGTTGCCCAGTGTTATATATGAAATAAATTGTCTCACACACAACCGTATGCAAATCTACCTCGCAACCACTCAGTGGCCAGGTCTACCGGATTTGCACACCCATCCTGCAATTCATTTC
Source organism: Protea cynaroides (assembly GCA_028583415.1). NCBI lineage: Eukaryota > Viridiplantae > Streptophyta > Magnoliopsida > Proteales > Proteaceae > Protea > Protea cynaroides. The sequence goes on along the minus strand of CM053272.1, from coordinate 13,563,847 downwards.
ACGCACTTCACAAAATACATAATCAAAATATTCCACAACACAGAAGGGTTACGTGGTTCACCACCACAGTGTGTGATGGCTAATCCACGGAGTAATGCCCAATGGGCTCCGTATTTACTCAATACTCAACTTTTAGCCCTTTACAGGACAAGGATACTCACCCTATGTTTTCTCAGCATAAAACTAAGAGGGCAAATATTGCCAAAATTCAGGCATAAAGCCAGTGTCCAGCACCCACTGAACACACCACAAATAAAATAATTTTTGGGGCTTATAAGAATTGCCCTACAATGAAACCCACAAGCTAGATAGGTATTCTACTAATTTTTCTTTTCACCTATACTAGCATACAGTGCATAAAAATTATCTAAAGAGTTAGGGAATGAGAAAATCTCACAACCGATTTTTTCTGACAACTGACGACATTCCTCTTCTTCTGATAATCAATCAATCCCTTGTTAGATGCAAGAAAGCTCCACCATCCTTCAAAAATCACAGCAATGCATGGACATGGGCACGAATAGAGATGATGAATGATTGTCTCCAATTCCCAAAGCCAGAATACCTCCAAAAAATAAAGAATAAAGCCTTTCTCCTCAAAATCACCTTTCTCCCTCTGTTTCACGCGGCCAGCAACGTCCCAACCATTCTCAATTGATAGACAATTGAAAACCTAACTCGGAGCAATTTGGATCGTCAGATTTGGCCTCCGGATGGTCAAGTTATAGCAAAAATAAGTTTGGCTAATAGAAAAATTTTAAATGGAATCTTTGAGCCTCACTTAATACACCTGCGAAACACCGTAGCCATGCCGCGCCGCTTAGTTGTCGCGGTCTGATTGGCTAAGGCGAGAATCAAAGACTTCTGCCGTTGGATCTGAGAAGAAAAAGGTAGAATTTATTTTAACCCGCTAGATCGGAATCAATCGCGTCAAGCGCGATCGGCCTGATGCACAACCGCACGATCTGAATATGATCCAAAGTTATATTGCGCATGCGTTACACTGAATCATGGCACTGCTCCCATGTGACGCGGCGCATTCTATTATACTGCCTCGGACCAACCAGAATATGCGCGGGAGTATCTAACGACGCCGACTGAGAAGCACCTTAGCCCGCCTTCACCAGAACCACCTATTTGGAATCTTGAAGGCGTGACTCCATTTGGGTGGCCGATCTCGCATCTTCAACATCCTTTTGTTCCTAAAATGCCCCTGAGAAACATGAAAATGGCCTCTGTAACTTTTAAGAGTTTGTTAAAAACTCTACAGAGAAAATTTCCAGAGAGGTTTTCTCTTTCCTAGAAATTTCTCAAACATCTGGTGTGCGGACTGCCCAGGGAAGGCGTGCGCGCGCGCGAGCCTGCTACCTTGCGGCATGGCTTGTGAGCCTGCTGCTTTGCGGCATGGCCTTGCGGGCCTGCTGCCTTGTGGCATGGCCTTGTGGGCCTGCTGCCTGAGGGCTGTGTGGCTGTGCTTGCTTGTGGTGCCATGGCTGGCCTGTTGGCTGGCTGCCTTGGCCCTCGGCCAGGCTGGCTGCCATGGTGGCATGCCATCTAGGTACAGTGGGTGGGGGTCCCACCCTCAATTCTCTCTCCTCTTTCTCTCTCTTCTATGAATGCTTCTCTCTTCTTGAATGCAACAAATGTGACACCATATCACCATATCACTGCCATGTCACTGTATTATTGCCATATCACCTGTATCACTGACATATCATCTGTGGGGCCCGTAGACACTCTCTCTGATTAAACTTGGCCTAGTTAGCCCATGTTGCCAACAATTACAATACGAGGGCCAACAAGCCAACAATCTCCCCCTTTGGAATTGTTGGCAACTCAATCCATCATGAGACATTTCTCCCCCTTTGACAACAAGGACAAAGGGATTTGCCACATAGGAGTGCCCACCGCATCTTCCCAATCCTATGGGCGCTGCAAAAACACAAATACAACACCATAGCAAGACCAAAAAAAAAATACCAATGGACTCCCCCTGAGTCCTACATAGGGAAAAAAAATGAGAATGAAACACTGCTCCCCTCACTCCAAGCTCCTCAATGTTTGGGGAGGATAACCACTCCCAACTTCTGTCTCAAGTAACCAAACTGTTCTCTGGGAAGGGGCTTTGTGAATATATCTGCAATCTGCTCTGCTGTAGGAATGAACTATAACTGAACTTCTCCTTCCAAGACTTTTTCTTTCAAGAAGTGATACCGAATGGCTATGTGCTTCGTCCTGGAGTGCATAACTGGATTTTTAGAGATATTTATAGCACTAGTGTTCTCACAGAACATTGAAATAGGCTTGTCTGACTCAATGCCTAAATCTTTCAAAATTTGCTTCATCCACAAAATCTGTGTGCAACAAGATGTGGCTGCAATATATTCTGCCTCGGTTGTAGACAATGAGACTGACTCTTGCTTTTTACTATGCCAAGCCACCAAATTTCTACCAAGATAGAAGGAACCTCCACTAGTGCTCTTCCTATCATCAACACAACCTGCCCAATCTGCATTTGAGTAGGATGACAAAACCAGATCCTTGCTTTTTACATACCAGAGACCATACTCCATTGTCCCCTTCAAGTATCTGAAGATCCTCTTCACAGCTACCACATGTGTCTCCTTTGGGCCAGCTTGAAATCTAGCTACCATGCATACAGACTGAAGAATTTCTGGCCTAGTAGCAGTCAAGTAGAGCAGACTTCCAATCATTGACCTGTACATAGTATTATCAACTGATGGAGAGTCATCATCTTTGCTCAACTTACAATTAGTCATCATAGGCGTGCTCACTGGTGTGCAATCCTCCATTGTGAACTTTTTCAACATCTCTTTCACATACTTGGTTTGAGATAAAAAGAACCCATCTTTCAACTGACTGATCTGCAGACCAAAAAAGTAAGAAAGTTCACCAATCATGGACATTTCAAATTCATTCTGCATTCTCTGAGCAAAATCCTTACATGACTCATCTTTGTGACCTGCAAAAATGATGTCGTCTACATACACAACCACAACTGTCTGACTACCATCAACAGATTTGACATACAAGTTGCTATCTACCAGTCCCTTCTTGAAACCCAACTGACAGAGATAAGTGTCCAGCCTTGAATACCATGCTCTTGGTGCTTGCTTCAACCCATACAATGATTTTCTCAGTCTACAAACAAGTGTAGGGTCTTCACTCAGTTGAAATCCTTCTGGTTGCTCTATATACAACTCTTCTTCCAAGTCACCATTCAAGAAAACTGACTTGACATCCATCTGGTAAACTTTGAAATTTTTGTGTACAGCAAATGCAAGAAACATCCTGATTGCTTCCTACCTAGCAACAGGAGCAAATGTTTCTTCAAAGTCAATGCCCTCAACCTGAGCATATCCTTTACAAACCAATCTGGCCTTGTTCCTTACAATTTTGCCATCTTCATTGAGCTTGTTCCTGTAGACCCATTTAGTGCCAATAACATTCTTGTCTGTAGGCCTTGGCACCAATTCCCAAGTTTTATTTTTCTCTATTTGATTCAACTCTTCATTCATTGCCTTGAGCCAACTAGCATCTTCACATGCCTCTGCAACTGATTTTGGTTCAATGTGAGATAATAAAGAAAACATTTGTTTTGGTTGTCTCACCTTTCTTGTTTGCATACCAGCAGATGGATCACCAAGAATTAATTGGTCAGGATGATTCTTTTTTACCCTTCTTGAGCCACTTTTGTTCTGCCTATCTGCCTCTGAATTAGACTGCTCTTCTCTTTCTTCTGTCTCAACCATAGCTCTCTGTCTTGGCACATTTGTAACATCCTACTCCTTTTCTATTTCATTGTCATTCTACTCACTGTCCAGGTCTTCAAAAATAGGAACCTCATTATTTGATCCTGTAGGAGAATTCTTGTGCTCATCAACTCTCACATCTGCACTTTCAACAATTTTACCAAGTTTTTTATTGTAGCATTTGTAAGCTTTGCTAGAGGTAGAGTAGCTAAGAAATATTCCTTCATCAGCCCTATCATCAAACTTTCCTAGACCATGACTGGTGTTTTTGGTATAACACTTACTGTCAAACACCTTGAAGTGCTTTACTGTGGCCTTCTTACCAAACCATAGTTCATAGGGTGTCTTGTCTTCATGTGGCCTCAACATACACCTATTCTGAACATATATTGCTGTATGCACTGCTTCTCTCCAGAATTTATTCCCCATGTCATTTTCAGTTAACATAGTCCTGGCCATCTCTTGAATAGTTCTATTTTTTCTTTCTGCAACACCATTTTGTTGTGGTGTTCTAGGAGCTGAAGTCTGTCTCTTGATGCCATTCTCAGAACAATACTCTGCAAAGTCTATCCAGGTGTACTCTCCTCCCCTGTCAAATCTCAAACACTTGATTTTCTTCCCTGTCTCATTTTCAACTTGAGTTTTGAAGATCTTGAATCTAGCCAGAGCTTCTGACTTATGTTTCAGAAACATTACCCAAGTCATTCTAGAGTAGTCATCTATAAACAGAATGAAGTATCTCTCTCCTGCAATGCTCTGTGTTCTCACTGGCCCACATAGATCTGTATGAATTATTTTCAGTGGTTGAGCAGTGTGGTACTCCTTAGGCTTGAATGATGTTCTTGTCTGCTTCCCCTTCTGACAAGATACACAGATATCATTAAAAGGCTTTTTCAATGAAGGAATGTCTCTTACAGCATTCTTGTTGGATATTTTTGACAGATTTTCAAAGCCAATATGTCCTAATCTTCTATGTCATAACCATGTTTCCTCTTCTTGACTCATCATGCAATTCTCTTCAAAATCTTCAGAAAAAATATAGAGATTTCTATGAGTTCTCTTTCCTGATGCCATCAACTTTCCACTATTAGACCTTCGGATCTCACATCCTTGATCATTGAAAATTACATTGTGACCCCTATCACAAATCTGGCTGACACTCAATAAGTTATGTTTCAAACCTGAAACATAGATAACATCATGGGATTTTATATTTTCATTAATGAGACTGATGCTTCCCTTTCCAACTATCTTGGCACCATCATTGTTGCCAAATTTAACTGAACCTCCTTCATAATGCTGAAGCTTCAGAAGCCTATTACTGTCTCCAGTCATGTGACTTGAACACCCACTGTCAAGAATCCATGGTGTAGAGCTGTCTTGTGCTTTAAAAGCTATCTGCACAACCAAAGAGCTGTCTCTTTCTATTCTGTCCCTCTGAACCCAAACTCTCTTCTGTAATGATGCCTTCTCAACATGTTTCTGCTTTGGAGCCTCTCTTCTTGTTCTGCTATGCTGTCTCTGTAAAGGTGGCATAGGGGGAAAAATGGTTCTACAGTTCCTTGCTACATGCCCAAAGTTGTGATAGTTGTAACACTCAACAAAATTCTCTTCAAGGGGAGCAAATTGATTTCTACTCTCAAATTTTACATCTCTCATGTTAAATTTGTAGGTAGCAATTTTATGTCCAAAGTTGTTGCATCTGTAGCAGTAACCCTGAAAATGAGGTCTTGACCTTGTAGTTGCCATGTATCTCATCTGTCTCTGTGGTGCACTGGGATAGTTTTCTTTATAGAAATTGTCATACTCCATTCTCTTGCCTTGCCATGCATTTTGTCTTGGCCTTGCATAGTTAGTCTTAAGAAGAGGAATTTTGTTTCCACCTTGACAATGAACTATAGGGTCCTTACCCTTTTCATTTTCCTTCACAAAAGATATGGGTCCTTTTCCCTTTGAGTTGACATTTTTTAATGTCTCTCCTTTATCAAAACCAAGGTCAAACTTGATGTGGGAAGGTCTTTGAGCATTGATGATCCTGTCAAGCTTATTACTACTAGGATGCACTGGAGTAGAATTATTTAATTCCTCATGTTGAGATAATTTTTGTTGTCTCTCAACCTCTTCTTTTTCATACTCTACTACTCTTGTCTTTAGAAGAGTAAACTCATTCTCAAATTCTTCAAATCGATCAACCATAGGAAGTTATTCTTCAAGTTGAACTTTCAAACTTGCATTCTCATTCAACACCATGGAGTAGTCTACAGATGCCTGTTTAAGCTGAGTATTGAGATTTTCTATAATTTTCTTGGACTCTTCATATTGAGCTTTCAGTTCTTGAATCACTTGCTTTTTCTTTTTGGCTTCTTGAGAGGCAAGCTTGTTATGCTTTCTTTCCTTCTTGAGCTCCTTCATGGCTGCAACAAGTTCTTCCTCAAAGTTTATCTCATCTTCTTCATCACTGCTTGAAAATTTATCTTCATTGTCTCTTTCTTCATCACCACTTGAGATAGAATTCACAATTTTTTCTTCATTGCTTTTTGAGGAGAATTTTTCTTTATCTGTGTTCTTCTCTTGATCTTCAATGTAAACCATGAACAAAACCTCACTAGGCTCTTCTTTAGAGATTTCATCAAAGTCATCATCTGAAGTTTCAGTGCTTCTCTTAGAGATAAAACTCTTTTTGTTGGACTTGTTTTTCTTGAAGTTATAATTTTTCTTTCCTTTAAACTTGCTTTTTCTATCTTCTTCATCATCACTGTCAAACTTACTCTTCATTGGGCACTTTGCAGCGAAGTGTCCAACTTTACCACAATTGAAGCATTTGAATGGAAGCTTGTTCTTATATTTTCCTGTACCCTTTTTCAATTTCCTAGTGAAATGAGCTGTGGCCTCATCTTCACTTTCTTCCTCATTTTGTTTCTCAGAAATTTTTAGCTTCTTCATGGCCTTGAAAGCTACTTGCTTGTCTACAGTAGTTCCAGAGTCTATTCTCATCTCAAAAGCTGTCAATGCTCCATGTATTTCATCTATGGTGACTTCATCCAAATCCTTAGTTTCTTCAAGAGCAGAAACCTTTGATTCATATTTGGATGTGAGAGACCGTAATATTTTCTGACAAACAACAGAACCTTTTAAATCTTCTCCAAGTCCTCTGATAGAGTTAACCACTTCATTCACTCTGTTTATATACTGATCAACAGTTTCATCTTCATTCATTTTCAGGTTTTCAAACTGAACCCTGAATGTTTACAATTTAACTTTCTTGATCTTCTTGTCTCCTTCATAGATATTTATCAGTCTATCCCAGACCTCCTTTGCAGTCTTGCAATCCATAACCTTGGATAATTCACTGTTAGTCAGACCACCTTGAATAGCATTGAGTGCCTTTCTGTTATTTTCAAAGTTCTTTTTATCTGTTGCACTAGGAGTAACTTATCATGTGGAGTGTAGCCAAATTCAACTGCAGCCCAAACATCAAATCCAAGTGATCCCACATATATCTCCATTCTCCTTTTCCAAAACATAAAGTCTGTACCATCGAATAATGGGGGTTTATGTGAACCTTCCCCTGGTGCCACTGTTATCCTCTGATCTCTCAAATGCTGATTTAGCTGTTACTAAGCCTGGTGCCCTGATACCAATTGATGGACCTTGAATGACACTGAGAGGGGGGGGTGAATCAGTGTAATAACTTTTCCCCTGATATTTCTTTACTGCCCAGTGTTATATATGAAATAAACTGTCTCACACACATCCGTATGCAAATCTACCTCGCAACCACTCACTGGTCAGGTCTACCGGATTTGCACACCCATCCTGCAATTCATTCCACGCACTTCATAAAATACATAATCAAAACATTCCACAACACAGAAGGGTTACGTGGTTCACCACCATAGTGTGTGATGGCTAATCCACGGAGTAATGCCCAATGAGCTCCATATTTACTCAATACTCAACTTTTAGCCCTTTACAGGACAAGGATACTCACCCTATGTTTTCTCAGCATAAAACTAAGAAGGCAAACATTGCCAAAATTCAGGCATAAAGCCAGTGTCCAGCACCCACTGAACACACCACAAATAAAATAATTTTTGGGGCTTATAAGAATTGCCCTACAATGAAACCCAGAAGCTAGATAGGTATTCTACTAATTTTTATTTTCACCTATACTAGCATACAGTGCATAAAAATTATCTAAAGAGTTAGGGAATGAGAAAATCTCACAACCGATTTTTTCTGACAACTAATGACGTTCCTCTTCTTCTGATAATCAATCAATCCCTTGTTAGATGCAAGAAAGCTCCACCATCCTTCAAAAATCACACCAGTGCACGGACATGGGCACGAATAGAGATGATGAATGATTGTCTTCAATTCCCAAAGCCAGAATACCTCTAAAAAATAAAGAATAAAGCCTTTCTCCTCAAAATTGCCTTTCTCCCTCTGTTTCACGCGGCCAGCAACTTTCGAACCATTCTCAATTGATAGAGAATTGAACCTAGCTCAGAGCAATTTGGATCGTCGGATTTGGCCTCCGGATGGTCAAGTTATAGCAAAAACAAGTTCGGCCAATAGAAAATTTTAAAATGGAATCTTTGAGCCTCACTTAATACACCTGCGAAACACCGTAGCCGTGCCGCGCCGCTTAGTTGTCGCAGTCTGATTGGCTAAGGCGAGAATCAAAGACTTCTGCCGTTGGATCTGAGAAGAAAAGGCGGGATTTATTTTAACCCGCTAAATCGGAATCAATCGCGTCAAGCGCGATCGGCCTGATGCGCAACCGCACGATCTGAATATGATCCAAAGTTATATTGCGCATGCGTTACACTGAATCATGGCGCTGCTCCCATGTGACGCGGCGCATTCTATTATACTGCCTCGGACCAACCAGAAGACGTGCAGGAGTATCTAACGACGTCGACTGAGAAGCACCTTAGCCCGCCTTCACCAGAACCACCGATTTGGAATCTTGAAGGCGTGGCTCCATTTGGGCGGCCGATCTCACATCTTCAACATCCTTTTGTTCCTAAAATGCCCCTGAGAAACATGAAAATGGCCTCTGTAACTTTTAAGAGTTTGTTAAAAACTCTACAGAGAAAATTTCCAGAGAGGTTTTCTCTCTCCTAGAAATTTCTCTAACATCTGGTGTGCGGACTGCTGAGGAAAGGCGTGCGCGTGCGCGAGCCTGCTGCCTTGCGGCATGGCTTGCGAGCCTGCTGCTTTGCGGCATGGCCTTGCGGGCCTACTGCCTGAGGGCTATGCGGTTGTGCTTGCTTGTGGTGCCGTGGCTGGCCTGCTGGCTGGCTGCCTTGGCCCTCGGCCAGGCTGGCTGCCATGGTGGCATGCCACCTAGGTACAGTGGGTCCCACCCACATTTCTCTCTCCTATTTCTCTCTTTTCTATGAATGCTTTTCTCTTCTTTAATGCAATAAATGCGACACCATCACTGCCATATCACTGTATTATTGCCATATCACCTGTATCACTGACATATCGCCTGTGGGGCCTGCAGACACTCTCTCTCATCAAACTTGGCCTAGTTAACCCATGTTGCCAACAATTACAATACGAGGGCCAACAAGCCAACATATTCATGCACATGTTTTGAAAGGATTTCGACTTTACGGGTCTCATTAGCCCAAAGGTGATGGGATTCTGAGAGTCATTATTCTTTCGCAGTTACTATAAAAAAACTGAGAAGCCCACTGCATGTTTATCCCAATGGAGAATGTGTAGTTGGTTAACTCTTGGAAAAATGATATTTGCTTTCATAGATGTTTTGATATGGTTAATGCAAGTAAAAGGTGTGTATATGAGTCTTCAATTGTTTGATATTGTGTTTAGACTCATACACTGATATATTTGTCTAAGGATGGCTATCCCAAAGAGTGTTTTGATATATTAGATATCCCATTCCTTGCCAAAAAAATATATTCAGGTCTAGGTGGCTTACATTATCAAAGAGGGGGAGAGATAAAGTTAGTGATAAGGTTATTATTAGCTAACTTCAAGGTGCATTGCTTATAGATGGGTAGATTGACCAAAGATAGGTGGTTTGACCAAATACTGTTAAGCTAGATAGGCATAGCTAGAAAATGATAAAGATTCTAAGACTCCCAAAGTATTTGGAGTAGAAGAGTTTTTGAAGTCTGTTATTGGCTTGAATGAGATTGGAATTGTTAAGTTTCCTTTTCACATACGGATGGTTTTTTTCGCTCCTTGGATTTTAACTGTTTATTTTATTTTTATTTTTATGGTGGGTATTTGAATTAACATTTAGTTTTCTTACATTGAAAATGTGATTGGAGTTACTTGGAATATCGGACTGAAAATTTTTCTCTTCAACTAAATAGAAAGAAGTTATGTTGTTATGAGCTTATGATGTTGTAAGGTAAATGAATACTTGTAATGTTGACTATATTTTGTTCTGTAATATGGTGAATAGATTTTCAAGGTTAAACTGTACAATCTTAGGTTCAACTAGTTGTACCAGTTATGGTTGATCTCTAGGGCAAAGTAAAGACAAGTTAAGGTAATTTTCGTGGAGTGATTAGAAAAGATTTTGTCAATGGGAGTCTTTAGATTCTCTTAGTCAGTGGGAGTTCTTTTGATCTGCTTGGCAAGGGGGAGATCAAGTATTTGATTATTTATCCATGTTTGATTGAATCGCCTATGATGTAGTGGCTGATTTATTGGTGATGTTTGTGTGTATTTTTAGTTATTTACATGACATGTCAAAGTTGCAAGGCTATATTTAGCCAAAGAAGGCGGTAAGCCAAAGTGTGATGTTAGTCCAAGCTAGAGGCGGTTTGCCTATAAGTTGGATAATGTCAAAGTGCGTTGACCTATAAGGATTTTAAGGTAACGGGATCGTAGTTAGTCGATCATTGGATTCATTTTTCATCTCAATGCGATTTATGTCATTAAGTGGACCTTTGTATGTGGTTGACGGAAGGGGATACACCATTTGTGTTGGAGTACTTTCCGCTGTTGTTCAACATTGGTAAGCTTAATGGCTGAATCAAAGTGGTCGGATTTTGTGTAATTAGATTTCATGGCCACACTGGGTCAATGGTGACTATATAATTAATGTAGCCTAAGTGGAAAAATGTAAGAATATTAATGTGGGCTAAATTAATTATACAGTTAGTTGGTTCAGTGGGAGTCTGATTATAGGTAGACCAGTTTAAGTATGATTAGAGATGGACCAATCTGGTCCACTGTGGGACTGGTCCAGGGATGATGTGGTATTATATACCAACGGTTAGGGTCCCCGCAGCCACGGTTATTTTCCTCTCCTGTTCCCATATGCAGAGAGAAGGAAAGGGATTTCCGGAAGGCTATGGAAGACTCCAGCCCAAGTGTAGAATGGCGTGGAACGACGAAAAGCAATCTTCAAAGTACAGGTATGTGATTTACATTGATTACTGTATTTTCCATTGTGTTCTTGTTGTTGTGTGGAGGGTTGATAGAAACCCTAATGGGTTCACTGGAAAACCCTAAAGAGGCCTTAAAAATTCTAACAATTTTCACTCGTAAGTAGTTCAGAGGTACATTAGAGAGAATGAAGACTTTTTAATATTAATGTTGAGGGAAAATGATGTACATTACTGAAAGCACATGCCCTCTCACTTTTGCTCTCCTCCTTGAAAGCCTCCGACCTCTCTTCCATGACCAAGTGGGTCTCAATTAGATATGAATCATGAGACACTCCTTCTCATGTATCCGTTGACTTTGTGTGAATGGTGCCATTAAATGTGAATGGAATATAGATCATCATTCGTTTATTTATGAGGTAATTATACAACACATTGATGCAATTTGTGAACAATTAGGGATGCAATTGGCTTGGACTGGGCAAGATTTTTGAAAACCCAAGCCCATTCGAGGGTCCCTGTATGGCCAAGCCCATAAGGGCTAAGGTAAGGACAGGTCGTTCCCAACTATAATGATAGCTTACTTGAAATTTTCCTCCATGTAAAATTTTCCTCCCATTTCATTCTCTTTTAAACAGTGAAAATCCTATTTTTGAAGAAAATTTTTCCATTTTTGCCATTTTACATAGAAACATACGGTCAATAAATACAAAGATTTTTTTTATATATTGTTTTCTTATTTTTGTATTATTAAATGGGGAATGGATCATACATGAAAGTGGGAAGGGATCACTGATTCTTTTTTTGGGGGTGTTTTTGAAATTAAATTAGTCCATTTGTTATAATTTGATGGTTATATGCATGACGCACATCATGTATCTAATCTTTTGCTTTATTAAATTATGGGTAAAATATTCCTAAATGGTACTATCTTGATAAACTTATAAAGGTGACCCAAATACATGTCAAGAGACAGACCCAAATTTTGTAGAGAGATAAATTCTGAAGTCTTTTATTCACATGTCAAATTTTAACCCTATGGTTTCAATTGGTTATAAAGGAAATTTAAAGGGAAGAGAAGTGAAATTTTCTAACTCAAAAACAAATGTAATCATTACATCACATGCTATCAAATGATTATATAATTAACTCCAAATCATTCCATATTTGGTTTTAACTTGCACATTATTTTGTATCCAAATCTCTTGCATTTGAGTAAATAAAAATTATATTTAAAAAGTATCATTACTAAATATGATAAGAAATTTAGGTATAGTTTATACAATCATGTTATGCAATGGTTATAAAAATTTCTTTTTAGGTTTGAAAATTTCACTTCCCTTCTCTTTAGGTTCCCTTGCAATGAAACTGAGCCTAAGAGATTTTTCCAAATGGCAGATTTCAAGTTTGAAGATTTAGGTCTGTTGTCGTCCCAAACCGGATCGGTCTTTAGCTCGTCTGTAGTTCCTGCAAAAATGAAGAAAGGACACCGTAGTGAGGGTCGGGTGTAGACACCCTTTGGCCACCCCAATGCCTAAGTCAGTTTGAGAGACAAAAAATATGGGACAAGTAAAAAAGGTTGCCCCTTTAAGTGAAGGGGATTTGGGTAGCTAGCTTCCTCTTTTTATAGGTTGAGAGTGACCTGGATGTAAGAGTTGGACATGTCTCCTGTTATGGCGGAATGTCCTCCCTGGAGCATGATTTACGCCCATTGATTTGGTGATCAAGTGATCTTCTACTGAGTCATCAGGCAATGGGATCTCTTTCTCAGGATTTCGTTGACTTGGCGAACACCTAGAGAGGAAGTTTGATCTCTGTATTTATATGGATGGGTCCCACTTGTACGTCACAATACAACTGGCGTACAGTGTGTGGATTTATATGTCGAGGTCTGCTTGAAGAGGTGCCGAGACTACTACGTGGAAGAGACAAGGAAACCTCCATACTGAGGAGGCATCGAGGCTCCTATCCTGGCGAGGCTCTGAGGCTTATAGGACATCCGAGACTAATAAGACCATGATGATCCGAGACAAAGAAGGACGCCAGGCTCCGAGGCTCTTTACTATTCTCATTGGTGGTTCTGGTTCATCAAGAGCTGCTTTTGTCTTAAACATGCAAGTTTAAGTATATGAATGTGAACCTTCTCTCAAGGGCCTGGGTCCTAACATACACGTGTCGATACCTAGTTGGGAGAGGCCTATTCTCCCATATCATATGCCTCTTGCTCTTGCCTGCTTCTTGAAGGTGGGGAGAGCAATATATATTTTTGTTCTTTGTCTGAGGCCCATGAAGCTGTCCCTAGAGAAACCGTAATGGTTACCTCTTGGGCGGGATTTTCAAAATTATAATTGTGGGTCCCGCCACTTACCTTGTTTTCCGTCGATCGTCTTGTTACATCATAAACGTGGCTGTAGGAGAATGAGTAGGGTGCATTTACGTGGACTTTTACTTTTACGACGTGACGGTTACAGCTGTTTCATAGGTTACTAGCCCATTATGACCTACGTTCGAATTTTTTACCCGAATGTATGGTCCTTATATACTGTTCATCTTCCTTACTATCTTCCTTTTGCTTTCTTCTTCGATCTTCTCTGGGTTTTCTTGTTGTTCTTCCTCCGTTCTTCTCTGTACAGTGCTCCATCGATACTCACCATCCATAAGTAAATATGGGTAGGTTTAGGAAACCCACCAGTAGGGAAGATACTAACCCTGAAGAGGAAGCTCAGGGCTCGGATGCCGCAAGGCGACGTGGCCCGGTTTCTACTTCTGCTGCCATCCCTCTTGTCATTCTTGAGGAAGGACAGGGTTGGCATAAAGAGGTCCGTAGGGCTAGGGCTATTCAAGCTGCCCAGATACAAGCAGCAAACCCTACGCCCCAGCAATCTTCTAAAGTTCTTTTCGGTAGTAACTATGCCGTCGGTAAGATAGCAAGCCGGATGACTCAGGGTCGCCTAGATACCATTAGGAAGCTTTACAAGGTCCCTGAGAACTTCATCTTCATGCTTCCAGAACCAGAGGATCGGATGTACTCCTCACAACGACGCCATTGTGGTGTGCGAAGAAATGTTCCAACTAGGGTTTTGGCTTCCTCTCCCCCCTTTTATTTTGAGTTACTGGATAGTTACAGACTGGCACCTCCGTTACCCCTAATGGATCGTAAGAGATTACTAGCTTCTTAGCTCTCTCAAGGTTGGGTAGCTTGCCTTCTGAGGTTGTCCTCTTCAAGAAATTTATCCGCCTTGTCTCCGGATCACCCACTGCTAGGGAAGATTGGTACTACTTCCAACGCCGAGGTGATTCGTCTTACAGCTCGATGAAAGATGTCATCACCTCCCACCATAATTGGAAATTCAAATTTTTCTTTGTCTCCTAGGATCCCTTACCCCGGGACACTTGACCTCGTAACATCTGGTCCAAGCCTATCTGTCCTTGGTCAACACTGTCCCACTAATTAGCCAGGACTTGAACGAGTTTTCCGAGGCAATTTATGCCATTCCTCCCCTACCCGTAGAGTAGCTGACTGACCTCTCATTTCTACGGAAGGTTGGGCTGGGTAAGCCCTATTTTTACAACTCTATTTTTTGTAATTATATGACACTTGACATTCACTTTTCTGGTTGACAGTGGACATTGGATTGGAAGATCTTGTGGAGATCCTAATGGTCGAGGGCCCTCTGAAAGAGACCGATGTGGTCGAGGCCCAAACGTCCATGGGTCCTCGAGAAGATACTGCCAAGGTCATCGAGCCTGTTAAGGTTGTAGAACATTCTTCCCCTCTTGTGGTTTTTCTTTGAGGCAAGAAGTCAACGCAGCTAAGGGCAGTGTCGAGGCAGAGGAAGTTGAACCCGAAGGGAGCACGAAGCTTCATACTCATGAAAAGAGGAAGCGCCATCATGAGGAGAGATATAAGAAGAAAAAGAAGAAGAAGAAATTTTTTCAGAACGAGGGGGAGTCTCGAGGTATAATTCTCCTCGTCCTCCTATTTTTCTTTGACAACTTGATCTTGATTTTACACCTTTTGTTTAGCAGTTGACCGTGCGAGGGACCATTCTGTTGAATTCACTCATCCCACGAACATAGAGGATGATGTGATCCCTTTTGTGTCCGAGCTCAACATATCAACCCGTCAATTAGCCCTCTGAGCTCTCTTCGTTGTAGAGGAACTAATTCGAGCTATGAGGCTTCCCGTGGACGAGGCAAACTACGACAAGATGACACTCGGCTATATAGGCCTTTCACCACGAGGCTTGTCATTATATTGAGGCAATTACTGTTGGTGTTGCTTTCTTTTCTTTGGTATTTTTTGTATCATGACTTCCTTTTTTCTTGCAGTCTGGTCATTTCTTGTACAGAGCCGAGAAGCTTTTATCAACGTCGAGGCTAGGCTAGATTTGGCTCTCCAACAGTTGTCTAATGTCGAGACTCATTGGGATGAAGCCTATGCTCTCGCCAAAGGGTATGAAAAGGAGAATCTGAAGTCTCAGGAGAGGGCAAAGGACCTCGAAGAGGAGGTTGTCAAAAAGTTGAAGGCAGACATTGTCAAGGTCGAAAACTAGAAGATCACGCTTCAGCAGGAGTTGGATGACGCTGAGGATAGAACGAGGGAGGACCGGAATTCGTATGAGGATTTGACGGAGACTCGCGTGCACCTTGAGGAGGAGGTTTGGAATTCTAAGGCCACTGTTGAAGCAATACAGAAGATTATCCAAGATGAACGCATCGCTCACAGTGCTGCTTTGGCAAGGCTTGAGGCTAGTTCAGAGGTTAGAGTTCGGGAGGCAGGAAGGAAAGCCTTGGAAGATTTCAAGACTAGGACGGAATACAAGAAGATGGTGATGGAGTCTTTGCTCAAGCTGGTGATGCCGATCTTGACTGAGACCCATGATTTTGTTTGGGCCACGTATCCCCATTTTGATCTCTCGCTAGTTAGTGCTTTTAAGAAGCTTCTTGGAGCCGCTGCCACTTCGAGGGCCTCGCCATTTGTGTTGCTCCCTTCTTCTTCTAATCAGCCTGCCTCTCTGCCTTCGGAGGTTACCACCGAGGGTTAACTTACATCCAACCTTCCCGGATCGAAACCTCAACCAAGCCAAGTTGAAGAGATCTCTCCTGCAGAAGTTTGAGTTCCCCCCTCAGAATAAGTCCTCCCCCTAGCCGAGCCATGAAGAAGAAAGCTGAAGTTGAGAAAGTTGTTTTTTTATTTTTTTTAATATATAAATTTTTCTATCAATGAACAAGTTTTTTCTTCACTCCTATGATTTTTTCTTCTCTGAGATTGAATTTTGACTTAAGATAATTATCAATCCTCCGAGCTTCGAGGCCCTCAGAGCAGCCGAGGGAGTCATAGATAGATTCTTTCAATCAGAGGTTCGCGTTGATAGAGTCGGCCCTCCATGCTTTGGACCCCCCTCTCCAACTAGCAGTTCGTTGATTGGTAATATCATTGATACAACAAATTGTACATTCTTTCTTTGGTAGGTATTGACTCGGCGCCTCAAAATGGTGCTGAAGCTAGTACTTATCCTTACTTAGGATAATTATCCAACCTCCAAACTTAGAGGCCCTTGGGGTAGCCGAGGGTGTCGAAGATAGATTCTTCCAACAGAGGTTCGCATCGACAAACTAGACCCTCCATGTTTCGGCTCCTCGAAATGGTGCTGAAACCAGTACTTATCCTTACTTAGGATAATTATCCACCCTCCGAGCTTCAAGGCCCTTGGAGTGGCAGAGGGTGTCGGAGATATTTTTTCATTGATAAGTACATCATATTTCTTGTAACCAAGCATCTTTATTGATTTTTACTTGATTTACAACACTTTATGAATAAAATTTTCATAAATTTGATGCATTCCACATCCTTGGGATAGCCTCGCCATCCATTCTTTGTAGGTGGTATGCCCCTATCCTTGTTATTTTTATCACTTTATATGGTCCCTCCCAGTTTGGAGCCAACTTTTCTTGTCTAGTTGGTTCCAAGGCCGAGGCCTTCCTTAGTACTAGGTCGCTTACTTGGAACAGTTTCTCCTTCACTTTCTTGTTGTAGTGATGATCCGAGCTTAGTATGCGACGTTCTTTAGGTGGGCCGCCTCCTTTACTTCTTCTAGGATATCAAGGCCTATCAACATATTTTCTCTGTTTGTTTTCTACTGGTTGTCCTGTATGACCAGACGATGCTCAGGACTTCCTCCACCCATCTTTTTCTTTCCTCTGTCAATCTATCTTTTAATCTACTTAGGATTTCTTGATTTATTACTTCTTTCTGACGATCCTCTTCTTTAGACCCTCGAGGATGATTTTGTTGGTAATTTTGACTTGTCCATTTGACTTTGGATGGTGTACCAAGGTGAAGTGTTGGGCGATCCTGTATTGTTTATAGAAGCCTCAAAATTTATTCGAATCGAGCTGCTTCCCATTGTCTGTAACCACCGCCTGTGGTATCCTATATCGGTAAACCACAAAGAGTTTGAGGAATTCTATCACATTTGATGCTATTATCTTGGGCATCGGTTTTACTTCTATCCATTTGGTGAAGTAGTCGATGGCCACAATCAGGAACTTATTCTACCTCAATCCTATGGGGAACGACCCTAGGATATCCATTCCCCATATAGCAAATGGAATCGGGCTCGCTATGGGCTATAGTAGTGCGACAGGCTGATGCTGGATTTTGGCGTGCCTCTGGCATTGTATGCATTTCTTCACGTACTCCTCACACTGTCTTACTATGCTGGGGAAGTAGTTGCTGTGTCTTATTAGTTTTTGTGCCAGAGTCCATCCTGCCTGATGACTGTCATAAAATCTTTCGTGGACATCTTCAATTTCCCCTTGAGCCTCGGAGGATCGTAGGCATCTTAGTAGGGGTAGTGAGAAGGCCTTCTTGTATAGTACATCTTCGTATATGATGTACCACTTTGACCTGCTCTGTATTTTCCTTGCCTCCTTGCGGTCATCCAGGAGTATACCATTTTTCAAGAAGTCTTGGATCGCATCCATTCAGCAGGGCTTATTGTTGACCATGTTGACATCGGCTTCCTTTGTGATGCTTGGTTTTTCAAGGCTGCTTATATATATTGAGTTATTGGTGACCTCCAAATTATTCCCCAACAGTTTGGACAGCTCATCCGCCTCAGAGTTGTCTTCCTGATAAATGCTCTGGATTTCGATGCCTTGGAATTCTGATTCTATTTCTCTGACTTTCCCTAGGTAGGCTAGCATTTTTGCCATCTTTGCCTCGTAGTCTCCCATTACCTACTTGACCACAACCTGAGAATCACTGTGGCCAGAAATGTGTGTGACCGTAAGGTACCTCACCAATTGGAGTCCAGCGATCAACGCCTCATACTCAGTCTCATTGTTGGTGATAGGGAAACCAAATTTAATTGTGTTTCTGATTTTAAAACCCTCCGAGCTGACTAACACCACTCCTGCCTTAGCTTGGTTCTCATTGCTTACCCAGTCTACAAATAGTGTCAAAGGTGGCAAATTTGGCTCTAGAGTAGGGGTCGAAGGCCGTATTTGTAAGGCAGTGTTAGGGTCTTTAGGGTCATCCACCAACGTGCTTTCGATCAAGAAATTGGGTAAGGCTTGGGCCTCAATAGCTGTCCTCAGCTTATAGTAGAGGTCAAACTCCCCAAGCTCTACTGTCGAGTTGATCATCCTCCCTGACATGTCATTCCTTGCGAGAATCTTCTTTAGAGGTTTTGTTGTCAAAACCTCAATAGTATGAGCCTGGAAGTAGGATCGCAACTTTCTTGCAGCTATTACCAGTGCTAGAGCATGTTTTTCTATGGCTTGGTATCGGGTCTCGGCGTCCAATTACATTTAACTTATGTAATATATTGGCCGCTGCATCTTTTCGACCTCTTTGACTAGCACAACGCTAACTATCACAAAGGAGACAACTAGATACAACTGGAACTCGTCCCCTATCTCGAGTTTGAAAAGCACTGGTAGGGTCGACAGGTACTTTCGTAGTTCCCTGAATTCTTATTGGCATTTTGGAGTCCACCTGATTTTTTGTTTCCTTTAAGTATCTGAAAGAAAGGCATGCATCGATCTGCTGATCTAGACATGAAACGTCCGAGGGCGGCAATCCTCCCTGTCAACTCCTGTGCTTGTTTTATATTCTTGGATGGCTTTATGTCTTGTAGGGATTCTATTTTTATGGGGTTAGCTTCTATCCCTCGTTGGGATACCATAAATCTGAGGAACTTCCCCAAGTGTACCCCAAAGGGGCATTTGATCGGGTTTAGCTTCATGTTGTGTTTTCGTAATACCTCAAAAGCCTCGCGGAGGTTGTCAATATGTGTTCTTGCCTTGAGGCTCTTCACTAGAAATTCGTTGACATACTTCCATGTTTTTTTTAATCTGGTCTTTTGAAAATTTTGTTTACCAGACGCTGGTAGGTGGCTCCTGCATTTTTTAGGCCAAAGGGCATGACTTTGTAGCAATACAATCCTTGGCTCGTAATAAAGCTCGTGCTTTCTTTTCCTTTCTTCCTTATAGGGATTTGGTTATACCTGAGTAAGCATCCATGAAGGAGAGTAATTCATGTCCTCATGTGGCATCTATCAATTGATTTATCTGAGGCAAAGGGTAGCAATCTTTAGGGCATGCTTTATTGAGGTCGGTATAATCAATACAAATCCTCCACCTATCCCCTGATTTAGGCACCATTACAACATTAGACAACCATTCTGGGTATTTAACTTCCCTGGTAAATTCAGCCTGAAGGAGTTTTTCAACCTCCTTCTTTATTATTTCCTGTCAATCTAGTGTAAAATTCCTCTTTTTCTGCCTCACAGGATGTTGTTGTGGGTCGATGGCTAGATGGTACTCCATGAGGTTTCTATCGATGCCTAACATGTCTACTGTAGACCAAGCAAACACATTGGCATTTTCCCTGATGACAGAGATGAGCTCGTCTCGGATCTCCCCTTGCAAGGTGACTCCGATTTGGAAGGTACGATCAGTCTGGTCTTTTGATATTGGGATTTGTCTCAGCCCTTCCACAGGGGTTCCCCAAAGGGGGTATTTTTTCAAGATCTGGATCATCTCTGAGGACCTCCAGGATGATAAACTGGACCGAGGCCTTTTCTTTCTTTTTGGTTGTTTCTTCCTCTCCTATGAGGAGTGAGGCCCTTGGTATTTGTTCCAGTTCTATGTTATAGCATTGTCGCGAGATCCTCTTGTCACCACGCCATTTTCCAGTTCCGTAGTCAATGAGGAACTTGATCACCTAACAATATGTAGACAGGCAGCTTCGGAGGCAATGTAGAGATGGTCATCCGAGGACGACATTATAACTGGCTCGGAGGTCGACTACCAGGAACTCTACATTGATAACCTTCTAAGCTGGTTTCTTCCTGATCATGAAGGGTAGGAGAATCCCTCCTTTTAAGGAGACTGAGTCTCCAGTGAACCCTGTTAAGGTGTTGACAGCCGGTCCCAGCATCTCGTAGTTGAAATTCATCCTCTCAAATGTATGGTAATACAGGATGTCTGCCACACTTTCTGTGTCCACCATTATTTGGCTGAAGTCAAAATCTGAGATGATCGCTGTGATCACCAAGGCATCTTCATGTGGTGATACGATGTTTATTAGGTCGTCGTCGCTGAAGATCATTAGGTCTCCGATTCTTGACTTTTTTAGGGCAAACTTAATGTCATTCAGTTCCCTTGCATAAGCTTTAGCTGACCTCGTCGAGCTATTGCCTGCTGCTGATCTGTCAGTGATCACATATGATTCGGGTATGACGAATTGTACTTTCTGAACTAGTCTGTCAAGGCCCTTTGTTGTGATGTGCTCGGGGAGTCTGATCTCGACCCGTGGGAGGTCAATTTGGTAATGCTTCTCCCAAAACTCCAATAATTCTTTTGCTTTTGGTCCCCCTCATCCGTAAGAAAGTTCTGGGGGCATGTTCTTATCATAGCACTAGACCCAGAGGCCATTCACGAGGTCTTTTTTAATTGTGGTTGCGGGTTTTGTTCGCCCTCCATCTTGCTTTTCTGTTTCCCCCGACCGTCTGGGGTTAGCTTTGAACATATATGTAGCCCTAATGGTGGGTCATACTAGGGATGGGGTACTTCCCGCCCCATCATCTTCTCTGTCATTATCATCCTTTCGACCTTTGTTTTTTTTTTTTTTGCCTCAGTCTAGCAATCGTCAGGGATCTCCGAGGCCTCCCAAGGTGGTGCTGGTCTTTTTTTATCCACATACTTTTTGAGCTTGCCATTTCTGTTTAAATCCTCGATGGCATCCCATAGGTGTCGACACTCGTTAGTTGTATGCCCATACTCGTTGTGGAAGGCACAGAATAGCCTTAGATTTATGTTTCGAGACTAGGTATTCATTTTGCCCGGCTTTCTGAATGTGGTTTGGGACTTTTCCACCATAAATATTTCCACTGGGGTCTTCCGGAGGAGGTGATAGTCCTCGTGTGGCTGGAAGCTTGGGCCTTTCGCTCTGATGGTCTTCTCCTTCTTTTACTTTTCGGAGGACTCCCCCTTAAAGTTTGGATCGCTCGACTTTTCTCCAAGTTTCTTTTCTGAGGTAGGGAGTAGAGGCTTTTCTGCTGTCTTGTCCTTCTTGGTGGCCATGTTGGCCATGGCATACTTTTCACATCGCGCCTGTAATTTGGCCAGCGTGATGGCTGGCTTCTTGGCCCGAGAAAAGATCAGATTTTGATCTCTGATTCTTCCTATGAGGGTGGTCTTGTGGACTAAGTCTTCGAGGCCTAGGACCTGTAGGGCCTCGAGGTTGAACCTATTAAGGTAAGCACTGAGGGTTTCTCCTTCCTCCTAGATACAATCCCTGAAGTTACAAGATGTTTTCCTCTGGCTCCGTCGGCTTCGAAAATAACTCAGGAAGCTAGAGGCAAGTTCTTCAAAGGAGTTTATCATCCTTTGTGGTAGGCTATTGTACCAGAGTAGTCCTACTCCTTTGAGAGTTACTGGGAACACCGGACAGACTATCTCCTCCTGGTAAGCATGTGTTGCCATCTGTGCCACGTAGGAGTCGAGGTGGTGTTCTGGGTCAATGGTTCCATCGTAGGCCTTGACAGTCGGCATTGTGAAGCCTCGCAGGAGTTGAGTCCTCATGATGTGCTCTGACAGAGCACTCTCTATAGAATACACATGTCTAGGGGGTTCAGTCGACCTTCCTCCATTCGTTGTAGATAAGCCCTCAAGTCTCAGAGCTCTTCTTCTATATTTCCCTCAATCTGGCGAGGTTGAGCCTCTCCCGTAACTCTTTGCAGTATGGCTGCATTTAACCTTGCCTGGACATCCTCTCATGGTAGTTGCGGGCCCAAGTATTTCGAGACAGTAACTCTGCTCATACATTGGTGAACACTTGCTGTTGAGGTGCTAGAAGAGGATGCTTGACTTATAGCATGCGATCTTCTAGGTATGCCTCCTGCTGTTCTCCTGGATCAATGGCTTATCGACCCTTGAGCTCGGGGTGGTTGTGCCCCTTGGGCTTCTCTTGGGACAGCTCCTGCAGGTGGAGGCACCTCCCAGATGTTGCGCAGCTCCTGTCGTCCCCGACACTTGAGAACGCCTTGGTTTCTTTCCCTTCACCTCAAGCCATGGGCAGGCTGGACGTTTGTCGCTGCCGGCTAATCCAGTATCCATTCGGTTAGGAGCTCGAGTTGGCAAGCAATGTTATCTAATTGCTCCCTCGTTACATACTGAGGGGAACCTAAAAGAGAAACTTCTTGTTCATTGCCTAGGTTGTCAACAGCTGGGATGCGGGCTTCGTCTGCTCCAGGGATGTTCTCTAGAGGAGTATGCCCCGTGGAATGTTTACCCTTGGAGGGAAGTTCCTCTCGACATTGCTGTTGGCGGGTGGTTGGTTGTTCATTCTTTTTTGAGATCTAGTTTCAATCTATGACATTCACTAGGTCAAATATGCAAGCTTCTACAGTTTCCCACAAGACGGCGCCAAACTATTATCATCCCAAACTGGATCGGTCTTTAGCTTGTCTGTAGTTCCTGCAAAAAGGAAGAAGGGACACCATAATGAGGGTCAGGTGTAGACACCCTTTGGCCACTCTGATGCCTAAGTCAGCTTGAGGGACAAACAGTATGGGACTGGTAAGAAAGGCTGTCCCTTTAAGTGAAGGGGATTCAGGTAGCTAGCTTGCTCTGAGCTTGAATGCTAGAAAAATGTCTGTGTTTAGCTGGGTATGCTTCCTCTATTTATAGGTTGGGAGTGACCTGGATGTAGGAGCTGGACATGTCTCATGTTGTGGCGGAATGTCCTCTCTGGAGTGTGATTTACGCCCATTGATTTGGTGATCAGGTGATCTTCTGCTAAGTCATCATGCAATGGGATCTCCTTCTCAGGATTTCATTGGCTTGACGAACACCTAGAGAGGAAGTTTGATCTCTGTATTTATATGGATGGGCCCCACTTGTACATCACAAAACAGCTGGCGTGCAGCATGTGGATCTATATGTCAAGGTCTACTGGAAGAAGTGCCGAGACTACTGTGTGGAAGAGACGGACAGACCTCCATACTGAGGAGGCGTCGAGGCTCCTATCCTGGCGAGGCTCCTAGGCTTATAGGACATCCGAGACCAAAAAGACCACGATGATCCGAGACCAAGAAGGATGTGAGGCTCCGAGGATCTTTACTATTCTCATTGGTGGTTCCGGTTCATCAAGAGCTGCTTTTTTTCTTAAACGTGCAAGTTTAAGTATATGAATATGAACCTTCCCTCAAGGGCCTGAGCCATAATATACATGTGTTGATTCCTGGTTGGAAGAGGCTTATTCTCCCTTATCAAGGTCTATGGGATAGTACTGAACGGTAGACAATAGTAGTCTTAGGTATATATGGACCTCTACGGTGATGCATGCCAATACATGGGATATTTGATTGAATTAGGCTCTAAAGTTTTACTCTATGACTATTCCGAATTATGTATGTTCTACTCAACCATCAAAATTGCCAAATTATTTTGCATGGGACAACGAAGATGCGCCTCTATGGTAAGCTTTCAGAAGCCGAGTATAAGAATTTTCCCATGTAATATATGTATTTTTTATACAATCGGACTGGTTCGGATCAAGCAACCTAGGCTCAACCCAACCTTAAGAATAAATTACCACCTCCACCCCAGCCTCTATGCTGAAAAGCCTAATTTAAGTCCAAAATTTTTCAAGTAAGCTCAAACTCTAAACTTGCAACCCAGAGGTACAAGAGACATCTTCACTATAAACATGGACTCACAAATCACAACCTTAACTCCTTGCTTAAGACACCACGCTGCAACATATCATGCACTATGCACGTTATTATTTTAAGGATCCGCTTGGTTAGAAGGGAAATACAAGAGAAGTAAAATCAAATCAGTACTAAATCTTTTTTTTTTAAATCAATACTAATGTGGTAATTTTTATAATCATTATTGCCGTAGGTTTTGGTTTGGTGCTTCCGAGGTTGACGCATGTCAATAAGAAACGAAGAGACAGTAGAGGAGGAGTTGGATAATCCTGTGGCCACTTCATGCCTAAGTCAGCTTTTGACAGTAAACATATAGAACTCAAGAAAAACCAAGTTCAAGTAGAATGGTATGGTCCTTCTAAGGTTGACACCCATCAATAAGAAATGAAGAGACAATAAAAGGGGGCGGGGTGGATAACACTGTGGACACTCTAGGGCAACCATTAGGACGACAATAAATCAAACTAATCAGGAAACGTGTCAATCATCAGCAATCAATCTTGAAGGACATGTGGCGCAATCTCAATCAAGTAAACTGAATATCGATATTTCTGACAGTTATGAGACGTTGCTATGACCACCATATCAAGATAAAATGTAATTAACCGGCCCCTTTTGGTTAATTATACGTGGAAACCAACAAAGACCCTTGTCTAGCATGGGACGAATGAGCGGTTATAGTAGATCGGATTGTCAGATTATCATTAGACGGTCAAAGACTGCTCTCCCATCTACATGATCCCTGTTTCTAGGGATAAAACCGATGGATCTATAAACATTTATACATACACCCCTCCATGGTTATAGCCACCTCAAAAAACTCGGAACATGCCTCGAGATCCGATCCACACCGAAAGTCATGCCACTCCATGCCACTCTACAAATGCCCCCCGGAACGAAAGTAACAGGATCCTATTTTGAATTCTCACACTCTCTCTCTCTCTAGTCAGATTATTTGAACCTCAATCTACTTGAACTCTGTACTTGTTTTTGAGTTCTTGGAACCTAAGCCAAATAAAGATTTTTCATATTGATTCCCATGTAATTAGTGGAAGAAACGGTTTTCATCGGCAATTTTCTCAAAACGATACGGACCCCATGCTTCTCACTGATTTCAGGGTTCATTTTACTTACACACATCCCCCGATAGCCTTATCAAAATACAATTATAATCCTGGCTACAATCATCCAACAGTGCGTTGCAATTAGGAATGTAAATGGCTTGAATACGATCCGGATGTGACAACATGCGCATTCACATCTGTTTATGTTCACAGATATCCGAATTTGATTGTAATAGGGCTTCCCTTTGATGATCCATTTCTGCTTTTGGGTACCATCGGAGGAGGGTGAGTATATGGTGTACTGCAAATCAAAGGTCAATTTGCCAAGGGGTCGAATATCGGATAAACTATATTCCAAAGTATCCAAACTCATATCCAAATACCCTTAAATGGATACATATACAAATCAAATCTGGATTTTTAAATATCCATTTTATATCCCTAGTTGTTACCCAGATGGAGTCTTCAAACCCCACCTTCACCGAAGAGAGAAAATAATGACACTATACAGAAGTTTTAGATACTACTACAAGCAAACATGACTAGGCCTGTCTAGTGTGTGTGTGTGTGTGTGTGTGTGTGTGGAGAGTTATGTCTGTTTGGGATTGATCCAAGGCGAAAAGAGTGGTCTACGATCAGCTCGACCACCGGGAGAGGAACTCACCGATGGGATTTGGATCAACATAATCAACCACCTTAGCTACTACTCTTGTTGCTACTTTAGTGGCTGGACTCGATGCAGGCACTCCATATATCTATAGATATATGTGAGAAGTTTTCCTTATTATGTTATGAGTAAGCCCTTTGCATTCGTGAATTCTATCTCTAAAAACATATTGAGTATGAGACAACCCCAAAGCCAAAGGCGTGGCTACTCCACCCACTAATCCCTTCCCATTCTAGTCACGCGAAAGCCAATGTGTTGAGCTACTATAAAGTAGCTAGTTTTTGTTGTTCTGGCACGCTAGGAGCTCAGGGAGTTCATTCTTTCTATGAGAATAGCATAATTGCGAAATCGGATGCCAAGTCTCACCTTTTTCTGCCCCTAGCCACACAACAAAGTGGTGGGACAAAGTGAATAAAGGGCAAGAGGAATACAACCCTAAAGGTTGCCTTGTCACAAAAACAAGTCCTGATCCTGTATAGAGCATGCTACTCTCGGATGGTACATATGGGGTGGCTCCTGTAGAGAGATGCCTGACCCATCTTGCTTCTATGCGTCTGTCCTCAGCTTGCATCGCACCCTCTCATCAGATCAGCTACATCTTTTTCGCGATAGGGAAAGAGGTGTGCCACGAAACTCACTGGCTCACAACCTTTGCGGTAGTTGAATGATGCTAGCTCATCGATCCAAATGAATCGTTCATTTAGTCCCACAATCTTTGGGGTAGTTGAGATCAAGGCAAAGGATTGGAGACCTATATTTCTAGAGAATGGCAGAAATTAATCGTTGAGGATGATTTTTTTTTTATTTTTTTTTTTTTGTGATAGATAGACCCTAAGGAAAACTGAACTCATAACCTCTTAATTCAGTTAGTGCCCAACGAAGGGGAACTTTCTTTTGAGGTGGTGACGAGCCCTATATCAATAATGAAGTGTTGTCCTTGCTAACTGAACTAACCCCTTCAAAATTTGTTAGTGGTTGGCTTTGTGGGTCTGGTGGTGATCCTTGGCAGTAATTTCAATAGGCTGCCTCACAAGGAAAATAATCCTCATCTTGACCTTTGCACTAAACCAATTCTCTAGCTGATGATATAGCC
Source organism: Protea cynaroides (assembly GCA_028583415.1). Classification (NCBI taxonomy): domain Eukaryota; kingdom Viridiplantae; phylum Streptophyta; class Magnoliopsida; order Proteales; family Proteaceae; genus Protea; species Protea cynaroides. The sequence goes on along the minus strand of CM053272.1, from coordinate 13,536,642 downwards.
AACGGTGGGGTCTGTAAGAATGAGTAGCATGTAGGGCATTATCCTACAAGGAGAGGTTTGGGTGTGGTTTGAAAACCCACAAACAAGGTCGGTTGGATGAAGGTCAGGGTGCCCCCCAGACCTTTCATATTGCAGGGGGGACAGGGTGAGTTTGATGTGGAATTAAATCCTTAAAGGACAACCACTCCAGACCACGGAGTGGTTTTTCTTTTCTGCAGACCAGAAAAATCTTTCGCCGAGTGGTTTCTTTGTGAAACTTTTTCTTTGGTTTCTGCATTTTCTGTTGTAGTTGTTTTCATTATACATCACTATTGTATCTCTCCTTTATCTGTACAATAACAATTATTGTTATTATTATTTTATTCTTTTTTTTTTTGGGTAAATTTGCTATTATTGTTATTATTGTTGTTATTGTTATTGTTATTAAACAATAATAATAACAAGAAGAGTAATTATAATAAAGGAAACATGATAATGGGGAAGGGAATAGATGCCACACACGAATGCACCAAAAGAATATACAGCAAATAGGAACTCCAAATCATAATATACATGACCAGGTCGCATAGTTCTGAGCCATGAAGAGACAGGCAAGAAGCAAACCTCCTTTGGACATCAATTTGGAAGCAACACATAAGGCCTACCTTTACTTACATTTGCAGATGCTTTCATGAATCAGTTCGCAATCCCACAAGAACAAAGATTCAAAAATTGTTAAAAGACCAAATTGTTGGCATGCTCCATTTGCAAACAGGAAAAGAAAACAGTGTGGAATGTCTATCAGACAGATTTTGCATTCTTCAACCCTCTCACAGAATGGCAAAATCTGGGTATTCAGCCGGTGGGCATTGTTAGCATATGCCAGTTGTCAACCCAAGAATAATCTGATTATGAACCATGACAATTAGAACTCACACCGAATTATAGCCTTGTACAATTGCAAAATTTCACCTCACTGATTTGTACCATGTTAATGACTATGTAATAGCTTTTAGCAACACCATCAATTGAACATTCACCAACACCCCACCCCACGTTAGATTATTTATTTATTTTTTTATGTTCATGAAATTATGCTCAGGGTTGCATTATTGAATCTATATCTATCATCACAGATTGAAGTTGTGATGCAATGACTTGTTCTTCGGATTTGTATGCATTGTTTTCAGGTATTACTCAACATGAAGCATGGCTCGCAATAGGACATTCTTCCTCAGCTCTAGAAGCTTAACTGCTAGAAATAGGCTCAGCTCTCAAACTGGCCAAGTTCATGCTACCTCAAAAGGTGGTTGCTTCTGATTTTGTATGGAAGCATCAGTGTCTCAACAAAGCTGTGTTTTAGAATTGGCCTAGCAAGAAATTTCCCTTGCTAACATTTTCAATTTATTACATTCATGTGTTGATTGTCAACTTTGCAATGTTAGTAGAGATCTAGTCAACCAGAATAAATGCTGGCCTAAAAGGTAACAGTCGAAAAGCATTCGGGTCATATGCAAATAGGTAGTTTGAAAAGTAAAATGAAAAACAATTTATTCAGTAAAATTAACATCCCAACAAAAACACAAAAACAGAGAAAAAAGAACCTGCTTCCTCAGCAAGCGTCAGAGATCATGGGTTATCTGGAATATCCAAAAACATCATTACATGAAGTTCTACGAATCCAGGTTTAATCTGTACAACTTCCCCATCGCGTGACGCCCATTCATACATGATCTATCTACCTTCTTTTTCTTTTTTCTTGTTTTTTCGCTTTTCTTTATATACAGAGAGTGAAGCCTGCAAACCCCAACGGACAAACCATCAAGATAGATTACTAAAATCAATAAACAAAAATTATGACATAGTTTCTCTTTCCCCAAGAAACAAATAAATTCAGACGCAGGACGAGAAACCAGAGAGAGAGAGAGAGAGAGGTGGCAACAAAGCATAAATTATGTAGCAACCAAACCACCACCCAAAAAAAAAATCCCAAAATTCTTGCTCAATACCAAAGTCCTGAAACCTAGCCAAGAAGCTGGTTATAACCAAAACAGATTCTTAAACCCATTCATTTATAAATTGAATCATCGACTTGATCAATGGAGCCATCAGAGCAGGACAACTGATCCATCTACCAAGCGCAGAGGGTGTCCCTATTGAACGCTACTTTACATACATCTTTTCCGGAAAGAAAATTCTCTCTTAAATGAGACTCAAACAAAATCTTTCTTAATCACATTTAACTCCTCACCTAGCCCCATTGTTCAAAAGCACATCTCCATTTCAGAACATTGTCCTGTACACAAGTGACTCAATTGTCACCAAATGTTTTATTTGAATTTCTAAATCTTGGAATATGATTTGGCAATAATTTTTTTTTTTTTTTTTTTTGGGGTTGGGGTGGGGGAAGATTCCAGCATGCCCTCACATATGTCATGCACACCACAATAGTTCCCTTGGTAGTCATTAATTTTTTCAATGCCATGTTTTTCCACTTGGCAAATTGGACTGAAACTTGATAGTTGAAGCGAGGACCTCGAAATCCACCTATACAAAAAATTTAAGTCCCACTTGAACTGAAACACGGCAATTATTGGAGGACGAGTTGAATACTTCCCGGTCAGGGTGTGCCAAGCCTGTACTCCCTAATTATAAATGACTGTAAAGGAAGTCATATGCTATAACACCTGGACATGTAACTTAATGTACATCTATAAAGATACATCTATCCTAGTTCATAGCACTGTTTAATAGAACGAGTGTCAGCTACCTGCCCAGGAGATACCAGAAACATCAAGAAAGTAAAATTCTTTCTTGGACTCCTTACTTGACCTATGACTTCATTGAGTCACGACAGAGGTAGGAGTGACAGTTCTCATGATCAAGAAACAGTATGGACCAAGGCTACAAACACCACTCACCTTTGATTCCCGTGTTGTCAGGAATGCCACTCATCCTTCCTCGTCCTCGGATTGGGAAGTTTTCTTCAAATTTTTATCATTATCCACTGGATATGGAGATGCACCTGCAGTCAAAAAAGGATAAGCCTTGCTTTATAAAAGAGTCAAAATGCTTAAAGATATTATTAAAATTTGGCACAGAAAATATTTATCCCAAAAAAAAAAAAAAACACAGATAATATTAATCCCCAAAAGAAAAGAGCACATGTAATATCTCCTCCTCTACAAAAAACTTCCTTTGGGCTGCCAATAATAAATCCAAGCTATCACTTGGATAAAAATCACATAACACCAAGGGGCAAAGTCTGACTTGAGCACATGAAAGTATCTCCTTAATATCACTCATGGATAGAATTCTCCTAGACTCTCATTGGGAAGAAGCTGTTATACTGCCAGAGAAACCGACATATAAGCATTGTTCAAAATCTCGACGAGATCTCAAGATTCTTGAACTGCTTGAACAAATGGAGATGAGATCTCATACGAGACGAGATCTCAAGATTCTCGACATTTTCGACCATTTTTTTACCATTTCTCAAGGATCATTTCACCACTAGACTCAACATAATGTATGATGAATTATGATTATATTGTCTACTTGACTACTTTGGGTTTTTTGACTATGACAATTAATTACAGCATAGGTGGAGGACTAAGACCTTTGTTCAGGGTTAAGTGCTATTATGTTTATTCTTCTCCTAAAATATAATTTTACTAGCTCATTTGGATTATGTAGAATAGTCAATATTACCCTAGGTTTACATCTAAACTTCAGACCGACACTACCAAACATGGATGTAAACCCAAACAACCACCATGTGTGATTATTTTTACAATTTAATAGTTTAAATGTGTTAATATATGCTAATATAGGATTCCCTTGAGTATCGGCCTTAAAATGACCATTTTAAGGTTGAAACACACTTTTTAAACCTTCGTGGCTTTTTTGTAGTGTCTCGCCGAGATCTCCGACAATCTCGGTTTCTCAGGGGGTTGAGACAACCCCAAGACTCGAGATTTGAACCTTCCATGTAAGGCATGTCATGCATCCAGAACTGTTCATAAGAAACTCGCTAAAAAATGTGGTTCCACAGTCCAACCTGCCTTCTTCAACTAATATGGAATTACAGTTCAATCCCTTATATATTCAAAGAGGGTTAGATTGGCTTGGTCCTGCAAGGAGAAAATCTAGACCTGTCCTCTTTTTCTCCCTTTTTTTTTTTTTTTTTTGCTGTCTTACAGAAGCAGCTTTTATGTGTGAATTTGGTTGCCTGAAGATTACCTCAGATCAACAGATGTTTTTTGGGGCAAACAGAATGCACAAATAGTTAAGGAACATGAACATGCAATCCCAACAGAAGTGGAAGGAGATTCAGCTACAGCTAACCACCCCCCATGCCTATTAACAGTGATACCGCATATATTATTCAGGATATTTTTTTTTATTTTAATGGAGATTACCATAAACAAGGTAAAAACATACAATCAGACTCTCATTGGAGCCAACAACAATGCAGATGAGACCAACCTAACTCCTATTTGGTTATTTATCGAAGGCAGATCCCGTTAATTCAGGAAACATTCCCACTTAATTCAGAACACCTCCCCCTAAACTAGGCATATAAAATTTCCATATGTAAGCCTTGGAGGATATTCTGGATGGATCGGCAAAGCCCCATTGCCTCACAGAGTGATTCATGTCCTAAAACTGGGCAGGCTTTTTCTGCAGGGCACGATTCTTTCTCTATTACTATATTTCTTAATTAGAGCTCATAATTTACAGAAATATATCAAATAATGCTGATACAAAAATATATCACATACTGCCCATATTAGCCCATATTAGCCCATATTAGCTTGTGTTCATAACTAAGGACGCAATCGGTTTGGTTTCAGTTTATCGGTCCGGTTTGTAATCGGTTTCTTCTCCTTCAGTGCCACCATTGCCTTCATCACCACCATTCCGGCCACCCCAACACAGGAGTATCCCAGAAGTGATTAACGAGATAAGACATCCTGTAGGGGTTCAGGATCTGTACCTCATCAACAACAACAAAGCATTCCTGGGTGGAATGCATATGTTTGTCGCTTCCATTTTCTTCTGTTCTCTTCAACTCCTCATCCTCTTGTATTGACATCAAGCACCTCAAAAAAATGGCACAAGAACTGGAAGAGGATGAAGATGAGCACACTTAATGGAATGGCAAAAGAAAATGTGAGAACCATAGTTATTCATTTTTGGAACCCATTTCGTTTGTTTCTATTACAATTCACAAATAGTGGAAGTGTGAAAAAGAGGCCAAGTAAAGCTAAATCCTAGAACCTCGGCTCTGCTTTGCTCACATGTTACCCCCAACCAAAACCCATCCTCTGCATGCTAAATCAGATTCATTCACTTGCCTCTGGCTTCCCAAAGATAGCTCCATTTTTATTATTTTCCTCTCCTTTCTAAGAAATCTGTCCTCTGATATTGATACCATTATATTATTATAAACAGATATAAATAGCTGCATGCCTTGTAGTAAGTTTTGCACATCATCATTCTCTCTTTTATTTTTCATTTCGTCGAAAGGGGAGAAAAATCAGAGGAAAATAAATGAATAATAACCCACCATTCTCACACTTCTCTCCCTCACTCACTCACATTAACCAACAAACACAATGACTCATCTAGTCTTCAGTCTTCCTAGGTTTTCTGAATTCCTCTGAGTAAGGAAAGACCAAAGAAGAGGGTCTTGGCCTCTCCTTCAAATCTCCCCTCTGAATACCAGCCATTCTATGGCCCATCAACACTGACAGTGATGATGGCTCCAGGCTTCCCACTCTGTCTACACTCAGTCCCTCTGTCTCACTCACTCTGTCCGTCTCTTTCCCTCCCTATCAGAAATAGGAAACCCTCAAAGGCCGAAGCTTCAAGAAAGCTCAAGGCTCAAGAACTGAGGAAACCAGAGACAGAATATCTGCAACAAGATCATTTAACATAAGTTCTTTTGTCGGTTTGGAACCCACAGTTTATTGGTTCAGAACAGAAACAATCCAAACCAAACCAAACAGAACCGGATAATTTTTTAACAATATTCAAAACCAAAACTAAACAGATTACTTAATGTTCCATTTGGTATTTATCGGCCAGTTTCGCTTCTGGTTTTTTTTTTTTTTTCTTCCGTTTCAGTATTTATGCCCTTATATAATAACAGCCACCAAATTAAACCACCTGGAAAGTTCCAAGGAGATCAATAGTTCTATAATTGTTTATCCATCGTTTCTTGAAAACGATTAAATGTGGTTTCTAAATAAAAATCGCATGCTAGATTTTAAAAAATAAAAACCTTCAACAGATTTTATGCATGAATCTTAGAGCACAAAAATTAAGCATTAAAAGATATGAAGACCTAACTTCAGCAACCCAGATGGACATTACCAATGACATGCATTTATTCAGTTATATCTTTCTTCAGAACAAGAATACATAAATCTCGAGATAAAATGATTCTTCCTGGATTCCAATTGCAGCCTAATAAAATCCAGAAAATTAAGCAGCTAATCAGATACAAAAAAGCCAGATTAATTTGGACTAGTTAGAGCTAAAAATATTCAGCAGTCACTGTTGGACTCCTCTAGCTTGCAAAATATGGTCCAACATATTTTTTGAGCTACAGCCAATTGGCTGCTACTACTCAAGAGGATGGAGTTAATTTGGAAACATGACAATATTATAAATCCACTGACAATAACCCAGTGCACCCCTTTTTCTTTTGGTGAACAAATGTATAACAAGAAGACCCAAAAAAGAGGGAAATAAACCTGGCCACCTGGAAGCTACCCCCATTAGATTTGGGTAGCTAGATCCCAAGAAGACACCCTTATTCCTTTGGACAAGATATAGTAATAGGGAGAACAGCTCCACAAACATCGAAAACTAATGCCTCCCAAACTTGGGAAAATGATCTACAGAGACGACCAAATTATTAGGTTCCTCTCTAACCAGATAACCCTATTTGCACATTACCAAGAACCCATTAGTGACATTAGGAGAACAATTTCAGAGAGTGACCACAGTCGAGTAAACATAAGACCAAAAAAATAAGAGGAAAAGTCAACAAATTTCTGTAAAGCAATCAACTTTATTACCTATATCTAAATCGCAAACCCAATAAAGCAAAAAAAAAAAAAAAAAAAAAAAAAAAAACCAGCAAAAAGAGAAGGAAGTCTTTAATCTCAAAGCTCAGAAAAAAATTAAACAAATCAACAAAACAAAATATTCTAAAATACGCTTCAACCTAGAAATTAAAAAAATTCTCACGCCAACCAAATGGAGAAGTAACCTAAAATCAGCACTGAACCTAACAATATTCATGGCAACCACAAACAAACATCGCCGTTTCCCCGTACGATGTTAAAACCACCATCGCGTTCATAAAAAATCAAAATTTTCAGCAAATAGACAATCCAATAAATCAGAAGCAAAGACGGATCAGCATTGACCTTCGAAATACTCGAACCACCGATTTTACAAAACCTTACCATACCTTCAACAAAATATGCCGACGAAGGCCATCCGCGAACGGTTGTAAGAGAGAGCAATTCCTCCTCCGTCAAAGGATTCGCTAACTTCCCAACCAAATCAAGAAATCCAGAAGGCCGTCTCCGAGGCGGAACCCAGTAAGACGATCCAGGTACAAATGGGAGCCAATCCGGTGCAGATCTTCTCACGATGATTCCATGAATTGCTTCTTCGAGTCTCCGCAATCCCAGAACCTCAACCTCGTTGTCGGAATCGAGATCGACCTCGACCAACTGCGCTTTCTCGGACCTATTCGATCTGTTCCTGTGGTTTATAAAGCGCGATGATGGTGCCAAAAGTTGAGCTTTACTCGAGAGAAACGAAGGAGAAGAGGAGACTCGCATTAGGGTTTGGGACAGAGCACGAGCCATGAAAGCGCAGCGAACGAAACTTCAGGGACAGATTGAGAGAGAGAGAGAGAGAGACAGACAGAGAAACAGAGATTTCTGGATTCTGGATAGGAAGAACTGACATGACTTTATAATAAGCTTTATTTTTATTTTTATTTTTTTTTTAATTTTGGGATGAATCGTAGAAAGATGAACACGTGACAATATCGACGGCGTCGACAATGACGGTGGTTCGGTGGAAGTAGTGTTTTAACGGTGCACTCTTTTTATCAAAACCGTTGGATTAGAATATTATATTTAGGACTTAATATCAATGAAGCAGAACCGGCCTAATGGATCAAAGGAATGGTGGGTCCTACTTTCCTACCGGAAGAAGGAGATTCTAGAATGGGATGGTTTGGTATGAACTTAAATACAAACGTTGGATTGGAATCTTATTATCTATGGTAATCCTAATCTTATAGATATTATAAACTGCCAAAGATAGAAGATTCTAATCCGACAGTTGTTGTTAGAAGTATGTACCTAGCCTAAATAGATGACGTCCTACTACAACTGCTATTAGGATACTCTAGAATGACACGGTCAGGTGACGGACGGGCTTACGCGTCGGCCGAAAATAGAAAGAAGAGGGAATATATAATAAAATATGAGAATTATATATTTTATAATAATATTTTTATAAAATATTCTGTTTACACGGTCATAGCCGTCCGATCAAGAAATATAATCTCAAAAAATACCTCTTTAATTAAATAAAATTAAAAAATATTTTATCAACGGACTAAATATCCAAGACTATGATGATCTACTGAGTGACCCCATTGATTTGACCCAAAATCTATGCCCATATTTACGAATTCTTGGTAATGTCGACCTTTGTCTACATTGCCGTTGATTTATCCCATTTTTCATTAAGGGGTCAATTGGTAATATAATCATCTTATACAATTTTGATGCTTTAAAAGAAAAAAAAATTTTCATACACCTCCCCTATAGTTTGCTTTAATCACATCCCTTGGTAAATTTTTGTGTTAATTACAACTGCATCCCATTTCGTCAAGTTGACTAACATAAAAATTGAAAAAATCCTTTTACCATCCACATTGATTCCTTTTGCTTTTTAAATTCTGTTTGTTTTTTCTCTGCAACAGCAGAGGTGAAGATGGTGATAGAAATGGCAATGAAGAAGGTGGGGGTGGAGGAGACGATAGCAGCGTTGGTGAGAAAATAGGCGACGGCAGGGTGGTGAACTCACATGCGACGGTGGTGAGGTTGATCTCTGTTCTAGCCTTGCCAGCAAGCAATTCTTTCTATCGTTGAATGTAGGAAGTCTCAAACACGATGGAGACTCATTGGTAAAGAAGTTGTATGCAATCACGTTACATGAAGGCTTAGTTTGGTTGCAAGGGGAAATTAAAGGGAAGAAAAGTGAAATTTTTAAATTTAAAAATAAAACTTTTATAGTTGTAATACAACATGATTGTATAAATTATCTAAATTTATTAACATATTTAATAATATTACTTCTAAAATGTAAAATTTATTTTACTTTTTAAATACAAGGGATTTGGATGCAAAGTGAAGTGAAATTAATAATTAAATATGAAATGATTTAGAATTCATTACATAGTAAATAACAATGCGGTAGCATGTGTTGTAATTGTTACAAAGTTTTTCTTTTAAAGTTTAGAATTTTCACTTCCCTTTCCTTCAATTCCCCTTGCATCCAATCAAAGCCGAAGTGGTTCTTTTCCATTGACTCCTATGTTTCCATTCATTCTGAATTTTTTTTTTTTTTTTTTAACCAAGGGTGGCTTCGGTCAGGGGTTTTTTTTGGGTAATTGCTTTGGTTATCATGACAGAGTTCATAACTTCATCATGTTTTTCATATTATTCGAACACAGATGAAGTAGAGTGTATACAACACTTTAATCCACTCTGTTAGGAAATGGACAGTAATTCCTGATGTAAACATGCCTTATTTTTTTTAAATATCAAAATACCCTTATCCTATTGAATTACCCTTTTACCCTTAATAGTGTCATACTCCTGTTGGGAGTAGAATACTTTAGAATGACAAGGTTAGGTGACGAACGAGCTTACATGTCAGCCTAAAATAGAAAGAGGAGGGGAAAATATAGAATAAAATATGAGAATTATATATTTCATAATAAAAAAATTTATGAAACATTTCGTTTACACTGTCGCAGCCGTCCGATTAAGAAATATAATCTCAAAAATACCTTTTTAATTAAATAAAATTAAAAATATCTAACACTATGATGATCTGCTGATCAACCCCAATGATCATTGATTTTATGCTTGATGATGTCAACTCAAAACTTTTGTTCTTAAGTTTCGAGCATAGGTGAGGTGACAGAGACGTTCTTTGACCTTAATTCTTAGCGTAGAGCATAAGATAAGAGTTAAGCCATTTTACATACGATGCTTGATCAATTCTTTCGTGGTTCATTAATTTTATTTGCTTTATCTAACCTATTATTTTGTCATGAGAATCAGGTCTGAGGGATCTCTTTTCTTCTTTTTTTCATAAGTGGTTGAAATTTTCCTTTCCACCGTCTTACGAGATCTCTTCTTGTCTCAATGTTCTCTCTTATTGGGAGACAGTCCTTAGGAGGTTATTGCCCCATGTGTTGATCATGTCATCCTACAATCTCAATAGTCTATACATAGAAACTAGGTTCATAGTGGAAAGCTGGTAGACCTTATTCAAGAGATGCATATTGATCCAACAGATTTTTGTAAGGACCATGCAAACTTATTGTTTTATGAGTTTGATAGTCGTAAGGATTTTATAATTAAATTTAATGATTTCGGTCTGATATCAATTGACTTAACTTTTTCCTTGATATATGTAGAGGAGCATATTATCTGAAAGATATTAATGATTCAATTATTGATGGTTTCTAGTTTGTTTCAAACGAGTAAACGTTGGCTGAAGAGAAAATCAGATGTGTATGCTTTGATGTCTGTAATGTGGTGTTCCATATTGATGCTATCTATATAGTACGTAATCAGATAATTCTAACTGCTAATAGAACCATCTATGCATCTCAGCTCATGACCAACTCAAGGTTGGTAAACAGTCTATCTGGTTGAGATCAATGCAATAAATCAGTCACTTGGACGTTGTGAGGACAAATGTCCACCCACGCTGAATGGATGGTAAATGATTTGGAGTCGTCACCTAGATTAAGGTCTAGGACCTAAAATGTAGCATCATCCTAAGATAAGACTTCTATTGACTCATGACCCAACATATCGGCTTTGGTCCATCAGAGAACGGGTAAGCGTTCAAAGTACATTTTGGGAAGGTGTTAGGCACCCAAAACTGCCCGATCTAAAAATCAGCCTCCTATGTGACTCTACTTTCCTTAGACTATATGGTTCTGACTGTTCATGGTCGATGGATGATGACTAGGGCTCATGGGGGATCCTATGCCAAGTTGCTGAGTTCCTCTAGCCTAAGTTCAGCCAAACATGTTCTCAAAGTAAGAAAAAACAAACAAAATAATGTACAATGAACTGAACCAAAGATGGTTCGCTGATGGACTGAATCTGAGATGTCCAAAATGTTCAAATTGCCTACGTATTCCAATCCTGGAAATCAAGTCCAAAAACGTAGTTCGAAACGAAAAGTGATTAAAGTTTATGGATGTGGATTATGATTAAGCTTTCTTAGATTCAATTTGTTCAAGTTGAAGTTTATGCTTGATGATGATTGAGATTGAATCTAGAGATAGTCTAAATATGGATTGAAGTGAAGATGGATTTGGAAATGGATATGGATGTGGGGGACCTAAGGATACTAAGATGGGGTACCGTACTTGGAGAGTCCTCCAAGTTGCCTACGTATTCCAGAGGTCCTGGAAATCAGGTACAACGTAGTTCGTTACATGGGTACTCTCAGGGAGTGATGTTTGTACTCTCAGGGAGTAAGGTTTGTACTCTCAGGGAGTAGAGTGTGGCTCTCAGGGAGTCAGATTTGTACTCTCAGGGAGTAGGGTGTGGGATAGTCTCGCAAGACTAAGGTGCGTACTCACAAGCACTACTTCAATATAGAGCCTCGCAAGGCTAAGGGGGGTGTGTGCTCACAAGCACGACTTCAAGATAGAGCCTCGCAAGGCTAAGGGTGCGTACTCGCAAGCACGGCTTCGGGATTGAGCCTCGCAAGGCTAAGGGTGCGTACTCGCAAGTACGGCTTCGGGATTGAGCATGCGTACTCTCAGGGAGTAGAATATGTATGTGTGACTCAGGGAGTCAGATTTGTACTCTTAGGGAGTAATGTTTGTACTCTCAGGGAGTAGGGTTGTACTCTCAGGGAGTTGGATTTGTACTCTCAGGGAGTAAGGTTTGTACTCTCAGGGAGTAAGGTTTGTACTCTCAGGGAGTAAGGTTTGTACTCTCAGGGAGTAAGGTTTGTACTCTCAGGGAGCAAGGTAGTGTATACTCTCAGGGAGTAAGGTTTGTACTCTCAAGGAGTCAGGTTTGTACTCTCAGGTAGCAAGGTTTGTACTCTCAGGGAGTAAGGTTTGTACTCTCAGGGAGTAAGGTTGAGGGCACATTGATTGATGTGTGGAACCGTATCTGGGAGTTTCCCAGACTACCTACGTATCTCAGGGTTTGCCCTAAGAATCAGGATCCACGTAGTTCGAAATGGCATTGTTCATTGGGTGACCCACTTGGGTCATAATATGGGCGGTCCAGCTGGACCGCCCATAATCCTAGATGATCTGTGGTTGGATTCAACATTACAACTATCTAGTCTGCATCCTAGGGGAAATGAACTGAGGGGTAGGGATCGTCCTAAACTACCATTGTCACTTACAACCCTGATTTTGGAATTGTTGGGCTGGGCTTCATGACTCTTGATTAAGAATTTTATCATTTTTCCATTATTACCCTTCCCATGAATGTGGGTGCCTACATGCACGTCCCCACACCTAGGAATGTCTTCTATCAGTGTACATGCACGGCAATTCGACTAGGGTGTAGCGAAAAGTAAGTTCTTGCCGACATAAACATCATTCAATCATGGCATCAGCAAGTGTATCAAACATGACAGTGTATTCAAAGCTAAAAGTGCAAGCATTTGAAACATGACAATGTGCACAATATGACAGTATAAGCATGTGAACATGGCAAATGCACGAATATAACAATGTAGACAATATTAGATCCTCAATCTAACGGTTAGATCTCTTCAAAACATTGATAATCATGATCAACACTCAGATTCATCAAAACAAACAAAATCAATGGCTCAGATCTTACATCAAGATATCATTATAATCAGACTAAGAAATCAGTGGCTTAGATTCGTTTAAATCAAATATGATCCAGATTCAACAGTTTATATCACTCAAAATTCCCACGATGACAATCCAACGGTTCAAATCACTCAAGATCATAATCCAACCGTTCAGATTCATCAAAAACACTCATGATCAAGATTTAACGGTTTAGATTCACCAAAATCACTTACGATGATAATCCAACGGTTCAAATCGCTTAAGATCATAATCCAACCATTCAGATTCATCAAAAACACTCATGATCAAGATTCAATGGTTTAGATTCACCAAAATCACTTACGACGACAATCCAACGGTTCAAATCGCTTAAGATCATAATCCAACCATTCAGATTCATCAAAACACTCATGATCAAGATTTAACGGTTTAGATTCACCAAAATCACTTACGATGACAAATCCAACGGTTGAAATCATTCAAGATCATAATCCAACCATTCATATTCCTTTAAAAAAATCCATAATGAAGATCCAACGTTGAAATAATTCAAGATCACTCAAAGTAAAGATCCAACGGTTGAAATCATTCAAGATTACTCAAAGTAAAGATCCAACGGTTGAAACCAATCAAAATCACTCATAGTGAAGATCCAACGGTTGAAATCATTCAAGATCACTCAAAGTAAAGATCCAACGGTTGAAATCATTTGAAATGATAATATAATGCTTTAGATCATTTAAATCACTCATGATGTCGATCAAACGGTCCAAATTAACATCCAATGGCCCATATTTCATCACATCAAAATTTATAATCAATGGGCTAGGTTTAAATTATCTAAGATTGATGGCCAATATTAAATCACATCAAACATGAACATCATGGTATTGACACACATGCCATATAGCATTTGAAGATCATGATTATCGAAATAGGCATATTTAGACAATTTTCGATTATTTGAGCTTCATGAAAGCTATCAAAAATAAAGTTTGAGGTACCAACCTTGTCCCCAACAATGGGGTGGAGCCTTTGATGATGGTTGGTGACGATCGATGGCAAGCTTTCCCTTCTTCTTTCCTCCTTTCCTCCTTTCCTTTCTCTCTTTTCCTCAATCTCCCCTCTTGATTCCAATATCTCTTCTCTCTCTCTCTTCTAATTTACTTCTATTCTCCTCTCTTTTTTTCTAGCTTTTCTCCATCTTTTCTTTTTTTTTTTTCCTTTTTTTTTTCTTGGCTCCTCTCGGCCAAAACCCCTCCTCTTCTCCCCTTTTCTCACCTCCTTTTATAGACGTTGGTGGGGTGTAGGCTGATGAAGGAGAAGTGGGTAGGCTTGGTTGGGCTCAAGGAGAGGAGTGAGGTGGCGGCATGGTCTTGCCGCTCCACTTCTCTCTTCTCCCACTCTTTCTTCCTCTCTCTCTCTCTCTCTCTCTCTTTCTCTCTCTCTCTCCCTTCTCTGGATTTTATGGCTGGGGTTGGGTTCAAGACAAATAGGTGGCGGTCATGGGGGTGAGTAGGGGCATGGAGAGATGGAGGTGCACGGCTGGGGGCATGGGCTCATGGCGGGTGGCATGGTATGTCACACCCCAATTCTGCACTATTCAGAATGATGTGATGAACCGCTAATAAACCAACGGTTCAACCAGGATCTCAAATAGGCTATCCCCGCGTTATCTAAACTTACACACATCCGTAATCATAATCAGAATAAATACACAATAGCGGAAGTCTTATAATAACATGAACTGAGAAACTAAGATGATATTAATAATTTAATAGCAAATTATTCTGTTTTCAACTGAGACATAAATATTTAAGTACCAAATACATGTCTTAATAAATCAAATAAAGAAAACTATAAAATATCTAATCAAATATACACGAGTTGCACTCGCAAGAGGAGTCGTGTGTATCCACTTCAGCTTCAGCTTCCATCGCTGCCACGTTCCCGTACGCAGACGCATTCACATAGTCTTCAACGGTATAACCTGCATCA
Organism: Protea cynaroides; assembly: GCA_028583415.1. Lineage (NCBI taxonomy): Eukaryota > Viridiplantae > Streptophyta > Magnoliopsida > Proteales > Proteaceae > Protea > Protea cynaroides. The sequence goes on along the minus strand of CM053272.1, from coordinate 13,521,515 downwards.
TCAACTAAAAATATTCGACGTCGAGGGGTGAGCACACATCACGGCTCAGTGAGTAGCCAAAACAATGCAACAGTACATATGCATGCAAAATCAATTTATATCTTTGGTCTGGTATATAAGTTTGCAGTATGCAATAGAAAGATTTAGGTAGCCAAAGGTCGCGTTTATTGACCCCGCCTCTATACACGAGTGTGTGACGTTACCCGAAGATCACGTTTATCGTCAACTCACATGCACCCAATCATGAACATTATATAACAAAGGTTACGTTTATTGCTATATAGTGACATACTAACACGTAAGCCCCTGTTAGCGAGGGCTGCAAACTGGGCTCGCAACTAACCAATCCTAATACCAAAAAGTGTATGCCTCACCCCAGCATCCCTCAGAATGTCCATAGAGATAGAGCTAAGGCCCCCCGGTAGAGTCAGAGACTACAAGGACCGAGACCACCTCCCCTGATACTCTACGACATAATAGTTCTGCTAAAGTAATGGCGATACGACGATGCTAATGCACAAGACTTGAGTTAGAGATAGAGCTAAAGTGCTGAGACCCGCCAAAGGTTAACGTTTATTGACGTTCTCATCACACCTCCCCTGATACTCGCTCGAATCAAGTACATCAACCACACACATACAAACACATGCCTATTCCTATCATCATCATCATCATCATGTTATAAACAATAAAGTAAATATGCATGAACAAATAATAGAAATATTGGATGGCATGCTGTATGCACATTACAAACATATTCGCATAGAATCAAGCATGGCATAGGACTCAAGAAATAGAAAACAGTTTCTGTTATTAATCAATTTAGTTTGGAGTTCTGGTTCCTCACCTTAGCTTGCTAATCGATACTTTTCCAAGCTTTATAATCACCTTTATATTGTTATTGTATTGCTAGAAGACCTAACAAAGTCGATAGAATTTAATTAGAATTAATTCTGAATTTAAAAATCATGCTGTTAACTGAGGGTCGGAGGTAGGGTCGGAGTCCTAATCGACCCTGGGTGCGACCATCCTCAGATTCTGAACTTCCCGAACACTGAGGGTCGATGGTCAGGAACACCTAGGGTCGGATGGTCATCGACCCTCGGTGCGACCCTCTGTGCACTTTGGTCCAATTCCCTCTTTTAATCCATTCTTCGTGTTTGAAATCCTATGGCTTGCTCCTACATTCCATTCTACATGCATTCCATGGTTTGAAACCATGTATAACCCCCCTTGATAGCTTTCATGCATTCTTCTATGGTTTTCCATGGAAACCTAACCATAGATTGATGGTTTGGGTTTCTCTGAGATCACACTCTCAACAATAAGTAACCTAAGGTCTATAGAAACTCATGGAATTAGTATCCATACCTGAGAAGATTATTTTTTCTCTGAAATTCTTCTCCTTTTTGCTAAGTTCTCTTCCTTGCCTTTCTTCTTCCTCTTTTCCTTCTCCTCTCTTTCTCTCAATTCAATTAGGGTTGTGAAAGGAGTGAAAGTGGCTTAGGAACGTCCTTTAAATAGGGTAGGAACATCCTAAATAAGTCCCATTGAGATTAGGAAAGAATCCCAATCGAAAATTAGGAAATTTCCTAATTTTATTTTCTTACGGCAACCGAGGGTCGATGGGAGGGTCGATGATCCCATCGACCCTAGGGTCTTAAGCTGTCCGACCCTCCCTTCAAAACTGAGGGTCTGACTTTTTGTTTTGGGAGGTCCAACCCTGCTTAGCTGGGTATGCGACCCTTCCCCTATTTTAAGTGTTTTTGGGTCGATTTGATACCTGGGATCTCGATCTCCTTCATGCCCTTGGTCCATTTGACTAGACCATGATGGGTAAACCTGGTTCAAGGTGGTAAGACCGGGTTAGATTGACACGGGTCTTACATGGTAGTTGGGTGTGCACGGCTGGGGGCATGGGCTCATGGCGGCTTGGAGTAGGGCTCAAGTAGAGGAGGAGGTGCACGGCTGTGACTTGATGAAGGAGAAGTGGGAGGGGGCATGGGAAAGATGGAGGTGGCAACACCTCCCTCTTTCCCTCCACCGAATTCCCCTTTTTTTCGGTTCTTCTCTCTCTCTCTTCCTCTCTTTGTCTCTCTCTCCCTCTCTCTCTTCCTTTCTCTCTCTCTCTCTCTCTCTCTCTCTCTCTCTCTCTCTCTCTCTCTCTCTCTCTCTCTCTCTCTCTCTCTCTCTCTCTCTCTCTCTCTCTCTCTCTCTCTCTCTCTCTCTCTCTCTTTCTCTCTTTCTCTTATCGGATTCCTCTTGACCAGCTATATACATACATACATATATATATATATATATATATATATATATATATATATATATATATATATATATATATATATATATAATATATATATATAATATAACATAAATATATATATATATATATATATATATAAATATATATATATATATATATATATATATATATATATATATATATATAACAAGTACATACACATGGGCCGACCCGACTCGATATGGACCAGTCTGGGTTGGATCAGGCTGGACTTGTTTGAGTTCGACAGGGTTGGACTAAATTGGGCTTGAACTGGGTTAGGCTGAGTAAGTATGGACTGGATTGATTTCTCTTTCTATTATGGATCCTCTCAGCTTGTAATTTCGCATGAAAAATTTCGATGGCCTCTGTCTCAGATTTTCCACGTCCACTTTGAAGAGGACGGACAAAGGAGCACACTGGTGCTCGAATCGTCGGATTTGGATGTCAGATGAACAAAATATGAAGAATTGAAGCTTTGACGATAATTCGGCTAGCAACTTTGCATGGGACCCGTAGGCGACTTCTGCCCAAAATTCTTTACGTCCACTTTGAAGAGGACGGACAATGGAGCACAGTGGCGTTTGAATCGCCTGATTCGGACTTCGGATGATCAAGATATGAAGAATTGGAGTTTCAACGATAATCCTACCAGCAACTTTGCATGGGACCCGCTGGTGGCTTCTGCCCAAAATTCTTTACGTCCATTTTGAAGAGGACAGACAATGGAGCACAGTGGCACTTGAATCGTCTGATTTGGACTTCGGATGATCGAGATATGAAGAATTGGAGTTTCGACGATAATCTTACTGGCAACTTTGCATGGGACCCGCTGGCAGCTTCTGCCCAAAATTCTTTACGTCTATTTTGAAGAGGACAGACAATGGAGCACAGTGGCACTTGAATCGTCGGATTTGGATGTCGGACGATCAAGATATGGTCGAATGAAGTTCGATCGATTTTAATCATGATAATTTGCCCAATAAATCCTTAATTTATGATAATTTATAGAAAAGCCCTTGGATTTAATAAGCCAATTTCACTCTGACTAAAATCGTGACATCTTCTTCGTTTGATATCGGAATTGAGTGATTCTGGTATCATTTCGAAGGTATTTTCATGACCTTGCTGTAGGGCCAGCCAACATCAGCTTTGAAATCACCGCTTAGCGTCCAAACCTTGAATTGACCTGCAACCCTTCTGGATATGCCCACCAAGACTCTTGTACATTGGGGACACTCTGGCTCAACCCAGAACACCATAGAGAGCACAGAGGAATTGATCGACTATTGGTTTGAGAGAGTTTCACTCGCCTCCTTTGTACCAAATTTTCATCCCCCTCCGCTCTATTACTGCCTATACACCAATAAAGTTCTGTTTGGCTGGGGATGACAAAAATGGGGTGCTTACAGATACCCCTCTTTACCCGAGATTGTATCAATTGAGGGTAAAGACAAAGAGAACCACATTTTTGCCCTTCATAATGGAGAGAGACGAAACCTTCTTGAACATGTGGGCCATCCGTACCTCAGCACTGAATAGCCACTTTTGACAAACTTGGGCACATGCTTTATTATCACCATTTGGAGAAGGCATAACAGTGGACCTCCCTTAGGAAAAAATTATCTTCAGCAAGTTCTTTATGCCAACTTCACTCCCTCGATGCCTTATCCATCATGGCCATTCTGTCTGACGAGTAGAAGTTCTTAAATACTCACTGGAACGACTTAGAGAAAATCATGATTCACAACAGAATTGGTAGGGGAATCATTGGAACTTTCTTACCTTATAGACACATCGAAAACCTTAGGGAGTTGTGTATGAAATGCATATATGTATGACCTTGTCTGGACCTAAGTTTTTAAGTCACAAGTCAAGTGAGAGAAAATGAAGGCCAAATTTGGCTGATATGAAGCTATCCAGATGAGATTCTCATCAGGAGGATCTTTTGGTTGTTTATGTGGAATAGTCGATCTCTCCGAGGAGATACCACTTTATGGGCTTATAGAATGAAGGGTTCTTTGGAACCTTTGGACGCCATTGAATGTAATGAACGACAGATAAGAGTTCTAGCCAGATTATCATTATAATTTTTTTGGAAGGACACGCCCACTAGGGTTGGTATCAAAAGATATGAAAGATGGGCTAGTTATGCGACTCTTGGGAAATCCATTGGATAGATGAATGGATGAAAGAGTCCAGCCAGAAAGTAGGAAGTTCTTCCTTTAATAATGACAAGATGATGGAACCAATCCTGAGTAGTAGGGTGTAATAGCCTCTTTAGAGAATCCAGCCCAAACCTATAGTGAAGTTCATCCAAAACGGTCGACTTTCATGACCAACTGCACCCTCTTTTTTTTTTTTTTTTTTTTTGGAGGGTAAAGAGGTCAAACATGATACCGCTTCAACTGATCGAGGTTTGTCAGATATTGTAGCTTTTCACCGTCCAGATCTATCAATCGAATTGCCTTTCCTGGTAAAATTTCCTTCACTATGAATGGCTCGCTCCAGTTCGGACGAATCTTACCCCTAGGGTCATGGATAGACGCTCTTTGTTCCTTTAATACAAGATCTCCTACCGTCAGGTGATGAAATCTGACCTTCTTGTTGAAAGTTGCGGCCATTCTCTATTGGTATTTCTTTGCATTATCAGCTGCTTTCATCCTCCTTTCGTCAATGAGACTCAACTCTTCATAATGGGATCGAAGCCATTCAGCCTCAGGGATTTGGGAATCCATTAGGATCCTCAAGGATGGTACGTCCATTTCTACCAGGAGCACTGCCTCCATACCATATACCAGAGAATATGGTGTGGCTCCAGTAGAAGTCCTTATAGAAGTTCTGTAGGCCCATAGTGCATATGGTAACTTATCTGCCCAGTCAGTGTGTGACTCTGCCATTTTCTGGAGGATGATCTTGATGTTCTTATTAGCGGCCTCTACTGCTCCATTAGTTTGTGGCCGGTAAGGGGAAGAACGGTGCCTTTGGATACTGAAATTCTTGCACAATTCTTGTACCTTTCCTCCGAAGTGTTGACCCTGATCTGAGATTAGAGCATGAGGCATCCCGTGTCGACAGATGATATGCTCTTGAAGGAACTTGGCTACCTTATTCGTAGTGAGCTTGGCGTATGATTGAACCTCCACCGACTTGGTAAACTAGTCAATGGCTACTAAAATGAACTCATGCTCAGTTGATGCCTTTGGGTGAATCTTTTCGATCACATCTATACCCCAAGTTGAAAATGGCCAGGGCGAACTGAGAGTGTGTAATTCTGTAGGTGGTATATGTATCAGATTGGCAAAGATTTGGCATTTGTGACACTTCTTCACAAACTCCGCGCAGTCTGCTTTCTTTGTATTCCAATAATACCCCATTCTCAGAATCTTCTTTGTAAGCATCCTGGCATTCAGTATGAGGCCCACAGACTCCTTGATGTATCTGCTCAATGAGGGTTTATGCTTGCTCTTCGTCGACAAAGTCCAATTATACCCCATCATAGGATCTCTTATGGAGGATATCTTCACAAAGGATAAACTACATAGCATATCATCTTAATGACTTCTTTTCTCTTGTTGTTGCTTCTGCAGGGTATATGCCTTCTCCAATGAAGTCTACTATGAGTGCAAGCCAAGGTCTACCATCAACTGTCAGTGCATTGACTTCTACATATGCTGGCTGTCTTCTTCTTTCAATCACTAAGGGCCTTGTGAATTCGACAGGATCATCACCGATCATTGAAGCCAAAGTGGCCAATGCATCGGCGTATATTTTTTTTGTGTCCCTTGGAGAATAGTCGAATTCGATCTTTGTAAACTCTTGAGCCAAATTGATTGTATACTACTGATACGGTATCAATTTTTCATCTTTGGTTTTTTTTCAATCCCTTATGACTTGGTAGACAATGATGGACAAGTTCTCACAAACCTTCAACTTCTTGATGTTGATCGTGAGGGATGCTCTAAGTCCCGTGATGCAAGCTCCGTACTCCACAGTATTACTCGTACACTTGAATTCTAATCAAATCGAGAATGGCACGAACTCCCCTTTTGGATCTATTAGTCATACCCCAGCTCCACACCTTCTATGGTTAACTGTGTCATCGACTAGGATATCTACCTTTGGCAATGAAAAATCATCATTAGGACTAGCCTTGTTCAAATTCTTGTAATCAACACATACTCTCAATCAGCCATCCTTCTTATGCACAGTAACTTCATTGGCCAACTATTCTAGGTATTTTGATACTTCCAAGAATCTAACATTGAACTGCTTCATGACATCTTACTCAGTCTTTAAAGTCTGCTCAGGTATCAACCAACTCAATTTCTGTTTATGCAGCTTTACATTAGGGATCAAGGGTATCTTGTGCTGTACCACTTCTGGGTTTATGCTTGTCATATCTTCATAAGACCATGCAAATTTCTCTTGAAATCCCTTCAATAATTTTGTCAAATGGGCTATCTCTTCTTCTGTCAAGGTTATACCAATCTTGATCTCTTGTAATTGCTCCTCCGTGTCGAGATTGATCATCTTGAAATCCTCGCCGGCAGGTTGGGCTTTCTTCTCTTCCGAGGCTTTGATGGATTGCAAAATTTTAGTATATGGTTCATTATTCTTATCATCATCAAAGTTAGAGTTAGAAAACGAGAGATTGGAAGAAGTAGACACAGCAAAATTGAATTTTTTTCTTTATTAACGCTTGGAAACAGAGGTACATAAGAGGAGGTTCCAAATGGAACGGAGTCAACACTATCAAAAGATTCAACCTATTTAAGGACTCGTAGACTTTGGGCCCAGACATGGCCATACTATAGTGATTACATGACAAACTCTTCGGGTAAACAAAACATAAAAAACTTCAGTTTGGGGATCATTCCATTGATAGGGAGTATGAATTGTTATGGATTAGGATCTCCATCTTGGTCTTCCCCAGTGAGCATTAGAACTTGGTCCTCGTCGAACAGATTGTCGATGTCGATCGCCTTTGTTTCTGACTTTTGTTCCTTGCTCAGCCTTCGAATCTTGATTTCTTCCATCTCTATCTAGCCAATGGTGCAGTCGAAGAAAAACTCAAAAATCGGGTTCTTGTCTTTGGAGGTTTCTATCCAGCCATGGTTCAGAGAAACCACATAAATGCAATGTCCTCTCATTCTTTGACGAAGTTCCCATTGAGGTATTCAAGTATGGAGTGATTTGCTCATCCTCATCTATGCTGCCAACTGTGCTTAATAGACCAATTCATCTGTCCTTATATGGTTGCCATCTTCTGTGACTCTTGTCTGCTGCCTTTGTTGGACCTTTCCTCTCAAGCTTTCAAAATGCATCATTTTCTCTCCTCTACTTCTCCTCTATCAGTTCAGATCTTGGTTGGTAGGGGCATACCCCAGTCCAAACCTGAGAGATTTGATTCTGTGATTGTCATGATGTTGCTGTTGACTTAGAATCCTCTGAGATTGATATCTTGGGTTGCATTCCCTTCTGATCCCTTATCATTTTGTACCATCATCACCTTGTACTGAGAGATTTATGGAAAAAATACCCCATACTCATGCTGCACTTCTGGGATTGAGACCCTGTTCATTTCTTCACCAGATGTGACGCTTCCCTCGATTTCAGCTTGGAGTGTCTCAGTTGGAACCCATGCCTCCCCTCATTCTATGAAATTGACTGTGTGATGGGAAAGGGGAGGACCATTTGCCATTGATTTCTGTCTGGCTCGGATCTCAATTTCTCCTGCATCTATCAAGTCTTGTATAGCATGCGTCAGAGCGTTACAATTTTCAGTGTGGTGACCATGTTGGTTATGATATTTGCAGAATAGATCCATTCGAAACTTCAGTGGAAGTGGACATGGCAGAGGATGAGGTGTGAGTACCTTCAATTTTCCAGCCTGTACCAATACTTTCAGAGCCCTATTTTTGGTCATGCCCAAATCTATAAACTGCCTTCTATTTCCAAACTCTGCAGAGCAGGGGTGTGGTTCTGATTCCTTGAGAACGACGGATTAGCATTAATGTTGGCAGTTTGTGCCACTGGCCGATTCCCTAATCCACTAAAAGGGAATGTTCTTTGGCGGATTATCCGATCATTCCACGCCTTCATAGCTTTTAGTAATTCCTCTGATCTATTCAGTCTATCTCCAGAAAAACCATCCTCCTCTCTTGGATTTTGGATTATGGGGGCTCTTTGAATGATCAAAGGTTTCTGATACACAATCTCCTCTGTGTCTTCTAATACAAGTTCTGAGAAACACTGTGGCACAACTTGCTTAGGGGTACTCAATCCTTGTGGGGGTGCCACATTAATTCTCTCAATGGTTAATGCTTGGGCTTGCAATTGCATTTTTAGGTTCTGAATCATGGTAACCATTACTTCTATGATATCAACTATCCTCTCAATTCTGGCATCTGTAGCTCTTGGAACTTGATTTGGTTCGTCACCCATCACTTTAACTGGTCTGGACGAGGTAGGGCCAATAGGTTCAGGTGCAAACACTCTAGACAACTTCACAATGATGGAATCCCAGACCTACAGAGTAGAAATGGTTATGGTTTAGATTAACCTCTAAGTAGATATCGGGACAGGCCAAAGCTGACAAGTGTTAAGACTCTTGGGATGGAGGCAGGACAGAAAGGAATTAACATGCACAAACAAAGCTGACTCGACCATACAAATGTTAGCTCTCTTATGAAACCCCTTAAACAAACATTATCTGCACCAATTTAGTTGCTTTGAATGACCACGTGATCGGATTTGAGCCTCTTGACCCAAAATGGGTCATTGGGGTGACAAGGCCCAACCACTTGGTTGATCAAAAACAAAGAAATTAAAACGAATATGCTCATCTTTAAACTTTCATAAGGGATAAGTTAGCAAAGGCGGTTCATGACTAAACAAACTGGTAAACTCCCATTCGATCATAATATCCATGCCATGATAGAGATTTTTCGATCGTTTCTAAGACTTGATTTATCAACAATGAAAGGTTCGACACATTGAATCCTCAAGTGTGAATCCAAACATGTTGATAGATCGAGAATCAAAACGGACAGAACTTCGACGTCATAGGCATAGATGTCGTAATTGAGTTGGAATTTACATAGTCAGTTCAGGGATGAACCAAAAATAACATGCATGTGGCTCACTCTGGGTTAGGACCGACAAAGGCTACATTGACGAGGAGGAGTGGACCTATTCCTGTCTACATGGTGAATCATGGGCCCCTCAATTCCTTTTGTTATACCATTTTGTAAGATGTCAAACGACCTAGAGAAGTATAACGCCTCCCCGGGCATCAAACAAGTGCTTAGGGTGTGTTTTTATTAAGACTTTTAAATTCTTCCTATCTTAGTTCATCGACTCAGTTAAGTGCAAATATGGTCTGTTGGATAGAGCCTAAGAGCTCTGATATCAAGTTGTCACACCCCAATTCCGGCTGAACTAGAAGTGTGAGTGAACCATTATTGAACCAACGGTTCACACCAAGATCTCACTAAGACCGTGTCTACTTATACAAACCATTACACATAACCATAATCAGAATATAATAAAATACAGTGGAAGTCTTAAATTAAATGAACTGAGTACTGCTATTGATAAATAAAATAAAATATCCAATTATTCTCCACACCAAAATGTAACTAAATATCCTTACATCAATTGTATCTCCAACTGAAAATAAATAAAAATAAATTAAATCAACATCCTAGAGGTACACGCAGAAAGGGCACTCACATGAAGCGTCATGCTCGTCCTCTCCTGCTTGCACTTCTAAAGCAGCAACACCTCCATACACCAGAGCATCCATATAGTCCTCCACAGTATAACCTGCATCGACATCTAAAAATAGTATGTACACAAGGGTGAGCTCACAACTTAGCTCAGTAAGACAATCAGACAATGCAACAAACATATGCATGAGTAACATTCATATCATGGTCTGGTTTTAAGTTTGCAATGTGCTAAAGAAAGGATTGGCGGCCACCGCACCTCTATACATGAGTGTGTGAAGCCGCCCAATGGATCAAACATCACTGTCGTCCCACATGCACCCACCATGGAATAGAGATTGAGCTAAAGCGTTCGGATCAAACACCGTCAACACTTCCCCTGATACCCTACCCATACCAACATGTAAGCCCCTATTGGCGAGGGCTTGTAAACTGGGCTCGTAACTAACCAATCCTATATGTCATCACAGTAGGCCCTATCTCAGCATATCTCCCTATGGCATAGAATAGAGCTAGAGTCTAGTGGCCAGGAAGAAGACCACAGTGCCACTTCCTCCCCCTGATACCCTACCCGCACCAAGCATGCTAAGACAGAACGATACGAAAAGGTGCTAGTGTGAGGAATGATCCCAGACCCCAGGCCCTTCCCATTCCACACACCAACGAAAATAATCACATGCCTAACAGTCACATCCTAGCATAGCGAGTATGCATGAACAATAATAATAACTGAAAGTAAAGGATGACATGCGAGTATGCATAAACATCAGTCCACAGAATCATAGTTATTAACAACGTTTTACTATAATTAAATTATTAGGGTTTAGGTCTGATTCCCTTACTTGATGCTTGTTTGATAGCTTGCTCCGTGTCACAGAATCCAAACTCGCTATCACATGGCCCTACATGATGTTAGGGTTGAGTTAGAATAGTTTTCTTAGGGTTTACGTTGGTCGAAAAACCAACAAGGTCAAAAACACTCCTCACAGTACAGATCGGTCGCAGATACCGGCCATGGCATTGTGGGGAAAGGTGCGACCGGTATGGTCGATCGGTCCCCACAGACCAGTCTCTGGGTGATAGCGGTCGCAGGTACCGACCGCATAGGGTGCGACCGGTATGTCTCCGGAAGACCATATACCCGGTTCTCACCTTCTGTCGGTCACCCTCTATTGATTCTAGGGTTTTTCCTACACATTCTAGGTCTGAGCACTGAGTTAGAGTTGTTTTCAACTCCATTCAAGTCCTAGTTTCGATGACTTTCAACCTAGAACTTGAATCTAGGGTTTACCGACTAGATTAGGTTTTGATGGTAAAAATATAGTTTAGATCAATACCTCGCTTTACATGGTATTGATCCAATCATGACTAACCAATCTAGAACGCTTAAAGTAGAGGAAGGTTTAAGCACTTACTGTTAATTCACGGTAATGTGTTCTTCGTCCAACGGCAATGGCGTCTCTCCCCTATCCTTCCAAGCTTCTTCTCCTTCTTCAATCTCTTTCTCCTCTATAGGGTTTGTGAGGATCAATGAAAGAGATTTTAGGAGGTTTAGGAGTCCTTATATAGGCTAGGGTTGAGTTTAGGAAGTCCCCTTACGTTAGGAAAGTCCTAGGGTTTGAAATATGGAAAGTGGGACCCGCAGAGATCCTTTTCCATCTAAGTGGTCTGCTGTGCAGACCATACCGGTCGACCGGTACCAAGACCGGTATGAAAATAATATCATGTAGTTTTGTCCGTTTTCATACCTGATTTTCATCCGCTGGTCCCGTCTGGCCCGGTGATGATTGGAAGACTTGTTACGACATGAATTAAAGGTTTAGATTGGGTTCATGGAGTGCGGGTCTTACAACTCCCCCACCCTTAAAAGAAATTTCGTCCCCGAAATTTGCATGTAGGTTTCACACATGCACTCTCAGGGAGTAGGTATGTCTCTTAGGGAGTAGGTATGTCTCTCAGGGAGTAGGATGTGTCTCTCAGGGATTAGGGTATGTCTCTCAAGGAGTAAAGTTTGTCTCTCAGGGAGAAAAGATTTGTCTCTCAGGGAGTAGGGTATGTCACACCCCAATTCCGCACCATTCGGAACGGTGTGATGAACCGTCAATAAATCAACGGTTCAATCAGGATCTCACAATAGGCTATCCCACATATGATAAACCAAAACACATTCCACATTAATCAGAGGTAATAACATAAATAGCGGAAGTCTTATAGTAAAAGAACTGAGAATCTAATTGTGATAACCATAAATAAATATCAAATTATTGTTAAATCAACTGAGACATAATTAAATAAATATCAATTACATGTCTTTAAATAAATCTAAACAAAATCTAATCGAATACGCATGAGTTGCACTCGCATGAGGAGTCATGCATATCCACTAAGTCTTCAGCTTCCATTGTCGCCACATGCCCGTACAGAGGAGCGTTCATATAATCTTTAACGGTGGTACCTGCATCATCAACTAAAAGTATTCGAATTCGAAAGGGTGAGCATACCTCACAGCTCAGTGAGCAAACAAAACAATGCAACAATACATATGCATGCAATCAATTCATATCTTTGGTCTGATTTAAAGTTTGCAATGTGCTATAGAAAGGATAGGTGGCTGCCGCACCTCTATACATGAGTGTGTGGAAACGCCCAATGAAAATGGCACTGTCACCCCACATGCACCCACCATGGACAATATACACCCCATGAAAACGACATGACTGCACTGGTTGCCCATACCAACACGTAAGCCCCTGTTGGCGAAGGCTTGCAAACTGGGCTCGCAACTAACCAACCCTAATGTCAAACAATGTATCCAAGGCCTCATCCCAGCATCCCTCAATACATCCATAGAGATAGAGCTAGGGTCTGGTGACCAGGTTGAACCACAATGCCACGTCCCCCCTGATGCCCTATGACATATTAGTTCCGCTAAGGTAATGGCGATACGACGATGTTAGTGGACAAGACTTGAGTAGAGATAGAGCTAGAGTCTGGTGACTAGGCTGAACCACAATGCCACGTCCTCCCCCTGATGCCCCACTCGCATTAAGCACACTAACACTTTCTCAGTGGACATGACTTGAATAGATCATGGCACAATATACCCCGATGAGAACGACATCGAAGTACCGGTTGATACCATCCCTACCCGCACCATGTACACCAGCCAAACACAAACATTCACATGCCAATTCCTACCATCATCAACATCATCATGCTATAATCAATAAATTTAAATATGCATGAACAGTAATAATAAAAATATTTGATGACATGTTGAATGCACATTACAAGCATACACGCATATCACAATCATGGTATTGGACTCATGAAATAAAAATAGTTTGTTATTAACCAATTAGTTTAGGTCTTGTTCCCTCACCTTAGCTTGTTAATAGATCCTCTTCCAAGCTTTAGAATCACCTTTATAATGTTATTATATTACTAGAAGACCTAACAAAGTCGATAAAATTTAATTAGAATTAATTCCAAATTTAAAAACCATCCTGTTAACTGAGGGTCGGAGGTAGGGTCGAAGTCATGATCGACCCTGGGTGCGACCCTCCCCAAATCTAGACTTCCCGAATACTGAGGGTCGATGCTAGGGTCGGATCTGCCATCGACCCTAGGTGAGACCCTCCATGGTTTGAGTCGAGAATATCAGATTTCGTTCTCTCTTTCATGGTTGGGTCCTATGGCTTACTTCCACAATCCATTCTATATATATTCTATAGTTTAGAACTATACTTTATTCACCTACATGGTTTTAATGATCTCCTCCATGGTTTCCATTGAAACGAAACCATGGATGGATGATTTGGGTTTCTTCTAAGTCATACCCTCTTCATAAATCATTCTAAAGTCTTAAATAAATCATGGGGAATGTATTCATACCTTAGGTTTGCTGAGATTCAGAGTTCCTCTGAATTTCCTCTTCTTCCTTAGCCTTTTCTTCAAGTTTTCCTTCTCTTCTTCTCTTCCTTCTCTTCTCTTTCTCTCAATCCAATTAGGGTTGTAAAAGGATTAAAAGAGGCTTAGGGACGTCCTATTTATAGAGTAAAACCTCCCAAAATATGTCCCATTAAGTTTAGGAAAGGTTCCAATCGAAATTAGGAAGGTTTCCTAATTTTTGGTTCGTGCTGTTTTTCCCGAATACTGAGGGTCGATGGGAGGGTCGATGGGAGGGTCGGACCTGCCTGTTAAAACCTGCGACCCTACCCTCATTTTGACTATTTTTGAGTAAATTTTCATGTTGGGTCTTGGGTTTCTTCACACACTTGGTCCACTTGGCTCGACCATGATATGTAGACGGGTTCCGACACGAAATGTAAGGTTAGGCCGGGTTCGTGGCGTGCGGGTCTTACAACTCCACCACCCTTAAAAGAAATTTCGTCCTCAAAATTTGAAAGTACGGATCTTACAACTCCCCCATCCTTAAAATAAATTTTGTCCTCAAAATTTGAATTCAGGTGGAAATTCTACGTTCGCATTTCATCTTCTTCCTCCCATGCAATCTCCTCCGCGTATCGTCTTCATCAGATTATCTTCGTATAATTGATACCAAGTTTTTAAGGTGTTGTACCTTTCAACTAGTGAACTAGGCTGGTACCACTTCAATAGTTAAATCTCCTATTTAATCCAGTGATTCCGTGGTCAATACTTTTAATATGGATCTCCGATGTACTTCTTCAATAGAGACACACGAAATACATCATGCACACTAGACATGGATAGCGGTAACGCTAATTGATATGTAACTTTTCTATGTCTTTCCAGAGTTTTTAAGATCCAACACATATATAAAATATGACTTTCCCTTCTTGTCTAATCATTTCAATCTGCGCATAAGTGATATCTTCAAAAACACTTTGTCCCTTATGGCAAACTCAAGGTCTTGGTGTCTCTTCTCACATCCTGAGCTATCCTACCCCTTTTTCTTTGATCTTGTCTGTCACTCGATAGTTTTCTTCATTAGACTTAGGTTTCAAAATTCTTCATTCACCGACTTTATTCCAAAATAAAGGGATTTGACACTTCTACCGTACCATGCTTCATGGGTACATCTACATAGTAGCTTGGTAGTAACTTCGATTCACGGTTAACTTCTCAACTCAAGCTCCTTGAAATCAATTTTACAAGCTCGGAGCATATCTCTTAGGATCTGTATAGTCCGCTCTGACTGTCCGTCGGTTTGAGGTAAAGTGCGGTACTAAACTTCAACTTTGTCCCCATTATTTTTGTAGATCCTTTCAAAACTTTGAGATAAGGCATAAGCCTCTGACCGACACTAAGCTCTCATGCATACCATTCAATCTGGCAATATTATCCACATATAGCTTATTTAGCCGCTCCAAAGTATACCGAGGTCGTATAGCAATGAAATGAATTATTTTTATAAGACGATCAACAACCACCCAACCATGTCAACCAATTTGGGAGTCAGTGGCAAATCATTGACATAGTTCACGATACTGCAGTTCCATTCCCAATAAAAAAGTCAGGGTTTGGTCTTCCTTTTCTAAGTCTGCTTACACTGTTCCTATATATAGACCTAACAACATTACTACTTCTACTTCATCCATCAATTCAGAGATGATCTTTAATGCCACAAGCGCAACCGACAAACTATTGCTCCATAAGTTCATCCTTAAATTCTCACTTAATTGGATCATCACGAGTTTCTGTTACTCTCCTTCCAAATCTGAATCTATTGCTGCGAGACATAAGGTAGCATTTATACTGGGTCCTTCCTTGGACTTCATAATTCCCATCGGTGATCGTATAAGCAGTTTGAAATCTAAAGGCTTAAGGGGTATATTTAGTTTCTTTCCAAATGACACAGATATAAAAGGATGAGTAACTCCATAATCATAGAGCACTCTGGCAGGAATGCCATTACTAGGTACGATACCTGTGATTTGTTTTAATTTAGTCTACATGCTCATGCAATGTAACATAAAGTGACAGGTTCAGGTCATACCTGTGACCACATCAGACGATGCGGCAGCATCCTTGGCTGAAACAGCGTAAACTCTTCCTTGTTGTAGTTGTTTCTGGGCTTAGTACACTCTCTTGAGACATGCCCTACTTGGTTGCAGTTAAAACACCTGATCCCCTCACCATTTTGCTTTGGTTGTCGTGGAGTTGCTGGAATGGTTTTGGTTGCAGCATTAAAGTCCTGGGTACGGAAGGGTTGGAATACCTTGGTGTTCCCTCCGTTGTAAAAATTTTCATTTGGCCTTTTGATTCCCCTATTTTGAGTAAAATAGCTCTCTTTCTGGCTTGACTCTATCACTCGAGCAATTTGTACAACTTCATTGTAGATTTTCTTCTCCAGTCCCAAAACATGTTCGCATATGCTTCCCCTAAGTCCCATGACGAACCTTCGGGTTTTTGTATCCTCCTCTTGCATACTGACTGGTGCGAAGAAAAATAGCTCCTCATAACGCTGTTGATATGCGTCGACCGTCATCTACCCCTGATATAAACTCAGGAACTCTCTCTCCATAGAATCTCTGAAACTTCTAGGGAAGTATTTCTCAAAGAATGCCTCTTTGTATATATCCCAGGTCAAGTGGGCGTGTTTGGTTAATAGATATGTCCTGGTAGACTTCCACCAATGGTGTGCATCGCTCTTGAGCATAAATGTGGCACACAACACTTACTTCTCCTCATTTACTGTCATCATCATAAAATTTCTTTCCATTTCGTCAATCCAGTGTGCCGGCCACAAAGGATCTGCTGGCTTACCATCGAATTCATTGGGCTTCATCTTAAGAAAATGCCCGACCAGTCTGGAGCGGTCCAGCTGATACAGAGCATAGGCCCCATACATAGGTGGTTGGTACTGATAACCACCTTGAGCTATCTCAGGGTTCTGCACTGGAGCTTGCATGAATGGTGTTTGAGGTGCATGGGGTACTGCATTAATTCCCCTTGGTATTGTGCTTGCCTGTCCTGCTGGCATCTGTGTCGTATGTGCAGCTGGAAAAACCACGCCTATGGCAGCTTGCATATTAGTTTGCACCTGTTGTATTTGTTGCAGTTGTTGTGCCAAGTTCATTACGACTGTAACTAAATCTATAGGTGGGGCTGGCAAGTTTGTAGGATTTTCCTGACCATTATCTCCTGGCGGTGCCACGTTTGGATTCTCTGGTACTTCAGGAATTTCATGACTGGTTTCATTTACCGATGGTGGTGGTGGGATTTGGTTACGTCCTCGTCTGTTCCCTCTTTGCCCAGCCATTTCCTATTCTGGTGGTGTAGTGTCTGAAAAGTCATAGAACACGTGAGGCAATCATTATATACTTCATTCTCATATTTGGATACACTAACCAATGGTATTTTCAAAATTTTCAGATCATTCAGTGAAAAATACTGTCTTTTCTATGCAGGGTCGATGGTAGGGGTCGATGGGTATCCGACCCTCAGTATCCGACCCTAGGAAATCATCCATTTTTCCCGAGAGCCGGGGTTTGATGGGGGGGTCGGAGTATATCCGACCCAGGGTGCGACCCCTGGTTCTCTGTTAGGTTCCTGAGTATATAATGCGATTGGTCAAGGCACTACAAGAGTAAATCTGGAGAAGCTTTCATACATCAGTAAATCAGGTATAAATCAGGAAAAAGATTTCGTACATCAATAAATCAGGTATAAATCAGAAGATGTACGCTCAACACGGTTAAACATTTAACTATTCATTCAGTTCATATCTCTGTTCATGTTGTCGACCATGAGAATGGTTCAGATTGGTATAATCAGGACTAATACTAAAGAAACAATATCTATAACTCCAATTGATAGGTTAAATCAAGAAGGTATCCTGTCAAGGCCCGAGAAATTAAAATCTGGTATGTGCATCCTCTATACTCATAAGAGTAAATCAATAATGCACCGCATCCTATATAAACCTATCTAGATATATGGCCATAATAGATTTGATCATTTGCTGAAAATGTCCGAGGTATCATCTTCAGAAGACATTCTTCATCCTTGTCGGATCATTCTGTCATGATGCAACTATCCCATACATCGGTGGCTGATAAGGTTAACCACCTTGATACACTACTTGTTGTGCACCAAAATTCTGCACTGGGGTGTGCATTACTGGGAATTGCTGTGTGGTAGGCACTGTGTTATAGCTAACAGGTGTTGGGGTACAATGATGCTACCAATTGGTACCATACTTGGTTTGACTCGGAGGTGTTGATGTAGCATCAGCAACTTGGGTAATGATTTACATAGCAACTTGCATAGTTGGTCTCCTCTGTTGTTGCTCTTGTATTTTATTGGGTCAAGTTTATGACAATCATAACCATGGTACTTAATAGTCCAGGTGGTTGGCTGGAGTGGTCTGGTTGTTCAACTCCTTTGATTCGCTCTAATCTGATTATCAACTCAGATGAGTTTTTCATTACTCGTTCTCAACCCTGATAGTGGTAGGGTCAAGTTGCAACCTCTTCTTAATGCTCAGCGGATAATGGATCAGCTTGTGGCGGATCTCACCCTGATTCTCCATGTCACTCAGGAGTATAGCTTAAGCTTCTTTATAGTTGCTCTTATTCTTAATGTGTGGCCATTATTCTCTTATCTCTGTTTGGATTTAACCAGAGACCTTTTCCTTTACCTTTGCAGGGAATTAGGCATTACTAGCCATTTTCTCCTTCCTTTGTCATACGTCGAGTTTCACATCTTGTGAGTACCAACTCGGCATTCAATTTTTCTGCTTTACAGATGCTTCCTTCTTCTTACTGTACTATATCCTTTGTATTCCTAGATAACTGCCCAACTTATAGATAATACCCTATATTATTTGTTTATCAGAATGAATTTTGGTCTTCTCTTTTTGTTTGATTGTATATATATTGTTCCACCTTTTATATGTACATTATCGTCTTGTTTAATTTCTGTCTCAACCAACACAGGTGCTTATGGTTTGTTTGTATTAAGAATTTTAATTTATCCTAACTCAGTTCATGGACTTCAGTGAAAGTATTCAGGTTTAATGGGTAAGGCCTACGAGTGCTCTGATACCAAGTTGTCACACCCCAATTCTGCACCATTCGGAACGGTGTGATGAACCATCAATAAACCAACGGTTCAACCAGAATCCCACAATAGGCTATCCCACATATGATAAACCAAAACACATTTCACATTAATCAGAGGTAATAACATAAATAGCGGAAGTCTTATAGTAAAAGAACTGAGAATCTAACTGTGATAACCATAAATAAATATCAAATTATTGTTAAATCAATTGAGACATAATTAAATAAATATCAATTACATGTCTTTAAATAAATCTAAACAAAATCTAATCGAATACGCATGAGTTGCACTCGCATGAGGAGTCATGCATATCCATTAAGTCTTCAGCTTCCATTTTCGCCACCTGCCCGTACACAGGAGCGTTCATATAATCTTCAACGGTGGTACCTGCATCATCAACTAAAAGTATTCGAATTCGAAAGGGTGAGCACACCTCATGGCTCAGTGAGCAAACAAAACAATGCAACAATACATATGCATGCAATCAATTCATATCTTTGGTCTGGTTTAAAGTTTGCAATGTGCTATAGAAAGGATAGGTGGCCGCCATACCTCTATACACGAGTGTGTGGAAACGTCCAATGAAAATGGCACTGTCGCCACACATGCACCCACCATGGACAATATACACCCCATGAAAATGACATGGCTGCACTGGTTGCCCATACCAACACGTAAGCCCCTGTTGGCGAGGGCTTGCAAACTGGGCTCGCAACTAACCAACCCTAATGTCAAACAATGTATCCAAGGCCTCACCCCAGCATCCCTCAGTACATCCATAGAGATGGAGCTAGGGTCTGATGACCAGGCTGAACCACAATGCCACGTCCCCCCTGATGCCCTACGACATATTAGTTCCGCTAAGGTAATGGCGATACGACGATGTTAGTGGACAAGACTTGAGTAGAGATAGAGCTAGAGTCTGGTGACCAGGCTGAACCACAATGTCACGTCCTCCCCCTGATTCCCCACTCGCATCAAGCACACTAACACTTTCTTAGTGGATATGACTTGAATAGACCATGGCACAATATACCCCGATGAGAACAGCAACGAAGTACCGATTGATACCATCCCTACCCGCACCATGTACACCAGCCAAACACAAACATTCACATGCCAATTCCTACCATCATCAACATCATCATGTTATAATCAATAAATTTAAATATGCATGAACAGTAATAATAAAAATATTGGATGACATGTTGAATGCACATTACAAGCATACACGCATATCACAATCATGGTATTGCACTCAAGAAATAAAAATAGTTTGTTATTAACCAATTAGTTTAGGTCTTGTTCCCTCACCTTAGCTTGTTAATAGATCATCTTCCAAGCTTTAGAATCATCTTTATAATGTTATTATATTACTAGAAGACCTAACAAAGTCGATAGAATTTTATTAGAATTAATTCCAAATTTAAAAATCATCCTGTTAACTGAGGGTCGGAGGTAGGGTCGGAGTCATGATCGACCCTGGGTGCGACCCTCCCCAAATCTGGACTTCTCGAACACTGAGGGTCGATGCTAGGGTCAGATCTGCCATCGACCCTAGGTGCGACCCTCCATGGTTTGAGTCGAAAATATCAGATTTCATTTTCTCTTTCATGGTTGGGTCCTATGGCTTACTTCCACAATCCATTCTATATATGTTATATAGTTTAGAACTATACTTTATTCACCTATATGGTTTTAATGATCTCCTCAATGGTTTCCATTGAAACGAAACCATGGATGGATGATTTGGGTTTCTTTTAAGTCATACCCTCTTCATAAACCATTTTAAAGTCTTAAATAAATCATGGGGAATGTATTCATACCTTATGTTTGCTGAGATTCAGAGTTCCTTTGAATTTCCTCTTCTTCCTTAGCCTTTTCTTCAAGTTTTCCTTATCTTCTTCTCTTCCTTCTCTTCTCTTTCTCTCAATCCAATTAGGGATGTAAAAGGATTGAAAGAGGCTTAGGGACGTCCTATTTATAGAGTAAAACCTCCCGAAATACGTCCCATTAAGTTTAGGAAAGGTTCCAATCGAAAATAGGAAGGTTTCCTAATTTTCGGTTCGTGCTGTTTTTCCTGAATACTGAGGGTCGATAGGAGGGTCGATGGGAGGGTCGGACAACTCATAGACCCTGCGACCATGGTTGGGGGTCGATGGTGAGGGTCGATGGGAGGGTCGGACCTGCCTGTTAAAACCTGTGACCCTACCCTCATTTTGACTGTTTTTGAGTAAATTTTCATGTTGGGTCTTGGGTTTCTTCACACACTTGGTCCACTTGGCTCGTCCATGATATGTAGACGGGTCCCGACACGAAATGTAAGGTTAGGCCGGGTTCATGGCGTGCGGGTCTTACAGGGTATGTCTCTCAGGTAGTAAAGTATGCCTCTCAGAGAGTAAGGTTTGTCTCTTAGGGAGGAAAAAGTTTGTCTCTCAGGGAGTAGAGTGTGTCCCTCAGGGAGTAGAGTATGTCTCTTAAGGAGTAGGTGTATGTCTCTCAAGGAGGAAAGGTTTGTCTCTCAGGGTGTAGAGTATGTCTCTCAGGGAGGAAGGCTATGTCTCTCAGGGAGGAAGGTATGCTTCTCAGGGAGTAGGTGTGCCTCTCAGGGAGTAGAGTGTATGTCTCTTAGGGAGTAGGGTGTGTCTCTCAAGGAGTAGAGTATGTCTCTCAGGGAGGAAAGATTTGTCTCTTGGGGAGTAGAGTATGTCTCTCAGGGAGTAAAGTATGTCTCTCAGGGAGTATGTGTGTCTCTCAGGGAGGAAAGGTTTGTCTCTCAGGGAGTAGAGTGTGTCTCTTAGGGAGTCGACTATGTCTCTCAGGGAGTAGGTGTATGTCTCTCAGGGAGGAAAGGTTTGTCTCTTAGGAAGTAGAGTATGTCTCTCAGGGTGTAGAGTATGTCTCTCAAGGAGTAGGTGTATGTCTCTCAGGGAGGAAAGGTTTATCTCTCAGGGAGTAGAGTATGTCTCTCAGGGAGGAAGGGTTTGTCTCTCAGGGAGGAAGGTATGCCTCTCAGGGAGTAGGTGTGCCTCTTAGGGAGTAGAGTGTATGTCTCTTAGGGAGTAGAGTGTGTCTCTTATAGAGGAATGGTTTGTCTCTCAGGGAGTAGAGTGTGTCTCTCAGGGAGTTGAGTATGTCTCTTAGGGAGTAGGTGTATGTCTCTCAGGAAGGAATGGTTTGTCTCTCAGGGAGTAGAGTATGTCTCTCAGGGAGGAAGGTATGCCTCTCAGGGAGTAAGTGTGCCTCTCAGGGAGTAGAGTGTATGTCTCTCAGGGAATAGGGTGTGTCTCTCAGGGAGTAGAGTGTGTCTCTCAGGGAGTAGGGTGTATTGATTGAAGTATGGAACCGTATCTAGGAGTCTTCCTAGATTACCTACGTATCTTAGGGTTTGCCCAAAGAATCAGGATCCGCGTAGTTCAGAATGATGTTCATTGGGCGACCCGCTTGGATCAGAATATGGGTGGTCCATTCGGACCGAATGATGATCCTAGATGATTTATAGTTGGTTTCACATCACACCTATCTAGGTTTCTGCACCTTAGAGGAATGAGTTGAAGGGTAGGGATCCTCCCAAAGCTACCCTTCTAACCTAAACCCTAATTTTGAAATTGTTGGGCTAGGCTTCATGATTCTTGATTAAGACTTTTATCTTTTCCACTTTTACCCTTCTCTGAATGTGGGTGCCTACATGCATGTCCCACACCTAGGAATGTCTTCTATCAGTGTACATGCATGACAATTCGACTAAGGTGTAGCAGAAAGTAAGTTCTTTGTCGACGACAGATATCATTCAAGAATGGCATTAACAAGCATGTCAAACATAGTAGTATTCTCAAAGTTAAAGGTGTAAGCATTCTAAACATGGCATTTGCACAATATGACAGTGTCATCAAGTGATATGATAGACGCATGCATATAACAATGTAGACAAAATCAGATCCTCAATCTAACGGTTATATCTCTTCAAAAAAATGATGATCATGATCAACACTTCGATTTCATCAAAACAGTCAAGACCAACGGCTCAGATCTCACATCAAGTTATAATCATGATCAATAACTCATATTTCATCAAAATAGCTAAGATCTTTGGCTTAGATCTCACAAAAATATAATCTAGTGGTTCAGATCACTTATCATGCTAATCCAACTGCTCAGATTCATCAAAAACTCTCATGATCAAGATCCCATGGTTCAAATCACTCAAAATCACACAATGAAAATCCAACGGTTCAAATCACTCAAGATCATAATCTAACCATTCAGATCCATTTAAATCATTTCCAAAGATAATCTAGCAGTTCAGATCACTCATCATGATAATCCAACAGCTCGGATTCATCAAAAACACTCATCATCAAGATCAAATGGTTCAAATCACTCAAAATCACTCACAATGAAAATCCAATGGTTCAAATCACTCAAGATCATAATCCAACTGTTCAAATTCATTAAAATCATTCTCAAAGATAATCTAGCAGTTCAGATCACTCATCATGATAATCTAACCGCTCAAATTTGATAAAGTCACTTATCAAGACAGTCCAATGGTTCAAATTACTTAAGATCATAATCCAACCATTCAGATTGATTAAAATCACTTCCAAAGATAATCCAATGGTTTAGATCGTTCATCATGATAATCCAACCATTCATATTTGATAAAGTCACTTATCAAGATAATCCAATGGTTCAAATCACATCAAAATTCCAAATCAAAGACCATGATCAACTCATGAAAATTCCAATTATATGGTCATGATCAATTCTCATAAAATTCAGATCATGTGGTTGGATCACCCACATTAAAATTCGAATCATATGGTCAGACCAATCACATTAAAATTCCCATCACATGGTCAGACCAATAAAAAAATTCAATCCTATGGTTGGATCAATTTTTCATCACATTAAATTTCTA
This sequence comes from Protea cynaroides, assembly GCA_028583415.1. NCBI lineage: Eukaryota > Viridiplantae > Streptophyta > Magnoliopsida > Proteales > Proteaceae > Protea > Protea cynaroides. Next base: position 13,497,526 of record CM053272.1, on the reverse strand, counting down.
AGCACATCGGATCAATTTCATCACCCAAAATACAAGATCAAAATTCATAATAAGAAAGGCTGAGCCAAACCCAACATGCACATGTGGAAGCCAAAACATATTATCAAAGAATCATCATGTATGCGAAGATACAATAACAAAATAAAGAAAATAACTGTAATACGATATACAAGTATGGTAAACTGGAAAAGAAAACCAACCTGATGTGTGTTGGCGAGATTGAACAGCAGGTTGCGAGGATCGCATGGTTGACGACGAAGGTCTTCGCAGGATGACTCGAGGAACGTCGGGTTGACGACGATGATTGTTGCAGGGTGTCTCGAGAATCGTCAGGTTGCCAACGAAGGTCTTCGCATGGTGTCGCGAGGATCGTTGGGTTGACGATGAAGGTCATCGCAGGGTGTAAGGATGGTGCGTGCTCTGCTGGGTGTGTGTTGCAAACAGGTGCGGGGATGGTGCATGCTCGGCTGGGCGTGTATTGCAGACAGGTGTGGGGATGGTGCGTGCTCGGCTGGGTGTGTGTTGCGTACAGGTGTGGGGATGGTGCGTGCTCGACTAGGTGTGTGTTGCGGACAGGTGTGGGGATGGTGCGTGCTCGGCTGGGTGTGTGTTGAGGACAGGTGTGGGGATGGTGCGTGCTCGGCTAGGTGTATGTTGTGAACAGGTGTGGGGATGGTGCGTGCTCAGCTGGGTGTGTATTGCGGACAGGTGTGGGGATGGTGCGTGCTCGGCTAGGTATGTGTTGCGGATAGGTGTGGGGATGGTGCGTGCTCGGCTGGGTATGTGTTGCAGATAGGTGTGGGGATGGTGCTTGCTCGGTTGGGTGTGTGTTGCGGACATGTGTGGGGATGGTGCGTGCTCGGCTGGGTGTGTGTTGAGGATAGGTGTGGGGATGGTGCGTGTGTTTGCAGTTTGGTGGGGCAGGTATCGAGGTAATGGCTTTCGAGGTAAGACCAAATGAAAAGAACAGCAAGGTGGGACGAAGATGGATCGAAGATGGTGATGATGATGAATAGCAGGAGGGTGAGTATGGTTGCTACAGGTGATGGGGGCAATGGGGATTTCAAAAGGAAGTTGAAGGGCCGGCCTCCAAAAACTGCCTTCCTTGTGAGCATCGGTGGGATATTTATAGAAGCAGGAGGTTGGATGAAGAGAGGTGGCGTGGGGCTCGATGGAGGTTCGATTGCAGCAGATTTTGGGGGGAAGTAGATGAGCTGTCGACAAGGAGGAGCAACGGTTGGCAGGCAAGTTTGTTTGGCGGGTTTCTTGGGGTGAACAGTATGGCAGCTCTAATCGACTGGAGTGGGTGAGAGAGGTGGTAGGTTCGATGATGGATGCTGGAGTTATGAGGGATGGCTGCTGTGAGGTGTTGACTAGTGAGGGACTGGGCTGGATTTTGGGGGAGCAGTTGGGTTAAGAGTTGCTCGGCGGTGGATTTTCAGGAACGACAGGGCGCAGGTGAGGAGGAAGAGCTGGACAGGTCTGATTCCAATAAGGAGGTGGTGGTGTAGACTGGCTGTGGAGGTAAGATTATGTGGAATGTTGCAGGTCCAAGATGGGAGGTGGAGTGGAGTACACGACTGTGGGTCTAATGAGGGAATGGAGTTGGAGTGTAGTAGGTTTACAGTATGCAGGAGGGAAAATCGGCAGGTTTAATGAGGGCGGGAGCGGTGCAGGTGAGATGGAGTTGATGATGTAGGTTGGTTAGGTGTGGGGTGTTGCATGGTAACATCACCCCCACCTCTCTCTCTCTCTCTTTCTCTCTCTCTCTCTCTCGCTCTCTCTCTCTCTCTCTTATCTATCCCTCCTCTCTCTCCATCGGTTTTCCCACTTCTCACTTCTCTTTCCCTTGTCTCTCTGTCTCTCTCTCTCTCCTAGTCTCTCTCTTTCTCTCTCCTCGTGTCGGATTCCACTCTATTGGTCTTCTTTATATGTACATTATATATATAATAATATAATATATAAATATATATAATATAACATATATAAAACATATATATTATATAATATATAAATGCAAATGGTATATATATATATATATATATATATATATATATATATATATATATATATATATATATATATATATATATATATATATATATATATATACACACATGGGCTGACTCGACTCGGTCTGGACTGGTCGAGTTTGACGGGGTTAGACTAAATTGGGCTTGAGCTGGGTTTGAACTGATTTGGACTAAATTGGGTTTGAGTTGGGTCGGGTTGAGTTAGGTTTGACCATCTTCTCTCTCTTTTGTGGGCCATTTCAGCTTGCACCTCCACATAGAATATTTCGATGGCTTTTGTCCCGGATTTTCCAAGTCCACTTTGAGGAACTCTAAAAATGAAGAATGCTGGAGCTTGAATAATCGAATTTGGACATCGGATAATAAAATTATGAAGGATCTAAGCTTAAACGGGCTTATCGGCTTGTGGCTCCGCATGGGATCCTTTGGAGATCTCTACTCCGAATTTTCCACGTCTACTTTGAAGAGGGCGGGCAATGGAGCACATTGGCTCCTGAATCGCCAGATTCGAATGTTGGATGATCAAGATATGAAGACGTGAAATTTAAATAATTAAACTCATGATAATTTGCATACAGGCCCTTGGATAATTTGTTATTATTTTTAGAAAAACCCCTTGTCCTTGTTTCCAGACTGAAATTACCATATCTTCTTCCTTTGACATCAGAATTGAATGATTCTGGTCTCATTTCGAAGGTATTTCCAAGACCTATATATCCATGTAGATTACAACCCATGACCTTACTGTAGGGCCCATCAAAATTAGCCTCGAAGTCATCACTTACCGTTTAAACCTTGAATTGAGCCGCAGCCTTTTCCGAATATGATCACCACGGCTCCCGCACACTGAGGCATTTTGGTCAGCTCAAAACGCCATAGAGGGAACACGAAGATTGCTTAAAATGTCAGTTTGAGAGAGTTTCACTTGCCCCTCCTGAACTTTCCATATTTCCATTCCCCTCCACTCTCTTGCTATCTATACACCAGTAAAGCTTCGTCTGGCTGGGGATGGCAAAAAAGAGGTGCTTACAATGACAACAATTTAATGGCTTTATATCTTTCCTCTCTGCAAGTAATTTCAGATTTCTACATAGCACTTCCTCAACAAGCACAAATAGCATAGGAGATAATGGATCTCTTTGTCGAAGTCCTCTGGTGGCACTAAAATAACCAGCTGGCCCGCCATTAACCATAACTGAAAGTCTTACAGACTTTAAAAGAACAGATAGACTTTTAATAAAAAGTCTGAAAAAATAAATTTCTGCAACACATTAAACATGAAAGACCACTCTAAGGTGTCAAAAGCTTTTTGAATGTCCAACTTCATTGCAATGGATCCATGCTTGGATCTTCTTTTCATCAAAGTAGCCAACTTTGAAGCTAACCCAATATTATTATGAATTAGCCTACCTTTAACAAATGCCCCTTGTTCTTTAGATACCAAAGATGTCATAATACCACTTAATCTGGTAGAAAGAATTTTAGAAATTACCTTACAAATAAAATTCCCTACACAGATAGGTCTGTAGTCTCCAAGGCAAATTGTCTCATCAAATTTTGGAATCAGAGATATGAAATTATTGTTCAATCCATTAAGTAGACAACCAGTTTGAAAGAAGGGCTTCACAGCTAAAGTAAAATCTTTACCCACAATCTCCCAGAAACTCTAGAAAAACTTACCAGGGTAACCATCCAGACCAGGAGCACTATCAGGATTAAGATCAAATGTAGCTTTCTTTACCTCCTCATAAGATGGAATAGAATCCAAAATCATAGTCTGTTCAGCACTAATAAGCTTGGAAACACACTCAAGTAATTCAGAAGATGGAGAAGACCCCTTATTAGAGTGAAGGTTCTCATAGAAATCAACTATATGCTATTTAATCTCCTTTTGATCATCAAGCAAAATCCCATCACCAGTTTTTAGAGCTCTAACAGAGTTTATCCATTGTCTTAAGGTAGCATAATTATGTAAGTATTTTGTATTCCTGTCTCCCTTTCTCAGCCATTGAATCCTTGATTTTTCTTTCTATAAAGATTCTTTCAAATCCAAAATTGATTGAAGATGAGATTGAGCTGAGAGTTTCTTTTCCTTTAGGCTATAAGATAAGCTAAGTTCATTAAGTTCCTCTTGCACCTCTTTAATACTTTTCAATCAAATCCAAAACGTGTATTTATAAACTATGAAGAAACCTCCAATCTTAGCTTCAATAATTTGAAACAAGATTTCACATTCAATGACCATTGATTTTAGGTTTGCATGGATGACTTTGATACCAACTGTGAGATAAAATAAGTTTAATGTATAAAATGCAAACCCTTACAAGTTATAAAATTTTTTTAAAACATAATGTGACAAAAATATATCATTAAATAAACTATACTTATGTATTGAAGATTACTTCTTGATGATGTCAATTTGAAACTTTAGTTCTTTTAAGCTTTGGACATTTGTGAGACGATGAAAAGTTCTTTTAGGCTTAATTCTTCACTCAGAGCTCAAGGTAAAAGTTAAGCTATTTTACATACGATGCTTGATCAATTTTTTTCATAATTCATTGATTTTATTTGTTTTATTTAAACAATTATTTTTTTCATCAAACTAGGTTTGGATGAATCTTATTTCTTCTTTTTCTCATAAGTGGCTAAAATTTTCCTCCCCACTGTCTTACAAGATCTCTTCTTCTTTTTATGTTATCTCTTTCTGGGAGATTGTCTTTAAGAAGTCATTGTTCCATATGCTGATCAAGTCACCCAATAGTCTCAACAGTCTATACATAGAAATCAAGTTCATAGTGAAAGGCTAGCATACGTTATTCAAGGAAAGCTTATTGGTCTAATAGAATATCATAAAGATCATACAAACTTATTCTTTTAAGAGTTTGATAAGGATAAGAATTTTGTAAGATTTGCAGATTTTGACCTGATATTACTTGAATTAACATTTTCCATGATATGTGTAAAGCAACATATTATCTTAATGATATTAAGGATTCAGTTGTTGAAGGTTTTCTATTTGTCCTAAATTAGATAACATTAACTGAAGCGAAAATCAGAGGTGTATGCTTTGAGTTCTATAATATGGTATTTTATACTGATTATATCTGTATAGTACGTAATAAGATAGTTTCAACCGCTAATAAGACTATCTATGCATCTTAGTTCACGACCAAATCAAGGTTGCTAAATAGTTTACCTGATTGAGACCAATACAATAAGTCAGTCTCTTAGACTTCTTTTAGATTTCTTGAACCAGAGGTGAGGTCACGTATTTCAAGTAATATAGTAAACATTTTATCCATTTTACGACATCATGACTAACCCCCTATCATCTAGTCTTACGGGTTCTCAAGGCTTGTCATGACTATAACCTTGGGTCAAGCCTTCTATTCGTATAGTAAGATGCATCACTAGGACATCATGAATTTTGTTATAATAAATCAGAAAGTAAGGCTTAGGATTACCAAATTCATAACGTATTTTTCCGAACTATGAAGAAAACCTTCAATCTATGTTTCAATTAGTCGAATAAAATTTTACATTTAATAACCATTGATTTTAGGTCTGCATGGATGGTTCTTGTAAGACCCGTATCGAACTAACCGGTCTTACCACCTTGTACCAAGTCTACCTATCATGGTTGAGCCAAGTGGACCAAGTGCGTGAAGAAACCACAAGACCAGGTATGAAGTCTAACCCAAAAATAGTCAAATGTGAGGGTAGGGTCACATGCCTAAACAGGTATGATCGACCCCACCTCAAAATAGTCCAACCCATGACTTTTTAGTCGTGGGGTCGCATGACTAGAAAAACGTAGGGTCGACGGATTCTGCGACCCTACATGCAACCTTACGATAGCAGACAGAATTCAGAAATTATGAAACCTTCCTAATTTAAAGGGGGTCTTTCCTAAACTCATTGAGACTTATTATGGAGGGTTTTCCTCTATAAATAGGACGTCCCTTAGCCTCTTTCACTCCTTTAGAACCCTAATTGAAAGTGAGAGAAAGAGAAAGAGAAGGAAGAGAAGAAGAGAAGGAAACTTGAAGAAGAAGACTAAGAAAGATGAGGAAGTTCAGAGAAACCTCTGAATTAAGGTATGAACCTAATTCTCTACCTGAATAAGAGAGCCTAGAATAGTTTATGAAGAACATAGGATTAGGAGAAACCCAAATCATCCATCCATGGATAGATTCCAAGAGATTCTATAGAGAAAATCATTATGGACAATGAATGGTGTATAAATTGTAGTTTTGAGCCATAGAACAATCATAGAATGGACCATGATAGTAAGCTAAAGAATCCAAACATGAAGGAATGGACTGTAGAGTGAAAGATCGACACAGAATACGTGTGGTCGCATGTAGGGTCGAATGATATTCGACCCTACGAGACCATACGATCAACCACATGCCCTCGGGAAGTCCCAGGGAGGGTGTAGTCGCACGTAGGGTCGAATGGTATCCGACCCCACCTGTGACCCTACACCCTGGGGACGCAGAAACTGCTACCCTAGGTGCTACCCTACCTGCGACCCTACAGGTTCTGTTAGTTTGAACATGTTAGAACTAATTCTAATTAAAATCTATCGACTTGTTAGGTCTTTCCAGTGGTTTAAAAGTGAATTATAAAGCTGAATGAGGATCTACTAGCAATCAAAGGTGAGGGAACAAGACCTAAACTAATTGGCTAATAATAAACTATTTTCGTTTATTGAGTCCAATACCATCAATGATTCTATGCTTGTATGATTGCAATGTGCATGTCACATGTCATCCACTATTCCTATTATTACTGCTCATGCATATTTAATTTCGTTTATTATAACATGATGATGATGATGATGCTAAGAATAGGCATGTGAATGTATGTGTGTGGTTAGTGTACTTGATGCAAGTAGAGCATCAGGGGGAGGACGTGACACTATAGTTCATCCTGGTCACCAGACTCTAGCTCTATCTCTACTCAAGTCTTGTCCATTAACATCGTCGTATCGCCATTACCTTAACAGAACTATTACGTCGTAGGGCATCAGGGGAGGTGGTCTCGGACCGTGTAGTCTCTGACTCTGCCGGGGGGCCTTAGCTCTCTCTCTATGGACATATTGAGGGATGCTGGGGTGAGGCATTGGATACACTGTTTGACATTAGGATTGGTTAGTTGCGAGCCCAGTTTGCAAGCCCTCGCTAACAGGGGCTTACGTGTTGGTATGGGTAGAGCATCAGGGGAAGTGTGATGCGGTACGGTCCTTAGCACTTTAGCTCTATCTCTATTCCATGGTGGGTGCATGTGGGGGCGACAATGGTGTTTGATCCATTGGGAGATTCCACACATTCGTGTATAGAGGTGCGACGGCCACCTATCCTTTCTATTGCACATTGCAAACTTATGAACCAGACCAAAGATATGAATTAAATGCATGCATATGTTTGTTGCATTGTTTTGTTTGCTCACTGAGCTGTGATGTGTGCTCACCCTTTTCAAATTTGAATATTTTTAGTTAATGATGCAGGTACGATAGTGGAAGATTATATGAATGCTCCAATATACGGGCATGCGGCAGCAATGGGGGCAGAAGTGATGATGGAGTCGCATGATTCATCATGCGAGTGCAACTCTTATATTTTTTATAGATTTTGTTGAAGTTATACATATAATGTAATTGATATAATTATTTTAATTTATGTCTTAGTCCTTTTGGGAGATAATTGGATAATTTATTTACTTTATCACAGCTAGACTCTTAGTTCATTTAATATTAAAGACTTTTATTATCGCATATTTATCCTGATTTTTGGTTGTGGATGTGTATGGTTTAAGCAAACGGACACAGCCTATTCGAGATCCTGGTTGAACCGTTGGTTTATTAGGGGTTCATCACACCATTCTGAAGAGTACGGAATTGGGGTTTGATAACTTGGAATCAGAGCTCTCTGGCCCTGTCTATTAAACCAGTATACTTCTACAAAAGTTTGTGAACTGAGCTAGGATAAAATTTAAAAGCTGTAATAAGAACACACTATAAGCACCTGTGTTGTATGAAACAAAATTCAGAAAGAGAATAATGCATTATTAAAAGGGAGAAACAAGTTTCATATACATCAAATAAAAAACAACGTTTATACATATCCAAATCAAAGTACAGTCCATAATCCGGACAGTTACTCTGTAGTACAAAGAAAAACAAAAAGAAAAATGTACATCATGGAGCTGGAGGTGCTGGAGGAGGAGGTGCCTCACGATCTCGGTCATAGTCCTCGGCATACACTCTAGTCAACCAGGCTACCTGAGTTTGGGTCGTCTCGAGACTAGCTATCAACTCGGCCATCCGGTGATCGAACGTATGCTGAGCATCCAGAAGCTCGCCTACTCTCCCATCAGTCGCGCGCTGGGCATCTAGAAGCTTGCCTACTCTCCCATCAGTCACGCACTGAGCATCTAGAAGCTCTCTTACTCTCAGATCAGTTACGCGCTGAGCCTCTCTAATCTCACGCAGTAGCCCCGTCATATCATCAGAGGGTGGGTGTGAAGGACCAGCAGTATGTGAAGGAGCCCGAGATGGACCAGCTCTAGTAGAATGTAGAGGTGATGGAGGAGGTATGGCGTCTACATCCATGAACATACGATCCTCATCCTCAGCATCATCCCCATGGGCCCCTACTTCTACTGCTGCCATTGCTGCCTCAGCGTCTGCTATCTCTACTCGAGTACGAGGACGCACCAGAGCGTTCCTCTCATCATCACTGACCTGAGCATCCCGCATACCCATCCTACAGATGGCCTTCCAGTCAAGGTCCAATGAGAAGGTCTTCTCCTGAATCCTCTCATCCAATAAATCAACGTGTAGGCATGTGAGCAGTGTAGTGATCAAACGTCCGTAGGGTAGGTTGCCTAACTGACCAAGCACCGTAGCACGGATAATCGTCCAAATGATAATATAAGGAAGGCAGACAGGCTGCCTGGTGCAGATATAGTAGAGGACATACTGAGTCAACTGAGAAATCCTATCATAGTGTCTACTCTGGGGAATCAGGTTGTGCTGGATGATCTTGCAATACACCTGAGGCTCTGGCCGTAGGTTGATCGCTTTCATCTCCCAGCGATCACCTCTAAGGAGCTGACTATCAATCTCAACATGCATCGCCAAGGATAGGAACTGGGGTTGCTTGGGAGCACAGTATACCAAAGGGCTGTCATTTGATATACCCAAAAGATCAGTCAACTGCTGGCAGTTAAATGAAACCTCCACCCCTTTTACGTAGCTAGTGATCTTGAGCTCCCTACCCCTCTCTGCGTCATTGTGATCCCCCACTACCTAGAGATTGCAATAGAACTGCTTCACCAAAGCAGGACGAGTACAAGCCTCATAGGTGATCAAAGGAAGTCAGCCCATGTCACCAAAAGCACCCTCCACATTAAACAAGGCTAGACTAGCCAAGTTTACACAGCAACCCCCTTCTACTTTCTTACGCTCATAGCGAGCATACTGAGCTTCTGCTTCGTTGGAGCGGAAACGAACAGGGTCATGAGCCCTAGGAACCTTGGTTTGAGCCATACTATCTGCCAAGACACAGAAAAACAAACAAGATATTAGTAATGGTGAAAAACTCAAAAATTTTGGCATTATAACGGCATGATTTAGCCAAAAGCCTCACTTTTCACCCAAACAACTAGGCAGGAGGACTTACATAGGTTCCAAACTATCCTGCAAAGCTTATACATATGGAAATTTAATCTAAAAAGATCGAATTTGAAGAAATTTCAACGAATTGGAAAAATCTCAAAAATTAGTTTAAAAATGGAAAATTTTAAGTTTCTCGATAACCAACCGATGAAACTCAAATATTTTTTAGGGTTTTCATCCAGTGGGTGATCAATAGCAAAAACCCCCAATAAAAATTAAATTTTTACGGTTAAAAAAATTTTAATTTGAAGAAAACGATGTTAATGGACGAAAAACATAGTTTAGAAAGCTAAAAAATGGGAAATAGCAGAGAGCATACCTGAAGAGAAGGAGCGGGAGTCGTGAATGGAAGAAACAATCACCAAACCCTAGGGGTCGATACTGTAGCAACTTAGGTGAAGCGAGTTGAGTTGGAAGAAAAGAGGAAGAATAGGAAATGAATCCAAAATTAGGTTTAAAAACCTTATTTTGGATCATAGGGTTGCAGAATTCGACAAAATGTGCGACCCTACCATCGACCCTAGGCTCTCGGTGATCTGACAGACACCACGGGTCGGACCTAGGGTTGGACATATACCGACCCTACGATTGACCCTAGGCTCTGGGTGAGCTGACAGTGTTCTTAGGGTCGCATACCCTAGGGTCGAATACAGTGCGACCCTACCATCGACCCTACGATGGAAAATTCAGTATTTTCACTAAATGATCTAAAAATTGGAAATTTACATTGATTAGTTGGATTTTGACCTGGGAACAACTTATAATGATTGCCTCACATGTTCTATGACTATCTTTCAGACACTACCACCACCATAACAGGAAATGGCTAGGCGCAGAGTGACTAGACGAGGCCGTAACCCAATTCCACCACCACCACCTGTGGAGGAAGACAACCATGTAAATCCTGAGGCACAAGAGAATCTGAATATGTCACCACTAGTAGCTAGTGGCCAGGCAAATCCTACAAACTTGCCAGCCCCACCTACAGATCTGGCTACAGTGGTAATGAACCTGACACAACAGCTGCAGCAAATACAGCAGGTGCAAGCCAATATGCAAGCTGCTATAGGAATGGCTTTTCTAGTTGCACATACGACACCTATGCCAGCAGGACAAGCTAGCACAGTACCAGGGGGAAGAAACACGGTACCCCACGCACCTCAAACACCAGTTATGCAGGCTTAAGTGTAGAATCCTGAGGTAGCTCAAGGTAGTTACCATACCAACCACCTATGTAGGGGACTTATGCTCAGTATCAGCTGGACCACTCCTGACTGATCGAGCGTTTTCTGAAGATGAAGCCTAAAGAATATAATGGTAAACCAGCTAATCCTTTGTGGCCAGCACATTGGATCGACAAAATGGAGAGGAATTTTATGATGATGATAGTGAATGAGGAGGAGAAAGTACTTTGTGCAACCTTCATGCTGAAAGGCGATGCACACCACTGGTGGAAGTTCACACAGACTTATTTGTTAACAAAGCACGCCCAATTGACCTGGTCTATCTATAAAGAGGCATTCTTTGAGAAGTACTTCCCCAGAAGTTTCAGAGATTCTATAGAGAGAGAGAGTTCCTGAATTTATATCAGGGGAAAATGACTGTGGATGCATACCAACAGCGTTATGAGGAGCTGTTTTTCTTTGCACCCGCCAGCATGCAAGAGGAAAATACCAAGACCCGAAGGTTCGTCATGGGACTTAGGGGAAGCATTCGCGAGCATGTTCTGGGACTGGAGAAGAAAGTCTATAATGAAGCAGTACAGATTGCTCAAGTGATAGAGTCGAGCCAGAAAGAGAGCTATTTTGCTCAGAATAGAGGTATCAAGAGGCCAAATGAGAATTCTTATAACGGAGGGAACACAAGGACATTCAAACCCTTCCGTACCCAAGGCTTCAATGCTGCAGCCAAGACTACTCCAGCATCTCAACCGCAACAAAAGTAAAACAACGAAGGAGTAAAATGCTTTAACTGCAACCAAGTAAGACATTATTCAAGGGAGTATCCTAAGCCCAGAAAGCAGCTATAACAAGGAAAGGTTTATGCTGTTTCATCTGAGGATGTTATCGCATCGCCTAATGTGGTCACAGGTATGACCTGAACCTTTCATTTTGTGTTACATTGTATGAGCATGTAGACTAAATTAAAATAAATCACAGGTATCGTACCTATTAATGGCATATCCGCTAGAGTACTCTTTGATTCTGGAGCTACTCATTCTTTTATATCTGTGTCATTTGGAAAGAAGCTGAATCTACTCCTCAAATCTTTAGACTACAAACTACTTGTACGATCACCTATGGGATTAGAAGTGGAATTAGAAAAAGGTTAGGGACCATGTCCAGTTCTTATTGGCGAGAAGACTTTGGATGCAACCTTGATTCAACTCGAGATGGCAGACTTTGACGTTATCTTGGGAATGGACTGGTTATCTCGCCATTCTGTAAACCTATTATGTGCAGAAAAGAAGCTGACATTTAAAGACAAAGAAGGAGCAGAGTTTAGTTTTGTGGGAACCAAACTTCCCCGTAAACGAAAACTCATCCTCTCACTTTTTTTGAATCTTTCTTGCCTGCTCGAAGCTGCATTAAAGGCTAGAAAGTGCCTCGAGAAAGGAGGAGTTGGGTATTTAGTATCAGTGGTCGACCTCACCAAGGAAGCACCATGAATTGAGGATATTGATGTTGTGCGTGACTTTCCAAATGTATTTCCTGAAGAACTACCAGGACTACCACCCGACTGAGCGACAGAGTTCGTTATAGATCTGATACCCGGAGCCGCACCAGTATCTAAAGCACCCTATCGAATGGCTCCTACTGAACTAAAGGAATTGAAGATACAGTTACAGGAATTATTGGACAAAGGTTATATCAGACCTAGCATATCACCATGGGGAGCACCAGTATTGTTTGTAAAGAAGAAGGACGGTAGCGTTCGACTGTGTATAGACTATCGGGAATTGAATAAGCTGACAATCAAGAATCGGTACCCGTTGCCTCGGATCAATGACTTGTTCGATCAGTTGCAAGGTGCCAAAGTGTTCTCCAAGATCGATCTTCGGTCAGGATACCATCAGTTGAAGATTAAGGGCGGTGATATTCCAAATACAGCATTCAGAACACGATATGGACATTATGAATTTTTAGTCATGTCTTTTGGATTGACTAATGCACCTGTAACTTTTATGGAACTCATGAATCGAGTATTCCATGATATATTGGATACGTCGATCATTGTGTTTATTGATGATATATTGCTCTACTCCAAGGACAAGGAAACTCATGTCATGAATCTAAGAGTCGCTCTGCAGCGATTAAGGAAAGAGAAGCTTTACGCCAAATTTACAAAGTGTGAGTTTTGGCTAAATGAGGTCGCTTTCTTAGGCCATGTTATATCTGCTGAAGGAATTAAAGTGGATCCCAGCAAGATTGAAGCCATTGTGAAGTGGGAAGCACCGAAGAGTGTTGCAGAAATTAAAAGTTTCCTAGGTCTAGCTGGGTATTATCGATGATTCGTGGAAGACTATTCCAGAATTATCGTACCTCTCACCAGTTTGACTAAGAAAGGAGAAAAGTTTGTTTGGACTGATAAATGTGAGAAATGTTTCCAAACATTGAAGGCTAGATTGATATCTGCTCCGATCTTGACTATTCCTATTCCAGGACAACCATTTACCTTGTACACCGATGCGTCTGGATTGGGTTTAGGATGTGTACTTATGCAAGGAGAACAAGTAGTTGCGTATGCTTCAAGACAACTGAAATCACATGAAAAGAATTATCCTACTCATGACTTGGAATTAGCGGCAGTAGTACATGTTGTCAAGATATGGAGACATTATTTGTATGGAGAGAAATTTCAGATTAAATCAGATCATAAGAGTCTCACTTATTTTTTTAATCAGAAGGAGTTGAACATGAGACAAAGAAGATGGCTGGAATTATTGAAGGATTATGATTGCGATATCCAATATCATCCAGGAAAGGCTAATGTAGTTGCTGATGCGCTAAGCAGAAAAACAATGATAAAATCTCAAGGAGAAGTTAACACGACTGCAGCAATGTGTGCTACAGGGAAAGTATTCAATTATGGTAATGAACAGTTCATGATAGATGCACCAGGTGGATCAACTAACCAAGAGTTTATTCATCGGTTTTCAAATATGTTTGCCACATTGAAGATTGTACCTGATATAATAGATGAAGTGAAAGCCGTTCTTAAATCAGACCCTTATATGAGAACGGTACAAGAAGACATCGAAAAAGGTAGAACTATTCCTGAGTTCACCTTGGACGATGAAAAGGTATTAAAGTACAAAGGAAGAGTATATGTTCCTGAAATGGAAAACTTGGACATTAGACACCGACTAATGAAGGAAGCTCACGCCACCACTTATTCGGTACATCCTGGAAGTACAAAGATGTATTATGATTTGAAGAAATTATATTGGTGGAGAGGAATGAAAGCAGATATAGCTAAATTTGTGTCTCAATGCCTAAATTGTCAGAGGGTAAAGACCGGCAGGATTATTGCAGCCACTACCAGAACCAGCATGGAAATGGGACTGCATCACTATGGATTTCGTCACCGGGTTACCATTGACTCCTCAAGTAATTGACACGGTCTGGGTGATTGTAGATCGTTTGACTAAGACAGCTCGCTTTATAGCTATACGACCACAGTATACCTTGGAGAGGTTAGCCATGCTATATGTGGATAATATTGTCAGATTACATGGTGTACCTGAAAGCATTGTGTCCGATAGAGACCCACACTTTACTTCAACATTTTGGGAAGGAATACAAAAGGCTATGGGTACAACGTTAAAGTTCAGTATCGCATTCCATCCTCAGACAGACGGACAGTCGGAGCATACCATTCAAATCTTAGAAGACATGCTTCGAGCCTGTGTAATTGATTTTAAAGGATCATGGGATGAGAAACTACCACTGATCGAGTTCGCTTATAACAACAGCTATCAGGCTACTATACAGATGTCACCCTATGAAGCACTGTATGGTAGGAAGTGTTGAACTCCTTTGTTTTGGAATGAAGTTGGAGAACGTAACATCGTTGGACCAGAATTTGTTGAAGAGACTTGTCGAATAGTCAACATCATCAAGGAAAGAGTTAGAACGGCTCAGAATCGTCAGAAACAGTATGAAGATACTCGACGTCGAGACCTTGAATTTGACGTAGGTGATAAGGTATTCTTGAAAGTGTCACCTATGCGGGGTTTAAAATGATTCAGACAGAAAGGTAAGCTAAGTCCGAGATATGTCGGGCCATATGAGATTCTAGCTAAACGTGGAAAAGTGGCTTATCAGTTAGCACTACCACCATCTATGTCAAGTGTGCATGATGTATTTCATATCTCATTGCTGAAGAAGTACGTTAGAGATCCAACGCACGTTTTGACAACGGATCCACCAGATCTAACTGATGATTTGACCTTTGAAGTAGCACCAACTAAAATCACTAGCCGAAAGGTTCAACGTCTACGCAACAGTGACATATACTATGTTAAAGTCACCTGAAGGAGCCGAGATATAAAAGATATCACATGGGAAGAAGAAAATGCTATGCGAAAGCAATATCCTCACATTTTCGACTCGGAAGGTATGTGTAAATTTCGAGGACAAAATTTCTAATAAGAGGGGGAGTTGTAAGACTCGTATCAAACTAACCGGTCTTACCACCTTGTACCAGGTCTACCTATCATGGTCGAGCCAAGTGGGCCAAGTGCGTGAAGAAACCACAAGACTAGATATGAAGTCTAACCCAAAAACAGTCAAATGTGAGGGTAAGGTCGCATGCCTAAACAAGTATGATCGACCCCACCTCAAAAGAGTCCAACCCATGACTTTTTAGTCGTGGGGTCGCATGACTAGAAAAACGTTGGGTCGACGGATTCTGTGACCCTACATGCGACCCTACGATAGCAGACAGAATCCAAAAATTAGGAAACCTTCCTAATTCAAAGGGGGTCTTTCCTAAACTCATTGGGACTTATTATGGAGGATTTTCTCTATTAATAGGACGTCCCTTAGCCTCTTTCACTCCTTTAGAACCCTAATTGAAAGTGAGAGAAAGAGAAAGAGAAGGAAGAAAAGAAGAGAAGGAAACTTGAAGAAGAAGACTAAGGAAGAGGAGGAAGTTCAGAGAAACCTCTGAGTTAAGGTATGAACCTATTTATCTACCTGAATAAGAGGGCCTAGAATAGTTTATGAAGAACATCGGATTAGGAGAAATCCAAATCATTCATCCATGGATTGATTCCAAGAGATTCCATGGAGGAAATCATTATGGACAATGAATGGTGTATAAACTATAGTTTTGAGCCATAGAACAATCATAGAATGGACCATGATAGTAAGCCAAAGGATCTAAACATGAAGGAATGGACTGTAAAGTGAAAGGTCGGCACAGAATACGTGTGGACGCACGTAGGTTCGAATGATATCCGACCCTACGAGACCATATGATCGACCACATGCCCTCGGGAAGTCCCAGGGAGGGTGTGATCGCACGTAGGGTCGAATGGTATCCGACCCACCTACGACCCTACACCCTGGGGTCACAGAAATTGCTACCCTTGGTGCTACCCTACCTGCGACCCTTCAGGTTCTGTTATTTTAAACATGTTGGAACTAATTCTAATTAAAATCTATCGACTTGTTAGGTATTTCCAGTGGTTTAAAAGTGAATTATAAAGCTCGAACGAGGATCTACTAGCAATCAAAGGTGAGGGAACAAGACCTAAACTAATTGGCTAATAATAAACTATTTTCATTTATTGAGTCCAATACCATCAATGATTCTATGCTTGTATGATTGCAATGTGCATATCACATGTCATCCACTATTCATGTTATTACTGCTCATGCATATTTAATTTCGTTTATTATAACATGAAGATGATGATGATGCTAAGAATAGGCATGTGAATGTATGTGTGTGGTTAGTGTACTTGATGAGAGTGGAGCATCTGAGGGAGGACGTGACACTGTGGTTCATCCTGGTCACCAGACTCTAGCTCTATCTCTACTCAAGTCTTGTCCACTAACATCATCGTATCGCTATTACCTTAGCAGAACTATTACGTCGTAGGGCATCAGGGGAGGTGGTCTTGGACCGTGTAGTCTTTGACTCTACCGAGGGGCCTTAGCTCTATCTCTATGGACGTATTGAGGGATGTTGGGGTGAGACTTTGGATACACTATTTGACATTAGGATTGGTTAGTTGCGAGCCCAGTTTGCAAGCTCTCACCAACAGGGGCTTACGTGTTGGTATGGGTAGAGCATCAGGGGAAGTGTGATGCGGTGCGGTCCTAAGCACTTTAGCTCTATCTCTATTCTATGGTGGGTACATGTGGGGACAGCAATGATGTTTGATCCATTGGGCGGTTCCACACATTTGTGTATACAGGTGTGGCGGCCACCTATCCTTTCTATTGCACATTGCAAACTATGAACCAGACCAAAGTTATGAATTAAATGCATGCATATGTTTGTTGCATTGTTTTGTTTGCTCACTGAGCCATGATATGTGCTCACCCTTTTCGAATTCGAATATTTTTAGTTGATGATGCAGGTACGACAGTGGAAGATTATATAAATGCTCCAACATACGGGCATGCGGCCGTAATGGAGGCAGAAGTGATCATGGAGTCGCATGCTTCATCATGCGAGTGCAACTCCTGTGTTTTTTATTGGATTTTGTTTAAGTTATACAGATAATGTAATTGATTTAATTATTTAATTTATGTCTTAGTCCTTTTGGGAGATAATTGGATAATTTATTTACTTATCACAGCTAGACTCTCAGTTCATTTAATATTAAAGACTTCCGCTATCGCATATTTATCCTGATTTTTAGTTGTGGATGTGTATGGTTTAAGCAAACGGACACGGCCTATTTGAGATCCTGGTTGAACCGTTGATTTATTAGCGATTCATCACACCATTCTGAATAGTACAAAATTAGGATGTGACAGTTCTGATGCCAATTATAAGATAAAATAAGTTCAATATGATAAAATACTAACCTTAACAAACTATATAAAGTTTTTTAAAACATAATATAATTAAAATATATCATTAAATAAATTATATCTATGTGTTGAGGATTGCTGTTTGATGATATCAATTCAAAACTTTAGATTTTTTAAGTTTTGGACATAAACAAGGTGACAGAGAGGTTCTTTAGCATTAATTCTTCGATCCGAGTTTAAAGTAAGAGTTAAACCATTTTACATATGATGCTTGATCGACTCTTTCGTGGTTCATTGATTTTATTTGTATGTGTTAAAGCTACAGTCAGTTGGCAGAGGTGATTCAAGAAATTTTTACGTGATATTGATGAAGAGCATGTTGTCAATATTCTAAATCGTTCGTGTGTATATATATAAAATTAAAATTTTTTGTCTAGATATTGATGAACAACAGCTTGTTAGTATGAGGGAAGTACAATTTCAGTTTTAATTTTTTGATGGGGTAGGCTTTTATGAATGATGAGATGTTTTATGTAATTTGATTATTTATAGTTTGCTACAAATATATTCCAGGAACATACAAGAAAATTGATTGAAGAGAACATTAGAATGACACTAATCCAGGACAGAAGCAGTGCAAGATATTTTTTTTTCAATACAAATTATAAATAGTTGGGTATCCTGAGGTTGTGTAGATGCGTTTCTCACTAAGAGATTAATATTTTATGAATCACTTTTTCTTTAGAGCATTGATCATGAGATTTTGAATGAATATTTAAAAATTAATAGAATTTTTATAGTTTTATATCCTTTTAAGCTAATAAAACAAGGGTTTTCAATAGGAAAACAACACAGGTGATGAAAGAGTTTGATAAAATTTTGACATTTAATGATTTACTTATCTCATTAAACAACTATCTTGACTCTCGAAACTTTTTCCTAGAGTTGGACTGGTTTCTTTAATAGGTAGAAATGCTTCTTGACACTTGAATAATAGTTTTGATACCAATCGTAAGATAAATAAATTCAACATGATAAAATAGAAACCTTAACAAGCTATACAAAGTTTTTTAAAACATAATGTGACTAAAATATGTCATTAAATAAATTATATATATATGTGTTGAGGATTGCTGCTTGATAATATCAATTCAAAATTTTAGATCTTTTAAGTTTCGAGCATAGACAAGGCGACAAAAAGATTCTTTAACCTTAATTCTTCGATTAAAGTTCAAGGTAGGAGTTAAGCCATTTTATATATGATGCTTGGTCTACTCTTTTGTGGTTCATTGATTTTATTTGTATACGTTGAAGTTGTAGTCAATTGGCAGAGGTAATTTAAGGAATCTTTACGTGGTGTTGATGAAAATATGTTTTCAATAATTCAAGTCATTTGTGCATTTATATAAAATTTGAATTTTTTATCTAGATATTAATGAACTCCAGTTTGTTAGCCTAAGGGAAGCACAATTTTAGTTTCAAATTTATGATGAGATAGGCTTTCATGAATGATGAGATGTTTTCTATCATTTGATTCTTTATAAACCTTTATTAATATGGTAATTTTTATTTCTTCACAGCTTACTGCAAACATGCTACAGAAACATACCAGAAAACTGGTTGAAAATAATATTAAAACGGCACTAGTCTAGGACAGAAGCAGTATATGATATTTTTTTTTCAATATAAATTATAGATAGTTGGATCCTGAGATTGTGTAGATGCATTCTTTCATTAAGAGATTAATATTTTTTGAATAATTTTTTCTTTAGAACATTAACCATGAGATTTTGGATGAATATATGAAAATTAATTAAGTTTTCATAGCTTTATGTCATCCTTTTTAAGTTAACAAAACAAGGGCCTTCAGTAGGGGAACAATACAGTTGGTGAAAGAATTTGATAAAATTTCAGGCATTTAATGATTTACTTATCTCATTAAACCATCATCTTGACTCTTGAAACTTTGCTCCTAAGGTTGGACCTGTTTCTTTAATAGTTAGACATGTTTCTTGATAATTCAATGATGGCTCTGATACCAACTGTAAGTAAAATAAATTCAATATAATAAAATACAAACATTAACAAGATATACAAAGTTTTTTAAACCATAATGTGACTAAAATATATCATTAAATAAATTATATCTATGTATTGAAGATTGCTGCTTGATGACGTCAATTCAAAACTTTAGATCTTTTAAGTTTCAGACATAGGCGAGGCGAAGTGAGTTTTTTTAGTCTTAATTCTTCGATCAAAGCTCAAGATAAAAGTTAAGCCATTTTACATATGATGCTTGATCGATTCTTTCGTAGTTCATTGATTTTATTTATTTTATTTAACCCATTATTTTATCATCAGAATCAAGTTGGGGTGAATCCCTTTTCTTCTTTTTTTTTTTTGGGAAAAAGACAGTTGCCTCCCTTGTACTATACATTAAAGACAATTGCTCCTTAAAGTTTCAAGAAAAACAAACGTCTCAATTTTTTAAGGTGTTAAAGTGATATTTTTTTGTGGACAACTCTACCCTCAATGTTTTATCCCTACTTTAAAATCCTATTAATATTATAAGATCAATATAACCCTTCTATCCCAACTAAAATAAACCCTATTCTCATCTTCCTTCTTATTCTCCCTCATGTTCTACCCTTTATCTTTCTCTACTGTCGGAAGCTTCCCAAATGGAGGCCACGTTCTCTTTCTTGGCCTCGACTCCTTCACTACGCCTACCTTCAAAGAAGCAACGATACTAGAGAGGTTTCCATGCCCACCTCCTCCAAGAAAGCATAGGCCTTCTTCAAGTTTCAATTTCAACGGTGTTAAGGAGTTTTTTACTCCTCTAGACTTAGTATCTATCTTCAAACGCCCTGTTGAAAAGGCAAATTAAGTTGGGGTTTCAAACTTTCGGCCCCTTATTAACTATCCTCTTTCTGTTTTTCATTTTTCTCTTTTTTCTCTGTTCTTTGTAGTGGAGCAAAGTTGATGTACAAAATTAAAATTTATGTGGAATGAATCTTAGTTTGGTTATTAATCTTTCTTTCTTTTTATGGGTTTGTAGATTTTCTTCTTCTTAGTTTCTTACTATTTTTGTAAATTTGTGGTGTTCTTTGCACCATGGATGGTGAAATATATGTACAAGGAAAATTCCAAGTTCTTGTCGGCTGATAAATCAGACCAATCGTCTGATACACATTGTTGCAGGTGAGAGGGAAGAACATTGGTGAGTGTACTTGAACTACCATCCCTGGTTTTGAGGTGGGTTGAGGAAGAAGAGACGCCTGAGTTGAATGGTGGAGGGTCGGACCAGGAAAGCCATTAGCTTTTCTTTGACATAGATTGGAACATGCTTTTTGGGAGAAATTTTCTTGGGGGAGGCATTCGTGCTCTGTTTCATCTCTATCTCCAACTCTTGCATGTTGCTTAAATTTTTTTAGTGAAATCTCCAATGGAGAAAGGAAACCTTGGTAGTAGAAACACACATGGTTCATTAACGTCATTGAAACCCAGTTTTTTTTTTTTTTGGTAGAAATCAAACCCCCTTTCTCATTCATTGTAAGAGAAACATAGGGAGGGGATTAAGTTAGAGATGCAGATCTATTCATCTGTTCAATCCAATGGAACCCTCATCTGTTCAATTTAGGATATTTGTTTGATCTCTTACATCCTGAAGAAAATGATAGGGGGTGTTTGAGTTTTGAACAATATGAAATCTGCATTGATGGAGTTACTACACAATAGTACACATTTCATATATCATATTCTAGTGGGAGTTTGGCAGTATGATTATTCCCATGTCCAAACCCGTTCATTTGAGAGTTTGAATATGAAGCAGAAAATAATAAAAAAGAGTGCAGGGCTTGGAATATTAAAAACTCAAATGAGCCGTCATGATCACTTCCCTTTAGACTAACAGTTTGGGGAGAGGAAGAGAGACAGTTTTGGGAGAGGGAGAGAAACATAGCTGGGTTTTGGGGGAGAAATAGAAGATAGGGAGAGGCAGAGAAACAAAATAGAGGAGGGAGAGTCAAAGTGAAGAAAGAAGAAATGAGAAAAGTAAAAGAAGAGCAAGTTGCAGAATGTAGTTTAGTAATTTTTTTTTTTTTTTTGGTAAAAGTCAGTCACTTTTATAAAGGGTTAATTTGGTCATTAAAATAAATTGGCCTCCCACCAATGGAATATTCCTAACGAAGTGGGTCTATTTGTATTTTAGTAGTGTTTCTAAGGAGGCATTTGTCTTTTCCTGAAATTTTAGGGGGCAATTGTCTTTTAGGTATAGTACAAGGGAGGCAACTGTCTTTTTTCCTTCTTTTTTTTATAAGTGGTTGAAGTTTTCCTCACCACCTTCTTATGAAATATCTTCTTCTAACCATGTTTTCTCTTTTTAGGAGACTATCTTTATGAGGTCAATGCCCCATGTGATGATCAAGTTGTCCCACAATTTCAACAGTCTGTACATAAGAACAAGTTTCGTTGTGTAAGGTTAGCAGACACTATTTATGAGATGCATATTAATTTAACTAATTTTTGTAAGGATCATACAAACTTATTGTTTTAGGAGTTTGGTAGGGATAATAATTTTATAATTAAATTAAGTGATATTCGACCTAATATCACTTGACTTAACATTTTGCTTGATATGTGTAGAGGAACACATTATGTAAAAGATATTAGGGATTTAGTTGTTGATGGTTTCCAGTTTGTTTCAAGTGATTTAACATTGATTGAAAAAAAAAATCAGAGGTGTATGCTTTGACGTCTGTAATGCAATGTTTCATACCGATGCTATCTGTATAGTACGTAATCAGAAAGTTCCAACTGCTAATAAAACCATCTATGCATCTCAGTTCATGGCCAACTCAGGGTTGATAAAATAATCTACCTGGTTAAGATCAATGCAATAGGTCAGTCATGTCATTGATTTCTTGAACCGGAGGCGGGGTCATGTTTTTCAAATAATATATTGAACATGTTCTCCATTTTACGATATCATGTATGGCTAACCTCCCTATTACCTAGTCCTTTGGGTTCTAAAGGCTTGTCACGACTATAACCTCAAGTCAAGCCTTTTATTTGCATAGTAAGATGCATCACTGGGACATCATGAGTTTTGATCCAAAAATCAAAAAGCAAAGCTTATGGTTATCAAATACCGAATGTGTGTTTCTAAACAATGAAGAAACCCTTAATTTAAGCTTCAATCATTTTAAATAAGATTTCACATTCAATGACCATTTATTTTAGGTCTGCATGGATGGTTCTGATACCAACTATAAGATAAAATAAGTTTAATATGATAAAAAATAATGTGACAAAAATATATTATTAAATAAACTGCATTTATGTGTTGAAAATTGATGCTTGATGATGTCAATTGAAAATTTTATTTTTTCTATGCTTTGTAAATATGCGAGGCAATGAAGAGTTCTTTTAGCCTCAATTCTTCACTTAGAGCTTAAGGTAAGAGTCAAGCCATTTTACATAAGATGTTTAATTGATTATTTTGTGGTTCATGGATTTTATTTGTTTTATCTAATCCATCATTTTCTAAGCACCTCGTTTTTGTTGGTTTTTACCATTAAAATTTTTCATTGTTTTGTTGATTGCACATCCTTTATTATTAAAACGGAAATAAAAAAAAAAGAAGGAAAAAAAATATCACTTTAGGGGGTAGAAAGGTCATTTTAGTTTTTTTTTTTGAAAAAATGAAAAAAAAGAGTGATACTAAAAAATAATAATAATAAGAGTAAAAGGTTGTACAAGGGAAAAAAGAGAAAATATATGAAAATATTACATGAGTACAAAAAGAGAGATCATGAAAAAAAAAAAAAAAAGCATGTAAAACGTGACAAAGGGAAAAGGCTAAGGGTATAGATAGCATTTTACTTACAGGTAACCTTAAGAATAAACTGAAAAATGGTTCAATGCAGTAGAGTCAAGTTTTCATTTTTGAGATTTTCTTTGTTACCTCATGTTCTAGTTGTCACCGACAGAGAAAAAAAGGGTTTCAGGACATTTTGATCTTCTTCGATGATGGTAACTACTTTCTAGTTTTAACCACCATCTTCGGTCAGGTAGGTGTAACTTCTCTATTATCAACGTAACATCTGTTTTAGTAATTACTCTAATAAGTGCCATCTTGTTTATTGCATGCTTATATCTTCTTACCAGATAAGGTTGTTTCTGCCTACATTATTCTTTACTTGGCTAGTCTATATTTTGTATGTTAATTGTAGTTTCTCTATTTTGGTGCTTAGGTCGCCTACATAGTTTTCCTATTAGCCTTCCATCTCAATTTTCTTATTGGTTCTAGTTGTGGTGTTTTTTTTTATTAGTTCTTTTGTTTCCTTCCTTTTATTTGTTGGCTTCTACACTTAATCTTGTACTTGTGGTTTCTTCTTCTTTTATTTTTTATTTTTTATTTATTTTCCCCCTCATTCTATAGTTATTCTTTAATTTAAGTTTCTTTTTTTTCCCAATCTTGTTTTTCTTGTTCTATGCCAGATCCAAGCTTACAATTTACTGGTTCTTCAACTTTGTCGATGGTTATTTGGGTGCGTTGATCCTTTTGTTCTGCATAAATCCACTATTCTTAATTGTGTTCCCATTTATTTGTTTGATTTCTTTCCTCAGTTTGCTTCTTTCTTTGCTCACTTGGTCTTACTGGCTATACCTTTTGGTTAGTTTTTGCTCCGTTGATATCTCTGTTCAGTTTTATCCCTTTTGATTTTTTCTTTCTTTGTTATCTTTGTTTGCTTAAAATAGGCAGAGCCTTGTACACTATGTATGTCCGTTTTTAATGCTAAGCAATAATTCTTACCAAATTTTATATGAAGATTTAGAAGGTGCTACCATAATCATAATAGCCACGAAATGCCATCAATTTAGTCATTGCTTTTGTAGGATTTCATTGTTGTAGACCTCTGTGAAGGTAGGTACTCTTACCTCGCAAACTCTATAACCTTTATCAACATTTAATTTATTTTTTGAAAGCATATTCTTATTCAATTTGGATGTTCAACTTATTTTTCGTATATCATATATCAATTCAATTAACATTTATTTCTAATTGCATAACATCTCAAGTG
Source organism: Protea cynaroides (assembly GCA_028583415.1). Taxonomy (NCBI): domain Eukaryota; kingdom Viridiplantae; phylum Streptophyta; class Magnoliopsida; order Proteales; family Proteaceae; genus Protea; species Protea cynaroides. Next base: position 13,472,730 of record CM053272.1, on the reverse strand, counting down.
ATGTTTGTATGTTAAATTTTTTTCACTGATTTTAACTGCCAAGTTGTCTAACCTGTATTGTTACATGCTCATGACCTGTTATCACTTGCTTAGTTGATATGTTATATGTTGTATGCTTGATTATTATGTTTAAGCATAGGTGGGTGATAAGTGTGTGATTTTCATATTTTTTATTCCCTTTGCACTATCATTTTTAATGTGTTTTATGCCTTATTGAATTGAATGTGATGAATTTTATTAATTTCACATATTTTATATATATTGTGAATTAATTGTTAAGAGATAGGAAAATTTCAGCATCCTTAATATTGACATTCTGAGTTTCATGCAGGTTTTTAACATGAAAAGAGTTTCAGAATTAAAAAGTTATCTTCAATAAAGTTGTAGAGGATGTCTCAACCTTTTTGGAATGATATTATGGAGAAAAATCCGAGGTTCGTTTGAGCCTCCAAACATAGCTTCAAAGTCTGACATGAAAATCTAATTGAATCCAAATTGGAGTAGCCCTTTGATCTGATTAAAGCATTCAACGGTGGATGTAAATTCCATAAAGAATCTCCTAATCAAGTTAGGAAACCTAAACCTACAATAGAAGACTTCAAAGAAGAAAAGAAGACTATACAATTTCAGAATTCTAAATAGAGAAGAACTCCTAAACAAAGAAGGAATCCTACACAAAGAAGGAGTTATAAGTTACAAAGGATTGTCATGTTTTATATATAGAGCACTAGTGTGATAATCAATCTCTCTCTCTCTTTTGCTGAAAATTTATCTATCTCTGAAAGGATTATAATGTCTAGCTAATCTTCTCATTCAGTTCAAGGAGATTTTGAAATCCAAATTAATGTCAATGGTGTAATCCCTATTCAATAATGTTGTTCTTCTTCTCTCTTTTATTGGAATTACTTATGTTATTCTTTTCTCTTTAATTATGATATTTGTCTGAATAATTCAGTAATGGTCTGCTGAATCAGTTAGATTAATATTAATTGCTAGATCTAGAATCTATAATACGTAATCGTCTTGATTCTAATCACAAGTAGCAAACAGTGGTAGATGATTATATCCAAGTTTTCGTCTCATCATTGCGAATAATATAACCTAAGTTAAATAATCCCTGCTTGTATGTGATTGTTGCTTAGATTGATCTGTTTTTCATCCTCTTAATGCTACTGTTAAATTAAACATTGAGAGCATATTCAGTGTTGTTCAATGGTTAGATCTCTTTGAAGAACTTGTTTTAGTAGAGATACTTAAGGAAAAACTTGGGTAACAGAGCTTATTGTTATCTAGGATCTTTAATTCTAATTGGAAGGAAGATGTTAACGTTGCAATTAATTTTACTCATTGCATGTGTGGGTGGATTGAACCAAGAACTGAATTTTCTCATCTAATTATCTTTCTATTTAAATTCTGTCTGTTTACTTTCAATTTGATTCAAACAACCAAAACCCCCCCCCCTTTGTTATTGTGTTTAATTAGCATTAATTAGTATATTTAGTTTGAGTAGAATATAAATTTTAATCAATTCATTCTCTATGGGATCGACATTTGCTTATCCTATTTACAGTTTATTAATCAGATCAGTAAAGAAATATTTAATTAAATTGGTGCATTCGATACGCTACCAGTGGGTCTGTACTTCACCGAGCTATAAGGTTACACCTTCATCTTTGATGCACCAGAGACAGGAGATGTAATTCTAGAGGCTCTCACTAAGCTAGGATAAACCTTGCTAGAGGAGGGAAATGTTCGTGTAATTACTTGTACATATATATCTTACCAAAAAACAAAAGTATGCATGGGCATATCTAAACGTAAATTTGAGTTTGAAATTTAACAATTGACTAATTCATAAAAGTGTACAAATATAACTAATCCAATGTTTAGTTGGCCACATGACTAAAAATGGTGGACTGTCTTGATAAGTTTATCAAGACATTTCGTCCTGATGAACTTTTACCATTCCAATTAAAAGAGAAACTAATATGATTGAGATATATAAGAAACTATTACTTATGGATGTTCATGCACCTTTAATATTCATTTTCCATTAAGATAAAAAATAAATTACAACATAAAATTGTATATTTGAGATGTATGTTCGGAGTCAATGATCCATAAGAAAGTGTACAATTTTACATGTTAACATGGTTATGGTGCAGTGATGGAGCGAGAATCCTAAAGACCATCTTGAGATGATATGCAATGTATCTCAGGGCCATGGATCCACATCCTCTCCTGCCTGAGTTTGGGCGGGAGACTTGGCGGCCCGGATGGATGGCCGCCACCTAGCTCTCGGGTGGATCCGAACCCTCCATCCAAGCCGACACCCCTGTTGGCTCAGCTTGTTGGCTCGGGTGTCGGCTCGGATGGAGGGCTAGGATCCACCCGAGAGCCAGGTGGCGGCCATTCATCTGGGCCGCCAAGTCTTTGGCCTAAACTCAGGCGGGAGACGATTTCTATACCAGAGCCGCCATCTAACTAAAAGGAATCCTAAACAAGAGTATTAGCCCTGAAACAATTGAAAACCCCATAAAGAATTAAGGAGTTCCCAAACCAAAACAATTAAAATTTTGCTTAAAAGGTGATCACTCTATCTGATAAGTTGAGAAAGTAATATAAATATAAATGATCCTAATGTCTGCTTGAAAAAATAATTTTGCACATTCCATATATGCTTGATCCTTGAACTCTATTCAGGATTTTCCTCACAGGAAAAAAATAATTAACAAAGTGAAGAGGAACAACAGAAAATTGGGGGAAAAAAGAGAGTTAGAAATTCTAACAACCCTCAATTTCAACCATCAAGAATTCAATTGTATGAACTGTTACACAAGTGGAGAAGAAAAAACAAAAGGCGAAGCACAATACGGGTACAAAAACTCTAAGCTTACCTTCGTGATCCCTTAATGCATCTTCTTGCATCTCAGTGCTAGGCTCTTCATGTGCATCATTTAAATTGCTGGTAAGTGTTGTAGATGCTTTTGGCATATTTTTCTGGCACTTCATTTTCCCATTGAATGAACAATAATATCTCGAGGCAACCAAATTTGGGTTCTCTACAATGTCTTGAATAGCATGGAGGCTTACAAATTTTAATAATCACGACATAGCACTCAATAATCGCAGGAGAATATCACTCTGTAGTTAGAACCAGCACTCAACAATTGCAGAGAGATATCAAACATCTCATTTTTCTCAACGATTTGCAGATGAGAGAGGGTACGACGAAGAAGAACGAATTCTAGGGTTCTTCTTTCCCCTCACCCTCCGTCTCTACGATTTTGAAAACCAAAACTGAGAAAGAAACAAAGTGATTACCTGTATATGCGCTCAATGAAGCATCCACTAACCTGAGTTTTCCAATCCCTTGGATTAAAGCAGCTACACGTGGCTTGCATCCGACAGTCAATTATCATCTCCAATTGCCGTACCAATTGGAAACTATTTGGACGCATCAAGGAGAAAGTTAAGTCTAGTGATATCAGACCGAAATCACCATATCTAATTTACAACATCCTTAATTGAATCGAACTTCTTAAGCAATAAGTTTGCATTATCCTTAAGAATATCTTCTGGACCAGTATGCATCTCATGAATAATGTATGTCAGCCTTCCACTATGAACCTGGCCTCTATGCACACACTATTGAGATTGTTGGGTGACTTAGCCATCAGATGGATTAATGACTTGTTAAAACAGTTACAAAAAAATAGACAATATGCAGAGAAGAAGATATTACATATGAGGGTGGTGAAAAAAACTTTAGCCATTTATAAGAAAAAAAAAAAAAAAAAGAGAGAGAGATTCACCCAGACTTGGTTCTAATGACAAAATGATAAGTTAGATAAATCAAATCAAATCAAATCCAAGAATCATGAAAGAGTTGATCAAGCATCATATGTAAAATGGCATAAATCTTACTTCGAGCTCTGATCAAAGAATTGAGGCTAAAGAGCCCTTTCGTCGTCTTACCTATGCCCAAAGCTTAAAAGATCTAAAGTTTTAAGTTAACATCATCAAGATGCAAACTTCAACACACATGTTCAATTTTTTCAATGATATATTTTTATTCACATTATGTTTTGAAATCTCTGTATAACTTGTTAAGGTTTGTCTTTTAACATATTGAATTTATTATATCTTATAATTAGTATCAGAGCCATCTATGGAGACCTAAAATCAATGGTCATTGAATGTGAAATCTTATTTCAACTGATTGAGGCATAGATTATGGGTTTTATTAATAGTTTGGAAATACATATTTTGGAGTCTGTAATCCTAAGCCTTGCTTTCTGGTTTATTGGAACAAAAATTCATAATGTCCCAACGATGCATCTCACTGTGCAAATGGAAGACTTGACATGAGGTTGCATCAGTCATTTTGCATAATTTTGTGGCGAGTTCTGATGATCCTGGGTCTTTGAAGAGGGAAGATCTTGAAGCGATAGCCAAAAAATAAGTTGATTTCATTGTTTTATAACCAAGTTTGTTAATGTTGATTAATTTTTTTTTTAGATTTTTTTAATGTTTGTTTGAACTTTTCAGATATGATGTTAGCAAATAAGATGAGGCCTTCAATGCAGAGCTTTGCAATTTGTATAGACAGTAAGTCAGGCATTTGTTATTTGTTCAGCTCTAGGTTTACTGTTATTGTTGATAATATTATTATTTACAGTTTTGTTTCATTTTTATGTATCATATAGGAAACTATGGAGTATATATTGCTTAAGTGGAGCACCATTGGTGCTCATGTCATCTCAGCATAATTTATATTATGTTGGACATAATATGATGTGAAAATGTCCTTTATAATGTCCAGTTAAGAGAAGCCTCTCTTAATACTCCTAATATTTGCCACATGGTAGGTTAGTTGGTGCTCAAATTTTATAGAAATGTCCATGTCTCCATCCATCTATCCGTTGAATTGTAATTTTCGAAACCCATTTTTCCCTCGTCGAAGTATAAAACATGGATAAAATGTTGAAGAAACTTGACTTTTCTATGAGGGTTTTAACATGGCTCTAAGCCATATGGGTGAGATGGATCCCAATTTGGCATGTGGCTGGTCATGAGCAAGGTTTAAACCTAGGATTTTTCCGAGTTAAATTTTAAGCCTATAACGAAACCCTTGAGTTTTAAGTTGAAACCTCGAGTTCTATGCTGAAACATATTTAAACCTGGTACAAGGAGTTTCGACCCTTGGTTTCGTCTTGACGAAGATTGAAACCTAGTTGTCTCGATTGAAATTGTTGGGGAACCATGTCCATGAGGTGTACTACTCAATTACGCACAGATTCTCCTGTCCATACACTCAAGAGAAGAATGGTAATGTGGAACGGAAACATCGGCATATTGTGGAATGCAGTATAACATTGATGACTCGAACTCATATACCCACACAATATTGGGAACATGTCTTTGCCATATCTGTTTATTACTTAATAGACTCCCTATCACAGTGCTACACAATATTTCTCCATAAAAAAAATTGTTTCAAAAAATACTAAATTATTCTATTATAAGAGTTTTCGATTGTTCTTGCTATCCATGGCTTAGACCATATAGCAAACAAAAATTAGAGAATCGATCACTCAAATGTGCCTTCCTTGGATATTCACTATAGCATAAAGGTTATAAATGCATGTATCTTGACACTGGTCGAATGTATATATCAAGGCATGTGGAGTTTTATGAGCACGACTTCCTATTTTTGAATCAAACGACTATCTCATGCATAGATAAACCAATCAGCCCTCCCATGCACTGACCACTTCAACCATTACCGAATCCTACACTTGTTCACAGTGAGTTGCAAACAACTCCCACTCCCATTACTTCACCACCACCACATCATCCTTCACCAAAACATTCACCCAATGAACCATCGCCTCCAATTGAGCCCATAATGTCATCTCCACAACCAGCACTTACCGAGGTGCCACCTCCATCCATGCCCCTCAATGTGTCTCGACACCATATGCAAACACGATCCAAGAATCAGATTCATAAACCAAAGGTTTTCAATACCACCTTTCATACTCTATGCATGTGCCCAATACAAATGTCATCCCAATTGAACCGACATGCTATACAATGGCATAATGAATTTAATGACCAGTTCATAATGGAACATGGGATTTGGTGTCGTATCACAGATCTATGAATGTTGTTGACTGTAAGTGAATATATAAAATTTAAACAAAAGTAGATGGGTCGGTGGAACGATATAAGGCAAGATTAGTGGCATGTGGTTTCAATCAACAGTTTGGATATGATTATGATGAAACCTTAAGTCCCGTGGTAAAACCGAATACAATCCGGTTGGTTCTCTCTATAGCAGTTACATTTAATTGGTCAATTCAACAATTAGATATACAAAATGCATTCTTGCATGGTTTTCTTGATGAAAGAGTATATATGAAGCAATCACAAGGGTACGCTGATTCCTGTCATCCCAATCATGTATATGCTATCTGAAGAAGGTTCTATATGGTCTTAAACAAGCACCACGAGTGTGGTTCCATAGTCTAAGTGCCTATTTACTCCAAGTCAGATTTATTGGATTACATTGGTCCTTATCTATGTCGATGATCTCATCATCACAGGATCCACAGCCTCCATTCAACTATTAATTTTACAATTAGAGTAAAGTTTGCAATCAAGGACTTGGGATGACTAAATTATTTCTTGGGCATTGAGGCACACCATGAGGCCACTACTGTCCACCTAAATCAAACAAAGTATGCTTTATCCTTGTTAGCATGGACAGACATGGTAGATGCTAAGCTTTTAGCACTCCTATATCATCCAATGGTCACAAATTACAAAGAGACGGTGGCGAGTATTATTCGGATTTGAAACACTATTGAAACATTGTTGGTGCCTTACACTACCTCACCATGACCAGACTGGATTTATCTTTCTTGGTTAACAAAGTCTGTCAGTTTTTGCATAATTCAACAATCGAAGATTAGCTAGTTGTCAAACGCATCCTCAGATATGTGAAGGGTACAATCACATATGGTCTCAGTATCCATTCACTAACACAACTATCCCTCACTGCTTATACTGATGTTGATTGGGCCGGTGGCCTAGATGACTGAAAATCAATAAGTGGATACTGTATTTACTTTGGCTCTAATCTCATCTCGTGGATCTCCAAGATGTTGTGTTGTGTCTTGTATTCTGTGGGATCCACATAGTTATCAGGGTAATACTTATATTAAAGTTTAGGTTTATTACATGTACAAGAGTAAACTTGTAATTGTGTGGGGGATTAGGGTTTTTAGGGAGCTTATATATTGTCTCTGTGTGGGAATTCCTAGGTAAGATTGACAGAGGAGAAAACTCTATTAGGTACAGAGAACTGTAGATTTTTTTGGGAATAAAGGAGATCTCTTTTTCTCTGGGTGGAGGTAGGCATCCCATGTTGGGGTGCTAAACCATGGTAAATCTTTTTCGTATGTTTTTTTCTTCTTGTTTGCTCTCTCAGTCTTTACAAGTGGTATCAGAACCAAGTTCGATAGATCGTATTGGATTTGAAAGAAAAAGGGATGTGCATAGAAGTTGGTATGAAAAAGAAAAAAAAAAAAAATTGAAAACGAAAGAAACAAAGTGAATTTTTTTGCTCTTTTTTTTTTTTTTTTTTTTCACTCGGATCTTCTTTGGAAAAAGTCATAGGAATTAGAAAAAAAAAAAAAAAAAGAGCCACCATTGATTGATTTTAAGTGTCATCATTATAAGAGTTTAAAAAAAAAAACAAAAGAAGGGACAAGGTTAGAGGAACCGGATTCAAATCCTCTCTTGCGGTAGGAGGGTCCTGTGGCTGTCCAAAGAGTTGGGGATCAGTCGGCCCTCGTACCAATACATGGGGAAGTGGGCCAGTTGAAATCCCGCCCTTGGCAGGGTGCAGGTCGGTAGGAGACGATTTGGTTACTAGAGGAACCTGTGTAGATGGCATTAATCGGTCAGAAGGAAGAATTTTTTGTGCAGGAGAGTCCGTCAGAAGCATTCCCGCCAACTGCTATCTCTTTTGATGGTGATCCGCACGGAGAAATGGTGATGAAAATGGTGAGTGACTTAGTGGCTCAAAAATGGCATCTGACGGTGGGTTCGGGAAACTCACGGGTAATGGCACCGACACTGTGAAGAAGTGCAACTAGGAGAATCACTGCAGTGGAGGTGTGCGGCAGATCTGGTACCAGAGTTAGGGAAGTCGCGAAGATGACTCTTTTTTGGAATGTGCAGAATTATACGGGAAGGAAAGGGTGTCTAATATGGCAAGTAATCCACGTATCACATGTGGTAGTATCTAATGGTAGTATCTCGTTGGATCTAGATTCCTAATATAGTGAATTTCCAACGGTGGAGCGACTATACCAGGCAATATCACATGTGGCTTTGGGTGCTAGTCGAGCATGGTCAGCGACGATTGAGAGATCCTGATTAGATTGATGGGACGATGGCATTTGTTCATGGATCTAGTTGGATCGGGGAGGTTTTACCTTGGACCTGACGGCTGGTTTGAATCCCGATAAGATGCTTATCATGGCCAGTTGGTGATGCACTGTGGGGTAAAGGACTGGCAGGCTGGGGTAAGGAGTTGGATCTCTAGGTCTGTGCTGGAGGTGTAGAGGTGAGAGGCTCGGGTTCCAGGTGTATCTAGAGTTGTAAAGGATTTTGTGAGTGACGGTGATTTCTCCAATAGGTGCAATGGCAGTGAGAGAGGTGGAGTCACATCACTTTGTATGGCGGTAAGTTGTGCGGGACACCCGGACGGGACGTGGGCTATATTGGTTTGGGTGTAACGGTTTGACAGAGACGATGGACGAGTTACAGAATCGACATTAATGGTTTCTTCTTCAAGGTGGCCTACAGAATTCAAGCCAAATAGAGATTTGTTGGGTTGTGTATTGTATTTTGTAGGGTCCACATAGTTATCAAGGTAGCACTTGTATTAAGGTTTGAGTCTATTACATGCACGAAGGTAAACTTGTAATTGTGTAGGGGATTAGGATTTCTGGGGAGCCTATATATTGTCTCTGTGTGGGAATCCCCAGGTAAGGCTGGTAGAGGAGAACACTCTGTCAGGTATACATAACTATAGATTTTTCTTGAGAATAAATGAGGTCTCTCTTTCTCTGGGTGGAGGTAGGCATCCCGCGTTGGGATGCTGAACCACAGTAAATCTTCTTCGTGTGTTTTTCTTCTTGTTTGTGCTACCAATCCTAACACGAGAAACAACCGATATTGGCATGCTCGAGCAGAAAAGCTGAGTATAAAGTCTTTGCTAACATGGCCTCTGAATTGATCTAGATTAATTCAATAACTACTACGAGAACTTCAGTGCTTACTTCCTCATCCACCAAAGTTGTTGTGTAATAATATTGGAGCAATGTGCCTTGCTGCAAATCCAATATTGTATGCACGAACGAAGCATATGAAAATTGATTACCATTTCAATCGTGATCAAGTACTTAAGAAGGGTTTAGACGTTCGATACCTAAGTGCTGAGGATCAAACAGCCGATATGATGACCAAGCCATTGGCTAGTACACGGTTCCACAAGCTTAGAGATAAGCTATCTGCTCCCGACCTTAATGTCAGTTTGAGAGTGTGTCTTAGCGGAGTGCCTGACAAGAAGGAAACCAATAAAAGAGAAGAAGATCATATCTCCTCATTCTGTACCAACTCATTACGTAGGGAAATCATCTCTATCTGTTCCTTCTATTACGTAGAGAATTTAGATTAATTCTGTAATAGTTGTTACAAAGAGATAATGATGAATCTCTTGAAATGTTAAATAAATACAATTAGACTCCACGTGACAACTAGTGAAAGAGTCTATTGAAATTCAAAATCTTTTAAGTACATTGGGTGCCTTATTTATGTGACAGTCATTTTCTTTACTAGGTTAAACTTTTAATATGGAAACTTATTGGGTTTGGTGTTTTGTATTTTGTGGGGTCCACATAGTTATTGGGTTCGTACTTATATTAGGATTTTAGTCTATTACATGTACGGGGCAAATCAATAATTATGTGAGGATTAGGGTTTTAGGATTCCTATATATTGTCTCTGTTAGAAAAACCTTAGGTGCGTCTGACAGATGAGATAAGCCTGTCAGGTAGAGATTTATAGACTATTCTTGGGAATAAAGGAAGTCGATCTTTTCTCTGAGAGATATAGGCATCCCACTATGAGGTATTGAATCATGTTAATTCTTCGTGTGTTTCTTTTCTTGGTTGTGCTTTCTCAATCCTAACAAAACTTAACAAAAATACTTTTATTTGGAGAGTAAAAGGTCTATATTGTCTTTTTGAAAGTTGAAACAAGAAGATTTAAAGAAGAGAAAAATGGGAGCTTGGAAAATCCTGTTGAGTTGGTCAAAATGTATGGTTGCTTCCTCCAATTCTTCTATCCTACAGTAAGATAAAATCATCGAGTTTAGCATTGAAGAAGTGGGAACAATACCTTTTCTTGTGATTTCATCAATGAAAAACTCTCCACCTAAGTGGTGCTGACCAAAATATAGGAACTTCCAGAGAATCATGCTGTAGCTCTGAGATTGCATTTCAATATTTTTTTCACCACTTCTCCTTAATTTGTTTTGGATTTTGAGGATTTTGATGAATGTGGAAGGAGAGGACTTTGGTGATTTCCCTGAGATTTTAGCCATCTTCATAGTCGATCAGTTAACTAAAGTTTCATCTCCATCAAGCCTTAGGTCGTTCCTCAGCCTTGACTTGACGGTCTTCCGATACACCAGATCATTACCCATCCCCCAACTTCGCCAATATTATAAACTATTCCTCCACTCACACTGCCACAGCCACCACATCTCGTTTAGAAAAAAACTGAAACGAATTAAATCAACAATTTGGTTCGTAGATTGGTGTTGACTACACCGAAGCTTCCTCCACTGGTGGATTTTGGAATTTGGATTTGAGTCACAGAGATAGAGGGGTTGTGGTTAGGTTTGGGAAGGTTAAATTTATCATTTAATTTTTTTAATAGTTTTGAAAAGTTAAATTTGTTATTTAATTCTTTATTACTTGTAACTCCATCAAGGGTAAAGTTGTCATTTAAATTTTATGCTTAATTTTTTATTTTTTTTATAGAAAAATTTTATGCTTAACACCATTAACTAAAAAGGAACGGATATAATTGTCAGAAACTACTGGTAGAAGTTGTATTTAAACCATAGTACAAGGAAGGTACAAATAAATTTCTTATTTTTTATTATAATATACAGATGTATCGTAATATTTAGTCAGTATATGATAGATAAATCGTTATATATGATATAAAAAATAGTTTAGAAACAATTTATACCATATGTATATTGGTACAAATACTGTTTCGTACTGGATAAGAATATAGTATCAAAACTTTAAGGAAAATTGACATATACTACCCCCGTAGTTTACCTCGATTCCAGATACTCTAATAAGTTGTTGAACCGGACAAGTTTCCCCCTGATTCAATCGTTCTTAGACAGAGAGGACAAATATACAATTTTACCATTTGTAATATTATTATATTTTTCTTTAAAAGACAAAATTAACCTTTCATTTCTTCTTTTAAAAGAGGACTTTGTCACTGTTTAGTCTTTGGAGTCATGGGAGGAAGAACATTTTCTTCATGCGAAGAGGAAATTCAGCGGAGGTCCGAGGTGGTGGAAACTCAGCAAATCCGAGCTAGAGTTCCACCCACTTCTTGCAAAAATCTCTCCCGTGGAAACCAGGTTGCAAAAAGCAACAACGAAAAAATAGAAGAAATCGAGGAGGAAGAAAGAGAAGGGACTAAACTGAATAGAACAGAAGTGAAAAATATTCTAGGGTTTCAAGAAAATAAAAATTGCTAAAACACAGAAGGCGATTGAACTGAACAGAGTATGAAACACAGCTAGCTGGTTGTTGTTAGGGATTTCGAATCTAGGGCTGTTATTTCTCAATTTAAGGCCCATTCAAGTCCAATTTCTGCACTCTGTTTCGACCCAAGTGGGCCACTTTTGGTTACTGTTTTCGTTCACGGGAACAACATAACATATTCTGGATCATGCCATCATGCATCCCAACTGGATCATGCAATTTAATTCTTTAAGTCCCATGACAAATCAGTCTTTCCTTCCCATGATAAACCGTTGTATTTTTTGTGTTTCTGATATTTATTTATTTAATTATTTATTTTCAGAATCATAAAGCAGCAAAAAGGAGAAGCAAAGATCTGAGACAGATTGTAGACCTTCGATTCGCTTGCTGGTAGAAACCCAAAGGCTTCCAATGAGAGTTAGAAAGATACGATTTTTCTGTTAAATCAAAATATTGGATGAACAATTGGGGCTTTGGAAGTAAAAAGCTAACTTGACAAACCAGGAGGAATCCAACTCCGATGGGTGTTTGGTGATCGATCGTGACCAGAGGAAGAAAAGAAGAGAAGAATTAGAAGAGGAAAGCAAGAAAAATGCACTAAAAAGAAAGGCATGAGAGTCTTAGGAAAAACTCGAAATCCGAAAGAGGGAAAATGTCCTCACCAGGATGCTTCAGATTTTAAGCAGACTTCAGAACTCCGACTTCCAATTGATCAATTAACTTCAAGGAGTGTAGCGAGAGTGCGAAAGGAAGACTGAAGAGTGAGCAGAGGGTTTTTTTTAGTAAGATCACCCTTCATTAAAAGGTATTTTGATTATATTTAAGAGAATAAATGGGTTAAACCGTATAACTGAACTGGTTTGTCATTGTGGTGTAAGTGAAAGGGTAGTATGAGTATGGTTCAGTATGAGTATAGTTCAACAACTTATTAGAGTATTTGGAATCAAGATAAACTACAGAGGTAATATGTGTCAATTTCCCAAACTTTAATCATTATTGTACCATATAGAAAACGGTACACTGATATTGATATAAATGGTACGATATTAATTTCGATATAAGGTTTCAGTACCAAATTGACACCCTTAGATTTTAGACCAGAGAGAAGTTCTCCACATTAGATAAATGTAATGATGAAACTCGACGTCTATCTCGTTACTTGGGGAAGGCTAGGTTGACCAGCTTGGATGGAAATCCTCTCTAATTGTTCAGTCGTCCAGACGTTCATCGGATGGACTGGACTAGACTGGACTGCATCAGCATGTATGCAGACCATCCTAGCCCATCTGATGGATGACCGGTGCGACTGGACAATAGAAGATGACCCCAGTCCGACCAACTTGTTACCTAGTGTAGTTGTGCAACTCATTCTCTAATCAATGCCCAATTGCAACCTTAGTGACATAGCTAGTTGGTGGAACAGATCATACGTGGTCCCAACGAATCAAACATGGTTAGGGGAGAATATTTTTTTTTTAAAATTTAAATTTATTTTAAAAACATAAATTAAAAAAAATAAAATAGAAAAATGAAATTTTTTAAAAGATATAATGAATCACAGCAAATGTTTTTTTAATACATCTAATATTATGATCCGATTCCTTCCCCCTTCCTTCCACAAAAATAGAAAATAGAATAAATATGGTGAGAGTTTAATTTCTTGTTGTCCTAAATAGGAAAAAATGAAATGGGTGAACAAAGGAATTAAACCCCCACATAGTGGATCACAATCCACCTTCACCCCATTAATCAACTTGCTACATCCACCCCCCCCCCCCCCAAAAAAAAAAAAAAAATCTCTTTCTAGAAATTCAATATTTAATTTTGTTTTTATATTGGATACAAAAAGAATTTGTATAATTATTTTTTTTTATAAAAGAATGAGCAATCAATAGGAGGAATTGACTATGATACGTTCACTTCTGGTGTTATGGGGATGTAGCTTATCTTCAACATTTAATACTAGTTGGTAAGCATTATCAATGTCCGACAACTGGTGTAACAATACTCATCAAGGATTGGGGGTCACAATCTGCTCACATATCAAGCCACCAAATATTTAAAAAAATTAATGTATAATATATTATATATAAAATTTTACATCAAAATAGACGAAACCTGAATAGTTCAAGAAAAGAGATGCAATAAGCAGTCCAACACGAGTGTGGCTTTGGCAATTATTAGAAAATAGAAAAACAAACATCAGAAGTAAAAAAATGAGACTTTCTCTTCCTCGCTCTTTCAAAGTTTAACTGTAATGGAGACTACTAACCATCAAACATCATCCGAAGTAAAGGTAAATTGAGTGCAGATCCCCAACTCCATAACCATCCCATACCTTTGTGAGTCGTCTATGGGTACGGGACCTATCTTTGAACTGTAGGACCTACATCCCATAGATGGCTCAAAGGGTGTAAGTTGGTTACCAAGTGGGGAGAGGATTCAAAATCAAGTAAATTTCCCATTATATGAATAAAAAAGTTACTTATTGAGAGATTTTAAACACCAATACAATTACAAAATTCCCATTCTACCCTTGTGTCGAATGTCAATACTTCTTGACTAATTTTTTTTTCCCTAAGTTTACATGACTCTTGACAATGTTTGCCATTTTTTTTTTGACTCAAGTCCTCATTTTTTTTTTTTTTTGACTCAACTCAAACGTCTCCTAAGTCCTAAATCATGGAATTTTCCAACTATGGCTAAAACTTGAGAGTTTTGTTTTCTTTTTTTAATTTCTTTTTTTGAAGTCGGTGGATCTTTGTATATATTTATTGTTCTAATTCAACGTGATGTAAAGATCCATGAATAGTGGGTAATTAAGGCTATTTCTTGTAGGTCAAGAAAAGAATTTAAAAATAAAAAAAATTGAGATAGACACATATCATCAATTTAACTAATAAGAAATGGATTCCCAATTTGAAAACGGGTTCATATATTGGGTTTCTAGTTTCCTCCGTGAGTATTGAGCAAGCAATTGACTAAAGTGGAAGACAAAAGGTGTTCGAAAAATAAGTAGATGGCAAATGTTTTGTAAGGGTTTTGTATTTTACTTATAACAGTTTATATATCAAAAAAATTTTTAATTAATTTTAAGGTTCTTATTAGGCTTGTGATGACCCATGTAAATGAAGATAAATGACAAAGGAATGAGCGAAAAATACGAGAAATGAAAAAGAATCAGAGATTTTTTACTGTTTTAGGTTTAGTTTTAGGGTTGTATTTGTTTTGTCTAAACCAAGAATCGATTTAGTTTAAAGTTATATTTGGTTTATCCGATCGGGCTACACCCTTGTACAATGAACCCTCGTTTAACAATAATTAAATTGGTTTAGTACTAATCTGGCACTTTTAATAATCGGATCAGTCCAGTTTCAGGTTTCATCGATCGAGCTGGGTCAAGTTACCCTGTGTCCCCATGCTGGTAAGTTGCAGGTCGCTCTGATCACTCATCGGTTCCAACATGCGCATATAAAGCAGTCGCAATCCCAAAAGTGGGTTTGGAATCATCCCACCCGCTTATCCATATCTATGTGTGCAGGGCCCACCTCTGAAATGCAGGACTCACCTCAACCCACATCACAAGAAAAAGGTCTCCCAAGAGTAAGAGATGGTATTGACTGCGATGAAATCGAACTCGTGAGTTGCAAGTGTGAGTAACATGATTAATAAATAAAGACTTTGTCACTAGCTTTATAAGTTATAAGTTTATAACAGTTGGATATTAAAGTTTTTTTTTTTTTTTGTAAAAAGTTGGATATTAAAGTTCATTCCTCGTAAAAAAGAAAAAAACATTCTTGCTCCCGACTTCGAAACTGTATTATTATAAAGGAAGGTAACTTTAACCTATATAAAAAAAATCACTTAAAAAGCATGATTGATCATCCTTCTTCATTAATAAAGATATGCCTAGAAATTCTCAAACACAAGCAATTGGTTATTGTAGAGCCATAGCAACCTAAATAAAATAAGAATAAGAGTTATCACTCTTATGATTTAGATTCGTCATTGGTAGTTGGGCTCAACACTTGATGGCAATGGTTATGTATATGAAAGATTATTCTCAAACATATGATAGATTAAACAAGACTGTTCCTCACATGCATCCCTCCTAATTATAGTCTGGTCACCATAGCAGGCTAGCCATGTGAAGGCAGTGGAAACCCTCATGTGGTTGCAGGCCTTTGAGGGAATATATAATAAGATAGGAAGAAAAAGACTGGGTAGAATAACTATATATATAAGTCATTCAGAAGGAATCAAATCAATGAACTTGAAGAAGAAACAAAATAAAAATTAAAACTGCTCTAAGAATATAGATCCTATTCAACTTATAACCATATCAGTACTCATGCAGGTCCTTTGTCAAGTATATACGTGGTAGTTATTTTTAGGTAATTCCTTATGGGGTAGGAAAATAAATGATATCCTTTCTTCTCTTGTACTGAGGTTTAATTACATGAACCTTTTCTTGTGGTATAAAAACTCTTCTCATCACTTATATAAATATCTCCTTCTTTTCGTCTTAAAGGATGTTCGTGTAATTTCTAAACTATAAGGGGATGATCGTGTAATTAGACCTAAGCACAGGAGAGGTGAGTGTAATTTACCTTCTTTTTTTTTTATATAAATATCCTCTTCTTTGACCATGAATAAGGTGCAGGTGCCATATATGATGAGTTTGGTTATTTTAAAATTTTATAATCTAACACATTTTATTAAGTTGTAGCCATCCATATGCGTCCTATTTTCTGTAGCTAATTTATTAAAACTACGTGTTTAATGAATTAAATGAACCCATTACTATCTATTGCAAGGGAATATTAACTTTGCCCATCATTGTCCCATGGTCCCACGTTTGATACATTTGAATTCATTGAAGGCTTATGTTTCTCGGTGAGTCCAGGAGTTCTTATATAAAAATAAACATTATAAATGATTTACATTAGCATTTAAAAAGGGTCTCAAGACCATTTTTCAATTTATCTAAGTTGTGGCCAACATTTAGAAACTCCATTTATTTTAAATATTTTCTTATCTACATATCCCCAAAAAAAAAAAAAAAAAATTAAAAACTTAATTAATAGTCACTATTGATGGAATCAGAACTCGATCCATTTCTTTCAAGTTGCAATAAAAAAAGAAAAAGTGCAAAATTTTATTTTCTTAGCCGTCTTAACTTTTATTCATTCATGTGATTAGAATAATTTAAAGTATTGAAGTCTCACAAAAAAAACCTAATAAGTCCAATATGCAAAAATTATCACAATCGTAACAAAAATCTACTCCAAATTATTAATCAAGTAGTCCATCTAAAGATCTACAACAACTTCCAAAATACTCCAATTGATAAGACATGGTCAGAGTCGCCCACAACAATTGCATCCACATACAAACCCATATCTTAAGTTATACAAGAGTCAAAATTCAACCGCTTGGAAATGATGGGTACATCATTTCCTTTTTAATTAAAGTTCACATAATTCAAAATGAAGATACTTCCAAAATGTAATTTATAAAGTGGAGGCGATGATCACTTTACAGCTTGTGCTGATTTATAAAGTTATTATGAATAGAGTGTTTGTCATTCTTAGTATTAAATTTCATCATTTTCAGAGTACTTTTGTTCCTATAGCTCTATTTGTTTCCATATAAGGTGGTGGAATTTTTATTTTTTATTTTTTTTATAAAATAGGATTCCTTAGTTTGTTTCAAAGTAAAAAAAAAAAATGGTTAAAATTATTATTGTCATAAAGATAGTATAGTTTCAAACAACACAATGTATCTATTTTGCTATGTGGGCAGATAATGTATCTTACATATGTGTATACATGTTTATCGATACTTTAAACATTATTGTGCGCTCTCCCAACTTTCTAAACAAGAACAAATTAATGAATTAGATTGAAACCCATAAAAATAGATGCCTCAGATTTATCTTGGTTTTTCCATGTGGGCAGATAATGTGTCCCGTGTATGTTTATGCACGTCTACCAATACTTGACACATTATTGTGCATTATCCCAACTTTAAACAGGAAAAATGGTTTAGATTAAAAACTCATAAAAATAGATACTTCAGATTTTTCTTGTGATTACTTTAAATTTTTCTTGTGATTTTCTAAAACTTCACATTCAATTGTTGCGTGGAAAAATTTATAACAACACAGGGCTTGGATTCTCTGTAATCATACAGCCCCTGCAATCCCATCCAGGCAGTTGGATTGCATTGGTGCACTTGTAGATGCGCTCTCAACGGCTAGTTGCAGCTGCAAGGGCTGTACGGCTATAGGAAACCAAAGTACCACAAACATGGCTTGTATTTCAATTCCATTGATGCCATTCTTGGCCTCAGAAATTCGAGATAGTTCACTTGCAGATCTGCATCGTCTCCTCCCAGTGGTTTGGGAGGACAGTGGCAACCTATCCCGGATGGTTGCCACGTGGCCTCTCGGTGAATCCGAGATCCACATCCGAGCCGACACCCGGCCGACAAGCCAAGCCAACAGAGGGTGTCGGCTCGGATGTGGGTCTCGGATTCACCGAGAGCCACGTGGTAACCATCCGAGATAGGTTGCCATTGTCCTCCCAGAACCACTGGGAGGAGACGATGTAAATCCGTTCACTTGCATGTATTTGTATGCTCCATGCGATTCCATCATCTATGTCTAATGGGTCCCACACCACATCAACCGTGATATGATCCTATGGAGAATACATGTACATGTAGGTGATCCGAACTCTGGAAATTTTACACTTCATTAAGAAGAAGAGAGGAGGGATGCAGTTTTCACCAAAACAATAATAAAATTAAATCTAATATAGATATAACAATTATGATGCTAAAACATGCCAAAAATCATAAACAAAACCTTAGACAAGTCAGAAAATTAAAATAAAATATTAAAAAACTGAGTAATAAAGGTCCCAAACTGATCTAGAATGAACTCTACCAATAAGTAAAAGGGAAGATCTTCTCTAGAAGGGTAGAAAACAAAAATCTAGGGGTTTGTTCGGTTTGTAAACCATATTTTTCAAGTAGTAAGAGAGAAATTAGGTATGTAATCAGGACAAGTTGGGCCGTTTTTTTTAAATCCAAGGCCCAACCTCTTAGGTCCTCAAAACTCAGCCCAAGCCGAACTAGCAGACACATCCTACAGTTAGGTTGGATGGGCCAGCCACCGCTGGAAATCGCAATTAAAAATTATATTTCTAAAGTTATTCTAGGTACGAATTCTTCTTGCCCTATGTTTGAGGAGGTGGACTAAAATGTTGAGAATAAGTTATTTTATTCCCACTGTAAATAGCTAAGTGGTTCTTATCTTGCGGATGCAGGCGTGGTCGGGTGGTAATGCCCTATCTTGTTGAAGGCTCAGTGGTCTCATGTTCGAGCCTCCTCTCCGGCATTTCCCATCTTAATTCCCGTTTGACCGGTGGCCCTTTGTACTACAAATCCAAAGGAAAAAAAGGTAACCATGTGGTTCTTATCCTGGTTAGGCCATAGAAACGATTTGATTACAAATAAATCTATGAGTGGTGGAAGTGGTGGTCAAGAATAAAGTGTGGGATGCTTATTATTGTCATTGTTTTTGCTTCTTTTTTGGGCTTTCTTTTCTGTTTTTGGGGTTGGTTCTTCCTTGCTGATGGCATTGCCAAAAGTGGGGAGGTTCCTTCTCCGGTTTTTGTACTTCTTTATTCTTGAATTTCTCTAATAAAAATTTTCAATCTTTAGTGATAAAATAACTCCAGAGGATACTTCTTAATGTAAGATTTATAATAGGCAAATTATTAATCTTGGAGTAGAAATTTCTTTTTTGTGGTAAAAGACTAGAAATTTACATATGCTGATGTTGTCGAATGCACAGATAAACTTTATCATCTAGAGATGCTAAGGATGTTGATTGTGATATTGTTTGTATAATTTCAGATTGTTAGGACTAAGCTATTTCTTTTATCAATGTAAACTTTAAGTAGGCTTCTAGTGATTTGGTTACCACAGCAGATTTCTGTTTTTGGCAGGGAGATTCAGTTTTCTCAGGGTGACTTCCTTCTCATGTATCTCACCCTTACTACTTGATAGATGTTAATTAATATATTGTAGTTTTTATTTTTTATTGGTGCTGGTTTCAGTTTGATCTACCTAATGTTAGAGGGAAGTGACAACTCAAATGACAACAAATACTGCACCAAAGCTCTGATATTAGTCAGTTTCTTTCAGTCAATTGTACAGAAGCAAGAGACCAGGTCGCCTAGAAAGAGTTGTAGCTTTATTGATGGGGTTGTTTATCTTGATCTTCCTAGAAGAACTATATTTTATTTGGAGAAATTGTATTTTCTTTAGATAATTTAAGAGAAAAATGGTCAACTTGTTGTACCTATGATAAACACATTCCTTTGCTAGAATCATGTGTTTAACATCTTCAAGGGATTTTAGACAGGAAATGTTCTCTAGTTTTTATTTCAGTTGCAAACCACTGGACTGATCCACAACTAAAGAGAGGGAACTGAAGCTTTATTGTGTACTTTTATGCTGGTTTATTTGGAAAGCCCACAATCCTGGGTAGGATGAGTTCTTACACATAACCGTCTAGTTTGTTGATAATTGAAGGGGATTGATTGGACTACCCACTTGATCATCATTTTAATGATAAAGTTGTAAGGATGACAATTTTCTATACTGTTTCTGTTTCGTTGCAAGAGATGTCAAAGGGAATGTAAGTGAAATAATCAAACCACAAAAAAAAAAAAAAAAAAAAAAAAAAAAAATCATAATTATTACAATACATGACCTCCTATGATTACTAACTAATTTTGCAACCAAACTCTAGCATTTGAAAAATAAAATAAAAATTATATCTAAAAGTTATTAATAAATATGATAATAGATTTAAATAATTAATACAACCATATTAGGTAATAATTATAAAAATTTATTAAAGTTTATTACTTCTTAGAGGAGGGAAAAAACAACAAAAGAAGTCAAAGCCATCACCTCCTTCAATGGTCTTACAGAAGGTACAGATTTGCATTAGAACGACAAGGCAATTTTCTCACTAATGCTGATCATGTAATTTTAAAAATTGATGAAGATCTAGTGTAATTGGATTTAACAGTAAAAAGGGAAATGTAGATTGGAAACACAGAGGGTGGACCTTGGCACAACAGTAAGCTTACTCTATTGTCACCTGGAGGTCATGGATCCGAATCTAGAAACAATCTCTCCCTAAAGCGGGGGTAAGGCTGTGTACATTAGCTCTTCTCCAAACACCCAAGTGGTGGGACCCTTGTGCACTAGGTATGCCCTAGATTGGATGTTCAACGGTAAAAAGGGAACTGCATTTTTTATGTACAAATTATTTACATATATTCTTAACCATAATGAGAACACTGCATTCTTAATGCATGTCTATGTACACTTTTTCCTTCTTGTTGATTTACACTCTGCTTAAGCAACCTTGGGGCATAGAACCCAACCTGTACAGTTTTGAATCCTCATTTCAATCCCTTCCAAGAATATTTTCCATAACAGCTGCAGGAAATGATGTTGATAACAGTCTATTGACCTAAACATCCAATGCGGAGTTCTGGCCCATACCCTGTTCAGTTATTGGCAATAACATAATAGATCCTCTAAATCTTCATTGCTTTGACACCATGCTAACATGAAAAAATGACAGCACAATGGGAGAGTAACAGTGAAGTTGACATATCCATCCTGGTACTCTGATCTCTGATAAACATGAGAACAAATTGGTGTTTGATAACATGAGCCTTCACCGGATGTTACCTTGATGTAAAACTTGTACCCCCCATCCTTGTTCCTTTCCGTGTTCGATCGTAGCCAATAGTACCTGTAAAACATCCTCTGCCTCTTCCTTAGTCACCAATTCTATACTGATCTGGAAAAGCGGCATTGAAGTGGGAGTGCTCCATTGCTTTGTCCTCATGCTGCCTCCTTTTGATTCATGCTGCTTTAATAAGTTATCTGACCGGCTTCCTACTATGTTCACCACCTCCTCTTCTCTATCAACATGAATCACACTCTTCAAGCCCATCTCTACTTCTATCACCCACTCTGGATTTGCAATACCTTGAAATTCTGCTGTACCCAATCCCTCCAAGCTTGAACACCAAACCACCAAGATGACTCTTTCAGTCATTGTAACAAATTTCCCTGGCTGTTTCAGCATTTTACACATAACAAATATCTCATCCTTGAACTTTCTGTCATCTGCCTCCATTAGCATCGATGTCCCAATTGCATCTTCCCAGGAGTAGGGCCTCAAGGGAAACTCTCTGGCTAGAGGCCTTGGTAAACGGACCCGAAAATGGTGTGATTGGTGGGGGTTGCTTCGGTTTCTGATGCTCTGTGCAGTTTTTCCAGTAACATCAAGAATGCTGGCCACTGGTCTTGCTACAAGCCCAGCAGTTCCCAGGGCTATTCCTGCAGGAAGAGAGTCCAACCAGTTACCAACATTTTGCACATGTACAAAGAAATGCACATGCATGATGTCAAAGATTCTTTGCTGCTGCTGATGAAAGCATTGTCCATACGAAATACAATTGCATTTGGGAACTACCTGATAGGACACCGGGAAGGCCATGTTTTTCAGCTCCTTTAATTGGTGATTGAAGGAATCCAGTGAGACCCTGTTGGAATAAAGTAAACCATGACATTAACAGTGTACACGGTTATGCTTCTGACCTCCAGAGAGTGAATTTCTTTGTAGTGAAAATGTATAAAGAATTTCAACCTTCACTGACAAGGTTGACATGAACAGGTTTGCCTTGTTCAAGGCACATCTTTGACCACCAACTGGAGAATGGTATTATCTGGATGTAGTTAAAGATGCAGGGTATTTCTGATATACATTCGGCATTGCATGAAAACACAACTTTTTTCTCTATGTTTTCTGATGTATGAGTTTTATAATTTACGTTATCTCAATGTGTAAGCATATCCATGTGTTGCCTTCTGCATCCACAATACACTGGTTAAAGTTGACTTACCAATCTTCCTATGAAACTGAAAGTTTAGTCCTTGATGAAACCAATCTCATGTGAGTTCTCCATACTGTTCTCAGATCACTGCCCGGTTGACGAATAAACTGTCACATCAGCCTTCAGTAGGGTGACTGTCACATAAGATTGGTCTCATTGAGTACCTCAGAGAAAAGTGTTTTCAGAAACCCTAAAGAGAACTTCACCATGAAGTGCATTGAATAGTTCTTTTATAATTAATTTAACACGTAAGAAGTATTGAGTAGATTTAGATGTTTTACCTCCAAGAATTCATTTAATACACCTTTCTGCTGCTTCTCAATTTTGGTAACAGCATGGTCATCAAATGTAAATGCAGTAACACCCTGCGTGCAAAAAAGCTTCCATTAGCGTGTCAAGCGTTTAAGGGAACCAGGAAATCTTCAATGTCAAGAGGTCATGTAACCATACCTTATGTGCAGCTTTACTGAACTGAGTCGCAGCATTGCTAACTGCATAGATGGTGTTACTAAATAGACTTGTGGTACCTTGTGCCATGCCAGTAATTAGGCCAGAAGGACTCTGCAGAAGCAAAGTAAATCTTTAAATAATGAGCTAAGAGCATAGATCATGACCTGACTACATGCTTTGAATCTGCATGGTCTAAATGTTCACCTGCAGAATGCCCCTAGCAGGAACCGATAAGAAATCTTTTAAGCCTAGTCCCACATTCCTTGCGAAGCCCATTGGATTACCAAATAAACCAGCTGAACCAAATACCTGTGATATAAATTGCAAGATTAATCTGCTGAAACTGGAGAAACAAATATTAATTGTTGCCAAACAAGCTTACAACTACGGTTTTAAGATGGTTCTTCTGGGCATTATTGATCTAGGAAGCAAAAGCTCCGCCAAAGCCAAGTGAAGATGCCATTAAATTAAGTCCAGCTATGAGAACTGGCCTACGTCATCTCACTGGAACTGTCTATGAGGTAGGCCAGCAGGATGCAAATGTTAGTTAGCTCAACCTTATGCGCATTAAAGACGTAATCTTCAACCATACACCTGTGACCTTGTGCCCCTTCACAACTGTAATATGTGTTAGCCCCCGGGACCATGCCTTTCACCAGGTGGTTCAAGAGAGATAAAAGGAAACAAGTAATATTTACAGGAATTCTTAGGATGATTTCTGAGAGGGTTATCATCATGAAAGGCCACATTACCCCCATCGAAAATGGTACAGATCCAGATATATGACCCTTCTACCTCCACCATTTAAGAATCATGGATGCCTTGAGAATTTTGACATCAGTCCTTGCAAAGTCATTTATCTATGGTAGAAGCCAGTCTCAACTTCCAGAGTAAGACTTTACAGTGTTAACGATGGCTACAGAAGGGGCTTAAGACCATGCTGGAGTTGTAAAAAAAATCCACCTATTAGGTGCTCAGAGTTCAAGACAGAAAGGCAAACTCCTTCCATCAGAACAAAAAGACTGGCATCAAGTAGTTGATCACCACCTGTAAATCCCTGACCTTCAGAGCATCATTTTTTGAAAGGGAGAATGAAAAGAAATAACCACTCCGCTCATTACAATGATACCCATGAAAATAAAATGGCCAACCCACAAGCACAATATAACTCGACAGTAAAGTGTCAATCCATCCAATCTAAAGCGAATGCATCAATTTCTACTCGATTAAAAGAACTAGACTCCATTGAGTTAGGCTTCGACTCTAAGATACCCTTGAAGCTGCCTTGTCGCTGAGTGGATCATATCAGGAGGAGATGATGGCTGAATTGCAGATTTTCCTTTTGGAGAGGGTTGAACAACCATGCTCATAATTCGAGGTGGAGGAAATCATTGCCGTCATGGCATATCCATCTAAGCATAAGGCAACATAAAGTATGTTCGACTTCTTTCTCTCACCTTTGTAACAATTCTTCAAAGAAACAATCAGCAAGTATACAAACCAGAAATTAAAAGAGAAGAAGATTGAGGAGGAGAAAGAGAGAAGGAGATAGATTTCGATGCAGCTACGTGCTGTAATAAAAATCGTTAGATAGCTCTCCTCTCTACCTTGTATTTATAAAGAAGAAAATAAACAGAGTACAAGGAAAGTCTCTATTCTAAGAAGAGACAATAAGAGAAGATTACAATAATAGAATAAAAAGAAATAAATCTGTAACTAATTAAAAAAGAAAGAGAAAAAGGAGCCAGCACTAGATGTCGTTGTCGCTAGCCAGTGCAGCGATATTTAGTGGGTCCCATGGGCCTATGGGCCTGTGGGCCTACTTCATAACACCCTCCCTCAAGTTAGAGTGCACAAATCAGCCAATCCAAGCTTGTAACAGTTCAACCAGTATGCTGGTCCAAATAGAGGTTTAGTGAGAATATCAGCAAGTTGATTTGAAGATGAGACAAATGGAGTGACAATAAGCTACTTCAGAACTGCATTACGGACAAAATGACAATCCACTTCTATATGCTTGGTACGTTCATGGAACACTGCATTACTGGCAATATAGATCGCAGCCTGATTATCACACATTAAGGTCATAGGTTGAGAAATAGGAAATCCCAACTCCTGTAGAAGGCTCTTCAGCCACATTAATTCAGCAGTAGTTTGTGCAATAGCACAGTATTCAGGCTCAGCACTGGATTTGGAGACAGTGGTTTGCTTCTTACTTTGCCAAGTGACGAGATTGCCCCCAACGAAAGTACAATAACCTATAATGGAACGTCTATCACCATCTACCCCGGCCCAATCAGCATATGAAAACCCAACAATGTCAAGATGGCGATGTCGGGAATAAACAAGACCTGTACCTGGAGATTTCTTGAGATAGCGCAAGATACGATAGGCCACCTCCCAATGGACAACCTTAGGAGCTTGCATAAATTGACTCACCACTCCAATAGCATAAGAAAGGTCAGGTCTAGTAACAGTAAGATAAATTAGTTTCCTAACCAACTGTCACATGTTTCGAATTTCTGATGTAGATCCAATGGAGTTTCAATTGGCTTGGTGCCAAGAAGACTTGTTTCTACAAGAAAATCGAGGGCATACTTACGTTGGGAGAGATTGATATTAGTACGGCTTCAAATTACTTCAATACAAAGAAAATAGTGAAGGAGTCCTAAGTCCTTCATCTAAAAGTGGGTATTTAAGTGAGACTTAAGTTCTGTAATACCCAACTTATCATTTCTTGTAATAATTATGTCGTCCACATTAAAGCAATGATAGTAACAGTAGACTAATGACGACATACAAAAACAGAATGATCTGAATGGTAGGTAATGAAGCCCAGACTAGTAATGACCGTGCTAAATTTATTAAACCACGCACGAGGGGACTGCTTCAGTCCATATATTGCTTTTAGTAACTTGCAGACTTTGGTGGAATTCCCTCCCTGAGCAACATACCCCGGAGGTTGGTCCATATATACCTCCTCATGAAGATCCCCATACAAGAACGCATTTTTGACTTCCATCTGATACGAGGGCCAATCAAAATTGACAATTATGGAAATAAGTACCCGGACCGAATTGGGAAGGGCCACAAGAGAGAATGTCTCAAAATAGTCTACCCCATAGGTTTGAGTGTTCCCCTTGGCAACTAGTCATGCTTTCAGCCGTTCAACAGAGCCATCTAAGTTATGTTTCATAGTATAGACCCATCTGCACTTCACAACTAAGTGGTCAGGTGGTAGGTCAACAAGTGTCCAAGTCTGACGAGAGGTCAGAGCATCCATTTCATCATTCATGGAAAGCATGCCACCCTGGATGGGACAAGGCTTGAGATAGGGTAGTGGGTACAAAGGTAGCAGCCAAAGAGTAAACAAGTCACCGGTGAGAAGTGGGTACATGGGCAGTAGTAACAAAGTGCTCAATGGGAAAGGTAACCAAGGATTTTTGTGTACAAGTTCTTTTACCTTTTCGGAAAGCAATAGGTAGGTCAAAGTCGACCGCAGAACTAGGGACAGTGTCAGCAGCAGCTGGAGCAGTAGTCGTAGTAAGTGAAGCAACCTAAGTGCGATGGGTATAGACTTGAAAGGGTTGCGAAGTTCGGGGTGGGATGGAGGGGGGTTCAGAATCAGATGGGATGGAGGTGGGTTCATCATTAAAAGGAATGAAAGGTAAAGGAATATCAGTGGAAGGCGAATTGGTGGGAACAAGAATAGGGTAGTATGGCTTGTCTTCAAAAAATGTTATATTATGACTAACAAAATGGTGCCGAGTAACAGAGTCAAATCACCGGTAACCTTTCTGAGTATGAGAGTAGCCAAGAAAAATACATTTCATAGACTGGGGAGATAATTTGTCCACTTTAGGATGTAGGATGTGGACAAAACACGTACTACCAAAAACACGAGGAGAAATTAAAAATAAGGGACTATTAGGATAGAGAAGTTTAAAAGGAATTTTATTGTGGAGGATAGAAGAAGACATCCTGTTGATCAGGTAGCAAGCAGTTAAAATAGCATCACTCCAATAATACTTAAGAATATTCATATGGAGCAGGAGAGACCTGACAATATCCAGAAGATGTCTAATTTTACACTCAGCAACTCCATTTTGTTGAGTGTAAGCACAACTAGTATGGTGTATGATACCACTGGCAAAACAGAAATCAGAGACGGTAGACTGAACATATTCAAGGGCATTATCAGTACGTAGAATTTTGATAGGAGTATCAAATTAAGTGGCAATTTTTTTGTGAAAACCCTTGAAAATATTAATAAATTCAGACCGCTCTTTTATTAAATATAGCCAAGTCATGTGAGAATAATCATCCACAAAGGTTACATAGTATGAGAAACCAAGCCGATTAGGAATTCGACAAGGTCCCCAAACATCAGAATGAACTAAAGAAAACGAGGAAGATTGCCTAGGTGTAGAACTAGTTGGAAAAGAGGAACAATGATGTTTCCCTAGTTCACAAGCCTTACATTGTTTGGTAGAGAGCGTTTTACAACTAGGGATAAGAACTTTCAACTTAGAAAGAGATAGATGGCCAAGCCGATGGTGCCATTGAAGACGGGTGGAAGTAGATGTGGTAGCAACGGTGGGAATTGGTCCTAAGATCCTGAAAGGTACAATAAGGAAAAAAAGTAGCAACACAATTAAGTGATTTTGTAAGTTGACAAATAGACATAAGGTGAAGAGGAAATTTGGGAACACGAAGGACAGAGGACAAGGATAAGGATGGGGTAAGGGTAATATTCCCATATTGGGAAGCCGTGGTAAATGATCCATCGGCAAGGTAAACGGTAACAGGCTTCGGTGAATCATTAAGGGCCGTAAGGGTAGAAGGCAGTCCCGTCATGTGACAGGTAGCGCTAGAGTCTATAATCCAAAGGGTAAAAAGGGTGATAGATAGTAAAGCAGTTGTACCTGTGTGCACCAGGGTGGCAGCTGGTGATGGTCTAGTAGCCTCTAGGTGTTGAATCTGACGGAGCAAGGCCTCACACTGTGCATTGGATGGCGTAGATGTCTGCGTAGGAGGAGCCTGGATGGGGTATGGGGCATCCTCAATAGTAACATTGTTGGCAAGGGTATCTGCCCAGCCAGGACTACCATTTCTATCCCAACAGTTTTCCACTGTGTGGTTAGTCTTGTCACAATGGGTACAATATATATTAGCTTTATCAGAAGACGTCCGTCCGCCTAGTGCCATGTCCACGACCACGGCCAGCAAACAAAGCAGAAGTGCCCTTGACAGGAGAGTCACTTTGTGGGATTAATCGCTGAAGGCAAAAGAAGGTCTTACACACTAAGGGTAATGATAGAGGCTCCTACAAGAAGTTGACTTTTGACACTCTAATATTCTAAGGAGAGGCCAGTTAAAAACTTAGCAATGTAGAACTCAGACTGTTGAGCTTTGAATTTGCTCAAATCAGTGGTAAGAGGCTGCACAACCTGTATTTCTTCAATAAGCCCTTTGAAGCCTCCATAGTAATTACTCAGGGACTTTTCACCAATAGAGTAAGTGAACATCCACTCATATAGGTCATAGATGCGAGAAACATTCTTATCTTGCTTAAATGTCTCTTGCAGGTCAGCCCAAATGGCCTTGGTTGTATTGTGGAACATTACAGTGGGTAGGATGAAGGTATCAATACTGTTCTACAATCATGTTTGAACCTGAAAATTATCTCTCAACCAGGTATTGTACAGTTTGACAGATTTACTATCTTTCACATCACAGACGGGAGGCTCATCATATAGCAGCGTTGCTTTGTTTTTAGAAAGAATAAAGGCTTTGATAGCCTGAGCCCATAACAGATAATTAGAAATTCATGTTAACCTTATGGAGATGATCTGAGCCTTAGTAGGCTTAGGGTCAGTCATCATGATAGAGAACAAAGTCCACAACCAATATATAAAAAAAAAAATATCATATCGGTTCAGCAAACTGATTAGCCAAAGGCTCAGTGTGGGTGAAGGTAGATGGTGGTAGTAGGGTAAGTGACAAGGTCCAAAGCTCGGTTCCACCACCGAGAGGCCAAATGAAAAGAGAAGCTCAAAAGGGGTAATGGATGTCAAGGAGAGGATAATAACCTTATCAACATGGTGATCGAGAACATAAATCCACAAAGTAGTAGTATTTAGCAACAATATTCATAGATGTAATCTCGATCACCAATTAGTAGTAGTAAAACAAAAAAAAATTGTAGTTACATAGAGAGAGCAAAAATATCAAAGGCCAATCAAACCAAGAGTTCTTTGATCAGTGATGGCCAAGGATCAAGTGTTCTGATACCATGTAACAATTCCTCAAAGAAACAATCAGCAAGTATACAAACCAGAAATTAAAAGAGATGAAGATTGAGGAGGAGAGAGAGAGAAGGAGATAGATTTCGACACAGCAATGTGCAGTAACCAAAATCGTTAGATAGCTCTCCTCTCTACCTTGTATTTATAGAGAAAGAAAATAAACAGATTACAAGCAAACTCTCTATTCTAAGAAGAGACAATAAGAAGATTACAATAATAGAATAAAAGGAAATAAAAGGAGCCAGCACTAGATGTCACTGTTGCTAGCTAGCGCAACGATATCTAGTGGGTCCCATGGGCCTATGGGCCTGTGGGCCTACTTCGTAACAACCTTCATTGCATTACAATCACCATCTTAAAGAATACCAGCTTTCCTTAGCAATGTCACTCACCCTAAGAGAATAATGCAATTGGCTAATGGGCTACGGAGGCAGTGTACATGATAGTGGCGTGGTCCAAAGACTTATGTGGCACTTATTACTGTAAGTGTCTCCACAATTCAAACACAATACATCCTTCAGCCACTTGTTTCCTTTGAAGTACTTTGGCTTCTTTTCTTCAAACATTTTGATCAAACTTCCTTTCTTCAAGTCTAGATGTTGGTTTATAAGTTAAAGAAGTCTTAATCATTCCCTTCAAATAGTCGACAGTTGTTTCCAATCAATCCCATTGCCATAGGATTCACATGAGAAGATCAGATAATACGCTCTGGTACAGATTGTGGAAATTGAAGGTATCAAGTATGTCCGAGTACTTCTCATGGGTGGCAGTCAGGCCCTTGTAACCAATCTCCTGATCCATGGGGGATGGGTGATCCAAAAGGTGCAGCCTTTGTGGGAAAGAGAGTAAGATTCCCAGTTTTTATTTATTTTTTATTGTTTTATGTAACAGCATAGACACAGTGGGTCTGTTGAGAGTTTTCCCCCTAATTCTTTCTTAGAGGGCTTGAGAGTGGGCTTAATAAATCAGAAAGAGTGCTTTGGTTTTATTTGAAGATACTGCAAGAGTGTTAAATAGTTTACACGAAAGCTTTTTACGGCAACAGATAAATAAGTCTATAATCAGTAGAAAACTAAAAATGAGGTCATACTGAGTACATAAAATCACAAAGGGGAGACTAAAAGATTGGACTGAAGATTTTGTTGAATTTTATTTTGTTGAATGATGGAATGACTTGTCTATAATAGACAAAGGTCCTCTTATTTATAATGTAAGAATGAATACAAAGAAAGAAAGAGGTAGTACAGGTAGTACAATACAGGTAGAACAATTAGGGTAGTACAGGTAGTATAATTGTACAATACAGGTAGTACAATGAATCTAGATAAAAAATGAAATACGTAATATTCTCAACACTCCCCCTCAAGTTGGTGCATATATATCATGCATGCCCAACTTGGACAATATCATATGGAAGGATTTCCCTGGCAGACCTTTGATGAAAATGTCTGCTAGTTGGTCCTCTGATTTGACAAACGGAATCTCGATTTGTCCGCTGTCCAGTTTCTCTTTGATGAAGTGACGGTCTACCTCAACATGTTTTGTCCTATCATGCTGAACCGAATTATTAGCAATGCTAATGGCTGCTTGATTATCACAGAATAATTTCATGGACTGGTTACACATAACCTTCAAATCTTTGAGTAGTCGTTGTAACCATAGTAGTTCGCATATTCCATGTGTCATTGCTCTGTATTCTGCTTCTGCACTGGATCGGGCAACCACTTCTTGCTGCGCCAGGTTACCAGATTGCCACCCAAGAATGTGCAATAACCAGAGATAGACTTACGATCAGGACTTCTTGCACAATCTGCATCAGTATAAGCCTCTACCTGGATTTGTTTATTTGGTGAATCTGAAATGGCATATGCTTCCATTTTCAGAGGGTCATTAAGAGATAACAGGATTCCTCTTTCAGGGGCTGACTTTAGGTAGTGCAGTATCCGATAGACAGCCTCCATATGTGTAGAGTATGGGTCGTGCATAAACTGGCTTACCAAACTAACTGCGAATGCAATATCTGACCGTGTGGGCAAGATATATGAGTCTACCAACAAGTCTCTGATATCTTCCTTCGTCTTCTGGTGTGCCTTCTTTTGCCCTTAGCTTGGTATTGGGATCGAGAGGAGTATCACAAGGTCGAGCCCCAAGTAACCCTGTTTCTGAGAGAAGATCAAGAACATACTTTCTTTGAGACAGATAGATGCCTTTTGCAGATCTGGCAATTTCAATCCCAAGAAAGTACCTAAGTTTGCCAAGGTCTTTGATCTCAAACTCCTTCCTTAGAAATGCCTTTAGTTTCGTGATTTCATCATTGTTACTGCCAACAATGATGATATCATCTACATATACAAGTAAGGCAGTAAAAATGTTAGGGGAATGTTTTATAAATAAAGTATAGTCAGCATTGCTTTGAACATAGCCAAATGTTACCATAGCTTTATTAAATTTTCCAAACCATACTCTAGGGGATTGTTTTATACCATAAAGAGATCGCTTCAACTTGCAGACTTTTCCTTGGCTTTTATCATATGTGAAACCCGGTGGGCAATCCATATAGACATCTTCAGTAAGTTCTCCATGAAGGAATGCATTTTTTACATCTAACTGTTGCAAGTCCCAGTTGTGATGTACAACATAGGACAGTAAAACCCTGATGATAGTCATTTTGGTCACTGGAGCGAAGGTTTCTTGGTAGTCAATCCCATGTGTTTGAGTAAATCCCCGTGCAACCAATCTAGCCTTATACCGATCAATAGTCCCATCTGGTTTTTGTTTCACTGTAAAGATCCACTTGCATCCTACTGACCTTGATCCTGCAGGAAGTGGAACAAGATCCCATGTACCATTTTTCTTCAGAGCCCTCATTTCTTTCACCATTGCAGCTTTCCACCTTTCATCCATAATTGCATCCTGCCATTTTTGAGGAATAGACATAGAAGAGAGCGAAGACACAATAACATGGAAAAAAGGGGAAAGGGAGTCATAGGAAACATAATGGAAATAGGATGTAGGGTGCAAGCCCTAGTTCCTTTTTGAAGTGCAATTGGAAGATCAAGATCTGAAGGAGTAAGTTCCTTACCAGAAGAAGGCTCAGTAGACTCAGTTTCTGGATCCAGGGTTAGCGAAGGGACATGTGCAGGAGTGGTAGTGGTCTTTCCTTGCTTGTCTTTAGCACGGCTATAAACTTACAGAGGTGGCTTGGTGGTTGGATGCTTAGATGGTGCAGTTGTATCGATCACTTGTTCTTGGACTATTTCTGGTACATCAGGTATATCTGGTATAAGTACATTAGGGATATCAGGTGCATCTTCAACTGTTTGTGTCTCCCCCTGAAGAGGAGCTTGATAATAGGAGAGATGCTCATAAAATAAAAAATGACATCTGTACTAACAAGGACCTGACGAGAGGGAGGATGATAACACTTGTATCCTTTCTGTGTTGTAGAATACCCTAAAAATATGCACTTTAATCCACGTGGATTAAGCTTGCCAGGGGAACGATGGTTACGAGCATAACAAAGACAACCAAAGACTCTAGGAGGAAGAACAAAATCAGAATTTCCACGTAAGATGTCCAAGGGAGCCTTGTTGTCTAAAACTCGAGAAGGAAGACGGTTGATCAGGAATGCTGCAGTGAGGACAGCATCACTCCAGTATTGAGCGGGAACATGTCTCTCAAACATTAGTGCTATAGCTGTTTCGAGTATGTGGCGGTTCTTTCTTTCAGCGACTCCATTCTGAGCAATAGTGTCCACACAACTTGTCTGATGAATTATCCCGTTATCAGCCAAGTATTGCTAAAAAAATCCTTCAAGATATTCCTTACCATTGTCACTACGAAGCATCTTCAACTGAGTTTGAAACTGCGTTTTGATCATATTGTGGAAATGGCAGAAGCATGCAAAGACCTCATTTTTTTGATGCATCAGATAGACCCATGTAGTACGAGTGTGACAATCAGTAAAGGTTACAAACCACCTATGACCAGAAATAGAGGTAGTCCGTGTTGGACCCCAAACATTAGAATGGATTAAATCAAAGATACAAGGACTTTTTGAAGCAGAAGGTAAATAAGAAATATCGAGCCTGTTTGGCCAAAACACAAGCCTCACATAATAACTCATTGTTTAAATAATTTTGGAAAAAAATGAAATAGAACAGCAGAAGAGGGATGCCCAAGACTGCGGTGCCACTGCTGAAGGGTACTGACTGCGGAATGGAAGGTGCTGAACGACCATTGTCAAGCAAGTATAGGCCACCATGCACACTACCATGTCCAATCGTCTTCCCGTTCTCCAGATCCTGAATCACACAATAGGTACGAAAAAATATTACTTTACAATTTAGAGACTTTGTAAGACAACTAATGGAGAGTAAATTTGTGGATAAATTAAGAACATGTAGAACGGAATTCAAATCAAGGGAGGAAGAACAGTGGATGGATCTAATTCCAGATATAGGAGAGAGGGATCCATCAGCGACCATCACAGTATTATGTCAAGAAGAAGGAGAGTATAAATAAAAGGACTCAGACAAACCAGTAATGTGGTCAGTGGCTCTAGTATCTATAACCAAAGGGCTAGAGATAGAGAAAACATAATGACCATCATGGAAAATACCTGACTGAACAAAAAAAGAACATGGATTGGTAGATGCAGATGTAGATGATTGATTTGTAGTTGCAGGAGGTAGTCGAAGGAGATGCCGGAGAGTGAAGTTTTTGTGGAGAGAGTAGTGGCAGAGGACTAATAGGAGGACTTGCTTCAGTTTGATGTGCCTGAGGTGCGTGGGAGGACTTTGCCTTGTGCATACCTTTTTCTCGGCGTTTTGCTTCAAAATCTGCCGGTTTTCCATGAAGTTTCCAGCATGTGTCTTTGGTGTGCGAAAGCTTGCTACAATACTTACATTTGATAGCATTATGGGAAACAGGAGGATTTTTATATGTGTGACAATTTGTCTGGAGAGCAGACCTATCCGGAACAGAAGGGGACAACATTGTTATTCGTCGTTGGTCCTCTAACTGAACCATGGAATAAGCCTGTTCGAGGGTGGGGAAAAGGTCCCTGCTGAGAATCTGTGAGCGAATAGGATCAAGCTCCACATTTAATCCTGCCAGAAAAGTATAAACCCTGTATTTCTCTTCCCTTTTGTGAAATAGGGTGGCATCTTCTTCACATTTAGCATGAATAGAATCATAAAAATCAATTGTTTGCCAATACCTCCTCAACTTAGTATAATATTGGGATGCAGTCAATTCTTTTTGTATAGTTTCATGAACACTTTTTTAAATGACATAAATTAAAACAGCATTTCCAACTTGGGAATAGGTGTCCTTAGCAGACTTCCAAATTTGTGCAGCAGTATCCAATAACAAATAGCCCTCGGCTATAATGGGTGGCATAGAATTGAGGAGATATTGCATTATCAATGAATTTTCAGCATGCCATTTCTCCAAAACAATGTCCTTGGTCAGAGGTTTTTCCTTGGTGCCAGTGAGATATCCCGATAATCCCCGAACTGTAATTGAGAGTTGGGTGACCCGAGACCACATTAGGTAATTACCACCATCAAGTTTAGTGGTATTTGTGAGAATAGTGAGATTGTCCATTTTAAAACTCTCTATCCCAGAAGAGGTTACTTCAGATGTCATCCTTGAGTTGTGTATTCAAGAACAAACACCTAAAAACAATATGAACAACCTCCCTGTTTGGTTATAGCACAATATATGGAGATCAAAGTAGAAATATCACTTGTCAGATATCCTAACTTGTCCCATGTGCAACATAATATCTGGAAATCAATTCTGGTTTGCACCCACTTTTTTGTTTATTGGGGTAAACTCAGAAACTCATAGATATCTTACCAGACTGAACCATATTATTAATATCTAGACTGATAAAAAAAAATGATTTCCAATAAAGAGAACAAAAAAATGATCCGTAATGAGGGATAAAAAGAAGGGCAGTACCTATATCATTGTATGATTCCCTCTTTGGTTGCTGCCCCTAGTGGGGAGAGAAAAAAAAAAACAAAAGAAAAAGAAAAGAAAAGAAGGAAAGTCGTGGTCAGCGGTGGTAGGTTGGCGACGGCGGTGGTGAGGCGGCAGAGGGATCTGGCGATAGAGCTAACTTGGCTCTGATACCATGTTGAATGATGTAATGACTAGTCTGTAATAGACAGAGGTCCTCTTATTTATAATGTGAGAATGAATACAAAGAAAGAAAGAGGTAGTACAGGTAGTACAATACAGGTAGTACAATGAGGGTAGTACAGGTAGTACAATTGTACAATACAGGTAGTACAATGAATCTAGACAAAAAATGAAATACGTAATAATCTCAACACATTTTAAGGTGTAAGCAGGAGTATTACTAGGAATTATAGGCTAAACATTTCTCCAAATACTGTGACAACAAAATTCACTTTATTAAGCACAGGAGTTTAAAGGCCCAGAGAAAATTGGATAAGTGCAAAGAAAAGCCAAACGTTATAGGCCACATTTAGCTGGCAACACAGAGCTCCACAGTTTAACCCAAATGCCATCCAACCCAAAAAAAGAAAGAAAAAAAACCTTATGTTTTCCCACCAAATCTAATGTGTTAAAGAAATGGATTTATTGGCATAACCCCATTGTCTATAAATAGGGACTGAACTCGTTTAATTTATGCAATGAGTTGCAAATGAACTTTCACTCAAAGCAATTGCTTTTTTTGTGTTAATTTCTACGTCCATTCATGATTATGTATTTGTCCATTGAGCCCTTCTTTATATCTTGAAATGATGCTGATTGTTACTTGAAGAATTCTTCCAGCCATCTATATCATGAATTACTTAATCAATAACTGGCATTTGGTTTCTTGACTAAGATTTCCTCATACCTATAATCTTCGATTTCAAGATTCTAGTCCTCGTTCAACTTAAGAGTTGCTCAATCTCACCACTTACTATATAATATGTCGATCAAGTAAACATGACTTTCGACAATTCAATAAACAAGAAAACTGGATACCAGTTGAAAGGGTACTTCTTCAGAGGGTAACTAGACCATGCCAATTAGCTTGGTCTAAAGAGTCGAAAATTTGCTGTTAGCATTAGCGATACTAGTGTGCCTTATAGCTTTAGCGATATTGTGTATTGTGTGGGACCTACTTTAGATTTAGCTGTTTATTATATCTAGTTATTTGCTATAAGTGGTGTCTTTGTTTCCTAAGTTGTTAGGACTCCGTTTCTAGTTGGGTTATGTAATTAGGAAAGTTTCCTAATTACTTTTGTTACTAATTTTACATTATTAATATAAATAAAGAGATAAAGGAGGAGGACAAACTGAATCGATTCTTCCTTTTTATAAGGATCGTACCTCCTCCTTTCTTCTTCTTTTCTCTTTCATTCTCTCCTACGATTTATGAATTATTGGTTGTCCTTTATTGAAAACCGTGACATGGTATCAGAGCTTTAAAGACAACTGTGGGATTTTTTAAACTCTATGATTTTGATAGGTCCCTCTTTTCCTTCTTCTAAACTTGTTTTGGTTGCAGCAACCTTATGCTGGCTATGGATTAACTCAGTTCCCTTTCTTATTGCATGAGTTTTCCATTGCTGCTATTTGATGGACAAAAGATCAAACTGACTGGTCCTACCTAACTGCTGTACCAGTCTACTCTTGGTTTCGGTTTCCAGATCTGCTGCAATTTCTGGTCGATATTTTTATTTTTTTTTCTGTTTTGGAACTGCTGGTCGAACTTCTTTGTTGCTGAAACTTCTTCTCGAGAAACAGATTTCTGATTGAGATCTGTTGGTTGAACTTCTTGGTCGCTGAAACTCCTTCTCAAGAATAAGATTTCTGATCGAGATCTTCTCTGAAAAAAAATAAAAAATAAAAAATAAAAAAAAAAAGAAAAAAGAAAAAAGAAAAAAAGAAAAAGAAAGAAAAAAAAAATGAACTCGATCTCTTGATTTATTGCTTTAACTGATCAGACCCTCAACTCTGATCAGTTCTTCAAGCTTTCTGTTTTCAAGACTCGACAGATCTGGTTTCGAGCTTTGACAGATCTCCTGACTTTAGTGCACCTGATTTTGGATCTGATGTGGATTTTTTTGAAGACTGTCGACAAAGCTCAGATTTGCTTGCTGCCCTGTCCCCTAAGTTGCTGCTGATTTCTTCTTACTGAAGTCGATGCTGCTGTGGATTCTTCTTGCTGCTGATCAGAATTATGCCCCTGTTTTCAGTAACTGCTGTACCTATGCTGTATTTTTTTTTACTGCTCATATTCCTTTGTTGATTGAAGATCTGAGTACTACTGCTGGCTGTTTTATTCAGCCTGCTGTGAGTAACTGCTACTTGATATCCCTTCAATGGCTGAATATAAGGATCATTCTGTACAAATCACCTCCATCAAATTGAAGGGGGTGTCTAATTACTTCTTGTAAGCCCAAGTTTTTTTCTTTTTTTTTTTTTTTGATAATGAAAAGAAGGGAGGGGGGCATCAGAAGGGGCAAAATACTCACAACCACTCCCACCTTATCTATTGGTGAACTCCACTCCCCAATGGGATTGCACATGGGCATTCAAGGGGGATGGGTACAGGGACAAAGCTTTACATTTATGAAAAACATTCTTTTATATATTTGAGCACTTTCTCGCGATTTGTTACGTTGTTGCAGAAAGTTCTCCGGTCCCTCTCTTGCCAAATGTGGGCAATGGAAGCCGATAAGGCCATTTTAGGGATTTTTCTCATAGTACCACACTTTTCAAATTTTTTTAGTAATGATCAAGGCTTCTTCTTTGGCTTGTTTGCCTCTTTTGGGTCTTGGACAACACATCCCTTTGATGTTTCTCCAGATCCATTCTAAAAATGGGCAATCAAAGAATAGGTGAGCTGACGTATCTTCCCCCGCCCAGCAAAGGGAACAGCTTTGATTTATTCTGATATTTCTTTTGGCCAGTTGGTCACTAGTAGCAAGGGCCTCTCAAATGGATCTCCGAGCTGTGATAGCATGTCTTGGAATATTTCCGCTGAACCAAACTGCCCTATGCCATTCGACTTTTGTTGTGAGCCCAAGCTGTCAAAGCATATATTCACTCTAAAAGGAAACTCCAATACCTTACCAATGGTACTCCAACTGTTGATCTAAAAGACCCCACATTTGTAAAGAATTACGACAATTGGATGTGTGAGAATTCTACTCTACAAATTTGGTTATGAGGAAGCATTAACCCCTCTATTGTTTCTAATGTAATGTTTCATCAAACTGCTAAGGGCATATGGAATGACCACAAGGAAAGTCCCATGGCAACAACTACACCTAAGACTCCCACAGTTGCAAACAAAAGGTTAAGCTCCCATGGCAACAACTACAGATGTGCATGCTATCACTGCAATGCATATGTGCATTTTGCTAGAGATTACCCACAAAAGATAAAGGGGAATTCTCTAGTTGCCTTAATTGAGAATAATGTTGATGTACAGGTATATGAAACACAAAGTGATGACACCTCTATTACTAATACGGATGTCCCAGATGATGGTGAGGATTCATATGGAATCCATATAATCAGCGGTATGGTTGTGGATGGCTCTACAGAAGACTTATGTGACCTTGAGTATCCTTCTGCTATTTCAAGGATCAACAGTGGTGACCATAGGTCTGATGAAGACCACAGTGTTATGGAGACAATTGCGGAAGACGAATAACTGAATAAGATGGTCCCCATGAGTAACACTTACACATTTGACTCTCCTCAAGGTGTTGAACATATTAACTTTGTGATACCTTCCAAATATCTTGAAGAGAGTGGACATAAAGTGATGGATTTCCTTCCAACTTTGTAAGCACAACTAAAATTTCAAGATCAACAGACGCTGCCTACTGACCCCACTGAAATCATTCTACATCATTATCGAACACGTGGACCAGTTCATTTTAAGTTGGGGGGGGGGGGGAGCTGATGCAGGCCAGGTTTATTCAAGGAAAAGGGACCGCAAGAAATTAAATGGGCTTGGACCATTGGGCCAGCCTAATGCTGATTGGACAGAAAAATAAGCAACCAACCCAGTTAAGCAATCCTACCACCAGCAGCACTAGTATTCGACAACTTTAGGACTCTTTTGATTGAGATTTACTTTCCTAAAAAAATAGTGTAAGTTATTTTATTTACTTTTCTAAAAAATAGTAGTTTCAATTGTTTGGAAACTAGAAACTTTCTTTTGGGAACTTTCCTATTCTCTATATTGTTTTCTTTTATTATTTAGGAAGTTTCCTATTGCTGGAAATTCCTATTTTGTAGCTTTTCAGAAGTTAATAAATAAGAGGAAACCAAAGTCTGGTGGCAGACTATTTAGAAGAAAAAAAGAAAAGATATTGATTTTTTTTTCTGGGTTGAGTTAGGAGACTCAACCAAATGCTTTAATCCCTTTTATCTGTTATTTCCTCCATCATTAATCACTCTCTCTCTCCTTCTTGTTGCTAGGTGACATTAAATTTACCTGTCCAAGATCAATCCTTGTTGCTGAATTAAAGAAATTATTCCAACACAATCAGAAGTGCCTCCAAGCTGGGCGGTAGTTATTCCAGCAGACCTGTGGAGCCTATACCTACTTCAGTTCTCCTCGGATCGACTCCATAATTCAGATAGAATTCACAACTGCCCTCAAAAGCATTCTCTATCAATTTCCAGAGATTTCAACGGTTGGATGTTCAGATAAGTAGAATTTTATTTTGTTTATGAAATCTGATTTGCATTGGACTATGATAAGATTCTGCAGTAAAGAGGGATCATTGATTTGAATGCGTTGAACCCCTCTTTGCCATCAGGCGATCTCCACGATGAGGTTTATATGGAGCAACCTCCGCGGTATATGTTGCTCTGGGGGGGATGTCTCCTCAAGTATGCAAGCTACACAAAGTTATTTATGGCCTTAAGCAGTCCCCCTGTGCCTAGTTTGAGAAGTTTTGCTCTATTGTTACTCATTGCGGTTTCTCTCCGTGCTATTTTGATCACTCTATATTTGTTCGGCGACAACTTTCTAAAGTGCTTATCATAGTGGTTTATGTTGATAACAATATCACGGAAGATGATGTGCCCGACATTGTTGAAGTCAAGTCTTATTTAAACAAACACTTCCAAATGAAGTATTTAGGTCTACTTCATTATTTCTTAGGTATTGAAGTTGTTCGTTGCAATAAGGAAACCAATATATCTCAGAGAAAATATGTGCTTGATCTCCTGACTGAAGCTGGTTTGCTTGGTTTTAAACCGACTAACACTCCCATGGATCCTCATCAAAACCTTGAGATTAGCGATAGTCCTAATTATACTGATGTCCATCAATACTGACGGCATGTTGGTAAGCTTATCTATCTCACAGTAACTTGGCCTGATTTATCATTTGTTGTTAGGGTTATTAGTAAATTTATGCAAGCCCCAAAGCCAATTCATTGGGATGCAGCTTGTCATATATTGAGATATTTGAAAAAGTCTCCAGGCAAAGGTCTGATCTACCGTTGTCACAAACATACTGATATCACCGGGCTGATGCTGACTGGGTTGGTGCTAATGGTGACAAACTCTCCACAATTGGTTATTGTACGTTTGTTGGAGGAAACCTGGTTACATGGAGAAGCAAAAAGCAAAAAGCAAAAAGCAAACTACAATGTCCAAGTCCAGTGCTGAAGCTGAGTATAGGGCTATGGCCCAAACTTTACTTGAACTTATGCGGATACAAAACCTTCTCCAGGAATTGGGTTTTCTAGCAACTCGCCCTATGACTATGTTCTGTGACAATCAAGCCGCAATCTATATTGCTACCACTCTGGTGTTTCATGTGCACTAAAGTCTAAACACATTGAGGTTGATTGCCTTTCTATTCGTAATGCTTTAGAAGAAGTTGTTGGTAGTCCCTTTGTGTCTTCATCATATCAATTGGCAGACATTCATACGAAACCCTTATTTGGTCCAGGATTACGGCAGAATTGTTCTAACTTGGGCATGAGTGACCTATATGCTCCAATTTGAGAGGATAGAAGAGAGGGGGCGGGGGTGTTAGCGTTAGCGATACTAGTGTGCCTTTTTATAGCTTTAGCAATATTGTGTATTGTGTGGGACCTACTTTAGATTTAGCAGATTTATTATATTTAGTTATTTTCTATAAGTGGTATCTTGGTTTTCTAAGTTGTTAGGACTCTTTTCCTAGTTGGGTTATGTAATTAGGGAAGTTTCCTAATTACCTTTGTTACTAATTTTACATTATTAATATAAATAAAGAGATAAAGGAGGAGGACAAACTGAATTATTCTTCCTTTTTACAAGGATCGTACCTCCTTTCTTCTTCTTTTCTCTCTCAGTTTCTCCTACAATTTCTGCATTGCTGGTTGTCCTTTATTGAAAACCGCAACATTTGCATAGGTCTCTGAGTCCTTATGACTATGACATGATTTTTATGGCCCAACTTTGTAAGAAGAAGGCTACAATGAAAGAAAATTGTCTGACTGAATAGAAATTGTTTTCAGTCCACACTAGCATCAACTTTACAGTAGGAGTTGAACCAGCTGTCCAACCTTTACCCACCATTTTTCCATCTAACAACTATAAAATTCCAATGCAACGGCAGGTTTGAAAAGGAAGGAACATCTTCCTGAACTTTTTTGTGCTTATTAATGACGAAGTCTCTATATTGAAAAACTTTAGTACAAATTATACAAGGATTAGTGAATACAACAGGAGATGGCAACTATATCAGCGAAAAATCATTAAAGCTTGATTAACTGAAATGCCATAAAGCCACATCACATAAATAACAAGGGATGCCAATCATTTATGAAAGAATGGAGCTACAAAATTCCAACTTAAACCCACCTTATACATTTCATGCAGGAATTGCCAACTATAGTGCCTGACGACGACATCTAGAGTAGATTCCCAGCTAGCCATATGATGCATAATGGTGAGTTGGCGAAGATATACTGGTGCTTCCTCGACGTCAACAAGAGCCATAAGGCTTCTCTGTAATCATATGATGTGACATCAGTAGGCAAGATATAGTTGCACATTTTATAATAGAACAAGCATTTTATGCAAGAAGATATTGATGAATCAGCATAGTTACTCAAAGTGTGACTTATTAAAGACTTTATCTATTAATGACAGTATCCGGTGAAAAACTCAGTGAAGTGAAGGTTACATGTGAAACACATTGATTGCATGAAGACGTATGTGGTACCAATAAACTATGACATAGAACATCTGTGATTTGCAGGTGATAATCCTGTGCCGGAAAAGGTCCTAGGTGTTCCTGTTTCCATTTTATCCTAACTGAATGAGTTCTTTCGGAGGAATTCCAACGCAAATCTCCTTAACGGTACTCTAGGGATTCAGAAACAAGAATGAATAAACTGAATCTGTTTAAGTCCAAGAAAACAGTGAGGCCTGATAACATAGGATGCCCTTAAAGGATATACGAGAGTCAAAATCCTCAAATTTTACTTGAAAAATCATGGAATTTCAACCAAAGTGATTCAATGTGGGGATGGAGAGATTTCATCAACTGATCTAAGTTCAGAATTTGGTCAACCAGAAATCCAAGAGGATACCTCCTAAAAGCCTATTGATGCAAGTCCAGGGTTGCAAAACCCTGTTTTGGGATCGTTATAAGCCCACCCTAATGACAATGAATTCAAACTAGAAGTAAAGTGGCAATATGTAATTTATGAGACAAGCCAAGCCCTTAAATGGAAGTTGATAGGATATAAGTTGTACTGCCCCTGATTTTTCAAAATAAATTTCTGCATTTCAGAATTAGTGAGCCTAGGTGACGTTTAGAAGACTATGTGCCGATTAGCACTTTTTATTGTTGTGTAGCACATAACAAGAATGTTGACATTTAGTGTAGGGTGAATCGTTAATCTGAGTATGGGAATCTTGCCTATGGTGGCATGGGACCCACAGGG
Source organism: Protea cynaroides (assembly GCA_028583415.1). Taxonomy (NCBI): domain Eukaryota; kingdom Viridiplantae; phylum Streptophyta; class Magnoliopsida; order Proteales; family Proteaceae; genus Protea; species Protea cynaroides. The sequence goes on along the minus strand of CM053272.1, from coordinate 13,429,147 downwards.
AAAAATTTTGTGCCTATCCGACGATGTTTGATAGCTAATCTCAAAAAACACATTGCGTACGAACCATAGGATGCTAAAGAATTTTCCTTTATTGCTGTAGGGAATTTTTACGAGTAATATTATAGTCAAGATCTTATAATAGTTCAGTCCATAGATCAGTTTTATACTCCCAGTCCAGATTTGTGTTATATCAGTTCATATGCATGCCAATCTCAGTCAATATATCAGATCATATTTGTGTCGTATCAATGTTATCTGTAGTAGTGAACCCCAAGGGGGTAGCTCAATTGGCAAGGAGCCTACACCTCAAGAAGTGGAAGATTCTGAGTTCCACTCCTCTTACAACCTTGGGGCCACTCAGATGGGGGTGTTAAGTGCTCTTTCTTTCCTACTTTGGGTGCAAGTGGAACGGTTCTCATTCAACACCAGAATGACCCAGTCTATGTGGTTATGGGGTTAGCATGGGCTCGTAGGACTAGTCAGGCCGAAGGTCTGAATACCCGTCGTTAGCACCCCAAAAAAAAAAAAAAAAAAAGGATGTTATCTGTAGTATCAATTTTACAATAGATTTTATCATACAATACAGAATCTGAATATGCAGTCCAGAATCATATTTCAGTTCTAGAAATTTCATGTGCAGTCCAATAGTATTCAGTATACGACTATACGTATATGTATATGTAGAATTTAGAATAATGATTTGACTTGTCTAGATTGACAGAGGTCATTCTTTATTTAAAGAGTAATGATTTTACATGAAATGAAAGTAGGTGAATAGGTAAGAAAGTAGGTGAGGAATGAGTCAACACCCTTTATCCACACATACGTCGAACCTAGACATAAATCCATAAAACCCATATTACCCCTCAAGTTGGAGCATAAATATCAACTATGCCCAACTTGAACATAATAGGATGAAAGGTCTTGCCAAGAAGACCTTTTAAAAGTATCAACCAATTGATCTGCAGACGTGACAAATGGAATGCATCTAAATCCTTGTTCTAACCTCTCCTTGATGAAGTGCCAGTCAATCTCAACATGCTTTGTCTGATCGTGCTGAACTAAATTATGAATAATGCTAATGGCCAACTTACCAACACAAAAGAGGCGCATAGGGAGTTGAATAGGTATGTTAAGATCCTTAAGGAGACCTTCAAGCCACAGAATCTCACAACACAATTTAATTAGATGCGAAATAGAGAATTCCCTTCTCATGATTACTATGATACCTTTACTGCTTCCTGTTCCATGGATGCTGCTGCCATGAAACTTGCAAAAGACAAACTACGGGTCTACAATTTTTTGACTGGCCTCAATATTGAGTTTGATCAGATTCGTTCTTAAATCCTCAGTAGGGAGTCTCTCCCATCTTTAGAACAGGCTTATGCCTTGGTTCAGTCTGAGGATATGCGCCGTACCTCTATAATGCCTCCACTACCAGTAGAAAGGTGCCCTCCAAAGCACTTAGCCAAGTGGCTCTGCATTATCCAAAGCAATTCGATGTGATTATTGTGGAAAGCAACAACACACCAAAGAAACTTGCTGAAAATTGCATGGCAAACTAGCCAATTTTGAGACCAAGAGGCGTGAAAAAGGAATGCAGAGATCTAAGAATTTCAAGGCATCACAGGCTCATCAGACAGAGACTTGTCCTCCTACTGAGGCTCCACCAATGCTGTCCACAGAAGAACTTCAGGCTCTCTGAAATCTTCTCAGGCCATCTACTGCAGCCTCTACTGGTCATCCTTCATCATCTGCCACACCAAGTTCTTTCTTTGAACAGTCAGGTATTTCTCATGATGATCACTGTGCTTCCTCTGTTCATGGCCCCTTGGGTTATGGACGCTGGAGTCACTGATCACATGATTAGTTCAGCCAACTCTTTCTTTCTGTACTCTCCCTCTTCTAGGAAAGATACAGTCCAAGTGGTAGACGGGTCTCTCTCTCTTACATCTGGAAAGAGATCCATCCGCTGCTCATCCACCCTTACTTTATAGAGTCTGTTCTTCATGTTCCTAGCTTTGCTACAAATTTGCTATCTATTAGTAGCCTTACAAAATCTCTTAATTGCAAAGTGAACTTTTTTCTGTCTTCGTGTGTAATTCAGGATCTGGTGAGCGAGAAGACGATTGGACATGGTAAATTGCATAGTGGTCTCTACTTGCTTGCAGATGGTCCTTCAAAACCTACATCATTATCCCACCTTTACCTCTACCTACACCACATCACCTTTACTCCGCTATCAGCATCCCCCAGCAATGACACAAACGTCTTGGTCACCCTTCGTCAGTAGTTTTGTCTCAGTTGTTTCCTTTTTTTGTTTAAGCATTGTAATAAAAATAATTTTTTATGTGAAGCCTGTGTTTTGGCCAAGCAAGCTCGTATAACCTATTTACCTTCCTTTAATAGAAATAATGGTTTGTTTGATTTGGTGCACTCTGATGTATGGGATCCTGCTAGAACCATAGTTCGAAAACTTGACCGATATGGGTCGAGATCTCGGGTTTCTCAGCTGTCTCGACTTGGTTGAGACGATAACATGAGTCGAAACTGGGTCGAGACCAGTCTCGACCAGTTCTCGACTAGATCTTGACCAGTTAAGACTGGTTTCGACCAGCTTTGAACTGGTCTCAAAAAATCTCGACCCAATTCGACTTTTTTGAACTAGTTTCAACTGGTTTAAGTGATAAAATAGGAGTCTCGGTCAAAATCTCAACTGAGACTCATTTTTTCCCCTCTTTGCTTCTGTTTTCTTCTCCTCCACTCCTTCTCCAACCTTGCATCTAAGGTTTGAAAATCTCTTCTTTGCAAATCTCTCGACCAAAGTGCTGTTGGAGGCTCCTTTTCACTTGTTCTTGGCAAATCTACTGTTTGAGGTATGATTTTTTTCCCCTAAAACTTACTTTTTTACATGAAAATGTTCCACATGTAGGATCATCATGAAATTTATATATGTGAGACACATGAGACCGATCTACAACCTCACCCTTTCGAAATTATATTCTTGCATATATATTTTTTATTTTGATTTTTTGTTAAAAAATGCTATTTTGCAACAATTAAAAAATAAAAAATATGATATATATTAATTAGATGGTGTTGAAAATAATATATGATGAACACCGTTGGCCGATCTACGCGGCCACGGTTTCATTTTTTTTTTCTGTATATATATATTTATTTTATTTTTTGTTTAAAAAAAAAATAAAAAATACATGTCTTAAATATTAATCGGTTTACTTTCAAAATAATATATGTTGAACATCGTCGGCCGATCTACGAGGTCACAGTTTCAGTTTTTTTTCTGTAAATATTTTTATTTTTTTTTGAATTTCTGATTAATAAATGCTATTTTTCAGCAATAAAAAATTATTAAAAAAATATTAATACTTATTTGATGGTGCTCAAAATAATATATGTTAAACACTATTGGCCAATATATGGCTCCATGTTGTTGGATTATATTTTTGGAAAAAATAATTATTTTTATTTAATATCCGAAATTAATAATAATATCTAAATAATTCTGTAAAATTAGGAAAAACATTCTGTTTTCTTATAAAATATTTTTAAAATTTTGAAAAGTAATTTCAATGTGTTTTAAGTTGTATTCACATATTTGATGCTTTTATGTTCTTCCATTTTAAGTTTTATTATTGTAAATCTATTGATTTAAATTTCTCTATTTATCATCTTATGTAACAGTGCTTCGTTCTAAAAATAATGGCTGCTCCGGGTTCTCGTGAGAGAGGTGGTGATGCTGGTCGTACTGACATGGCTTGACAGTATTGTACTGCCATTGACGGTAATAGAAAGAAGACCCAATGCAAATTCTGTGGGAAGAAGCTTATGTCTGGTGGGATTACTAAACTTAAGCAACACTTGAGTGGGACTTCTATAGATGTGGCGAAGTGTGCTATATGGTTCCTGTGGAGATTACCAGAGCCGTAGCTGCATAGATGAAAGGAGGACAGTAGAAAAGGGCTGAAAAATAAAAAAGTAAATAACAATTTGAGGATACAATTCGAGGCACTGTGTGTGGTTTTGATGATGATTCTTCAGGCGACGGTATGGATACCACAGGTATGACTAAGCAAGAGGCTACAGATGTGAGACGGGCTACAATGGCTAATAAAGTCATCCTTGAGATGGACCGGGATAGGTTGAGGCAAACAACCTTAGAGGCAAGTGGCAGTGGATCATTTTAGGAGCCTCAACCACAAACACGGAGTAAGGGGGGGTTGGCTTCTATGTTTAGAAGATCAAAAAGTACTAGAGCACAACCCCAGGCACCACCACCTGCACCTATTAGGGATGAGGATTATGTTGAAATCCTACAGCAAGATCTAACAGTTTTTAGGAAGGCCGACGCCAAGCAAAAGAGACTGAAGAGTATGTGGAACAGGAAAGATACAAAAGAATTTGTTGGGGATGCCTATACTAAGTGGTCCATCATTAATAGTATCCCAACAAATGTCAGTTGTGGCCCACACTATCGGCCCTTGTTTGATGTAATTGCTCAGGCTGGTCCTGGTGTTAAAGCCCCCACTCCATATGAAGTGATGAATGTGTATTTCTCAAGAATTAAGAAAGAGCTAAAAATATGGATAGAAGGGTTAAGGACTAACTGGGGTACATATGGGGTAACTGTTATGTGTGATGGTTGGACTGGTCCCACTAGAAAGTCCATCATCAACTTCATTGCCTAGAGTAATGGGAAGGCATCATTCTTGAAGTTTATGGATGCATCTGCATTCACAAAAGATGCTAACTACATCTATGGATTGCTACAGACAGTGGTGGATGAAGTTAATGCTACAAATGTGGTGCAGATTATGACAAACAATGGCAGCAACTACAAGAAGGCATGAGAGATGATGATGGCTAACTATAATCTTTTCTGGACTCCGTGTGCTGCCCATTGCATTGACTTGATGTTGAAGGATATGAGCAAGATCCAAAAAGTATAGCAAGTGGTTGAACAAGCACGCTAGGTGACAACATTTGTATACAACCATGGCTATTCTTTGAATTTATTGAGGGAGAGATGTGGAGGGGACTTGGTCAGACCCAGTGTTACCAGATTTGCTACCAACTACATAGCACTAAAGAGCTTTCAGGCAAAGATGGAAGGCCTCAGATCGATGTTTGCACCTGAGGACTGGTTTGGGTAGAGGGTGTCCAGCTCTCCTGTTGGAATTGAAGCACAGACTACTATAGCTTCAGAGGAATTTTGGAAAACGCTGAAGGATGTAGTCAGAATTCTGGAGTCAGTAGTGAAGATGCTGAGAATAGTGGATACAGCATTCCAGCCCACCATGCCACATTTATATGCTGTCATGGATATGTTGAATGACCGTATAAAAGTTGTGCTTCTACGTAGAAACAAATTTTTTTTGAAGATTATCAAAGATCGATGGAAGAGTAAGCTGATGCACCCATTGCATAAGGCTGGTGAATATATTTAATAATGTCTTTAATTTAGTTTCACTTAGTACTATATTTTAATCTGGCAACTCATATTTTGCAGCATACCATTTTAACCCTAAGTATCAATATTCACATGTGCTTGGGCTTAATTCTGACCTTATCGGTGCGGTAAAAGATGTTATAACAAAATTAGTGCCAGATTATACTGTACAAGCACTTGTCAACCTGGAGGTGAGTTGTATGGTTTAAGGCTGAATTATTAAATATCCATATATTACAATGGCTAATGGTTATAAATTTTGAAATAAGTGTAGATTAAAACGTTCAGAGATGGTCTTGGGAGTTTTGGAACTCCCGCAGCAATGGTTGAACGAGATAAGACCGATCCTGGTATGGAATTATGGAAATTGAAATTTCCAAGTAAAATATCTTATTTAGTATGTATATTAAAATGGGTTCTTCTTGTGCAGCTGAGTGGTGGTTGTTGTATGGCGAGTATGCAGCTGAGTTGAGGAGAATAGCAATCAGAGTCTTATCTCAGACATGTTCCGCATCTGAATGTGAGCAAAATTGGAGTACCTTCTCCCTTATCCATTCAAAGAGGCGGAATAAATTGAGCTTTCAATGGCTAAATGACTTGGTGTACGCCATTACAATATGAGATTGAGGGTACAGTGCTTGAAGTTTAAACAAAAAAATGATCAAGATCTGATCGAGCTAGCTGACGTCTTCCAACTATCTTCAGATGAGGAAGATCCCTATGTGGAATGGGTGCGAGACAGCAGTACCAGTGATGGATGTGCTTGGTGGGATGCCCGACCCCATTGTGTCTGCTCTTATGGGTTCTAATCTCGAGCGATTTCTGTCCTCGGAAGAGGGTCATGTACACGTACAATCGCCTCGTCCGTTTAATCCCCCAGCCGGTAATGACCCAAAAGGTGGTGATGATACAATTGATCAGAGTAGCTAGTCAGCTTCTGATAGTGGTGGTAGTGATGGTGGTGATGAGGATGGTGGTGGTGGTGGTGGTGATCCTAGACCGACTGTACCCATTATTAGATGGACCGGCGAGTCAGTATACACACGCTACACAAGATCCAGATCATGGTGGGCGTGCATCTTCATTACTGCATACGACTGGGTATACATGTAGGTTTCGTCAACGGAAACGTCCTTTGCAACCAGTGGAAGAAGAAGAAGATTGTTTCATTGACATCATTCCTGATCCTGATATTATGCCTGATGTTGAAATTAATAGCATGTCCACAAGCTTTGGTGAGAATTGAGGGTAACAGTGGATAGGAGCAGGGGTAGTGGAGTGCTCATGAATTTGGCACCACTTCGGCGTACGATTTTTATTCCGGTGATGATGACCGCATGATGGGAAGTGCACATGATTATTCCGTTGATGCTAGTAATCCTACTTCACAGACTGGCTCCAACTTTGTAGATAGTCTCTTTTCAGTCCTGATTTTGCAAAGAACCACGCCCCCACACCAGCCAGTATATGTTCACTTTACTCCATATTATAGTGAATTGTATCCATGGTTAGGTATCTTTGGAAACTTCCCGGATACTGTGTATGAGAAATATGTTAAAGACTACCGGACCTTCTATAGTCGGAGGATGTCGTGGCAAGACTTTGTTTGTCAGACATATATATTTTCTTCGACAAAGCCAATCTGACCAGATGGAACCTGCACGCTACGTTACATATGATTAGACATTGGGATAGATTGATGGGAAGGTATTATTCATTTTGAGTATTTAAATCTTTCATATAATGAGCACTTGTGAGATATGTCATTTTGTGGGATTTATGAATGTATGATTTTCCAACAATGTGATTACTTTTTACTTTTTATGTTTCAAATATGTTTATATATATTAAATTAGTATTTTCTTGCAATATATAGCCTTATATGGCCTTAAAACATCAAAAAATGGCTTAAAACCATAAAAAAAACTGTCAGAACTCCCATTTTTACCCTTTTAGAGTGTTTCAGCAGGTTCTCGCCGAGATCTAATCTAGGTTTTCTCAAGGGTCAAGACACCCTCGAGATCCGAGATTTTAAACCTTGGCTAGGACGATTTCTATCTCTGGTCATCGTTGGTTTGTCAAATTTTTTTTATTGTTACTCACGGACTACATGGGTTTACTTAAGGCATAATAAAAGTGATGTCTTTCAATGCTCCTGCCAATTTCACAATATGATAAAGACACAGTTCCAGGCATGATTAAAGGTACTTCGCAGTGATAATGGTAAGGAATTTCTTGGTGGGACATTTCAGCAGTATTTGTCTGAAAATGGCACCCTCCACCAAACGAGTTGCGTTGATACACTTGCTCAGAATTGTGTTGCCGACTGAAAAAACCGTCATTTCCTTGAGATGGCCAGAGCTCTCATGTTTAAAAGCAATGTTCCAGCCCATTTTTGGAATGCTGCAATTCTTACTGCCGCTTTTCTTATCAATCGACTTCTTTCAAGAATTCTAAACAAAGCCCCCTTTGGATCTCCTACTTGGTGCTACCTTCTTTGTGTTACTGCTGAAGGTTTTTGGTTGTGTCTGTTATGCTCGCAATCATCAATCTTCTCGCAAGCTCAATCCTTGGGGGCTCCAATGTATTTTCATTGGCTATCTTGCAACTTAGAAGGGCTATAAGTGCTACCATCCTCCTTTTCGGAAGACATATATTACTAGGGATGTTCTCTTTCATGAACATCTGATGTACTACCAGCCACATCTTCAGGGGGGAAAAAGATGAGCAAAGTGTTGAAGATGTGCCTATGATTGAAGATGTACTAAAAGAACTAAAACGGGTCCAAGAAAGAGTCATGGATCCAACTCCAGAGACAAATGCACCACCAGACTATGACACAACACCACCTTCTATGCCATCTTCTATACCTATACATGTACCTACGACTAGTCCCATAACCAGTCTAGCCAAACCTTTGCAGGTCTACAACCGAAACCATGCCAGAAACAAGCAAGGAAAGGCCACTACCATCAACGCAACTACACATGTCTCTTTGCCAGCCTTGGATCCAGAGACTGAGCTTCCTCCTGGTAATGAAATTTTACTCTCTAACTCTGACTTACCCATTACTACTCGGAAAGGTACTAGGTCCTGTACTCATCACCCAATTTCCAATTTTGTCTCATATAATTCTTTATCTCCTTCCTTCTGTGCATTTGTGTCTTCGCTTTCCTTTGTGTCTCTTCCCCAGAAATGGCAAGATGCGCTTTTGGATGAACGGTGGAAAGCTGCAATGTTGGAAGAAATGAAAGCCTTGAAGGAAAATGATACATGGCATCTTGTTCCTCTTCCACCAGGTTAGAGGCCAATAAGATGCAAATGGGTCTATACCGTTAAGCAGAAAATTGATGGCACTGTGGATCGGTATAAGGCAAGACTGGTTGGTCGTGGATTTACCCAGACATATGGTATAGATTATCAAGAAACGTTTAGTAGCCAAGATGACGACAGTTCGGGTACTTTTGGCATGTGCAGTACATCATAACTGGGACTTACAACAATTTGATGTGAAGAATGCTTTCCTTCACGGGGAACTGATAGAAGAAGTGTATATGGATTGTCCACCTGGGTTTACAAATGCAAATACTGAAGGGAAGGTATACAAGTTAAAACGTTCACTTTATGGACTTAAATAGTCCCCTAAAGCATGGTTTGGTAGATTTTATAAAGCTATGAGAGAATTTAATTATGTTCAGAGTAATGCTGATCATACTTTGTTTATCAAGCATACATCAAAAGCGTTCACTGCACTTCTTGCATACGTGGATGATATTGTTGTTACTGGTAACAATGATGATGAAATCAGGAAATTGAAGTTATTTTTGGGAAAGGAGTTCGAGATTAAGGACCTTGGAAAACTCAAGTAGTTTCTTGGGATTGAGGTTGCTCGTTCTACAAAAGGCATTTTTCTTTCTCAATGAAAGTATGTTCTTAATAATCTTTCAGAGACAGGATTATTAGGGTGTCGTCTATGTGATACTCCTCTGGACCCTAATACTAAACTCAAGGAAAAGGAAGGAACACCTACAGATAAAGGCAGGTACTAGCAGTTGGTTGGAAGACTGATTTATCTGTCACATACCAGACCCGATATTGCACTTGCAATGGGTTTGGTGAGTTCATTTATGCATGATCCCTATTCTACACATATGGAGGCAATCTATAGGATTCTACATTACCTAAAGTCTGCTCCAGGGATAGAGATTCTACTCTCACTACATGATCATCTCAAAGTAGAGGCTTATATTGACGCCGATTGGGCAGACAGTTCAGATGGAAAATCGATTTCTGGATACTGTATATTTGTGGGTGGAAATTTGGTTACTTGGCACAGCAAGAAACAAAATGTGATGGCCCGTTCCAGTGTAGAAGCAGAATTCAGAACTATGGCTCAGGGAATATATGAACTCTTGTCGCTGAAGGGTTTACTCAGGGACTTGAAAGTTCAATGTCCTCAATCCATGATCTTGTTTTGTGACAATAAAGCAGCCATCAGCATTGCTCATAATCCGGTGCAACATGATAGGATTAAGAATGTTGAGATAGATCATTTTATTAAAGAAAAGCTAGAAAGTGGTCAAGTTCAGATCCCTTTCGTCAGATCAGAGGATTAATTGACAGATATTTTCATTAAAGGTTTACCTGGGAAACCATTTCACGTGATACTATCCAAGTTGGGGATGCATGATATATATGCACCAACTTGAGGGGGACTGTCGTAATTCCTAGTTATTCTCCTAATTACTGCCACTAGGAGGGTATTATTGTAATATTTTATTTCCTTTATTATTTTTCTGTCATGCTCTTTTATTCCCAGTAGGATTGTACTCTTTTATTCCCATAGGATTGTAATCTTTCATTATAAATAAGAAGTAGGGGTGAGAAGAAACTATTCTCTCTCCCATTCTCTCTTATTCAACAGGGTTTTATCTTTATGGTTCATTGTTAGTCGACTCATTCTAAGTGATGGCTAATGAGGGACATAACTGTAATCTTGACTATCAATATTTCAATATAAAAAAGAAGGCCGGGTGAGGAGATCATTATTTCACTCATTCTCTGATCCAACAGTATACAATAGAGTTCGGCATATACTGCCAAGCTAGGGCGCAAGGTGGCAAGGCCAAACTACTTCTTTCAATATAAAGGTTCACATATGTTTATAAAGGCTAAAATAAGGTTCCCATAAAGTTCCAAACCTTAAGATGGCTGTTTGCACCCCGAAATGGCTGGCCAAAATTCACAGCCGAAAAATGCATCATTTAGGTCAAATGGACAAAACCTCGATTTAGGAAGCCACCGAAATGGCTACAAAAACTAAGATTTTAAACCCTGCTGGATTGTAGGTTTCTGTGCTTAGTGCTCAACCTTACCTAATTAGGCCCATTACACTTCTGTTGTCATCCATCTCAATTTTCAATAGTATCTTAGTTACTCATCTTATCATCCAGTCAGCTGTGAATCTCCATGGAGTTTTTTTAAACACCTGAGAGACTTCCAGTTTAAAGGCAGGATGAAGTGGGACACCCAGTACCCATAGTAAGGCTCCATAGCAAAGCTCCCAATTCCTTCCTTTGACTCACATGTCACCAACGCTTTCTAGAGGTTCAACGTTGAGAAATGAAGTACCAAGAATTTGATGAAAAAAAAATTTTGACTTCAGCTTTTTTCTCAAGAATGCCAACCGCTAACCCATCATAGTAGCCTCATAATCTTTGAATAGAGCGAAATGTTCCTACTATACGAAGTTAAGTAACGTTGCGAAGACCAAAAAAGATGGGCATCACTGGATTTATAGTTGTTAAGGCATCGCCTATACCAAGCTAGGGCATCCTTGTCATAAACCAATGTAGGATGCCCTAGGTGAGTGGTCAACTTTGTCAAGCCATCGGACAGTTAGGGTCTCCCCTTTGGCATCTTGGTTTCACCTACTAGGTGTCACCGCTTTGGAACTATGACAACTATGACTGGATTAACTCTCTAGGATCAAGTCACAGTCACTGAGGAACCCAGCTACCATTACTAGAGAATCAAGACCAAAGGCTATATAATATAGCAGATGCATGAATGGATCACAACACGTAGTTAGGAACTTGGTTTTCTAGGTCAAGAACCAACAAAAGAGAAAGAAAAACCCTAGAAAGTGGATAATGCACTCAATTCTGTAGCGTATTTAATAAGAAAGAGAATAATATCTTAGAAACAGCATATACAGAAATTAGGATTTACTCCTAAGATGATATTAATTAACTCCTATGAAATTTATTAAATTTCACACTGCAAAGTGGGCAAAAGGGTGCGGGCCCATGTGATGTAGAAAATCATACCCATACCGAAGGCCAAATTTCAGTACCAAAGAAGTTGATCAGTGCCTCAACTCAACAATGAATGCAAAGTCGATAAGAACTACATCAGTGCCGCTAGATTCCGTTATAACAAGATGGCAATTTTGTAATTTATAAAACCTTGGACAGACTTTTGAACCAGTTCCCTTACCAATTGGTCTGAAACTTTATGTCAAGCCATGAGGCAACTTGAGAGACCAAAAGACGCTAATTCAATCTCTAAAACCTTAATGCCAAGGTGGCCATGTGGCCACTTGAAATAATAAAATATGCTAATTTAAACTCCGAAAACAAAGACATCCTTGTCCAAGTCAGGAAAATAACTAAAGCCTAACAAAATACTGAAATACTTCCTACTCAATTCAAGAGTGGTATTGTTCTCCTAACTCCTAACAATCAAAAGAGAAAGAGATCAAAATAAAAGAAATGAAAGCTTGAAGTGACAATGTAGTGCATGGCCCTGATTTCTGATGCAATTAGGACCTCTTTATTTTAAAAGATCGATTTGCTGCAAATTGTTGATAAAACTCCAAAATGGCATTTTCTTTTGACCCAATCTTTCTTTTCTCCTTATCATTCAGGAAAGACAAGAAAATTTCAGGGTAGCAAACATTATTTAGAATTTCTTTTAGATTCGAACCCATAGCTGATGATGGAACTAGAATAGATATTTTTTGTTTCCTACTCACACGAGCCCATATCCTTGCTTTTCTATCAATCTCTAATTCTGATCTTCCTCCCCAATCTGATATTATGGTACCGGATGGTCCCCTACTCCTCTCTCTCCTCTTCTCTAGTGGTGTTGTCTTTCCATCCTATTTCTACATGTCTGTGCAAACAACTAAATGCCTATGAAATCCATTGTCTTTTTGTAGGTTCCGTCCAAATAAATGGTCACTCTTATTGTTATTAAATAAGATAATCATTCTAACAATGATTGTGATTGGTACACAAATTTTAGAATCCAACATAACAACCTAAATGTGTCTGATTAGATATAAGAACAACCAGTATAGAGTGAAAAGAATAAGCTATTAGTTTTTAACAGTGTTTCAACAGAACGATGAAACTGCTGTGCCAAAATAAAGTTGGGAGCTCTCTCCGTCGATGGCAGTTTGGCCTATGGAAAGCTGTTGTGGCAAGAAAGGAAGGCGATCTCTGCCTTCACACATACATCCTGAGGTACACATACAACCCTGGGTTGAGAAGGCAAGGTGATGTTAGCCTCCTTTGCTAATACCTAGGGTTTCAGAGGGCTAAAGTTGTCTGCTATTGATGACGGAAGTCAGGAACTAGCAACATGGGACCCAGCCCAGTCAGTAACATAGAATTGTATTTTGACATTCTCACCTGAACAGCAGTGCCACCGATGTGAACTAGAGATTCTGCAGGTGTAAGATCATAATTCCTATGCAACCAGGGAGTGCTAGAGAAACTGTAAGATGCAAAGTTTAAAATCAGCCATAATTCATAAAATCATAAATTCTGAACTAACTAATAACCAATGACAGAACTTTCCCTTGGAGTACTCCAATTGAACAGATAAACTAAAATAACAAAGTGGGGGTGTTCTAGTTGACTGGGTGATTCACAAAGCCAAGGCATCCATAAGACTAATTAAGTTTGGGGAATTACCTTAAAGTCAATTTGATAGGATCTACATCAAATATTTCAACATATATCTTTTTCTCCCTCCTTGCTAAGAGGTAAATTTGCTGCCAAGGAGCTCCAATTGGAACTACAGAAGGTAATGCTGGATTCCCATTGTCTACAAACACAAAAATATTCACCCGATGAGTTGGAATAATTGACTCATAATGCAAAGCACATAGAGAACAATCTTTTACATTACCTGTAGTATAGACAAGAGAATTCAGCGACAAATCTGGACGTGACAATGCTCTGTTCTGCAACCTTGAGATCACAGTTCTAACAAATTCAAACAAGGTTAACACTACTTCTTCCTCTAGTTCAAGACGCAAAGATGCCAATCTGTAGGCATGCAACACAATATATTAACACAATATATTAATCGCTGGAAGTAACAACAACCATAACAAATAATCAATGTTGCAAAAGAGACCTTAAACTTATATATTCAAAGGAAACCAGTGAGATTTCCTTAGTTCTCCATTTTGCAGCAGATAAACATAACATTGGTGCACATGAATTGTCAGAGGTAACATGTATCAAATTTCCACTCTTGACCTTAGAGCTGTCATCCATATTCTTCACCTGGTTGGCTGAATTTACCCTCTGTGCATGATCAAAGGACAGGATAACAGGATAAGGAGTATTATGCAGTTGGTTGTCAATTTGCAATGAATAGATTTGGAAGGAGAACTTTTGTTGATCCACACTCTGCAGTACATCAATCTTAGTGTCCTTTGCACTTACAAAAAGCAATTCCTATTAACATAAAAAAAGATACGAGTTACTCAGAGACAGTGACCAGTTCACTCTTTCAAGATAAAGTGATATTGAGAAATAGAAGAAAGCAGGAAAAAAAATGCTGGTTGTAACTGGAATGTCTCGTTTATACACCTGTGGTTGAGAGTTAATCAAGGAAACTCCAATAAATGATAAATGAACAGAAATTCTCTCTGTGCAATCGACAATTTTTTCCTCCTGACCAGCGTTCTTTTTTCCTTTGAATCTAGGAGAAAGAGTCTTCTTCATATCTTTCAAAAGATGGTAACTTGAATCGATTATACTAAGCACCTGTCAGAAACATAAAAAAAAAAAAAAATTCTATGACACAACCTCCACTAAATGTTCCACCCAAGCTACAAAGCAAAAGATCAGAAATACACCTTAATAGCTCCTTCAGCGTGAATAGAGACAAACAATTTTCTTTCAGGTTTCTGAAGACAAAAAGAAATGTTTGTACAAAAGTCAAAGACGTAAATAAGCAAAATAGCATAAAAGACTTAAAATCCCAGTTGGATAGTAAATGCAGCAACCTTTACAGATCTTGATGGAAGATTGGGGCCTCAAGGAGATCCCAAAGAAGAAAAGCAGTAGTGGCAGGAGGCAACACTATTAACAATAGCAGCAGCTACCACTGGGCATTCCGGACTACTATCTTTCTCTGATTTCATTTGACCAAATTATGCTCTTGGAAGGTCACATTGATAAAAGAAATATGAGCTGGAGTGTGCCAAAAGCCCCACCTCAGCCGACTGTGTCAAAAACTCATCTTTCTCATGGCAATGGATCATATTTGGATTCATTATTGCGTACATACACGTCTGCTATAGAGAACTTTTTGTGAGTTTTTGTCATAAAACTCATAACTACTAAAACTACAAGATACCCAATTAGGTACTCAGCATTTGTTGGGTCAGGGTTGGGACCATCTATATAGTATATCTGCACACAGTCTGACAAAAGGCCATCAGATATGATAGGGACTAGATTTTCGTATAATTGGACCTGATACATTGGCCTTTCTTCTTCTAATTAGAAAAGTATAATTTTTTGGTCAATGAGACCAGAAAAAAGGAGGGGGGGAGGGAAGACATTAAAAAAGGAAAACATTTCCAAGAACATATGCATTTGGGAATTAAGGAATTTGAATCAAGATATATACTACTGAATGTAGGATCCACACAATATACCTCCGCTGATGAAGGTAAGGACACAGGTACATAGTCCTTCACTTGATCAAGGTCGAATGATCCCAAAACACGCTCTCCAGGCACCTTATTCATTTGCAAATTACTATATATTAGCTTTCATAATGAGTGAACGGACAAAACAGAAAAGGGGTCAGAATACCTCAATGACGAGACGATGAGGATAGCATGGTTCATCCCAAGCATAAGGGCAAGATGTGTAAGAATGGACAGTCGTGTCAAAAGTTTCACATTTTTGCTGATAAATTCGTAATCTCTACAAAGCAGCAAAAACTACATTTAAAAGACCGCTCCATTTATGAGATATTCCACAATAAAGATTCCACTAAAAGAGTTTTTTTGTTTTGGGTGCAATAATGAAAGTAGTCACAAATCATGAAATTTATGTAAACTATTTCATGTGTTACAACCATATCACATGCAATTAATAGCAAACTATGCAACTATAAACAGAAGAGGCTCATTTTACATTGTCTACAAACATGAGGCACCTATTACAAAGTAGTTGCTTTCAGTTAATAAGGCAGTTTAGAAATAACAGTAATCAAATGTTGAAATTTTATGTCACATGGTTATGATTTTCAGACTGACAGATTCCGAAAAATTGGACCCATTCGTGGACCCAAGGTGTATCCAATAATCCTTATATTTTCAAATCTATTATAAATTTTTTTCCATCATACACTAATACTATAAAAGATAAGAAAAAAAAAATTATATGTATAAGTGGACCTGTGTTTACCAGTACATAGTTTTGGTAATTTTGCCAAAAAAATTTGGTTTCGAGTTTAGAAATGCATTTCAACTCAGCCAACTTATCAAATTTCAACCTATAACGAATAGAGAGAAAGAAGAAGAGTAGAGGATGAGGAGAAGAAGAGACTACAGTAACTTTGGGAGTCCCAACAATGTGTTGAAACTCCCTTGTTCCATCCAATATATAGAGAAATACCATAGAAAGGCTACAAGAAGAAACAACCAACCAAACATAAAGAGGGAGGAGGCTGCTTAGCGCTATCAGGGTTAGTGCAAGTCGCTAAGCCCGACGGGTTAATGATTGCATGATATGATATGAGAAAGTAATGAATGTATAAAGTGGATTATATTGTAGCTTGACTATGGTGAGGGTTTTGATCGAATATGCAATGTGTTATGAAATAATATTAAAGTATGACATGTCATGAATATGGAAAGGAAATACCACTACTACTTTGATATGTGCGTGTATTTTATGGGAATGTTTTGAATGCTTAAATTGACATGTCATATTGTACGAAGTGTGAGCAAAATGAAACAACATGTGTTTCGATGTTTAGTTATACTATGTATTCGATAGTGTTGTGAAATGTGAAATGTGAAATGTGAAATGGATTATGTAAGGTATGTAATGATATGACATGTTGGGATGCTTGGTATTGTGTTATGGACCATGGCTTATAATCTCGCCGAGATCTCACCTGTTCTCGGTGATCTCGACATAGGACGAGACGAGATTTAAGTCGAGAACTCATCTCAGTCTCGCCTGCATGTTCTCGGCTGAGATCTCAATGTTCTCGGCAGTTTCTTGGCGAGATATCGTGAGAAGCTGCTTTTTGCTTCTTCTTTTTTTCACTACCTAAAAGGGGCAAGCCCCTGTTCTCGGTCGATGAGAACAGGTCTGCCTCTGTTTTTCTTCATTTTTTTACCAAAACTTTAATTCCTCCTCATTTCTTCTTAGTTTTGTCTTTGAACTTGCTGCCAGTGGAGCTTCGGAGCAAGTTTTAAAACTCGACCGAGAAGGTCGAGAATTCGAGATCTCGACCTTCTCGGTAGTCTCAAAAGGGTCGAGATGAGAAACTGGTTCGAAATTGGGTCTCCACCAGTCTCAACTGGTTCTTGACCAGTCTCGACCAGTTTCGAACTGGTTCAAGTTATTTTATAAGAGTCTCAGTCGAGATCTCGACCGAGACTCATTTTTTCTCTGAATTTCCTTCTGTTTTCTTCTTCTCCTCCATTCCTTCTTCTCCAACCTTGCATCTAAGGTTCGAAAACCTCTGTTCTTTGCAAATCTCTCCATAAAAGTGCTGTTGGAGGATCATTTTGACCTATTCTTTGCAAATGTAATGTTTGAGGTAAGATTTTTTCCCCTAAAACTTATTTTTTTACATGAATATGTTCAATACATGTTGGTTCATCATGAAATTTATATATGTGAGAGTCATTAGGCCGATCTACAACCTCATCATTTCAAAATTATTTTCTTGCATATATATTTTTTATTTTGATTTTCTGTTAAAAAAATGTATTTTCCAACAATTAAAAATTAAAAAAATATGATAAATATTAATTAGATGGTGTTGAAAATATTATATGATGAACACTGTTGGCCGATTTACGCGGCCACGGTTTCATTTTTTTTTTCTGTATATATATATATATATATCTATATATATATATATATATATATATATATATATATATATATTTTATTTTTTGTTTAAAAAAATTAAAAATAAATTTCTTAAATATTAATCAGTTTACTTTCAAAATAATATATGTTGAACAACGTTGGCCGATCTACGTGATCACAGTATGTTGAACAACGTTGGCCGATCTACGTGGTCACGGTTCCAGATTTTTTTTCTGTACATATTTTTATTTTTATGAATTTTTTATTAATAAATCCTATTTTCCAACAATAAAAAATTAATAAAAAAATATTAATACTTAACTACTGGTGTTCAAAATAATATATGTTGAACATCGTTGGCCGATCTATGCGGTCACAGTTTCAGTTTTTTTTTTCTGTACATATTTTTATTTTTATGAATTTTTTATTAATAAATCTTATTTTTCAGCAATAAAAAATTAATAAAAAAATATTAATACTTATCTACTGGTGTTCAAAATAATATATGTTGAACATCATTGGCCGATCTACGCGGTCACAGTTTCAGTTTTTTTTTCTGTACATATTTTTATTGTTATGAATTTTTTATTAATAAATTCTATTTTCCAGCAATAAAAAATTAGTTAAAAAATATTAATACTTATCTATTGGTGTTCAAAAAAATTTATATGTTGAACATCATTGACCAATCTATGGTTTCATGTTGTCGGATTATATTTTTCGAAAAATAAATTATTTTTATTTAATATCCAAAATTATTAATAATATCTAAATAATTATGGAAAATTAGGAAAAATATTCTGTTTTCTTGTAACATAGTTTTAAAATTTTGAAAAGTAATTTCAATGTGTTTTGAGTTGTATTCGCATATTTGATGCTTTTATGTTCTTCAATTTTAAGTTTTATTAATGTAAATCAATTGATTTAAATTTCTCTATTTATCATCTTATGTAACAGTGTCTCGTTCTAAATATTATGGCTGCTTCGGGTTCTCGTAAGGGAGGTAGTGATGCTGGTTGTACTGACATGGCTTGGCAGTATTGTAACGCCATTGACGGTGATAGAAAGAAGACCCAATGCAAATTCTGTGGGAAGAAGCTTATGTCTGGTGGGATTTCCAGACTTAAGCAACACTTAAGTGAGACTTCTACAGACGTGGCAAAGTGTGCTATAGTTCCTGTGGAGATTACCAGGGCCATAGCTGCACAGATGAAGGGAGGTCAGCAGAGAAGGGCAGAGAAGAAAAAAGTAAACAACAATTTGAGGAAGCAATCCGAGGTACACTGCGTGGTTTGGATGATGATAGTTTAGATGATGATGGTCTAGATACCAGGGGTTTGACTGAGGAAGAAGCCAGAGATCTGAGACAGGCAACAATGGCTAGTAAAGTCAGCCATGAGATGGAAATGGAAAAGTTGAGGCAAAGAGCCTAGGGGCAGGTGGTAGTAGATCATTTCAGCAGCCCGAAGAACCACAAACACGGAGTAAGGGAGGGTTGGCTTCTATGTTTAGAAGATAAAAAACTACTAGATCACAACCCCAGGCACTACCACCTACTGCTAGGGATGAGGATTATGTAGAGATTCTACAGCAGGATCCAGCAGTTTTTAGAAAGGCTGGCACCAAACAGAAGAGATTGAAGAGTATGTGGAACTGGAAGGGTACAAATAAATTTATTAGGGATGCCTTTGCTAGGTGGTCCATCTATAATAGTATCCTAGCAAATGCCAGTGGTGGCCCATACTATCAGCCTTTTTCTTTGATGGAGTTGCTCAGGCTAGTCCTGGTGTTAAAGCCCCCACTCCATATGAAGTGATGAATGTCTATCTCCCAAGAATTAAAAAAGAGTTAGAAGTATGGATAGAAGGGTTAAAGAATAATTAGGGTGCACATAGGGTCACTATAATGTGTGATGGTTGGACTGGTCCCACTAGAAAGTCCATCATCAACTTCATGGTCTACAGTGATGGGAAGACATCATTCTTGAAGTCTGTGGATGCATCTGCATGCACAAAAGATGCTAACTACATCTTTGGATTGCTACAGACAGTGGTGGATGAAATTGGTGCTACAAATGTGGTGCAAATTGTGACAGACAATGGCAACAACTACAAGAAGGCAGGAGAGATGATAATGGCTAACTATAACCATTTTTGGACTCCATGTGCTGCCCATTACATTGACTTGATGTTGAGGGACATGGGCAAGATCCAAAAAGTAAAGCAAGTGGTTGAACAAGCACGCTAGGTGACAACATTTGTATACAACCATGGCTATTCTTTGAACTTACTGAGGGAGAGATGTGGAGGGGGCTTGGTAAGACCCAACATTACTAGATTTGCTACCAACTACATAGCACTAAAGAGCTTTCAGGCAAAGATGGTAGATCTCAGATCGATATTTGCTTCTGAGGACTGGTTTGGGTGGAGGGAGTCCAGCTCTCCTGCTGGGGTTCAAGCACAGACTACTATAGCTTCAGAGGAATTCTGGAGAACACTGAAGGATGTAGTCAAAATTCTGGAGTCAGTGGTAAAAGTGCTGAGATTAGTGGATACAGCATTCCAACCTACCATGCCACATTTATATGCTGCCATGGATATGTTGAAGAACCGTATAAAAACTGTGCTTCCACGTGGAAACAAACATTTTGTGAAGATTATCAAAGATCGATGGAAGAGTCAGCTGATGCACCCATTGCATAAGGGTGGTGAGTATATTTAATAATGTCTTTAATTTAGTTCCACTTAATAGTTAGTACTCTATTTTAATCTGACGACTCATATTTTGCAGCATACTATTTGAACCCCAAGTACCAATATTCACATGTGCTTGGGCTCAATTCTGACCTTATCGGTGCGGTAAAAGATGTTGTGGCAAAATTGATGCCAGATTATACTGTACAAGCACTGGTCAATCTGGAGGTGAGTTGTATGGTTTAAATGCTGAATTATTTGAATATCCACATATTACAATGGCTAATGGTTATAAATTTTGAAATGGGTGTAGATGAAAACGTTCAGAGATGCTCTTGGGAGTTTTGGAACTCCCGCTGCAGTGGCTGGACGAGATAAGACCGATCCTGGTATGGAATTATGGAAATTGAAATTTTCAAGTAACATATCTTATTTAATATGTGTATAAAATGTGTTTTTCATCTTGTGCAGCTGAGTGGTGGTTGTTGTATGGCGAGCATGCAGCTGAATTGAGGAGAATAGCAATCAGAGTCCTATCTCAGACATGTTCTGCATCTGGGTGTGAGCAAAATTGGAGTACTTTCTCCCTTATCCATTCAAAGAGGTGGAATAAATTGGGCTCTCAACGGCTAAATGACTTGGTCTACGCCCATTATAACATGAGACTGAGGGTACAATGCTTGAAATTTAAACAAAGAAATGAACAAGAGCTGATCGAGCTAGCCGATGTCTTCCAACTATCTTCAGATGAAGAGGATCCCTATGTGGAATGGGTGAGAGACAGAGGTGGTGGTGGTGGTGATGAGGGTGGTGGTGGTAATCCTAGACCGACTGTACCCATTATTAGATGGACCAATGAGAGTCAGTATACACACGCTACATAGGATCCAGATCATGGTGGACGTGTATCTTCATCACGGCCTACGACTGGGTATACACGTAGGTCTCGTCAACGGGAACTCCCTCTGTAACCAGTGGAAGAAGAAGAAAACCGTTTCTTTGACATCGTTCATGATCCTGATATTATGCCTGATGTTGAAATTCAGAGCATGTCCACAAGCTTTGGAGGACTGAGCATAGAGGGTAGCAGTAGACAGGAGCAGGGGCAGTGGAATGCTCATGGATTTGCCACCACTTCGGTACACAGTTCTTATTCCGGTGATGATGACCGCATGATGGGAAGTGCATATGATTATTCTGCTGATACTAGTAATGCTACATCATAGACTGGCTCAAACTTTGTGGACAGTCTCTTTTCAGTCCCAAATTTGCAGAGAACCATACCCCCACACCAGCCAATATATGCTCACTTTACTCCACATTATAGTGAATTGTATCCAAGATTAAATATCTTTAGAAACTTCCCGGATCATGTGTATGAGAAATATGTGGAAGACTACCAGACCTTCTATAGCCGAAGGATGTCGTGGCAAGACTTTGTTTATCAGACCGAGATATATTTTCTTCAGCAAAGTCAATCTGATCAGATAGAACCTACACGCCACCCTACATATGATTAAACATTGGGATGGACTGATGGGAATGTATTATTTCATTTTGAATATTTAAGTCTATCATATAATGAGCATTTGTGAGTTATGTCATTTTGTGGGATTTATGATTTATGAATGTATGATTTTCCGACAATGTAATTACCTTTTATGCATCAAATGTGTTTATATATATTAAATAAGTATTTTCCTGCAATATGTAGCCTTAAAATGGCTTTAAAATCGCCTTAAAACATCAAAAAAACGGCTTAAACCTTAAAAAAAAAAACTGTCGAAACTCCCATTTTTACCCTTTGGGAGTTTTGACAGGTTCTCGCTGAGATCTCAACCGAGATCGGTAATCTCGGTTTTCTCAAGGGTCAAGACACCCTCGAGATCCGAGATTTCGAACTATGGTCCTTATCCTACTTTAATTTGGTTATTTCACACCTGTACACTGCTGTATCAGTGTAAGTTTAGGATTCTATCCTTATTTTTAGTTCCTTTTCATAGTAGGACTCTATGTTTGGTTGTTAACTAGGACTCTTAACTTATAGAGTCCTAGATCTAATCTGTTTATGCTTACTGGTTTAATAAATACAGACGATACGGGGAGAGGTGAGTTAATCTGAAGCTTTTCTCTCTCTCCCCCCTTGATATTTCTCATTCCTGATCTCTTTTGCAACATGGTATCTAAAAGGGAGAGAGGTGAGTTAATCTAAAGTTCATTGGGATGTCGCATGTCGATTATTGCGGTATATAAAAGCGGCTCCGGGTAAAGGATTACTTATCAATCACATCAGAATATTGAGCTAGGTGGTTATTCTGATGCTGATTAGGCTAGGGCTGATGATGACCGCCGGTCTACTACTGGTTATTACACCTTTCTTGGAGAGAACCTTATTACATGGCGTAGTAAGAAGCAGACAATTGTTGCGAGATCAAGTACTGAAGCTGAATATTATGCTATGGCTTAGACCACTGCTGAGTTACTGTGGATTAAAAGTATTCTTGGTGAACTTGGCTTTCCGATTTCTCAGCCCATTCCTATGTATTGTGATAATCAGGCTACCATTCACATTGCTAGTAACCCTGTCTTCAAAGAGCGTACCAAGCATATTGAAGTTAACTGTCATTTTGTTCGTGATGCTATTATATGACATATTATCTCCATTATGTTTATTAATTCAGAGTCTCAATTGGGTGACTTGTTTACTAAGGTTCTGTTCAAGCCCATGTTTCATTACTACTGTTCCAATCTGGGTCTCAAAGATATTTATACTCCATCTCCAGCTTGAAGGGGAGTGTTGACACAAGCTGTTATGTCGATGGTGCTCTGAGTTAGTCAAAGCATATTAGAGTCCTTATCCTACTTTAATTTGGATATTTCATAGTTGTACACTGTTGTAGTCGCAGTTAGTTAGGATTTTATCCTTATTTTTGGTTCCTTTTCATAGTAGGACTCTATGTTTGGTTGTTAGGATTCTAACTTATAGAGTCCTAGATCTAATCTATTTATACTTACTGGTTTAATAAATATAGACGATATGGGAAGAGGTGAGTTCATCTGAAGCTTTATGCGATCTCCCCCCCCGGGCGGCCCCTTGATATTTCTTATTCCTGATCTCTTTTGCAATAGTTGTAAAGTACAACATGGATGGGACCGTGAATCAATAGAAGGCCAGATTAGTTGCTCATGGCTTCACTTAAACGTATGGCTTAGACTATCAGGAAATGTTTGCCCCTGTTGCCAAGATGAACACCATCTGTGTTACTCTCCTGCTGTGAATCTCGGATAGGACCATGGTTCAAAATCTCGGTGAGATCTCATCGTTTTCTCGAAGATCTCAAGGGCGTCGAAACGAGACACCTACTCGAAACTGAGTCTCGACCAGTCCTCGAGCTGGTCTCGACCAGTCTTGACCAACCTGAACCAACTCGAGTTGGTTTTTCTTATAAATAGTAAGACTCGTTTCGACTGAGACTTACTGTTTTCAATTGAAACTCTCTGTTTTGCTTTCCTTCGCTACTCTTCTTCTCCAACTTGGTTCTCTAAGCTTGGAAGGTTGCTATTCTTGCCAAATCACTCCACCAAAGTCTTGTTGGAGCTTGGTACGAGGGCTGAAATCACTGATTAATCGTCAGACCTACTATTTAAGGTAATTTTTTTCCCCAAAACTTAGTTTTTTACACAACATGCTCGATACATGTGGATGGTCCAACTTTGTGGATGGTCTCTTCTCTTATCCGACCACCCAGAGAGTCATACCTCACCAGCCAGTGTATAGTGAGTTCATTCCATAGTTTACTGAAATGTACCCAAGGATAGGTATCTTTACCGACATACCAGATTGCATGTATAGGAGATATGTAGACGACTACCAGTGCTACTTTAGCCATAGGATGTCATGGCAGGACTTTGTTTTTTAGGTCGAGCTATATTATCTTCAGCAAAGGCGACTTGACCAAATAAATCCTCCACACCTCTACACATAATTAGACATTGAGATGGAGTGATGGGAAGATGGAACTTAGGCTGGAACTTGGGATAGTGTATTTTAGCAGTTGATCTTGATCATATATTCACATGTACTATTTGATTTTGAGTATTCCAAACTTTTAGACTGAGCATTTGTGTCATTGTGTGGATTTATGATTTATGAATGTATGATTTTCCAACAATGTGATTAATTTTACAATTTTATGTTAAATGTGTTTTATATATATATATATATATATATATATATATATATATATATATATATATATATATATATATATATATATATATATATATATATATATATTAAATTAGTATTTCTCTGTAGTATATAGCCTTAAAATGGCCTTAAAATGAGAAAAAAAAACATGTCGAAACTCCCATTTTTAGCCTTTGGGAGTTTCGACAGGATCTTGCCGACGGTTTTCTCAAGGGTTGAGACACTCTCGAGTTCTGAGATTTTAATCCTTGGATAGGACTTGCAACAGCTTGAGATTAAGAATGCATTTCTTCATGTGAGTTAAACGAAGAAGTGTAACTAGATGACCCCCTAGTTTCTCTGGTTCTGAAACTCAAGGGAAACTATGTAAGCTCAAACGTGCTCTTTGTGGGTTGAAGCAGTCTCTTCGTGCTTTGTTTGGGAGATTTCACAAAACCATGGTGCCCAAAATCTACACACAGCCAGCTGATCAAACTCATTTATTAAGAAATCTGATTTCAAGAATATTGTTCTTAATATGTATGTAGATGACATTGTAGTCAATAGCAATGATACAGTTGAGATCTCTCGTCTCAATGCTTACTTGAGTCAAGAGTTTAAGATTAAGGACCATGGCAAGTTGCACTATTTTCTTGGCATTGAGGTTGCTCACTCTACCAAAGGTATTTTCATATAATAGTGAAAATATACCCTAGACCCATAGTTGCCAAGGCGACAAAGCGACCCAATGCGTTAGAGGCCATCCTAGGCGCCTAGGTGTTGTGTAAGTGACCAAGGCGTTCCTAGTGTATTTCTTCATTTCTAAAATATCAATACTATATTTATGTTTATATATATGTGCAGTATGCTACATAAAGAATCAACATTTAAGGAATAACCGAGAAAAGTATCAAAAAGACTTCACACATTTCCTTATGCCAACTAAATCCCAGATAGATTGAAATTAATACTTATGAAAAATTAATAATAATATTAATATGTTACTACCATGTACAAAAGAATCAGTTCACTTACTAATCCAAACACAAACCATGTTACACAACAGACTACAGAGTACAAAGAGAAGGAAAAAAAGGGGGGAAGAAGGGGTAATCTGTAATCGACAAAAAGAAGAGAAGGGGAATAAGAGAAGAGGGGAAGAAGGGGAAAAAATACTGAGTTCCAGAGGACTAGAACCGAGAAGAAAGAAGAAGAAGGAGGAGGAGGAGAAAAAGCAGGAGAAACAGATTAAGAGAACGGAAAAAAAAAAGCACCGCAGATAGTAGCAGAGAGGAGGAAGAAGACCCAAAAAAAAAAAAAAATCAGAGGCAATTGTAGACCTTAGCAGAGAGGAGGAAGAAGAAGAAGAAGAAGAAGATGAAGGTGTTGCACAGTTGCAGTCGCAGAGAAGAACAACAAAAATAAATAAATAAAATAAAAGTTGGCATTGCAGTTTTAGAGGAGGAGAAAAAGCACAAGAAGCAAAAGAAGAGAGAACGAAAAAAAAAAAAGCATCGCAGACAATAGCAGAGAGGAGGAAGAAGACCAAAAAATAAAAATCAGAGGTAACCTAGACCTTAGCAGAGAGGAGAAAGAAGGAGGAGATAGCGAAAAGAATGGCGTTGCAGTTGCAGAGGAGGAGAAAAAGCAGAAGCAGAAAAAAAAAAAAAAAAAAAAAAAAAAAGCGTCGCAGAGAGGAGGAAGAAGAAGACACACAAAAAAAAAGAAAAAAAAGAAGAGGTAATTGTAGACCTTGGGAGAGAGGAGGAAGAAGAAGAATAACTTAAAAAAATAAACATACACACCTGAAGGGGAGGCCAACCACCAGAACAGAGGAAGAGGAAGCTCAGTCGGAAGAAAGGAACTGGAAGCCTCAAGGGCAGCCCTAATCGCAACAGAAAACGGATACTCTATTCTTGGTTTCTAATTTTTTTCGAACGATTGTAATCTATTTCCTTATAAATGTGATGATTTCATGTATCATGTGCAATATATAATTGTACACAAAAGCCAATTGAAATGTTAGTTTTATAATCAAATAGTTAAAAAAAATACAAATAATAAATATATTACAAAAAATTTCACATACCTCAACTGAGGTTTTCCATTTAATTTATCTACATTTAATTTATCTACACATGTACACAAAAGGCGATCGCCCATGCCGTTAGGGTGTCCAAAGCGCCCAAGGCGATGGCTAGGAGTCACCCAGAGGACCAAGGCGGTCGCCTTTTGAACTCACCATAAAGCGCCTCATGCCTGGACGTCTAGACATCGCCTAGGCGACGCTTTGACAACTACACCTAGACCACCTTTCTGAGACAAGGATGCTAGGTTTTAAGCCAGCTGACACTCCTCTTGAAGCGAATGTCAATCTCTCCAACAAGAATGCTGACCCTGTGGATAAGTGAGCTGATGTGGCTCAAAGTCCTATGCAAGATCTCACCTTACCTATTCGTCTACCATTGATGCTATATTGTAATAGTAAGTCTTCCATCAGCAATGTTCATAATCCAGTCCAATACGATGATCACACAAAGCATGTGAATATTAATTGACATTTTATCAGAGAAAAGTAGGATTCCATTCTTATTTGTATTCCTTTTGTTAAAACTGGGGCTCGACTTGCTGATATTATAACGAAAGGTTGAGTGGTAAACTTTTTCATCCTATTATATGCAAGTTGGCATGGGTAATATCTATGCATCAACTAGAAGGGGAGTGTTGTAATATGGGTATGAAGGTATTCT
This sequence comes from Protea cynaroides, assembly GCA_028583415.1. Taxonomy (NCBI): domain Eukaryota; kingdom Viridiplantae; phylum Streptophyta; class Magnoliopsida; order Proteales; family Proteaceae; genus Protea; species Protea cynaroides. Next base: position 13,401,671 of record CM053272.1, on the reverse strand, counting down.
AGTACTTGTACCTATTATATAAATAAACTGTGGGGCTGTCATTGACACCTCAATTCATTCCTCCGAATCAACAAGTTCTGAGATCAAAATCAACAAAGTAAATCAGAAATGAAATAAGTAGACTTTGGCTTTAGGTAGGAAAACTAGAAACTGACTACAAGTTTGAGCTTTTAAAACAGAAGATTAAATCTGGAAACAAGGAGGTTAATTGATATTAAATATGGCAGGATCAATCAGCAGATTTTTCAGCAACTAGAATTCAAGATTAAAGCAAATCTGGAACTGGCAAATTCTTGCTTGCATAAGGGAGAGGAGATAGAAAAGAAAGCAGATAAACAGGCTAGGAATATGACCTAAGCCGCACTCAAAATCCACTGAATACTCACTCCTGAATCCACAGAAGTTTGGCCTGAAAATCTGAAATCCACAGTACCTGAACTTAGATTCGACAAGAGGAGCCTGTAGGCTTTATATGTATTTGTAGGATTGTAAAACCCAATCAAAACTGACATAGGAACAAGGATTAAAGTATCACGTATCAGTATCATATCGGTCGGGTAATTTTAAGAGACGTATCATATCATATCATGGATACAATGGATACATTAGGATACGGGGCAAGATACGCACGGAATGATTAGAGAACATGCAAAACATAATTTTTAAGCATAAAAACACTATAACAAGCACTCTTGAAGTATTTTGAAGGATAAAGACATATTTGATGACATTCAATGAGCTACAACCTAAGATTCACATGAATTGTAGGTTTTCAGCAAGGAAGAAGACCAGAAAAGTGGGAAAATCACTTGTATCAAGTTTTATATGTGCGCACTGACAATATCGAACCGTATTGAGGTGTATCAAACAATATCTGTTTGCATTGAGGTGTATCGAGCCTCATCGGTCAGATACACTTCGATACAAGTTTATTTTTCGCTAGAAAATGGAAACTTAAGTGTATCTATATGTATCGACTGTATCGATCGTATCGAAGTGTATCGAGCCATATCGGTTCAATATAGTCAATACATGTGGCTACACTTTTTGTTTTAAAAAAAGAGATAGTATCGAAGAGTATCATATCGACCACTGTCAATACGGATATGTATTGGTGGATACGGGGCATCATATCGTACACACCGATCCACCAATTGATTGGTGTTTTCTAATAAAGGTGCTGATGTAGCATCATGGAAGGGTAACTAGTGTCAGAACAACTGGGGAAGAGATTAACACATCCCAAATAACAATGATTACAACAACGGTAAACATTAAGCTTGTAAGCCTTTGCATTTAGTCATGCATGACTTCTTTTTTATTGGGAAACCTAAAAGGAAAAGGTCAGAAGACAAGCCAGAACAGAATTTCCTACAGAATACCTTCTGTACAACATGAAAGAGATTCAGTTTCACTTCTACTCCTGCCAGCACAGTTCTCTCAAAATAAATCAAAAACATATATTTTGTGATAGACAGGTAAAATAAAGAGTGTTACGTCACAACGGCACTGGAACATTGAATTTTTTTAAAATAAAACTACTTGCCTCCTTTGAGAAATTGTCAATTCTGTATGGCATAAAGCTAGTGTCATCATCTGATAGAAGAATAAGGTATGTCCCTGACTTTCCTTGGGAACTGCCGACAATTTTGTCATCTTTGATGGAAACATCAGCATTCTGAACCTCAACACGCATCATATTTGATGCACCAGAGACATAATTCCGCATTTTCATCTGTGTATCACCTATATGATCAGGATAGAAGCTTCCTGACCAAAGCCAACCAGGTTCACAGAAGCGAATTGAAACTAGTAACTCCCTGCATCATATTGAGACAATAATTGACAAACATCAAAAACAAATTTCATTTCATGCAAATTCAAACAAGTTTCCATGTAAAAAATGAATGACTGAATGATAAGGGGAAAAAAAAACTTCACATAACTACAATAGTGAAGCTGTAACAAGTCATGGCACAAGATAAAAAAGAAATAAGTTCCAAATTGATTCAGGCACTGCCTTCATCACAGAATTTGTAATCACAAATTAAGGAAAAGATCAAAGCCCAGTCAGTTTGAACAACTTTTATAACACTTTTTGAATCATAACCCTCCCCAGGGAAGAAGTGTATCATGACCAAACTTTCAAACTCAAATAGACAGAGAAACAAACTGGACTCTTTAATTGACAGTTCAACTTTATTTGCTGGAAACTATGATAATTTTTAGTCAACCATATTGTCTTGACATAACCTCCAAGAGGTGGGCCTTGGCACAATGGTAAGGTTATTTGATTGTGACCTGGTGGTCATGGGTTCGATTCTAGAAAGAACCTCTCGGCAAACTGGGGGTAAGGCTGCGTACATTAGCCCCTCCCCAGACCCTGTAGTGACGGGAGCCGAACGCCGCCCAAAATCAAAGTAGAAGAGTGGCCCGCTCCTTTGACCTTTGCCAATCAGATTCCCAAAACAAGCAAGAGGATGAAACAACACACAATTTGATCCATAAGTTGACCGAGCCTAAAAAAAAAAAAAAAAAAATATTTTTGAGAATCAAAGATCGAGAAGAAGAAATAAGTAAGGTAACTGATCCAATATGAGTAATAAGGGCCTTACGGGCAGGCATCTCCCGCAACACAAGCAGCATTGTCCACCACCACCTGAGAAGCCTAACAAAAGAAGTAAACCTGAAGTGTCGCAAAAGATTGGGATGGGAAACGAAACGAAATGTACCGGATTTTTAGCACATACAACCATCAAACAAGAGACCAAAGCAGGATTCTTGAGATGCTCAACGCTTACAGCCCCTGACTCCTAAATCAGCTTTATGTATTCTAGTGTACTGGTTAAAACCCGCAGAAGGAGAGTGCAGACAACAACTGCAGCAGTCACCAGCCTGGTCCCCTATCTCACAAAGTAGCTTGGTGGCCAAACCACTCCCAAGGCGAATAGTTGGTGGGCGTTTTGATCGCCATTCTCGCCTTCCGTTTCCCGTATCTTTGACACGTTCTGGACTTCAGGGCTCGTTCACTGGGTATGCCCTTTTTTATTGTTTGACATAACCAACACAAAGAAATGTGCTTCCTGTACATGATCTACATCATGATTTTCCATTATCAGATCAGGATTACATATATATCTCCTGTATTGCAGTTCAGATGCCCATATTTCCAGAAACAAATAGGTACTGTTCTATCCTTGACCACAACCTTTTCAGCTGATGAACCTAATTCTGTATTGAAAAACATCACAACAGCAGGAAGGAAAAAACAGTCTCCTCGTGCATGGTTTGATAAATTTACCTAAGTTGTGGTTGATTATGGGTTCACACGATGCTATTCATATCACTCAGTCTTTTTATGTCACTGAAATTCCAAGGTTGTTATTCTAGTGGTGTATGTGGATGACATTATGGTTTCCGCAGATAACTTGATAGATATTGATGAGGTTAAAACCTACTTACGTCAGCATTTTCAGATGAATGATTTGGGCGTTCTTCTATTTTCTAGGTACTGAGGTGGTTCGCAGCACAAAGGGTGTTAGTCTTTCTTAGTGGAAGTATGTTCTTGATCTTTTGACAGAGACAGGTATGGTAGGCTGCAAACCTATTGATACTCCTATGGATGCTCACCTCAAGCTTGCTACTTGTGATGATACGATTTTGTCGACATACACCAGCACAGAGACCTTATTGGGACACTAATTTATCTCATCGTTGCTCGACCTAACATCTCCTTTGTTATTGAGGTTATTAGTTGTTGAGAATATTACGTATTTCATTTTTTGTCTAGATTCATTGTACTACCTGTATTGTACAATTGTACTACCTGTACTACCCTCATTGTACTACCTGTATTGTACTACCTATACTACCTCTTTCTTTCATTGTATTCATTCTCTCACATTATAAATAAGAGGACCTCTGTCTATTACAGACAAGTCATTCCATCATTCAACATGGTATCAAAGCCAAGTTAGCTCTACCGCCAGATCCCTCCGCCGCCTCACCACCGCTGCCGCCAACCTACCACTGCCGACCACCGACTTTCCTTCTTTTCTTTTCTTTTTCTTTTGTTTTTTTTTTCTCTCCCCACTAGAGGCAGCAACCAAAGAGGGAATCATACAATGATATAACTACTGCCCTTCTTTTTATCCCTCATTACGGATCATTTTTTAATTCTCTTTATAATAATATGGTTCAGTCTGGTCGGATATCTATGAGTTTCTGAGTTTACCCCAATAAACAAAAAAGTGGGTGCAAACAAGAATTGATTTCCATATATTATGTTGCACATGGGACAAGTTAGGATATCTAACAAGTGATATTTCTACTTTGATCTCCATATATTGTGCTATAACCAAACAGGGAGGCTGTTCAGATTGTTTTTGGGTGTTTGTTCTTGAATACACAACTCAAGGATGACATCTGAAGTAACCTCTTATGGGATAGAGAGTTTTAAAATGGACAATCTCACTATTCCCACTAATACCACTAAACTTGATGGTGGTAATTACCTAATGTGATCTCGGGCCACCCAACTCTCAATTACAGCTCGGGGATTATCGAGATATCTCACAGGCACCAAGGAAAAACCTCTGACCAAAGACATTGTTTTGGAGAAATGGCATGCTGAAAATTCATTAGTAATACAATATCTCCTCAATTCCATACAACCCATTATAGCCGAGGGCTATTTGTTATTGGATACTGCTGCACAAATTTGGAAGTCTGCTAAGGACACCTATTCCCAAGTTGGGAATGCTGCTTTAATTTATGCCATTCAAAAATGTGTTCATGAAACTATCCAAAAAGAATTGACTGTATCCCAATATTATACTTAGTTGAGGAGCTATTGGCAAACAATTGATTTTTATGATTCTATTCATGCTAAATGTGAAGAAGATGCTACACTATTTCACAAAAGGGAAGAGAAATACAGGGTTTATAATCCTATTCGCTCACAGATTCTCAGCAGGGACCCTTTCCCCACCCTCGAACAGGCTTATTCCATGGTTCAGTTAGAGGACCAACGACGAATAACAATGTTGTCCCCTTCTGTTCCGGATAGGTCTACTCTCCAGACAAATACTCAGACATACAAGAGTCCTCCTGTTCCCCGTGATGCTATCAAATGTGAGTATTGTAGCAAGCTTTGGCACACCAAAGACACATGCTGGAAACTTCATGGCAAATCAGCAGATTTGAAGCAAAAAGCCAGGAAAAAGGTATGCACAAGGCAAAGTCTTCCCACGCACCTCAAGCACATCAAACTGAAGCAAGTCCTCCTACTGGTCCTCTGCCACAACTCTCTGCAGAAGAACTTCAGACTCTCCGGCATCTCCTTCGACTACCTCCTGCGACTACAAATCAATCATCCACATCTGCATCTACCAATCCAGGTTCTTTTTTTGTTCAGTCAGGTATTTCTCATGATGGTCATTGTGCTTTCTCTGTCTCTAGCCCTTGGGTTATAGATACTGGAGCCACTGACCATATGACTGGTTCATCTGAGTCATTTTATTTATACTCTCCTTCTTCTGGACATAATATTGTGAATGTCGCTGATGGATCCTTGTCCTATATCTAGAATTAGATCCATCCACTGTTCTTCCTCCCTTGATTTGAATTCCGTTCTACATGTTCCTAATTTATCTACAAATTTACTCTTCATTAGTAGTCTTACAAAGTTTCTAAATTGTAAAGTAATATTTTTTCCTACCTATTGTGTGATTCAGGATCTGGAGAACAGGAAGACGATTAGACATGGTAGTGTGCATGGTGGCCTGTACTTGCTTGACAATGGCCGTTCAGCACCTTCCTCCCATTCCGCAGTCAGTACCCTTCATCAGTGGCACCGCCGTCTTGGGCATCCCTCTTCTGCTGTTCTATCTCATTTTTTTCCAAAATTATTTAAACAATGTAATAAAGATGAGTTATTTTGTGAGGCTTGGGTTTTGGCCAAACAGGCTCGTATTTCTTATTTACCTTCTACTTCAAGAAGTCCTTTTTGATTTAGTCTATTCTGATGTTTGGGGTCCAACACAGAATACCTCTATTTCTGGTCATAGGTGGTTTGTAACATTTACTGATTGTCACTCTCACACTACATGGGTCTATCTGATGCGTCAAAAAAATGAGGTCTTTGCATGCTTCCGCCATTTCCACAATATGATTAAGACGCAGTTTCAAACTCAGTTGAAGATGCTCCGTAGTGACAATGGTAAGGAATATCTTGAAGGATTTTTTCAACAATACTTGGCTGATAACGGGATAATTCATCAGACAAGTTGTGTGCACACTCCTGCTCAGAATGGAGTTGCTGAAAGAAAGAACCGCCACTTACTCAAAACAACTAGAGCACTAATGTTTGAGAGACATGTTCCCGCTCAATACTGGAGTGATGCTGTCCTCACTGCAGCATCCCTGATCAACCGCCTTCCTTCTCGAGTTTTAGACAACAAGGCTCCCTTGGACATCTTACGTGGAAATTCTGATTTTGTTCTTCCTCCTAGAGTCTTTGGTTGTCTTTGTTCTGCTCGTAACCATCGTTCCCCTGGCAAACTTGGTCTACGTGGATTGAAGTGCATATTTTTAGGGTTTTCTGCAACACAGAAAGGATACAAGTGTTATCATCCTCCCTCTCGTCAGGTCCTTATTAGTAGAGATGTCATTTTTCATGAGCATCTCTCTTATTATCAGGCTCCTCTTCAGGGGGAGACACAGAGAGTTGAAGATGCACCTAATATCCCTAATTTACTTATACCGGATATACCTGATGTAGCAGAAATAGTCCAAGAACAAGTGCTCGATACAGCTGCACCATCCAAGCATCTAACCACCAAGCCACCTCTGCAAGTTTATAGTCGTGCCAAAGACAAGCAAGGAAAGGCCACTACCACTCCTGCACATGTCCCTTCGTTAGCCCTGGATCCATAAACTGAGTCTACTGAGCCTTCTTCTGGTAAGGAACTTACTCCTTCTTCTGATCTTGATCTTCCAATTGCACTTCGAAAAGGAACTAGGGTCTGCACCCTACATCCTATTTCCAATTATGTTTCCTATGACTCAATTTCCCCTTTTTTCCGTGTTTTTGTGTCTTCGCTCTCTTCTGTGTCTGTTCCTCAAAATGGCAAGATGCAATTATGGATGAAAGGTGGAAAGCTGCATTGGTGGAAGAAATGAGGGCTCTGAAGAAAAATGGTACATTGGATCTTGTTCCACTTCCTGCTTGATCAAGGTCAGTAGGATGCAAGTGGATCTTTACAGGTAAAACAGAAACCAGATGAGACTATTGATCGGTACAAGGCTAGATTGGTTGCACGGGGATTTACTCAAACATATGGGATTGACTACCAAGAAACCTTCGCTCCAGTGGCCAAAATGACTTACCATCAGGGTTTTACTGTCCTGTTGTACATCACAACTGGGACTTACGACAGTTAGATGTAAAAAATGATAAAAGCAAAGGAAAAGTCTGCAAGTTGAAGCGATCTCTTTATGGTCTAAAATTATCCCCTAGAGTATGGTTTGGAAGATTTAATAAAGCAATGGTAGCATTTGGCTATGTTCAAAGCAATACTGACTATACTTTATTTATAAAACATTCCTCTAACACTTTTACTGCCTTACTTGTATATGTAGATGATATCATCATTGCTGGCAATAACAATGATGAAATCACGAAACTAAAGGCATTTCTAGGGAAGGAGTTTGAGATCAAAGACCTTGGCAAACTTAGGTACTTTCTTGGGATTGAAGTTGCCAGATCTGTAAAAGGCATCTATTTGTCTCAAAGAAAATATGTTCTTGATCTTCTCTCAGAAACAGGGTTACTTGGGGCTCGACCTTGTGATACTCCTCTCGATCCCAATACCAAGCTAAGGGCAAAAGAAGGCACACCAGAAGACAAAGGAAGATATCAGAGACTTGTTGGTAGACTCATATATCTTGCCCACACACGGCCAGATATTGCATTCACAGTTAGTTTGGTAAGCCAGTTTATGCACGACCCATACTCTACACATATGAAGGCTGTCTATCGGATACTGCACTACCTAAAGTCAGCCCCTGGAAGAGGAATCCTGTTATCTCATAATGGCCCTTTGAAAATGGAAGCATATGCCATTTCAAATTCACCAAATAAACAAATCCAGGTGGAGGCTTATACTGATGCAGATTGGGCAGGAAGTCCTGATCGTAAGTCTATCTCTGGTTATTGCATATTCTTGGGTGGCAATCTGGTAACTTGGCGCAGCAAGAAGCAAAATGTGGTTGCCCGATCCAGTGCAAAAGCATAATACAATTTAATGGCGCATGGAATATGCGAACTACTATGGTTACAACGACTACTCAAAGATTTGAAGGTTATGTGTAACCATTCCACGAAATTATTCTGTGATAATCAAGTAGCCATTAGCATTGCTAATGATCCGGTTCAGCATGATAGGACAAAACATGTTGAGGTAGACTGTCACTTCGTCAAAGAGAAACTGGACAGTGGACAAATCAAGATTCCGTTTGTTAGATCAGAGGACCAACTAGTAGACATCTTCACCAAAGGCCTACCAAGTAAATCCTTCCATATGATATTGTCCAAGTTGGGCATGCATGATATATATGCACCAACTTGAGGGGGAGTGTTGAGAATATTACGTATTTCATTTTTTGTCTAGATTCATTGTACTACCTGTATTGTACAATTGTACTACCTGTACTACCCTCATTATAGTACCTGTATTGTACTACCTATATTACCTCTTTTTTTCTTTGTATTCATTCTCACATTATAAATAAGATGACCTCTGTCTATTATAGACAAGTCATTCCATCATTCAACATTAGTCAATTTTTATAGGCACCGAAACAGGTCCATTGGGATATTGCATGTCTGATTCTGAGGTATCTCAAAGGAGCTCCAAGGAAAGGGCTGATTTATCGTCCTCACTGATGCATTGACGTTAGTTGCTATTTAGATGCTGATTGTGCTGGTGCTGACGATGATCGTAGGTTTACTACTAGTTATTGCACATTTCTTAGAGGCAATCTTATTACTTGGCGCAGTAAGAAGCAGGCCACGGTGGCCCGGTCTAGTGCAAAGGTTGAATATCGTGCTATGGCTCATACTACTGCAGAATTAATGTGGGTGAAGTTTATTCTTGGTGAGCATTGCTTTCTGGTTACACAACCTATTCCAATGTACTATGATAATCAGGTCGCCATCCATATTGCTAGCACCATGGTCTTTCATGAGCGCACAAAGCATGTTGAAGTTGATTGTCACTTTGTTCGAGATGTGGTCATGCATAACCTGATATCTACTCCGTTCACTAGTTGCAGTTCTCAACTTGGTGATATGTTTACAAAGGCATTGTTCAAGGCTCAATTTCTTCTGAATTGTTCCAAGCTGGGTCTTGGTAATATTTATACTTCAGCTCCAGCTTATGGGGGAGTGTTAAGTATTAGTTGTGTCTAGGTGTCACCTAGTTTGGCGTTGTTTAAGTTTAAGTAGTTCCCTATAGCCAAGACTAAACTCCCTTTTTTTTCTCCTCTTATAAATAAAGTGGTGGAGAAGGGGAGAGGTCATATCGATACCTCTGCCTCCCCTCTCTAGTTTTCTCCATCTCTCTCTCCCTGAGGCAGCTCATTCTTCTTCCAATACTGGTTCTTCTCCGTTATTTACTGTGCATGATCTGATCATCCTTAATTTGATATTGTCACAGTTACAAAAATGACTCCTTGGTATGGAATGAGGAGATGAACCTCTTCGGCTCTTCCTCAGCAACTTTTGAGTCATTAAATATGTTTTTTGGCAAGAGCTGTCTGATGAAAAGATTAAGCAAATAGTGTCTGCAAGTCCTATCCAAGGAGGCAATTGATCACATTGTCAAGGTTTGTAAGCTAAGGTAAATTAAATGCCTTGGACTCCTTTACAAGTAGTGGTATGATTAATAATGGGGGAATGACAATATCCCACATGTAGATAAAGCAGTTGAAGGATAACACTTTAGAAAAAGATTAAGACCACAGTTTGTATTAGGTCAGAAAATTGAAAGGCTCTCATACAAAGGTACAGGACAAGAAAAAAACTGAAAAGTACAAGTCCAAATTGTTCATAGCATTTCATATTCAATGTTTGGAGGCTACTTTCAGAGATATGGAGATGAGGTAGGGAGCTTGTTGTGGTGTGTGTATGTGTGTGTTGTGCACATGTAGGGTTCTCTGGTTTAAAGTTACAATCACGAGTCTGACGGCGTTTCAAGCACTTCGTACTTTGGGTTGGGGGGGTGGGTGGGGGGGTTCCAGTTACATTGAGTATTACTCTAGAATCCAGATCACATACTTTCTTAGGTGGTCAGCGGAGAGCAGAATATATATATATATATATATATATATATATATATATATATATATATATTAGGGTTATCATGCAGGAAGGCTGGGGATGTTCCATTTGTGTGTTTGTCACTCACTGGTGATTCTTTCTTCTGTCTCTACTACTGTCTTGGGGATTCTAATGCCCCTTTTGGTTCTCCCCAAGATTTTTGGGAGTACAAGCTCCCTCTTCTCCCCATTAAAAGATTTGATACTAAAATGGTTCTTCCATGTTGAGTGAAACTGTAATAGGAAGAAAGACACATCCAGAGACTAATAAACAGAGGAAAAGTCATCAATGTTGGAACTCAAGAGTCGCATATCATGAAGATCTAGTTAACAAAAAGGCCACATAAATTGTAGCTTGACAATTAAAAAAAGGCCAATACCTTGCTGTATCAGTCCAGTGAAGATGAGAATGTTGCCCAACTCCAAGGTTGAAAAGAACATCAGTTCCCTTTTGCTTGAAAGACAAGTCCTTGCTGCAAGCATTACTAATAACATACCTGAAAAAGTTCAAAGTCCATAAATGTTTATTCCACCGACAAGGCTAACACTGAAAGTAGCTCTAAATCCTACCAGAGTATTAATTATAAATAGTATCGTTGTACAGCCAAAAATATATATACAGTAATTATTGCAATTATATCTCTTATTATATTATCACAAAGGAAATCATGTCTTAGATGTGTATTAGAGGGTCCAGTTACATTGCTAGTTATGCCAGAAAAAGCACCAAATTGAACCTATTACCTAGGTTGGAAAGTGATGGCTCTTGTTCTTGCAGAAAAAGGTCCAGTAACAGGACTAGATGTCACAGCTATTATAAATACTCCAGCTGTAGATGGTTGAGGAATAAGCACACTAGTTGAGCCACTTGGTGGAACAAGGAAAAATGGACTAGACCAAGATCTTCGCAAAATTTCACTCGGAGATTCAGAGACACTTGTGCTCAATTGAACTGTAATTTCACTCGCAGAGGAAATGGGATGAGGAGAATACATGCACGGCTTAACCTTTCTGCTACTGTTGTCATTATGATAGGAACTCTTCTCACCTTCTTCGAAAGCATTCATTTCACTCTGTATGTGTTTTGACCTGCTTTCAGTAGCCTTCTGAGGACATGTATCATTGCACTGAACATGGTCAAGAGAATCTGAGGAAATAAAATCCTTGCTAAGAAACCTATTGGAAAATAGGTTATGATTCTCCCTTAATGAGATGAAGGAATTTTTTGGGAGTAAATTTCCCAAATCATCAGAGGCATCAGAACCCTGCTTAGAAGATATTAGGCCAAGGCCTTGTTTTCTGGCCATAAATTGTTCCCGCTCAATTAAATGGTAACAGGAAGGAATAGTATAGCAATTTCCTTTTATTTCATCACCAGAATCAGCAATGGTAAGTGACAATGCGGTACAATTATATAGCAAAAAAGGTACAGATATGCAAAGTTCCCGTGCACCGCAAAATGGATCCATCAACTTCTCCAGACTAAGACATAACGGACCTATACAGATATACACAAAACAAACTTAGAAAACAGAACAGTTAAGGAGTAGCCCAAAGAGAATAACATTGGAAAGTCAACTACCGTCATTTAACTCAGGATAGAAGGTTAATGTTTCAGATGATGAAAACTTGGCTTCACTGAACTTAGATACTGCAGTAAATTTTTCGGCACGCGGAAAATTTGAAATGGTTGGTTTGAATCCATGCAAATTAAACACTATCCCCAGGTCATGAGTAGAATCAATGTGAAAAATAGAAGCTGTTTCTACCTGGAAAAAATAGAGCTTATGGGGTAAGCACATTTTATTTCATTGGCACACACAAAAAAAGGGTAATCTAATTAATGGAACATTAGGTCAAAATAAACTCGTTACAAACCTCTGGAACGGATACTGTACGAGTAACTCCACCACTATCTATTGTCAATGATACTGCCCTTGGTAAATAGTTCTTCACCAAAAATGGAGTAGTTAATGCCACCCGGTGGATAAATCGTTTTTTTGACTTATCTGGTTTGTGCACACCTTCAGTACCATTTTTCTCAGATTGCCTCACAATTTCTTTGACATAAAGAGATGAACCCTTCTTTGTTTCATTAGATGAAGGCAGTATAATATCTTCCACTGAGATGCAACAGCGAAAGGGATCACTGCTGGGATGGGATGGATAGCAGACAAAAGATCTCAAAAATCCAAGTCTGTTTTCATGTGAAAGAATATTTGACAGCTGATGTGCTTCACTCCACAGGTAATTATTACCAATTGGACGCCATCTAATGCGACCAGCTTCAGCCAAATGCAGAGGCAGAGGAAACTCCTGACCAGGATATATTGGATCCAGGACCTGAAAACGACCCTTGATTAGAAAGACCAAGGTAACAACAATTTTTATGCCATGGGAAAGAAAGGACATACCTTCGGGGATACACCAAATGGAATATCAAATCGTAGTTCCAATGGCATTGTAGTTGAATTATATAGTTTGACCTGAAGTTAATAACTGTAAGAAGCAGAATAAAACATTAAGAAGCAGACTGTAAAACTGGAAATCTGGACATACCGTTGAGTACAATCGCACTAACTTGCTGTAACGCTGCACAGAGACATCAAACACCACAGGAACAACAAATCCATCACTTGCATCCATTCTACTTTTTTCTCCAATCTTTCTATTGTACTTCAAAGCATCCTCAATTTTGTCTACTTCTATTTTATCTGATGCTTTCAAAAAATCCACCTCAAAATAGCTCAGGCCTACAATATCCATTGATATAGGAGGACACGGCCTAGATGTTCCATCAAGTTGAACCGATATCTTATGATGCAAAACCCCATTTGATTTTTTTTCATTGAGCCTATCAGAAGATTGACCTGGCCTAAAGCAAAATATCTGTTCCTCTGGAGTTTCATCAATGTAAATTGGAACAGAAGCACCTGGTGGAACAAAACTCCCATCTTTCACTGCTAGTATGTCAGAATCATCCACATTAGCAGGCCCAGAGTACAGATGGTATGATAAGGGCAAAGATGTCTCATTTTGAAGTAGGTAGGGGGCATATCTTCTTGTATATTCACAGTCATTGGTATGACATTCCAAGAATCTCTTGCTATCAGGAAGATCATTCGCCCCAACCTGATGACAAGCATCTTTAATCATCTCCTTCACCCTGCAAATAACCTTTTTTTTTTTTTTTTTTTTCGGGGGGGGGAGACTATTAAGTACTGGAACTAAGAGTACACCAACCAACTAGAGTAAAATATAATGCTCTTCACTCAATAACATAAATACAACATTTAATTTAAAAAAAAAAAAAAAAAGGAAATTTTGGATCAAACAGAAAAAGATAGCCAAAAGTACACTATGAACCATATTCAATATTCCAATTTGATTCCAATTCACAAGTTAACAGTCCAACAGAATGATGGCCCTGGAAGCAAATAGCAAGTAACTTAATGAATTACCTCAATGAGGGGTTCTGTAAGGTTCAAATTCAGCTGTGCTGTTGACATCAGATGGGTATTCGTAATGAAAGAAGTGTTCAAAAGAGCACTCTGTTCATTTTTTCTAGTGAAGTTTAGCTCAAAATTCCATGGCTCTATAAAAGGCTCCCACATGACCTAAAACAAAGACAGATATTAGGGGTTGGAAACATCAAATAGGTTCAGACTAATAACATTGACATTTTCTATATGAAGTACCTTGTCAATGTTATTGTAGTTCACGCGAAGTTCACCAGCAACTGAGGCCTCTATGTTGTTTGTTATGTAAGCATGCAAAAGCAGATTCCGCACCAAGATCACAAGAAGAGGTCCACTGCAACTCCACTGTATTAGCCCGGGGAGAAGGGGGGGGGGGGGGAACAACTTAGCACCAAAATATCTGGCAAATATTATGAAGGGCACAAGCAAAATAATACACTAGATTAATCTGCCATTGCAGGTAAATATTCTTCTGCGTGAAGACCTATACAATGAATATTAGCCACCAACAGTGGAAAGATTTAAATAAGCTCATTTCAGAACATAGTTGTCAAGGCATCACCTAGGCGCCCAGGCACCCTTGTGACGCCTAGGAAAATCAGGCGTGTTGGTCGCCTAGGCGAGAGCCCCGTCAGGCCTCCAACGCCTTGGTTCGCCTTAGTGCTTTGACAACTATGTTTCAGAAGCAGGAATGATGTACAAAGACAACAAGAATAAATAAAAAAAATATAGCATGCCAAAAATTACTAATAAGAAGAACTCGTGGAAGAATAATGAAAATCCCATTAACCATCGTTGTTATATAAAGGAAAGAAATAAGAACATCTGAAGTTACATTGGCGATAGTTTAACATATAGAACTCAGGAAACAACATACCCTTCCATCAGATAGCAGAATAGAAGCCTTTTTCAATTGCACCTTAAAATTAATAATTCCAAAGGAAAAGTCTGATGATCCTGCTTCAAATGTCTTGAAAACTATACCATGCCAGAAGTAAAAGGTATGATATGATAGCCAAACATCTATATTTTCAATTCGTAGCTCAGATGAGACATGTACAGGTCCCTGTTGCTTATAATGTATTTCTCCAGCTACAATAACTTGATTGAACTGGAAGAAAGGCCAAGAGAAAATTCTTCCATCCTCAACATCTTCCAGCATCCCATTTGCCTTCTCCATGTTAAAATTAAATTTTGCACTTGCTCCACTAATAGTAAATTGACTATCTCTACCATGCAGAGTAACTGCAATATATTTAGCATGCTTTGGTTGAAAAGAAGCTATTCCTTCAGTTATTTCAGTAGATAATTTCGAAAGGATCTCCTTTTGAGCTTCAGCTATTCCACATTTATCCAACACTTCTTCCTTGACCCAAACAGGGAAATGAAATGAAATGCCAATATTCTCTACCTTCACAATAAGATTAACAGGACCTTGCATGGTATCTCCCGATACAAAAGAAGTTGTCTTGGGAGAGTCTGGAGAATTTTGCGATAAAATTGAGCCTGCATTTTCTGTCAGTTTCACTGAATGGACATCTGAATTAATAGATGGCCCGATTATGATGGAATTCCTGGCTAAGGGCTGAGTAAAGGAAGCCACAAGGTCAATGATTTCACTCCAGTCTGACAAGTGAAACCAAATCTCAAGAGAAGACAGATTAACTACCACCACAGTTTCAGCTTCATCTAATTCGGAGAAATGAACATTGATACCCAAAGAAACTGAACCATCGGAAGTGAAGTGGACTAAGATAGCAGAAGTATGAAATGAAAACAGAGTAAAAGAATAGAAATCAACATCCAAGCATAAAGGTGTCTCGTTTTTAAATGATGCCGACAATTTAAACTGCATGGCTGCCTCAGCAATCAGTTTTGATGGGAAGAGTTGTCCTGCCCTAGAATGATATAATTTTATTGACAGTGAATTGACACAACATCTAAAAATGGTGAAGTTTACACTAGGGACATCAGACTGAATAGCATTCTCCTCTCTTAAACTCCTCTTGAATTGCCGAAACTGGAAAACATCAGAGGTGAAGCCTTTAGATTCTCTATCAATGGATGACAGCTGACTACTCAAAATCAGAATCGTCTCAACACCACAAAAAAGATAGTCATCTGAAAAAAAAAAAAAAAAAGGAGGAAGGATGTATTAAATTACCAATAAGCAGGAAACTCTTTTGAACAAAGAGCAGTTGCATAATAAAAACTGAAGGGAAAGTGGAAACAAGGCTCTACCTTGGGAAATAACCTGACAGTTGCCAACTTTCATCATGACACATGTGGAAGCTGAAGACTGTCCACAAATTGTTTTACTTTCACTTGGAATTCTGATCCATAAATCTGCATCTAGTGCTGCAATCAAGGGAACATGAAGGGTATCTTTATGAAGCTCTAAAGAAGACTGTTCTTCATCGTTGATTAACAGAAGTGATAGAGATGCATCGCGCCCAAATATATTCAGAAGGTCAACTTTATTTGCAAGCTCATTTGATGGAACCATACATTCACGAGGAATGCCCTTTTCAGCATATTCTGAGCTGCACCCTTGGAAGAAACTTAAATATAGTTGCTGAAGTTCAAGTTGAATAGAACGATTATCATCGTCCTCAAGCGGTAAAATCAATAAGGAGTCAAGTATCTCAAACTTGTAGAGAACACTAATTTGTTCAACATTCTCATGCTTTTCAGCAATGCTCTGCTTATTTCCATTTGTATTCCAGTCAGGGAGAGAAAAGTAACCAATTATAATGGCCACAAATTCAGAGATTAAAACACAGCATACATGCTGAATGCTAATGCTTATTTCAATTTCGGAACCCAATGCTCTGCCATTTACTTTCCTCAAGCGAATATTAAGAATAGAAGAAATATTCGGTAACGAGGAACCCCATAGATACTCCTGGAAATTTTGGGTACACCAAGATGAAGAGAGTAATAATCCTTCAACAGAGCATAACATGTCCCAATAGTGGATCCCATGGAAAAAAAGCAAGGATTTAGAGGCCGTTAGTGTTAGAGTTCCTATAGTGCAGGAGGAATCATGAAAATGTGCACTAATTCCACTGAAATCCAACAAGATAACTACTGAATCAGCATTCTTACAACTCACACAAGAGCCAAATGCACCAGCAGTGGATGCTTTCATTGTTGGGACTTTAAACACCTTTGACCTCTTCCATATGCTTAACTTTGGGTTTCTAACAGATTTTCTATCTCCAACATTGAAATTCCTTCTCCATTGAGGATTTTTATAGACAAGTGAGCTTTCAAGGTTATTGAGATGACCAGATTGGTGAATTGTTATGAAAGGGAAATTATCCATAGGAATGCCAGCCAAACTAGTGGCTTCAGTTCTGCAGAAGTTCGAAAAACCAAAAGTTTGGGACTCAAAAACTGATTCCAGCTGTGGGCACTTACATTCTTCACAAAAGCCAAAGGAGTCCATTCCAGAAGAAGCTGATTCATGAGCACCATATGTAGACATTCTATCATAAAATTCAAGTAGCATGTGAAAAATATTAGGGTAGAAATGAATATCAATATCATTCAGGAAAACTGAGAACCTTCGACAAATTATGCCCACACTTCTTGGTGTTTCGTAGTGAAAAAGAAAGCATCCTTCAGCTAATGCACTTTGGTCACCAGAATTGTCATTTGAATTGCCAAGCTCAATTCCCACTTCATGCTTATGCACAGAATTTGCAGCAGAACTATTCTTGGACAAGCACAATACATGACTGGTAGTCCCATCTTTAACCATACATGTATTGACCTTCAGAGTTTTTACAGAGACTTTGCACTCCTCCATATGTTCTAGTGAAGAGTACCTGTAATTAAGGTTCAGAAGCAGATTCATTTGGAATTTGACTGAAACATATATTGGCTTTGTTATCCAACAACAAAAGTGGAACTGACCAAGACGGTTCAATCATTTTAGTGTACAAACAAATTTTGAAAATTCTCCATCCATATAAAGGTTCTAAATTTCTGCAAATCCAAAATGTGGCCAAAACATTTTGGTTTCAACAGAAAAGGAATATAAAATTTCACCCAAATTTTGCCCCATTTTCCCTAAATAATAGTGACTATTCATTCTCCACTGGGGGCAAAATGGAGAAAATTCCACCTCTATTATGCCAACACATTTCAGTTTCAGCAGGGGACAAAACATAAACTTTTGACCCTTGCATACGATGAGGTTAGTACCCTTCATGACCAGGAGTCCTAGAGGCATCATTGGCCAATGCTCAAGATTCTGATAAAAATGTGTGAAATTTTCGATCTGAAATATGTGCGGAATGAACTAAATGCAAAAATTTCAATCTAAAATGAAATACACAAATTTGCAAAAGTTTGGTTGAAAAAAAAAATTATACATTCTACCAAGTAAAATAAACTTTTCAACGCATTTCAAGTCAAAAGAATGTTGGAAGGACTGAAATATGTGAAAATGCAGACTTTCTAGGAAACCTTCTTTTGGGCCTTTTTAAAAAAAAATCCTAGTACATAAGGGTGTCTCTCACAGCATTCTACTCTCATACATCATTGACAAAAGAATTTTAAAAATATTTGTAAATAGCAAAAACCTTGAAATTTCTACCCAAAAATATTTTTTTTAATTCTTTTATTTTAAAAATGAACAAATAGAAAAACAAATTGCATTTTTTATTCTTAAACATAAGTGAATTAACTATGAAAAATATGGAATATCTCACTTGTTTTCCATTTTTTTAAGTAAAACAAGATTTTCTCATATGATTGTTGGAAAATAAATAAGTAAACATAAGAAAAAAAAGCACTTTATGTTGTAACATTGTTCCATTGTTTAAGCGCATGATTGTGACATATACATTATATTGGTCAAAAGGCTCAACCTATGTGAGACACAATCTACTTCAATGCAGTTACTGAAGGGGCTATGGATTAGCCTGATATAAAGGATAGGTTCCGGCAGTCCAAGCCTAAACATGTTCATCCAATATACAGAGTTACTGCCTTACTGGTCCATGTTGTACGCCCAAGAATAGCCTGCTGTGGGGGTATTCTTGTAATCAGAATTATATAGTAGTTTTTTAGCTGTCAACAGGTATAGAATTCTGGTTTCAGTCTTTCAGTTAGAACAGGATACTTGATAGGATGGCAGTAGAGTAGTTAGAATCCAATTGAGTTTTGTGTTTTTTGCTCTGTTTCATTTCTACTTAGGTATCATTAAGTGAGTCAGCACTTCGTTTTAGAGTCTGTATATATGTAACTCTACCCATCAATTTACAATTGAAATATTAATAGAAGAATCTGACTTTTTACGTGCAGCTGACTTGAAGTAGAATTCAAAACTACAAGAAGAAGAAAGCAGTAGACCGGACACATTTGTGGAGCTTAAAAGCTTAAAGACTCTTGAAATAAACTCAATTTTATTATTCTGATCATGTCTAACTGATGGGGGCATGAAAAAAATATATAACCTTTCGAAATTCCTAATTTAACTCATAAAAGGTCCTAATCAGTCCTACACACTAACTTGACTTAATAGACTGAAAGCAGACTCTATACTTACTAATAGGTATTCCAATCTAACTCAAATTCTAAAGACTCTAATCTTGTGTACTGACCCAATAACACTAATCTTGTGTACTGACCACAATCCCACTTTATTGGTTTATAAATTATAATTAATGCCCGTTACAAGATTAACTCCATAAACAAGTGATCCAAGGCCAATAGAACCCATTCATGATCCAAACTATCCAAACTATGGTCCTTCTAAGCCAAATTGGGCAGTCTTGACTGCATCAGATTATACTGTATATCATGTAAAGGGTCCTCGACTGCCATGTATATTTATTTATTTGTACAGGCCCTGAGTATACAGACAGCTCTTTGGTTTACATTAGTATAACTATAATTACCTTTGGGAACGAAAAAAAAAAAGAAAAGAAAAGCAAAGGTTTGTTAGCATTATGTAAAGAACACCTACTTAAACGTGCAAATGAGGAAGTTTACATAGAATTCTTCCAGGTCTCACTTCTTTTAAGTAAAGGGAAGATATATAAGTAGAGAAAGCACTTAATGGCCTAAAGTAATCTCCAAGCGCTTGGTTTGAGAAGTTCAAAGGTGCTGCGGTAATAGTTGGGCACCCATATAGCCAAGGATAACCAAACACTCATATTCTCAGCGAAGATAATTACTTTTATCATGTGTCAAGGACTCAAGATAGAATAGTTGGAACAGGTAATAAGCTTAAGTGCAGAAACTGAAGATATTCCCAGGAAATGATTTGAGATCAAGGATTGTTTCTGTCCTTTAAATTTGGTGAAAGAATGGTAACTTCATTTCTCAAAGCAATTGATTTATTGAAAGAGGATAATATGTCAGGCAATAGGCTAGTAAAACCCTCAGTGAGCACACCAGATATTGAGCTAAGACAATAAAGGCACACTTACTGATGCCGTTAGATATTGAAGGCCTATAGGCAAGTTCACTAAACCCTAAAACTCCCTTCTACACCAAAATATCTCATATGCCAACGTTATTCTGGGACAGCTCACTTGGAGGGATCCTCTAGAATTCTTAGACATTTTTAATGCCTTTTATTTGCAATGAATGGAACATGAAGGTGAAGGCATATTCTTAAGCTAATTGGGAAAGGTTAGTACTTGATAAGAAATCCAGTAAAGCCTCCACGTTTTATGGAGGGAACCTTGTAACCTAGAAACGTAAGAAGAGAATGTGATTGCAACATCCAATACCAAACCAAACTCCAGACATGTCTCCTAGTTAACATTAGTCATTGGGGTTATAGAGCCATCCCTTCATTCACTCCATTACCATATAATGGGGCTTCCAACATACCCAAGCAAAGTACTTAATACAGAATTTAAAAATCATCCAGTAAGTGTGATCTTGTAAATTCATAAACAACCCCCTCTCTCTTCAAGGCCCGAAGGAAGGAGGAGGAAGAGAGAAAAGAGAGAGAACCATCCAAAGAAATTTCAGACACAGTCACACCAAGAAGAAAGGTAAAAGCAGAGAAGATATTATGAATGGGAAAGGGCAGAGAAGAGATAATGAATGGTTCTGTATTCACAACACGAACAGAGAATGTAGTTTAAATTATTAATGTCAGGCCAAAGCATTTAATTTTTGGGCAGCATATTATTTTTGGAGTTTTGACTGTCTAATACACAGAGAAGAAGCCAAAAATGGATTTGTTTTCTTTAGCTCTACAACTGGGTTGATTCACTACCTATCACTCAGATGAAACCTAGATTTCTCAATTACGTAAGAGGTAGAGGGAAGATCAATTAGATATTCCTCGTACTGTCACACCCTAAAAAGAGATTTTGAGGAAAGGATGGTCCAAAAGAAAGACAAAAGGGAGGATAAAGTACTTATAATGAAAATAAAAAGACAAACCCTGCACAGCATGTAAAGAAGCTAAAGACAGGAGCAACATGGGTCCAATGTTTCTGGGAGATAAGCCAGCATTCACAACTTTAACAACTAACATTTATCTTTCTTTCTGGTTCCTACACAGCTTCTAACTCAACAAACCGATATTTTTGGACAATAAAATTTGCAGAAATTATAGTCCATGAGGTAACGTGTCTTAAAGAAAGGGCCAAAATTGAAGCGAAATACAATTGCGCATGTGAATGCACACAATGACAGATCTATAGCACAAAGAAAAATAATGAACACAAAAGGAATTCTAGAGAAAGAACATACTGCATGTCCAACTCCCCCAGATCAAGCATGACAAATAAATTATTTTCAACATCATCTGCAAGGTCGACATGGAAACTAATGCAGTTGAAATTAGCAGAAACAGAATAGTGGAAGAAGTTAGAACTTCTTGGTTCCTCCAATTTGAACTCAGACAAATCACGCCTTCCATGGATTTTTGATTCAGATTTTGACTGCGGGACATCTAGATATGCAAAGCATCCCACAACAGCACCATATATTGATGGTGAGAAATGTACACAAAGTGATGGTACAACCAAATGAACCTGAAACAGAAAAAGAAAAGGGTAAGTAAACAATCGAAGAAAACTTAGACCTCTAGAAAGGAATTAGGAGCCTGGCTCTATCTTTTGGATACCCAGGTTTGTTTCCCCTTTCCCTGTGGTTCTGTTTATAGATATTCAAAAAAAAAAAAAATAGAAAAAAAAAATTACAAATGTCACATTAAAAACCTCTTACAGCCACAGCATATTGTTCTTGTCCAAATCAAATTCACAATACCAAAGCTTCAGAATCAGGATTTTTTAACAGAATTTTTTAACAGAAAGCTTAGAACAGCTGAATGTAAAGACTCTAATTTAATAATAGAGATTAGTCATCTAGTTGGAAAATTCAGCTACGAATGAAGATGGGCAAATTCACTCTTTTTTTAATGTTTTTGAAGGATCTAACTAAATGAGTATGGTGAGAAATTTGGAAACTAATGAGTTTTCCTTTTCTTTAAAAGTCGTTAAAGACGAACACAATATCAAATGAGATAGAAACAGAAAATTATGAATTCATATCAATGAAAACTTCTCCAAGATCTTTGAATCAACATTTCAAATAATCATAATGCAACATCAAACTGAGTAGATGGGCACTTAAGGATGTTTAAGGGAAATCAGCAGGTTATGGAACCCTAACATATGGCCAACCTTAACATGATCCGGTGTCAAGTCATGGATGGTCCTCATCCCATGTTTAAGGGAAATCAGCAGGTTATGGAACACAAACAAATGGCCAACCATGACATGATCCGGTGTCAAGTCCATGGATGGTCCTCATCCCACTTAAGAGTTGAGAAATTGGCAATTGACATCCCAAATGTTGTTGTCCAAAAAAAAAAAAAAAAAGGCATCTTAAGGAGTTTAGCCAAGTAGAAAAAGGCTAGAAATCACAATTCACATCAATGAGAAACCACTCACATTAAAGAGGAGACAAAGTTTGTCAAGGGATAGAATACCTTTTCAACGGTTCGTTTAACCAGATCAACCCTAATAGAGATTGATGAAGGAAGCTAGTGTGGTTGTGGCCAATGGTAGGTATCACCAGAAGCCCCCAGAGGTGGCTGTTGGGGTCAGAGATAGGTGTGTGTAGTGCAGAAGGAGATTAGGTTGGAGTTCCCAGGGCCTGAGTCAGTTTGAAACATTGATCTACCTGTTTCTGGAGGCCCAGCTGGCCCATGGCCAAGGCTATGGTGCCTTCCTGGAAGGACTTCCTCCTGCTGTAGAGTGCAACTTCAAAAGCTTGTGTAGGGGTTTCCCCTGTTGTGAGTCCGGTGGGTAAGGAACCAGGCAAACTTAGTCACCAATATTCCCCTATTGTGGTTGGCATGAATCTAAATTTCAATCGAAATTGATTGAAATCTACAAGTTATCTCGGTTTCAGGCCAAGCCAAAACAAAACCCAGGGTCAAAACTCATGGTCGCAACCCAAGTTTCGACACTAGGTTTCAATTCAAGGAGGCCTAGGGTCGAAACCAAGCGTCATGACCCAGGGTTAAATCCTAGTGTAGAAATCTCGAAATCAAATCCTAGACATCTTAGTTTCGGGCCTGACCGGCCTCAAAACAGAGATTTAGTTACTTGGTGACTGGTGCCCCTGCCCTTGTCTCCTCCCTTGGTTCTTCCGGTAGGGCGCCTTGCCCCAACCCTATGATTGGGAATGATCTTGGCTCTTGTAAAAATGGTGTCCCTTGGGCTTCCCTGTTTTTAACTCCCTCTAACTCCACCAAAGGGTTTCAACTCCTCTATTTGGATCCAAGGTAGGAAAATGGAAGACAAATAGCAGAGTGTTCAACCAAGAGGATGCAGAATAGGGTTGAATTTTAGAAAAACGTTGTGGTTGGGCACTTCATTGGAAGTCACCCCTCCTTTGAAGCATTGAAGGAAATTGTATCTAAGATGTGGAGGGTGGTTACCAGCAACTAGGAGGTGAACTTAGTTGAGAACGGCTTCTTCATCTTCGGCTTCTGTTGAGGAAGACCAGCCTTTTGTCCTTGAAAGAGGTCCTTGGTACACCACTGCACACCCTTGATTCTACGCCCGTGGTGACCAACAAAATCAGCTAACACAGACCAAGACTGCCGAAGATACCACAAGGGATGCTGTTAATATATGGATTTGGGGACAACAGCTGCACTCTATGAAGAACCGTATTGTTGATATTGTTACCCACATCGATACTATAAAGGAGTTGTGGGAGTATTTCAATATTTTATATTCTGGCCAGAATAACCTGTTTTGTATTTATGAGTTGTCACAAGAGTTTTACCGAGTGAATCGAAAGGGTCGTCCTCTCACTCAATATTTTGCTGGTTTTAAACGCATGTATGAAGAGCTAAATTCTTTAGTTGCTGTCAGTACCGATGTGCAGATGCAGGTCCAGAGAGAACAACTAGCAGTTATGGGTTCTTGGGGAGGACTTCGAATAGAATATGACTCTGTTTGTTTACAGATTCTTGGTCGTGACAAGGTGGCTTCTCTTGCAAATACCTTTTCATGCGTGTTACAGGTATATCGCGAAGGATCTCGTGACACCACACCTATGGATAATTCAGCTCTTCTGTCCCACCAGACTAACTGTGGTTCGTGGTGGACATATTGGTAACCGTTCGGATACTGGTAGTAGCACTGGCAGAGCCCAATCTCCTGGAAATCTGGCTCCTTCAAATGGTTCAGGCATTGTTCGCATGTGCCATCATTGTGGGAAGCCTTGGTATATCCAACGTTTTTGTTGGAAACATCACGGCAAACCACCTCAACCGACGAATAAATTAACCACTCCACCAACAATAACGAGGTCAGATTTTACATCGTTACAAACTTAATCATTTATTCTTGGGATTTGACAAGTTACACAAGCAAGGAAGAAAAGTTTCTTGGCAAGGACTGCCCCGAAATCATAAGTACCAAGCCTAACAAGGAATTGGAAATCCATAATTCAGATGAAGGAAAATCATCATCTAGAATGGAGTATTTAGTTTCTTTTTCTTTTTGTTCTTTCAAGAATTAGAGTATGAATATTCAACTTCAAATCGGCTTTCAGAAGTGTACTTATTTGTAGTTTTGTTGGTTGGCAGGTTATGGGGTATTGTTTTACTTCACGTGTTCTTTTTTTCTCAATGCAAAGTTGTCAAGGTGTCACCTAGGCTTCCGTCAGCCCTCCAATGCCCTGGAACACCTTGTTGACGTGACAACCTTCGCTCATTGAGTAGAGAAGTAGAAAATTTTTGGCTAGTAAAATGAGAGGGGGGGGGGCAGGTTAAGATAATAATTACGAGAACATGATAATACGTCTATGGCGAGTCAGTTACCTGCAACCGTTTCAACACCAATTCATCATGAATGATGCAAGACTCCAAGATCACTGTAGCGGTAAATTTTTTGAAAACTGAGAATGCTTGATGATGATTAGGCACTGTTATCTTCACCTGTACCATTGGGATGCAAAACAAGTAATTACAAGCTGCAGCCTGACTGAAAAGGAAAGATTAAACAGTCTAATAAGGAAATCTGACCTCAACATCAGTCAAAAAAATCTCAAAGCAATCATAGAGATCTTGAAGATGAACATTTGGTGATCTATTATTGATTGAAGTAGATCTTAGGAGGTCTGCGAACAAAAAATTGTTCAGACCTTCGGCGCCTGATGCAGGGGAATCAATCTCCATCTTAGATCTAAAGCAAACTGCCCCCACTTCCAAAAACTGCCTTACATAATAATTCACATTTAACCAAAAAAGGAAAAAAATTAAAGATAGGAAACATAGGGAATGTTAATATTTGTAAGCATAAAGAAAAATTGAAGAGAACAAAGCCAAAGGAACCTAGTAGAAAAACAACATTGGCTGCATGTGCGCATTAAAATTTTCAATTAAAAAGTGGTGACAAGGATAAAATAGGATAGCCATCACAATTGAGTCAAATGATCAATTGGCTTGAGAATGAAAATATAACAATTAATTTTTTGCCAGCATATCACTATATTAGTCACAAAAGATGGAGCTGTCAGCAAATGAAATTAAGAAGGTAATGAAACCAACACAGCATGACGCATTCTGAAAACATATTCATACCGGAGTCAATAAGGAATCAAAGCTCCAAGCCTCCAACTGTCCAACAGCGTATAGGAAATACGATTGACTGAAGGAGGCAGTCTCCAAACAAAATCTAAAATACAAAGAAAGAAATAAAGGAGAGGGAAATCTCAGAAAGAAGCAAAAGGAGAAAAAGGGAAAGAAAGAGGAGAAAAACCGAGAGAAAGAAAGAAAGAGAGAGTGATCAAGATCAGCATCAAGGAGGAGGAAGAACAGAATTACTAAGTAAGTTCTTCATCTTAGTTTATTCCACATATTTTGAGAAGAGTTTCGATGTTTAGATCGAAGGGAGGGTACGAGATTGACTTATCAATGGACTTCCATATCAGTTTTGATTACGATTTATATCAGTCTATCTGTTCAGCCCAGATTTATATATATATATATATATATATATATATATATATATATATATATATATATATATATATATATATATATATATATATATATATATCAGCCCAATTTTATATCAGTTTTAGGTTTATTGATCCCAGTATCCATGTCAATTTCTATATATATATATCAGTATATATGAATATCAAATCAAGATTATTATCTCAGTTCCTAATTCAGTTTCAGGGCTGATATGTCTTAGCTTCTATTTAGTTTTGAATCTAATATCAGTGTATTGTAATCAGTCCTGAATGTATATACAGTACAGTCCAGAATGTATATACAGTTCAGAATTTTACATATACAGAATTTTACAAATACAATCCAGATTGTATATACAGTCCAGAATTTTACATATAGAAGCCTAAGAGTTCAATCAGATCTACATGGCGGACTTCAGCTAGAATTAAATAGCAGTTTACAGCAGATTAATTCCAGGTCTATTATCAAATTTTGATCATATTAATCTTACATATTTGTATACCAGAATTATATCAATTTATATATCAGATCAGTATTGATATTAGTAGCAGATTTATATATCAGATAAGTACGTATAGCAGTAATAGATTCATGTATCAGATTTATACAAGGAATCAAGTATCGACACAATACTCACAGTATCGGCCGATACGTATCGGTATCGACACTAGTTGATACGATACCAGTCGATTCATCCTTCATTTTTTAAAAAAGTATAGTATCGAGCTGCTAGAATTATCTCTAAAGTCCGATACGGCTCGATACGGCTCGATACGCTCGATATGCACCGATACGCATCGATACGGCTCGATACGCATCGATACACTTTATTTTTATTTTTTTTTTAAAAAGAAGAAAAACCAACCTGTATCAACCAGTATCGAACAGATACGGTTCGATACTGCTCAATACTGGTCAATACAGCCTTTTAAGTGTCGAGCAGTAACAATACTACTCAAAAACATAGTTGTCAAGGCGCCAAGGCGAAGCAAGGCGATGGAGGCCTGACTGGGCGCCTAGGCGACCAAGACACCCGCCTAGGCGACCAAGGCGACTGCCTAGGCGACCCATTTTCCAAGGCGACCCAAGGCAGCCTGGGCGCCTAGGCGACGCCTTGACAACTATGCTCAAAAACAAACCCTGTTCGTGTTTTTTCAAAAGCCAACAACCATTGAAGCTTCAATACTCTTCTGCAACTTGATTTTTTTTTCAAAAAACCTTAGGGCTTTGATTCTGAACCCTAAAACGACTAGGAAGGTAGCATCAAACTGAGTTTTTGTGAAGATTAGAGCCTGAAATCATCTCTTCAAGCTCCAAGGGCGGAAAACCCTAAAGGTATGAATTTCAACTTCATTTTTTCATAATAAATCAATTTTTGTGTTGTTTCTTCTCATGAATCAATGAACTATGGTCCCATTTGATGAATGCATGCTACATGCATGGATTTAAACACTGATTTGAGGTTTGATTTGAGGAATTTTGGAAGAACAGAAGAAATTTTGAAATTTTTTTTTCCAAAAATTAATCCTTTCCTCTTCTACTATTTATATAAAATGTGTAGACCACTGATCTACCATCTTTGCTTCTCAGTTATAATTTTCGATTTTATTTTTTATTTTTTTATTTTCTAGTTAAAAAATAGAAATATAATTCAGATAATATTATTTTTTTTATGTAAAATTTGACTATTCTCTCTCGCTCTCTCTCTCTCTCTCTCTCTCTCTCTCTATTCATCGATTCCCTGTTTTGGTCTTGATTTGTCTATCCAGTAGCAGTAACAATAATATGTACATGACTCTAACCTATTTTTTTTCATGAATCAACATTTTTTATTGTTAAGGGGAAATTTGTTGTCAGATCTAAAATATATGTGGTCCTGTACTAGTTAAGGCCCAGATATTTTTCTTCTTTTTTTTTTCTTTCCTTTTCTTACATCCTTGTTGTTTGTCGATTCTCTGTGGGGTGTACATGACTCCATGAATTTGATTTCTATGCCATGATGTTTGTTCTTTTTTCTACTGATCTCAATGTTCCTCTACTATTTTGTTAAGTTTTAGGTCTTGCCTTCTTTTACTTTTTCTTAATGCCAGTCTCAGTTGTAGGAAAAACTATAAAAAATGGTAAGGGTTTCGTATGTTTGTGTTTGTTTCCACTGAGATGGGTATTTACTGAAGAGGTAACTTTTGGTTTTATTTGTCTTTTTAAGGAAAATGGTTTCCAATAGGATTAGAAACTAGTTTTAATAAAAGGCATAGTTCTGTACATTTTTTTGTTGTTTTACAATACGTAGGGTATTCGGTTAGGAGTTTGTGTATCCATGATGCAAAAAACATTTTCTTTCTCAATGTTGCTAATTATAGTGTTTTTATACTTTAAAATTGTGTTTTGTATGTTCCTTAATCATTTTTGTGCGTATCTTGCCCCGTATCCATGTGTATCCGTGGATATCCACCGTATCCACGATACGATACGATACGTCTCTTAATTTCAGCTGACCGATAGGGTACCGATACACAATACTTGATTCCTTGGATTTATACCAGTCCTTTATATGTCAAATTTATATCACTCTTATATACCAGATTTACATCAGCTACATAGCACATTTATATCGGTTCATGTTGACATCAATTCCAGTTTCTGATAAGTTTTATCATCACAATATAGATCAGTTTACAAATCAGATTTATACCAGATTGCACACCAGGTTACAGGATCAGAATAGTTTTAAGTGTGATATCAGTTTATGTATATTTATATCGTATCAGATTTTATATCATATATACTCATTAAGAAATAAACTACATTCGGAACAGCATCGTATGGTTCAAAGTCAACATAAGAGTTATGCTGATCGCAGAAGAAAAGGACTCAAATTCAAAGTGGATGATATGATATTTCTTCAAGTTGCCCCTATGAAAGGAGTAATGAATTTCGGGAAGGGCAAACTGAGTCCTAGATAGTTGGACCTAGGGATGCAAGTTTGGACCAGCAAACCTGAGCCCGGACAGGGTCAAACCTGCCCTGAGCCCAGTCAGGGCTGGGCCTGGGCTCATATGCTTGCAGACCCTGGCAGGGTCGGGCCGGGCCCAGACCTGGGCCCCGCCCGACCATCAATGTATATCAGGTAGTTCGCCAGCATTTTCTTCATTTTTCTTGTGTCCTCTTCTTTTTCTGTTTATTGTTCACTTTTCAACAAATTTGAAAACAATCCTAATGAAAGAACCAGCATACACGGACTCATGATCGTGAGAATCTTTCTCTCATTAGATCTAACCAGTGATAGTCACTGAATATAAATGAAACAGAGTCTCCCGGAGTACTAATGCCACCAGAATGAATCACGTCACATCGCCATTGAAGACCACTAACACACATGGCAGAAACTACAAATTGATCGTTGCATTACTTGCACTAAAATAAATCCGTGAAATCTACTTATGTTTCTTTCTTGATGAGTGATCACTGATTTGGAATTTCAGATTCCACACTTCTTGTCGGCTACGGGATTGTGTAGAGAAAAACAAAGGGAAAGCAATAGACAGATCAATAATGAACATTTTGTCTATGTATGAGATCTGGCCGAAGTTTAAACATTCGATTGAGTAATCGAGTATATGTTGTCATTCCGTTAATCCAAAGGAACATTTTAGATTTCTTCATTTGAAGAAGGGAATGTCGATATCTAGCCCAATCAGGGCCAACCCGGCCCAGCCCTGAACCCTGACAGGGCCGGGCTGGGTTGATGTTTTGTCTAACCCTAGTAGGATCGAGCAAGGTTTAGGGTTGACTTTAAGGGATACAGGGTTGGGATGCAGTCTTAAAAAGCCCGGCGCAACCCGACCCTGTTGCAGCCCAAGTTGGACCATTCAAAACTCTCAACAGGATTGGGCTGGTGGCATATTAGATTGCCCAGCCACCTACCTTATCTGGTGCGCATAATGTGTTTCATGTCTCCATTTTAAGGAAGTATGTACCAGATTTTTCACGTATTTTGAGTTATGAAGCATTACAGCTGCAGGAAGACTTGTCATACGAGAAAGCATTGATCCAAGTGTTAGAACGCAAGGAGCAAGTGTTGCAAAGCATAACAATTCCTTTAGTGAAAGTATTGTGGAGAAATCATTTGATACAGGAAGTAACCTGGTAGCGCGAAGACGATACTAGGTCCCGTTATCCGTAATTATTTAAAGATTAAGGTACATTCAATTTCGAGGACGAAATTTTTATAAAGAGGGGAGGATGTAATGACCCAGACTTTCTAATTTAAATTCCTATTATGGTGTTGTCTAGTAAATTAGGGTGACGTTTAGAAGACTAGTTGCCGTTTAGCACTTTTTAGTGTTATATAGCATGTAACATGAATGGTGACAATTAGCATAGGATGAATTGATAATCTGAGAATGGGAATCTTGCCTAGGGTGGCATGGGACCCAAAAGTAAAATTTGGTGCCTATCAGACAGTGTTTGATTGTAAATCTCAAAAAACACCTTGGGTATGAACCATAGGATGCTAGGAATATTCCTTTATTGCTGTAAGGATTTTTTATGAGTAACATTATCCTTAAGAACTAAGAGAGTGTATGTTTAGTAAAAATAATTATAACCCCAACCGTGGGGGCTTTCTCATCAATCTAAAACAAAGAGAGTGAAAAGGAAGGAGAGAAAAGAAATGTCAGAGAGACTAACATTGAGAAGAAAATAACAGAGAAGGGGATGTTCTAGGACTGTGAACAGTACCCATGAACAATACTCGGGAAAAGTGATTTGAAGAAAGAAGAGAGCAGAAAAAGAAGAAGGAGAAGGAAAAGGAGAAGGAAAAGGAGAGGAAAAACAACATTACTATGTAAGCTCTCCATCATAGTTTACTTTACATATTTTGAGGAGTTTCAACGTTTAGATTGAAGGGAGGGGATGAGATTGACTTATCAATGGGCTTCCATATCAGTTTTGATCACGATTTATATCAGTCTATCTGTTCAGCCCAGGTTTATATAAGTCTAATGTCTCTCTCTCTCTCTCTCTCTCTCTCTCTCTCTCTCTCTCTCTCTCTCTCTCTCTCTATATATATATATATATATATATATACTCTCTATATATATATATATATATATATATATATATATATATATATATATATATATCAGTTTCAGGTTTATTGATCCCAGTATCCATGTTGGAGAAGGAGAAGGAGGAGAGGAAAAACAGCATTACTAAGTAAGCTCTTCATCATAGTTTACTGTACATATTTTGAGTAGAATTTCAATGTTTAGATTGAAGGGGTATGAGATTGACTTATCAATGGACTTCTTTTTTTTGCTAAAGATCCCAATAATGTATTCAAAATAAGAAACAAAAAACAATACAAACAAATTACCTAGGAAAGATAAACCCCACCTTTGGCATTGCCATCAGCAGGGCCCTTCCTAGGGTCAATTACATTTAGTAAATCTAAATCTAGGCCTCCCTGATGCGTCCCATACCGCATCCCAAGCAACAAAATTAGGGCATGAATTCCATCTTTGAGACTGCAGAGTCTTTGCTGCCTTCTTAGCTAATGCATCAGCTACCATGTTACTTTCTCTAACATTATGAGTGACTCTAAGCTCCATAGAAGCTAGGCCTTTTGACATAGCCCCCCATCTTTGCATACAAAACCAAGGTATCTTCCTATTAATCAAGCATTGAGCGACCCCTTGGGAATCTACTTCCAGACAAATGTGAGTACAGCCAAGTTTAATACCCTCCTTAATACCCTCCAAGGTACTCTGAACCCACAAATACCACCTCTCCACCTTTCTTACTAATCGCAATGCCAGCCCCAGCTTCTCCCTAATTACCAAGGGAGCACCCATCAGAATTAAATTTACAACAAGGCTTCTGAGGACCAAACCAAAGCACTTCTTTCGGGACACTCAAACTGTCTGCTCTAGTAACCAGATCAAGCGCCTGCACAATTTTCAAATCTGCCAAGTTTTTAATGGTGCAAGGTTTCCGAATGGATAGTTCCCTACCTGCTCGTTTGAACATCTCCATCGCATGGATAACCGTTGGTCTAACCCCATCATAGCAGCTTGAATTACGGCAACTCCATATAACCTGCAATAAAACATAAAAAAAGGATGACCATATCTTCCTCATCGGCATCACCCTTCTTTTCCTTCTCCACCATGAAGATAACCTTTCAGTATCTGTAAAGCCTTCCCATTGAACTCCTAACAACCTGAAAACTGCCAACCACACCTCATTTGCAAAGTTGCAATGTAAGAAAAGATGCTCAGCATTTTCTTCCTGTAAATGACATAGGTAACACCTAGATGTCAATGGCACACATTTCTTCTTTATATTCTCAACAGTTGGAAGTTGCCTTAAGCACCACCTCCATGCAAAGATAGATGTTCTTGGGTGAAGCTCTACCCTCCAAATATCATGAGACCAACTAGGTTCATTCCCACCTCCCCTCAAACACTTCCTAGCAGAAGGAACCAAGAAATCACCATTCAATGTTTCAGTCCAAACCAGTTTGTCTTTGCCCTCTTGCGGTAATGGGATCTGCCTCGCCATTTCCCACATATGCTTCAGTTGTGGCGATTCCACATTAGGTAGGTTCCACACCCCCTCTCGAATTACTTCACCTAGCCATAGTTGCCGCGAATATAGGTGTCAAGCATCCAGATCTAATACATTCTTCAACGCAACCTTACCCACCCATATGTCTGACCACATCCGAATGCTCCAGCCAACTCCAATAATCCAATTTGTATGAGCTGCAGTCCAGTCCCAAACCTTTTTAATGCTATTTCATACTGCAGAGATGGGGACTCTAGCTCTTATGGCACCATCCTCAGCAATATTCAATGGACTTCCACATCAGTTTTGACCACAATTTATATCAATCTATCTTTTCAGCCCAGATTTATATAAGTCTAATGTCGATATATATATATATATATATATATATATATATATATATATATATATATATATATATATATATATATATATATATGTTTCAGGTTTATTGATCCCAGTATCCATGTCAATTTCTATATATATCAGTATATATGAATATCAAATCCAAATTTTTTTCTCAGTTCCTAATTCAGTTTCAGGTCTGATCTGTCTTAGCTTCAAATTATGTTTCGAATCTAATATCAGTGCAATGTAATCAGTCCAGAATGTAGATACAGTCCAGAATGTAGATCAGTCCAGAATGTAGAATGTATAAAAAATACTAATGTATTTCAAATGATAATAGGTTGCTGTTTTATATAATAAAGTATTGTTAACTAATTACTTTATGTTGATTTAAGAGTAAATTAATTACTGAAAAATTAATAAAATATTTTTTACTTATACAAAAAATATAAATGCGTAAAAAATGATAATAGGTTGTCGTTTTATGTAATAAAATATTGTTAACTAATTATTTTATCTTGATTTTAGGGTACATTAATTACTGAAAAATTAATAAAATATTTTTTACTTATGGGAAAAATATAAATGTGTAAAAAATGATAATAGGTTGCTGTTTTTAATGTGGGATAGTTTGTAATATAATTTGTTGCACTCATAAGAGTAAGTAGTTGGTATTTCAACTGTAATAATTGTTGTCTTTTTGCTCCAACAGTGCAAGTGAAATAGTTTGAAATGGCTGATGCACCAACTCTAAGTGGTACATTGCATGGAGGCATGGGATACCACTGACTGCCAATAAGAAGCAATCACAATGTAATAATTGTGCCAAGAAGATAAAGGGAGGTGGTGCCACTTGATTGAAATGCATCTTGCTGGTTGTAACAGAGATGTGATGGGTTGTCCCAATGTACCAAGCGAAGTGAAGAAGGCCATGGCAACCATGATGAAGAGTGATATTGATAAAAGAAATAAGAAGAAGGCAGCAAGGGAGGAATTTGAAAATGCTTGCCTAGAGAACCTACCCAATGTAGGGGGCGAGGATTATGACAATGATGAGGTAGATCCAAATATGACAAAGGCAGAGGTTCAACAGCTGCAGAGAGCCAAGAGAGCAAGTTTAAGGCAACAAGAAGAAGATCGATCAAGGCAGTTTCAGATGAGCAAAGGAGCTGGGTGACAGGCACCAGCAGAGGATGAGGAGATGAGGACGAAACTGAGACATGGGGGTGAAGCTGAGACATGGGAGTGAGACTAAGATACCTTTTAGGAGGACTCATAGTATGAGGGGTTCAGCTGGTGCACAGGCGCCACCATCAATTCGGGACCCAAATATTGAGGTTCTTCAACTGAATTCTACTGTATTTGCCAGACAGGACAGATCACAAAAGAAGTTAAAGCATTTTTGGACGGATGTGAAGACCAGAGTGGGAATCAAATCTCCAAGTGGATGTTGTACAATAGCATACCAACAAATGCCACTACAGGACCATACTATCAGAGTATGTTGGGTGAGGTAGGTAGGGCAGGTCCAAGAGTGAAAGGGCCCACATCTTGGGAGTTGTAGAATACCTACCTACCTAAACATAAGAAAGACATTCAATAATATGTGGATAATTTGAAGCCACAGTGGAAGGCATATGGGGTCACTGTGATGTGTGATGGGTGGACTGGACCCACTAGATAATCCCTAATCAATTTCATGGTGAATTGTGATGGGCGAACAGTTTTTTGAAGTTTGTTGATCCATCCAAGCATGTTAAGGATGCTAAGTATATTTATGTTCTCCTGAAGCAAGTGGTGAAGGAAGTGGGAATACAAAATGAAGTACAAGTGGTTACTAACAATAGTAGCAACTTTAAGAAAGCTGGGGAAAGGTTAATGAACAATAGAAAATATCGACTTTTTTGAACACCATGTACAGCCCACTGTATTAATTTGATGCTAAAGGACATGGGGGAAATCAAACTTGTGAAAGAGGTTGTAGAAAGTGCAAGGCAAGTAACCACTTTTGTATATAACCATGGATATGCCTTGCAATTTATGAAAACCAAATGTGGTGGAGCCTTGGTGAGGCCAGGGTAGACACGTTTTGCAACAAACTACATAGCCCTGCAGAGTTTTGAATTGAAGAAATCTGGATTGAGATCCATGTTTGCTTCAGAGAAGTGGTTTGGCTGACCTCAATCTAGTTCTCGTGGTGGTAGGGAAGCACAAGCTATCATATCCAGTGATAAATTCTGGGATGATGTCAAGAAAGTTATAATGACATCAGATCCCATTCTCAAAGTGCTAAGAATGATTGATGGACAGAAGAGAACCACCTTGCCACATTTGTGGGCAGCCATTGATATTATGAAGATGCAAGTAGGAGAAGCATACAAATGTGGGACCTCCAAATATATTTCTATCGTCAAAGATCATTGGGAGAGACAGCTGAAGCACCCACTACACGGGCTAGTGAGTCTTTACTTGATGTCGATGAGTTTCTCAAATCTCAATTAATTAAAATTACATGAGCTTGCGTTCACGTATTCATAATACTTGTCAATTTTCAGCATATTATCTGAATCCCAAGTATCAATACAAAAATCACTTGGGAATGCGTTAAGAATTGATAGATGCAGTGCATGAAGTGATTGCCAAGCCTAAGCCAGACTCAAGAGCTCAGTCTATTGCTAACCAAGAAGTAAGACTTTTACATTTATTTTGTTGCCAACATAATTTATAAAAATGGTATTACTAATACTATTACCCATCAATATTGATCCAACTCAAAAGCTTTACAAATGCCATTAGGAGTTTTGGCCAGGCAATGCTAGTATCTGGTCGAGCATCCACTCCCCCTGGTATGTATAGTTGAAAATTGTAATGTATACTTATTTTAGTATGATTGTCATCATCTAATATTTTTTTCCTATGCCATTTTGTAGCTGAATGGTGGGTCCTATATGGGTCGGACTCACCCAAACTTCGTCAAATAGCAGTGAAGGTGCTATCCCAAACATGCTCCGCTACTGGATGTGAACGGAACTAGAGCACATTCTCGTTGATACATACAAAGCGACAAAACTGGTTGGGTGC
This sequence comes from Protea cynaroides, assembly GCA_028583415.1. Classification (NCBI taxonomy): domain Eukaryota; kingdom Viridiplantae; phylum Streptophyta; class Magnoliopsida; order Proteales; family Proteaceae; genus Protea; species Protea cynaroides. The sequence goes on along the minus strand of CM053272.1, from coordinate 13,365,326 downwards.
AAAAAGGCTTGAGGACTTGGTATATGTGCACTACAATATGAGACTGAAAGAGAAGCACATACGTTTAGAAAGATATTGCCAACCCCATTAAGCTGAGTGAGATCTTTTAGTTGGAAGGAGAGGATGATGATCCTTTATGTGAGTGGGTTATAGAACGTGGTGAGCCTCAATTAAATGAGGCTGGTGGTCGACCAAATGCTATGGTTACTGGAGCGTTGAAGGCTAATGTAGATGAGATTATGGCTACTGAGGGTAAAGTCCACGCGGAGCCTCGACGTCAGTTTCAGATCGCTGACAGTGAGAGTTCGAGTGAGTAGCCGGCTTCTTCTGGAGATTCACCTTCCGCCACCCAGGGTGGTACTGGTAGTCATGATGGTGGTGATGATAGATATACAACCTTGCGCGATGAGCCCAATCAGTATCACCAACCAATCAGTAAAGAAGTCATTGCTGGATCCCATGAGATTCACGGGGGAGTCTTAATATGACCATGCCACGGAGGATATTAAACACAGAGCCCGGCCTAGTGCTAGTAGTAGTAAAGGCTACAATCGAGGATCACGACTGCAATTCATGCCACAGGAGGAGGTAGATGAGACGGATCCCATGGATATATCGAGCATATTTGCCACCATGGAGGGTATGCATTTAGGGGAGAGTTCTCAGACTAGAGGTATAGGGCATTGGCATGCACCAGAATTCATGATTACACAGAGCCCGAGTCCAGCAATTATTGAAGAAAGTGGTGGCAAGAGTATCAGTTCGACAGTACATGCTGGATTTGGATGGTCTATTACTGGCGCTGGTGGGTACAGAGTTGTGTATGGAGGCTCTTTTACTTCCTACCCCAACAGTCAATATAGAAATGACTCAAGTGTTGGCAGTATTGGGTCATCATTGGTCGACTCCATCTTCGGATATGCTCCTCCTGTGTCAATGCCTACTCTGGCTCCACCCATTATCTCACTCGATCAGCCCTACCCTTGACTAGGGTACTTACATTATGTTGATGATAATGTCTACTGGTGGGCTGTCGGGGACTTTCAAAGGAATTGGCCTGGGACCATGTCATGGGACATTTACTGCTGCAATCAGAGGAGCGTTATCGCCACCATCAGTGGTACACTGCTCGTGGTTTAGACGTACCATGAAGCTCAACGTGGAATTGATTGGTGAGACTTTTAAGTTCTAAGTTAAATGTATTAATTTTAAATGAATGTTTTTGTTGTTTTAACTCTATAATTTCATTATCAATATATTTATTTTTGTTAGATGCTGTTAAATCTTCATAGTTAGTGCCTAGTGGCTTAATGCAATGTGGCTTAGTTCAGCGTACACTACCAAACTTGGGTCCACACCACATATAATTATTTTTTGTCTTTTTTCAAACTAACATGCGAATTTTAAATAGGCTACACAAAAAAAAAAATGATTAAAAAAAATACGGGCCTCGAAACCATGGAGTCAACGTTCTAGAAAATAAATAACAGGTTTCGACCAAGTTTCAGTTGAAACCCGAGATATCTCGGTTTCGAGGCTGGTCGAAACCGGCCTCGAAACCGGCACCTTGAACCTTGATACAATCTCAATTCAGCTTTGCACTGTCAAAGGAAGATGCAACCCCCACACACAAATCTATTGTGGATCAGAATGTAACAAAGAAACAGAGACTATAAAGGAAATAACCAATTTCAAGTTGGAAGATGTTTCTTCTCTCGAACCTATAGTTGAAGACAAATTTGAAAACCAAATCAGTCACATGGTGGAAGATTCTATCGTTTCAGATTGAAGAATGTGCAGAAGTGGTCAAGAGCGAGATTTAAATCGTGGTTTAAGAAAACTTCAAGAGCATCCCTCGTGTAGCGGTGAATGTTACCAACAATGTTAGTGATGTTGATTACGAAGTTGAGCATATTGAATGTGTGCTCCCACCTTACATTTTTTAGGCGAGAGGGTCAAAGGTTGAAGATTTCCTTCCCAACTTTCAAGAGAAACCGGATTTCTGTTTTTAGAGGAAGATGAATACTCATCCCAATATGTTGATGCTCAACCGATTCAAAACAAAGGGTCGAGTTTTTTTTAAGCAAGGGAGAGTTGATGCAGTATTGTTGATGGAGTATTGTTAAGCCAACCAAGCTGCAAGTCAAGCCAACAACCTGCCCGGCTGGGTCCCACCTGCGGAATCTAGTCATGGACAGCTGTCCCCATATATATATATATATTAGTGGTTGCTATTGTTAAGATAATTACCTAAGAGAGTTTTTAATTTCAGTTTTAGGAAGTTTTTAATTTCAGTTTTTAGAATGTTTCTGTTTCAATTTTTAGAAAGTATGTATTAGGCAATACAATATGAGATTTTTCTTCTTTCATAAAGTTCTATTTTCAAGTTTGTACTTTCCCTCCTTGCTTGTTGTCAAAAAGGACGGACTCCACTTTCTATTTGTATTCAAAGACAACTCTATAAATATGAATAGAAGAGGAGAAGAAGAAAGGAGTTTGGAAAAGAAGAGAGCTTGATTGCGATTTTGCAATAGGGCTCTAGGCTGTGAGGCTCAGCCGCCAGCCCCCATTCCCTCCTCCCCTCCCTCATTATTTCTCTCTCTATCAATTCCCATTCATGTATCAGTTTTGCTTGATCTTACCCATATCTTCTACTATCGATTTTTCTGTCTTCTGTCCCTCTCCCGTCGGTTTCAGCATCCAACCACAACTTTCTTATTGCTGCAATTAGAAGACCAAAGTATATCTTTACTGCTACAATCGAAGGACTCAAGATCTCCCACAACAGCAACCTACCAACATCAATTCCAGATATCGGTTCCTGAGCAGGAACCAGTTTTACAGCAAGTTTCAAAAATTCATATATCCCCAACTACTGATCCGATCAACTTAAATCCGGATGTTGTTAAGAGGCCATATCAAGCTTCAAGCCCCCAAAGTTATTTGATCAACGATCGGATTGACTGGAAAAATAAGTTTCCTATTGTTGGTTCCTGGTTTTCTATTTAATCTATACTTGGGACCAGTGTAAAGATTAGCAAGGCTAAGGGTCTAAAGTGATTATAAACCCTGGCCTTCCCATCACCCTTATGGCAAGAGAATCTGAACTGAACACCTGCATCCGTAATTGCGATCTGATACAGAATGATCTAAACTAGAGAACTGCTTCTATAATATTAATCTCAACTGATCTGTGTTGAAAAAAAAAATATGTCGGTCTCTGTTGGAAAGAGCGATCTGAACCTGAAATCTGGGTCTCGATCTGATCAAAGAATCAAAATTGGATCTGCTGTCTAACCAATAAAGTAGCAACATTAAATTGAGTTGCGAAAAAGAGACTCTTGAACTGATCCCATAAGCAGAAACTGGTTAACAGCAGACTTAAAAATGATTGACAAATTAATCCCCTTGGTGGTGATCTTCCATAACCCGGAATTTGTTATTTAATCCATGGGGACAGCCACAAAGAAAACAAAAAGACGGAAGAGGGGGAAGAGAGTTAAGAGGACTCTCAAAACAGTAATGGAGGAAAAGAAACCAGGTGTAGAGGTGTGATCAGAATGGCTATAATACAATGTGACGATGAAGTAAAGTGACACCAACAGAGAGAAGGATGGGAGAGTGAAACTGAGAAAAAGGAGAGAAATTTGTCTCTACCTAATGCAAGGCCCACTTAGTCTTTGACTCTTTGTCAATGGCTGTAGATTTAGAATCACACAAGAACTCCAGGGGTCGCTAGGGTGAAGAAGAACAACAAGAAGAGGAATCGGGAGAAGAAAGAGAGGGAGAGGGGAAGAGACCTATCGCAGGTCACGGTTTCTCACTGGAACACCAAGAGAAATTGATAATCCTCCAATGTCTTTATTCAAAATAGTCTAACCTCTTTGTAGTTGCATTACACGTATATTTATAATGAGAACTGATTGCTAACCTCTCTACTAACTTAAGAAACAAATAAACTGATTACATTGGAGGGAATAATATTACTATAACTAAGTTAAAGTCCTTCCATGTGGGTTGGCTTAGATCAGTTTTCCAAAAGAGTGCCTAAGCATGTATGCTTTCAAAAAACGCAGGATAGGAACCTTCCTTGTGCGAAAAGAGGTGAGAAGAATCTTCCTTGTATGAAGTTGAGAAATATTCCTTGTATAGAGTTGAGAATTCTTCCTTGTAGAGGGTTGAGAAATCTTCCTCATACGGCTGCTTACCTTGTATGGACTTGAGAAAATCTACCTTAGAAAGGCATTCCATGTAGGAGGCTTGAGACTTGAGAAGGAAACTTTCCATGTAATGGTGCTACTACAGATCACAACCAACTCATGGGGCAGCTGTCAACTACCTATCGCTAGGGAGGATCTTTCCTCCCTTTGCTTTGTGTCGACATCCATAGTGTAGACCCGTGAACCGATCTACATCAGCTCTCCCCGTCAAGGTTCAAAATCTCGAGTCTCAAGGATATCTTGACCCTCTGAGAAACCGAGATTTCTGGGATCTCGATCCAGATATCGTGGGACGCTGTAAAAAACCATGAAGGGTTAAAAAGTGTATTTCGACCCTAAAATGGCCATTTTAAAACCTAATGCTCTAGGATTTTAACACATATAAACACATTTAAACCATAAAATTGTACAAATAATCACATATGATGGTTGTTTGGGTTTGCACCCATGTTTGGCAGTGTCGGTCTGAAGTTCAGACGTAAACCTCAGGTAATATTGGTCATTCTACATAATGTTACACTAATAGAAAACCAAAAAAGACCAAACAAGTCAGTAAAATTATATTTAATGAGAAGAATAAACATAATAGCACTTAATTAGTTAATTGTCATAATCACAAAAACCCAAAGTAGTCAAGTAAACCATACAATCATAATTCATATATTATGTCGAGACCAGTCAAAAATGTTTAGTGACGAGCAATAATTACCCCCATCTCTTGTGATAAGAAAATCATGCGCAATCATAACAAGCAATTTCATATCAGATTTCGATTGGGAATTTTCATCATTAGCAGATTTTCCCTTTTGTCCTTTCGATGGTATGTGTAAGATTGCTTGTAACAGGCGTTGCCTCTTCGTTTGGGCCGCTTGAGTCTGAGTCCTCATGGCTGGAATATTTTGAGGATTAAGAACAAGGGGCTTTCCATTGAAATCAAAATAACACTGATTTTTAGCACTCCCTACTAACACAATGTTGTCATACATCCAAGGTCACCCAAGTAGGACGTTCGTTTGGATCATAGGGATAACATCACACCAAATGGTCTCAGAATAGTCACCCAATTTTAATGGAACGGCATTGATTTACCTCCAGTGTATCACCATTCAAGAGAGATACCTTATATGGTTGGGGATGGGCTTCCGATTGCAACTTAGCCTCAATGAGGAAGGCTTGAGAAACTAAGTTCACGCAACTCCCACTATCAACCATTACCTGTGAGGTTTTAGGGCCACTACTCATCAAGGAATAAAATATACAATGTCTTCTCCAATCCTGTCCTTTTGCTTCAGACACAAAACTTTGTTCACCACATGGATGGAGTATGTGGGATCAGGTTCATCTTCTAGGGCCTCATCGTTTTCAACCCCTTCTTTGATAGTCCATTCATCATCTCCCTAAGGCTCACAAAATCTAGTTCCAAGATCAGCTTCAAGCATGGCAACTACAGTGTTAGCTTTACCTCGTTGGGGACAAAACTTGGCATAATTACCAATCTGCCTATAGTGGTAGCACTTGATGGTGCTAGGAGCTCCTACTAGAGCCTTGACCTTGTCGATCTCAAAAGAGGGGGGGCTCTCATGGAGGTGTTGCCGGCTTTGAGTGGAGTGTGTGACTTCTTGGAGTCTCCAGTTTGAGGGGTAGATCACCAGTTAGATTGCTTGAGGAGATCTTCCACATCCATTGCCTTCTCAAAGCAATCGTTTAGACTAAGAAGTTTAGTGACATCCATCTTGTCTCGAATATCGTACCACAGTCCTAAACAGAACCTAGATAGGAGTTGAAAACCGCTATCATCCACACCGGTACGAATGACAAGTCCCTCAAACTTATCCATGTACTCTTCTGTGGTGAACATACGTTGTGCCATGGTATTGAGCTAGTCATGAAGTCGTTGAAAGAAAGAAGGTAGGTACTTCCATCATGATTTCCTTCATGACCTCCCATGAAGTGGGCTCTTGTCGTAGACGATAGAGTCTAGCTTCATGCGTACGCCACCACTCTTGTGTTGTACCAGTTAACTTAGTATGAGCAGGTGGAATCTTTCGGTCCTCCGTCTACCGATACCATGCAAACTAATCATCTATTGTACTCAACCAGTCATTTAAAAAAAAAGAAAAAAAAAAGGGAAAAAAAAAAAAAAAACCCTAACTTGTGGATCATGTCGTTCATTATACTCTTTTAATTCAAGTTTTACCTTATGAACAGTCGTCCACAGTCCACACATTGCTTACAACCCCCAATCTAGGGAGTATCATCATCACATAGGGGTTGCATGTGAGGAATCCTTTGTGGTCAAGGAGGGGACGATTAGGAGGGTCGACCGGCGTGGGCTGTGTCACCTCATGTTAGGATCCAATCCTTTGCTCCATGCAGGTCATCAATTCCGTCAACTGCTGGAGCATCCCAAGGATTTTTTGTTCAGACGATTCACCAGAAGGAATGGAATTGTGTGAACTTTCTTCAGCCATAGCTTTAATACCATTAATGATGCAAGCCCACTAACTTAGTCTTTGTTAATGGCTGTAGGTTTAGAATCACACAAGAACTCAAGGGGTCACTAGGGTGAAGAAGAAGAACAAGAAGAGGAATCGGGAGAAGAAAGAGAAGGAGAGGGGAAGACACCTATCACAGGTCACGGTTTCACACCAGGGCACCATGAGAAATTGATCATCCAACAATGTCTTTATCCACAATAGTCTAACCCCATTGTAGTTGCATTACATGTATCTTTATATTGAGAACTGATTGCTTACCTCTCTACTAACTTGAGTAACAAATAAACTGATTATATTGGAGGGAATAATATTAATATAACTTAGTTGAAGTCCTTCCTTGTGGGTTGGCTTTGATCAGCTTTCCAAAATAGTGCCTAAGCATGTATGCTTTCCAAGAACGCAGGACAGGAACCTTCCTTGTGCAAAATAGCTTCCTTGTAGAGTGAGAAGAATCTTCCTTGAAGAGAGTTGAGAAATCTTCCTTGTATAGAGTTGAGAATCTTCCTTGTAGGGCCTCTTACCTTGTATGGACTTGAGAAAATCTACCTTAGGAAGAATTTCCTTGTAGGAGGCTTGAGACATTAGAAGGAAACTTTCCAAGTAATGGTGCTACTGCTGTATCACAACCAACTCATGGGGAAGGCAGCTGTCAACTACCCATCGCTAGGGAGGATCTTTCCTCTTGTGTTTGCATCCAGTAGACCCGTGAACCGATCTACATCACTCCCCCTCAAACTATACTTTATTTAAAGAAGAAGAAAGGACTCATAAAAAGAGTCGAAGTCAAATACAAAGGAAACTCTAATAGAGTCCAAAAGAAAAACTAAACATATATAAATTAAACATCATCAACTAGGTGACACCTAGACAATCGACCCAAAAATCTCAACAAATGCAATCTGGTCAAACCTCATAACAAGGTTTTGGAACTAACTTTACCATTCCAAGGCCTTTCACCACTAAAAATGAAACAAAATCATTGACATCCCCAAGACTTCACTACTATAAAGTACTAGATATAACTAACCAGTTAAATCCGTATGCGCCATTTATTCCTTATATATGAGCTTTTAAAATAAAACCATTACATAAGAAAACATAAAAATTCTTAGTCCATGACCCATTTAACCCATTAGGCTACTTATTTAACCCATTAGACTAGGATTTGATCATGTTCCGGCATGAATAGTTGTGCTGGAACCTCTCTTGATCTACAGCAACCAGTTGTCAAATTGCCCACTACATCTGCCACTGTTTTCACTTACAGCTTAGCTTTCTAGAGTTGCGGTGAAGGTTTCGGCTCCGTGGCCAGCTTCTTAGCTTTCAAGTTTGTTTGGAATTACAGATGCTGTTGGCAGTAGTGTCGCCAAGCTGTTTTAGTAATGTTTGGGTCCTTTTCCTTAGCTGTTTTTCCATTCATGGTGCTTTTGATATCTATCTGAATTTCCTCCCTCAATAACACCCTTTTCCTCTGTAACCTAGCAGGAAAAAGTAAATGCAGATCAGATTCTAACCAGGTAATTACCATTATTAGTGATCCAGAATCACCATTTTTCCATGGAAAGTTTATGATCACATCACTGAAATTGATATCCCAGCTAATTTTTGTACGATTCAATAAGATGTACCTAATCAAAAAACAAACGATACATTATTAAAAGTGGGGAAAAAAAAAACAACTTAAAAATGTTTGTGGAGAAGTAATCAACATATGCAGTATTTCAACTAAAAAGGAAACTCACTCAGCTTTTGATAACAGCCGAATGGTAGTATCTTCAAAGCCATTGAGTGAGAGGAGAACCTGTAGTTACAAAAGACAACAGTTCACAAACAATACAAATAAAACTAATATTATTCAGAAGGTACTCATGATATTTCCATGAAAAGCAAGTAAGCCATTATGTGCAGTCATAGATGCAAGGTCTCAGTGACAGATAAACAAATACCATGGGCCTGCGATAAGAAAGATGTGTTTTGTTGCTTTTTTGGATGACAGAATACAAAAAGAAAACAAAATAAAGAAAAGAAAATTTTCCTAAACATGTTGTTTGGTTGACTGAAAACAAACAGAAAATATAAGACAAGTTCCATCAGTTGTTTGGTAGTCCAAGAATTGCAGTTAGTTAGTCCCAACTCTGAGATGGATACAAGAAGCCTACCAATCTGGAACCATTAAAACTCCAGCAGGAAGAGTTCTTCATTGCTAGGTTTATGACTCAGTAAAGAATCAATTTCTTACTGGGGAAAAGGTACCGAGTCTTAATGAGGCATTTGCTCGTCTTCAGTGTATTTTTCCATCTCCTCGGACTGATACTTCTTCCTTTCCCAAAGATACCTCTGCCTTTCTTGCTAGTTGTGATTGCAGTCCCCCTCTGGGAGAGGTCATGGCTGCTGGGGAGGGGAAGCCGAGGAGGTAGAGGTCCAGGTGGCCAGCCGAGTGACCGATCCCCTAGACAATGTACTTATTGTGGTAAGCCAAAATCGTAATGTTGATCATTGTTTGGCAATACATGGGCAATCAAAGTGGGTTCCACCTTAGCTAATTCTGTTGTACCTGATGGTACTACTAGCAAAGTGTCTTCTAGCGACACCAATCATGGCTCCTCCACTGCTGGTTCTTCATCAGGCTCTATATCTACAGATGATTATAATCACTCGTTAAATATAATTCAGGGTTTACGGCCATCCACCGAAGCCTCTTTTTCCACTGCTACTTTGGCCCACACAGGTATTTCAGCTTTTCTTACTTCTTCCACTCCGTGGAACATTTATTCCGGAGCATCTACTCATATGATTGATAAGCTCGAAATCTTTTCTTCATTGTCTAAAGTTACTAACTCAACATTGGTTATTATTGCCAATGGGTCTTCTACAAATGTTACTGGTTATGGGACTGTGTCTCCTACTGCCTCCCTGACCTTGCCATCAGTCCTTTATGTTCCCCAGTTACCATTGAGCTTGTTATCAGTTAGCCAATTAACAAAATCTTTAAATTGTTATGTAACTTTCTTTTCTACCTATTGTGTTTTTCAAGATCTTCAAACCAGGCAGATAATCGGTGGTGGGCTTGAGCAGGCTCGACTCTGCTATCTGCATGACATTGGTCCTTCTCTTGTTGTTGCTACTATTGCTGGTGTTTCTTCTCCTCTTCAATGGCATCATCACTTGTGTCATCTATCTCTATCCAAGCTTCAGCGTATGAAATCTAGTTGCAAATCTGTCTTGACACGAGTGTGAAGCCTGTGAGTTGGGAAAGCATCACCGGCCCTCTTTTCTTACCCGCAATTTACCTAGAATTTGAGTATTTGTTTTCTTTAGTTCATTCTGATATCTGGGGTCCTTGTCGTGTCAGAAATAGTCTAGGTATTCATTACTGTAGTCGTAAATTAGTATTAGCGCTAATGCTATAGCACTAGTGTGAGGGTATTTTTGGGCTTAGATTGTTTATTTATTATTTTGTCTTCTTTCCTCTTATTATGAGGGGTATGATTGTAATCTACTTCTTATGAGTTCATTATAAATAAAGATTGAGTGGAGAGAGTATCTATCTCTTCCATTCTTTGTCTATCACGACATGGTATCAGAGCCGACTTAGGCTATTGCCCTCTCTTCTCTCTCTCTCCACTCGTTCCCTTTTTTTTCTTTTTGTTTGTTTATTCTCCAAAGACAAACAGCGCCATCGACAACTAATTTTCCCTACCGCCATCGAGTTCTCCCTACCGCCATCGTTTTCCTTTGTTTTCTAGCCTACAGCCATCAAACACAACCGCCATCATCTAAAGTCCCCTGCAACCTGCCTAAAGTCCATATCCCTACCGCCATAGTCCCCTACCAACCTGCCTAAAGCCCTCCTGCAACCTGCGATAACTTTTTCTATAACAGGAAAAAAAACTGGTAAGCCCTCCTGCAACTTGCGATATTTTTTTCATAATAGGAAAAAAAAAACAAAAAACAAAAAACGAAAAAAACACTTGCCGCTATATCTAAACTTCATCTTACCCTATAAACCTTGCTGCTAGGATCCTAAAACCTACAGCCAGCCTCTTAATTGCCTCACTATACCTACCGCCAGCCTCTTAGTTCCCTCACTATACCTACTGCCAACCTCTTAGATCTCTTAATTTCATCCTAAACCCTTTTTTTTTCTAAGCCTTCTCCTCATCCTCTCTAATTTCGTACCCATGAACTAAATCTCCACACAAAGGTTTTCAATACCAGTTGCCCTGTATCCCTTGTTCCTAGGATGTGCTTTGAAGAGATCACTCGAATAGCCAACCTCGATTCTTCCCTACCCATATAAAGATCAACACTTGCTGCATCTGTGTTTCTCATTCCCAGAAGTTTGATACACGGCATCACTGTTAAAGGTGTTTTACATTGTTCTGTTCAAGTTGATTGGTGAAGTTGTTTTTGGATTGTGATTATCTCCATGGCTGACTCCTCCGAAGTCATTTCCGCTAATATGGAGACCTCCAAGTTTGAATTCACCTCTATTCCCCTTAATCCAATTAAGTTGGATGGGACCAACTATTTGATGTGGCCTAAAACAGCACAGATGGCAATCTCTGCAAAAGGCCTATTGGGTTATATCAATGGCCAAAAGAAGGCACCTGTGATTACAGATAGACTTTATGACAAATGGGCATCTGAGAACTCCATTGTAATGGCATATTTAATTGGATCTGTGAATCCCAAGATTGGCCAAGGGTATGTTTTGTTACCAGATGCTACTGAATTTTGGAAAGCTGCCAAGGAGACTTATTCACAGGTTGGAAACTACTCCGTGATTTATGATCTCCATGTGAAGATTGGGGCCACTAAGCAACGGGATATCACTGTATCCCAATATTACTCCGAGCTCCGCAGTTTGTGGCAGGAATTGGACTACTATCACATCTTTACTGCTACATGTTCGATTGATGCTGCTGCAATGAAAAGTGCCAAAGACAAACTTAGGGTATATAATTTTTTGGCTTGACTTAATGTTGAGTTTGATCAGATTTGTGCTTAATCCTCAGTAGAGAGCCCTTACCCTCTTTAAAGCAGGCTTATGCCTTGGTTTAGTCTGAAGATATGCACCATACATCCATGATGCCTCCTCTTCCAACAAAGAGGTCAGCTCTCTAGACTACCCAGCCTAGTGGCTCTACCTTCTCCAAACCAATTCGATGTAAACATTGTGGGAAGGACCGACATACTAAAGAGACTTGTTGGAAATTGCATGGCAAACCAGCTGACTTTGAAGCCAAGAGGCATGAGAAGGGCCTACAAAGATCCAAGAATTTTCGAGCACCACCGGTCAATCAAACAGAAGCTTTTACTCCTACTGAGACTTTACCCACACTATCAGCAGAAGAACTTCAAGCACTCAAGAATCTACTAAGGCTATTCGCAACAGCCTAAGCCGCTCCTCCATCATCATCTGCCACTCTAGGTTTTTACTTTGTTCAATCAGGTATTTTTCATGTTGGTATGTGTGCCTCTTCTGTCTCTAGCCCATGGGTTATGGACACTGAAGCAACTGATCACATGACTGGTTCAGCCAATTCGTTCTTCCTGTACTCTCCCTCTTCCTATACTCTCCCTCTTCTGGGAAAGATACAGTCTAAGTAGCAAATGAGTCTCTTTCTCCTATATTTGGAAAGGGCTCCATTCACTGCTCTCCTACTCTTACTTTGCAGTCAGTTCTTCATGTACCTAATTTTTCTACGAATTTGCTTTCTATTAGTAGCCTCACTAAATCTCTTAAATGTAAAGTAACATTTTTCCCTTCCTCATGTGTAATTCAAGATCTGGAGAGCAGGAGGACGATTGGACATGGTAGATTGCATGGTGGTCTCTACTTGCTTGCAGATGGTCCTTCGACATCCCCACCTTCACCTCTGCATACTATACATCACCTCTATTCGGCTGTGAGCACATTGCAACAGTGGCATCGCCATCTTGGTCACCCTTCCCCAGTTGTTTTATCCCAATTGTTTCCTTCTCTTTCCAAGCATTGTAATAAAAATTAGTTATTATGCAAAACCTGTATTCTAGCTAAGCAGGCTCATACAACTTATTTACCTACAATAAAGGCAGTAGTATATTGATTCGATTCATTCTGATGTTTAGGGTCCTGCTAGGTCAACCTCTATTTGAGGACATAGATGGTTTGTCATTTTTATTAATTGTTATACTAGGACTACTTGGGTCTATCTTATGCATCACAAGAGTGAAGTTTTTGAGTGTTTCTACCAGTTTCATATTAATGATACAAACTCAGTTTCAGACTCCAATCAAAGTACTTCGAAGCGACAATGGGCACGAGTATCTTGATGGACATTTTCAGCAATATCTATCTGATCATGGCTACCTACATCAAACAAGCTGCGTTGATACACCAGCTCAAAATGGGGTAGCAAAAAGAAAAAATCGGCATCTCCTAGAAACAACTCGAGCTCTTATGTTTGAAGGTCATGTGCCAACAAAATTTTGGAGTGATACTTTTCTTATAGCGACCTCTCTCATCAACAGGTTGCCATTGCAAGTACTCAACAACAAGGCTCCTTTGGATCTATTACTTGCTGACCATTCCTTTGCTCTCCCACCAAGGTCTTTGGTTGTGTCTGTTATGCCCGTAACCATCATTCTCCTGGCAAACTTGATCCATGGGGGGTTCGTTGCATCTTCCTTGGTTACCTTGCCACACAAAAAGAATATAAATGCTATCATCCTCCACCCGTCGGATTTTTATTACAAAGGATGTCCTCTTCCATGAAGACATGATGTACTATCAATCACATCTTCAGGGGGAGACAGATACAGTTGAACTCAAAGATGTGCCTTTGATTATATGAATGGAGACAGAAAGAGTCCTAGTAAGAAGCATCATGGTCAGGGATCCACCCACGGATCCACAGAACCCTTCCCCTACTTCAACCTATCCCTTCACATACTTCACCTATACCTTCACCTACTTCACCTATTTCTCCTACTCCCACGTTCGCTGCCAGCCCAAATGCTACTAAGCCTCTGCAAGTTTATAGCTGTGCCAGAAGCAAGCAAGGAAGGACCACTACCATCAACGCAACTTTACATGTCCCTTTGTCAGCCCAGGATCCAGAGACTGAGCAACCTCTAGGTAAGGAAATTCCTTTCTCTGAAATTGATTATGATCTCCCTATTTCTGTTTGCAAAAGCACTAAGGCGTGCACTCTTCACCCAATTTCTAGTTTTGTTTCATATGATTCTCTATTTCATTCCTTCCATGCATTTGTGTCTTCTATTTCCTCTGTGTCTATTCCTCAAAAATGGCAAGATGCAATTTTGGATGAGCGGTGTAAAGCTGCAATGATAGAAGAAATGAGAGACTTGAAAAAGAACAATACTTGGGACCTTGTGTCACTCCCACCGGGTAAGAGACCAGTAGGGTACAAATGGGTTTTTACAATCAAGCAGAATAGTGATGGCACAGTGGATCGGTATAAAGCAAGGCTAGTAGCTCATGGATTAACATAGACATATGGTATTGATTACCAAGAAACATTTGCACCCACGGCTAAGATGACAATAGTGCAGGTTCTCTAGGCATGTACTGTCCACCACAATTGGGATCTGCAACAACTTGATGTAAAGAATGCCTTTCTTCACGGGGAACTTAATGAGGAAGCATTTATGGACAGTCCACCTGGGTTTACAAATGCAAACACCCATGGGAAAGTATGTAGACTGAAGCGCTCACTTTATGGACTCAAACAGTCTCCTAGAGCGTAGTTTGGTAGACTTCACAAAGCTATGATAGCCTTTGGTTATGCATAAAGCAATGCTGACCATACATTGTTTACCAAGCATTCATCTGGAAATTTTACTACTCTTTTGGGATATGTGGATGATATTATTGTCATTGGAAATAGTGACGAGAAGATAAGGAAACTCAAGACGTTTCTCAGGGAGGAGTTTGAAATTAAAGATCTTGGAAAGCTTAGGTACTTTCTTAGGATTGAAGTTGTTTGTTCTGCAAAAAGCATCTTTCTTTCTCAAAGGAAGTACATCCTTGATCTTCTATCAGAGACAGGTCTGCTAGGCTGCAGACCGTGTTCTACCCCACTGGATCCAACTACTAAGCTGAAGGAGAAAGAAGGAACACCAACAGATAAAGAAAGATATCAAAGGTTGGTTGGGAGGCTCATTTATTTATCTCACACCATACCCGATATAGCATTTGCAGTTAGTTTGGTGAGTCAGTTTATGCATGATCTTTATTCTACGCATTTGGAAGCTATCTATAGGATTCCTCATTACCTAAAGGCAGCTCCAGGAAAAAGATCTTACTCTCACCACGTGATGATTTTAAAGTGGAAGCTTATACTGATGCTGACTGGGCAAGTAGTCCAGATCGGAAGTCCATTTTTGGTTATTGTACCTTTGTAGGAGGAATGTTAGTCACTTGGCGCAGTAAGAAGCAAAATGTAGTAACACGTTTCATTGCAGAAGCAGAATTCAGAGCAATGGCTCAAGGAATATGTGAACACCTATGGTTGAAAGGTCTACTCAATGACTTCAAAGTAGATTGTTCTCAACCCATGATTCTCTTTTGTGATAATAAAACCACCATTAGCATTGCTCACGATCCAGTACAGCATAATCGAACTAAGCATGTTGAAATATATTGTCATTTTATCAAAGAGAAGCTAGAGAGTGGTCAGATTCAGATTCCGCATGTCAGATCAGAGGATCAGGTAGTCGATATTCTCACAAAAGGCTTAGCTGTAAAGCCATTTCAAATAATATTGTCTAAGTTGGGTATGGATGATATCTATGCACCAACTTGAGGGTGAGTGTAGTCATAAATTATTATTAGCGCTAGCGCAATAGCACTAGCATGAGGGTATTTTTGGGCTTAGTTTATTTATTTATTACTTTGTCTTCTTTCCTCTTATTTTGAGGCGTATGATTGTAATCTACTTCTTATGAGTTCATTATGAATAAAGATTGAGTGGAGAGAGTATCTATCTCTTCCATTCTTTTTCTATGACAACAATTACTTTGTTACTTTCGTGGACAATCATTCTCGTTTAACTTGGGTCTATTTGTTGAAGGATCATTCGGAGTTCAATTCCGTCTTTGAAGATTTTTATAATGAAATAAAAACCCAATTTGATGTTGCTATTAAAGTTTTCCAGTCTGATAGTACCCTTAAGTACAACACTCGATGTGCAAATACTAGTTTTTGTGCTGAGCGTGGTATGATTCACCAAACAAGTTGTTCCTATAGCCCACAGCAAAATGGAGTTGCTAAATGGAAAACCGTCACTCATTGGAGGTTGCCCGCTCTTTCATAGTTCATATGAATATTCCCAAACATTTTTGGTGTGAAGCTATTCTCACTGCAAATTATTTGATCACTTGCATGTCATCTTTTGTTCTAGATAACCAATCACCATTTTCCATTGTGTTTCTTCACACATCCTTATTTTCTTTACCGCCTCGGGTTTTCGGCTATCTATTTTGCTCATGTTTTACATTCCTAGGTAGATAAGTTGTCACCTAGGGCAGTTAAGAACATACTCGGTTATTTTAGAATCCAGAAAGGATAAAAATGTTATAACCCAATCACCCATCAGCACTTTGTCAGGGTGATGTTACCTTCTTTGAGCATACTCCATATTTTGAAGCCCCTGTGTCTAGCACTTCTCCTTGTAGTGATCGTACTACAACACCTTTTCTTTACCTATTCTAGTGCCTTTCACTAATGTTTTGGTTGCTTCATCCCCTCTACCATTGCAAGGGTATCAGCATCGTAAGAAAACCATTTCATCTACCGTTCACCAGCCCACCTTTCACTTGTCTCCTCCGGATGAAGTTCCACAAGACTTTCCAATGGCTCTTCGCAAAGGTACTCATTCTTGTACTTGTTGAAAATTGTACGGTTTAAGTTAAAGTCCTAGTTTAATTCTAATTCTTGTTAAGTCTACTTAGACTCTAATACTTGTCAATCTTCTTATAATATTAGGATAGGGGTGAAGGGTAGAGGATTAATTCAATTCATTCTCTCCCCTCTTCTCCGTTCTCTCCATCATCTCTCCTTCTCTCTTTCTTTCTATTTTGTTACATCGTATCAGAGCGGGTTGCTGTTTTGAGAGTCATCTAAGGTTCTCATTCAGTGAGCAGCCACCATTCCTGCCTTTACTGCTTCTGTTTTTTATTTTCTATTCTATACAAGTTCGTATGTCTCTCTGCATATGTCTCTGAATGACGACTCATACCTAATCAATTGAGTCTGCTACTCTGAAGTTTATTGCTACTGCTGGTTTGCTATCGTACATAACTGCTGGTTACCATTGTCCATGTCTGATGCTACTACTGCTGATTTATATACAGGTTTCCTCCTTTGGTTCATGCTGGAAATTTTTGGAATCGATTTCTAGTTCACGCTGAAGATTTATTCATTGGTTACCTTTTCTGGTTCACGCTGGAAACTGGAATCGATTGCTGGAGAACTCTGGTTTCGATTTACTAGTTTTCATTCTTTTATTTTCATCCCTGTTGTGAGGTTGAAGTCTGAAACCAGATTTGGTTTGAGTCCAATCAGTCCTACCATGAGACTTGAGTTCAGCTTGCTTTAATCCATTATATCTCATCCAACACGGCTTGGTTTAACCTGAAACTCAGTAGGTAGTCTTCTGGTTGCATTCCCTCTCGAAATCGATCAATAGTTTGCTGTTATTCCGTATTTCTTGGAAAGCTCTGTTTTCCTGAATTTCCTGCAGCTAATTCATCATACCTACCAAAACACTATTCTCTTTTAGTTTTTGGGTGAAAATTAGGCCCATAAAACAAGGTAACTCTATTGCCGAAGCTACAGTCCAGATTGATTAGGTTTTAAAGAGCTACAATTCTTATTCTACTCCACAGGACACCGCCCCTGAGTTCTCCGTGAAGAAGAACTTCTTATCTTATTAACATATATTTTCTTAAATCCCATAACTACCCCTGCCGTTTTTTGCTTTAAAGTCACCTTGATCATTTCCTTTAAGTAACTTCCAAGCCTGCCCCTCGGTTCTCGAGGTCAAAGACAACCTCTTTCACGGAAATTGTGGTGACTCCTCATTTTTGTTTTTTAATCTGTCACCATGCCTTGTGACAGGTGTTATGTCACCACAGTCCTCATCTATTGCTTGTATTTGCAACATTGACTTGAGAATTGTGGCTGTTGGCACAAGGGTCCTATAATGTTCTATTTGTCACATTGACTTGTGATTCGTATCTAGCCTATCATAAATTTTATTTACTACTGGAAGGGGCTGATTAAAGATTATTGTTTATAATTGTCCTCATTGGACATTCCCCTGTTTTATTTGTCCACATTGAATGTTCCACATGAGGGGGGAGAAGGAATCTACGCAAGTTCATGTCTTCTCATTGATGAGAGTCTAACCTACTACTACCTTGCTTGTGATGAAACCTATTAAACCTTTTGCTCATGTCGGAGCCTACTACTATTGCACGTAATGCAACCTCTACTACCTGCACGTAATGCAACCTCTACTACCTGCACGTGATGCAAACTCTACTACCTGCACGTGATGCAACCTCTACTACCTGCACGTGATGCAACCTCTACAACCTGCACGTGATTTAACATCTACTACCTACATGTGATGCAACCTCTACTACCTGCAAGTGATGCAAACTACTACCATTTGGTTCCCAGTGACCTTTATTGTGCTACTACTACGACTTCATTTGCAATGACCTATATTGTGCTGCTACTACTATTTGGTTCACAGTGACCTATACTGTGCTGCTGCTACTACTGCTACTAGCCTACTATTACTGCTGCCTTCTATGGGAAGAACCTATGCTGCTTAATGTTCATGAGTTGGTGTTACTACCTGAAGGCTGGTGTTCATAATTATTCTTATTATTCCAAGCTGGAGCATATTCCAGCTTGAGGGTGAGTGTTGAAGATTGTACGGTTCAAGTTAGAGTCCGATTTTAATTTTAATTTTTGTGAATTCTACTTAGACTCTATTACTTGTAGATCTTCTTATTATAAATAAGATAGCAGTGAGGGGGGAGAATTAATTCGATCCATTCTCTCCCATCTTCTCCGTTCTCTCTATCTTCTCTCTTTCTCTCTTTCTTTCTAATTTGTTACAGCACTCAAAAACCCTATCCACATCCTATTGAGAATTATGTTTCCATATCTCATCTTCCACCTTCCTTCCAAAATCTTGCCTTGCCCATCTCTACTAACTCCATTCTTCAGACTTATCAAAAAGCCTTATCTCATCCTAAGTGGAAAATGGGTATGGACACAGATTTGGATGCCTTACTATCTATACAGACATGGACCCTGGTGGACTTACCTCCAGACAAGGATCTTGTGCAGTGTCGCAGGGTGTACTCCATTAAGTATAACCCAAATGGTTATAATTGAATGGCTTAAAGCCCACCTTGTTGCAAAGGGCTTCACTCAGATGTATGGCGTGGACAATTTTGAGACATTTTCCCCAATTGCCCGTCTCAATTCGATCAAGGTTTTGATTTCCTTAGGCAATGAAATTGAAATGGCCTCTCTTTCAGATAAATATCAAGAATGTTTTTTTGTATGGTGATCTCCAAGAAGAAGAGTATACGAAGCACCATCCCGAGTATGTTTCTTAAGGGGAGTGTTTGAGCAGTGTGTGGAAGCTTGATAAGGCCATTTATGGCTTAAAACAGTTACCACAAGCATGGTTTGATAAATTTAGCTCCATCGTTACCCGTTGTTAGTTTTCACAGTGTTATTCTAATCATTTTGCTTTTGTTCTCCGTCAAGATTCTAAGATGGTTGTGAAGGTTGTTCATATGGATGATATTATTATATTGGGTAACAATCCATCTGGTATTGCAAAAGTCAAATCTTATTTACATCGACATATTCAAATGAAGGACTTGGGTCCCCTCAGCTATTTTCTTGGTATTAACGTTCTCAGAAGCAAAAAAGGGGTTAGCCTGTCACAATGGAAATAAGTGTAGGATTTGTTATCCAATACCAGTATGCATGCACCTAAACCGGTTGATACCATAGTTCGAAATCTCGGATCTCAAGGGTGTCTCGACCCATGAGAAAACCGAGATTACTAAGATCGGTCAAGATCTCGGCAAGAACCTGCCGAAACTCCCAAAGGGTAAAAATGGGAATTTCAACAGGTTTTTTTATGGTTTTAAGCCATTTTTTGATGTTTTAAGGCCATTTTAAAGTCATTTTAAGGATATATGTATTGCAGGAAAATACTTATTTAACATATATAAACACATCTGAAGCATAAAAAGTAATCACATTGTCGAAAAATCATACAATCATAAATCATAAATCCCACAAAATGACATAACTCACAAGTGCTCATTATATGAAAGACTTAAATACTCAAAATAAAATAATACATTCCCATCAGTCCATCCTAATGTCTAATCATATGTAGAGTGACGTGCAGGTTCCATCTGATCAGATTGGCTTTGCTGAAGAAAATATATCTCGATCTAATAAACAAAGTCCTGCCACGACATCCTTCGGCTATAGAAGGTCTGGTAGTCATCCACATATTTCTCATACACATGATCTGGGAAGTTTCTAAAGATACCTAACCTTGGATACAATTCACTATAATGTGAAGTAAAGTGAGCATATATTGGCTGGGGCGGGGGCGTGGTTCTCTGCAAATTTGGGATTGAAAAGAGATTGTCCACAAAGTTTGAGTCAGTCTGTGATGTAGCATTACTAGTATCAGCGGAATAATCATAAACACTTTCCATCATGCGGTCATCATCACCAAAATAAGAACCGTACACCGAAGTAGTGCCAAATCAAAATCAATTTTAGGGTACCATTTTAGGGTGTATAGTGAATTAACTGAGGGAAGGTAAAACGTCTTTCAACATATTATTTTAGGGTATTATTGTCCAATTCAAAATCAATTTTGGATGACATCAGCAACTAACGGGATTCATTTAACGGAGTGGATCTATTTGATTAACGGTGGTAAACGTTTGGGTGGTAGTTGATGTTTTTTGAAAGGTGTGGGTGGTAGGTGATGTTTCGAAACTATTTTGGGTGGTAGCTGACTTTTTTTCTAAATAAAAACTACCTAATAAGTATTGTTCCTGTGTGCTGTTCTTGACTTTGGAGTCGAAAATTGTTATTTGGAGTCAACATGGTTGAGAGGTTTCGACCGAAACCTTGCATTTTACATAAGGGGGTGAACCAAAAGTGGTTGAAACCAGGTTTCGATCGAAACCTGGTACTTTTAAGTACTAACCTTGCCTGGAGAGTCGTGCCAATTGAAACCACTGGTTTTGATCGGCACCTCGAACCATGAAGCTCATCCAAAACAAAGACATGTAGACAATCATGACCAATGATATCATGAGATAAAAATAATTTCATTTCCTGGGAACATGCAATGATGACAATGCTGCAATGACTTGGATACCACATTTTAAACTGAAGATAAATACAGAAAGTTTCCAAAATGGAAGATAGTACATAGTTATAAGTTGCAAGCACAACATACAATTCAGTACCTATAGCTTTTACCATCTTTTTGAACATAAAAACAACACAGAAAGCAAAACAGGTAAGCAGTCTCAAGTGACCAACAGAAATTGATCTAAATGAATGAAAAACACATTTATCTCAATAAGAATCATGTTGCATCTCTCTGCTACATGGGACAAAAAGAAATCAAGTTTCAATAAAAGAATAAGTCTATGGATGTACAAAGGGTTACAAGAAGGGCATATAAATGCTTACTCGTTCATGATGAAACTGGAAGGACACCAAAATGTAACAGAAATCTAGTAGATTAACTAAAAAATCCCCGTCAAATGTAACTTCAATTGGTTGAAGTAGAACCTAAGCATAGAGAAATAGACAATAATTAGGAATCCCCTATCAAGAAGTGCACTTGAATTTTCCCTCTTATCCTGGCCACCAAATGATGTACAATGATCAAACAAACAGCAAATAAATATTGATAGTGTTTCTTGGGCTTGCAAACCTACCTTCAATGACATTTCAGTATCATGGTTAATCGGTGACATATCAACTTGGACAGAGAGAGAAGGCTGCGGAATCTCCAATGCATGTGTCTCATTATTAACCTACTTTACAGAATAATATAAAAAATTAAAAAAAAAATAAAAACAATATAAGATATAAGGAGGGGGAAAAGGCAACTTCTTGTCAAAATGTCAATCATAAACGATATCTTCTCATTCAGGCTATGATGCAGATCAGGATTGCCACCAGGCTACTGATGGAGAAGTTTTAAAAGGCATAGTTATAATAGTCATTTGATGCTTATTGATCTATAGAAGACTGAACGGTAGGATTTCCTAAAGCAGTTGAGAGAAAAAGACTGAGCAGGAAAGAAGAGAAATATGTATCAATGCCATCAAGCATGTTCAGGAGCTATAAGGACAAGTGATAAAAAAAAAAAAAACATAAGTTCCATATAAGGGATCAGTGCAACTTTAGTGATGATATTTACCTCTAGAGTACAAGTATTACACAGATGCCTCAGATTAAGAGAAATATTAGAAGTAGAAGATGGTTTCCTTTATTATAAATAACTAGTTTTACCAAAGCAAACAGCAACAGCTCCTGCATAAACTCCTTGTTATTAGAGTTTAAGTTGGGGCAATATATACTTTTTTATCTCTTGAAACCAGACAATCTTTTTCTCACTCAAATAAAAAGAAACTGTAGATAAGCATAAGCAAATCTTTTTGAGGGTCTTAACCATTGTCCAACCATTTTTCTTAGCTTTTCTTTGATTTCAGCCGTAGAAATCAAAGGCTTTCAATGGTGTTCAAAAACAAATATTCTTTGGACCCAACACCGCCCCTGAGTTAATATCCATCTTGCCCAAAAAAAAAATATAGATAATAACACACTTTCCTCATATTGAATGGCAATCCATAAAAAAACATTAAAAGTAAGCACCAATGGGAGTAAGGTCCATTGCGTGGATTTGTTTTAAAAGGCTTTATAAACATATTTTAAGTATGAAATCATCAAGTCATCTCAGCTCAACTAAGCCTTATCCCAATTAAATGGATCAGCTACACAAATTCTGTTTTTCCTTTCAACTCTATTTAAAGTCAGGATTGTTGCTAAGCCAATGCCATCCCTGTCTTCTCTCACCAGTCCCCCAAAGTCTAACCCATGTTCTAATAGTTCCTCTGATCAGTACCATGACTCCTTGGTGCAATTAGTGACCACATCATAATGCGCAAACATCACAAGTGATATTTTAGGTGCGAGAATATAAATGCTCCATATTGCACCAAAGGTCTAATGCAACCGGTTTTTAGTAATACAATGGTTTGGGCTTTTAATTTGTCTTCTTTTTCTTTTCTTTTTTATTTTTTTTCTTTTCTTTTCTTTCTTTTTTTTTTTTTTTTTTTGGGTGAATTGAGAAAATTATATTAACAACGATGAGAGAATCTACAAGCGGGGGTCCCCGAAAGGAAACAACAAACTAAAAGAAACATTAATTTTCACGGGAAATCCTATCAACAATGAGTTGGATGGGTAGGTCCTAAGCATTTGCAATGATTGTAATGGGCTGCAATATAAAGCCCAAACCGTAGTAGAAGAGGGGGGTGCCCAAGAAATTAGTATTTCTATTATGTAATTAATGAGTTGTGGCTCCCATGTCAAAAGTCCAAGTTCAGGAAATCAGTCTTAGCAGTCCAAGCTTCCTAATGCTTTTTTTTTTCATTTTTTAGGAGAATAAGAAATTTATTAAAAGAAGAGAAACGAGGCTACATCAGGCGCTATCCACTTTTGGAGACCGAAGGGGAGAGAAAAACAATTAGATGATACAGGAAGTCCTATCCACAGTAAGTTGGACAGCTAAGTCCCAAGCATTAACAATGAATCAAATTATGAGGTAAGTATGGGCATAAACTCTCAACATGCTTGAGGGAACTACGGACATCAAAGACAATATAGTCCCAAATCTCGCTGATTCTCCTGGATTTCCCAGTCCACGTTCTGATGTTACGTTTCATCCAGATGCGGAAGATGGTAGTGCAATAGGCAAGCTTGCCAATGTGCACACGTGGACTTCCCTTTGAAAGCATTGGTGATCAACCACCATTCTCTATCTAGGGCTCAGATCGCCTACATAGAGCGAACAGCGTTGGTGGTGAATATCCTTGTTTCCCTACGGAAAGGGTAACAACATAGGATTCCTTCCCAAATTTGATAAGAATGAGGACACAAGAAAAATAGGTGGTGAATATCCTTGTTTCCCTCTTAGCAGAGGGAGCAGTTCGTCTGCAATGGAATGTATCTATGATGAAGGTTCTAGTCACTAAAGCCCTTGTGAAGGCTCTCCAGCAAATAAAGCTATGGCGGGGAAGATGACCTTTGAACCAGATAACATCGAACCAAGGAACTTTATCAGCCCTCGATCTAATCAAATTCCAAGAAGAATGAGAAGAGAACGAACCCAAAGATTCAGCCGACCAGAGAACAAGATCATCACTTCCTCTCGGTCTTCTGAAGATATCTGGAAGAGTAGACCAAGTTTGAAACCAGGCTAGGATAGGAGAAATGGCCCGGCCTCCAGGAGCCTTTAGTAAGGATATCAGCATTCAGCCACAGTAGCAATTATGTTGCACTCAGAGGCAAGTCTAAAACTTTCCCCATATCTGTTAATAAGAACTCCATGGGGGTGCCAATTATCCAACTACAAAAGAGTCGTAGTCCAATTCCGGTATCAGTGACTAAGTGCCTATATTCCAGCATCTTTCTCCAAGCTCACGAGATATCCAGTCAAAGTCCAATCATCATTCTGAGATTTGACAGTATCAGTGACCAAGTGCCTATATTCCAGCATCTTTCTCCAAGCCAACGAGATATGCCTTCCATAATCCATAAGAGGAAGTCCAAATGGACACATTCTTCAAGTATTTGGTGTAGTTCCATTCTACCCAAAAGCTTCTTCTCCTAGATGCCACTTTCCAAATCAACTTAATGGTACAGGCTGTATTGAACTCCTTCACCATTCTAATATGACGACCTCTTCTTCCTTGGGGAGGCACGTGGCAGCCCAATTGACGGTGTCCAGAAATTTTTTGTTGTCAGATCCCTCGCATAAGAAAGCGCTCATCAAAGATTCAATCTTTTGTACAATGGAATGCACCAAACAAAATACCCCTGCTCAATAGATGTACAGGTTATGCATTGTTAACGTGGCCCACAAGGAAAGGCCCATAGGGCCCATGTTGACAGACCAGCCAGATGTCACTGGCTGTAATTAGCGTCAGCGACATAGGCTGGCTGCTTTCTCTTCTTTCCTTATTTCCTTTATTTAGTTTCCTTTATGCACTATTATTTCTTTTTTTTATGTCTCTTCTATTTTTAAAGACTTTCTTTATGTAATTGATACTCTTTTCCTTATAAATACAAGTGGTAGAGGAGAGGAGACTTACTCTCAGATTTCGGTACCAGCATACTGCTGGTTTCATGGTCTGTTCTTCTCCTCCTCCTTATTTCTTCAGCTCTCTTCTTCTTCTTTATTGTTTTTCTGGTTTGGTACTACTATTTGTGTGGTTTTGTTACATGGCATCAGAGCATTAGATCTTGGCTATCATCAAAACTTGGTTTCATTAGCCCTTGATATATTTTTGCTCTAACTATGTACTGATTCTTCTTGGTGCTACTAGGTGATCAAGACTTGTTGTGCTTACTACTATACTATCTATGTGTTGATTGATAACTTCTTGATCACCTTCTTACTGTAAATGTGGTAAATATTAATTAAACAAAAAAAAAATTTACTACCTATCATCCTACCGCCACACCTCTTGAGCCATCATTCCTTTGGCCACTCGGTTGGCTGAACCGAGATTGTATTTATTTGAGCAAAGATGAATATTGTGTAACCCCATTACCTCCATCATCCTCTGCTTCTCTTTGAGCCTTATCTCTTTGGCCTCTTGGTTGTCGGAACAGGGTGAAAGAAGAACAATTTTACATTGCTTAGTTGTATTGATTACTAGTTATTATTCACAATGACTGATTACAAGCCTTCAGAGGTTCAGATCATCACTGTGAAATTGAAAGGGGTTTCAAACTACCGTCTATGAACTCAGGCAATCAAGGACTACGTCTTGTCTAAGGACAAAATTAAGATTCTCTCTGAAGATGCTCCTCTTTGTGACGTTAAAGACCTCGAGTCTGTTAAGGTTTATGATATTTGACTTCTTGACAACTCCTTGGTTCAAACTTGGTTATGGAACAATATTGAAGTTTCCATCTTGTCGACTGTAATGTTTCATAATACTGCCAAGGCCATATGGGATGATCTACAAGAGACCCATGGCCAGGATAAGAATGTTTTCTATATATATGACCTCCATGAGAGGATGTTCACCTATTCTATTGGTGACAAATCCCTGACTGAGTACTATGGAGGCTTCAAAGGCCTTATTGAAGAAATCCAGGCAATGCAGCCCCTTACCACTGATATCAATAAGATAAAAACCCAACAATCTGAATTTTATGTGGTCAAGTTTCTGGCTGGCCTCTCTCCTGAGTATCAAGTTGTAAAGAGTCAGCTCCTTGCCGGTGCTTCCATACCTACCCTGAATGAGACCTTCTTTCGTCTCCAACGTTTGGTTCCCCAGATCGACCCTTCCCCCAAAAATACAACTGCCTTGTTTGTTGGTCGTGGTCAAGGTTCTTCCTCTAGGGATCATGACTCCAACCGTGATTATGGCTATAGTCATGGTTTTGACCGTCCACTAGTTGATAAGTCTGCCCGCTTCTGTACTCATTGCAACAAACCCAACCACACTGCTAATACCTGTTGGGATATGTTTGGTCGTCCTGAATGGGCAGATAATTTGGTGAATACTCTTACCATTGATGATGCATCTCCGGCTGCCCTGGTTCCACCACCTACACCTGCTCCATCATCTGATCAGTATGAAGTCCTCCTTCGAAGGGTTCAAAACCTTGAGACTACTGGTCCTTCTTCAACTACCACCTTGGCTCGTACAAGTACATCTGCCCTCCTTTCCTACACCTCCCCTCACCCATGGATCATTGATTCGGGTGCCACCTGTCACATGACGGGTAAGTTCTATGTTTTTTCATCCCTTTATGCCACCAACAAACCTGTTACTATTTACCTTGCTGATGGATCTTCTACAACTGCCTCTCAACATGGTCATGTCTCTCTTAACCCATCTGTCTTTACCTTTTGTCCTACACGTTCCTAATTTCCTTCTTAATCTTTTATCTATTAATCAACTAACTAAATCTCTTAATTGTGTTGCTACATTTTTCCCTTCTCATTATACCTTTCAAGATCTTAGGACTAAGGAAATGATTGGTGGTGGACGTCATGGATCGAAGACTCGACCGAGATGGGTCGAGATCTCAACCTTCTTGCTGATCTCGAATGGGTCGAGATGAGAACTAGGGTCGAGACGAGAACAAGGGTCGAAACTGGATCTCGACCAGTTCTCTACTAGTTCTCGACCTGTTTCGACTGGTCTCGACCAGTTTCGAACTGGTCTCAAAATATCTCGACCAGTTTTGACTGGTCTCGACCTTTTGAACCAGTTTCGAACTGGTTAATGCATTTAAATATGAATCTCGGTCAAGATCTCGACCGAGATTCATTTCTTCATCTTCTTTCTTCTCTTTTCATACTTCTCTCCACTATTTCTTCTCCAATTTTCTTCTAGGGTTCGATTTTGAGCTGCTCTTTCCAAATCTTGCCAAGATTTAGTTGTTGGAGGCTCCATTTTATTAAATCTTTCCACCAAATAGTTGAGATATTGGTTTTTTTTTCCCTAAAACTTACTTTTTTACATGAATTTGTTCAATATATGTTGGATCATCGTGAAATTTATATATGTGAGAGTCATTAGGCCGATCTACAACCTCACTCTTTCAAAATTATTTTCTTGCATATATATTTTTTATTTTAATTTTCTCTTTAAAAAAAGGTATTTTCCAGAAATTAAAAATTAAAAAAAATATGATAAAAATTAATTAGATGTTGTTGAAAATATTATATGATGAACACCGTTGGCGATCTACGCGGCCACGGTTTCATTTTTTTTTTCTGTATATATATATAATTATTTTATTTTTTGTTTAAAAAAATAAAAAACACATTTTTTAAATATTAATCGGTTTATTTTCAAAATAATATATGTTGAACACCGTTGACCGATCTACACGGTTTCAGTTTTTTTTTTCTGTACATTTTTTTTTATGAATTTTTTATTAATAAATCACATTTTCCAGCAATAAAAATTAATAAAAAAATATTAATACTTATCTGTTGGTGTTCAAAATAATATATGTTGAACACCATTGGCCAATCTACGGTTTCATGTTGTCGGATTATATTTTTGGAAAAATAAATTATTTTTATTTAATATCTAAATAATTATGCAAAAATTAGGAAAAATATTTTGTTTTCTTATAAAATAGTTTTAAAATTTTGAAAAATAATTTCAATGTGTTTTGAGTTGTATTCGCATATTTGATGCTTTTATGTTCTTCCATTTTAAGTTTTATTATTATAAATCTATTGATTTAAATTTCTCTATTTATCATCTTATGTAACAGTGCCTCGTTCTAAATATAATGACTGTTTCGAGTTCTCGTGAGGGAAGTGGTGATGCTGGTCGTACTGACATGGCTTAGCAGTATTGTACCGCCATTGACGTTGATAGAAAGAAGACCCAATGTAAATTCTGTAGGAAGAAACTTATGTCTGGTGGGATTACTAGACTTAAGCAACACTTTAATGGGACTTCTACAGACATGGCAAAGTGTGTTATAGTTCCTGTGGAGATTACTAGGACCATAGCTGCACAAATGAAGGGAAGCCAGCAGAGAAGGACAGAGAAAGAAAAAAGTAAACAACAATTTGAGGAAGCAATCCAAGACACAATGCGTAGTTTAGATGATGATGGTTCATATGATGATGGTATAGATACCAGAGGTATGACTGAGCAAGAGACCAGAGATCTGAGACGGGCAACAATGGCTAGTAAAGTCAACCATGAGATGGACTAAGAAAGGTTGAGGCAAAGAGCCTTAGGGGCAGGTGGTAATAGATCATTTCAGTAGCCTGAAGAACCACAAACACGGAGTAAGGGGGGGTTGGCTTCTATGTTTAGAATATCAAAAAGTACCAGAGCACAACCCCAGGCACTACCACCTGCACCTGCACCTGCTACTGCTAGGGATGAGGATTATATTGAGATCTTACAACAAGATCTAGCAGTTTTTAGGAAAGCTGGCGCCAAGCAGAAGAGATTGAAGAGTATGTGGAGCTGAAAGGGTACAAAAGAATTTATTGGAGATGCCTATGCTAGATGGTCCATCTATAATAGTATCCCAACAAATACCAATGGTGGCCCATACTATCAACCTTTCTCTGATGCAGTTGCTCAGGCTGGTCCTAGTGTTAAAGCCCCCACTCCATATGAAATGATGAATGTCTATCTCCCAAGAATTAAAAAAGAACTAGAAATATAGATAGAAGGGTTAAGGAATAACTAGGGTACATATGGGGTCACTATTATGTGTAATGGTTGGACTGATCCAACTAGAAAGTCCATCATCAACTCCATGGTCTACAGTGATGGGAATACATCATTCTTGAAGTCTGTGGATGCATCTACATTCACAATAGATGCTAACTACATCTATGGATTGTTACAGACAATGGTGGATGAAGTTGATACTACAAATGCGGTGCAAATTGTGACAGAGAATGGCAGCAACTACAAGAAGGCAGGAAAGATGATGATGGCTAACTATAACCTTTTCTGGACTCCATGTGCTGCCCATTGCATTGACTTGATGTTGAAAGACATGGGCAAGATCCAAAAAGTAAAGCAAGTAGTTGAACAAGCACGCTAGGTGACAACATTTGTATACAATTGGCTATTCTTTGAACTTGCTGAGGGAGAGATGTGCAGGGGACTTGGTAAGACCCGGCATTACCAAATTTGCTACCTATTACATAACACTAAAGAGCTTTCAGGTAAAGATGGTAGGCCTCAGATCGATGTTTGCATCTGAGGATTAGTTTGGGTGGAGGGAGTCCAGCTCTCCTGTTAGGGTTCAAGCACATACTACTATAGCTTCAGAAGAATTTTGGAGAACACTGAAGGATGTAGTCAAAATTCTAGAGCCAGTGGTGAAGGTGCTGAGATTAGTAAATATAGCATTCCAACCCACCATACCACATTTATATGCTGTCATGGATATGTTAAAGGACCGTATAAAAATTGTGCTTCCACATAAAAACAAACATTTTGTGAAGATTATCAAAAATCGATGAGAGAGTCAGCTGATGCATCCATTGCATAAGGCTGGTGAGTATATTTAATAATGTCTTTAATTTAGTTCCACTTAATAGTTAATACTCTATTTTAATCTGGCGACTCATATTTTGCAACATACTATTTGAACCCCAAATATCAATATTCACATGTGCTTAGGCTCAATTCTGACGTTATCAGTGCGGTAAAAGATGGTGTGGCAAAATTGGTGCCAGATTATACTGTACAAGCACTAGTCAATCTCGAGGTGAGTTGTATGGTTTAAATGCTAAATTATTTGTATATACATATATTACAATAGCTAATGGTTATAAATTTTGAAATGGGTGTAGATTAAAACGTTCAGAGATGCTCTTGGGAGTTTTGGAACTCTCGCCACAGTGGCTGGACGAAGATAAGACCGATCCTGGTATGGAATTATGGAAATTGAAATTTTCGAGTAACATATCTTATTTAATATGTGTATTAAAATGTGTTCTTCTTCTTGTGCAGCTGAGTAGTGGTTGTATGGCGAGCATACAGCTGAGTTGAGGAAAATAGCAATTAAAGTCCTATCTCAGGCATGTTCCGCATCTGGGTGTGAGCGAAATTGGAGTACTTTCTCCCTTATCCATTCAAAGAGGCGGAATAAATTAGGCTCTCAATGGCTAAATGACTTGATGTATTACAACATGACACTGAGGGTACAGTGCTTGAAATTTGAACAAAGAAATGAACAAGAGCTGATCAAGCTAGCCGACGTCTTCCAGCTATCTTTAGATGAAAAGGATCCCTATGTGGAATGGGTGAGAGACAGAGCAGTTCCAGTGATGGATGAACCTGGTGGGATGTCCGACCCCATTGTGTCTGCTCCGATGGGTTCTAATCTCGAGCGGTTTATGTCCTCGAATAAGGGTCGTGTACACGCACAGTTGCCTAGACCGTTTGACCCCCCAGCTAGTAGTGACCCAGAAGGCGATGATGATACAATGGATCAAAGTGGCTGGTCAACTTCTGATAGTAGTGGTGATGACGGTAGTGGTGGTGGTGATGATGGTGGTGGTGGTGGTTATGATGGTGGTGGTAGTGGTGATCCTAGACTGACTGTACCCATTATTAGGTGGACCGGCGAGAGTCAGTATACATACGCTACACAGGATCTAGATCATGGTGGACGCACATCTTCATCATGGCCTACGGCTGGGTATACATGTAGGTCTCGTCAACGGGAACGCCCTTTGCAACCAGTGGAAGAAGAAGAAGATCGTTTCTTTGACATCGTTCCTGATCCTGATATTATACCTGATGTTCAAATTGATAGCATGTCCACAAGCTTTGGAGGACTGAGCACTGAGGGTAGCAGTGGATGGGAGGAAGAGTAGTGGAGTGCTCATGGATTTGACACCACTTCGGCATACAGTTCTTATTCCGGTGATGATGACCGCATGATGGGAAGTGCATATGATTATTCCACTCATGCTAGTAATGCTACATCACAGACTGGCTCAAACTTTGTGGACAGTCTCTTTTCAGTTGCAAATTTGCAGAGAACCAGGCCCCCACACCTGCCAATATATGCTCACTTTATTCCACATTATAGTGAATTGTATCCAAGGTTAGGTATCTTTAGAAACTTCCCGGATCATGTGTATGAGAAATATGTGGAAGACTACCAGACCTTCTATAGCCGAAGGATGTCGTGGTAGGACTTTGTTTATCAGACCGAGATATATTTTCTTCAGCAAAGTCAATCTGATCAGATGGAACCTGCACGCCACTCTACATATGATCAGACATTGGGATGAACTGATGGGAATGTATTATTTCATTTTAAGTATTTAAGTCTTTCATATAATGAGCACTTGTGAGTTATGTCATTTTGTGGGATTTATGATTTATGAATGTATGATTTTCCGACAATGTGATTACTTTTTATGTTTCGAATGTGTTTATATATGTTAAATAAGTATTTTCCTGCAATATATAACCTTAAAATGGCTTTAAAATGGCCATAAAACATCAAAAAATGGCTTAAACCATAAAAAAAACCTGTCGAAACTCCCATTTTTACCCTTTGGGAGTTTTGGCAGGTTCTCTCCGAGATCTCGGTAATCTCGGTTTTCTCAAGGGTCGAGACAACCTCGAGATCCGAGATTTCGAACTATGGCGGACATGAGCATGCTGGTTTGTACTACTTGGAGCCCATTGAACGTTTATCTACTGTTGAAACTACCTCTACTACTATCCCTCTTCAATCGCACCAACGGCTTTGTCATTTGTCTTTGTCTAAGTTGAAGGTTCTTACACCTAGTTGCAAGTCTCTCACCACACTACAATGTGAGGCCTATGAAATGGAAAACATCATCGTTCATCTTTCCCTACCAGATCTCCTCCTAGGAATTCTACCCCTTTTTCTTTAGTCCATTCTGATATTTAGGGCCCTTGTAGTGTCCCCAATAGATTAGGTTTGTCCTATTTTGTAACCTTCGTGGATGATTTTTCCAGGATGACCTAGCTTTATTTAATAAAAGATCGTTCTGAATTTCTTTCTATTTTTAAAAGGTTTCATAAGGAAATTTCTACTCAGTTTGGGGTTTTAATTAAAGTTTTACATATAGATAATGCTCTTGAGATGTTCAAAATGTTGTTTCTGACTTCTGCTTTGCTAATGATATAATACATCATACAAGTTGTGCCTATACCCCTCAACAGAATGGGGTTGCTGAACGCTAAAATAGGCATCTTCTAGATATTGTCAGATCCCTTATGTTTCATATGAATGTTCTCCAATTCAATTGGTGTGATGCTGTCTTGATAGCCTGTTTTCTCATTAATCGTATGCCATCTTTTGTTTTACACGACAAAATCCCATTTCGTCTTCTTTATCTGAACACTTCTTTATTTCATGTCTATCCTAGAGTTTTTGGTAGTACCTGCTTTGTTCACATTATGCATCCTAAATTGGAAAAACTTTCACCTCATTCTCTCAAGTGTATCTTTCTTGATTACGTACTCAGAAGGGGTATAGGTGTTTTGATCCTACTACTAAACGTCACTATGTAAGTCCTGATGTTACCTTCTTCGAAGACAAGCCATTCTATCAAGTCTCAGTGCCACCTCCTTTACCTCCATCAAAACCGCCAATCCCTTTAGTCCCATATGATGATTCTACTCCCTTTGATGACATCTGACCCACCACCTTCCCTACAGGCTTATCAACGGCGTTCTAAAGTGGCTCCAATTACTACTACACCAGCTGCTCCACCGACGACTACCACTTCTCCTGATCCTGAGGTCTCTCTTGACCTTTCTATTGCTCTTCGTAAAGGTACTCATACTTGTACTCAACGTTCTTTAGTTACTTACCCTATTGAACATTTTGTTTCAACTGACCACCTCCCTCGTTGTCACCAAAATTTGGTTTACTCTTTATCTACTACCATTGTTCCTACTTCCCTTTCCCAAGCCTTGTCCCATCCAGGGTGGAAAGCAGCTATGGATGCTGAGATGGATGCCTTATTGTCTCGCCAAACATGGACTCTTGTGGATCTACCAAAAAATCATTCAATTGTTCGTTGCAGATGGATTTATACTGTCAAACATAATTCTGATGGAACTGTTGACACATTAAAGGCTAGACTAGTTGCTAAAGGATTCACTCAGACCTATAAGGTGGATTATTTTGAAACGTTCTCCCCTGTTGCTCGTCTCAAGTCTGTTCGTGTTCTTATTTCTTTGGCTATGAATCTTGATTGGCCTCTTTATCAGATGGATGTTAAGAATGTCTTCTTGTATGGGGATCTACATGAGGAAGTTTACATGGACCAACCTCCAGGGTATGTTGCTCAGGGAGGAAACTCAACTAAGGTGTGCAATTTGCTTAAGGCAATTTATGGCCTTAAACCATCTCCTCATGCATGGTTTGCCAAATTCAGTACTGTTATTACAGATTTTGGCTTCGTCATATGTTACTCTGATCACTCCATTTTTGTGCAACGCCATTCCTCTCATGTGACTTTATTGTCGTTTATGTCGATGATATTTTATTACAGGCAATGATAAGACAGGCATTACTGAAATTAAATCTTATTTGAATACTCACTTCCAGATGAAAGACTTAGGTCTTCTTCACTACTTTTTGGGGATTGAAATGGTTTGTAGTAGTAAAAGTATTAGTCTGTCTCAAAGAAAGAATATGCTTGATTTGCTTTCTGAATCGGGGGTTCTCGGAGCCAAACCAGTTGATACACCAATGGACCCGCATCAGAACCTTGAAACATGTGATAGTCTTGAATATTCTGATATCCATCAATATAAATGCTTGGTTGGGAAACTGATTTATCTAACTGTAACTCGGCCTAACATTTCCTTTGCTGGTAGTGTGGTTAGTCAATTTATGCATGCTCCTAGAGTTGCTCATTGGGAGGCTGTCTGTTGCATATTGCGGTATCTCAAGAAGTCTCCTGGTACTAGTCTTATTTATCATCGACATCAGCACCTTAACATTGTTGGTTATTCTGATTCTGATTGGGCAGGAGCTGATGGTGATAGGCGTTCCACAACTGGATATTGTACCTTTATTGGGGATAATCTTGTTACTTGGCGGAGTAAAAAGCAAACTACTATATCCAAATCCAGTGCTAAAGCTGAATATCATGCAATGGCATACACTACTGCTGAGTTGTTATGGTTGAGAACTCTTTTGCAAGAACTTGGATTCCCTATCTCTCGACCTATGTCCTTGATGTGTGACAATCAAGCTGCTATTTATATTGCTAGTAATCCAGTCTTCCATGAACGTACCAAACACATAGAAGTTGATAAGTCATTTTGCTCGAAATGCCGTTATGAAGAAGATAGTTGTTACTTCTTTTGTATCTTCTTCGAATCAACTTGCTGATATTCTTACGAAGCCTTTGTTTGGACCAGCATATCGGTTAAACTGTTACAAGCTTGGATTGGGTGATTTGTATACTCCAAGCTTGAGTAAGGGTGTTAATGTGGCCCACAAGGGAAGGCCCATAGGGCCCATGTCAACAGACCAGCCAGATGTCGCTGGCTGTAATTAGCTCCAGCGACATAGGCTGGCTGCTTTCTCTTCTTTCCTTATTTCCTTTATTTAGTTTCCTTTATGCACTATTATTTATTTCTTTTTATGTCTCTTCTGTTTATAGAGACTTTCTTTATGTAATTGATACTCTTTTCCCTATAAATACAAATGGTAGATGAGAGGAGACTTACTCTCAGATTTCGGTACCAGCATACTGCTGGTTTTGTGGTCTGTTCTTCTCCTTCTTCTTATTTCTTCAGCTCTCTTCTTCTTCTTTATTGTGTTTCTGGTTTGGTGCTACTGTTTGTGTGGTTTTGTTACATGCATGACAGCCCTTATTTGTTTTAGGCGACCCGCAAAGGATAGGAATGTGACTTTCCATAAATAAAGACTTTTACAGAGACAATCCAAAATTGGAGAACAGTGATGGACTGCTAGTCCGGAAGATAAGAGGGGCATCCCAAGATACTACACCAGAAGAGATCCCAAGGAAAAAGCTGAGATCTAGAGATATTCTTTGGATTTTTTCTGTAAATATGTAACCAATCTTTAGTCCGGAAGATAAGAGGGGCATCCCAAGATACTACACCAGAAGAGATCCCAAGGAAAAAGCTGAGATCTAGAGAGTTCTAGATCTAGAGATATTCTTTGGATTTTTTCTGTAAATATGTATAGCCAATCTTGCCAACCCCCCCCCCCAAAAAAAAAAAAAAAAAAAAAAAAGGGCAAATGGATTTGAGTTGTTCATAAAATTTGGATCTGCTTTGGTTGTTACCAACTTGCAAGCTGTCTTCTCTCTCATCCCTCATTAGCTCTCTTTCTCTCCTCTCTCTCCCATCGATGTGGAAAGATTCCTCATCTTCTCTCTCACAATAGTATCTCCTACTTTATATTTTGGTATCCTCTATCTTTTATCTCTTTTCGATCTCTTTTCCATCCTATTCTTTCACTTGCAATCTCTTTTTCTATCTCTACTTTATTCCTTGTCTGGAACCTTTAACAGAATACAGCTATGCTTTTCTCTCCCACCCAATCCACCTCTATTTATTTCCCCAATTAACTCAATTTAATCTCTTATTTGGATCTCGTATTTTAGATTAAATTCTACTACTATCATCTTTTAAATCTAAACCCTTAGATATAGGTTGAGATCTGTCCTATATGAACCATTCGTTTAGCCCCTCTCTCTCTCTCTTTCTCTCTCTCTCTCTCTCTCTCTCTCTCTCTCTCTCTCTCTCTCTCTCTCTCTCTCTCTCCCCTCCTCTTTTCCATTCTTATTTTTCTATTTGTTAGGCCCAATACCCACAGACTGATTTAATTAGCATGCATCAGTTTTGGCATCAGAGCTAAAACTCCGCAATTGAATTCCATGCTTCAAGAATGAGCAGCTGATTAAGCATGTGATCAACATGGTGGAAGAGTCGCAGAACTACTTGGCAGAGAGTAGGAAACGGCATCAAGGAGGAGCAAAGGGAAATTACTGCAAAGCATGCTAAAAGGACACAGGAAATCGATAAGAGTTTCCTGCATTTAATAATGATTCTCAGCCTATTATGGAGGAGCAAGACAACCCATGGTTGAAGAAGAGGGGATGAACAACTGGAGAGTCATCCAGGGGGCAACAACATGGTCGAGGATACTTTGAATGAAGTTGAAGAAGTAAATGACAATTCACTGAGGCTGACAAGAGAAAATTTTAATTGTAGTAACACAACTGACATATGATCTTGAGGAGATTGCAGCCATTGAAATTATTATTCTTCCGCAAATCTTACGGTCACCTACTATGATTGCTGAACTTGTCTATGAGAAGCATTGGATTGCCAATACATCAAGAAGTGGATGATCGTGGATGCTGATAGAGTGGTGGAGACAATGTGTAAAGTATCGATATAGGGCAACATATCAAAAAACTGGTTTTAAGAGACATCTCAAAGATGTATCGAAGAAATGCTATAAGACACTAGAAACGCTCAAAGAGTCACTTAGGCATCGCCTAAGCGTCCAGGGGCCTTGGAAAATAGGGCACCTTTGTCGTCCATCAGTCCCTCCAACGCCTTGGAACGCCTTGTCGACGTGACAACCTTGTGGATAGGCATATGATAAATGCAAAACAAGTGCTTTTAAGCATTGTGCATAAATAATCAGAAAACAATGATATCCAACCAATGTCAGGGTATCTGTCTTCATAGCATCTATGTGGTGTATATCTTTATAGGAAAGTGCAATATCAAACCTACTAACAAGTGATAAGAAGCAATTAAGCAAGAAGGTCTGAGAAAGAAAAATATGCTTCTTAGGATAGTAGCCTAAAGTAACCCCTAACGTTCCAAATCAAGAAAGCAATATGTAAGTTTACCACATACTACTAACTACTAAGTATTAAGTAGCATACTTTAAGTCTATACACATTAACCATGCTACTACTCTACTAGTAACAAAACAAACCTGATGTAACATGTAACTATCCATTATAAGTATTTAGAAACAAAAATAAATATACATTATAGATTTCAAATCATCAAGGATGATCCAAATCTGGTCAGTTTTCCAGTTTAAATGTGATATTTGGCCAAAGGGAGAGAGAGGGGGAAAGAGAGAGAGAGAGAGAGAGAGAGAGAGAGAGAGAAAGAGAGAGAGAGAGGCAAGAAAAACCACGATTTAAGGGGGCAAAATGGCCGCTTTTTTAACATACTTCAATCCAAAGCTTTGATGTTTAATCTTTACTTTGATTAGATTTGATAAAATAATTACAAAAAAAAAACCCTTATTTCAATCACTCCTTCTAAGTTGTTTTTTAGTGTGAATGGGATCCACTTAGGTTCTGGCCAAAACAAATAGGGTTTTTTGGGTTTCGGCAGAGTGTAAATCGTGTATACCACCATATTGGTATTGTAACACTCAGTGTAAGTACAGCATCGGTACAATATCAATACCATATCAATCCATGTACTGTATCAGTTCTGTACATTAATTTATTTATGTATCAGTTCTATATTGTATCGACATGGCCAATCTTGATACATATTGAACCGTTAGAACTGAATGTAATGATACATGATTTTCGTAATAGATTGGTTGAGCTTAGTTTTTTGGTCTTTTTAAATTGTAATAGACTGAAATATAAGCCCAAAACTTAGGTGCAAAGGCACTGCACGAATATTAGTATTTTCATCAAGTAGTTAGTCCCTCCCCAGACCCCAAAATGGCGGGAGCCTCCGGGAGCCTCGTGCACTGCATACGCCCATCAATAAACTAATTGTAAGTCCCATATCAAGAGCCCAAATTTAGGAAATTAGTTTTAGCTGTCCAAGAGTCCTAATGTTAGACATTAATTTAGTACAAGTACTAATTTAGAGATTTAATTTGGATTTTTTTCTATAAATATACCCACACGGCCACAACCCAACAATTGGATTTGAAATGTCAATGAAATGTGGATTTGCTTTTGTTAAACTCTCGGGTAAGATCTGTCATATGTATGTCCTGTTTTCTAGGTTGGTATCTTTTCTCGTTCTCTTTTATCGATCACTTTTCACTACTCTACTTTATTATAATCTGGAATCTTTAACAGGTTACAGCTAAGCTCCTACTCTCACCCAACAAATTGCCATCAGCACTCTCTCTCTCCCATCCAATCCAGCCTATCGATCCCAAGTTAACTCAGTTTTGTCACTTATTCAGATCTGGCATTTTAGATATCAAGTCTACTATTATCATATCATCCTCCTCTAAATCTGGTCCCTTTGATCTAAGATCAGATCTGTCCTCCATCAGACATTAGTTAATGACCTCCCCCTTTGCATCCATATTTTCAATTTATTGGACTTGGACCTATTACCTGCAGCAGCAGGCTGATTTGATCAACCTGCATCAAGGCCCCAAGAGAAAACCAAACTCCTGGCCCTTCTTAAGAATTTTGTTTTTTGTCCCTAGCGCACAAAAAAAAAACATAGAGGACATGTCAGCAATTATTTAGAAGCCAAGTGCAAGAGAATGTCTTACAGAAATAACCATTAGTAAGCTAGTAGCTGGATCTCGAACAAAGCAGCCTAAGTTCATGCACTAGATCTTCCAATTTGTATTATGTCAGCTCATCCATATCATCGTAGTCATTTTGGGTTTATTCCCACCAATCCTAGTTAGTCTCAACGTCGATAAGTCAGGAAGTCCTACCTGGACTATGAGTTCCTCCGTCAATAGCATTGCAGGCCTTGGATTCTCTCTTATTTCAGTTCTGTTCCAAGTCTTTATAGGATAGTGTAGTCGGCAAATAGGATAGTAATACACAACACATTTGTCTGGAGTGTCCTAATCTGTGCTATGGGCACTAGGTTGGGGCCAGACTAGTATGGGATAAGTTAAAAGGCCAACCTATGCCTATACCCCAGATTAAGCCCCAACAGGCACATAGAACAGTCCAATCAATATTTTGAAATGTGAGTGAGTTGTATTAAATTCTGAGTTCTTAAGCTTTATATAAGGTCCATAAGAAAAGGCCACATGTTATTCTCAGTTTTGGTCTTTTTCTTCTTATTTGCTTGTTAATACTTAATAAACAAAACAGTCAATGATTTGGTACTTCAAGTAGGGGTGTGATGGGGTTTCTAGATTACCTAAAGAATAGGATCCAGAAATCCCTCAGAAAATAACAAACACATGAATGGAACCATGAAGCAGAATGGAGATTTTTAATAACTCAATATAAGGGAAATTTTCAGCTACCACCCAAAAAGAATTGACCAAATCATCTACCACCCAAGTTGTTTAAAAAAATCACCTACCACCCAAGCTAGGCAAACGTTAGTCCATTTACTGATGGGAAAAAGTTAAAATTGTGTGTGGACGTTTATACCCCTTTCTTCTTCCTCTCTGTTTCTCTGCAATATTTTATCAAAAAAGAAAAAAAAAAAAAAAAAAGAGCTCAAATGTTCCGGAAAGATTTCTCAATCCTCTCCTTCTCCTTTTCCATCAGTCGGATATGATGAGGGCAATATTTTTTGTTTAACTGGAACTGAGTAAAGGAAACATATTCATCAAAAACCTATCAGAGAAGTGCAACCCTTAAAATTTAAAACCCTAATCGTCAACGCTTATTCTTCTTCTCTTGTGACCCTTTTCTCTGCCGCAAGAGAGGAGCTTTAGTCCAATGGAAATGCCCCGGTGATTTCTGAGCCAATTCAGCTTGGAGAGATTAGGGTGGAGAAATTGGAGGGCTTACGATTGTTCAGATCCTAAGAAGCCATTGATGATGGCCATCAAAGGACAGATTTACGATGTTTCTATGTCCAGGTTTGGGATTTGTTCCCTCAAGTCTCTAAATTTTGTGTTCTTCTGGTCATTAATGGGGGTATTTTGAGGTTTAATTGTTGTATCTGTTCTATCATATGAGTGCAATGAATAAGAAAGATCATCGACAGAGATCAATGGTTCAACCATTGTGGTGAAGAAGTATTATTTTAATCTCATCTGATTTATATTTTCTATTTTCTAGTGTTAGCAGAACTAGTCGTATTCTTGCCAAGAGGTGAAGAAATATAGGTAAAGAAAGAGAACCCAGATGCCGAGTTCAAAGAAATCTCGAACATATTGGGATAGAAATGGAAGAATGTTAGCCCAGAAAAGAGAAAGTCCCAATTGCATCTTTCATCTTTGATAGTTCCTCTACCTGAATTTGAAATCGTTTTATTTTAAATTTTGTTCCCACAATGAAGTTCTTGAGATAGAAATTGCAAGACAACTACTAATGGAGTTGGATTTTTATTTTTCTAATTGGGTACTGAAACGAAATTCCAAACAAATCAATCAGAGATCAGAGTAGTCCAGATTGATTCAAGGGATAGTCAAGCTTAAAAATAAATTAAAAAATAAAAAAAAATTCATGTATTCTCGTTAGAGAACTTGACAATAAGGGTATTATTGTCATTCAAGTATTTTGTAATGGCTGACATCAGCAACTAACAGCTCTGTTAGTTGCTTTTGGATTTTTTGATAAAAGTTTGTCTAACTTGGGTGGCAGGTGATTTGGTCAATTCTTTTTGGGTGGTAGCTGAAAATTTCCCATATATATATATATATATATATATATATATATATATATATATATATATATATATATATATATATATATATATATATAAAGAGAGAGAGAGAGAGAGAGAAAGGTAGGTGATTTGGTCAATTCTTTTTGGATGGTAGCTGAAAATTTCCCATATATATATATATATATATATATATATATATAGAGAGAGAGAGAGAGAGAGAGAGAGAGAGAGAGATCTGATATGGGCCAAAGTCCATAGGTGATGGGGAATGAATCAGTAAAACCCAACTTGAAAGTTGAAACTGATGGTCACATCTGGAGTTATGGAGCAAGCCTATTGAAAGTAGGTTACTTCAGAACTGCAGAATCGCAGGACAGGTTTAGGTGTTCGAACGAGAATTTAAGAAGGAAATAATCAGTGATTTATACATAATCAGAAAGCCAGTGCTCAGAGCTAGAATTTCAGTTTGGAAATCAGAGATTTAAAGAATCATACTTTAAATAGGATTTCAGAAAATCGATAGTGGAACTAAGCATAAACAGAAACTGAATCAATGATTTAAAATGATCTGAATTCTTGACAATATTCCATAATCAGGTCCCGAAACCAAGTCAAAAACAGAAGTTTTGAAGAATTTGACTGTACGTACGATTTTAAAATCGATAAAAAATTTAGATTTTTCCAAAATCAGAACTGAGACTAGAATGAAACAAAAAAGACAGAAGGAAAAATAATGATTATCATAACAGAAACTGATCGAACAGAATAATATCTAATTGAAGCAAACAGAATCAGAACAGAGAAAATTGCATCCGCAAGATAAAAAAAAAAAAAAGAGTTCAGATCTGACATGTACCTGATTAGAGAAAAATCATACAGAAAAGGAGAGAGAAGTTGATCAGTAATCCACCTGATACAGGCTTGGAATCCACCACATCCGCACCACCGAATGCACAGCAGTACACTCTTGAATCTCACAAGAGTAGTCTGAAATCCAAACCCAAACAAGGAAAAAGCTGCTTCTTCTTGTGGGGGCTGTTAGTCCTTTACAACCGTTTATAAAACTGAAAAACCAAAGAAAAACTGAAACAAAACAGGTCTCTAGACCTGCCAATCAATTGGCTGAGTTGGCAGTACTAGACAGATTAAAATAATAAGAAAAAAGACGATCTAACAGAAAAAGGGAAACCCTCCCAGCTGCAGGCTATGATTGAGTATCCTAACTACAGCAAACCACCAATAAAATATCCAAACTATGGCTGAAATTATGAACTCCCTAATCCAGCCAATAATTACAATTTACAAATAATAACATAAAAGTAAAATACACACTAAAAAAATCCACGAATTAGACTGATAAGGTTTCCTGATAAGATCATAAAATTGAGATCCGAGCTCGCCAGATTTTTGGATCTGGAGATCTGGACACTGGAGGTGACCCAATTGAGTGGGGACCAAGTTTGAACCAATAAAACTGGTTCAGAACTGAACCCGACCAAACCACAGATTCTTCTTTTCTTCCTCTTCTTTCTAGCTGAATACTGCATCAGGGTGTTAGGCCTTCTACTTGGCGTAGGGTTTTCACTTCATTAAAGCTTATAACAGTGTTTTGGCCATGTTCCTAACTGAAACTTCGGATCAGCAGCTAATCCCACACCTTTAAGAGTATCTTCTTGGCCTTTCTTGATTTTCAACCATAGAAAATCAAGTTGTTTGAAGTACAAATCCTACCTTGTTCTATATGTATACTGCTACTTAAACAAATCATAGCACAAAGCCAAATGAAAATTTCTTGCACTGAAAACAAGAAACTATCCAGGAAACAAATCCTTAAATGGCATTCCCTACTCCCTAGCAACATGTAGTCAAGATCATTTTAAAACAAAAAGCCCTATAGCTCCTTAGAGCGTTTCCATCCTGCTTCCTGCTTTGCTTGGTTGTGTGAAACTGCGTATTGCGCATGGAAGTTTGATGAACATTTAGGGAATATGATGGGAAAATAATCATATATCTTAATAAAGAGAACTGAATTTAAGCTTCCAGGTAGAATTGGGCTACGCTACCAAATAGAAACCAAGATCAGCCAACTCTTCACTCAATACCATTGAAAATGGCTTAGCGTTAAAGGCTGAGTTGTGCAGTTGGGCATCAGCCAAACATTTCAATATAGATAAGGAAGGAGACAATAAAAAAGAGAAGTCCTGACATTGGGTCACAAGAGGCATGATAGCAGAAACAGCTGACTTCGATAATTCTTGCAATAAAGTGACGTCCAAAGATGAGGAGGGGGGGAGACATAGTACTAATGCAGGAAATAAGGTTTTCACTATGAAGCTACGACAATGATTTTGAATGCAATTATGCCATTGCTGAAATTTTAACTAAATTGGAACGAAAAATTAATGCAAAAGAAATATACCAACCCTTTTGCTATGCAAAATAACATTATTTGAACATGGATTAACCAACATCATGGAGTTGAGCGATGCAAGGACGGTTGCAGAGTCATTCCAAAGTTTACATTCAATAATAGCTCCATCAAAAGTCAACTGAACCTTTTCCCTGCCATCCTTCCTAAAATTTTACAGAAAAAACAATGAACACTCTGATACCTGATTAATATTAAGCTCTAGCTCAAAGTACTCAAGGGACGAAAATAAATCAGATCTAAAAAAGAAAATCATTTACAGTCCACAACTCAATCTCTAAGACAAAGATCAACATAATTGACCTTTTGTAATTCAGAATTCCAACAGTCTGTTAAACACCAACTAATTCATCAGTTAAATTTTTCAAGAAAAAATAACCAAATAAGAATATCTCAAAAAAATTTTAAAAAAAATCAATAAAACAACAAGCAACCCTAATAAAGAAAATGCAAAATATCAGTGCAAGGTCACATACTCACATGTAATACTTTGAATTACCAAAAC
Organism: Protea cynaroides; assembly: GCA_028583415.1. Lineage (NCBI taxonomy): Eukaryota > Viridiplantae > Streptophyta > Magnoliopsida > Proteales > Proteaceae > Protea > Protea cynaroides. The sequence continues at coordinate 13,321,238 of CM053272.1, read as the reverse complement.
AGTAATTTGTAGACAATGAAGTCACATAATTGAACTCTATCTATATGACTAATTTAGCAAATTTAACTCACTAAACTAACACAGAAAGAAGCCAAAAAAGTCAATTGCGTTCAAAAAGAACAAGAAGCAACATATGATGTTGTACTATAGTTCACACAGGCAGTATTTTGAACCACCTTTAACAGTATTTAACCCAGGCATGATAAAATATGCATTTTTTTCCTTTATTGCAGGAGCCCAAAGGCCCCAAACTGACATTTTGGATTTAACCAGTGCAGCCCCCAATTTCGAGGAATCAGTTTTACAGCAGTTAGAGGTGAGAGAAATAACTATTCATACTCAGTTTGTATGTTCTAAATATGTCACTGTATGATTTGAGCTTGTGGCATGGTTTCTTGGTGTCTGTTTCTTGTTATAGCAACAGTTTTACAAAGTATTATGCTGAAATTGTGATACATGATCAATATGCAATGGTTTAATAATTGATGGATGAAAAGTGCATTTATAATGTGATATTGGCTGTGATGAATGAAAGGAATATAGAAATGTAGTCAATGGAGCATGTAAACAAGTAGGATTTGCTGATCACGCATGGAAATTCATACAAATACAGCGTTAAGGAAAAAGTATGATGGTCTTAAGTGAACTTTTTTTATTTCATGGAAAGTAAAGCCTGTGTTTCAAAAAAAAAAGGGGGATATTTCCCAACTTATAATAAACAAATCAGATTTCTGGCACAAGGCCAGGGTATGAAAGTTTTGCTAAGACTAATATGGAACAAATCGGTACTGTGTAAAAGATATAGAAATCCCGGGTTTTCTGCCCCCTTATCATTAGGGGTAAGGTAATGACTAATGAGTGAAGATGCACTGCACCCAGAATCCAGGGGATTCAATTGTCCACAGCAAAAGGCCTAGACGTCTAAGACATTTGTCCGACTAGAGGACTATCCGCCAAAGGACCTACAGTTCTAAGAAGTCACCGCCTTTTGGGGCCTAAATGTCTAGGACATTCTAGGTGTTTAGAACACCAATACATGCATTTGCGGCTCCAGCTTTGTAGTTTGTGCGTTCTGCAGCAAAAACCAAACAACTTATCTAGGTCATTTAGAAATACCTACTAGGCTTATTGCATTCATATCATATCTCATAAGCATAGTTGCCAGGCGACGCCTAGGCATCCAGGCTGTAATTTTTGTGCTAGGCGTTTAGGCACCTTGGGGATGTTCAAAAGGCAACCGCCTTGGGCGCCTTCAATGCCCTGAATGCCCAAGCGATTGCCTTGTTGCAGATTTGTAGATTTATTATATTATTATATTTATTATTTGTATTTTTTTAATTAGATTCTAAAACTAACATGTTGATTGGCTTTGTATACAATAATGTATTGTACACATACATGGAATCATCGTTTATAAGGTATATGCAGGCAAACATCTTTGGTTTGAAATAAAAAAAATAGAAACTCAAACCTACCAATTTGCTATTAGGACTGCAGCTTGCTTCCTCTGGACCTCTTCCTCTTCTGGCGGTCCGCTTCCCAATGATTCAGGTATGTTAGTAACTTAGTATGTAGATTTATTTTGGTAGGTTAATGTTGTTCAGTTGTTCTTCTTCTTCCTCTTCTCTGCGAGTCTGCATCGAGTCCTTTTTTTTTTCCTCCTCCTCCTCCTCCTCCTTCCTCCTCGTCCTCCTCCTCTTCTCCTTCTCCTCCTTCTCTGCTACAGGTCTGCAAAAAAAATTTCTTCCTTCTTCTTTGCAACGCCAACTATTTTTTTTTTTTTTTCAAGTGTCAACTAAAAACTCTTCTTCTTCTTCTCTGCTGCAGGTCTGCAAATTTTTTTTTCTTCCTGTTTCTATGCAACGCAACAGTTTTTTCTGTTTTTTTTTTTTTGAATGTCGCTTTTGTCTTCTCTGCTGCAGGTCCGCAAATTTTTTTTCTTCCCGTTTCTTTGCAACGCAACAGTTTTTTTTTTTTTTTTTTGAATGCCGATTTTGACTCGATGAATTTTCGTCTACTTCTTCTTCTTCTCTGCTGCAGGTCTGCAATTTTTTTTTCCTTCCTTCTCTGCAACACCAACTTTTTTCTGCAACATCGACTTTTTTTTTTTTTTTTTTGACTCGAGGAATATGTTCTGTACCCCTTCTCTCTTACTTAGAAGCTCATTACACCAGGCTGTTTGGTTTGCAATCACTGCTTGCATTAGATGGTATCATCAAGAACTAAAGTATGAATGAGTGGTCAAACATAGTAGTGGATTTAGTAAGGGTTTCCATTGTTTACTGAGTTCATTTGTTTTAGATTTTCTTCTCCATTTTTTCGGTATTTAGTTGTTATAGAAAGTTTCAGGAATGTTTATTTCATTATCTGTATCATTTTTGGGCAGCAATCACAATGATAACCTATTTTAGATTTTCTTCTCCATATTTCATTTGTTTATTTTGTTTTTCCTGCTGATTTCTGAATGATTATATTTAGTTCTTACATTCTATGGTTCAATCATTATTTGTTTACTTTCTCTCTTTTTTTTGGTAAGATATTTTCTCATATTAGGTTATTCCTTAAACGTTGATTCATGATGTAGCATACTGCAATATTGCATATAATATATAAACATAAATATAGCATTGATATTTTAGGAAAAAAAAAAAATACAACAGAAACGCCTTGGTCGCCTAGGACAGCCTCCAACTCCTAGGGTCGCCTTGTCGCCTTGACAACTATGATCATAAGTAATCTGGAATTTCCAAGCATGTTAAAGTTTTTAGTCATGTCGTAGCCAATATTAATTGAAGTATGATATGCTATATGTTTATGTGATTCCTGCCCGCAGTATGACTAGTTAATTTTCTTCACTGAGCTGTCAAGCACACCCCTGCTATGTTACGCCATTTACAGAGAAGCAAATGTCTGAGGAAGGAGCCCAGTAGGTGAAGTCTGGATGTACTATTTATGAGTAATAGAGTTCAGATGTACGATTTTGAGACCTGTTCTGTGAGACAAATTAGGTTTAGGTAATTAAGAAACTTGGTTATTTAAGACTTGAGTTCCTGCCATCACATGATATTTAATGCTGTTTTTCCGCAGCCTTGAGCTTTTAAGATCATATTCAGATGAGTCTTCCGCTGTCATATCAATTTTAAGTTTATGATTATTAGATCGCTGCTACAAATTTTGGATTTGATGAGTATGACTTTGGACTATCTGTCTCTCATTTACTGGATCTTGTTTTTGAGTTTTAACGCCAATGAATGTGGAATAAGAATTAGACCCTCTTTGGGGGCATTACATTTGGGTTCACGAACGGCTGACTGAGTTGCAAGGTCAAAGAGTGGTGACCAAAATATGGATATGTTAAACTCTCCAATAGGACAGTGCTAGCTAATTATTCCTGGTAGTTGGCCAGATATGAGGTTTTTTTTCTTTTGGGTGAATCAAAGAATGTATTAACAGTAACCCGAAGGGAAGAAAACAAACCTGGGTATCCAAAGGATAGAGTCAGGCTCCTTACAAGCCAAGGCCATTAGCCCGAGAAACAGAAATGAAAACAACTAGCAATACCGCACAAGGAGAACCCCACATCAGGAGGTGGCCATATTCCATAAAGACAAAATGAATCTATTTATGGATGAATCCGGGCAACAGGACCTGAGAGGCATCACATTGCCATGAACCTCAAAGCTAATGGCCTTCAAAATCTGATCATAACTTCTAGACTTGGCCGCCCATCTACGGAGATTTCTCTCGAAACAAATGTGATAGACAGTGGCAGCGAAAGCAAGTTTGGCTATAGTGTCACAAGTAGATTTGGCCTTGAACTTCTTGGTCATCCATTTCCATTCAAGGTCAAAAGAGAGGATTCTTCTTCTAACAGGCCAGCATTTACCAAGAATCTTTTCCCAAAGTCTCTTGGAGAAAGGACACCCGAAAAAAAAAATGATTGAAGTCTTCTTCCGCAGCCCAACACAAGCCACAAGAGGAATTGGATATGATACCTCTTTCATGGAGAAGCGAGCTCGTTGGGAGATTCATAGTCAAGGCTCTTCTAACAGGCCAGATATGAGGTTAGGTATGGGTTGTTCTAAAATAGTTAAGGTCGAGACTTTTCTTACTTTGCATTAATTTTAAATGTTTTGTGCTTGTGTTAGTGTTGTGTGTCTTCTATATTCTGTCTTACTGGGCTGATTAGCTCACCTTTACAATTAACATCTCAGATGACGAGGATGATGAAGCGAAGCAGGGAGAAACTGGAAGGACATTCAAGCTTATCCCTAGTAGTTGATATTTCTTTTCATTAGAATTGATGTAATAGGATTTTAAATTTCAATGTAAAGATAATTTATTTTCAATTTTTATGATTATTGTTTGCAGACACTAAACTGCCACCATCAGGCTTCTAGGGACTTTTTATTATTGTTATCTATTTGAGTTGGATTTTAAGATGGTAAAGTTTGAGGTTTGATTTTATTGAGTGATCATTTGATCAGTGCCCATGAGGGCTGTCCTTCAACTTAATCCAGGTTTCGTGACATAAAGAATATGTCTATTCCTTTCTTTCCAGATACCCCAAGTGATGAGGAGGATCAGCTTCCACATATTAGATGCCTACCTGTTCAGATTAATCTTGTGCCAATCAGTTAAAATCAATTTGACCTTGAAGCAAGGTTCGACATGCCAGTTTCAAGGCCAGATTCGGCCAGCCTCGAAACCGAGATATCTCGGGTTTCAACCGAAACTCGGTCTAAAGCTGGTATTTTTCCCAAGACATCTCGAAGCTTGGTTTCAAGACCCAAAAGTGTTTTTCTTGATCTGAGTTTTTTTTCTGTAGCTTATTTTAACCAATTTACACATATTCCTACATTAGTTTAAATAAAAACATCGAAAATGATAATATTTGGTGTGGACCCAAGTTTGCTAATATGAACTGAAACCTGGAATTGTGTCTAGAGTTAAGTAGGTAACACGTATTTATGATTAACATTCGCGTAGTTCTAACACATTTGACCGGAGCATAACTCCTTTAATATAGTACGGATTCAATCAATCTCAAATTTGTTGGAAAGCTGAGCAAAGCTAGCATAATCAGCTTTCCAACAAATCCAAGATTGTTTGAATCCGAGTTATAATAAAAAAGTTACACTCTGGTTAAACCTTGTTCGAAGTACGCGTATGCTGTTTAAAGTCGTCAAAATGTAAATTATTTTTTTGGCATCAAAGCAAGAGATTATTTTGGCGCACTCTTGGTTTTTAGTGATGCTTTACTATAATAAGATTTATGGAATTTTTATATTTGGAAAAAAAACCTAGCATTTGGAAGTTAAATATCCGCCCCGCACCCAATAATACGGTTTTTGTTCTTGAACTGGAGGGTTGACTTTTTATCCTTCTGGAAGTTGAATTTTAGACTATTTTTATTGGATTCAAATGGGGGGTATTTGCTTATTAATATCTTAAGTGATATTAATCATAAATAAGTACTGCCTGATAAATGTTGTTCCTGTCTAGCCTAATAAATCTTTTGAAGAAACTTCAGAGATCAAGGAAAAATATGAGAAAAAAATGATGAGTCTAAGTTGAAACCTAATGAACTCGACGAGACAAAACATTTTTATATCTTCAGTTGGTGCATTTTTTGAACCAAAACCATGTATTTTTTAGTTTTGACCCTCCATCTCGTCTCGATTACCGTTGTAACCAAGATACGCCAGTCGGGTTTCGACCGGCACCTCGAACCGAAGGGAGGAACCAATCAATGCCAAAAATATCCACAAAGTATTCCATCACAGAGCAGAAAATTAACAATGCAAAAAATTCTGATAATCATCTGCATGCTTCATCCACAAGTAGAATTAAAGAACTATAAGAGTTAAAACTTCGTTGATAGAGAGGGCCCAAGTGAAGTATTCCATTTTTCAAATACAAAAAGAGAAACTGTACCCAAAAAAAACTACTTTGGGCCTAAAAGCCACTCTGCACCCAAATGGAAAATGAGTAGCAATACCAAATGCTGCCTTGATTTTCATTCATAAGTTAATAGCCAGAAACTTTCTACAAAATCAAAGGTCAAGGAAAACGTTTATAATAAAGTAAAATAAAAAGTGTGTAAGAATGGGATATTTACTTGCTCTTTAGCGTGGCAGTAATTTGATGAATGTTGAACTTGAAAGCAGACAAGTAGGTTTTATCTTTTATTGTGGAAACACCATCAAGTGAAGGTGGTGGATAGAACTCTGTCGCCTCATAGATATCCTGTTCCAAAACATCTTTCAATTCTCTGAAAGTAGCAGTTTTTTTAACAGAAAAAATAACAAAATCAATACCTTGATAACTCCATCTGAAACAACACCAGAAAATTGGCTAGAATCTGCTGCTCCACCAGCACCAAGCATGCCAAGAGATATCCAGTTCAGCCATCCACGGGACCTGCCTAATGAACTCTCATCATTTTGCTGCTTCTCCACAGTACTATTGGCACCAGTTGGACCAATGTTGGAGGATGCAAGGGTCAGTGAACTCTCCTGCAAAAGCATTTAATAATTGTAACTCGTAAGATCTGCAAATGAAGCAAAACCGTGGAACATCTAATTTTGATATACACAGTCCAGCTGGATAATATCAAAACATAGCTTCATCCAGAGGTGAACTTACAAAATAGAAGTTGCAACTGAAAAAATCTAAAATAGTACCCATCAAACAAAAGAAATAATGTTTCGTATAGCATGCAATTGGTTCCATTCATATACTGAATTTCCCTGCCCTTACAACAATTTTGCATACCTGCATCTCCCGTTCAGCAATAGACCTATAGCTCAAGATATCATCAACATCAGATTCTTTCTCCATCAACTCCAACTTTGAAAGAATATCTTCACTGACAGGCTATCCATCACCGACAAAATAAACATTTTAGTTAAACAATGTATTGGTGTGAGAAACATACAGATCCAAATTAAATAAACACTTTAGCTAAACACGTATTTACATGAAAAGGACAGATGCAGAACCTAGGCAGAAACACAAGGAGAAATTCCAATAAACAATCACTAATCCAGATTTCATTAAGTTTTACAATATATGCTAGTTGTCCTCTGAAGTAGAACATAATAGGCAATTGAAAAATAGGTACTCATTTAATATATCACAATTTTTAAAAGAGCTCCCTATATTGCATCAACAACAACAACAACAACGCCTTATCCCAACTAAATGTGGTCAGCTATATGGATTCTTGTCCGCCAATCAACTCTATCCGATGTCATACTTGAAGTAAGGCCTAAGTTATACATGTCTTTCTTCACCACCTCCCGTAGGGTCATCTTATGTCTGCCCTTAGCTCTTTTAGATCCTTCAATCTGAATCAAATCATTCTTCCATACGGGAGCATCCAACGGCCTCCGTTGAACATAGCCATACCATCTCAAACGACTTTCTCGTAGTTTATCATGTATCGGCGCTACTCTCAAATCAGCTCTAATTGAACACTCCCTACCTTATCCTTCCTAGTTTTGCCACACATCCATCTTAACATCCTCATCTCAGCTACACTACATTTATCTATATGATGCTTCTTCAATGCCCAACATTTTGCACCATACATCATAGCTAGTCGAATGACTGTCCAATAGAATTTTCCTTTAAGTTTTAAAGGAATACGCCAATCACACAACACTCCAGACGCACTTCTCCACTTCATCCATCCTAATTTAATGCTCTATGAAACATCATCGTCCATATCACCTTCTTTGTTTATGATTGAACCTAGATATGTAAAATGATTACTTTGTTGTATCTCCCCCTCATGAATGTTCACCCCCCTCATTATCTATCCTTTTGTGACTAAAGTAACACACCATATATTTCGTCTTCGTTCTACTTATCTAACAACCTTTTGATTCCAATGTTGATCTTCATAGCTCCAACTTGACATTAATCCCTGCTTTTCTCTCATCCACCAAAAAAATATCATCGGTGAAAAGTAATCACCAAGGAACTTCATCTTGAATGTCTCTGGTTAGATCATCCATAATGAGAGCAAACAGATAAGGGTTTAAAGCTGATCCTTGATGTAGCCCATCGTAATTGGGAATTCACAACCTTGACTCCCACGGTTTTCACACTAGTCATCACATTATAATACATATCCTTAACTATGTCCACGTGTTGGCTTGAAACGCTTCTCTTCTCTAATACTTTTCAGACTAACTCCCTAGGAACTCTATCATGAGCTTTTTCTAGATCGATAAAACCATATGGAGGTCATTCTTGCCTTCTCTACATCTTTCCACGAGTCTCCTAAGCAAGTACATAGCATTTGTCGTGGATCTATCTAGCATAAAACCAAACTGGTTCTCCGTAATGATAGTTTTTTTTCTCAAGTGGGTTTCAATAACTCTCTCCCACAGTTTCATAGTATGAATCACTAGTTTTATGCTTTTGTAGTTATTGCAGCTCTGAATATCACCTTTGTTTTTGTGGATCGGAACCACAATACTTCTCCTCCATTCATTTGGCATTTTCTTTGATCTCATAATTTTATTGAACAACTTAGTTAGCCAAGATACCCCTTACATTCCTCAGCTCTTCCAAATTTCTATTGGGACCTCATCTGGGCCTGGTGTTTTGCCTACATTCCTCCTCCTTAGAGCTTCTTCCACTTCTGTCACCCTAATTTTGTGTATATACCTATGACTTGTGGTGTCATGGTAGGTAATGTAACAACCTAGGACATTATTTCCTGAGACGTCTTCATTTAGTAGGTTGTAGAAATAATCGTTCCATCTCTCTTTAATGTCGTCATCCCTTACTAGAACTCTACCATCTGCATTTTTAATACATCTAATATAGTCTAAATCTCTACTCTTCCTTACCCTCATCTTAGCCATTTCATAGATAGCTTTTTCTCCTTCCTTTGTGCTTAAATTGTTATAAAGATCTTCATATTTCTTCACCATTACTTTTCCCACATTCTTTTTTGCTTCATTTCTAGCAAATCTATATCTTTTTAGATCCTCTATATCCTTAGTGTTTTGCCATGGCTTAAAACTATCCTTCTTAGCTTTAATGGCTGCTTGAATCTCATCATCCCACCACCAAGACTCTCTAGGAGAATGACATTTTCCTTTTGATACACCTAAAACCTCTTCAATAACTTTCTTAACATAAGCATTCATCTCATTCTACATTGTATTAGTGTCTCCCTCAAAATTCCACATTCCTTGTTTGACCACAAAATCAGTAAAAGCTTTTTCCCCAGATATGATCCTATCACCCCTACATCTAGGCATACCTAGACGAGCACAAGAAAATCCGAAAAAATTCAAAGCCATGTTAGACCAGCCCTGCCCCCTACCCCCCACCCACCCACCCACCCACCCACCATAGTTGTCAAGGCGTCGCCTAGGCGTCCAGGCTGCCTTGGGTCGCCTTGGAAAATTGGGTGCCTTGGTCACCTAGGCACCCAGTCAAGCCTCCATCGCCTTGGTTCGCCTTGGCGCCTTGACAACTATGCCACCCACCCACCTTAGGTATGGCCAACAGGGAGACCGACCAAAACAAGAACTAGGCTGCCGCCTCACCTTCGGCATAGCCAAGGACTTAACCAAATCAAAAAGAACCGACTTCACTATCCAAACCAATACCGTGGGCAATCATGAGCATACCACAGAACATCATGGCCGACAAAACTAAGGGACAATACTCTACATGCTGAACTTGAAAACAATCAAAGGATGTCCCATACTTTTTTTTTTTTTGTGAATGAATGAATATATTAACAACACCGTAGAAAGAGGGAGAAAACCAAACCTAGGTATCCAATGAATAGAGCTAGGCTCCTTACAAGACAAGGGCAAAGCCCATAAATAGATTCAGTCAGAGACAAGAAGAGAAACAAAAACCAAACCCAGGCCCCTTAAACGGTATGAAGATCCCAAGAGGAAAGGATGAATCTGTTCCTCTCAAAGTCCGGGGATAGGGGGATAGCGGGGATGAAGGAAGAGGAAGAATCGACCCACGCATGTCGAAGACAATGACATCCCAGATTTGAGCTAAGGATCTTGCCTTGGACGCCCATAGTCTGATATTCCTTTCAAACCATATGTGGTACACTATCACCACAAAAGCCATCTTAACCATTGTATCACTAGAAGATTTTTGTTTGAACTTTTTGGTAATCCAACTCCATTCTTGATCAAAGGGACGAATCCTTATGTGGCGCGGCCAGCATTTCTCAAGAATCTTTCCCCACACTTTTGGAAAAGGGACATTCGAAGAAGAGATGCTAGACATCTTCATTGGCGGCCCAGCAAAGGCCACAGCTAGCGCTAGAGATGATTCCCCTATTTCATAGGAGAGAACCAGTATGGAGGGATATGGTTAGGGCACGCCATAAAATAAAACTGTGGCGAGGAAAGTACACCTTAAATCAAACCGCATCGAACCACGGAACTTTTGGTTTGAGAAATCTGACAAGGTTCCAAGCAAAAGCAGTCAAGAACAATCCATTGGAGGAGGCAGTCCAGCCTGTTAGGTCACCACTCCCAATAAATCTTCGTGTGACATGAATGAGAGCTTCCCAAGCCTGCCACAGTCTATGAGAGGAGGCTCGGCCTGGGGTCCGAATCTCGTTGTTCAAGATAGATGAAACAATAGCAAGTCTATCCCTCCTGGAGTCAAGCTGGATCCCGTCACCATAAACCAAGTTTCAAACGTCGTGAGGTTGCCAATTATCCAGCCATAGATAGGTAGAGAATCCATCATCAATAAAAGATTTAATGGAAGAGAGGGGGCAAGCTGCCTATGAAGGAGGATAGGTCTCCAAACCCAAGAGAAGCCAATAGAACCTAGCACCGTCCAAATCGAGTCCCTTCTCAAGTACATATTATAGATCCACTAAATCCAGATACTCTGTTTTTTCTCCGCCACTGGCCACACCAACTTCAGCATGCAAGCCTTGTTGACCTCTTAGATTCCACTGATGCCTAAGCCGCCTTCCTCATTGGAAACACAAATTTTGGGCCAACCAATGGTGTGGAAGAATTTGTTGTCCTCCCCACCCCCTTCCATAAAAGGCACTCATCAAACTTTCCAGCTTCTAAATGATCACACTAGGAAGTCCAAAGATCCCAAACCAATAAAGGTAAGAACTTTGCATAACCACTCTAACCAGTTCCAATCTACCAGCAAAAGAGAGGAATTTTGCTTTCCATAACTGGAGCTTTTTCTTTAGCTTGTCCAATATCAGAGTACAGTGATGAGCAGAGAGTCTAGCCGAAATCTTAAGCAAGCCCAAGTAGGTAACTGGCAACCTCCCCTAGGGAACATTTGCAATGCTTCTAAGAGTCTCTCAGTGCGGATCTTCAATACCACTTAGGAACAAGAGAGATTTTTGCTTGTCAACGATCAAACCTGACATGGCAGTGAAGGAATGAAGCAGCTCTGAGCTGGAATCCATGGATTTCCTATTTTCTTTGGAGAAGATCATGATATCATCTGCAAATGCTAAATGTGTCAATTTGATAACCTTGCATTTGGGAAAGAAGTCAATATGATTCTGCTGGGCACTCGCCTGAATGGACTTGGAGAAGCCTTCCAAGACAATGGTGAACAAGAGAGGGGACAAAGGGCATCCTTACCGAATCCCCCGCTTCACATCGAAGAAGCCCACTGGACAACTATTAACCAGCACTGAGAATCTAAGGGAAGACACACAATACCAAATCCACTAGCACAAGGAGGCAGGGAAGTTCAATTGAGCCATGGCTTCCATAAAAAACCCCCATCTGACATGGTCATAAACTTTGTGGACATCAAGCTTAAGGATGGCAGGGGGGTGATTTCTTCCATCAAATCCTCTAGCCAGGTCATTGCAAATCATATTATTGTCCGTAATATTGCGGCCTTGGATGAACGCCGACCGATTTAGGCTCACAATATCCCCAATAACTTCTTTCAATCAGAAGGCAAGAATCTTGGCAATGATTTTGTATAAGGTATTACATAAGGAAATGGGTTTAAAGTCACCAATGGAATTTGCACCCACCTTCGGAGGAAAGTTTGGTTAACTTCTCTTACCTAAGCTGGGTTAGAGAAGAAACTACGGACCGCCAAGAGAAGTTCATCTTTAACAATATCCAAGCTGCAGTAAAAAAGCCCATACTGAAACCATCTAGACCTGGCGCTTTTTGGGACTTGATTGATTCAATTGCTAAGAGATTCTCTTCTTTAGAAGGACTAGAATCTAGTCTCAGGCTCTGATCCTAGGACGAGGCAGAATCAATCAGGCCCTCGGGGATATTCTCCAAGGGAGAAAGATGTGGCGGCCTGTAGATCTTGATAAAATGGTCTTCAGCCATCTTTTTTATTCCTGCAACATCCGATATTAGGAGACCATCCTCAAAGGAGAGAGAGGACATATGGTTCCTATTTTGAAAGGCTTTGATTGATCAGTGGAAGTAGCTTGTATTTCGGTCACCCAGCTTGAGCTAGTTAATTCTGGATTTTCACTTGACTAAACCTTCTTCTTGAAGGACCAGGGAGGCCAAAAGAAGGGAAAGAGCCTTTTTAGCTTCTGCCAGGGAACAGTCCTCAGGAGAATCCTACAACTTAAGTTGTACCTCAAAGAAGTCCCTTCTGCAAATCTGAACTGCGCTCCAGATATTTCCAATCTCTCTTTTTATTCCATGAGGCAAGGTCCCTTTTGATCTCCCTAAGTTTCATAGCAATACTCACAGAGGATGACGGGGATCCAAATGAATCTTATTCCAGGCCGATTTAACAACCTCCTAGAGGCCTTCATGTGTGGACCACATATCAAAATATCTAAAAGGCTAGGTCCCAAAGGAAACGTAAGGGGATATGGACAGAATGATCAGGCAATGGTCCGATATACCTGACTCCTCAAAGCGGGCTTTCGAGGAGCTGATATCAGACAGCCATTGATCATTAACTAGAGCTCTGTCAAGTTTACAGCTGACCCTTTGGTCTCCAATTCTATTATTAGTCCAAGTATATTTCATACTAGTCCACTTGAGATCCACAAAACCGACCGAGTCAAGGCAAGCTACAAATTCTCCACTGATTGACCATCAAAAATTTCCCCCTCTTTCTCATTGGCAAATCTTACCACATTAAAATCTCCCATCATACCCCAAGGTAAGTGCCAAATGGACAGATGAATACGACACACATCCTCCCACAAAGTTCTCCTCCCAAACAGAGAGTTAGCAGCATACAAAGTGGTCATATAAACAAGTGAGATAGCAATCTCAAAAATTAAAATTTAATGACTAAGTTGATCACTGATACTAACCAATGTACAAGAGACTTTGGACCTGTTCCATAACACCCATAATCTACCATTATCGTGACATGAGGAGTCAGTCTCCACAGCTCAGCCCGGAATAATAGCTCTGGCAATGTCAATAGCTTTGGCTTATTTGCTCTTGTTTCCCCAGAACACATAAGTCAAGATGAAGCTTCCTGATAAACAATCGCACTTCTACTTGCTTTGCAAAGGAGTTCAAGCCTCTCACATTTCAAAAAAGGCCCTTCACATGTAAATAGAGAATTGGAGAACAGAGCACGGATGAGATCCATTTAGGATCGCAAGGGGGTCATCAAGCCCTTAGAGGCTTGGCAAGAGGTCTTAGGCAACTTCTCTTATCGCTTCCCTTTTGGTTGAGACTTGTTATTCTCAGATTGGTATCTATGAGCAGAATCATTTGGACTGTCGGGATCCTTCTCAACAGGCAACCCAGTATAAGAGAGAGTATGAGATTTTCCGGCCAGTGCCAAAGGAGGAAGGTGGGGATGGAAGGGCTGTCAATGGGGAGTGGCGGTAGTTATCAGGGGGAAGGGAGAGACATTTACAGTGAGAAAGGGGGATTCGGGTTGGGGAGACGAGATTTGTTTTTGGAGAGGTTATTGAGAGTCGAGCTAGAAGAGCGGGTCTCCAACAAATGGGTCTGGACGATCAAGGGGTGAAGCTGTGGGGGATGGGTCGGGTTCAGGTTTCGGTTCAAGGGTGCAAGGGTTGAGGACTAGTCAGAAGTTTTAAGGGGTTGGTTAAAAAATGGTTGAGCCACAGGCTCAGAAAGTCAGGGTATGGATTTTCGTGACTTATAGATTGAGATAGGTCTGAAATGGGAAGTTTGTAGCTGCTGGGATGGGGAGGGTTTTGTGCAGAATGAGAAAGAGGTAAGAGTTCAGAGGGTTCAGAGGGTTCAGAGAAGGTTTCCACAGAATAGGATGGCTTGCCAATGGGCAGAGGACTAGCGACCTAAAGCAGGGAAGGGGCTGTCTGCATCGCTGGCATTCGAGAGGGAGGCAATCGATTTGTGCACATCTTCTTCCGATGGGGACTGTTCCTCACCATCAATCGAGTCGAGAGCTGCGAACCTATTACAGGTATATAGCTTTTCTGTCTCAGAGCTAGAGGCCTTTTTGCTTCTAGAAATGTCAAAGCATGGGTTTTCGGAAAGTATAGCCAGGTCATCATCTACTTGCTCCCTGTGAATGTCGTTGTCCGCAACATCAGGATTTTGGGTGTTTGCCATAACTGGTTTCGGCCTCCACTTAGGGTTATTTCAGGATGGCTTCCAAGCTTGAGGATCAACCGAAAGTTTCGCCGTAGGGGAGCAAGCTCTGGTGTTATGGCCAAAGAACTTGCAGGACGTGCACATAGGGGGTTTCCAATCATAAGTAACCTTCTGTCTTCAAGAATCTCTCGTTTGATCGGATGGTGACAAACTCAGGAAGGGCAGTATCGGCTTTCACCGCAATGCATATACGTGCGAAGGATAGTCGACCATGTGCTTTTGTGCATCTGTCCGAGAAGAGAGGGGTACCAATGACTGATCCTATAGAACTCAACTCTTCGCACCAAAGGTTGAACGGCTGGTCTGGAAGGGAAATCCAGATGGGAAGGGAGCTCACATTCATGCTGTCAAACCGGAGGGATTTGTCCCATTGTCTGACCATAAGGGGTTTACCTGCGACATATCACATACCTTTCTCCAGAACACCGAGCTTGTCCTCCTCGTTGGCAAAACTAAACAAAAACATCCCATTGCCCACAAGGGAAAATTTCACTCCCTCTGACAATCTCCACTGCCGGGAAAGAGACTTCTCAACCAGCTGAAAGGGGAGTCGACGCCCCACAAATTGTCCTACCAGGGTGTTTTCCCATTTGGAGATCTCAGAGGACAACAAACTATCCAAACAAGAAGCAACCCGGCCATCAGCTTCTAACAGAGGGTTTTTAAATCGAAAGGAGAATCCCTCTCCTTGGGATAGTAGCGCAGAGTTGAACAGAGCGCTCCATTTGCCATTGATAGCAACCTTCGACATAACAAGGACATCTGAGTTTGTTGGCAGGTCTTCACGAATTTTTCCCTCCTTTAAGGGGGGGAGAAGCAAGGGGTGGGTTTGGGAGAGAGGGAAGGGGAGGAGGGGGGGGGGAGGTGGGGGGGTGACCATGGCCAAAGCAAGGCCAACCACGGAAGGAGCCTAAGGAGCGAGTAGTCACAAAGGGAGAAAAAATTTCGTTTCTATAAATGTCCCATACTTCAATTGGGAATGCTATTCCATTGTGAGTTTTCAAACTATTTTTGTTTGAACAGATGGTTTGCATCTGATATAGGTTTTAGGCTAGCTCTTTGAGCTGCTCCCCCTGTAGGAGGGATATTGTTGTTGTTGCCATTGTACTATCACTTCATATTTAAACCTACTCATTAAATGGAACTAGAAACAGAAGTATGCAGCCACGACAAAACAAGAAATTAAGAAAATTGGAATCCATATAGAAGTGAGAATTAATTAACACCCCCTAAAAGCATGCAATAAAAAAATCATATTTCATAACATTGAAAATGACACAAATAGTACAGTATTCACCTGATCTCGCTGAAGAAAATCCAGCTTTTTCTTATAGAAGTTTACATATTTCCGGCGACAACTTCTGCAAATGATGACATTGTGAGTCACAAGATGAACACAAAAAGCTCCTATTGGGCAAACAATAAAATTTTCAAAGAGACGTGAGTGCAAACTCTATTTACTATTCAAAAAGAAAACTCTTTTGAATATTTCCTTTACTTGCATCAATGTTTCTTCTTGTTCTTCTATTCTTGTAAGTCATTTAATCCCTTAATAAAATCATTTTTATTGTTGTTCACCAAAAAGAGAAGAAGGAAAAAAAGGGGAGATAGAGAGGACATTAAGTGATAGATCAAACTTATATAGTTACATCAACATTCAAAGAGGAAACGAACCTCTAAGAAAAATAAAGAACTGTAAAGCTATACACCAGGATATTATTGTCCAATATAATGGAACCAAACTTAGAACTACACATCATGCAACAACCTTTTTAGCTGGTGAACAATGTATTACGCACTCTCCCACTTGCTATTTGATGAATAATACTTCAACCTATTAAGTACTCTCTGAATAAGGGTAAATGAAGTACAATGCTGGTAGTATACGCATTCTCACACGCTCTGTGTAACACTGTCTCTCCTTCCTGACGCACTCTCTTCCCTGACCATGTGTGTTCCCCCCCTTCTCCCCACAATAATCATGAGGCACTCCCATCCATGTACCCATTGGCTTGGCGTGGGAGATACCAAATGCAAGCAGGCGGCATGTAGATCCCCACCAAACAATAAATAGTCGAAAGCATTAAGCATTTAAACCACATACATGCTCACTCATTTGGATGTTTGAAATTTCATCAGGGGTTGATTTCAACCCATGCAGAAACAGCACAATTTCTCCCATTTTGACAGATTTTGCTCAAAATTTTAACAATTAAGCAATTTGGACATACTTTGCCCAAAACACTGTTGTTCTTCCAATAACAACGAAAATGAAGGTATAAACGGCACATTCAAATGGGAACAGGAAATCCTCCAAGCCCAAAAGTTTGGAAATTTTTTCCTAAAAAGAAATTTCAGCCAAAAGCTTGCTGAAAATCCTGCAGGATCCACTTTGTTGGTTAGTCCAGGTGAACTCCTCTCCTTTATCCTTGAGATCATCTAAACCATTGTGATCAATGCAGTCAGCAAATTCAGCCACAGCTTGGTCCTTGTGACCATCTCCAAACTTCTCACAATGATATCGAGTGGAATTAAAATCTCCAAGGACCCAAAAAGTAGCCATGGTCGCCGCAATCCGGTCAATTCCTTCAAAGATCAGCCCTTTTTTCCTTGGAATTCCCTGCATATTTAGCTGAGCAGAAAATTTTCTTGTTATTATCCTTCCTCGTCACCTTGCAGTGCATGATCTGATCAAAGTAACTCAGCCTTTCAATCTTAATGATATCATCATTCCACCCTACCATGATCCGCACTTTACTTACCAATCTCTGAAAATGGGTGAGGACGAAGCTTCAAAGTTGGACTCTTTAATTTTAGTCTCAACCAAAATGCACAGGTAAGCTTTGTGCCTTCTAATCAGGCTCTTTACGGCCCTTTTTTAGCGAGGGCATTCATCCCTCTAGTGTTCCAGCCCACACACTTCACTGATGCAGCGGGACTGAGCCTCTCTTCCCCTTGCCCGGGGTCCATCCCTCTAGTGTTCCAGCCCACACACTTCACTGATGCAGAGGGACTCAGCCTCTCTTCCCCTTGCCCAGGTTCTTCCTGTATTTTTTTTCCGATACAGCTTCGCATTTGGATCATCCTCAAAAGAGCAATCCTTGGACTGATCAGAAGCCTTAGGACTTGCCATCATGAACTTTGACTGCAGAACCCAGTGATCCAAGGGGAGGGCAAGGAGGTCCTCGGCACCATCACCAGGTCAGAGGTTCTCACAAGGGGAAGGGGGGGGAGGGGAGAGGAGGGTTTGGGATGCATCTGGAGGGAGGGCGGATAGGTCCAAGGGAGGAAGGGATGGGTTTCAGAATATGGATGGGGGTAGTGACGAGAATGTGGGGATTGATAGGAGGGAACTTGGGGTTGAGTTTCCTTGCTACTGCAAGCTGACCCGCCTCAAGTAGCCACTAGCCTGGGGGGAGGGGGGATGAAGGATGGGGGTAGGGGGCTTACCAGGAGAGGGAGGGATGGGGTAGATATCTTCAGGGGAGGCCAAGAGGGGGGACGATGAGGGGGTAAGGGAGGGTGAGAACACTGTACATCCAGATGGCCTCCTTCCAGGTCGAGCTGGATCTCCAAGCCATCAAAAGTCTCTCTCGTTGCAGGCGACCTCCAAGCAGAAGACTTTGGGCTGATCTGCAGATTACCACATTGGTCTCTAAACAACCCCTGCACTGTGGAGGTCTAGAAACAGAATACATTAAGGGAGATAAGGGGATTGGAGCAATAAGTTTGGCCTCTTCAATCCGGTCAACCTGCAAGTTTGCATCCAAGGCAGGGGGTTAGAATGAACCTTGGGCCACAGGCTACCAGAAGGGGTCAAGGAAGGGCTGACCATTACAGGTTCAGCAGTCCGGTCCTTCGCCAAACTAACGATATGGGACTCTGACCTGGAACCCTGATTAAGAAGACCATTACTCAAAAGGGCACCAGGCGGTCCAGAGGGAAAACCAATGGATTGAACCAAGGCACCTTCTTCTTCCTCAAGCTCAGCCATGACCTGCAGAGACTCCTTCACTGTAAGTCGCTCAATTTCCAAAGGTTGGGATGGGGGTTGAGCATCCTCCATTCTTCCAACAACAGTTGCACCAGAATCTGGGTCCGTTGGATTCGGATTTCGTGGCTGGAGTTTCTTCCATTGTTCAGCATGGAAGTGTTCTGTCCCACATCAGTCCCCACCATAGGACTAGTAGTTCTATGACCAAACACCTTACATCTGGAACATTGATCCGGCATCCAGTCGTACCGGACGGCCTGGAGGAAAACATTACCTAGATTATCTTTGATCTTCACTTGGTCCCTCAGCTGAGAATCTGCCGAAACTAAAACACAAGCTCGAGCATAGGCCATCCTATCCCTGAGAATGGTAGTACGGTCAGCATTGAGGGGCCTTCCCAGAACTAAACAAATCTTGCTTAAGGACAACCTACTCCAAAGATGAAGGGGAAGACCTGGGAGAGAAATCGAGAGAGGGACAACTTTAACTCATTACTATTCAATCTCAGATTTCTCTCCCAAGGCCGGATGAAAAAAAAGGTTTGCCTGCCACTTGGTAAACACCTCTCTCCATGATTCGTTCCCATTTGGAAATTTCTGAGAAGATGAAAACAAAACATCTGGTAAAGAAAGGTGTCTATAGTCCCTTTAGGTCTACAATCTTCACCACAGCTCGTTTAAAAAGCTTGGTTTCGGCCAAGAAAAAAAAAATCCCACAAGAACTGAACTGAATTGACTAACCTCATCAGCAACATCAGTAGCAGAGCAAAGACCAAAGGAATCATTATCCTCATCCGAGAAGCTTTTTTTGGGGGGGCGGAGGGGAGACAACTCCATCTGTTCTTAAATAGCAGTACAAGGAGATGGAGAGAAAAAAATTTTACTCCAAGCAATGCCATGATCGGAAGGTATAATATTCTTTACCTTAGTACTGGTCCCATGGAGACCTGCATCACCTCCTTCGGAACTAGGAAGGTCGTCCTGCTCAATCACAGATTCCTCAAAACATTTCTCAACAACCATAGTTGTCAAGGCGCCAAGGCAAACCAAGGCGTTGGAGGCCTAACAAGGTAGGAGACCAAGGCGCCCGCCTAGGCGATTAAGGTACCAAGGCGTCACAATGGCACCTGGGTGCCTAGGCAGCCTTGACAACTATGTCAGCAACCTCATCTTCCGCATCAACTTCAATACCATGACTACCCTGCTGCCTTCTTACTGAAACATCATTTGAAGGGAGAGGAGTGAAATCCTCCAAGTCAGCCTCCATCACCAGAGACCCCTGGATTGCCAAAAGCGAGCACACACTCTCTCAGATATCTATCGTCCTTCCTTTAGCAGAACAGCCATGCACACACACTCAGGAACTGAATGCTTGGATGGTCTTTAGGGACCATCTAGCCTTGGTCCAGCATTTATTTATAATGAGAAAGCATAGTTGTCAAGGCGTCGTCTGGCATCTAGGCAGCTTTTCAACCCCTCAGCGGATGGCTGCCTTATTGTATCACGCCTTGTTTTATTTATTTTTATTTTTTTAATTAATAGCATTTGTAGCATTTTTATTATATGTATAAAGTACATGTGTACACCATAATGCATGGAATCATGCATATGTATTAAAAATAATAAGAATTGATGCTCTAACCCCCTCTTTTTTTATAAATCCTCTTATTGAGATGTACCCTTACAATGTGTTGGGTACCCCTTGGGTACGCCTAGGGGCCCAGGCACTTTTTGGCGCCTTGGGTCGCCTTGGCGCCTTGACAACTATGTGAGAAAGGAATAAGAAGGAAGAGTTACAAAAGAACTAAGAGTCTCCTCAACTCTCCCAATTATAAAAGAACTAAAACTACTCTACCCACCCATCACCAACACTCCTAATAGGAGTCGGTTACACGGGATGGACCATACACGCTTTTGGGCTGAGATACATATAACAACAATATCATATTGGTGGGGTGATTTTAAGACACATATCATATGATATCAAGGATAAGCAACATATGCCACGCACTGCCAACTTGTAATCATCGTCGTGATCGCTGGTTAATATCATTCTTCTTCTTCTTCTTTGCAATTTTTTTAGCCTCTTCAGCACGGCAGCGGTAGCTGCTGCTGCTCCTCCTCCTCCCTCAACGTCATCTTCTTATTCCTCCTGTTCTTCCTTTCTTTCTTCTCTGTTACCACAGGTCAGAAATTTTTTCCCTTTTTTTATTGAATCTCTCCTCCTCCTGCTGCTGCTCCTGCTTAGGCTGCAGTTCTGGTTCTGCAGCTAGGGAGAGATTAAGGGTAACTGGCTTCACTTCTTTCTCCCTCTCTTGATTTGTTCGCCAAGCTTTTGCTTTGCCCTTGCCACTGTAACTGCTTCTGCTGCAGAAAACCCTGGGATACGGACCACTTTTCTTTGTGTATTCTTTGAAATCCCTTCTTTTCTCTTGTATTATTCCTCCTCCAATACACTCAATAGATTATTCCCGGAAATCTCATTCTGTCGGAAACCCATTTTGTGCTATCAAAAGACAGCTCAGCCAGCTCCTGCAAACCCAAATTAACGACTCTTTTTAATGGAATCGTCGAAGGGCTACTTGGAGCCTCAGGCACAGGAAATTGGTACCCTTTTCCAAAAAACCAATTGTATTTGTACTTGCCATTCTGTGATTTTGTGGCCTGAGATATAGAGGAATTTACCATGAAGCAGATGTTATAATGTACCATTTTGTTTACTGATTCCTTCACTGATACAGCAGCCCTCTTTGAGCCGCACAATGATCAGCACTTGCACCATTATTTCTCCCTCAAACTTCTACCTCATAGTTGTCAAGGCGCCAAGGCAAACCAAGGCATTGGAGGCCTGACAGGGAGCCTAGATGACCAAGGTGCCTGCCTAGACGACCAAGGCAACCAAGGTGCCCGATTTTCCAAGGTGTCACAAGGGCACCTTGACAACTATGCTCAACCTATACTAACCACTCACCTGCCCAAATAAATCCCAACTATTCCCCTTAATCCTTCAAACCAGGGCAATGTAAATTGATTTCCCTAACTTTCTATTCCAGATTACATACTGCAGAACTTGTCCTAAACTCCTAAAATCTTTGAGCTGCATGATGAGCAGCACTTGCTCCATTATTTCTCCATCAAACCTCACTTTTACTAACTACTCACCTGCCCAAATCAATCCCAACCATCCCTTAATCCTTCAAACCAGGGCAATGTGAATTGATTTCCCTAACTTTCTATTCCAGACTACATACTGCAGAACTTGTTCTAAAATCCTAACCCTTATAGCCATTTTCCACCTTCACAAAACACGACTGCTCCTTAACTGTGGCATCTCCTTATCAACAACCATCATCTCCTGGAAATCCTAACCCCAAAATCTTTACAAATGCTACTATGCTTCTTTTCTTCTTTTTTTTTCTTATTTTGAAGGTAACCCTAATCCTATTTCTTCCCCTTTTCATTTTCCCATTTCTATCCCAACTCCCAAACAGCAGGATGATCTCTTCCTATTCCACACAATATTTCAGGGTAATCCAATTTATTTTCACTCTTCAAGGCCAAAAATCATTGTGGAATCACAGACCTACATCAGAACACCAAACTCTTCCCTATATATGAATAAACGTAAGATCACGCTAGACATACATATATACATGCACGGATACATTATATATACATTAGGCACTTCAGAGTTCAGACACCGTACTGAAGTCAAACCTTTGGACCATGACGAGTAGACAAATGAACCAATTAGAAAACACAACTTGTCACCAAATACTTTATGTTATAGTATCAAAAGAACGAATCTCAAGATAGTGAACTCACATTCGCCATCCGAGATATCTCCAGGAAGTTTTCCTTAATTTTTTACGTATCTCTGATAAGACACATTCTTGTGCATAGTGCCACCACATTCTTTCCCAGCCTTTACATTTTCTTGATGAAATACTTGACCATGGACGGTAACGTCCATATCTGTAAAATTTAAGAGCAAACAAAGCAGATTCATTAGTACTCATGTTTGTCCATGTGAACAACTTTCTCCAAGTAATCTGCAAATAGTTAACCATGGAGAATATATTGTTGGAGATTAAAACCCACGATGCATGAGATCAAATCTAGTTATCAATCCAGCTAAGTTACTGTTCACACCACAATTCATGCTACTACATCCACATGCGACAGTGACTGATTTTGTTTCTTTTCATTTTTTTTCTACACAAGAATTTAATCTTTCTTTTAAGTTATTGGCTGTTTTGCACATATGCCCTATAACGATAAAACCCTAATATTAGTGTTTAATAGGGTTATTTTTTTGCAATTCAAAGTCAATAAAACAAAATTCATTCATTTGTAGTTAAAAAATATGTATGACTTTATACATGCATACTAGAGATTTTGAGAAAAGGCAAAGTCCTAAAAGACATTGAAAACCATGATTATAAGCATCTGTTCCCCCCATAGTTGTCAAGGCGTCGCCTAGGCGTCCAGGCGCTTTTTTAAAGCCTGGGCGACTGGGCGCCTTGCTATTGTTAGAAAGGCGAGCGCCCAGGCACTACAGGCGACGCCTAGGCGTCGCCCAGAGCGCCTAGGACGCCCAGAGTGTCTAGGCGATCGCCTTATTGGTTATGGGTGCATTTTTTTTTATTTTTTTGTAAAAATTTATGTGTATAAATTATAAATCATTAATAAGATGCCTATGAGTATAAGGCTACCCCCTTAAGGTTTCCATTATTCACAATTCAATTTCAACTATCCACTTTTATCGACTAGACGGCTACACATTATTAAATTCCTTAACATAACAGATTTCGTTACCTAATTTGTGTCGCGGACTTGCGTAAGATTTAAGCATGTGGGGTTGGCAATTGGCAATTTAGCATGACCTTAAATAAGTGTACTCATAGTCTCATATATATAACATATAGTATCTAGTGCTTGTGCGTCGGAAGCACTATCATAAATAATAATAATCAAATGACTGAATAACATTATATAGGATTCTAAGTTTATCTTATTCACCTTCACAATCAATTTTTTTTTATTTTATTCCAACACATATGATGATAATTGAGATCTTTCCAAGAAATCAATTTTTTTTTTATTCCAACACATATGATGATAATTGAGATCTTTCCAAGAAATCCAAAGTAAGGTAGATATGAAATGACCAATTGATTAAATTATTAGTAATAGGCTAATAGTAAGAGATGAAAAATAGTATTTTACCTTTATACTAAAAAGTAAAAACCATTCGATATTGATTTAATCTAACAAGGCAGCAACGACAAATCATGGTAGATACATCATACATCTATTACCATGTGGGTTTTTATTCGTAATATCATTTCTCGTTACATCATTTACGTCGCGTAAGATTCAAACTTATGGGGTTGGCATGAACTTAAATAAATGTATTCATATACATAACATATTAACATATGATATCTAGTGACATGACCTTAAATAAATATACTCATATAGTCATATATATAACATATTAACATATAGTATCTAGTGGCATGAGTCGCATGACCTTAAATAAATTATTAAATCATTAGTGATAGGTTAAAGCTAATAGCATAGGCAATTAGATATTTTTTTTTTTGGTAAAACATAGATAGACTAGATGCTTATCAATGTTGATAACTTGATATTATTAATTTATTATTATTAAACTTATGTAACAATAATTATATAATAATGAACAATCAGAAGATAATTTTAAGTTATTTATTTTTATAATTATACTTATATAACAATTAATAATACTTATTAGTTTTATTATTAATAATCAAAAGTTAAATTTAAGTTTTTTTTTTAATATTTTTTTAATAAAATCAACTTCTTGGAAAAGATTGAAACGTTTTTTACCAAAAAAAAAAAAAAAAAAAAAAAAAAAAAAAAAAAAAAAAAAAAACAGAAACGTTAAACAGAAAAAAAAAAAACAGAAACGTTAAAAAAAAAAAAAAAAAGTTTTCTCAATAAAAACGTTTTGGATTTGGGCATTACTGTTTGAACTCAATACGAATTAGGGATTTAGGGCATCACTCATACAGTCAGACTCACGGTTCCTCTCCCTCACCTACTCTTCCTCTTCCGATCCTCCGACGAGTCGACGATCCTCCGACGAGTTGACGACGGTTCAGTGCCGAGTCTCCGGTGCTCTTATTACATTCCCGCGGTCGTATTTCAGGTATGATTTAAGATTAATGGTTGATGTTATCGTTTTTTTTTTTTTTTTTTGAATGTCGAGTGTTCTTCTTCTTCTTCTTCTTCTTCTTCTTCTTCTTCTTCTTCTTCTCTGTTCACTTTTTTTTTTTTCTCTTCTCCTCCTCTGCAAGAATATAGATTTTTTCCACATTTCTTTCTTCTTCGTCTTCTTCTCCGTGTAGTGTGCACTATTTTC
The DNA here is from genome assembly GCA_028583415.1 of Protea cynaroides. Classification (NCBI taxonomy): domain Eukaryota; kingdom Viridiplantae; phylum Streptophyta; class Magnoliopsida; order Proteales; family Proteaceae; genus Protea; species Protea cynaroides. Next base: position 13,296,239 of record CM053272.1, on the reverse strand, counting down.
TTTTTTGTTTCTTCTTCTTCTTCTTCTCCTTCTCTCTGCACTCTTTTTTTTCCTTCTTCTTCTTCTCCTGCGCACCTGATTTTTTTTCCCTTCTTCTCCTTCTTCTTCTTCTCTCCGCACTCTTTTTTTTTTTTTCCTTCTTCTTCTCTCGCACTTTTTTTTTTTTTTTTTTTTGTGAATGTTGAGTGTCACTTGTCACATTCCTTCTTCTTCTCTCTCAACATTTTTTTTCTTTCTTTCTTTCTTCTTCTTCTTCTTCTCTGCCTTTGTTTCTTTTTTTTTTTTTCTTTTCTTCTTCTTCTCTACGCACTCCTTTTTTTTTTTTTTTTTTTCTTCTTTTTCTTTTTCTTTTCTTCTTCTTCTTCTCTACGCACCTGATTTTTTTTTTTTTTTTTTTTTCCTTATTCTTCTTCTTCTCCTCCCTTCTTCTCTGCGCACTCTGTTTTTTTTTTTTTTTTTTTGTTCTTCTTCTTCTTCTCTTCGTACTCTTTTTTTTTTTTTTTTACTTCTTCTTCTCTCTACGCAATCTTCTTCTCTGCAATGAACATTTTTTTTTTTTTCTTCTTCTCTCAAAGCACTATTTTTTTCTCCTTCTTCTTCTCGTGCGCACCGTTTTTTTTTTTTCTTCCTCTTGTTTTTCTTCTTCTGTTTCTTCTTCTCTCGCAGACTCTTCTTTTTTTTCTTCTTCTTCTTCTTCTTCTTCTCTCGGCACCAGATTATTTTTTCTACTTTCTTTTTGGTTGTCGATTGTCGACTCGAGTCTTGCCGGTGGCTTTTTTTTTTTTTTCCTTCTTCTTCTTCTCCTCCCCCCGCACCATTGTAGATCTGATTTAGCCGGATTTCATTGAAACAATAGTCGGTGAGCGGATAACTTTTGATATAGTTCATTAGTTCAAAGAAATCAAATATCTAACTAAAATCACAATGCCATACGAGAGTCGACTTCTTCTTCTTCTATGCAACTATGTATGATATTTTTTTTTTTGGAAGTAGCGGTGTTTCTGATTTAGGAATTAGGATTGCCTTGCTGCTGAGTGCTGCCTGCTAGTGCTTCTCTCTCTCTCTTGGATTCTTTGCAAGACTGCAAGTGCTAGTGCTGGTAGCCTGGTATTATGTTGTTATGCTTGTACTTGTATTTTACTATGTTATGAATTAATGGTTTAAACTTTAAAGTGTATATTAATATTTGTGCAATGTGCAGTCAACAACATATGAATATGGATGCTGCTATTGGTACTGGTAGCAACTCAACCCCAAGTGTTGCAAATTCAGCTGATCCTAGTAAAGATCCAGCCAGGAAGGCTAAATCAAAAGATCCTGGCTGGAAGTATGGCTATTGGCCAGATCTAGGAAACAAGAATATGGTTAAATGTACTCTCTGTGGTAAGAACTTGAACCAAGGGATAAAAAGGTTGAAGCAACACTTGGCTGGTGGTTTTGGGGATGTAGTCAAGTGTAGCAAAGTAACTCCCCGAGATAAGTAGAGAGATGCATGAATATATAACAAAGAATCGAAGAGGAAGATAAATGATTTAGATGATCCCATTCACAATGATGACTTAGACATAGAGGAAACCGAAGGTCAAGGGCAAATGGCTCCCCCCTCATCTCAAGCATCTAGAACTGTTCTAATTCCAAGCTCTGGCACAGCTTCAAAAAGAAAACAAGTTTTCATTCAACAACAAGTAAGAGGTCCTATGGATGCTCATGTGAGGAAAAGTGCTGAAGAAGTTGTTGAGGATAGGCGGCGAAAAATGAAAGAACCCATACAAACTACATTGCATGGCCGATTATCAGTTGAGCAGAAGAAGAAAACTGATAGTCACATTGCCGCTTGGTTGTATGAGTGTGGGATTCCTTTTAATGCAATTAAAGCCAAGAGCTTTGAGGTGATGGTTGAATCCATTATACAGGCTGGGCTAGGATACAGGCCTCCAACTTATCATGATGTGAGAGTGCCTCTACTGAAATCAGAAAAGGAGAAAGTTGTAGAAATCAAAAAACAATATGAAATGTATTGGAAAAATTATGGTTGTACCCTCATGTCTGATGGATGGACAGATAAAAGAGGGAGACATTTGATTAATTTTCTTGTGAATTGTCCGAAGGGACCTTTTTTCTAGGATCTGTTGATGCATCCAAGCATGTCCGGGATGCCAACATGTTGTATAAATTGTTGGATGACAAAATTGAAGAGCTTGGAGAAGAAAATGTTGTTCAAGTGGTTACAGACAATGCAACTAATTATAAATTAGCTGGTTCCCTACTAATGCAGAAGCGGCCTACATTGTATTGGACACCATGTGCAGCTCATTGTATTGACCTCATGTTGGAAGATATTGGGAATTTGAATGAGTTTAAGAATACAATAGTTAAAGGTAGAAAGATCACTACCTTTATTTATAGACATGTTCGTCTTCTTGAGGCAATGAGAGCTAAAACCGTGGGCAAGATCTTGTTAGGGCTGGAATTACCAGGTTTGCTACATCATTTCTGACACTCCAGAGTTTGTATAAACACAAAGATGCTTTGAAGCAACTCTTTGTTTCCGATGATTGGACAAGGAGCAATTTAGCAAAAACAGAGGCAGGTAAACAAATAGTTGATACATTGCTTTCTGTTCAATTTTGGAATCGTGTAGAAGATTGCTTGAAAGCATCAAAGCCTATCGTTGCTGTATTGAGGGTTGTAGATGGAGATGAAAAACCTGCTATGCCTGAAATATACTTGGCATTAGAGGAGGCAAAGAAAAAAATACAAGAACATTTTGGTGGCCAAGGAACATTATGGAAAAAAGTTATCAAATTTATTACTGAGCGATGGGAGTGTCAGATGGGGCGGCCCTTGTATCTTGCTGCCTTATATCTTAATCCTGGAAAATACTTCAAGTATATAGAGGATGAGCCTGATCAGATCAAGAAACAGGAAATTGAAGGGAAAATCCAACTTGCTTTTAATGAGGTAATTGTAAGAATGGTGCCTAATCCAGATTTGCAAGACAAGATTATTGATCAGGTATCTTCTTATAAACGTCTTGAAGGCATATTTGGAACTCCAATGGCAATCAGACAACGGGTTACCTCTAGTCCACGTAAGTATTATTTTAATTTAAAAAATTTATTTTAGTGTTTATTGTTTAAGTTTTAGCTTTATAAATTATTGTATTTTATACTTTACAGTTAGATGGTGGGGTATTCATGGTGTGGCATCTCCAGAACTTTTGAATATTGCATCTCGCATTCTAGGCCTGTGTTGCTCTTCTTCTGGTTGTGAACGCAACTGGAGCACATTTGAGTTTGTAAGTATTAAGTACATTTTTTATTTTGTAAATATTATATTTCTTTGTCATGTACATGTACTATTTTTAGTCTTTTAAAAAGAATGACATATTGACATACTCTGTATTGTTTATATATTCAGATTCACACAAAGAAAAGGAACAGGCTAGAACATGAACGTCTAAATGATCTGGTATACATTCAATATAATAGACGTCTTCAAGTCAGATTTAATGAAAGGCGTCAACAAAATAGAAATTATAATCCCCTGTTGCTAGATGAGTTAGATTGGAGTTGTGAGTGGATGATAGGCCAGGAGCCAGAAGAGGAAGAGATGGTCCATGATGGTCTCACATGGGGTGATGTAGATCGAGCAATTGGGGCATCATCATCTCTTGAGGGACGTACTAGAGTAACAAGAGCTCGAGCATCTGGTAGCAATGTCCATTACACACGCCGTGTGAGAAGGGATTCAGTTGAAGATGAGTCAAATCATGAAGATATTCAAGAAGAGGATTTTCATTTTAATGATGATGAAGACGTTGATGATGACTTTGGACAGCGGCCTGAGGATCATAGTGGAGGGGGGCAGCAGCAAGAACATGCAATGGACCTTAGTTTACTTGATGATTTGGATGATTGATTTAACTAATAGAATTTGAATTTGGATGTGAATTTTTATCTAGTTATTATTTCTTATTGCATTGTCTAGGATAAATTAAGATATATTAGAATTTCCTTCTTGCAATCTTGTTGCATATATTTTTAATGCAGGATTTATTACATTTAACACTGAGCTACTGAGGAATATAGGCATAAAGATTTATTTGGCATCTTAGAGGTAAGTAACATTATAGTCTTCCTCTTGCAGTCTTGTTTTTTATTTATATGTAATAATGTTCTAAATTTACCCTTCTTAGTTTATTGATTTGTGTTTTATTTTTATTTTTTATGAATATGTTTCTTTATGTCCAATACTTTATTAATTGTTTGTTGTCTTGTTGGTTTTATTATATTAAATAAGTTATGTTTTAAATGTTGATTATTTATGTAGAATACTGTTTATATATGAATATTAATATAGCATTAATAGTTTAGAAAAGAAAAAAAATACACTGGGAACGCCTTGGTCGCCTAGGCGGCGCCTAGTCGCCTAGGCGCCTAGGAAGGCCCCAAACGCCTTGGCTCGCCTTGTCGCCTTGACAACTATGGTTCCCCCTTTATGAAATCACTCTTCAACGAAAAATCAATTAAAAAAAGAACTCCCTAGACATTGAAAATCATGACTATAGCTTGAAGCAATTCTCATCTCAGCTGACACCCATCCAAGTTTTAACTTAAGACACCATTCAACAGGAATACCAAACAATGTTCACGTGGCTCATCAGAAATTGTAAAATGATCTGACAAAAATAAACCCAATCAAATATTCATTTCAACATCAAAAAATGTTTTTATATCGAATACTACTTGGCCAATAAATATTACAGAAATAACCAAGAGAGATGAATAATTAGCCCCCCCCCAAAAAAAAAAACTTACTTCTCTCTCAGCTGACAAGTACCTAAATAATCCCAAAGAACCAAGATTTGTTGTAACTGAACCTCATTCAATAAAATGACCTAATAAGATACGACAACACAACAAAAAAGAACAAAATAACAGTTCAGATCAGCATGTCAGAAAATCAACGAATAAAATAAATGAAACAAATAAACTCCAACATATGCCTTGGCATCAAAAGGGACCAACCAATGCAGTTAACTCGGCAGTAATGGAATACTGCGGCGCACCATTGTCAACTTTTCCAGATCTGTTTACCTACATAGAACAAAGAACTCCCAAGTCATAAAAAGTCAATTGATAGACTCCAAAAAATATTAAATTCTTTTTTCAAAACCAGAGGAACATTTAAGTATTAAGAATGCACCATAGTTCTCAGACTCAAACTGGCTGTGATGATCAAACCAATAACCCCATACCCAGACAGAAAACAGAAGAGTTTTCTTATTATATTGTAGGCTACAACTTGCATTATGATGCAAGGACATCAGCCACAACCACATGAGCAGCTGAGCTAGAACTCAACTTTAATTGAATAAAGCAAATAACAGTCCAACTACGTAGCTATGCCAGCCCTCATACAATACTTCAGAAAATAGAAACAACTTGACTTACTACTCCGGTACTCCACTGAACAAAATAGAAACCTTCTAGATCATCTAAAATCTCTAACTAAGAACCCAAACACTAAGACCACCTTCTGATTTTAAATCTAATATTCCACATATGATTTGACTCCCATCTACAAATTTAGTATCTCCCATGAGTGCTACCAAATAAAGAAAATAGCAACTCTTAAAATAAAAGTTAATTAAAGCTACCTATTGACATTTAATCTATAAATACAAATCCTGCCACAACATACACCTTAACTGTAAATTGGCCATAGCTCTTCCGAAACAAGTTGAAATTGCAAGATCTTAATATATTTGGAAAGTTAACTAATTAAGTTTCCAAGTGACACCTAAATCATGCCAAACAGAGAAGTTCTGCAGTAGCAGCAAAAATAGTAGATGGGCCATAAAATGACTCAACATCTTGGGAATTTCGAGATGCCCCAGGCATCAAATCTATCCCATTTAGTCCATCTAAATTCCAAAGTGAAACAATTTGGAAAGAAAGAGGTATAAGGATACTTGAAACATAAGCTGTCTAGAGGGTGCAATGATGCCAGCAAATTCAACTCTCAACCTTGACGATATGAATAACCTGCCTGAGTCTTCTTTAGGTGCTAACTTCATGTCTATTGTATGGGGATGTTGGCATGTTATATACCTCATCATATCAGAGAACCACAAGGATAAATTTCCCCTTACAAAATTTGGATTCCACACAATAAAAATCATCCGTCACTCAAAAGAAAGAGATATATGATGTCAGTAATTAATTTTAAAAAGAAATAAATCAAATTAAAATAACAGAAAGAACTCGATCAATTATCAGAAACTTAATGGATGCAATAATAAGGAAAAACTATAACAAAATAAAACCCAAAAAAAAAATTAATAACAAGTATTAATCATATATACCACTAGAGAAACAGCTACATCCAGTGGGGCTAGCATGTAATCACTTTTGTCATATCCCAATATTGGATCAGTAAGCAACATAGAGTCACCAACATTGCCAATATCACTAATATTCAGAGTTCCTGGAATTGTGCTACAATAAATTTCCAGGCTTGAAATCTCAACAATCTTGTTGACTTGACCTCCTCGAATAGATGACCTGGGAATGAAAAAGACAGAATCAGGAACTAAATCCAATTCTAATCTACAAATATTCAGAATGCAGGGGCACTCCCACAAGGACATTTTATTGTGTATAATTTTTCTTTTTTTCTTTTTTTCTTTTTTTTCTTTTTTTTTTTTTTTTATGCGCAACAACAAAAACTTTTTTATGTTGACAAATATTGTTACTGGAAGAACGGAAAAATAACTCATTTTAGTCTTTACGACGGAATCTCTTCAGTTTCATTTTAGGGTAATGTTTCATAAGTACCTTCTACATTCATTTTGGCCTTGATGCCAAACAAAAATTTTCACTTGATCAAAAAGACAAAAAGGAACTCAGCACACTGGCAGGAAAATGAGAAAAAATTGACTCCTTTAAAGCATTCACAAATCTTACATATCCAAAGACTTATATTTAACTAAGTAAAAAAAAAAAAATAGAAATGATATTCAAAATATTTACCAACATACTTGATCCAAGCACGCAAATATTTAAGCAGGATCGACAACCAACAAATAAATATCCATGACTAGAAAACAAGAGAAAAAATTATTCCATTTCATTTGATTTACATAATACATTGAAGGGGGGGAAAAGTTGGAATAAGAAAAATACCCAACATTATTCTGCTTCATTATCATCAGACTGGAAAGCCTTAACCCAAATACAAACCTTTCCTGGCAAGTATTCATCAAAAGTCAGCAATATAAATTGTTCCAAAGCAGAGTAGATTGCAAAGATCAATCACAATTTCAAATTCCATCCAGAGAAAATACTAATATAAAAATTTGTACAAAAAAATAAAATAAGAAAATAATTAATATCCCTAAGTAGTGAAAACAACCCCTTTTGAAGACATGAAGGACATTTAAAACTAACCCATTATTCTCTCTTGATGTTGGTTAAACAGACAAAAATGAATGCACCTCAAATTGGAAAACATGCGAATATCAAAACGGGCGAGTTTACAGATAAAGCTAAGACCACTCCAACGTGAAATCAAGACATGAAACCTACGTAGGCTACTTCATGGGATTCTCCAGTCAACAGCTCATGCCTAGGCAACCCAGCACAAGCAAGTTGAGGATAAAGGTCTTGACTTGAATTACAAAAATAATGTAGTTCCTTTTCATCTTTATCAAAGGAAGCAGCCTTAAAATAAAAGGCAGTCTAACACTTTTAACTCACACCCTTAAGGGAGACGGAGGTGGTAACCTGACTTCATCTACCTTTACATTATTGAGTGGACAACCACTAGTGAGGTATCAATGTGGTACGAATGTTGAATTCCAATCCAAATGGTCCAAAGGGAGGATGAATTACTCAATCATAAAACATTCATGCAGTTGTGTAGGCCTACAAATCCGGGGTGGTGAAACCAAAGCATATCAGCACGAGGTGTTCAAGGCAATGGTGATCACATCTTCTTTAGTGATAGTTACTAGGAAGAGAATTAGAAATGACGACCAAAGAACAGACATAACTTTTCAACAGAAATGATTCTCAAGCTTCAATGCAGATCTATATTTTATGGACAACATCCAGTTGGGAAATGGCTAATTCCACTCAAGCCACTCATCGGCAACGGGCACCTTTTCCTCCCACTCAGCTTGGGATCTGGTTAGAATGAGAGCAGCTAAGGTCCCATGGTTTAACATTATTTGGTTCATGGGATTCATCCCCTGCATAGCTTCATTAGTTGTAGAGCGATTACTGGGACCTAACCCGCCAGGGCCTTTCTTCTCTAACGTCATATCCCTCCTTTAACCGTTTTCCAACCTCTATTGGTCAGTTGTAGAAGACTCCAAATCAATCTTAAAAAACGTAGACAAGAAAATCCACGAGGCTTAGTCAGATCTGGGACTCCCCATCTCTACCCATGACCTTGTTTTGTCCCTATCTACAACCTTTGTTAATTCCACCCTCCTCCAAGCCTTATCTCATCTAGGGTGGAAAATAGCTATGGATGCCTTGGCCTCCCATCGCACATGGTCCCTTGTTGATCTACCTGCCAGGAAGTCTGTTGTAGGCTGCCACTGGGTCTACGTTGTTAAGCATAATCCTGATGGGTATGTTGACCACCTTAAAGCTTACCTCATTGCCAAAGGGTTCACTCAGACATATGGTATTAATTACTTTGAGACGTTTTCCCCTGTTATAGTTTTAACTCTATCCGTGTTATTATCTCATTGGCTGTCAATTTTGATCAGCCTCTCTATCAGATGGACGTAAAGAATGTCTTTCTGTATGCAGATCTCCAAGAAGAGGTTTATATGGACCAACCTTCAGGGTATGTTGCTCAGGGAGGGAAGTCAACGAAGTTTGCAAACTACACAAAGTTATCTATGGGCTGAAAATTGAAACAATCTCCACATGCCTGGTTTGATAAATTCAGCTCTGTTAGTACACATTGTGGTTTCTCTCCATATTACTCTGACCACTGTGTGTTTGTCCAGCGTCGTCATTCTAAAGTTGTTATGATAGTTGTTTATGTTGATGATAATATTATTACAAGAGATGATAAGTTTGATATTACTGAGGCCAAATACTACTTAAACAAGCATTTTTCAGATGAAAGATTCGGACCACCTTCATTATTTCCTTGGGATTAAAGTCATCTGCAGTAACAAAGGTATCAGTCTTTCTCAAAGGAAATATATACTAGGTCTTTTAACTGAGTTTAGCTTACTTGGTTCTAAACCGGCTGACACACCTATGGATCCTTATCAAGAGTTCGAGACAAGTGACAGTGAAGATTCTACTGACTTACAATGATATAGGCGACTGGTCATTAAATTATCTACCTTATTGTTACTACACATGACCTATCCTTCACCGTTGGAGTAGTTAGCCAGTTTATGCAAACTCCAAAGCAAGTTCACTGGGAAGCTGTTTGTTGCATACTAAGGTATATAATAAGTCTCCGGGAGGACTTATTTATTTTTGCCATAAGCACATTAATATCGTAGGATACTTTAACGCTGATTGGGCTGGTGCTAAGGAATCAAGTATCATGTATCGATACAGTATCGGTCAGCTGAAATTAAGAGACGTATCGTATCGTATCGTGGATACGGTGGATACACACGAATACGCATGGATACAGGGCAAGATACGCAACAAAATGATTAAGGAACATACAAAACACAATTTTAAAGCATAAAAACACTATAATTAGCAACATTGAGAAAGAAAAGGTTTCTTACATCATGGATACACATAAACTCCTAACCGAATACCCTACGTATTGTAAAACAATAAAAAAATGTACAGAACCATGTCTTTTTATTAAAACCAATTTCTAATCATATTGGAAACCATTTTCCTTAAGAAGGCAAATAAAACCAAAAGCTACCTCTTTAGTAAATACCCATCTCAGTGGAAACAAACACAAACATACCAAACCCTTACCATTTTTTATAGTTTTCCCTACAACCGAGACTGGCATTAAGAAAAAGTAAAGGAAAGCAAGACCTAAAACTTAACAAAATAGTAGAGGAACATTGAAATCAGAAGAAAAAAGAACATACATCATGGCATAGAAATAAAATTCATGGAGTCATGTACACCCCACAGAGAATCGACAAACAACAAGGATGTAAGAAAAGGAAAGGAAAAAAAAAATATCTGGGCCTTAACTAGTACAGGACCACATATATCTTAGATCTGACAACAAATTTCCCCTTAACAATAAAAAATGTTGATTCATGAAAAAAAATAGGTTAGAGTCATGTACATATTATTGTTACTGCTACTGAAAAGACAAATCAGGACCAAAACAGGGAATCAATGAATAGAAATTGAGAGAGAGAGAGAGAGAGAGAGAGAGAGAGAATAGTCAAATTTTACATAAAAAAAATAATATTATTTGAATTATATTTCTATTTTTTTAACCAGAAAATAAAAAAATAAAAAATAAACTCAAAAATTATAACTGAGAAGCAAAGATGGTAGATCAGTGGTCTACGCATCTTATATAAATAGTAGAAGAGGAAAGGATTAATTTTTGGAAAAAAAAAATTCAAAATTTCTTTTATTCTTCCAAAATTCCTCAAATCAGTGTTTAAATCCATGCATGTAGCATGCATTCATCAAATAGGACCATAGTTCATTGATTCATGAGAAGAAACAACATAAAAATCGATTTATTATGAAAAAAAATTGAAGTTGAAATTCATACTTTTAGGGTTTTCCGCCCTTGGAGGTTAAAGAGATGATTTCAGGCTCTAATCTTCACAAAAACCCAGTTTGATACTACCTTCCTAGTCGTTTTAGGGCTAAAAATCAAAGCCCTAAGGTTTTTTGGAGAAAAAATCAAGTTGCAGAGGAGTATTGAAGCTTCAATGGCTATCGGCTTTTGAAAAAACACGAACAGGGTCTATTTTTGAGTAGTATCAATACTGCTCGACACTTAAAAGGCTGTATCGACCAGTATCGAGCAGTATCGAACCGACACTGTTCGATACAGGTTGGTTTTCTTCTTTTAAAAGAAAATCAAAATTAAATTGCATCGATGCTTATCGAGCCGTATCGATGCGTATCGAGTTTATCGAGCGATACGCTCGATACTATACATTTTTTAAAATGAAGAGACGAATCGACTGGTATCGTATCGACTAGTGTCGATACCGATACGTATCGGTCGATACAGTGCGTATCGTGTCGATACTTGATTCATTGGCTAGTGCTAATGATGACATACGAACCACAACTGGTTATTGTACATTTGTGGGTGGCAATCTCGTTACATGGAAAGTAAAAAAAAACTACTGTGGCTCGCTCCAGTGCTAAAGCTGAGTACCGTGCCATGGCTTATGCTACTGGTAAACTACTGTGGTTGAAGCATCTTTTTCAAGAGTTGGGTCTCTGATTCAGGCCAAGATCCGTTGGATAGGAAGATTTAATTTAGAAATCTTTGTAAATTTTATTTCAATTGATTTAGTTTTATTTTAGAGTTTTACTTCTATTACGAAGGTAATTTCTCTTTTTATTTATTTTATTAGTTTGTATTAGTTGTGGGTCCCTCATCCCTTAGACGTAGGTGAGTATTAGTATTTGAGCTGATTTCTAATTAGTAGTTGAGTTTAATTAGGACTCTTCTATTGAAGTCATATTTGAGTTCTAGTTGTGTTTTTTTAGAGTTTCAGTCCAATTAGGATTGTAAGTTGATGATTATTTGAAGAAAAAAAGAAAAGAAGCTAGAGTGCTCTCACGGCTGTTCTTTCTCTCCCGTCACGTAATTCTCTCTTTCTCAGCTCCCCTCCCTCCATCTCTCTAGGCAGTGATCCCTTTCTCCCTTGCTGTTTCGATAGCTTCTTTCTCCTCTCTATATCTTTATCTTTCTTTGTTTTCCCTCCCTATACCATAACATATATTCCTATATCTCTTTTGTTTTAATTCTTTATTTTGACTCCCTACAATTATCCTACCATCCCATTAATTATCCCTAAAATCATCCCACGTTACTATTTTGGTTCTCATCCCTTTTCCTCCCTTACCTAATAATGGTGTTTTCGATATTCTCCATCGATATTCCCTTTCATCCCTTTAAGTGAGATTCAGTCTCCATTAGTCTCCCAGTAACTCAACCTATGATTATGATATGCAACAACAAAGCTGCTACCTACATTGCTAGTTATCTTGTTTTTCATGAGTACACCAGGCATATTGAAGTTGATTGGCATTTTGTCCGTGATGCCGTTGTGAAGAAACTACTAGTTACCCCCTTCGCCTCCTCTTCAAATCAATTGGCTGATATTCTTACAAAGTCTCTATTTGGTCTGGCATTTCAACTAAACTACTCCAAACTTGGCATGGATGACTTATATGCTCCAGCTTGAGGGGGGTGTAACGATATTACTATAAGAGAATCGAGGCAGTGGAGGGCCCACAAGATGAGATGGGTTTGGATAGGAATCTTTGTAGGATTAATTTTAATTGGGACATCATTGTAATATTTTATTAGATAATGTAGGAATTTTATTTGGAAGTTCCCTTGTTTAAAGTAGACTAGGATTTTATTTTCAATTAAGTACTGTGAGCTTATTTGGTTTCCTAGTTTAAGGCTTTTTATTTTAGTTAGGATTACAATTACTTTTCTTTAAAAATCACGTAAAACCAAGACGACAGAAATGGATTTGAAGACTGAATTGATTTTTGGGTTTGAGTGCATGAATGGCCTTTAAAGTTATTAGCAACTGCGGATCTTTTTCCCTTTTCATCTTCTATCTCCCTGGTTCTCCTTCCCCCCCTTTCGTCTATTCTTCTTCTTCTTGCTTTCTGGGTTCCTCGAAGTTGGGTCGAAACTTCCTCATAACCTGATCTCCCTTTCCAAAATTTTGGATGAAGGTTCTTCAGCATGGGCGACATTAACCCTACGAACACAGACCGAACAGCTCCTTATACCATGAGAACCAAAACCTGCAACTCGATCTGTTCTCTACCTTCCGCCAGACCTAGTTTCAGGTATTTTATTCTTATTATATAGTCTATTATTAGGTCTGCCTTTGTTGGGTTCAAGAGGCCTTGGTCTTGTGATTCAACTCCTTAAATGGATCTCTATCGAATGAGTTTTCTCATCTGAAATCAATCTAGTTTCCTGCCTCTGGTTTAAGTTGGAAGTAGAAGACAGCCCCCTTTATGATAGAAATCCCTTTCTCTAATTTATTTTATTTTCTCTATATAGGCTTGTTGTTTTCTTAAAATTTCTGATTTTATTGTCTCTTCCTCTTACATAAATACCCTTGCTTCCATCTCTTATTTCAATTTACCCATCCCTTAACTATGCTTCCAAGACTATCCTTCATATTAAATCATAATTCCCACTTATCCACTCCTCTCAATTAACCAAGTACATCCATTCTCGCCATTAGCCGAGACGAAAACAAGATCGATAACCCTTTTCGTCTCGGCAGATGCATAATCTCGCCGAGATCTCAATAAATCTCTCCATTTCTCGGTAAATCTCGTCATTTCTCCCAATTTCTCGCCGAGAACATGTTTGATAACACACTGTCCCCCCAATCAAAGTCCAGAAAAACAGTCCTGGTAGTGGGGGGTGGTGGGTGGTGGCGGTGGTGGTGGTGGCAATGGTGGTGGTGGTGGCAATGGCGATGGTGGTGGTTATGGTGATGGCGATGGTGGTGGTGGTGGTGGTGGTGGTGGCGGCGATGGTGGAAGTGGGTGGTGGTGCTGTAGTGGTGGTTATGGTGCAGGCAGTGGGGGTGGTGGCGGTGGTGCAGGCAGTGGGGGTGGTGGCGGTGGTGCAGGCAGTGGGGGTGGTGGCGGTGGTGATGGTGGAAGTGGGTGGCGGCGGTGGTGCAACACCATTTTGTTGAGGTGTTCTTGCAGCAGAGGTTTGTTTTCTGATGCCATGCTCAAAACAAAACTCATCAAAATCAGATCATGAGAACTCACCACCTTTATCAGATCTCAAGCATTTGATTTTTCTTCCTGTTTCATTTTCAACCCGATTTTTGAAGTTTTTGAATCTCTCAAGTGCCTCAGATTTATGTCTCAAGAAGTTTATCCAAGTCATTCTGGTGTAGTCATCAATGAACAATATAAAGTACTTCTCACCATTTATGCTCTGAGTCCTGGTGGGTCCACACAAGTCTGTATGCACTAGTTCAAGTGGCTCACTGGAGTAGTACTTCTTGGGCTTGAAAGTGACTCGACCAAGAACTGCTATTTCCTCTTCTTTATTAGTTTTTTGAAAATTTTCTCATTTCTTCCTCATTCTTTCTTTGTTTGGACTTTAACTTGCAACGGATGGTGCTTCGGACTATGGGGATTGCTGTGGGAGTTTCATATCAACTGTTGAAGGTAAGTTTCTTACCAGAACTACTTTGCATGTAAGTTTCTTACCAGAACTACTTTGCATCAAGAATTTCGTAGGAAGATTATGTTGCTCAGTTGGAAGACAATTTGCGTCGACAACTTTCTCAAATGTATGATGATAGTAGGATGGATCATCCACGGCACTCTACGTATTACTAGACATTGTATCTGTATGAGGATTGTGGAATTGAGGATTATGGGCACATAAGGACTATGAGATCATTCAGTATTGAACATTTGAACTATAATGTAATGATTTATAATAAAGTGTTATTTTCTTTCTCTTTCCCCTAATGCATTATGTTATTGTCTCATTTGTCATATTTGATTGAATATAATAGCCAATATTAGCCTAAGTTTACAACAGACTTCAGCGTTGACTGCCAAAACATGGGTGTAAACCCAAACAACCACAAAGAGTCATTATTTTTACAATATTATGCTCTAAATGTGTTTATGTATGTAAAAATGAGGTTCCCCTGAAGTTGGAGACCTAAAAATGTATTTTGGCCACCGAGACAGCTTTTTTAAGCTGTCTTGGACAAAATGCAGTGTCTCGGCGAGATCTCAGTTTCGGAGGAGGCCGAAACTCCTCCGAAACCCGAGATTTTAAACCTTGGTTATTATACGAGTGGCCCATAGAGGATCCAATAAGGTTATCCAAACCTGGGACCCACATCAGGAATGGGCCTGATCACCAGGCCCATTCCCCCATGACAATCTTATAAGAGGCGCTAATCCCTTCTCGGGATTAGTGTTATCCTGCTGGTCAGCTGACTCAGCTTACCTTTTGTTAACTTTTTATCTTTTCAGGATTAGTCCTAGTCTACTAGCCTTTTACTTATCTTCTTTTTTCCTGTTGTAAGTAGGAGTTTCTTTTCTATTGTGTCTAGGATTCCTTGTCATGTTGACAAGTGGAATCTCTATCCTCTTAACTAACTAGGACTCCCTATTGTGTGGAGTCCTAGGCCTAGCTGTTTACTTGTATGGTTATCTATAAATAGAGCTCTAGGAGGAGAGAAATATTTACCAACAGATTCGGCCTTTCTTCAGCAGAATCGTATCCTCTCTCTCCCTCATACTTCTCCACTATTTCTCACTCCCTGTTTCCTTTTTCGGGTTTCTCTTAAGTTACTGTTTTGTTACACCCTCTTTTGAGAGACCATGCCCATATTCCCAAAGAAACAGGCTTATTGTTAATGCATGGGACTTACCTATACAATTAAATGTGGATAGGGTGGCCAGGGATTCCTGAAGGTTCCCTTTTAATTTCTTGTGCCACCCCAAATAGGGAACCCTTGCTGTATAGTTTTGCCTTCTGTGAATATATAAACTTCTACTCACCCGAGAAAAAAAAACAAAAGGGAAGCAAGCTGGTGGTCACGGGTTCAAAACATGGAAACAGCCTCTCCGTGTTGTAGGGGTAAGGCTGTACATTTTGCCCCTCCCCAGACCTTACAGTAGCGGGAGCCTCATGCATTGGAACACCCTTTCTCATGGTGGATTTCAGAACTCAGGTTTAACCCAGAAAAAATGACAGACAAACCTAATAAGGTTGAACCAAAAGCCTAAAAACCTTCAGATGTAGCACCAAAAGCCATAGAAATTGCAGTAAAGTAGGAAATCCTTAAATTTTCATTATATTTGTCACTATTACCTAGGGTTAGGCGTCACAAGGCCTCCAGGGCACCTATGCGTCGCCTAGACGCCTTGAAAACTATGATTCCAAGTTAGAGCATGATCCAGCTTGAAGGGGAGTGCTGAGATAACAGGGTCGATAGAGGTTCCTTATTGTATTTAAGCATAGTTGTCAAGGCGTCGCCTAGCGCCCTTGTGATGCCTTGGAAAATTGGGTGTCTTGGTTGCTAAGCGGGCACCTTGGTCACCTAGGCAGTCCCGTCAAGCCTCCAACGCCTTTGTTCGCATTGGCGCCTTGACAACTATGGTGTTTAGACTTATCATGACGTGTCCTATTGTCATTAATTTTCCTTTATGCTTCAGAATTACTTTGATTAGAGTAATTAGAGTTTCATTGTAATTGAATTCTAGAGTCCTACTAGTATTAACATATCATATTCACATGAACAGTAGCCATTGCCAATTATAGCCAAAAATTCTAAAAACAAGTCAATGCTATAAAAAAAAAGAAATGAAAATGCAGGAGGGACATCTGCAGCTCTGAATGAAAAAGGTAAAGCAAATGACAAAAACATCGCAAAAGAGCAACCAAAGTACCATGTCAGTTTGTTCATCAATATACATGACATGAACATTGTTGATGGACACCTGGATACCGTCAAGAATCTGCAGATGCAAAGAACAGGAACATGAATGGCAGTGTAGCATGACATTAAGGGTTTCAAAGACTAAATCCCCAAGGAAAAGTCTTTACATCTATTAGTTAATCTGAACAATCAAAAGATAAAAAGAACCTAACAAAAATGGGCCGGGGAGGAATTAATAATTCTTCACATCATTTTTGCTCCAAATAGAAGAATCAAGATTAAAAATTTGAATAACAAAGAAATTAAAGATAGTTACAAGGCAACGTCACCTTTTCAGTCATGTATGAAATAAAAGACTGTCCAGCCTTATTATCTGCAGAAAATAATAAGGGTTAGTTTTAACCGAGAAGTATACAGTAATTAAGTTTTTTTGTCTCTTTGTTTCTTTGAAAGAGTTTTCTGCCTGAGAAATGAGCTTGTCACCATTTTATAATTTGTAACGGAAAGAACCAATCAAGGCAATCATCATGCACATCACACTATAATCTGATAGCATGATAAAGAAGAAGAGCACCAGATTCTGCTTAAAAGGTTAAAGTAGGCAATTAATGAACTCACCACACACACGCCCCGATAATTTTGCCAGTTCTGCAGCAGCAAGTTTGGCCTTTTTGCCAGCATATTCTCTTTTAACAACTGAATCCAAAGCCCACTACACAGAGAAGGGAAGAGAGAACTTCCCATTTAGATTACCCAATCCATAACCTTTCAATTTTTAATATATGATTTAAATTTTCAAAATTATTAACAAGCTGAAAAGCTTTCAAGATTCAAACAGAGATAAATGAGGCATCTAATACTGAAATTACCTCATTGTCATCACGCTTGCAAGCACATATAAAGACATCCTCCAAAACAATTACAATGGGATCCCAACCAAGCTTTTTCCATGGGATTTTGATGCTTAATCTCCCAACATGACCTATCAGATTATATTGAGTTAAGGTAAAGACATAAGAGCAAACATGTAGTCAAAGGACATAGGAGGACTTGGAGGATATTGATTATTGGTAATTTACATTGCAGAAAAGCTTGAGAGTTCTAGAATTCTTAGGGATTCAATGTATTGTGGGCCTTATACTACTATTTAGCATTTACTTGGTGGGATCTCATTGATCCCTCTTCCATTCTCTTCTCCTCGTTTTCTTCTCTAGAAAAATTAGCTCTTAATCTGACGCAATGTGCTGAAATGAGAAGAGCACCCAAGGAATCTCAAAGATAGAGTAAAGAGATATGAAAATTTATATACATAGTGAAAAATGAAAGGAAAAAAAAATAATTCCCCTTATGCTAAGGAAGTAGGACAAATGGCTAGCTTCATGAGGTGATGAGAAGCATCTCCAACTCGAGCAAGGTTCTTTTTTCTAACAATTCCAGCAAAAGACAAGTGAACGAGTGTCGGCTTATTTATTTTCACGACCTATCTTTGTGGCAATGCAGGTGCATCCCAGGTATAATATGCCCAATGGAGTATTGGCCTTTTTTTTGTGATTGGCAGTATTATAAAGTTAATCACGTCACTGTTTTTTTTTAGGGCACTTTGGGACAGTTAAACTTCTCTATTTTGTCAGAAATTAGTATCCTTTGAAAGTGTATGGAGTTACCAATCCAATAAGACCAAGATCTTGTGATTCCTAATCATATTATGAAAGCTACAACCTTTATTAATGAGGAGTTGATCTTTGATGGGGTTTCTTATTAATGGAAGTCTAACAAGAATAGGAGTTTTATTCAAATTTATTTCTTGTAATAATAGGTTAATTTAACTAGGAAAGGGGTTGAGTACTCATTGGAGTTGCTATATTGCAATTACATATATAACAGAAGTTTTTATTATCAAAGAAAGTCTATATCTTAGGTGTTTCAGGATTTCATCCTAGAGTCAAAATCCAAACTCATTTTTAGGAGAGATTTTTTTGGTGCATTGAGCTAATAAAATTGAGTCCTGCGGAGTTGGTATTGGTATGGACTATGGAGTAAGAATCGTGGGAGATTTCTCCTTCCTTATAGCTATATTCCCAGGGTTGCGGCCTTGTGACTTGGAATTCTTATTGCTGGTTTGGACTTCTATCAAACTGTTTTGGCTCTTCTATATTTCTTCATCGTTCTTACTGTCATTTCCCATCTTTTCACCTTTAATTATATCTTGTTTATGCTCTGTTGTGACTTTGTGAGAATTTCTTCTTCAACTTGAGCCATTACCCGCAAGCATAATAGATTATCTTCACTTCTTTTCCTGTGCAGTTATTTTGAAAGACAGAAAATTTGACATTGTATTGTCATCTTGCTGCCATTGCAAATCTTATTTAAAGTTCCAAATAGACTAAGAACTTATTAATCCAAGCTACATTGGGTTGTTGCATCATTTTACCTTGCTTTAATGCAAAAGGCAACCGGAGATAATCAAAAGCTTCAAGAATTAGTTCCACATTCTCCAATAAAACTTCCTCTGCACAACAAGAAAAATTTTACCTTAGAATTTCCAAAAGATCAATCTCTTCCTCTCCTAACACTTAGAAAAAAGAATACAATCAGATAAATCATGAATGTTGTTAACAAGAAGAACGATTCTTAAAAGTATAAAAGTTAAATTGCTTACTGATATTCCAAATTAATAACAGATATTATTAAACATGAATTTTCAAAAATGATTGGTAAACATAAATGAGCATTTTCTTTTGGGGTCTCAGGAGATAACTAAAAGGAGTGTTTATGTCCAGGCCTTGTTTTATATATTTCCAAGTCGAAGGTCCCCATTTAATGGATAGAATATTTTTGGAACAGATCCTGGTCTATACAAAACCATTGCCTATAGCCCTATATAGAAGAGGTGTAGATCTAGAGAAAATAATACTGTGTGGGTAAGGAAGCTGGAGTTGCAGTAAGGGCATCTCTAAGCGCTCACTATTAATACAAAAAATTCTACTAAAACCACTTTTAACAAAACAAACTGCCTACTCATTTGCTCACCTTACATCAGCGACAACAAGATATTCACACATAAGGTAGGCTCTCCATAATACCCTGCCTCCTGATTATGGGCTAATTTAAATTTTGCCCTTTTGCTAGGTGAAAAATAAGAAGCTACTCCTAGGGGTAAGGGGGTAATTTTGTAAATAGCAATTCCTAGACGAGAATAAAAAGAAATGTCAAACATTGTATTGAGGTTGGACACAAGGATAATTTCAGGTAAGGGAGACAAACCTACTCCTATTGTTGTATGCTATGTCTATTTGTAAATTTGAGTAGATTGACTATGCCGGGTATTATGATGAAATGAATTGATGTGTTCTATGGACTGTTATGTATGGGTATGAAACTATGGTTGTTACCCTATATGTCATGATGCGGGATGGTAGGAATGAAGGTAGTGAATTGTACAAATTGTGATGCTTAGCTATTTATCATCTTATATATTCTGAAAGAATGAATTGCTAAGTTAAGTATGGTAGCTTGTTATGAAATGACATGCTCTAAGGATTTATGCTGAATTATAAAACGAAATGAAATATGCAAGTTCTATGTTAAAATAATGATTTATGTGTATTAACGATGCCAAGACTATGATGTGAGGGTCCTCCCCAGTGCTACGGTACTGGAATCAGGAGTAGACCATTGTCCTCCCCGGTGCTATGGTGACCGGATTTAGGAGTAGACGAGTATAATGTGTAAGTCCTCCCCAGTGCTATGGTGACTGGAATCAGGAGTAGACCATTGTCCTCCCCAGTGCTACAGTGACCAGAATTAGGAGTAGATGGCTAGGATGTGAGAGTCCTCCCCAATGCTACGGTGCCTCGAATCAGGAGTAGACCTTTGTCCTCCTCGGTGCTACAGTGACCGGAATCAGGAGTAGACGACTATGATGTGAGGGGTTACGGCTATTAATCTATGATTTATGTTATGACATACTATGAGAATGAATTGTACGACGTGTCAAGCTTCAATCACACAGGGTGTAGTTTGAAAGCTTGAAGATGAATGAGGAAGAAAATGTTCAGGGCTACCAGAAGCTGCAAGGAGGAATAAGTGATTCATTCTTAGGGTACGTGTTTCAAAACAACATGAAGCTGCATGGAGGAATTCTGGATGAATATGATACTTTAATTTGTCCCGTCCACAACAAATCATCATTTCAATAACCAGGAAAGACGCAAGTCAGGTCCAAGAATATAAAAGATTTCCAAGATCTCTGCTCAAAAACACACTTGGCTAGTGGCTTAAAAGCTTCCTACTCCATTCAGATTGGCATTGTCTGAAATTAGCCACATAGAATGCGTTCTTGTCATAGTCGCCTAAGCGACACCTAGGCGTCCAGTTGGTTTTCCAACCCCTGGGAGGTTTCACCTTATTGTAGCACGCTTTTTTTTTTTTTTTTTTGATGTAATTTGTAGCATTTTTATTGGATATATAAAGTACATATATACACCATAATGCACGGAATCATGCATATGTATTAAAATCAATAAAAATTTATGCTCTAAATCCGTCACTTTGGTATAAATCGCCTTAAGTCGCCTTGGTGCCTTGACAACCATGCTTCTTGTCTACCCAATGAGAATTTAAACAGTACATGAACTCGGCGATGTTTTGACCTTAGACATGATAATGAAATTGTACAGTCAAAATGATATTCTAGAAAACAAAAAAAAAACAAGTATTGGGAAACTAGATCCAAGCATTAACTCAAGTTATTAGAAAGACAACTGCTACAGAATAATAAACAAACTTCCAATACAATATCCACAAAGTATATCTAATTGATTTCAAGCATCAAATGGGAGAAATTACGAACTAAATAATAATCAATCTTCGTAAGCAATCAGCATCGAGCAACAAGTTCTTGAAGAATATGGATTCTCTTTGGCTCCATCTTGTTGGACGTAAAATGTGTACATTTAAAACAAAAACAAAATGGAAAATTTTCAACTTATACCAAGAATAGTTGTGTAATTAACACGAAAGCATACTAATATGGCTCAGTTTGTTTCGACATGCGATGGGCAGAAGAACAAAAAAAAGTAACACAAAAGTTCTAATTGAGATTGTTTCATAGAAGTAAATAAAAATGAAGTATAGCTTCATTATGGGGCCTGCTAGTCTATGGCTAAAAATTGTGAAATACATCATCGGAAGTAAAATATTCCCCTTTATTTTAGTTTCTGGCATTGAGCCAATATAGTAAATGAAACTCTGACATAAGCACCTCAGGTTTTTGTAGAGAAGCATGGCGAAGTAAATTCTTCCCCTTTATTTTGGTACCTCAAAAATGAATTGTATCAATCATGTACCAGCTAACTGAAGGTCCAAACCATACAGTTAGCAACCACCCATGACAAAATTTGGTCCCCATTACTCTTTCCAAGTCCCCAAGAACCATAAAGTACGAATAAAATTATCGAGTATATATCTTTTTAAAGCAACGAAACAGAGAACTAGCCCAAAACCAGGATAAACCTAAATTAGCTCCAAATTTTATTTCTGTCTTCACCAAAAGATACAATCATCTAAACAGAGCAACTGAAACGGTTCTCTGTCCGGCTGTGCCCCCTGCGCACTCTCGCATTAAGAGGTGAAATGCCAGGGGGAGTGGATAGACACCTTTCTCCCATTTTCAAAACCTCTAAGTCAGTTAACACACGAAGAAAATTTACAACACTAAACTGGATACAAATGAAATGAACGAATTGATAGGAGTAAAGTCCAAAGAAAAGGTGATTGCAGAAAACGCTAGACGTTACCGCCCCATAATCCGATCTTGAGCTGATCTCTGTGAATTTCTTTGACGTATCGACCGAGATAACCGAGCAGCAACTGACGAACCAGCCCTTCAAACATCGCGAGGACTCACTGAGAAGATCGAGAAAAGGCGTCTCACACCAGATGAAGATTTGTTGTACAGACAGCCATGGCCGTGGACCAGAGCGAGGAGGAGAGAGCTATACGGTCAGTTCTGTTAGCCACGTTTAATTTCTTGACGTTCAAGACGGCTACAGAGAGGGTGAGTTTCAGTCGAAAGGAAACGCCTAGTAAACCAAAGAAGGTTGATATCGGTTGTTTAGCTTAGGTCTGGGTACCGAAACGAAAATGTCGGTTATTTCGATGATTTTGATTGGTAAATATATTCATGAGAAGAGAGAGGGAGCGTGGCTTTTTTTTTTCTTTTTCGGAAAATTTCACCCACCCCCTATACTTCGTTTAGTCTCTTTATTTAGTGTTCTGATAGAGAGGAAGGCAGATAGCAGAACCCGATTGAAAGAGAATGAGAGAGAGAAAGATAGAGATAGACAGAAACGTGACTTGAATGTACAAATACTCAAGTTCGTTTCTGATGTAGATATTGGGTACTTTAGATGAGAATTGACTTGACATTGGTGGCAGCAATGAGGTAGACAAAGTCGTTGTACTAAGATGATGAGATCACAGGCTTAGTCGTACTACGATCGGTACAGTCCTAAAGTCAGTATTTGCCCCCACAGGTGCAACCGGATTGATGATGCAAACCTGACTCCAAGTTAAAACAGCAATGACTTCTTGCAACAAACTTGCACTAGTTCGATGTTCCCTTTAAAGAACTTCAGAGTTGTGCTCAAACTAAAATACAAATATGATCAAAACTTATGCTATAAAGAGGGAGAGGAAAGAAAAAGAGTTGAACATAATTTTTACGTCATTAAAAATCGTTCCAGGAGGATTCCTCTAGACATCTCTTGAAGGTACCCCATTGTAGAGTTGTATCTATTAATGGTACCCCATTATAAAGTTGTGTCTCTTCAAATTAACGGTCTAGATATGAACATCTAGATCTAAAGGTCAGATTCGTATCATCTCATAGGGATGCAATCCTATGAACAAATGTGTCATTTGATTAAGGGGTACATTAGTTGCCGACCTCAGATGCCGATCTCAAACACTGATTTCGAACTATGGCCGAGGCCGCCGAGACCGCCAAGCTCCATGGCCGACTCCCATGACCTCCATGAGCCCCATGACCTTCATGACCTTTATGAGACTCATAACGTCCATGACCTTTATGAGGCTCATGACGTCTATGACCTTTATGACGTTCATGACATCTATGACGTTTATGACCCGAGGCTTCTGAGGCTTATGAGGCCTACGAGGGCTCCAATGACATCTATGACGTTCTTGATCCGAGGCTTCCGAGGCCTACGAGGCCTCCAATGACATCTAGAACGTTCATGATCCGAGGCTTCCGAGGTCTACGAGGCCTCCAATGACATCCTCTAAGACCTCTATAGCCTCTCTTAAGAGCGTACCTCATCTCCCGACCTTACTCAACCCATCTTATTAGCACGAAACCAAAGAAAAACCAAAAAACCACATGAAAAAAAGTTATATATATATATATATATATATATATTCATGAAAGCGCCTACCTCTCTCTGGTGGGCCTTTAGCTTTCAAATAGAGGAGAGGTAATCGCAGCAGGAGAAGCGGAGAAGCACCATCGGTCAATTGTTCTGTCCCATCAGACATAGATATTAAGGATTGACCCTATGCCAATCCTAAGAAGCCTTCAGAGTAGCACCTATTTATATTTTTATATAAGTCAGTCGTATCTCGTTAATACATCTTCTTCCTTTGTCCCCCATCCGATATAATAGAAATTTTATATCACTCTTATCACTTCGATCTTTGGAAAAGGTGATGCCAGATTTTTTCCTATTTATATTTTTATATAAGTCAGTCGTATCTCGTCAGTACATCTTCTTCTTTTGTCCCCCATCCAATATAATATAAATTTTATATTACTCTGATCACTTCAATCATTTTTTCAGCCATCAAAGGCCCCATATGGTGCACTAATGCTGTTTCAAAAAAAGCACGATGGGAGTCTTTGACTTTGCATCGATGATAGAGCCCTCAACAAGGTAATAATCAAGAACAAATACCCCATCCCTCTCATTGCGGATCTGTTCGATCAGCTAGCGATATCCGAAGCATGGTTCGCTTAGCCAATTTAGCGGGATCTTATTCGACAACTTCACCCATAGCTTGAAGTTGATTTCGCTTTCTCCTTTGGGTGGTTAGTTACCTTCTTTTTCTCTTCTCCTTTGGTCAGGCAAGTCAGCTAGTAATCCCAACTGAATAAGCAATCGCAATTGCTACAAGCAACCTATTTCATACCCGTCTCGTCGTACTTCCTCTTCTCCTTCTCTTCTTTCTTATGAATCTAAATGGCAAGCTTAAATAGTTTTTTTTTTCAATCGTAACTAGCCATAATTAAATATCGGTACAAACAAGAAAGACTCGCAAGTAATATGATTCAAGATCAAGATCCTGATTCTTGATTCTACTTCTTGTCTTGAATCTTGGAATTGATGGAATGCGTGCTGGTTTCTGGTTTCATACCTACCAATTAGTGGAGATAAAAAGGATCTGGAAGAGGCCCTGAAAGGGTAACGAATGCTTTCTTTCCTACATGACCCGAAGGTCGAATTTCCATAGATCAGAGTTGACCTACGAACAATAATTGTTGATGGAAAAGAAATAGATGGAGCCTCGATGGTCTTACCAGAACTCGCTGACGGAGAAGGAAGGCTGGCAGCTAGTGATGGTTGGTCAAGTTCATCTGGTGCTGCACGAACCAACTCACTTTTCTGAGTGTATCACTTCCCCAACAACTTTAAGAAGAGCCGCCTCATAGGTATTCACCCAATCCCTTATTAGGTTAGGCAACAACTTAAGCAGATTATTGGATGCATTTTCCATTGTCTGCAACATATCTAGCATTACTTTATTCACTAGCAAATCAGGGATTCGATTACTGATAGGATGTCAAACTTTTCACTTGGAAAGGTTTATGCACGTCTCTAGCAGCTAGCGCTTTAATAGTAAGGGTCACTTTACAGAGTATACCTCTCTCTCTCTTGTGTGTATGCCGACCAAGATTGAGGAAGCCCTTCACAAACAAGATCATGAGAGTTTCTTTGGAATGTATTTTAAGATGGGGCGCCATCTTTCACCTAATGATATATATATATATATATATATATATATATATATAGGGGGCATAAAGACCAATCGCAAGGCATGAGATGACCCAAAAATCACTTGATCATGATCAACTTTGTAAGCCTGCTTGGGTATTGAGCAATTATACATATATACATATATACATATATATCTATATAGCTTTCCTTTCGGCTGCTTCGTCAACTTCTCCAGGACGCGCTTCATGTTCTTGTTCGCAGCTTCAACTGCCTGTTGGTTTGTGGTCTGTATGGTGACGACTTCTGTCTCTAGATCAACAATTTGTTGCATAATGTTTCCACTTGCCCCTGGCAGGCAAGCTACCTTGATCCGAGATTACTTCTTGAGGCATGCCGTGGTGGCAGATGATATTATCTTTAAGAAGCTTTGCCACCTTAGCTGTTGTGAACTTGGCATATGACTGTGCCTCAACCCACTTGGTGAAGTAGTTGATGGCCACTAATACGAATTCATGTCCATTAAAAGTATATATATATATATATATATAATTTATTTGAAAAGTACAACAATTCCCCCACAAGTTTCAAAAATACCGACAAACACAAAAGATAATCTTGAGCACATTAGAACAATAAGACACATCGCTACAAATGTCTTTCGGACTTGAATCTACACTAAGTCTGGCAAGCTATGCTACAGAGGACGGGTTAAGTCAGACTCATTGAACCTTTCTTCACTGGTGTGGCTGACTGTCCTACCAACCATGTCTTACCATCTGACCCTTCAGTCAACCCTTTCCTTAAATGGACATTCTGGCCCTGTCCTCGTCTTAGATCATGAATGTTTAGAAAATTCATCTATAGAAATTCTCATCAGAGGCGGCTACACCTCTTACACCCATTTAAGTCAGCACATAATATGCACCACGTTTAACATACCCCCATAATTCATGGGTTTTAGCTGATTAAGAGTTTCATAAACTCATCTTGGATCATCGTGATGAGTACTATCTTTCCCATCTAACCAAAATTAACAACAAATGATAGTACTACTTAAGTCTTCCAGTAACTTCGTTCTTACCCTTGTGAGGACAGTGAGGGATCATTGGGATATTATATCAAAGAAAATCATTGTTTTGTTGGAGACACCACCTAGATTAAGGTTTAAGACCTTTAGAAATATAGTTTCACCCAGAGGTAAGACTTCTATTGACTTGTAACCCAATATATTAGTTCTTTAGTGTGCAAGAAGGTAAGTATTCAATGTACGATTTTGGGAAGGTGTTAGGTACCCAAACCGCCCGATCGAGATTGACTTCCTAAACTTTCCTTAGATTCTAATTCTGATTGTGCTTGGTCAACTGGATGACTAGGGTTAAATGGGAGAAATCCTAAACAAAGTTGTTGAGTTCTGCTAAACTAGGGTTAAGCCAAACATGTTTTAAAGGAAGTAAACAAGCAACCTAATGTACAGTACTATACAATGAACCAAACCAAATGATGATTCAATCTTGGACTGAATCTGAGACGTCCATCTCAAACTGCCTACGTATTCCATCATAGAAATCAAGTCCAAAACATAGTTCAAAAGTGTTGTTTTTAAAGCTTATGGATGTGATTTATGCTTGAGCTACATTAGATTCAATTGTTCAAGTTGAGATTTATGCTTAAAGTTTGGTTGAAATTGAATCTGGATAGTCCAAATGGACTAAGAGTACCGTACTTGGAGAGTACCCCAAATTGCCTACGTATTTCAAAGGTCCCTGAAAATCAGGTACAACGTAGTTCGAACTGTTATAATGGTTGGATTTGGGGATATATCAATCCAAACTCCTTCCAATTTTAGGTTTATCGGGTTGTCTATCCCTACAATTCATCTCTTAAGTTTATCGGGTTGGCCATCCCTACAATTCATCTCTTAGGTTTTTCGGGTTGTCTATTCCTACAATTTCATCTTTTAGGTTTATCAGATTGCCTATCCCTATAATTTCATCACTTAGGTTTGTCGGGTTGCCTATAATTTCATCTCTTAAGTTTATCGAGTTGCCTATCCGTACATCTAATTTGTTCAGGGTTTCTAGGGTGTCCTCTCCTTTTTGTTTAACTCTTTAAGCTTTCTAAGATATCCTACCCCTTTCCATCTTAAGGTTTTCACTTTCTCTATTTGTTGTGCATCAATCAAAATAGCAATCAAAATTCCAATATGACAGTAAATCTCAATGTAGCAAATCAGAGTTCTAATATGACAGTAAACATGTAAGCATCCAAATATGGCATGTGAGCAATATAGCATCAAATATAGCATGTGAGAGTGTTTACCAAGCAGAGCAAGTGTGTCGATGTATCAAAACATATTTTTAGATCTATGGTCTAGATTCGATGCATCAATCATGAACAATGTGACCAATATCATGTTTAATCAACTACTCAGACTTGATGTAAATATTATCATAAATGTGATCAAGATCAGATTTGATCGAAAGTTTAGATTCATTTAAAACATTTATGAAGTCAATCCAACCATTCAAATTCATTTAAAATCAATCTAATGGTCATATTAAAATTCACATTAAAAATCTCAAATCAATGCTTATATTCTAATCACATCAAATTCCAAGATTAAATGGCCACAATTACTATCATCAAATTTCTAAGATCAGATGACCACAATTAATATCATCACATTCCAGATCAGATGACCACAATTAATGTCATCAAATTTCCAAGATCAAATGGCCACAATTAATCACATTAAATTTCTAAGATCAATGATTACATTTTAATCACATCAAATTCCAAATCTAATGGCCGCAATTGACATCATCAAATGATCAAAATTAGTTTAACATCCAATGGTTCAATTTCATGGCTTATGCCCAAAGAAAATTAACTAGATCAATTTCCTGGCTTAATGATCAAAAGAAAATTAATTGGATCAATCAGAGGAGAGAGAGGATTAGGTGATCAAAGGTTCGTGTGAGTTGTCTCGGTCAAGTAAGGTGCATAATGGTGAGCCGAGTTTAATGTGACGATAACATGTGATCGGGTAAATAGGTGAGTGGTTTATGGCAGTGGAAGTGCTTGAGGTGGAGTGGTATGTGATGAAGATGATGAATACAGGTTGTCACACCCCAATTCTAGTCTAACCAAAATGGTGTGATGAACCGCCAATAAACCAACGGTTCACCCAGGATCTCACATAGGTCGTACCACCATATCGAACCACACACACATTCCACATTAATAAAAGAGGTAATAAACAAATAAGCGGAAGTCTTACAGATAATGAACTAAGAGTCTAACAATGATAAATAAATATTTAATCCAATTATCTCAAAACCACAAGACATAAAAATAAATAATCAATTACATGTCCGATGTTCAAACTATAACTAGACCTAAGCAAAAATACATTGGTTGCACTTGCATGATGAATCATGCGCATCTTCTTCAGCTTCTACATCCATTGCAGCAACATGTCTATACGTCGGCACATTCATATATTCTTCAACGGTAGGACCTGCATCATCATCTAAAAATATTTGACGTCGAAAGAGTGAGCACACATCACGGCTTAGTGAGCAAATAAAACAATGCAATAAACATATGCATGCATTCAATTCATATCTTTGGTCTGGTTTATAAGTTTGCAATGTGCTATAGAAAGGTTTGGTGGCCACCGCACCTCTATACACGAGTATGTGAATCCGCCCAATGGATCAAACACCATTGCCGTCCCACATGCACCCATCATGGAATAGAGATAGAGCTAAAGTGTCTGGATCAAACACCGCATAACACTTCCCCTAATGCCCTACCCTTACCAACACGTAAGCCCCTATTGGAGAGGGCTTGCAAACTGGGCTCGCAACTAATCAATCCTAATGCCAAATAGTGTATCCAAGGCCTCACCCCAGCATCCCTCAATACGTCCACAGAGATAGAGCTAAGGTCCCCCGGCAGAGTCAGAGACCACACGGTCTGAGACCACCTCCCCTGATGCCCTACGATGTAATAGTTCTACTAAGGTAATGGCGATACGACGATGTCAATGGGCAAGACTTGAGTAGAGATAGAACTAGAGTCTGGTGACGAGGTCGAAGTCCACCATGCCACGTCCTCCCCCTGATGCTCGAATCGCATCCAACACACCAACCACACATATATATTCACATGCCTATTCTTAGCATCATCATCATCATCATGTTATAAATAAACGGAATTAAATATGCATGAACAGTAATAGCAGCAATATTGGATGACGTGTGAGATGAACATTACAAGCATACAAGCATAGATTCAATCATGGCATTGGACTCAATAAAAATAAACAGTTTGTTATTATCCAATTAGTTTAGGTCTTGTTCTTGCACCTGTTAACAATTCTCGATGTCCTTCCAAGCCTTGAAATTCTCTTTGAATTGATTTAACAACCTAACAGTTATATGAATTTAAGTTAGAGTTCATATGTGACATGTTACAGTAGTCAAAAATCGAAACAGAGCACTAATAGGTGTCTGATTGGTCCTATGGTCTCATGCTGTATCGGCCTTACTGTCTACGATCGATACCCTACGGTTGCATATGGTGCGACCATAGCTGCGACCATATGATTTCTAAAATCTTCCCGAATGCCTATGGTCGATTCTTTGGTCATACTGGTTGTAAGACCCGTATCGAACTAACCCGGTCTTACCACCTTGAACCAGGTCTACCCATCATGGTCGAACTAAATGGATAAAGTGCGTGAAGGAGATCACGATCCCAGGTATTAAACTGACCCAAAAACACTAAAAATAGGGGGAGGGTCGCATACCTAGCAAGGTAGGGTCGGACCCCCCAGTATAAAAGTCAGACCCTGAGTTTTATACCGGGAGTCGGACATTTTAAGAACCAGGGGTCGATGGGATCTCCGATCCCCTCATCGACCCCCAGTTTGTCGACATAAACCGTGATTTGGAAACTTTCCAAATTTTAATGGGATTCCTTCCTAATCTCAATGGGACTTATTTTGGGAGTTTCTACTTTATAAATAGGACGTCCCTAAGCCTCTTTCACTCCCTTTAGAACCCTAATTGGATTGAGAGAAAGAAAAGAGAAGGAGAAGAGAAAGAGAAGAGAAGGAAAGTAGAAAAGAAGATCAAAGAGAAGGCTTCAGAGAAACAAACCTAATTCTCAGGTTGTCCATACCATCAAATTAGTGACCAGCTTCTGATTCAATATTTCTATGAAGGATTGTTACCAATGCAGAGGAGTATGGTGGACGCCGCTAGTGAAGGAGCTTTAGTTGACAAAACTCCAGAAGCCGCGAAAAGGTTAATTTCTAATATGGCAGCAAATTCACAGCAATTTGGTACAAGGATGGAGCAAACATCGAAGAAAGTTAATGAGGTAAGTACATCAAACCTTGAACGTCAGATTTCTGATCTAACTTCTTTGGTGAGACAAATGGCTGTAGGAAATTTACAAACAGTTAAAGCATGTGGCATTTGCTCAGCCACCAGTCATACTACGGATATGTGTCCCACACTTCATGAAGATACATCAGTCCAACAAGCAAATGCCATGGGAGGATTTCAAGGACAACCTCAGCGAAAGTATGATCCATACTCAAACTCATATAACTCTGGATGGAGAGATCACCCAAATCTGAGTTATGGGAATCAAGTTGCCCAGAATCGTTACCAACCCCCATTCCAACCTAGGCAGCAAGCAAATCAGAGTATGCCACTTGATGAGATTGTTAAGGCACTGGCTAGCAATACACAACAGTTTCAACATGAGACAAGAAACAGCAATCAGAATATAGAGAAGCAGATTGGTCAACTTGCAACTTCAGTAAGCAAACTTGAAGCTCAAGGATCTGGAAAGTTACCATCTCAGACCATCATAAATCCACATGAGAATGCAAGTGTCATTACATTACGGAATGGAATAGAACTTGAGCCTTTCATTGCTAAATCTGCAGATTCGGCCACAACTACTCAAGAAGAAACAAAAGCCAACAACAATGATGTAAATTTGTCCAAGGTAAAATCTCAACCAGTTATGCGTAATTCTACTAATTCTGTTCTTCTCCCTTTTTCTACAGACTATCTAAATCGAAAAAGGAAGGACAAAAGAAAGAAATTCTTGAGACTTTTCGAAAGGTAGAAATAAACATACCTCTACTTGATGCCATTAAGCAAGTCCCAAGGTATGAAAAATTTCTCAAAGAGTTGTGCACCTCAAAGAAAAAATTAAGGGGTGATGGGAAAATCTGTGTGGGGGAGAACGTACCAGCAGTTATTCAGCGTAAGTTACCCCCAAAATGCAAGGATCCAGGTACGTTTACGATTCCATGTGTGATTGGTAATACTAAATTTGAACGTGCCATGTTAGACTTGGGTGCATCCATAAATGTCATGTCATACTCAATTTATGCATCTTTAAATTTGGGTCCTTTGAATGAAACGGGTGTAATTATCCAATTAGCTGACCGTTCTAACGCATATCTTGAGGGAGTAATTGAGGATGTTTTGGTACAGGTAAATGAGTTAATTTTTCCTGCTGATTTCTATATTTTAAATATGGAAGACAGTTTTTCCCCGAATCCTGCCCCAATATTGTTAGGAAAATCTTTTCTCAAAACTGCTAAAACAAAGATTGATGTCCATGATGGTACCCTTACCATGGAGTTTGATGGAGAGATTGTTAAATTCAACATATTTGAGGATATGAGGTACCCTAGTAATGATGTTCAATCTGTGTTTTCTATTGATGTGGTTGATGTGTTTGCACAAGAGATTTTTGAATTGAGCAGTAAGAAAGAAGCGGGTAAGCAAAGGAAGTTGCAGTTGCAAGAATTAAAAGAGATACGACTTAAGGCTTACAAGAATTCAAGCATATACAAGGACAAGACTAAGGCGTTTCATGACAAGAGGATTGTGAGGAAGCAATTTGTAATTGGACAGAAAGTCTTGCTTTACAATTCGAAACTTAAATTGATGCCTGGTAAGTTACGTTCTCGTTGGATTGGACCTTTAGAAGCTACTAATGTGTTCCCTTATGATATAGTTGAAGTTTAAAGTTTCGAAACTAACAAGGTTTTCAAGGTTAATGGGCATCGACTCAAGACATTCTATGAAGGCTTTCATGAGCATACTATAGACGGAATGCAACTGGGAGATCCCATTTATTTTGATTGAAAAGTGTTGAGTCGAGCTAATGACGTTAAACACAAGCGCTGCATGGGAGGCAACCCAAGAAATTGGATTTATTTTTCTTATCACTTTTAATTACTTTTCTTTACATCTTTCCATTACATTTTTAACTTCCATTGGGGACAATGTTAGATTTAAGTGTGGGGGGAGGAATTAGGATTTCTCTTTTGTTTTATTTTTATTTTTTAAGTTTTATTTTTAATTTTTGTATGATTGTGTTAAAAAAAAATTTTCAAAAGTTGAATAAATAAAAAAAATAAAAAAAAATTTCACTTCACTAAGAGAATATGTATGCCATGGATTAGAACTATTTGAATGTGGAAAAAAAAATACATATGAATTAGTTGAAATAACTTGCTAAATGAGCTTTGAATAACATTGATAGTTGCATTTAGAGGTAAAACATGCAGGTTTAGTAGATGGAATCCAACCAAGTGAGCTTTTGAGCCAAACTAGATTGAGACATCTATGTCAGTCTTTATTTTCTTTGAAGAGTGATATTCTACTATACTTTTGTATCTCTAGAACTTGCTTTGAACCGTGTCAAGATTACATTGATATGTGTAGACATGAAGATGATAAAGGCAAATAGGGTTTTACAACCACTTAGCTTAAATGGCCAACCTTATATATTTTTACCCTTAGTGGACCCACTTTGAGCTTTTAAAATTTATTTTTCATTGAACCCTAAACCATGAGCCTTGAATTATTTATTTTTCTTATGTTTTACCAACCTTTGAGCTAGTAGAGCATTGAGAATTATCTAATGGGTTTGAGAGAGATATGTATTGAATAAGTATGGGGGGGCTATTATCAAAAGTGATGGTTGTATGTCAAGAAGATTGATGTAATGGGAGTAAATGATCCTTGTTATGTTTAAAATGTCATGCTATATAAAAAAAAAAATTCAAATAGCAAACAATAGTTCTCAAATGAAAAGAAAAAGAAAAAAAAAAAAAAAAAAAAAAAAAAAAGAAACTGGAGTTTGGGATGTTTTGTTGAAGAGCTTTATCTATGAGCCTTTATCATTTAGATTGTTCAATTTTTTTTGTCTTAATGCTCTATTAGTTTCTTGGGTTTTAACGTCAGTACATTTTTCTTATCCGTACCCTAAACCTTAGCCCCATTACAATCTTTATAAAGACCTTTTGATTCATGTATGCGTGTATTCTAAGTAATGGAGATTTTGGTGAATAAGCAAGCCTATGGTAGTGCATCTTCATAGGAAGATCTTGAGTGAAACAGTTAACCTTGAATTTTTGAGTGAGTAGAGAGAATCCCAAGAGAAAATCTACTAAACATTAGCATGTTCACTTTTGAATAAGACTGATATGTTAGATATTGCTCATATTTACTAAGTGACATTTGACTATGACATATATTGTTTTTTTGATCTCTTGAATTAGTTTCTGATTCATAGTACACATATTCCTTGAATGCTGTGGGATGAAAGTGAAAAAAAAATATTTAGTTTGCCCGAGGTCGTGCAAGAGCTAAGTGTGGGGGAATTTGATGGATTCATAATTTTATATATTTATTTCTCTTATATTTAGTCTATTTAACATATTATATGTCTTATGATACTCATTTTGATGATTCCTTATATATAAGACATTGGTGGAAAATATTAGTAATTTATGTCTAAAATAAAAGAAATTCTGATATTTTCAATAATGATCTTTTGAATTTCATGCAGGTTTTTAATGTGGAAAGAATTCTAGAAATCAAACGTGATCCAAAAATCAGATCTGAAAAATTGATTTGAATTGAAATCAGAGAAGGAAGATTATCACACATGGAAGGTTTATTATTGGATTGATTTGATTGATTATCAGAAATCTTGAGGAGAATATATACCTCTATGGAATATTACAAAGATTGACAAATCTAGAGGTGACATTTGGTTAATGATGGAATGATTCTCTATCTAATTTAGGCAAACAGATTTTGTTTAATCTTTATTTTCATGTAATAAGGTTGTCAATTCTAGACATACCAGTTTTAATCTTCTCTACTTTGGTTATTTAAGTAATGTAAATGCTACGTAATAGAGCATCCAAGAATTATTGAGAAGATAATTTTATTTCTTTTGTCTTTCTTTTCTATCATGTCTCGCTAAGTTCTTTAGTCGATTCAAAGGGAATTCAATCCGATTAGTAAAATTGTGAGATTTTGTTCTTAATTTTAATTATTCTTCAATTCAAATATCTGTGTTTCTTGATTTTTCAAGTTAATGACTGTATGATTCAGTTTATTAAGAGGCCTATTAATTGATTGAGTTATGTGGTTTATTGCTAACCTGAATCTATAATCCGTAATTGTTATGGTGTTTAGGAAAAGTAGCAATTGAGCAGAACAATTATGATCCAAGTTTTTGTTACTTGCTTAAAGGAAACATAAAATGAATTAAATAATCTGACGCTTGTTAGATTGTTGTTCATCTTTAACTCCCTCCAAGAGTGTAATGCTATCAGTAAATTCTTGAGGATTGCTTAATACCAATTGGTTTATTGATAAGAATTAAATTGTGTGCTGGGCTCAATTAATGAAATTAGAGAAGGTAAGGATTGTCTGGCTTTTTGATAATCCTTGGTTAAATATTTGAATAGAGAATAATATATATGAGGTCAGTGATCAATTTGCAATCGTGAGATAATTTTCTTGAATCGACATCATCTTTCATTGAATTTTTTGTTATTTAATTTCTTGTCAATTAAATTACAGAAGAAACCCCCCCCCCCTTTTTCTTGGTAAGTAGACAATTTGATTAACTAGTCTCTATGGATCGACCTTTACTTATCATTACTATTCATTATAGGTAGAGTAATTTATTTTTGGTTGAGCTCGACACGCATCAAAATTTGGGTTGCTATTCTCAAAAGTGATGGTTGTATGTCAAGAAGAATGATGTAATGGGAGTAAATGATCCTTGTTATGTTTAAAATGTCATGCTATATAAAAAAAAATTCAAATAGCAAAGCATAGTTCTCAAATGAAAAGAAAAAGAAAAATAAAAAAAGAAAAAAGAAAAAAAAAAGAAACTGGAGTTTGGGATGTTTTGTTGAAGAGCTTTATCTATGAGCCTTTATTATTTAAATTGTTCAATTTTTTTGTCTTAATGCTCTATTAGTTTCTTGGGTTTTAACGTCAGTACATTTTTCTTATCCGTACCCTCAACCTTAGCCCCATTACAATCTTTATAAAGACCTTTTGATTCATGTATGCGTGTATTCTAAGTATGGAGATTTTGGTGAATAAGCAAGCCTATGGTAGTGCATCTTCATAGGAAGATCTTGAGTGAAACAGTTAACCTTGAATTCTTGAGTGAGTAGAAAGAATCCCAAGAGAAAATCTACTAAACATTAGCATGTTCACTTTTGAATAAGACTGATATGTTAGATATTGCTCATATTTACTAAGTGACCTTTGACTATGACATATATTGTTTTTTTGATCTCTTGAATTAGTTTATGATTCATAGTACACATATTCCTTGAATGCTGTGGGATGAAAGTGAAAAAAAAAATATTTAGTTTGCCCGAGGTCGTGCAAGAGCTAAGTGTGGGGGAATTTGATGGATTCATAATTTTATATATTTATTTCCCTTATATTTAGTCTATTTAACATATTATATGTTTTATGATACTCATTTTGATGATTCCTTATATATAAGACATTGGTGGAAAGTATTAGTAATTTATGTCTAAAATAAAAGAAATTCTGATATTTTCAATAATGATCTTTTGAATTTCATGCAGGTTTTTAATGTGGAAAGAATTCTAAAAATCAAACGTGATCCAAAAATCAGATCTGAAAAATTGATTTGAATTGAAATCAGAGAAGGAAGATTACCACACATAGAAGGTTTATTATTGGAAAGATTTGATTGATTGTCAGAAATCTTGAGGAGAATATATACCTCTATGGAATATTACAAAGATTGGCAAATCTAGAGGTGACATTTGGTTAATGATGGAATGATTCTCTATCTAATCTAGGCAAACATATTTTGTTTAATCTTTATTTTCATGTAATAAGGTTGTCAATTCTAGACATACCAGTTTTAATCTTCTCTACTTTGGCTATTTAAGCAATGTAAATGCTACGTAATAGAGTATCAAAGAATCATTGAGAAGATAATTTTATTTCTTTTGTCTTTATTTTCTATCATGTCTAGCTAAGTTTTTTAGTCGATTCAAGGGGAATTCAATCCGGTTAGTAAAATTGTGAGATTTTGTTCTTAATTTTATTTATTCTTCTATTCAAATATCTCTGTTTCTTGATTTTTCAAGTTAATGACTGTATGATTCAGTTTATTAAGAGGCCTATTAGTTAATTGAGTTATGTGGTTTATTGCTAACCTGAATCCATAATCCGTAATTGTTATAGTGTTCAGAAAAAGTAGCAATTGAGCAGAACAATTATGATCCAAGTTTTTATTACTTGCTTAAAGGAAACATAAAATGAATTAAATAATCTGATGCCTGTTAGATTGTTATTCATCTTTAACTCCCTCCAAGAGTGTATTGCTATCAGTAAATTCTTGAGGATTATTTAATATCAATTGGTTTATTGATAAGAATTAAATTGTGTGCTGGGCTCAATTAATGAAATTCGGGAAGGTAAGGATTGTCTGGCTTTTTGATAATCCTTGGTTAAATATTTGAATAGAGAATAATATATATGAGGTCAGTGATCAATTTGCAATCGTAAGATAATTTTCTTGAATCGACATCATCTTCCATTGAATTTTTTGTTATTTAATTTCTTGTCAATTAAATTGTAGAATAAACCCCCCCCCCCCTTTTTTCTTGGTAAGTAGACAATTTGATTAACTAGTCTTTATGGATCGACCTTTACTTATCATTACTATTTATTATAGGTAGAGTAATTTATTTTTGGTTGCGCTCGACACGCATCAAAATTTGGGTTGCTATTCTCAAAAGTGATGGTTGTATGTCAAGAAGATTGATGTAATGGGAGTAAATGATCCTTGTTATGTTTAAAATGTCATGCTATATAAAAAAAAAATTCAAATAGCAAACAATAGTTCTCAAATGAAAAGAAAAAGAAAAAAAAAAAAAGAAAAAAGAAAAAAAAAGAAAAGAAACTGGAGTTTGGGATGTTTTGTTGAAGAGTTATCTATGAGCCTTTATCATTTAGATTGTTCAATTTTTTTGTCTTAATGCTCTATTAGTTTCTTGGGTTTTAACGTAAGTACATTTTTCTTATCCGTACCCCAAACCTTAGCCCCATTACAATCTTTATAAAGACCTTTTGATTCATGTATGCGTGTATTCTAAGTAATGGAGATTTTGGTGAATAAGCAAGCCTATGGTAGTGCATCTTCATAGGAAGATCTTGAGTGAAACAGTTAACCTTAAATTCTTGAGTGAGTAGAGAGAATCCCAAGAGAAAATCTACTAAACATTAGCATGTTCACTTTTGAATAAGACTGATATGTTAGATATTGCTCATATTTACTAAGTGACCTTTGACTATGACATATATTGTTTTTTTGATCTCTTGAATTAGTTTCTGATTCATAGTACACATATTCCTTGAATGCTGTGGGATGAAAGTGAAAAAAAAAATATTTAGTTTGCCCGAGGTCGGGCAAGAGCTAAGTGTGGGGGAATTTAATGGATTCATAATTTTATATATTTATTTCCCTTATATTTAGTCTATTTAACATATTATATGTCTTATGATACTCATTTTGATGATTCCTTATATATAAGACATTGGTGGAAAGTATTAGTAATTTATGTCTAAAATAAAAGAAATTCTGATATTTTCAATAATGATCTTTTGAATTTCATGCAGATTTTTAATGTGGAAATAATTCTAGAAATCAAACGTGATCCAAGAATCAGATCTGGAAAATTGATTTGAATTGAAATCAGAGAAGGAAGATTACCACACATAGAAGGTTTATTATTGGAATGATTTGATTGATTGTCAGAAATCTTGAGGAGAACATATACCTCTATGAAATATTACAAAGATTGGCAAATCTAAAGGTGACATTTGGTTAACGATGGAATGATTCTCTATCTAATCTAGGCAAACAGATTTTGTTTAATCTTTATTTTCATGTAATAAGGTTGTCAATTCTAGACATACCAGTTTTAATCTTCTCTAATTTGGCTATTTAAGCAATGTAAATGCTACGTAATAGAGCATCCAAGAATTATTGAGAAGATAATTTTATTTCTTTTGTCTTTCTTTTCTATCATGTCTAGCTAAGTTCGTTAGTCGATTCAAGGGGAATTCAATCCGGTTAGTAAAATTGTGAGATTTTGTTCTTAATTTTAATTATTCTTCTATTCAAATATCTGTGTTTCTTGATTTTTCTAGTTAATGACTGTATGATTCCGTTTATTAAGAGACCTATTAATTGATTGAGTTATGTGGTTTATTGCTAACCTGAATCCATAATCCGTAATTGTTATGGTGTTAAGGAAAAGTAGCAATTGAGCAGAACAATTATGATCCAAGTTTTTGTTATTTGCTTAAAGGAAACATAAAATGAATTAAATAATCTGACGCTTGTTAAATTGTTGTTCATCTTTAACTCCCTCCAAGAGTGTAATGCTATCAGTAAATTCTTGAAGATTGTTTAATACCAATTGGTTTATTGATAAGAATTAAATTGTGTGTTGGGCTCAATTAATGAAATTAGGGAAGGTAAGGATTGTCTGGCTTTTTGATAATCCTTGGTTAAATATTTGAATAGAGAATAATATATATGAGGTCAGTGATCAATTTGCAGCCGTGAGATAATTTCCCTGAATCGACATCATCTTCCATTGAATTTTTTGTTATTTAATTTCTTGTCAATTAAATTGTAGAAGAAACCCCCCCCCCCTTTTTTTGGTAAGTAGACAATTTGATTAACTAGTCTCTGTGGATCGACATTTACTTATCATTACTATTCATTATAGGTAGAGTAATTTATTTTTGGTTGCGCTCGATACGCATCACTAGGTGTACCGATATGATAGTTCGACTAGGGTGTTGCATAAATTAAATTATTACCAAAATAAATTATTCATCTAAATATGATATATAACACATTTATGGCAAGAAATTCACATATAGTAAGATTATGAAAATCTCCCTAATATGGCATGCATTGCAAATAAGGCAAGAACCTATATGGTAAGATCTAATATGCTATCTTCTAAGCATGACAAGACTTAATATGGCATGATCTAATATGCTAATCTAAGCATGGCAAGACTTAATATGGCAAGATCTAATATGCATCTATATAGCAATATGGTAAGTACCAATCATAGAATGCAAATATGGCATGAATTTTTCAAAAAAGGTAAGATCTTATATGCTATTTTCTAAGCATAGTAAAACTTAAAAATGGTAATTATCAAGATTTTACTAAATATGGTAAAAATTTATTTATTTTATTAAATATAGCAACACATGAAATATGACAAATATGGTATGCACAATCCAAACAAAGCATATGAATGCTTCAAATATAGTCATTTATCCAAATATGACAGAATTTACTCAAACAATCAATTGCATGTTACAATGAATGAGATATTAATGAAACCTTTTTTTTTGAAAAGTGAAAAATTATCAAAAACATATGTTCAATGTTCTTTGAAAATATTATAATTTTTATGAAAACATTTGGAAAGATTAATGACTCAAAACTGTCAAAAATTATGACACAAGGTTTTAGATAATGGAAAAAATATGAACTGCTTTTAGATTATGTTATATTACACAAGAATGACCATAAGTAGTTCTTCTGTAACTTAAATCAAGCTCAATTTTTTTCATAGAAAGATGACTTGATATGCTATATTTCATCTGCAGGAATCGAATCTCAACAGAGAGCAAAAATAAGTCAAAGATATGCCCCAAGACCGGATATGTGCACTGGTCAATTCTGTTCCAGATTTTTGACCAGTTGCACCATAAATTCTAAATAAAATCTTATACTTAATGAAAATTAAATCCAGACATATGTCCATGTAGATAACTGTCTGATCTAAAATTTTATCAAGAAAAATATGTGAAAACAGTATATTTTCTTTGTGAAAAATGATCATTTTCAATCATGCAAATCAGTACATCCTAACAGATTCAAAATCAGAGCACTATACACTTAAAAATCGATATCAATTCAAAAAAAATCAAAAAAATACGAAACCAGTGCCATTGTTGAGCAGAATTTCATATCTAAAAAGTTCATATAAACTTTATTTCCTGATTATGGGCATAAGACCCTTGTTTAGAGATTCTGATAGAGGATTTGCATTATATCCGAGTAAAACAGTAATGTCAAAGATAAATTTTTTGATATACTTTTCCAATTCCAAATGGAATGAAATTTTTAGGGTAGTCTTCTAACATATAAGAGAGACTCCCATAAAAATTTGGACTTCAAAATTCAAGAAAAACTACATGTTATGCACGTCCTAAGTTTGAATCCTAAATCTAAAAATTTTAGATTAGAAAACCACTTTATGAAACTTGTCAAAAACATCAAACATCATCATATAGCTTTCCAAACATCATCATTGAATAGCTTAGACAAATTATCATTCATAAAAAATGCTAAACATAAGCATCCTAACATTAATATGCATGTAATAGAGCATTCCTGATCGAGATTTCATGAAAATTAGTCTTTTTCAAGTACAATTGACATTCGAGTATTCTAAAGACCTCTAAATTTGTTTAGGGTCTTAACCTTGTACTCGAATGGAGTGAAACCATCGATGTAGGATGATTGAAGGTCATATCAAGCTCTTTGAAAGTGAACCCTCCTTCTCCTCTCCTCTGCTTCTCTCTCTCTCTTCTCTTTCTCTCTTTTCTTCTTCTCTTTTCTTTCTTTTCTCTTCTTCTCTTTCTCTTCTCCCTCTCTCTTCCCTACATTTTCTACATGTTTTCTAGAGTAGAAACGTCCTTCTTCTCTCTCCTCTTCTCTCTTCCTTCCTTTTCTTCTTTTATCTTCTTTTTCTTCTAGAAAATATTTTTTTCTTTTTTTCTTCTTTCCTTTCTTCTCTTCCTTTTTTTCTTTCCTTCCTCTTTCCTTCCTTTTTTCTTTCTCCTTCTCTCTTTTCACGTTTTCTTTCTAGAAAACATTTTTTTATTTTTTTTCCTTCTTCTTTCCTTCCTTTTTTCTTTCTCCCATTCTCTTTTCACTTTTTCTTTCTAGAAAACGTTTTTTCTTATTTTTTTCTTTCTTTCTTTTTTCTTTCCTTCCTCTTTCCTTCCTTTTTTCTTTCTCCCTCTCTTTGTTCGCGTTTTCTTTCTAGAAAACGTTTTTCTTTTTTTTTTCTTTCTTTTTTCTTTCCTTCCTCTTTCCTTCTTTCCTTCTCCTTCTCTCTTTCCCACGGCCTCTCTCTTTCCTACGGCCTCATTTTCCTCTTTTCCTATATATATATATACAATAATATATTATACATTATATCCATATAAAAGAAATGCATGCATATGGGCTGATGTGACTTGGTCTGGATTGGTCTGAGCTGGGCCGGGCTAAGTTAGACTAAGCTGGATTGAGCTGGTTTGGACCAAAGTTGACTTTTTTATATTATTTCATAGTCCATTTCTGCCACCATTTCATATGAAATTTTTCGATAGTATCTATTCCAAATTTCTTCGTTCACTTTGTAAAACACTAAAATTGAGGAATATTGAAACTTGAATCACCTAATTTGGAAATAAAATGACCAACTTATGAATTTCTGAAGTTTAAGTAGACCAATTATCGATAATTTGGCTAACCGTTCTGCATGGGATCCTTCGAAGACTTCTACCAAAAATCCTTTACGTCCACTTTGTAGAGTACTAAAAATGGAACATAATGAAACTGAAATCACCTGATTTGGATATGGGGTGACCAAAATATGAATTTTCAAAGATTAAATGACCATTTTCATATGTAATTTTGCATGGGACCCTTTGGAGACTTTTACCCGAGATTTTCCACGTCCACTTTGTAGAACATTGCAAACGAAGAATAATGGCCTTGGAATCATCTGAATCCGACGTAGAACGACAAAGATACGAAGTTTTAAAGTTTTATCGATAATTTTACATGAAAGCTTGCATGGGGCCCACCAGTGACCTTTGCTAGGGATTTTTCACGTCCACTTTGAAGAAGACTGAAAATAAGGAATATTGGCCTTTGAATCATCTGATTCCGATATTAGATGATTAAGATATGATGACTTGAAGTTTAAATGATAATGCATGCATCATACGATAATTACGTAAATGCCCTTACAGTTCAAACTGTGTTATCTTCTTTGTTTGATGTAAGAATTTGATGATTCCAGTTTCATTTCGAAGATAATTTCACGACCTATTCATCCAAGTAGGTAATAGCCTATGACCCTGTTGTGGGGTTCATTAGAGAATCACAAACCTTTGGGTTAAAGGTCGAAACCTGCCATTTTTGTTCACTTATGCTGAGGGTGGCAAAAATGGGGTGTTTACAGCTGTCAAGATCTGGAGACATTATTTGTATGGAGAGAAATTTCAGATTAAATCAGATCATAAGAGTCTTACTTATCTTTTCAATCAAAAGGAGTTGAACATGAGACAGAGAAGATGGTTGGAGTTGTTAAAAGGTTATGATTGCTATATCCAGTATCATCCAGGGAAGGCTAATGTCGTTACTGACGCGCTAAGTAGAAAAACAATGACAAAATCCCAGGAAGAAGTTAGCACGAATGTGGCAATGTGTATTATAGGAAAAGTATTCAATTGCGGTAATGAACAGTTCGTGATAGATACACCGGATGGATCAACCAATCAAGGGTTTATTCATCGGTTTTCAAATAGGTTTGCCTCATTAAAGATTGTACCTGATCTGATAGACAAAGTAAAAATAGCTATTCAGTCAGACCCCAATCTGAGAACAGTGCAAGAAGACCTTGAAAAAGGTAGGACCAACCCTGACTTCACCTTGGACCTGGAAAAGGTGTTAAGAAATAAAGGGAGAGTATGTGTTCCTGAAAGTGAAGACTTAGATATTAGATAAAGACTTATGAAGAAAGCCCACACCACTGTGTATTCGGTACACCTTGGAAGCAAGAAAATGTACCATGATTTAAAGAAACTCTATTGGTAGGGAGGAATGAAAATGGATGTAGCTAAATTTGTGTCTCAATGCTTGAATTATTAGTGGGTAAAGGCTGAAAGGCAAAGACCTGTAGGATTGTTGCAGCTACTGCCAGAACCGGCATGGAAATGGGACTGCATCACTATGGACTTCGTCACCGGGTTACCATTGACTCCCCGAGTAGTTGATGCGGTCTGGGTGATTGTGGGTCGTTTGACTAAGACAGCTCGTTTCATAGCTATACGACCTTAGTATACCCTAGAGAGGTTAGCTAAGCTATATGTGAATAATATTGTCAGATTACATGGTGTACCTAAAAGCATCGTGTCTGACAGAGACCCACGCTTTACCTTAAGGTTCTGAGAAGGATTACAAAAGGCTATGGGAATTACATTGAAGTTTAGCACGGCATTTCACCCTTAGACTGACAGACAGTCGGAGCGTACTATTCAAATTTGAAAAGACATGCTCCGAACTTGTATTATTGATTTCAAAGGATAATGGGATGAGAAGCTACCATTGATCGAGTTCCCCTATAACAACAGCTATCAGGCTACTATACAGATGTCACCCTATAAAGCACTGTATGGTAGGAGGTGTCGAACTCCTTTGTTTTGGAACGAAGTCAGAGAGCGAAGAATTGTGGGCCCTGAATTTGTGGAAGAAACTTGCAAAGTAGTAGACATAATTAGGGAAAGAGTTAGAATAGCTCAGAATCATTAGAAACAGTATGCAGATAATTGACGTCGAGACCTTAAGTTCGTCGTAGGTGATAAGGTATTCCTGAAAATATCACCTATGCGAGGCTTAAAA
The DNA here is from genome assembly GCA_028583415.1 of Protea cynaroides. Classification (NCBI taxonomy): domain Eukaryota; kingdom Viridiplantae; phylum Streptophyta; class Magnoliopsida; order Proteales; family Proteaceae; genus Protea; species Protea cynaroides. The sequence continues at coordinate 13,251,458 of CM053272.1, read as the reverse complement.
CGGTTTGGATAGAAAGGTAAGCTAAGTCTGAGGTACGTTAGGCCATATGAGATTCTAGCTAAACGTGGCCCATCCATGTCAAGTGTGCATGTTGTATTTCATATCTCATTACTGAAGAAATACATCCGAGATCCAACACACGTCCTAATAGCGGATCCACTGGGTCTAACTGATGATTTGACATTCGAAGTAGCACCAATCGGAATTACCAGTCCTAAGGTTCAACTTTTACGCAATTGTGACATTTACTATGTTAAAGTTACTTGGAGGAGCCAAGACGTGGAAGAGATCACATGGGAAGAAGAGAATGCTATGCGAAAGCAATATCTTCATCTTTTCGACTAAGAAGGTATGTGTAAATTTCGAGGATGAAATTTATATAGGGGGGGGAGTTGTAAGACCCGTATCGTATTAACTCGGTCTTACCACCTTGTATCAAGTCTTCTTCTCATGGTCGGACCAAGCGGACCAAGTGCGTGAAGAAACCACAAGGCTAGGTATGAAATTGAACCCAAAATCATCTAATTAGGAGCGTGTGGTCGCATACCTAAAAAGTTGGGGTCGACCACACCTTAGAATAATGAGACCACTGGAGTCTGGGACGTGTGGTTACAGTTTTGGATGTGTGGTCGACGGGTTCTGCAACCCCACGTGTGACCACATGATGTTATAACCAACTCCGTGATTAGGAAACCTTCCTAATCTCAAGGGGGTTCTTTCCTAATCAAAGTAGGACTCTATATGGAGGGTTTCTCTCTATATATAGGATGTCCCTTAGCCTCTTTCATTCTTTTAGAACTCAAACTGAAAGAGAGAGAAAGAGAGGAGGAGGAAGAGAAGGAGAATTGAGGAGGAAGACTAAGAGAAGGAATTTTAGAGAGAGCTCTGATTCTTCAACAAGTTTAAGTTATGAAAACATCCCCTACATCAGTTGAATGCCTAGAATAGATCATGGAGGAGATAGTGATTCAAAGGAAGATCTAAATCCTAAGACCATGGACAAAACTCTAAGGGATCCTTGGAGAATGGATTAAAGTGAAGAATTATGTAAAAATGTGAATTTTAAGCCATAGAACAATCATAGGAAGGATCATAATGATAGGTCAAGGAATCAAGACATGAAAGTATTGGATTAAGAGTGAAAAGTTGACCAGCACTCTTGAGGTCGTAGTTTGATCGACCATACGAGGCACATATGTTAGACCACACGCCCTCGGGAAGGTTCCAGGGAGGATGTGGTCGCATGTGTGTGGTCGCATGATATGCGACCATACGTATCGACCCCACACCCTGTGGTCACAGAAACTGAGACCACAGGTGCAGCCACACCTGCGACCACTCAGCTTTTGGAGGTCTAATTGATTCCAGATGGGACATTTAAACACTGTAATTAATGAATATAAACTCTAATTTAGAATCCATAAATTTATTAGGTTTCCAAGTGATCCAAAAGTGATTTACAAAGCTTAGAAGAGGATCAACCATCGATCAAAGGTAAGGGAACAAGACCTAAACTAATTGGATAATAATAAATTATTTATTTTATTAAGTCTAATGCCATGATTGATTCTATGCTTGTATGCTTGTAATGTGCATCTTACATGTCATCCAATATTCCTGTTATTACTGTTCATGTATATTTAATTCTGTTTATTTATAACATGATGATGATGATGATGCTAGGAATAGGCATATGAATGTATGTGTGTGGTTGGTGTGTTGGATGCGAGTGGAGCATCAGGGGAAGGACGTGGCATGGTGGTCTTTGACCTTGTCACTAGACTCTAGCTCTATCTCTACTCAAGTCTTGCCCACTAACATCGTTGTATCACCATTACCTTTGCAGAACTATTACGTCGTAGCGCATCAGGGGAGGTGGTCTCGGACCGTGTGGTCTCTGACTCTACCGAAGGGCCATAGCTCTATCTCTATGGACATATTGAGGGATGCTGGGGTGAGGCCTTGGATACACTATTTGGCATTAGGATTGGTTAGTTGCGAGCTCAGTTTGCAAGCCCTCGCTAATAGGGGCTTACGTGTTGGTATGGGTAGGGCATCAGGGGATGTGTTGGCGGTGTTTGATCCGGACACTTTAGCTCTATCTCTATTCCTTGGTGGGTGCATGTGGGACGACAATGGTGTTTGATCCATTGGACGGATTCACACACACTCATGTATAGAGGTGCGGGGGTCACTAAACCTTTCTATAGCACATTGAAACTTAAAAACCAGACCAAAGATATTAATTGGATGCATGCATATGTTTGTTGCATTATTTTGTTTGCTCACTGAGCCGTGATGTGTGCTCACCCTTTCGACGTCAAATATTTTTAGTTCTTGATGCAGGTCCTACTGTGGAAGATTACATGAACACGTCGACGAATGGATACGTAGCGGCGATGGACGTAGAAGCTATGGAGGAGGCGCATGATCCGTCGTGCGAGTGCAACTCATGTGTTTTCGATTAGATTTGTTATTTACTTATTGGAACATGTAATTGATTATTCTACTTTATTTTATGTCTTGAGGTATATTGGAGATAATTAGATACTTAATTATGCTATCACTGTCAGATACTCAATTCATTAGTATTAAAGACTTCCACTATCGGTTATTTACTCTGATTTTGCTTGTGGAATGTATCTGGTTTAATCGAATGGGCACGGCCTATACGAGATCCTGGTTGAACCGTTGGTCTATGGATGGTTCATCACACCATTCTGGTTGGTTCAGAATTGGGGTGTGACATAAGCCAGGATCTCGTAAGACCATGCCAACAACTCAAACCATACATTAAAGCACAATAAGAGATAATACATAATAAGCAGAAGACTTTATAAACGAACTAAGTGCCTAATGTAATAAATAAATATTTAACCAATTATCTCATGGTATCCAAAACATACATAGAAATATCTCATTACAATTTATAATCCCAAACTTGAAGGTAAACCCTAGTAGTAGTGCTGGCACGACGAGTCATGCTCATCCTCTACCGTCGGTACGTCGATAGCTACCACACGTCCATATGATGGTGTATTCATGTAGCCTTCAATGGCATTACCTGCAACATTAAAAACTAAAAAGAAAATGGTACGATGGGGTGAGTTCACAACTTAACTCAGTGAATAAACAAAACAATGCAACAAATATATGCATGCAGTCATATTATTATCTTTGGTCTGGTTTAAGTTTGTAATTGTGCTATAGAAAGGATAGGTAGCCACGCACCTCTACACACGAGTGTGTAAATCTGTCCAATGGATCAAACACCATTTCAGTCCCATATGCGACCATCATGGAATAGAGATAGAGCTAAAGTATCCAGATCAAATAGAGATAGAGCTAAAGTATCCAGATCAAATACTGCCAATACTTCCCCTGATGCCCTACCCATATCAGTACGTATGCCCCTACTAGCAAGGGCTTGCAAACTGGACTCGTGACTAATCCTAGATGTCATCCATACGTATCCAATGTCTAATCTTAGCATCCCTCAATACGTCCATAGAGATAAAGCTAGGGTTCTGCTAAGGAAATAGCAATACGACGACGTCAATGTGATGCATGGTTTAGGGATCATACACCCCTCCCCACACAACACACCAACCACACTCACAAACACATGCCTATTTCTATCATCATCAATAATAGAGTAAAATAATAAAATAAATATGCATGAACAGAAATATTAGATGACATGTAAGATCCACATTACAATCATACAAGCATGACATCAATCATAGCATTGGACAAATAAAAGAAGGAATGGCTTGTTATTTTCCAGTTAGTTTAGGTCTTGTTTCCTCACTTTTGATCGTAGTATAAACCCCTTTCAAGCTTTGAAAATTAACTTATACTAGTTTATAACCTAGATAATTGATGAATTTCGATTAGGGTTTAATGGTATTAGGTTACAATAGTCTAAAATTTAGTCTGGCCTCAAAATAGGCTTTCTGTAACTGAGTGATCGATTCAGTGGTCGCAGGTATATGTCGACCATACATTGTGTGTTCAACTCTGTGGTAGTGCATCATGCAACCACTAATACGACCACACAACCCTGGGGAAACTTCTCGAGAGCCTGTGGTCGATTTACTAGTCGCACACATAGTCGACCAGTGATGCGATCACATAATTTACTGGTTGTGTTCTTAGGTCCTTCTCAGTCTAACATTTGGTTCATCATTGGAACACCTCCTAGGGTCCTTCTATGGCCTTCATACCTTTTTTATTTCAATTTATGAGCACCCCTAATCTATTTCCGTGATTTCCTTTGAACTAGTTGGGAGATCTCATGATCTTAGCCCTAAGTTTGGGTTCCACTTACCAATATGACGATGGTGAGTCTAATCCAACTATTCCTATCATCTACAGAGGTTAGTCTCTTACCTTAGGTTCCTTGCTGTAGAGGGAGGGAACCAATCGGCAAGCACTCTGCAAATCCTCTTCAATATTCTTCTCCAAGTCTCCTTCTTCTTCTCTTTCTCTTTCTCTCTTTGATTTAGGGTTTAGGTTTGATCAAAAGAGTGAGAGAGCTGAGGGACGTCCTCTATATAGAGGAAGAACTTCCATATAGAGTCTTCTTTAAGTTAGGAGAGAGTCCCACTCAAATTAAGAAAGTTTCCTAAACACCGAGTTGGTTCTGGGCTTGACTGGTTAACTCTGTGGTCGCAAAATCCGTCGACCACACAAACTAAAATAGTCGACCACACAAATATAAATTTAATCGGTTGACCACACAATCAACCACACAAACTGATTTGACTATTTTGACTAGTTTGTTTACCTGGTCTTGTGGTGTCATCGTACGGTTGGTTCATTTGAGCCAATTACATTGGAAAGATCGGTCACGACACGAGAATGTAAAGTTAGACCAGGTTTATGGTATGCGGGCCTTACAACTCCACTACCCTTAAAAGAAATTTCATCCTTGAAATTTATATATACGGATCTTACAATTCCCCCACCCTCAAAAGAAATTTCACCCTCGAAATTTACACTTATTTCCTGAGTCGAACAGGTCAGAATATTGTTTCTGCCTGGTATTTTTCTCTTCTCATGATATCTCTTCTACGTCTTGGCTTTACCAGGTTACCTTACCATAATAAATATCTCGGTTCTAGAAATATTGTACCTTCTGACCGGTGATCTAGGTTGGTACCACTTCAAAAGTTAAGTCTTTTATCAAGTTCGTCGATCCGAGTCAATACATGTGATAGATCTCTAAGGTACTTCTTCGGTAAAGACACGTAAAATACGAAACACATTAGGGATAAAAAGTGATAACGCGAGTTGATATAATACTCTTCCACGTCTTTTTAAAATTTCATAAGGTTCAATATATCTAGGACATAACTTTTCCTTCTCACCGAACTGTTTCAAACCTCTCATAGGCGATATCCTTAAGAACACTTTGTTACTTATGGTGAACTCTAGGTCTTGACATCTGTCATCTGCATAACTCTTCTGACAACCTTGAGCTATCTTGGCCCTTTCTTTGGTTTTCCATTTGATAGGTTTCTTTGTCAAGCTCAGGTCCTACCATTATTGGTTCTCTGAATTCATTCCAAAACAAAGGGGTACGAAATTTCCAACCGTACAATGCTTCATAGGTGACATCTATATGGTAGCTTAGTAGCAACATCGATCAACGATAACTTTCCATCCCAGGTCCTTTGAAATCAACAACACAAGCTCGGAGCATATCTCATAAAATCTAAATAGTCCTCTCCGACTGCCCATCAGTCTGAGGGTGAAAGGCTGTACTAATCTTCAACTTTGTTCCCATCGCTTTTTGTAGTCCCTCTCAAAACTTTGAGGTAAAGCATGAGCCCCTATCTGACACTATGCTCTCAGGCATGCCATTCAATCTGACAATATTATCCACATACAGCCTTGCTTACCGCTCCAAGGTATACTGAGGTCGTATAGTAATGAAATGAGTTGTCATCGTAAGTCAATCTATAATCACCCAGACGGTGTCTACAGACCTTGGGGTCATTGGTAAACCGGTGACGAAGTCCATGATGATACAATCCCATTTCCAAAGGGACTCCGACAAAGGTTGTAGTGAATCTGCTGGTCACTGTCTCTCGGCCTTCACTTGCTCACAATCCAGACACTGAAACACATACTAAACCACATCTATTTTCATTCCTCTCCACCAATACAATCTCTTTAGGTCATAATACATATTGGTACTTCGAGATGTCCTAAATATAGAGTGTAATGGGCTCCTATCATTGTCTTGTTCATGACGTTAGAGTCTTTACTTTCAAGTATTCAGAATCTTCTTCTGTATCTAAGTACCTTCTCCGCATCCAAGATAAGTCAGGGTTAGGTTTTCCTTTCTCTAAATCTTCTTGCACCGTTCTCATATACGGGTCTAATAGAGTCGTAACTTTCGCTTTGTCCATTAGATTGATGATCTTTAATGCTATGAATGCAATCAAGAACTTATGGATCAGTCCTTTCTCAATTGGGTCATCAAACGTTTTTATTATATGCTGCTCTTCTTCTAAATCTGAAACTGTTGTGGTGAAACACAAGGTGGCGTTTTTACTAGGTCCTTCTTCAGGCTTCATTATTCCCTTCCTGCTCAAAGTATTAGCCACCACGTTGACCATGCTGGGGTGATGCTGAGTATCATAGTCATAGTCCTTTAGAAGTTCCAACTATCTTTGCTACCTCATGTTCAACTCTTTCTGAGTGAAGAGGAAAGCAAGGCTCTTGTGATCCGACTTAATCTGAAATTCTTCTCCATATAGATAATGTCTTCAAATCTTGATTGCATGAATCCCAGTCACTAACTCCAAGTCATGAGTAGGGTAACTCTTTTCATGCTCCTTTAATTATCTTAAAGCATATGCAGTCTCTTGTTCACCTTGCATCAACCCGCATCCTAAACCCAATCCAGAAGCATCAATATGTAGGGTAAAAGGTATCCCTAGTGCTAGAATGATCAAGATGTGAGCTGATATCAACCTTGCTTTTAGAGTCTGAAAACTTTCTTTACACTTGTCGATCTAGATAAACTTCTCTCCCTTCTTGGTTGGCTTGGTAAGAGGTACTACGATCCTAGTGTAATCCTCCATGAATCATTTATAATAACCAGCTAAACCCAAGAAACTTCTGATCTCTGCAATGTTTTTAGGCATTTCTCACTTCTCAATTGCTTCTATTATGCCAGGGTCCTCTTTTATTCTTTCTAATGACACCACATGAATTAAGGAAGTCACCTCGTTTAACCAAAACTCACACTTCTTGATCTTGGCATAATGCTTCTCCCTTTTAGCCATTGTAAGTTTGCTTTAAGGTCTGTCGCTTAAGTCGCTTTGCTCTTGGAATAAAACAATATATCATTTATGAAACTATGAATGACGTGTTCAACATGTCATGGAACATTCGGTTTATAAGCTTCATAAAAGGTGCTGGCACATTGGTTAATCCAAATGACATAACCAGGAATTCATAATGCTCGTACTTGATTCTGAAAGCTGTCTTCAGAATGTCAGATGATATTCTGATCGAAGATCAATCTTGGATAATACCCTCGCACCTTAGAAATGATCAAATAAGTCATCGATATGAGATAATGGGTATCGATTCTTGATCGTTAGCTTATTCAATTCTCGATAGTCTATACAAAGATGAACATTACAATACTTCTTTTTACGAACCACACTGGTACTTCCCCTAACGATATACTTGGCCGGATAAAATGCTTCTCCAATAACTCCTATAGTTGAGTCTTTAATTCCTTCAACTCTATAGGAGCTAATTATAGGGTGCCATACACACAGGTGTTGACCCAGGTAAAAGGTCAATCACAAACTCCGTGGCTCGATTGGGTGACAATCTAGGTAGGTCTTCTGAAAATAGGGCCAAAATTCTTGCACTACTTCGATGTCTCACATCCGCGGTGCTTTTATGGTAACGTCCACCATAGATACTAGATATCCAATTCCTTTTTTTTCAAGCCATCTCTTTGCCTTAAGTGCAGAGAAGATAAGCTTCTGCATCCTAGGCAATAGTTTCCAATAAAACTAAATTCTGCCTTAAGTGCAGAGAAGATAAGCTTCTGCTTCCTAGGCAATAGTTTCCAATAAAACTAAATTCTACGTCGTCTTTTCTCTTGAATGACAACCTCTTTTATGCACATAATAGCTTTGTAGAGTGTTGAGACAACTAATCCATCCCCAAGATGACGTCAAAGTCTGCCATTTTAAGTTGAACTAGGTTTGCCCTCAAATCTCATCCATCAATACGATTCAAACATTGTTCATAACACTCATCTACTATAACCTCTAATCCCAAAGGTGATCGAACTGACAAACTTTGGTATAAGATCTTAAGGGCACGTATAAACCCTTCACCTCTTATGGTTTTTAAAGACTATCGTCAATAATCTCATATCCCAAAAAGCTCATTAGCTTACACCAATAATCTCATATTGCACTCATTAGCTTACATCTCTTTTATCACTGCTGCTCTATCCTGATCTTTCTTTCGTATACCCCGAAAAGCATCTTTTGATTGGTTCTCACCACATATCCAACATGTCTATCTATAAGCATAAGGGTATATACTTGTATTCTTATCAATTCTTCCAAACTCTCTTGGTCTTTACTTAATCCTCTTATTCAACATTGTAAATAACTCAATAGTAATTGTACTAAACTGAGTACTATCAATGCCCTCCTTCTCGAGTCTCATCCTTGTATCCACACTTAAGTGTTCTTTTGGAAATCTTTTGCCTTGTCAAAATTCTTGCTAATATAGCCATCTTTAACTTTACTCGAGTGCTATCCATTTCTTTACTGGCTACCCTTGGTAGTTTCACTTCTTGCTCATACACTCTTTTACAACCATGACTCAAATCTAGTCATCTAACAATCTCAAAAATAGATTCTCTATTGCTTTATCTAAAGTTTCTTGGTTATAGAAACTAATCTGAATCCAATCGTCTCCCATAATTTTCCTTATTAATCCAATATCTTATCAACAGAGGTCGGGAAATGTAAGAATCCGAATGTTTATCCAAAAGCAATTCATTTCTTTCTTTCAAATTTTAATACGATGACGAACATTTGTTTTATCTAGTGAACTTAAATTTAAATGATCAGAAGTAAATTTATGGTAACCAATCCAATAACCAAGGGTGGTTAAGTTGCAAGGTGGTCCGAATACATGAAAATAGAGGCCAAGAACTGTAGAGCCATTGGTCAAAACACTATGGGAATAAATCTGAAAAAAAATTTGGTACATCAATAACTCAGGTATAAAGTAAAAAAAATGTACGTTTAAAATGATTAACCTTTAGGCTATTCTATCGGTTCATAACTCTATTCATGTGGTCGAACATGACAGTAACATAGACTAGTATAATTAGGACTAAATATAGAGAAAACAATATCTATAACTCAAATTGATCGGTTGAATTGAAAAGGTATCCCGTCAAGGCATAATAATTTAAAATCGAGTATATGCATCACCTATAATCATAAGGGTACGTTAACGATGCACCACATACTATATACACCTGTCTAGATATATGGCCATTGTTTTCCCATCTCTGTTGGATTAGACTCGAGATCTTTCCCCTTCAAACATTTAACGGCATGCCCCTTTATCTCTACAGGGATTTAGGCATTATTAGTCATTTTTCCTTCCTCATCTATCATATCTCGAGTTCCACATCGTGTGACTACCAACTCGGTATCCAATTTTTTTTCTTTAGAGATGCACCCTTCATACCATTGTACTACATCCTTTGTACACTCAGGACAGCTGTTCGACTTATGGACCATGCCCTGAACTTATCTTAGAACATCAAGCTTATTTATACAGTTGTCTCTTTTCTTTATTTGTGCATTATGATTCTGTATCAAGCTTCTCTATACAGTTGTCTCTTTTCTTTATTAGTGCATTATGATCTTGTTAGTTTTTGTCTCAACCAACATACAGAGCTTATAATGTATTTGTATTAAAGTTTTTCATTTTAATCCTAACTCAGTTCATGGACTTAAGTTAATGTATAATGGTTTGAAAGGCAGAGCCTGAGAGCTCTGATACCAAGTCGTTACACCTCAATTCTGATTGAACTAAAAGTGCGATGAACAATTCAAGCCATACATTAAACCACAATCAGAGATAATACATAATAAGTGGAAGACTTTATTAATGAACTAAGTGCCTAATGTGATAAATAAATAATTAACCAATTATCTCAAAGTACCCAAAACATATATAGAAATATCTCATTGCAATTTATAATCCCAAACTCGAAGGTAAACCTTAGTAGTAGCGCTTGTACGACGAGTCATGCTCATCCTCCACCATCGGTACACCGATAGCTGCCATACGTCTATACGATGGCGCATTCATGTAGTCTTCAATGGTATTACCTACAACATTAGAAACTAAAAAGAAAATGGTACTGTGGGGTGAGCTCACAACTTAGCTCAGTGAGTAAACAAAATAATATAATAAATATATACATGCAGTCATATTATTATCTTTGGTCTGGTTTAAGTTTGCAACTATGCTATAAAAGGGATAGGTGGCCACCGCACCTCTATACACGAGTGTGTGAATCCGCCCCATAGATCAAACACCATTGTCATTCCACATGCACCCACCATGGAATAGAGATAGAGCTAAAGTATCCAGATCAAACATTGCCAATACTTTCCTTGATGCCCTACCCATACCAGTACGTATGCCCCTACTGGCAAGGGCTTACAAACTGGATTCGTGACTAACCAATCCTAGATATCATCCATATGTATCCAAGGCTTTACCTCGATAGAGTCAAAGACCACATGGTCCACGAACACCCCCTGATGCCTTACGACGTACTACTTCTACTAAGATAACAGTGATACGATGATGTCTACGTGATACATAATTTAGGGATCAGACACCCCTCCCCACACAATACACCAACCACACTCACAAACACATGCTTATTTCTATCATCATCAATAATAAAATAAAATAATAAAATAAATATGCATGAATAAGAATAGTAATAATATTGGATGACATGTGAGATGCACATTACAATCATACAAGCATGACATAATCATAGCATTGGACAAATAAAAGAAAGAATGGCTTTTTATTATCAAATTAGTTTAGGTCTGGTTTCTTCACCTTTGATCGTAGTATAAACCCCTTCCAAGCTTTGGAAATTAACTTATACTAGTTGACAACCTAGACAATTGATGAATTTAGATTAGGGTTTGATGATATTAGGTTACAATAGTCTAAAATCTAGTCTGACCTCAAAATAGACTTTCTGCAACTGAGTGGTCGATTCAGTGGTCGCAGGTATATGTCGACTATACATTGTGTGGTCGACTCTGTGGTCTTGCATCATGTGACCACTGATACGACCACACAATCCTGAGTAAACTTCTCGAGAGCCTATGGTCTACTCACTGGTCGAATACATAGTCAACCAGTGATGCGACCACATAATGTACTGGTTGTGCTCTTAGGTCCTTCTCAGTCTAACCTTTGGTTCATCATTAGAACACCTCCTACACCTCCTAGGGTCCTTCTATGGCTTTCATACCTTTTTTATTTCAATTTATGAACATCCCTGATCTATTTTCGTGATTTCCTTTCAACTAGTTGGGAGATCTCATGATCTTAGCCCTAAGTTTGGGTTCGACTTACCAATATGACGATGGTGAGTATAATCCAACTATTCCTATTATCTATAGAGGTTAGTCTCTTACCTTAGGTTCCTTGTTGTAGAGGAAGGGAACCAATCGGCAAGCACTCTGTAAATCCTCTTCAATCTTCTTATCTAAGTCTTCTTCTCCTTCTCCTTCTCTCGTAGATTTAGGGTTTAGGTTTGATCAAAAGAGTGAGAGAGAGAGAGAGAGAGAGAGCTGAGGTGTAAAACCTGCACTCCATGAACCCGATCTAAACCTTGATTTCATGTCGTAATAGGTCTTCCAATCATCACCGGGTCAGACGGGACGAGTGGATGAAAACCAGGTATGAAATCGGACCAATCGGACCAAAATAAGTATGAAATCAGTCATACCGGTCGATGGTACCGGTCTTGGTACCGGTCGACCGGTATAGCCTGCGCAGCAGACTACGAAGATCCAAACCGGATTCTCTACGGGTCCTACTTTCCAAATTCCAAACCCTAGGACTTTCCTAATCCTAGAAGGCTTCCTAAACCTAAATCCTAGCCTATTTAAACCCCTCTAAACCTCCTAGAATCCCTTCCATTGATCCTCACAAACCCTAGAAAGGAGAAAGAGGCTGAAGAAGGAGGAGAAGCTAGGAAGAGCCGATATTGCTATTCGACGAAGAACATCTTACTGCCAGTCAACGGTGAGTGCTTAAACCTTCTTTTACATTGTGACTCTAGGGTTATGACTCTAGTATGGTTAGGTTGCTTTGATCCATACCATGCAAGGCATGTATCGATCAAAAACCCTATATTGCCAATAAACCCTATCTTGCCAATAAACTCTATTTTTGCCGACAAACCCTAATTTAATCGATAAACCCTAGATTCGAGTTCTAGGATGAATACCATCAAATTAGGACTTGAATGGAGTTAGAAACAATTCTAACTCAGTGCTCAGACCTAGAATGTGTAGGAGAAACCCTAGGATCAATAGGGAATGATCGATGACAGTCGAGAACCGGACGTATAGTCTTCCAGAGACATACCGATCGACTATACCGGTTGCACCCTGTGCGACCGGTATGTTGCGACCGGTACCTTCCGGGGGCTGGTCTGTGGGGACCGGAATGACCATACCGGTTGCAGGTTTCCCAACAGTGCTGCGACCGGTACTGTGACCGGTCAGCTCTGTGAGATATATTTTGTAACCTCGTTGGTTTTTCAACCAATATGAAACCTAAGAAAATCTATTTTAACTAAACCCTAATATTGTATAGGACTTTGTGATAGCACGTTTGGATCTTACGACACGGAGCAAGCTATCAAACGAGCGTTAGGTAAGGGAATCAGACCTAAACCCTAATAATCTAATGGAAAATAAACTGTTGTTAATAACTATGACTCTGTGGATTGGTGTTTGTGCATACTCAAATGTCATCCTTTACTTGCAGTTATTATTATTGTTCATGCATACTCGCTATGCTAGGATATGATTTTTAGGCATGTGATTATTTTCGTTGGTGTGTGGAATGGGAAGGGCTTGGGGTCTGGGATCATTCCTCACACTAGTACCTTTTCATAGTAGTCTATCTTAGCATGCTTGGTGCGGGTAAGGCATCAGGGGGAGGACGTGGTACTGTAGTCTTCGGCCTGGCCACCAGACTCTAGCACTATCTTTATGCCGTAGGGAGTTATGTTGGGATAGAGTCTACTTGTGTATTGTTCTGTCTTAGTATGCTTGGTGTGGATAGGGCATCAGGGGGAGGTCGTGGCACTGTGGTCTCCGACCTGGCCACCACGCTCTAGCTCTATCTCTATGCCGTAGGGAGCTGTGTTGGGATAGAGCCTACAGTGATGACATATAGGATTGGTTAGTTTAGAGCCCAGTTTGCAAGCCCTAACCAGTAGGGGCTTACGTATTGGTATGGGTAGAGTATCAGGGGAGGTAGTGGATGCCTTAGCTTTATCTCTATTCCATGATGGGTGCATGTGGGTCGGCAGCGGTGTGATCTACTGTACGATGCTACACACTCGTGTATAGAGGTGCGGTGGCCGTCAATCCTTTCTATAGCACATTGCAAACTTAAACTAGACCACAACATAAAATGATTGTTACTCATGCATATAATATTGATACACTGTCTGATTGTCTTACTGAGCTAAGTTGTGAGCTCACCCTTTGTGTACACACCATCTTAGATGTTGATGCAGGTTACACGGTGGACGAATACATGAATGCTTCGGCGTATGGAGGTGTTGCTGCACTGGATGTGCAAGCAGGAGAGGACGAGCATGACGCTTCATGCGAGTGCCCTTTCTGTGTGTACCTTTAGGATTTGATTTAATTTTATTTATTTTAATTATTTTTAGTTGGAATGAAGTTGATGTAAAGATATTATTTAAGTTTTGGGTTATTTGAATAATTGAATATTTTATTTAAATCTATCAATAGATTACTCAGTTCATTTTATTAAAGACTTCCGCTGTATTTGTTATTATTCTGATTGTGGTTATGTGTAATGGTTTGTATGGGTGGACACGGTCCTATTGAGATCCTGGTGTGAACCATTGGTTCAGTGACGGTTCACTCACACCATTCTGGTTGGTTCAGAATTGGAGTGTGACAACTTGGTATCAGAGCCCTCAGGCTCTGTCCAACAGACTATATTGCACTTAACTAATAAGAACACACCTTAAGCACTTGTTTGATGTCTAAGACTATATAAGAAAGAGCATAACATACTATACTAAATTTGGAATTAATAAATGCACATGCTCTAGATAGGCAAAACCATAAACTGCTATTTAAAAACATTAAAGAGTGTTAATTTAAAAGTGCTACGGGGTACGGTCCACAAGCCGAACAGTTACCCTGTCATATAAACTGTACTGTGAAGAGAGAGAAAAAAAGTAACAGGGCTATCATGGGGTAGGGGGCCTAGGAGGAATATGGTTGGTAATATCATAATCCCACTCATAGACGACCCTAAGCCAGTGCACCTGATCCTGAGTGACTCTAAGGCTGCGAGCCAAGTGCCCCAAGTCACGGCTCATCTCACGCTGAGCGTCCCTGAGCTCCGTGAACATACCCATCACGGTGTCGGGAGGAGGCTGAGATGGTCCCGCTGCATATGTGGGCTGTGGTGCTGGTGCTGGAATATCCTCCATATGATCATCGCCACCCTCGTCATCACCCACTGCCTCTGCTGCATGAGCAGCATTGGCTGCTGCTGCTGCTACTACCGCGGCTGCTACCCTCCTGAGTGGGCAAGGACGAGCCTCCAAATCTTCATCGCTGATCGGCATGTTATCCATCTGCATCTGCAGGATGGCATCCCAGTTGATGTCTGAGGTCATAGTATCCTTAACAGCGATCTCACCCCTCATGTTCACTCGTAGTCGCTGCAGAAGAGTGGTGATGAGCCGGACATAAGGAAGGTTACTGGCCTGACCAGGTAGTGTAGCCTGATGCATGGTCTTGATGATGATATAAGGAAGGCAAACCCGCTCCCCAGTGCAAACGCAGTAAGTCAGGGACTGAGTGAGTTGAGAAAACTCACTATAATGGCCGCTCTAGGGCACAATGTTGTGCTGGATGATGCGACTATAAACTCAGGGCACGGGCCTCAAACTAGCAGCCTTCATGGGCGCCCCAGGGTTGAGTAGTTGCTCTGAAATCTCCTGGCGCAGATCATCAGTGAGAAAGCCCTTCATCTTAGGGGCACAGTAGACCAAGTCCCCATCGTTGGGAATCCCCAGGAGATCAGCAAGCTGGTGAGTGTCGAAAGAGATGGGGACACCCTTGACGTAGCTGGTTATGCGGAGCGCGCGACATTGATTGAAGTCGTTGACATCCCCATCTATTTTCAGGTTGGCATAAAAATGTTTGACGAGGATGGGATGGGTAGTCATCGTGTATGTAATGACCGGCAACCAACCAAGCCTGCCAAAAGAGGCTTCCACATCGAACCGCTGCAACTACTCCAAATTGGCACACCGTCCTGACTCGATATTTTTTCCTTCGAACCAAGGGAAGCGGGCTTGTGCCGCCTCAGAACAAAACCACTGCTCATCGAGCTGTGGAACAGGTGGGTGGGGAAGGTGCATGCCTAGACCATAGGAGGGCTTACCAGCACCTCTGCGTGGAGCCATTAGAGCTGCAAAACAAGGAAAAACAAGAAGAAATGGTTAAAATTGTCGAAATTTCGGCAGCATAACGACAGCAAATTAAGAAAAAGTCTCGAACTCACCCAAAAACATGGGGAGGAGGACTTACGTAACCCCCCCACACTTCATGGAAACCAAACATAGAACAAAACAACAAGAAATTTAGAAAATTTAAGAAAAATTGATTTTTTTTGTCAAAACCTAGGTCAAAACTAGAAAATTTTGATTTTTCCTAAAACCTTTCGGTAGAACCTCAAATTAGTTAAGGGATTTTGCTCTTAGGCATCTCTAAACCCTTTCTAAGCCAAAGGAAAAGAGTTCCTACGGTTAGAATCTTCCAATCAATGAAAACCCTAGTTTTTAAGCTTGAATCGATAGAGAAACGATGTAAAATTTGGTATAGAAGGATGAAGCTTACCTGGAGGCGATGTTCTAAGTCTTGATCGAAAGAAAATGACTTCTAGGATCACCGGTCGGACTGTAGCAACTCAGGAGTCAGAGAGGAATCACCACCGGAGAAGAGGAAGAAGGGAAAAGTGAGAAAAAAAACTCACTTTTTCGCGATTTTAAAGAGATTTTGGGCATACCGGTCGATGGTTTTGCCCATACCGGTCAACTGGTATCCCCTGGTATAGTTGACCTCTATCTCTCGGTCAGATGGAAAGTTCTGACCGGTCGACTATACCGGTCGCACCATACTATACAGTGTAGCGACCGGTATGTTGCGACCAGTCAGCTATATGTGACCCGGAAAAATTTTGGAAAAATTTTTAAAAATTCAATTTTGAGTTTCCATTTCGACTATTCGCTTTGCAATTGTTAAAGACTAACACTATTACGATTATTCGACTGTACCTTATGTGTTATATCTTCTTCTCAGATCCAAATAGACTAATCTGAGATGGTAGGCGGAAATGGTCGTAGAGGCTCACGAAAGCGTCACCACTCCAGGGTGCGCCAAGCTGAGGACAACGTGGAAACAGAATATGTTGAAGAGCAAAATCTAAATCCGGAGAGTGGAGAAGGGCAGGTTCCTAGGGCACCCACAAATTTACCAGGCCCTCCTCACACAAACTCCGAGACAATTGTCACGAATCTGGTTTATCAGATGGAAGCCCAGCAGAAGACATTCCTGAACGAGATGCTGAAGATGTTCAGGCCACCAGGATATATCCCTACTGAAGGCACACCTGAACATAGGGGAAATAATACTACACTGCCAATGGATGGTAGCTCTGGGCTGATGGGCCAAGGACAGAATGTACAACCACCACACCAATTTCCATCGTCGTCTGCTTATCACGGAGTCTACCCATACCCACCACCATGGTATGGAAACAATGCACAGGGGCATCACGATCTGAGTCGAGCAGTGGATAGATTCTTAAAACTGAAACCCCCTACATTCACGGGAAGCCAGGGAAACCACTATGGCCTGCACAGTGGGTTGCTGAGATGGAGAAGAATTTATGTCTAATGACATGTACAGATGATGAGAAGGTGTTGTTTGCTACGTACATGCTAAAAGAGGATGCAAACGCTTGGTGGAATTCTACACGGGCATATTTAGAGACAAAGCACACTCAGATTGATTGGGCAGTGTTCAAGGGAGCCTTCTTTGATAAATATTTTCCGAAGAGCTTTAAAGATCAGATGGAGAAAGAATTCCTCAACCTACAAAAGTCTCAGTCGACTGTGGATGCTTACCAGCAAAGGTACAAAGAGCTATTTTTCTCTGCATCGGCAAGCATGCAAGAAGAAGAAACCAAGACCCGTAGGTTCACCATGGGACTGCGTGGAAGCATTAGAGAGCATATCTTGGGTCTGGAGAAAAAGGTATATAATGAGGCTGTACAGGTTGCCAAAGTGATTGAATCAAGTCACAAGGATAGTTTCTTTGCTCAGAACAGGGGACTGAAGAGACCGGCTACTGAGACTTCAGGTGGCGGTAATAATAGACCATTCCGCCCATACAGGGCTCAGTCCACCATGGTGCCTGTAAGAAACACTACTGCACCACCACCGCCACAGTTCGTTGGATAAAACCCAAACATTAAATGTTTCAACTGTCAGCAACTGGGTCATGTTGCAAAGACCTGCACTCTACCTAGGAAACAACATCCACAGCAAGGAAAGGTATTTGCAGTCACCACTGAAGAGACAGCCGCATCACCTGATGTGGTCACTGGTATGATTCTATCCCTTCCTATTTAGCTTACTATTTTATCGTGTGTGAGCATGTAGAACTAAGGGATAATTAAATTTCAGGAACTGTAAATATAGCTGGTATACCTGCCAGAGTACTCTTTGACTCTGGGGCCACGCACTCCTTCATTTTTATTTCTTTCGGGAAGCGAATGGAATTACTTGTCAAGCATCTAAACCCAAGCTTGATAGTTCGCTCCCCACTAGGAGTCGAAGTGGCGTTGAACAAATATTTTGGACCATGTACAGTTAGCATTGACGGACGAGATCTAGAAGCTAATCTGGTTCAACTCAAGATGGCAGACTTTGACGTCATCTTGGGAATGGATTGGTTAGGCCAGCATTCAGCCAGCTTATTATGTGGTGAGAAGAAGGTTGTGCTTAAAGACGAGAAAGGAAAAGAGTTTAGCTTCACTGGGACCAAGTTACCCAGGAAGCGGAAGCTGATCCTACTGCCCTAAAAGCTAAGATATGCTTAGAGAAGGGAGGAGTGTGGTACCTAGTGTCTGTGGTCGACATCACTACTGAGGTGCCAAGGATGGAATATCTAGATGTGGTATGAGAGTTTCCAGATGTTTTTCCAGAGGATCTCCCAGGTCTACCTCCAGACAGGGCTACAGAGTTCGTGATAGACCTAATGCCAGGGTCGGCACCAGTGTCTAAAGCACCGTACAGGATGACCCCTACCGAACTAAAGGAGTTGAAGACCCAGTTACAAGAATTGCTAGATAAGGGTTTCATACGACCAAGCATATCACCATGGGGAACACCTATATTATTTGTCAAGAAGAAAGACGGTAGTGTACGGCTATGTATTGATTACCGAGAGCTGAATAAGTTAACCATCAAGAATCGATATCCTTTGCCTAGGATCGATGATCTATTTGATCAGTTGCAGGGTGCAAAGGTTTTCTCAAAGATTGATCTTAGATCAGGGTATCACCAATTGAAGATCAAGGCAAGAGATATTCCAAAGACTGCTTTCAAGACAAGGTATGGGCATTATGAGTTTCTAGTTATGTCATTTGGGTTGACTAATGCTCCAGCATCGTTCATGGAACTGATGAACCGAGTGTTTCATGACATGTTGGACACTTCGGTCATCGTATTCATCGATGACATATTGGTCTACTCAAAGGATAGGGAGGCTCATACAACACATTTGAGAGCAGTCCTACAACGGCTGAGAAGGGAGAAGCTTTATGCCAAGTTCAAGAAGTATGAATTTTGGTTGAAGGAGGTGGCTTTCTTGGGCCATGTAGTATCTGAAGACGGTATCAAGGTAGATCCAAGTAAGATAGCTGCTATAGTAGGATGGGAAGCACCAAAATCAATTGTGGAGATTCGTAGTTTCCTTGGATTTGCTGGTTACTATAGAAGATTCGTGGAAGACTACTCAAGGATCGCCGTTCCACTTACCCGACTAACCAAGAAGGGAGAGAAGTTTATATGGTCAGATGAGTGCGAGAAATGCTTTCAGACTTTGAAGTCAAGACTAGTCTTTGCACCTATCTTGACCATCCCAGTGCCAGGCTTACTGTTTACCCTATATACAGATGCCTCAGGGTTGGGTCTTGGATGTGTATTGATGCAAGGAGAATAGGTGATTGCCTACGCATCAAGACAATTGAAAGAGCATGAGAAGAATTATCCTACACATGATTTGGAGTTAGCAGCGGTTATACATGCAATCAAGACTTGGAGACACTACCTTTATGGTGAAAAGTTTCAGATTAAGTCAGATCACAAGAGCTTAACCTATCTTTTCACTCAAAAGGACCTGAATATGAGACAGAGGAAATGGCTGGAGTTATTAAAAGATTATGATTGTGACATCCAATACCATCAGGGTAAGGCAAATGTTGTGGCTGATGCCTTAAGCAGAAAGTGGGCATTGAAACCTGAGGCAAGACCAAGTACAAATGCTGCATTATGTGCTGCAGCCTCGAGCCCAACAGAGAATAATGAAGAGTATATAATAGAGACTGCAAGAGATCCAGTGGAACAGGGCTTAATTCATAAGTTCACATTGATGTTTGCAGCCTTGAAGATCTCGCTGCAAGTGCAAGAAGGTAGTTTACTTATGGGGACAGAACATAACTGTTTGGTTCTCTCTTCCCCGGCAGGGGGCTTACTCGTATGCCATACTTGCTCGGATCTCATAGATGAGGTCAAAGTAGCAATCCTACAGGATCCACACCTCAAGACTGTACAAGAAGATCTAGAGAAGGGTAACAGTAATCCTGACTTTACCTTGGATTCAGACAAGGTACTCAGGTATCGTGGACGATTATGTATACCTGAGAGTGAGAACTTAAATATCAGAGATCGAGTTATGACAGAAGCTCATTACACTCCATACTCGGTACATCCAGGAAGCACCAAAATGTATCATGATTTAAGAAGATTATATTGGTGGAGGGGTATGAAAGCATATATAGCTCGTTTCGTATTCCAATGTCTGAATTGCCAGCAAGTAAAAGCAGAAAGGCAGAAACCCGTAGGTTTACTACAGCCATTACCGGAACCTGCATGGAAGTGGGATTGTATCACAATGGATTTCATCACTAGCCTACCCTTGACACCAAGGTCGGTGGATGCAGTTTGGGTTATAGTCGATCGACTTACCAAGACGGCTCGATTCATTGCGGTCAGACCTCAGTATACCATGGAGAAGGTGGCCAAGCTATATGTAGATAATATAGTCAGACTTCATGGCGTCCCAGAGAGTATAGTATTTGACAGAGATCCCCGTTTTACATCAAAGTTCTGGGAAGGATTGCAGAAAGCTATGGGAACCAAGTTGAAGTTTAGTACAAATTTTCACCCTCAGACGGACAGGCAGTCAGAACGAACTATTCAAATTTTAGAGGATATGCTCCGAGCTTGTGCATTAGATTTCAAAGGAGCTTGGGACAAGAAGCTATCGCTTATCAAGTTTGCTTATAACAACAGCTACCATGCTACAATCCAAATGGCTCCATATGAGGCACTCTATGGGAAAAAAATGTCATACACCTCTGTTATGGAATGAGGTGGGAGAAAGGAGAATTATAGGATCGGAGTTTGTCGAAGAAACTTGTCGAGTGATTGATCAGATCAAGGAAAGAGTGAAGACAGCTCAAGTTCGACATAAGCACTATGCGGGTAACCGACGTCGAGATCTGGAGTTTGCAGTAGGTGACAAGGTATTCTTGAAGATATCACCTGTGCGAGGTCTGAAACGGTTTGGTAAGAAAGGGAAGCTATGCCCCAGGTACGTGGGACCATACGAGATTTTGACCAGGCGTGGTAATGTGGCATATCAACTGGCTCTACCACCATCCATGTCAAGCGTTCATGATGTGTTCCATGTATCATTATTAAAGAAGTATGTCAGGGATCCATCGCACATCTTGACAGCAGACCCGCCAGAGTTGATAGAGGACTTAACATTTGAAGTGGTACCTGTGATACTCACAAGCTGAAAGGTACAACAACTTCGAAGCAAGGATATCCACTATGTGAAAGTGCATTGGAAAAGCCAAGATGTCGAAGAAATTACTTGTGAGGAGGAGAGCGCGATGAGAAAGGAATACCCTAACCTTTTCGACGATCAAGGTACGTTCAAATTTCGAGGCGGAAATTTCTTTTAAGGGTGGGGGAGTTATGAGACCTACATGCAAATTTTGGGGACGAAATTTCTTTTAAGGGTGGGGGAGTTGTAAGACCCGCACTCCATGAACCCGATCTAAACCTTGATTTCATGTCGTAATAGGTCTTCCAATCATCACCGGGTCAGACGGGACGAGCGGATGACAACCAGGTATGAAATCGGACCAATTGGACCAAAATAAGTATGAAATCAGTCATACCGGTCGATGGTACCGGTCTTGGTACCGGTCGACCGGTATAGCCTGCGCAGCAGACTACGAAGATCCGGAATCGGATCTCTGCGGGTCCTACTTTCCAAATTCCGAATCCTAGGACTTTTCTAATCCTAGAAGGCTTCCTAAACCTAAATCCTAGCCGATTTAAACCCCTCTAAACCTCCTAGAATCCCTTCCATTGATCCTCACAAACCTTAGAAAGGAGAAAGAGGCTGAAGAAGGAGGAGAAGCTAGGAAGAGCCGATATTGCTATTCGACAAAGAACATCTTATCGCCAGTCGACGGTGAGTGCTTAAACCTTCTTTTACATTGTGACTCTAGGGTTATGACTCTAGTATGGTTAGGTTTCTTTGATCAATACCATGCAAGGCATGTATTTATCAAAAATCCTATCTTGCCAATAAACCCTATTTTTACTGGCAAATCCTAATTTAATCGATAAACCCTATATTCGAGTTCTAGGATGAATACCATCAAATTAGGACTTGAATGGAGTTAGAAACAATTCTAACTCAGTGCTCAGACCTAGAATGTGTAGGAGAAACCCTAGGATCAATAGGGGATGATCGACGGCTGTCGAGAATCGGACGTATAGTCTTCCGGAGACATACCGGCCGACTATACTGGTTGAACCCTGTGCGACCGGTATGTTGTGACCGGTACCTTCCGGGGGCTGGTCTGTGGGGACCGGCTGACCATACCAGTCGCAGGTTTCCCCACAGTGCTGCGATCGGTACTGTGACCGATCAGCTCTGTGAGATATATTTTGTAGCCTCGTTGGTTTTTCGACCAACATGAAACCTAAGGAAATCTATTTTAACTAAACCCTAATATTGTATAGGACTTTGTGATAGCACGTTTGGATCTTGCGACGTGGAGCAAGCTATCAAACGAGTGTCAGGTAAGGGAATTTGACCTAAACCCTAATAATCTAATGGACAGTAAACTGCTGTTAATAACTATGACTCTGTGGATTGATGTTTGTGCATACTCGCATGTCATCCTTTACTTTCAGTTATTATTATTGTTCATGCATACTCGTTATGCTAGGATGTGATTGTTAGGCATGTGATTGTTTTCGTTGGTGTGTGGAATGGGAAGGGCCTAGGGTCTGGGATCATTCACACTAGCACCTTTTCGTAGTATTCTATCTTAGCATGCTTGGTGCGGGTAGGGCATTAGGGGGAGGACGTGGTACTGTGGTCTCTGGCCTGGCCACCAGACTCTAGCTCTATCTTTATGCCGTAAAGAGTTATGTTAGGATAGAGTCTACTTGCGTATTGTTCTGTCTTAGTATGCTTGGTGCGGGTAGGGCATTAGGGGGAGGTCGTGGCACTGTGGTCTTCGGACTGGCCACCACGCTTTAGCTCTATCTCTATGCCGTAGGGAGCTGTGCTGGGATAGAGCCTACAATGATGACATATAGGATTGGTTAGTTGCGAGCCCAGTTTGCAAGCCCTAGCCAGTAGGGGCTTACGTATTGGTATGGGTAGAGTATCAGGGGAGGTAGTGGATGCCTTAGCTCTATCTCTATTCCATGATGGGTGCATGTGGGTCGGCAACAGTGTGATCTACTGTGCGATGCTACACACTCGTGTATAGAGGTGCGGTGGTCGCCAATCCTTTCTATAGCACATTGCAAACTTAAACCAGACCACAACATAAAATGATTGTTACTCATGCATATAATATTGATACACTGTCTAATTGTCTTACTGAGCTAAGTTGTGAGCTCACCCTTTGTGTACACACCATTTTAGATGTTGATGCAGGTTACACGGTGGACAACTACGTGAACGCTTCGGGGTATGGAGGTGTTGCTGCTCTGGATGTGCAAGCAGGAGAGGACGAGCATGACGCTTCATGCGAGTGCCCTTTCTGCGTGTACCTTTAGGATTTGATTTGATTTTATTTATTTTAATTATTTTCAGTTGGAATGAAGTTGATGTAAAGATATTATTTAAGTTTTGGGTTATTTGAATAATTGAATATTTTATTTAAATCTATCAATAGATTACTCAGTTCATTTTATTAAAGACTTTCGCTGTATTTATTATTATTTTGATTGTGGTTATGTGCAATGGTTTGTATGGGTGGACACAGTCCTATTGAGATCCTGGTATGAACCGTTGGTTCAATGACGGTTCACTCATACCATTCTGTTGGTTCAGAATTGGGGTGTGACATGAGGGACGTCCTCTATATAGAGGAAAAACTTCCATATAGAGTCCTCTCTAAGTTAGGAGCGAGTCCTACTCAAATTAGGAAAGTTTCCTAAACACGAAGTTGATTTTGGGCTTGACCGGTCGACTCTGTGGTCGCAAAATCTGTCGACCACACAAACTCAAATAGTCGACCACACAAATCTAAATTTGATCGATCGACCACACAGTCGACCACAAACCCAGTCTAACCTTACGTTCTTGTGTCGTGACCGATCTTCCCATCATAATCGGATCAAGTGAATCAATTGTATGAAGAAATCATATGATAAGATAAGCAACAAGTCAAATTTAGTTGGTATGGTTGACTGGTTAAGTTGTGTGGAAGCAAGCAGTAAAAAACTAAAAACCAGTAAATTTTAAACTTGTGGTGGCAGTTTTGAGGGGTGTGGTCGACATGTGTGGTCGCACATGAGACCACACAATATAAGACCACACGCATGAGACCACATGACGTGTGGTCGCATATTTTGGACGTGTGGTCGATGGATTCTGCGACTATACGATGGTATAACTGACTCCGTGTTTAGGATTTCCTAATTTGAGGGGGGTTCTTTCCTAATCAAAGTGGGACTTTATATGGAAGTTTTTCTCTATATAAAGGATATCCCTTAGCCTCTTTCACTCTTTTAAAACCAAAACTGAAAGAGAGAGAAAGAGAGGAGGCAGAAGAGAAGGAGAATTGAAGAGGAAAACTAGGAGAAGGAATTATAGAGAAAGCTCTGATTCTCCAACAAGTTTAAGGTATGGAATCATTTCCTACATTAGTTGAATGCCTAGAATAGATCATGGAGGAGATATTGATTCAAAGTAAGATCTCAATCCTAAGACTATGGACAAAACTCTAAGGAGATCCATGAAGAACAGATTAGGGTGAAGGATTATGTAAAAATGTGAATTTTAAGCCATAGTATAATCATAGGATGAACCCAAGTGATGAGCCAAGGAATCGTCTCAGGAAGAATTCGGATTGAAGATGAAAAATTAACCAAACATCATGTGGTCGTAGCCTATGGTTGACCACAGGGTGACCAGAGGATCGACCACAGCTATTCGAGAAGTTCCCAGGAAAGGTGTGGTCGCAGGGTGTGGTCGCATAAAATGCGACCACAGGGTTCGACCACACAGTATGTGGTCGCATATATTGCGACCACAGGTTTGACCACAAGATAACAGTAAGCATATTTTGAGACCAAACAAGATTTTTGACTATTGTAACTTGGGAAACTTGAACCCTAACTTACATACATTAATTGTTTAGGTTCTCAATAGATTCAAAGCGACTTCCAAAGCTTGGAAGAGGAACAAACATAGATCAAAGGTGAGGGAACAGGACCTAAACTAATTGGCTAATAACAAGCAATCTATTTTATTGAGTCCAATGTCATGATTGATTCTACACTTGTATGCTTGTAATGTGCATCTCATATATCATCCAATATTATTGTTATTATTATCCATGCATATTTATTTTTGTCTATTTATAACATGATGATGATGACGCTAGGAATAGGCATGCGATTGTGTGTGTGTGGTTAGTGTGATGGATGCAGGTAGAGCATTAGGGGGAGTACGTGACATTGTGGTTCATCCTGGTCACCAGACTCTAGCTCTATCTCTACTCAAGTCTTGCCCACTGACATTGTTGTATCGCCATTACCTTAGCAGAATTATTATGCCGTAGGGCATCAGGGGATGTGGTTCTAGACTGTGTAGTCTTTGACTCTGCTGGGGGGCCTTAGCTCTATCTCTATGGATGTATTGAGGGATGCTGGGGTGAGGCCTTGGATATACTGGATGACATTAGGATTGATTAGTTGCGAACCCAGTTTTGCAAGCCCAGCAGGGGCTTACGTGTTGGTATGGGTAGGGCATCAGGGGAAGTATTGGCGGTGTGTGATCTGGAGACTTTAGCTCTATCTCTATTCCGTGGTGGGTGCATGTGGGACGACAATGGTGTTTGATCAATTGGACGGATTCACACACCTATGTATAGAGGTGCGGGGGCCACCAAACCTTTCTATAGTATATTGTAAACTTAAAAACCACTCCAAAGATATGAATTGAATGCATGCATATGTTTGTTGCATTGTTTTGTTCACTCACTGAGCTCAAGTTGGAGAACTGACCATTGCGCGTGTAATTCTTTTTAGTTTCTGATGTTGTGTGATCCGGAGACTTTAGCTCTATCTCTATTCCGTGGTGGGTGCATGTTGGACGACAATGGTGTTTGATCCATTGGACGGATTCACACACCTATGTATAGAGGTGTGGGGGCCACCAAACCTTTCTATAGTATATTGTAAACTTAAAAACCACTCCAAAGATATGAATTGAATGCATGCATATGTTTGTGGCATTGTTTTGTTCACTCACTGAGCTCAAGTTGGAGAACTGACCATTGCGCGTGTAATTCTTTTTAGTTTCTGATG
Organism: Protea cynaroides; assembly: GCA_028583415.1. Classification (NCBI taxonomy): domain Eukaryota; kingdom Viridiplantae; phylum Streptophyta; class Magnoliopsida; order Proteales; family Proteaceae; genus Protea; species Protea cynaroides. The sequence continues at coordinate 13,224,901 of CM053272.1, read as the reverse complement.
TTGCAAGTGTTACTGTTGAAGACTACATGGATACGCCAACGTATGAACATGTAGCGGCTATGGATGTGCAAGTTATGGAGGACGAGCAAGATTCGTCAAGTGAGTGTTTCTACTGTGGTTACGCTTAGTGTTTAACTTTCGTATTTTAATACTTGTAAAATGTATTAATTATGTTTTGGTTAATTAGAGATAACTGGATCATTTAATTATTTATCATGTAGACCTCAGTTCATTATTAATAAGACTTCCGCTATTTACTCAAATATCTCTGATTATTACTGTGGAATGTGTTTTGATTTAACATAATGGGCATAGCCTATATGAGATCCTGGTTTGAACCGTTGGTTTTCATGATGGTTCATCACACTATTGGTTAGTCCAGAATTGGGGTGTGACAACACGGCTCATAGTTCAGGTTGTAATGAAGAATATAGTTTAAAGGCTTAAAGTGGGCTCACTAAAGGTAAAAATATATAAGGTTGGCTTTTTAAGCTAAGTGGCTGTAAAATCTTAATTGCCTTTATCATTTTCATATATGCACATATCAATATAATTTTAAAACGGTTCAAAGCAAGTTCTAGAGATACAAAATCATAGCAAAGTATCACTCTTCCAAGAAAAATAAAGACTGACTTAGATGTCTCAATCTATTTTGGCTCAAAAGCTCTCCTGAGTTTGAGTCCATCTACTAGATATGCATGCCTTACTTTTGAATGCAATTATCAATGCTTATCAAAGCTCATGTAACAAGTTATTTCAACTAATTAATATATGCATCTTTTCATACTTAAATAGCTCCAATATATAGCGTACATGCTCTCTTTAGTTAATTGAAGTGAAAATTTTAAAAAATTTAGCTTAAAATTTTTTTTGCTCTTTGGAAATAGAAAATATAGCACCTAACTCTCAAAGCTCATTGACTCTAAAAATAAAAACATGACACAAAACAGAACTAATTAAAAGCTAAATAAAACTTAAAACCTTAAATAAAACTAAATTTCTTATGACAGATCTTACTTTCTCTCTCCACATAAATCTAACATTGTCCTTAATGGAATATAAGAACGCATAAGAAAGCAATTAATAGAGAGAAGAAAGACAAATCTGTTTTCTTGGGTTGCCTCCTAAGCAGCACATTTGTTAACGTCGTTAGCCCGACTCTAGCTTTGTCCATCAATCTTCATAAGTAGAATTTGCTAATTCCACTTCTTCAACATTGTCTCCTTGAAAACCATCATAGTAAGGTTTAAGATTGTGACCATTCACCTTAAACTTTTTATTTATTTTCAAACTATTTATTTCAACTGCACCATGAGGAAATATGTTAATTACAACAAAATGGCCAATTCTACGAGAACAGAACTTATTGAGAAACAGCTTTAACCGTCAATGGAAGATGAAAACTTTGACATAATCATCGGCCACTGTTTGCTACTTGTGATTAGAAACAGGATGATTATGTATCATAATTTTTAGATCTAGCAATCAATAGTCTAATCGATTCAACAAGCCATTAATGAATTATTCAGACAAACATTATAGATAAAAAGAAAAGAATGAAATAAACAATTCCAATAAAAGAGAAAAGAAAAAAATTGTTACTCAAAAGCAATTACACCATTGACATGAATTTAGGCTTCAAAATCCCCTTGAACTGAATGAGGAAACTATCTAGACATTACAATCTTCCAGAGAAAGAGAAACAAAAAATCATAGAGGTAGAAATACTATCTTCAACACCAGTGCTCTCTTTCTAGAGCAATGGCAATCATCTATAGCTTAGAATTCCTTCTTTGTTTAGAATTTAAAAATGTAAAGTTTCCTTCCTTCTTTGGAGACTTCTAGAATGGTAGTTTTCCTATTTGACTCAAATACCAAATTAATTCAATATCTTTTATTTTTAGGTTTTCTAACTTGAGTAGAAAACTCTTTATGAAATTTCATCCACCGTTGAATGCTTTAATCAGATCGTGCGGCAACTCTGATTCCGATTCAGATCAACTTCCCAGACCAGATTTTCGAGATAACATTTAGGGGCCCAAAGGAACTCAAATTTTTATCCATAATACCATTATGGAAAGCTTGAGATGTCCTCTACAACTTCACTAAAGACCATTTTTATATTCTAAAACTTTTTCCACGTCAAAAACTTACTTGAATCTTATAACGTCAATATTAAGAATGTTGGAATTTTCTTATATTTTAATAATTAATTTATAAAGTCTAAAAAATATACCAAACTTATAAAATAAATTCTAATAAACTCAATAAGACATAAAACATATTAAAAAACATAGTGCAAAGGGAATAAAAATATAGAAATCACACACTTATCAGAGGGTCTACGACTTGATTTATTGTTATTTGTCTTTTTGTTACGTTGCTTAATAAGGCGTAACAACAATTTCGCAGTAGTAAAGGGTTTAGCAGGAGATTTTTTCTACGGCCCCACAATGGTCTCCAACCTATTGCGGCCAATATCCGCATGTCCTCTCCCAGGATTAGATAATCTGTAGAAAACTCCGACAAGGTAAACACAATAGAGACGGGGCTCCAGGCCCGTGTAAGACCCGCACAAAAAAAAAAAACCCCTACTAATTGGGAATTTCCTGTGCCAAGTCTTACCTCACCCTCAGCTGGTGGACTTGATGTGGACCCGATAAGTACATCCAAATCTTAGGCCGAATAAATCATTCGAATACGTATTAAATTGAAAGACGCAGAAAAATTCGCGATATATTGTAACTGAAATAAATCTCACGAATTATTAGGTTAGATTCGAATTATACCAAATTATTATATAAGATATATTTATAGTGGAATTGTGGCTTTCAATTTCCACTTTCAACTCTTCAGTTTCTCCTTGTTTTTTTGGATTTAACTTTTATGAGGCTTTAACGTTAATCAACATTTCAATTTCCCAGAAACTGTTGAGTTTCTCTAGCTTTGAATTTTATGAGACTTTAGCCTTCAATTTCCACCGTGGGCTGGGAGTGTGGAACTTGGCACTTGGTGGTGTGGGACTTTGCAATAGGTGGTGTGGGAAAGACAACGGGCTGACAGGGAAGTATGAAAGTTTGAGTTGCAGAGGATGTTGCACAAGAATTAGGTATGCAAAATATGATGCATATATGATGCTTCCTGTATGTGTGATGCTTCCTCTATATGATGCTTCTGGTATTATCTCTTATTCAATCAACTCTTCAGTCAAACCAGCACATTTGATGTTTTTTCAGTCAGTGGAATTGAAAATGCAGTGATATTCGAATCCACAGATCTGTAAATGTGCTCATTTTGAATTTTGGATTTGGAAGTTTGTTTTTCTAATTGATTACTTCTCAAAATAATGCCAGTAATTATTCTTATTAAAAATGATATCCTATACCACTCATTACATATCTAATTTTATTTTGAGAGTAAAACTCTAATATTAAAATTGTGTTTGCATTTTTCAATTAGTAGGTAAAATGGGAAGACAAAAAGACAAGTTTTGGCAACACGGTGAATAGTTAGATAATGGTCACTTCAAATGTAAATTTTGTGAAAAACAATTTTTTGAAGGGGTCACTCGTCTAAAATACGATTTGGCTAGAGTAAGTGGTCATGATTTTGCACCTTGTAAAAAGTAACAGATGATGTCCAAGCATCAGCTTTTCTTTCTATTAATTCTGAGTCAATTATAGGAGTAGTATTGCTGAGAGTGGGATTGGATCCACTTCTGTCTCCTTGAATTCAAATAGTCAAAGGCAATCCACAATGGAAGAAATGGTACCTAAAATGGATAAGCCAACTCGGGAGAAATCCCTCCATGAGTTCTTTATCGAGAACAACATTTCTTTCATTGTTGTTCAGTTAGAGTCTTTTGTTAATTTTGTTAAGAATACTGCCCGTTATGGTTCTAGTGTTCCTATTCCTAGTTATTTTACCTTTCGTGGTAGAATTATCCCTAAAGCAAGAAAGGAGATTAAGAAATACGTTGGAGAAGTAAAATTGTCTTAGATGAACATTGGTTGCACGATCATGTTGAGTCGCACGATCATGTTTGACTCATGAGAGACTTAAAGAAGCAATATTTTATTAATGTGATCGCTTACTCCCCTGGTGGTGCTATTTTTTTATTTATTTATTTTTTTAATTCAGAGGAGTGTTCTTATATCTGGTCCATTTATCTTTGATATTCTTTTTTATGTAAGAATTTCTCAATAGAAGCTCGCTTGATTCTCAAACCAGACATGCCCAAGAATATCTTAATCAATTCTAGCATGATTCTCTCACCAGATAAGCTCATCTTCTAGCATGATTTTCTCACTAGATAAGCTCAAGAATATTTCCATCGAAGCTGGCACGATAGTTAATCAGAAATTGTTTTATAACTACTGCAAATAATCAGTCATGGTCTAACTGCTCTTTTTAATGCGACTTAATTGTCGCTTAAGGGACACAACATGAGCTGGAGTCGTGGATGCATACCTTTGTTCCAATACATACATCACATGCTTTCTTTGCAGAGGAAATTCCAACTATATATGGAAGAGCTAACTCACTTAGACTAGCATTAATCCAAGATAGAAGCATCTAATCTCTTTCATACCATTCAGAATCAGAAGTTACAGGAGGGGGAGTTGTGCCATTAATAAGATGCATCAACTTATGACCTCTCAAAATGGGTTTAAACTACGACTTCCATAGAAGATAATTAGAGGATGAAAGTTTAATGGGAATAAGACTGGAGATATTGGATATTACCAATGATGAGGAAGGCGAACTAGGGGGTGGAGATGTTGTAGGAATCGACGCAGTTTGTGGAAACTCATTAGTTGAATTAGAGGGAGTAGAAAGAGGGAGTAGAAGACTTGATTAAGGATCGATGAACTTCTATATAGCTTACAGATCTGCTACCATGAATAAGATAAGAATCGATATAGATGCAAAATTCTCAATGTTTGTATTACACAGTTACGTGGTCTCTTATAGTCTTTTTGCAATTGTTCACAGATTGGGTTTGATCCCATATAATTAGGAAGATATTGTTACATTCAAAATTTAAATATTTGAAAGATGGACGATTTCCTCAGATTTGGTTGTCGAGAGAGGCGTGCATGGGCCAGCTTTCTGGCTAGATTCTTGGGCATATCTAGGTGAAAAATTAGACCAATGAGCCCAAACCCGATAATATTCCGGACCAAGTTGATTTATACTGAATATTAAAATCGTAGCTTCACTGCTTCAGCCTTAATGGGTTTCCTACCGGACTTTCAATTGGACCCGAACACCCGATAAGTCAAGATTGATAACAAACCAAAACCAGACTAGTCTGATTGTTACTGTTCACAGTGCACCCCATTTAGCCAGAACCTCTTATAAGACATGTTTCAGACTGATTCTATAAATCCTAACACCAATTTAGCCACGATCAAATCCAGCACAAACCGGCCGGTTGACACCCTTAGTTAGGGCAAAAGCCTAAGGGAGTAATAAAGCATTCTTTCCCATGTTGGTTGTAGAAGACAAATCGTTCTACAATGCCTTTTAGGCTTTAGACCATCACAAGCTTGTGTCCGGATCATCTTCCCATATGGTAACCACCCCATATTATTGGGAGCCGCCCACGGAATGTGAGTCCGATGTCCATGAAAGGTTTACAAGGATGTAAGATCATTACCAGGTGGAGAGAGGAGCTTGATAAGAGCCTCTATTCCTTAGGCCCAAATTTTTCTATATATAGTTCAAGGGATCATATTTACTCTTTCAAATTGATGGGACCCAATTCCATATCAGATGATTCAGAATTTTAGGTCAACACATAGGTAAAAGGTATGACACTCAATGTATCGAGCCGTTACGTTCCGATACGGTCAATAAGTATCCAATTCCTTATCAATTTCCTAAATCACCGATAAGAACTTAAACCATGGTTGCAGCCACTTCTTGTATCAAAAATGCAGCCAATACCGGACACATACAACCATTTGCTGCTTCTCAAAAATAACTTTGATGAAATAACCGTACTACCCCTAAAGTACATAAAGCTTCTGATTGTTTTTTAGCAAGTCCACATGGTAGCAAAATTATTAATCATGTGAATTGAATACAAAAGAGAGGCTCCATTTTGATTTGATTACAAACAGATTTACTTTTTTTTTTTTTTTTTTCAAATTCATTGTCTTAGTTATTCTATTGTTATTGGATGAAATTTAGATTTTCTTTATTTATAGTATTTAACCCTATTTTTTTTTATAATATTTTTATTCATTTTTAAGGTATTTTTTATAAGAGCATTTTCATTATTTAGCATATTAAATTTAAGAAAAAAATTATAAGATTACACTGATTTCACTTTACAAAATTCATCGTCACCTTCCTCATCAGTCTACCCTTCTTCTTTCTCTCTCATTCGACCACTTCACGTGTTCACCTAATTATTAGTTTAGGAAAAAAAAATATGGGTCGAACTCAAGGATCGAATCGGCCGCTAGTAATCCCAATTTGATCTAGAGTCGAATCAGCCTAGATATAACTAACAAAATGTTAAAGGAACCATCATGCACATGTTCCTCAAGAGTCTAATCTTCCCCTTTCTCTCTCATTCAACCACTTCACACGTTCACCCAATTATAAGTCAACAAAAAAAATAAAAAAAAAAGGGAGATGGATCTACATGCAAATAGCGTATATTAGAATCTTATATACTAGTGAAAAAATATGAATACAAAAAAAATCGATAGATGATCACTTAGAGGATAGAATTAAAAGAGACATAGATTTAGGGAAAAAAAAGAGACAGAAATACATGTGGGCACATACTTCTTTTTCCAATAAATAAATAAGCGAAAACGAAAAGAAGGAAGTTAATAAATCATGGAGTACCTATGAGAAGGTGGCCCATTCTACATTGTTAGCCTAGAACAGAAATGACTTGCTCTTTTAACTCAATTTCATCTATGTTAGGAATGCATTCTCTATTTTGAGAAAACATTTTTTGAGAAATATATTCCAAAAATGCATAACAAACAAAACCTAAACATACGTCAAACTCTAGAATGAACCAAATGATAATGATGGGGGTCAAGCAGATGACAAACCAAAACCCATGATAAAATAGAAGGACATGGTTGAATCGTAGATTATTAGATAAGGTCCGGTTCTCTGTTCGGCTGGGATCCACATCCTCTCCCGCCTGAGTTTGGGCAGGAGAGTTGGTGGCCCGGATGGATGGCCATCACCTGACTCTCGGGTGAATCCGAGCCCTCCATCCGAGCCGACACCCCTATCGGCTCAGTTTGTAGGCTGGGGTGTCGGCTCGGATGGAGGGCTTGGATTCACCCAAGAACCAGGTGGCGGCCATCCATCCGTCAACTCACCTGCCCAAACTCAGACAGGAGAGGATTTCTATATGTTCGGCTGTACTCTTTATACCTTCTCGCATAAGGGGGGGTGAAGTGGTCATTTCATCCCCACGTGATAGGGTTACAGATCAGGTTCAACTAAGACCTTAGTCCGGCTCCAACTGGCCAGGTCCCAAGTATTGAATTCTTAACTGGACCTTTTGGGCGCCAAGCCAAATTTGAGCCGTTGCATTAAAAAAAAAAAAAAAAAAAAAAGGCGGAAATTCATCGTCTGCACCTGGCCTGCAACTTTTTATTTTTTATTTTTTATTCTTTTCCTTCCTTCTCTTCTTAAGGATTAAGACATTTTTTTCCTTCTTTTCCTTGTCTTTCTCCTGCTTCTGCAACTCGAAAGCAAACAAATAAGAAAATGGATGAAAGCAAAAAACTGGAGAAGGGAAAAGCAAAGCAGTTGAGTAGGAAGATATCGTGTTCTGTTTTCCCAAGTGATGTCGAGGAAAATATCCTCTCAAGGCTACCTGTGAAGTCCTTAATGCGCTTCAGGTGCGTATGCAAGAATTGGTGCAATCTAGTTACCAAATCACATTTCATCAAAATGCACTTCAATCGATCAACCCAAATCAAAGATGGCTCCAAATTAGTCTTTGCTGATGAAGGTAAAATCTATTCTATAGATGTCGAGGCATATGGAAAGCAGTACATCGAAACCGGAGCAGAGCAAAAAGATTATATGGACAACCAATGTAGGATTTTACCATTTCTAGTTGATCGGGGTTGGGATTGTGATGATCCTAACCTGCGTATTATAGGTTCTTGTAATGGCTTACTCTGTTTATATGCTTTTTCTGGCTTGTGTTTGTTGAACCCAGTCACCAAGGAATACAAGAGGTTGCCTAACCTAGAAATTCTTGAGTATTCTTTTAAAGATTATGCGTTCGGTTACAGTCCCAGAACCGATGAACACAAGGTGCTGGTAATTATAGAAGTCAACGGTGATACCGATTTCTGGGTGTACACGCTGGGGACTAATTCTTCTTGGAGATTAATTGAGGGTACCAAGTACAAGATCCATCCACATAATCATCCACTGGTAAATGGAGCTATTCATTGGATGGCAAGTGTCAGGCCAAGTTTCTCAATTCTGCCCATTTCGTTTGATTTTGGGGATGAGAAGTTCAGGTTGCTGTCTCTGCCTAAAAGCTTCAGCCAAGAAGACACTAATCAATCCATGGGATTGGTGGAATCGGGTGGTTTTCTTTCTCTCTGTCATTGGACGGATGATGGGAATTTCGAGGTTTGGATCATGATGGATTATGGTGATGAACAATCATGGACTAAGCAATTTTCTGTTGTGGAGCCAATATTGTCTGGGCTTGGGGATTTATTTAGGGATTTCTTTAGACCTTTTTGCATCCTGAAGAATGATAAAGTTGTATTGTATGAAGCTGATCTTGGTTTTTTCATACTTGATGCAGTAAAGAAAGAGATTTTCTTTCCTCATGTTAGGCCTCAAATAAATCAGTATGGTGCAGAAATGTATTTGGAGAGCCTTGTTTCACTGAGGACTGATGGTGGAGTAGATGGTAGCAGCGAACAGGAGAGAAGAGAAATGGAACAGAAACAAGAGGTAGAGGGTTTGAAAAAATTATGTATTTAGTATTAGTTCAAGCTTAGATGCCTGCATAGACAATACAATGTAGACCAAGAAGTATTCATGTTTATCTTGTAGGATCTTGCTGTGTTTTAATTTGTTGTGAACACCCTTTTCTTTCACTGCAATCTTTCCAATCACAGTCTCTTCTCAAGACATCTTCCTTTCTTTACTGACAAAGAGAGTTGTTTGTGAGAATTACTGTTTCCTGTACTTTGTTTCGTCTGCTCCATTGAGCATAAGACCTTGCATTAATAAAATAGCAATGTCTTGGATGGGGAAACAAATGAGACATTATTCACCCATAGAATGAGCTTGGGCAAACCAGTTTGTCCTGTCAGAGTCAGATTGTTATGTAGGATGTTCTGCTTACTCTTGAATGTTCAAAGTGGTTACAATATGGACTCTTGGAATGAAAATACGAGTTGTACACCATTTTGTTTCACTCAAGTGAGACTGAATTCATAAGAATTATCAAGAAAGAAATAGTATTTGTACTTCATATGAAATCTATAAATGCTTTTGCAATAATTTCATCCATTTTAGATTGAATTGACACTGAAGGTTGGGGTTAACTTGAATTAGGGATTTATTGGCTGATCTGACTCCATCTTAGTATGACCTCAAGAGGTTCTGTTGCAATGTAAGAGTCGATTGTTTTCTAATCCAACCATTGAACAGAGGTGATGATGATTGTATGTCTTGATTGAGCAAAATTTTCTGTCACAAGTCAAGGTGTACTCTCTTAGCAGGAAGCCTTATAGAGACTCTAATCGGACAAACAAATTACTGGATCGATAGCCAAAGTATTATGCACCTTTCAATGGAGAACTTCATTGGATGGAATATGTCAAACATTTTTTCTCAAGGGCACCCATTTCATTTGATTTCATGGATGAGAACTACCAGGAGCTGCCACTAACTAAAAGCTTTGAATAAGCACATGATATTGCCGGAACTAGACAGTTTTTATTTATCCACATCATTTGGAAGATTGATGAGAAGTTCCAACATATGGGTAATGAAGGATCAAAGTGACAAAGAAATTGTGGGCTAAGCAATCTACCATGATAGGTCTGCCACATGGGCACCAATTCTCAGAGAGAGGAGAAGGAATATGGCACAGGGAGAGGGCAGGCATATTAATGTGCTCGGTGAAGACAGGAGAATCAATCATTTGACCTCTAGGAACCACTGCAGTCTACCGGCAGGGATACCAACCAACTGTGCAAGCAGGTCTTCCAGCATTCCATGTGTCAAATAGTTATTTGCCTTTTGGTAATTTGCTTATTTTTATTAGTCTGCATTTAGAAGACTGCTGATGCAACATGTAAGGAGCCTGTCTTCATGGCCATGGTTTCTTGCCATATGTTTTATCTAACTTACCTTGTAAGGAAGGATGGAACTTTTTCCTCTTCAATTTTAGCAATTTGTATCTTTCTCAAAAATTGAATTAAAAATGAATTTAAAACTTTTTTCTGACTTATGGACGAAGTTTAATTCACTTTGAAACGAGTTGAAATTGAGTTAGGACAAAGGACATACCTAGTACATGAGGCTCTGCCATTGTGGGTTCTGGAGGGAACAGATGCATGAATCAACCCTGCGACCATCAAGTCACAATGAAACAATCGTACCACTGTGCCATATCCGAACTAGTAAGTTATGATGGTGTATAAAAGATAAGATAGAGAAAGACTACACCACGCCTACATTGCAATCTTGGGTTACAATAAAAAGTCTCATATAAAATTCCATACTCCAAGGCCTGAAGAGGGAGTTGGAGTTGGAGCTGGAGCCTGAGCCTGAGCCTAAAATTTCTGAATTAGGGAGGATAAATTTTTAGGTCTAATATTTGTGGGCCCCACTGAAATGCATGTGTCATCTTGTGTCCATGAAATTACTTCTTGTTTTACTCTAATGGAGATTATGTTGAAAGATATTTTTAGAAAATACAAATGAATGCTCTACATAACTTTTTAAGGCTCCACTTGGTTAGAAGGGAACCAAAGTTAAAGTAAAATTAAAATATAATTTTAAATCATTATTGAGAATAACTGTGTAACTATGTCAACAACATAAAAAACGTGGTATGCAAATTTTACTTCCCTATTCCATTGAAATATTACTGAAAATTTCTCTTTACTTCTTACTTTCTCTATTTTGTAGGTGGTCCCAGATGCTGTCATATCACTTTCAAACGAACATCTCAAGTACAATTTTCTCCCTGTTATTTTTTTTAAAATTTATATTATTTCACATTTAATCAAACAGAGCTTAAGTTTCCACTACCATTTTCTTTTGAAATGAGTTGACATTAACTGAGGCTCACTTTAATATATATTATAGAATTAATTATATAATCCATTATAATATATGTAGTTGTTTGGTATGATTTATGATATTTATTCATTATTTATTCATATTTAAAATAAATTGATATAATCCAAAATCTACAAATAGTTTAGAAAGTGTTTATCATTATTGTGATAATCTGTTATTATTTCTTCATGTCTAACAGTAATAAACCATTATTATTTATGACTTATAATTTATTCTCTTAAATGATTTGTTATAAATAACTCATAAACATAAATATAAACTATACTAAAGAGAGAAGTTGAGAAAATTCATATTGTTTTTAGCAATGCAACACTTAGAATTGGGGATTGATCGACTAGTCTAATGGTTATTAACTCCATCATTAATAAAAAGGCGTCCGAGTGCACGAGGCTCCCGCTATTATAGGGCCTGGGGAGGGATAGGATGTACACAGCCTTACCCCCCCCACCCAACGCAGAAAGGTTGTTTCCAGGTTTTTAAACCCGTTACCACAATAAGGTTTGTCAAAGTGGTGTAAATTTATTTTTAATCTTTTTTTGGTGGTTGATGAGGGTGGTAGCTTGAAGAGATCAGGTATGAAATTATCAACTGCGGTATATTCCCACCATTGGACAGAGAACATCTTAATTGGGCCAGAGATTTTGTTTCCTAGTTTCCTGATTTCTTGATTCCATATAATAAGATAATAACTTAATATAATCAGTAGGCTTTATTTGTTTTGACGTAGAATTGAATATGTTAAAAATATTTTTCAATGTTTTTTTTTCTAGGAGGTAAAATATTATGATCTCTAAAAAAGAGGAAAAATGAAGTTTGTCTTTCTTTTACCTCTTGGTAATAGACATTTGAAAATTTTGAAGTTGTAATTACTTTACCAGGAAAAGCTATTCACAATATAAAGGATAAAGGGATGTCTCTTCACAATCCTTTCCATTCTGAGGAGAATACTTGGTTGCTTATCATGGACTAGTTTTGTCATTTTGGAATTTTTCTTGGTCTGGTAGGCTGATAAAAATCTCAAATTTAATAAATTTATGAGTGGACCTGATATTCTGAGTTCAAAAGAAGTTTCAAATGCCTTTTACTCCCTTTGTATATAATTAATTTGATTAATTAATTAATAAAATATACCTTAAACACTAAACCCTGCATCAATTCCATATTCAGGAGAGCCTAAGGCATTCGTAAAGCTAAAGGGAAATAAGATCATTGATAGTAACTCATGATAGCTAAAGGGAAATAAGATCATTGATAGCTTTTATTCAAAAAAAAAGAAAAAAAGGCAAAATTTCAACCCCCCTGAACTTTACCTTTAATTCACTCAACCCCAAACCTTGCCCATAATTTCACCCACATCCAATGTAGTTAAGTATTTGATGGAAAATTCAAAAAGTATATTTTACCCTTATCCTAAAAAGCACAGACTTCTCTTAAAAAAGACTTTAAAAGTATAAACCAGCCTTCCTGGAACGGAAAATGTAGCAGCAAATGATATCCTCAGCCGGCGTCAATCACTGGAGTCATCCGTAAAAGAAAATGCCGAAGCGGTGGGTATCTTTAGCAGCTCTATAGTGTCCCCATTGGACGAACGGGTGGCTGTCGGCTACCAGATGTCATCGCAATACCTCTTTCTTCCATCATTCATACCTCCGGCAATACCTCTTTCTGCCATCCTCCTTCCAATATGCAATTCCCCTGACCCCAAGTATTCCTATCAGATGAACATACCCTAGGGTTTACCATCGTGTTTTCATCCTATTGTTATTACGGTAGGGTTTGACACCCTAGATAATCCTGGCAGCCGTGAACGCAAGGGCACTCTCAGAAAGCAAATTTGATTTCTTCAGTCATTGGTACGGCCAACGATAAAGGCAATTACTCCAATAATATGGTTGCCTCACAGATGAACATGAGATGCAAAGAAACCGAGGAATTGACGGAGAAGAAGATGTTAGTGGAACGGAAGATGAACATCTTAATCCCTTTGATGGTGATGAAGGTGTTTAAAGCAGAGATGAGGTTGAGAACGACTGCTCTGAATGCAGAGAAACAATAAAGGATGAAGAACAGAAAATTATTACTGTTGGCATCACAGAACAAATAGATGCATTTGTTGAAATTCTTCCTCTGCCATTGGAGAATCTTGGCGATGTGGATGATCATCTCCTGCTCCCCATCAAATTGATTGATTCTTTGAATGCTAAGAACTGAAAAGAATCCAACTGCGGAAAGGGAGATCAGAACAAGCCTGAGCATCGGGATGTCGTATTTGTTAGAGAAAACACAAGGTTTTTCCCTCTTGTATGCAATCCAATGGAGAATTCAATCACAAATATACGTACAGAGATATAGCAGCAGAAATAAATAGAGACAATCAAACCACAAGAGACACACCAATTTTTACGTAGAAAACCCTTCTAAGGTGAAAGGGGAAAAACCACGGGACCTAATCCAAGTAAATCTCCATTATAGTAATAATGGGTACACAATACAATATTCTCTAATCATAGCTAGAGGTTTCCAATCTCTAAGAGAAATAACCCACTCTTAGATAATACAATAACTCACAAAAACAATAGGTGGTAATAAAAAGTACAAGAATACTCTCACCTCGATGTCGACGTAACAAATACAGGGAGAACTCTCACCTTTCCCTCTTCCCTGAATAGGGAGAATGTCGTTACATCGCAGTCACGTACAAAAACAACACATAGAATATCTTCTCCAACTCACTGGAGGCATGAAGAAAAATGAAGATTTTTCTTCCACTTGAGAGTTCTGGATTTATTCTACTTCGGCTCTCGGTTTTCTCTCTGAAAGTCTAAAACTCAGGTTCTCAAAAATGTTAAATATGTTGTCACTATCTCAACATATATATATATATATATATATATATATATATATATATATATATATATATATATATATATATATATATATATATATAAGGTAGAGAGGTCAGTTTTAAACCACCTCTAGAAAACCTCTTAAGGAAGGAAATAGGTGGGTCAAGCATGTAGGTCCCCCCACCCACATGGGGTGAAGAGGAACCCAATAAACTCCCCCTCTAACTCATGAGTGGAAATCTGTCAAACCCAAACCTGCCATGCTTCTCCAAAAGTCATGCTTCACTTTGGGTAATGCTTTTGTCATTATATTTGTACTATTCTTGCCAGTATGGATCTTCTCAACCTATAACTGTTTCTGTTCTAGTATAGCCCAAATCTAGTTATACATCTTCTGAACCAATAACTATTTTTGTTCCTGTATATCCTGAATCCACATCAACATACTTGGTCTTGTAATGGAAACTAGGATTCCTACTTAAGTGAATGACATTCTGACTATCACAATAAACAATATACTTAGTCTTGTGTCAGACCCTGTTTTTGAATGAACCTTTTCATCCACAACATCTCCTTACAAGCTTCTACTGTAGCAATATACTCAGCTTCTGTAGTTGACAAAGCGACACACTTTTGCAACTTGGATTGCCATGACACTACTCCCCTTACAAAAGTAAACAGGTAGCCTGATGTTGATTTCCTTGAATCGATGTTGTTCGCCATATCTGCATCTATGTACCCCTATAACACATGTTTATTAATAGCAAAACACAAACATTCATTAAATGTACCTCTAAGATATCTCATAATCTACTTGATTGCTTTTCGATGTTATTTGCCAGGATTGGCAAGAAATCTGTTCATAACTCCAACTTCATATGCAATATTAGGTCTTGTATACACCATGCATACATTAAACTTCCTACAGCTGTTGCATAAGGAATTTTCTTCATTTCTATTCTTCCTTGCTCAGTTGAAGGGCTCTGCTTACTACTCAATCTAAAGTGACTTGCAAGTGGGGAACTGACTGACTTTGCTTTTTCCATGTTGAATCTTTCAAGTACTTTCTGTATGTATCTTTATTGTGATAGCCAAATTTTTTCTACTTTCCTATCATGAGAAATTTGCATGCCTAAGAACTGTTGTGCTGGTCCCAAGTCCTTCATGTCGAGAGACTTGCTCAACTCTTTCTTCAACCTGTTAACTTTATTGACATCCTATCCAACAATCAATATGTCATCAACATAGAGTAAAAGAATAATGAAATCACATTTAAAAATTTTCTTAAAAGACACACAATGATCTACGGTTGTTCTGGTTTACTCATGATACATTATAAATCAAAAGAACTTCTTGTACCACTGCCTTGGAGCCTATTTCAAACCATACAAACTCTTCCTTAACCTGTAAACCATGTATTCTTTACCTTTAACTTTGAAATCTTCTGACTGTTCCATGTAAATCTCTTCCTCCAAATCACTATTTTAGAAAGCCTGTCTTGACATCAAGTTGTTGAACTTCTAAATTCAAACTTACAACTAAACCCAATACAACTCGAATAGATGACATTTTTACAACAAAAAAAAAAAAAAAATCTCATCAAAGTCAATTCATTTTGTTTGTCCAAAACCTTTCACAACCAACCTTGCCTTGTACCTTGGTTGTGAATTGTCCAACTCTGTCTTCAACCTGAATATACATTTATGTTTAAGTACCTTCTTACCCTTAGGTAACTTCACTAAATCATAAGTATGATTCTTTTGCAAAGAATCCATCTCTTCCTGCTTTTAATCACTCAACTTTATGCTCATCAGTATGTGCTTCTTCAAGGCAATCTGGTTCACCTGCATCTGTTAGCATAATATATTCATTTAGTGGATACCTGGTAGATAGTTGTAGCTCCCTAGTAAATTTTCTCAATTGAGGCTCAACTGGTGGCTCTAGATGTAAGACCCACACTCCACTAACCTGGTCTAACCATGTCGTGTCAGGTCTTTCCATCATTGCTAGATCAAGTGGACCGACCGTATGAAGAAGGAGCACGAGATCAAGTAAGTAAATCAATCCAAATACACTTAAAATCAAGTGTATTCGACTACTTGGATAGGTATGGTCAACCATACGATGAGAAATAACGACCACTGGTAAGTAATCGTACGGTCGATGTTGTCAAGCGTATGGTCGATGGATTTTGGGACTGTACGTCCTACCATACGATCCCAAATCAGACTCCAAGTTTGGAAACTTTTCAAATAAAAGGGGGATCTCTTTCTTATTGTTGGAGAACTTTATATAGAGAGATTCTCTCTATATAAAGGATGTTCCTCAATCCTTTTTCACTCTTTTAGAACATTATCAAACCCTAGAGGAAGAGTAGGAAGAGAAGGAGAAGGAGAGAAGTGAAAGGCTGAGAGAAAGAGTTTTGTAGACTTTCTATAACCAGTAACCTATGAACCTTGTCTCTGTAGCCTTAGAACACCAAGAGTAGGAGTTTCTAATGTAAATTATAATATCAAACCCAATATAAGGATTTAACTATGAAATTTTCTGAGCAAATCTCAATGGGATCATGAAGAATGGGTTAGAGTAATTTATTTAGTAAAACTAAGAATTATGGTCTTAGAATGATCACTAAGGATGACCTCGTTGATGACCAAAGAGGAGGAATCCATAATGGAAGTAAGAAAGCACATTAAACCATATGACCGCAGCTACGGTCGACCATAGCATGACTAGAGTATCAACCATAGCCATTCGAAAAGAATTCAGGAACTGTATTGTTGCATATAGTGCGATCGTGAGGTATCAATCGTACGAGATAAGGTCGACACAGTATGAGACCATAGGACCAATCAGTCACTTATTAGTGATCTGTTTTGATTTTCGACTATTGTAACATGTTACACATGAAGCCTAACTTAAATTTATGTAACTTCTAGGTTACTTAATTGATTCAAAGAGAGCTATAAGGCTTAGAAGAAGAAGATCAAGTTTTGCTAACAGGTGAGGGAACAAGACCTACACTAATTGGATAATAATAAATTGTACACTTTATTGAGTCCAATGTCATGATTGATTCTATGCTTGTATGCTTGTAATGTGCATCTCACATGTCATCCAATATTTCTGTTATTATTACTCATGCATATTTATTTCTGTTTATTTATAACATGATGATGATGATGTTGCTAAGAATAGGCATGTGAATGTATGTGTGTGGTTAGTGTGTTGGATGCTAGTGGAGCATCAAGGGGAGGACGTGACATTGTGGTTCATCCTGGCCACCAAATTCTAGCTCTATCTTTACTTAAGTCTAGCCCACTAACATCGTTGTATTGCCATTACCATAGCAAAACTATTACGTCATAGGGCATCAAGGGAGGTGGCCTCGGACCGTGTGGTCTTTGACTCTATCGGGGGGCCTTAGCTCTATCTCTATAGACGTATTGAGGGATGCTGGGATGAGGCCTTGGATACACTAGATGGCATTAGGATTAGTTAATTACGAGCCTAGTTTGTAAGCCCTCACCAATAGGGGCTTACGTATTGGTATGTATAGGGCATCAGGGGAAGTGTTGACGGTGTGTGATCCAGACACTTTAGCTCTATCTCTATTCCATGGTGGGTGCATGTGGGACGGCAATGGTGTTTGATCCATTGGGAAGATTCACACACTCATGCATAGAGATGCGGGGGCCATCAAACCTTTCTATAGCACATTGCAAACTTCAAAACTAGACCAAAGATATTGAATTGAATGCATGCATATGTTTGCGCATTGTTTTGTTTGTTCACTGGGCCGTGATGTGTGCTCACTCTTTTGACGTCGAATATTTTTAGTTGATGATGCAGATACTACTGTAGAAGATTATATGAATGCGCCATTGTATGGACATGGCGGCTACGGACTTAGAAGTTGTAGAAGATGCGTATGATCCTTCATGCTAGTGTAATCAATGTGTCTTTAATTAGTTTAGCTATTTTGATTATCGGACATGTAATTGATTATTTTATTTTATGTCTTGAGTTATTTGGAGATAACTAGATTAAATATTTATTTTATCACTGTTAGATACTCAGTTCATTATTTATAAAAACTTCCTCTTATTTACTTATTCTCTCTGATTATTAGCGTGAAATGTGTGTGTGGTTTGATCTGGTGGGTACGATCTATACATGATCCTGGTTGAACCATTGGTCTATTGACGGTTCATCACACTACTCTGGTTAGTCCAGAATTAGAGTGTGACACTAGAGGGGGGTTGCTCCCCATGTTCAACATCACCAGTATCATCTATGGGAATACCATCATTACCATTTTACACATCTCTCCCATCATCATGTACCACTGGTAGAGGAACTGGATCAAGATCGATCAGGTCATCAACAAATGGCTAAGGATTTTCAATTTTCTCAAAATCTTTAATTATTTGATCTTTAAAAAAGATCACATCTCTACTTTTGATAATTTTCTTCTCAATCGGATCCCATAACTTGTATCCAAAATTTTCATCTGCATATCCCAAGAAAACACATTACTTTGCCTTGTCATCAAGCTTTAACTGCTCATCTTTTGGAACATGCACAAATACCCTGCAACCAAATACTTTTAAATGATCATAGAAAATATCTTTTTCACTCCACACCTTCTCAGGATCAACTCCAAAAGAGCAGCTGATAGAGATAGGTTAACCAAATAAACAGCACTATGCATCTCTTTTCCCCAATAACAACTTGTTAACTTTTCCTGTAAGAGCATACACCTAATCCTTTCCATAATAGTGCAATTCATTCTTTCTTCAATACCATTATGTTGTGAGGTCTTGGGAACTGTCTGCTCATGTCGAATACCTTGACTATTCTAATACTTCTCAAATGGGCCAATGTATTCACCTCCATTATATGAACGAATGCATTTGAGAGATTTCTCTGTTTCTCTTTCAACCATAGCATGAAAATTTTTAAAGACATCTAAAACCTGATCTTTAGTTTTCAACATATGTCCATATTTTTCTAGAAGCATCATCCATGAAAGTAACAAAGTAAGAAGCACCACCAATTGTTTTCACTTTCATAAGGCCACAAACATCAGAATATACCAATTTTAAAATGTTTCTTTTTTTATGAGGATAATTTTTCATGAAAGTAACACGATGTTGCTTACCAACTAAGCAATGAACACAACGATTCAGAGGCATACCTTTTATATTTGAAAGAAAGTTGCTTTTCATGAGGATCTACATCCCTTTCTCGCTCATGTGACTAAGTCGTCAATGCCACAAATTTGTAGTGGATTCACCTTCTATTGTATTCACTTCAGTCTTGCACACTTGTACTTTTGTGTTATATAAAGTACAACACTTTTTTCCTCTTCCCACCACTAAAGAACCTTTGGTAAGTTTCCATTGACCATTACCCAAGTGACTGTCATAACCTTCTACATCTAACTTTCCTACAAAAATCAAATTCAGATAGAGTTCTGGAATATGTCTCACATCTCTGAGAGTCAATTTACATCCAACATTTGTCTCAACAGTTACATCACCTATCCCCATAATTTTTGAAACACCACTATTTCCCATTCTTACATTACCAAAATCACTTGTCTTGTAAGAGGTAAATAATTCTCACGAGGAATAACATGGTATGAAGAACTAGTATCAACAATTTAATCTGAGTTGTGACATGAGAATGTAAAACAAGATTCTTCACAAACTGAGATAATAATAGTGTCTCCATCTAAGCTGACAGCAGCAATATCTTCGTTCTTCTCTTCTCCATTTCCCTTCTTAAAATCTCTCTTGAGTTTCCTACACTCCTTTTCCATATGTCCTACCATTTCAGAGTAGTAACATGTGACCCCTTGTCTTGATTTAGATTTCTTTTTTGACTTTCCACGGTCTTGAGGTTTTCTGTATTTGCTTCTCCCCCCGGCTTTTTATGACAAGTGCCTCTTGTTGAGATGAACCTGAAGACTTTCTTCTTGTCTCTTTATTCAACATACTTCTTATTACTTGACTCATGCTGAGCTTCTCATCTGGTGTAGAATTGCTAAGAGACACCACTAGTGTAAGACCCGTATCGAACTAACCGATCTTACCACATTGTACCAGGTCTACCTATCATGGTCGAGCGAAGTGGACCAAGTGCATGAAGATACCACAGGACCAGGTATGAAGTTTAACTCAAAAATAGTCAAATATGAGGGTAGGGTCGTATGCCTAAATAGGTGTGACCGACCCCACCACAAAGGAGTCCAACCCATGACTTTTTAGTCGTGGGGTCGCATGACTAGAAAAAGTAGGGTCGACGGATTCTGCGACCCTACATGCGACCCTACGATAACAGACAAAATCCAAAAATTAGGAAACCTTCCTAATTCAAAGGAAGGTCTTTCCTAAACTCACTGGGACTTATTATAGAGGGTTTTTCTCTATAAATAGGACGTCCCTTGGCCTCTTTCACTCCTTTAGAACCCTAATTGAAAGTGAGAGAAAGAGAAAGGGAAGGAAGAGAAGAAAAGAAGGAAACTTGAAGAAGAAGACTAAGGAAGAGGATGAAGTTCAGAGAAACCTCTAAATTAAGGTATGAACCCCCTACCTGAATAAGAGAGCCTATAATAGTTATGAAGAACATAGGATTAGGAGAAACCCAAATCATCCATCCATGGACAAGTTCCAAGGGAATCCATAGAGGAAATCATTGTGGACAATGGAAAGTGTGTAAAAAATTATAGTTTTGAGTCATAGAACAATCATAGGAAGGACCATAATGGTAAGCCAAAGATTCCAACATGAAGGAATGGATTTTAGAGTGAAAAGGTCGACCATAATACGTGTGGTCGCATGTAGGGTCGAATGATATCCGACCCTACGAGACCACATGATCGACCACATGCCCTCGGAAAGTTCCAGGGAGGGTGTGTTCACACGTAGGTTGAATTGTATCCGACCCCACATGCGACCCTACACCCTAGGGTCGCAGAAACTGCTACCTTAGGTGCTACCCTACCTGCGACCCTGCAATTTTTGTTAGTCTAAATATATTGGAATTAATTCTAATTAAACTATATTGACTTGTTAGGTATTTCTAGTGATTCAAAAGTAATTCATAAAGCTTGAACGAGGATCTACGCTCAATCAAAGGTGAGGGAACAAGACCTGAACTAATTGGCTAATAATAAACTGTTTTGTTTATTGAGTCCAGATTCTATGTTGTATGATTATAATGTGCATATCACATGTCATCCACTATTCCTATTATTACTGTTCATGCATATTTAATTCTATTTATTTATAACATGATGATGATGATGATGATGATGCTAGGAATAGGCATGTGTATGTATGTGTGTGGTTAGTGTACTTGATACGAGTGGAGCATCAGGGGGAGGACGTGATACTGTGTTTCATCCTGGTCACTAGACTCTAGCTCTATCTCTACTCAAGTCTTGTCTACTAACATCATCGTATCGCCATTACCTTAGAAGAACTATTACGTCGTAGGGCATCAGGGGAGGTGGTCTTGGACCGTGTAATCTCTGACTCTGTCGGGGGGCCTTAGCTCTATCTCTATGGACGTATTGAGGGATGATGGGGTGAGGCCTTGGATACACTGTTTGACATTAGGATTGGTTAGTTGCGAGCCCAGTTTGCAAGCCCTCGCCAATAGGGACTTAAGTGTTGGTATGGGTAGGGCACTAGGGGAAGTGTAATGCGGTGCGATCCTAAGCACTTTAGCTCTATCCCTATTCCATGGTGGGTGCATGTGGGGGCGGCAATGGTGTTTGATCCATTGGGCGGTTCTACACATTCGTGTATAGAGGTGTGGCTGCCACCTATCCTTTCTATTGCACATTGCAAACTTATGAACCAGACCAAATATATGAATTGAATGCATGCATATGTTTGTTGCATTATTTTGTTTGTTCACTGAGCCGTGATGTGTGCTCACCCTTTCGACGTCGAATATTTTTAATTGATGATGCAGGTACTACTGTGGAAGACTATATGAATGCTCCTGCGTACGGACATATTGCGACGATCGATGCAGACGTTATGATGGAGTCGCATGATTCATCATGCGAGTGCAACTCATGCGACTTCGATTAGATTTGTATTTGAATTATTAAGAAAATGTAATTGATTATTTTATTTACATTATGTCTTAGTCAATGAAGATAATTGGATAATTAATTTATGTTATCATCCTTAGACTCTCAGTTCATTTAATATAAAGACTTCCGCTATTGTTTATTTACTCTGATTATAGTTGTGGATGTGTATGGTTTAAGTAAATTTACATAGCCTATTCGAGATTCTAGTTGAACCATTGGTTTATTGGTGGTTCATCACACCATTCTGAATAGTACGGAATTGGGGTGTGACAACTTGGTATCAGAGCTCTCGGGCCCTGTCTATTAAACTGATATACTTCCACAAAAAGTTCATGAACTGAGTTAGGATAAAATTTAAAAACTGTAATAATAACACACTATAAGCACCTGTGTTGTTTGAGACAAAATTAAGAAAGAGAATAATGCACTATTAAAAGGAGAAACAAGTTTCATATACATCAAATAAGAAGCAACGTTTATACATATCCAAATCAGAGTACAGTCAACAATCCGGACAGTTACTCTATAGTACAAAGAAAAACAAAAAGGAAAAAAAAATATACATCATGGAGCTGGAGGTGTTGGAGGAGGAGGTGCCTCACGATCCCGGTCATAGTCCTCAGCATACACTCTAGTCAACTAGGTTATCTGAGTCTGGGTCGTTTGGAAACTAGCTGTCAACTCGGTCATCCACTGATCGGATGCACGCTGAGCATCTAAAAGCTCACCTACTCTCCCATCAGTCGCGCGCTGAGCATCTAGAAGCTCACCTACTCTCCCATTAGTCATGCGCTGAGCATCTAGAAGCTCACCTACTCTCAGATCAGTCACGCGCTGAGCATCTCTAATCACACGCAGTAGCCCCATCATGTCATCAGAGGGTGGACGTGAAGGACTAGCAGTGTGTGAAGGAGCCCGAGATGGACCAACTCCAGTAGAATGTAGTAGTGATGGAGGAGGTATGGCGTCCACATCCATGAACATACGATCCTCATCCTCAGCATTACCCCCAGGGACCCCTGTTGCTACTGCTGCCTCGGCGTCTGCCATCTCTACCTGGATGCGAGGATGCACTAGAGCGTTTTTCTCATCATCACTAACCTGCGCATCCTGCATACCCATCCTACAGATAGCCTCCCAGTCAAGGTCCGATGAGAAGGTATTCTCATGAATCCTCTCATCCAATAAATCAACGTGTAGGTGTGTGAGCAGTGTAGTGATCAGACGTCCGTAGGGCAGATTGCCTAACTGACCAGACAGCGTAGCGCGGATCATCGTCCGGATGATAATATAAGGAAGGCAGACAGGCTGCCTGGTGCAAATGCAGTAGAGGACATACTAAGTCAACTGAGAAATCCTATCATAGTGGCCACTCTTGGGGATCAGGTTGTGCTGAATGATTTTACAGTACACCCGAGGCTCTGGCCGTAGGTTGATCGCCTTCATCTCCCAGCGATCATCTCTAAGGAGCTGACTATCAATCTCAGCACGCATCGTCAATGATAGGAACTGGGGTTCCTTAGGAGCACAGTACACCAAAGGGCTGCCATTTGATATTCCCAGGACCTCTCTTTGCTGCTATCCAATTCCGATTCAATAAATTTAACGTTGGGAGCAAACATCTTTTAATTTCTAGAAATGAAAAAAAATTAGCTACCCCCCATAATAGTTTTAAAACATCACCTACCACCACACCTTTCAAAAAAATCAACAACACCCAAGTAACTGATGGAGGTAATGGAAATCAGCGTTAAACAACTTTACCCTTTATGTTATTAATTTGAAATTTTTAAAAGCTAGTAAAATTATTGATATAACCCTTCTCTTCTTTTTCTTCTTTTTGTCTCTTTCTTCTTCTTTCCTCTTTTGCTCTTCTTCTTTTCCTGGTTCCGATCTTTCTTTGACAAACCCTAAAGCTTGCCATTACAAATTAAAACCGAAAACAAGACCACACCAATGAATAAAAGTATAGATTGGCAAAGTAGTAAAAAATGAGAAACGTTTATCCTTCTTCATAGAACAGGACTGTGAAATCAATCCGAGCCAAGCACTCACAGAACAAGACTGTGAAATCTTTCCTCTTATCCAACCAAAATATTTATCCTTCTTCAACCGAGCTTTATTTGAACCAAAGAATTTTGATCAAGATCCTTCGAAGTATATTATAAATTAAGGAGAGATTCCTACCACCGTCAGTGCAAATTGGAGAAATCAAACAGAGATTGATACTGCTGGAACAAATCTTAGAAATTCTACAAAAGTTTTCGCTAAACCAAGCTAGAGAAATCGAACAATGAATCTTGTGACCGTCGGAGCAGATCGTGGAATCAAACAGAGGTTGACATTGAAACAAACTAGAGAAATCGAACAATGACTCTCGCTACCACCTGAGCATTGTAGAAATTCTACAAGAGTTTTCATGGAGCTCACCTTTTTCTCTCTTTTGATCTCCTCCCTTTTCTCTTTCTTGTGGCAGCAACCCACTCTCTTCTCCCTATTTTCTAGCCACCCCTCTCTCCTCCTTTCCCTCAATCTCCTTGCTGTAGCCGCACTTCTCTCACCACTTTCCTCTTTCTGATCCCCCTTCCCCTCATTATCTCTCTTCTCTTTCCCTAGCCGTAATCCCCATTCTTGCTTCTTACGGCTCTCCCTTTTTCAGCCACTTTCCACTACACCTCTACGAATGACAACCCTATTTTCTCCAAACCAACTGATTTATGTGTATTTTTCTACCTAATTATCAAATATTAGCTTGCCATAAGACCAATATCATTGTCGTCGGCGAACACAATCGAAGAAAGGTTTTCTCTTCTTTCTTCCATTGAAGTCGGGACTCGGGCTTACCATTTGGGGGTGTAGGGTCAATTAACTGAGGGAGGGTAAAAACGTCTTTCAACTTATTTTTAGGGTATTATTGTCCAATTCAAATTCTCTTTTGGATGGCATCAGAAACTAATGGGATTCGTTAAATGGAATGGATCTATTTGATTAACAGTGGTAAGCGTTCGGGGGATAGTTGATGTTTTTTGAAAGGTGTGGATGATAGGTGATGTTTCGAAACTATTATGGGGGGTAGCTGATTTTTTTTCTTCTGAAAATTTCTTTGTTTTTTTGGATGAGACTAAAATAATAAATTACTAATGTTAAAAGGATAGTTTTGTCATTATATAATTTTTAACCCTGCCACATCATCACTTAACAAAGATGATTGTTAAGTGAGGACCTATGTGATACATATTTAACATCTGAGTGACATGATTGAGCAAGGTTTGGGGTTAGGTGAATTAAAGGTAAAGTTCAAGGGGGTGGGTGAAATTTTCTCAAAAAAAAAAGAAAGAAAGAAAGATCATTGATAGTAACTCATGCCTAGTCAAAATCTCTAATCAATACGTGGAGCTCAGTTACAAGTCTACATCTATTGCACATGGGAGGGAAGGATCTCGTCTCTAATTGTGTAGTCCTTTTAGTCGTGATCCAACAATTGGAGTTCATTCCTTCTGCATACCAATGTATTTGTATATGTGTTAAGTGACTTCAGTCGCTAGACTGACTGCACAACTGTAGATGAGCCTGACCGAGTAGGAGTGCATTACGGTCATGACCGAGTAGGAGTGCAATATGGTCAGACTGGGCTGAAACCTACAGCCAGTTAGAGATATCATTTTGTCACCCAAAAAATGTATACAGCCACATGGGCATCAATATTCAAAGAGAGGAGAGAGAGTGGCCCGAGGAAGGGGAAGCACATTAATGAGCTCAATGAAGGCAAGAAAGTCAACCCGTTTACCTTCTAAACCCCCTCCATCTAACGGGTAAAAATGTCAACCAACTGAGCAAGCAATGGACTTCTTGTACTCACAAGGGAATTAAAAATTAATTTGAGTCAAAATACCTATTTGTCTTTTGGTGCTCTGCTTCTATACTAGTTTCTGCATTTAGGAGAACTCTCGATTGAATATATAAGGCCATACAAGTTTTAACCTAGATCCACACAATATCTCCATGGGAGTTGAAAGTGAGAGTTGGCGATGTACATGGATTGAATTTAAATTCAATATACCACTATCTAAATCCAAATCCATTTATCAACTACCCTATCCAAATCCGATCCGAAATCTGCCAGATGTATAAAAACAAATTCTAATTTGATTTTTAATTGGATATTTGGTTAAAGTCATATTTGAATCTGAAAAGTATAAACCATAGTATTTTTGAAATGTAAGTAATATAATAACCATCAAGAATAGAAAATTACAATTTTGTTCTCTATTTCTCATCTTACAATTTACAAAATCATCAATCAAAGGGAAAAGAAGTACTTCTTACAATTTTATTTCATTTTTTTAGGTAAATAAATACATTTTTTAGGTTATATGTGTCATAATCCATAAGGCTACATTGTTTGTGGATACATAATCCGACCCATTTAGGTGATATTCAATTTCACATTTGAATCCGATCCCAATTATCCGAATTCACATCCGAATCCAATTGTTCAAATTCGAACTATCCTAAACGGATGCAAATGCGAAACTAATCCAGATCTTCGACTACCCTTTACATCTCTAATGAGAGCAATTGTTTTGGTGAAATTACTAATTGTCCTGGTGAAGCTAATGGACACCATCAGTCAAAATAGATTGCCCTGATGAAATATTATTACATAAGAAGAAACATGTTCAACCAACTCTTCCAAGTTGTCCCATATTATATACTAAATATGATTTTTCTTTGGGGTGTAATAATCTGGAAATAGAATTGAATGCTCTACAAATTTTTTTTTAAGGCTCCGTTCGGTTAGAAGAAAACTTCAATTAAAGTAAAATCAAAATAGAATTTTTTTATAATTGTTGAGAATAATTATGTACCTAAGTCAATAGCATACAAAACATGGTTATATAAATTTTACTTTGATTTTCAATTAAAATATTGCTTAAATTTCTTTTCACCTTCCTCCTCTCTCTTTCTTGTATGCATTAAAAGTTTCTTCTAAAATTGCTTTTTATTTCATTGTACTTTACTTTTTCACAGAAATTTTTAATTTACTTTACTTCTAACCGACCAGGGCTTGAGTCTCCACTGCCATTTTTTTTTTCTGAATTGAGTTGACATTATCCAAGTCTAGTATTTATGTTTGTTTCAACAATGCAACACTTTGAATTGAGATTGATTGACTAATCTAACACTCATTACAACACCATTACCATTAACACATTTTTTTGGGGGAGGGGGAATAAATTAAGTTGTCTTATCAGGTTATCTTAACCATGTTTTGAAATTCACGTATGAGATACGATATCTATCATGTTTAAAATCGATTTGACTTGATCTTTGGTGTATAAATCCAATAGAAAATTGACATGTGTCTAATCTTCATTTTTTTTGTTAGGAATTCAAACCCCTTTTTTTTATAAAAAAATGAAAGAAAAAAATTACAACTAAAGTCATGCAGAACAGACAACCAAATTAAAGCTTATAAGCTATAGTAAGAAACCACCAATAGAACCACAAAAAAAGCAAAAAAAAAAAAAAATCATCCTAAACCAAAGATAAAAAGACCATCATCCTGCACCCCTCCTACTACGGATCACCTTTGTAGAAAAGGTAACAGATCTGACATCTTGTTTCTGGTTCCCTACCACAATGGCAGCAATTTCCTCAAAGTTCACACGAGATGTCTGACCAGTATCAACCCAATGCGAATTCCCCCTACCAACTGTACGACCTCGATGACGCTTTCCCATTTCAGTAAAAGCCTCAGCAGCTGCCTGTAATGCTTCATCCATAGCCAAGATATTATCATAAATACTGGCAATAATAATACCAAGAGAAACCATTTGGGATAAACCCCTGTTGGACTTGTCCACATTTTCCACCAAAGGTTGAGCAGGTTGTAAACCATATGATGGCACATCAGGCTGGATCATTTCATTTGGTTGAATCTCCTCTTCCTCAATCTCGTCTTCATCCTTGCTATCTTCGACATCAGCCCACCTTCCAAGATCTGTATTTAAACCCGATATGTTAGCAGAGCTAGGGTCCTCCCTCAGGTTAATAGGCACAGAAAGATTAACCGGAGGATCAGTCCTAAGATGATCCTGATTCTGGCCGACATCTCTAGATAGTCTAAAATTACCACTTCTTCGAGGTTGCTCTTGAACATTCTTATTAAAAGCTGGTTCAGAAACCTCATTTGGGCAAGAGTCTGATTGATGTCCAAAATTGCCACATTTGGCACACCGAATTGGGTGCTCTTCGTATTCAGTTAACTGTTTAAAAAAACAACGAATGCCAAAGAAAACACATTCAACCATCACTTCAGATGGTTTTGGACTGCCGTTTTCCATTTCCACTAAGAATCTAACAAACCTGCCAATAGATTTATTTTGAGTGTTTCTATCAATGCGGATGGGCTTCCCCGAGGCCTCCCAATTGAGAAAATAATCTCATCATCCCAATATTCTATCCTCAACTCGGATTCATTGCTGATGACGAGCAACATGTACCTTGTCAACAACAAAATCAGGCTCCCAACGCTGAAATCTTATTGGCTGACCATTAATTCTTGTTACCCCTCTGTTCCACACCAAAACTAGAGATGCCATTGAAAAAAATCGAAACACAGAATAACCCTTACCTAAGGCTATCATCTCAAATTTGTTGGACTGCCCCCATTGCTTTGATAAACTGCGGCCAATATCTTTTAAAGATAAACCCTTTGTAAACACTTGACCAATGAAAATGAGTTTGTATTTTTCTAATTGCGTCATAAGCCGCTTGGGGAATTACAATCCTAATAATTCCACCTTCAAACACAGGTTCAGGAAGAGTACTCAGGTCTGGAAGTCCAGCGGTGACCTCCACGAAACTCCTTCCACTTGGCTTGCTTAAAACTGGTTGAGCACATCCAGATTCAGCTCGAGCTTGTGTACCCAGATCTTGTGCAACCCGCGCTTGAGTACCCAGATTTTGAGCCACCTGATCCGAGTCCAGTTCAACATTTACCACACTAGGATCCTCAGCACACTTGCCTTTTTCATAGGCAGTCCACTTTCTCCATTTTCTTTCCTGTCTTCGGGAGATCTTGCCAGCTCCTACTCTACGCCCCGATGATTGCCCACAAACATGTTGGATTCCATAATCAGATACATTAGGTTCCATAGATGGGAACCCCAAGAACCTTCCTAGATCCACCACGTTTCTTTCCACCGAAGGGAACCCCAAGAATTTTCCTAGATCCACCACTTTTCTTTCCACTGGTCTTTCCGTAATTGGTTCTGCCACCAAAACACCCTCCACCTGGGCGGCGCCGCTTGTCTCCAGAACTACCTTCAACCCTTCACTATCAGGTACCTCCATACCAGAACCAACACCTCCCTGCAATGCTCCATTGATTCGAAGTTGACTAACGTCACCGACAAATACTTGGCCTGGGGCCAATGCCATGGCAGAACTTGCAGACTCAGCCACCTCATTCACCATCTGAGCATCTATATCCGCCGGAGCAGATAATATCGGCAAAAACCTGATCCGTTTGACATCTCACCAGAACCCTGAAGGATCCAGAACCAATTCCCATATGCTTTGAGTAGACTGAAAGATACACCTTGCATCTCAGACTGCAAAACCAACATTCCGCCATTAGGGTTTGCATGGTTCTCAGGAACCGTAGTGCTTGGAAACTCCAAACCACTGTGTCCCCCCAACCATCTACCTCCGTGAGTATTAACCTGATCTGTTGGTATTGACAAACCCTGCTTGGTCAACACTTCAGAACTTATCCTTGGTCGAGCAACACTCATCATCGAACACCTAGGAACCTCGGGAGAAGCAAATAGAGATCCATCCCTTGCCACCATATCAGAGACTAAGCCTCCCGAGCCCCTGCCATAACATCGACCTCCACCGACGGCCCTGACACCAGGGGCCGACGACAGATTGCCCCGGCCGTACCCATGTCACCTAGAATCGCCCCTCAGACCAGGACCAATGGAGAAAACCATTCTCTAGGATACTCTTAACATAAATAGTTAGCTATAGGCCATAACAAAGCAACTTTGGTTGGATGGTTTCTGTTACGGTCGGAAATCGCCCATCGGTCTGCGATTCAAGCAACCTGCAATCACAGAGATGAGACAACGGAGTTGGGCGACTAAACCCCGGCTACACTCCGATGCCTAAGTCAGATTCCTAATGTAAACAGTCAAGAGATAGCAAGAGATAGCAGGAAGCTATCTCCAGTTTAGAGAAAGAGGGGAACAATGAGAGAGTTTAAGCGTACGAGAATGATTAGATTGTGAGATGTGAGATTGTGAATGAATTACCTTGAGGGATCGTCCTCTACTTATAGAGATTGGGAAGAGGCATGGAGGCATCAGGACTCAGGAAAGTAGATCGCCAATAGGACTGCCAAGTGTCGCTCTGAGGGACACCAAAATCATAGACTCCAAGCAGGAGTGGGAGACCATAGCCAAGGAAGCCAAGTCGGTCAACAGGGAGAGTGACTCGTGTCACCATATGAGTGGTCGTAGGTCCGTGATAGTCGACGTCGTATCACACAAGGAGAAGGACTCCTCTGCCGTGACATAGTTGTTTTAGGACTCTGACCTCCGACCAAGAAACGTAACCGAGTAGATCTATATCTTCGACCGGTACCGTATCCTAACAGGACTGTGACTCTGGGCGGTATAAGCCGAGCACAAGACATATTTCGTGGTCGGCTCCAAAGATAAAGGTTGCCACGTGTAAGATTTTTAAGTGGATGATGTTTTTCCCACATAACAGATGCCCAATAACTCCACATATACGGCGGAGTCCATTCCTACAATGTCCTCCAGGGGCAACCTAGATAGCTCGTCTGCCTTGGTGTTCTCGTCTTGGCGCACATACTGCAGTTAGACACTCCGAAAGGCTGCGAGGGCCGAGTTGACCTTGTCCAGGTACTTCTACATTTCTGGTTGTCTGGCTTCATAGTCGCCCTGTACTTGTCGGGTGACCAGTTGCGAGTCCCCCTGGGCTATGAGCCACCGAACAGCTAGACTTTTTGCTAGTCTGAGGCCGGCCAGTAGAGCCTCGTACTCGGCTTCATTGTTTGTAGGCCAGAATCCAAATCTCACTGCTGATTGGATTTTGAAGCCTTCCGGGCTCGTCAGTATTACTCCCGCACCTACTCGGCCGTCCATGGAGGATCCATCTACCTGCAGTGTCCACGGGGCTTCGGTTGGTTCAGGAGCTTTCTCTGCTGGAGGTTCAACAACTTCTTCCTCGGGTAGGGTGCTCTCGACAACGAAGTCTGCCAGTGCCTGGGCTTTGATGGCGGTTCTGGGGACGTACTTTATCTCGAACTCGCCTAGCTCCACTGCCCAATTTACTAGCCGACCGGATATGTCCGGCTTTGATAACACCTTCTTCAGAGGTGTGTCGGTAAGCACGGAGATAGGGTATACTTGGAAGTACGGTCTTAGCTTCCGTGCAGCTGGTCACCAGGGCGAGTGCCAGTTTTTTGATGGGCTTATACCTGGTTTTTGCGTCCAACGGTACTTTGTTGACATAGTATATCGGTCGCTGTACCCTATCTTCTTCTTTTAGCAGTACGGCACTTACTGCATGGTTGGAGACTCTGAGGTAGAGTTGCAACTCGTCTCCGTGGTTGGGCTTCACCAGCAGGGGTTGGGGATGACAAGTAAGACTTGAGGTCCTTGATGGCTTTCTGGCACTCATCAGTCCATTCAAACTTCCCGACTCCTTTCAGTGTCTTGAAGAAGGGAAGGCATCGCTCGACCGACTTTGACATGAAGCGGCCGAGTGCCGCTATGCGACCGTTCAGCTCCTGTACCTGCTTGGATCTGGTCGGCGCGGCCATGTTCAAGATGGCCGTGATCTTCGAGGGGTTGGCTTCTATTCCCCTCTCCGAGACCATGAAACCCAAGAATTTCCCAGACGAGACTCTGAAGGCACACTTTGTGGGATTCAGCTTCATGTTGTGGCTGCGGAGGACCTGGAATGCTTCGTCGAGGTCGGCTAGATGATGATCGGCTTGCTGGCCCTTTACTAGGAAGTCGTCGACATACACTTCCATGTTTCGGCCGATCTAATTTTTAAATACCTTGTTCACCAACCTTTGGTAGGTGGCTCCTGCGTTCTTTAGGCCGAAAGGCATGACCGTATAGCAGAAGAGCCCTTGGTTGGTGATGAAGGAAGTGCACTCCTCGTCTGCCTTCCTCATCTTGATCTGATTATACCCTGAGTACGCATCAAGGAAACTGAGCTGCTCGTGCCCGGCTGTAGCATCTATTAATTGGTCGATGTGCGGCAGTGGGTAGCTATCTTTTGGACAGACCTTGTTGAGGTCTGTAAAATCTATGCAGATTTTCTACTTCCCGCTTGCTTTGGGCACCATGACCACGTTCGCCAGCCAGTCTGGATAATCTACCTCCCGTATGAAGTCGGCTGTTAGTAGCTTCTGGACTTCCTCATCTATCACAGACTGTCGGGCGGGTGCGAAACTCCTCTTCTTCTACCTGACTGGTCGGTGTTGGGGGTCGACCGCGAGGTGATGTTCGATCACTTCTCTGGGGATTCCTGGAATCTCAGAGGCCGACCATGCAAACACATCTAGGTTTTGCCTCAGGAATTCTATCAGCTCCTCCCTCTGGTCCTTAGGTAACAAGGAACCGACCTAGAAAGTCTTTTCAGGTTGATCGTCAGCTATCGAGATTTTCTCTAACTCCTCGGTGGGCTTTCCCCTACTCAGTGGGTCAATGTCTCGGACATTTACGATGTTCACCTGTGCTGCTTTTAGGGCTCTTTGATTATTTTTCAGCTTGGTGGCATACCATCTTCTGGATGTCACCTGGTCTGTTCGGCATTCTTCGACGCCGTTGTCTGTAGGGAACTTCATCACTAGGTAGTAGGTGGACATGCATGCCTTGAGCTTGTTCAATGATGGGCGGCCGAAGATCACATTATGTGCGGACGGCCGATCTACCACCATAAATTTGACCATCACCCTCTGCTGCCTGGGTTTTTGGCCGAGTATCACTGGCAATTGGATGCCTCCTTTCACCGTAATCGGGTCTCCGAAAAAGCTGATGAGATTGAAGGTGACTGGCTGGAGCTGGTCGTCTCCTAGCTGCATCCTTTGGTACGCGTAGTAGAATATGATATCTATCGAGCTCCTTGTGTCTACAAAGCACTTGGCGACATCGCAGTGCCCGATCCCGGTCGTGAAAACAATGGCATCTTCGCGGGGGAATGCCACATTGACGAGGTCTTTGTCGCTGAAGGTGATGATTTCTCCAGTCTGAGCCTTTTTGGACGGCCACTCTGTTTTCGCCACTAAACGTGAGTAAGCTTTAGCCGACCTACCAGATGTGTTCCCCACTGCCGGTCCTCCTATGATCGTGAGGACTGTCTTTTCCTCGGCTTTGGGCCCTTTGTAATGGCATAGACGCCACTATACCTAGGGATACGCAGGCCCATAGCTGTTCGTGGTCGGTCCTTGGGTTGAGGACTGCCAACGAATCATCAATCGGATCTT
The DNA here is from genome assembly GCA_028583415.1 of Protea cynaroides. Classification (NCBI taxonomy): domain Eukaryota; kingdom Viridiplantae; phylum Streptophyta; class Magnoliopsida; order Proteales; family Proteaceae; genus Protea; species Protea cynaroides. Next base: position 13,191,060 of record CM053272.1, on the reverse strand, counting down.
CTTCTTTTTAACATCGGGTGGGACTTCCTCCTCCTACTTCTACCCCTTTTTTCTGGTTCAGACCAGGACGGGAAGGACCCGAACTGGATATGCTGTCTTCCTCCCAACCGTTCCTTCACTAGTATTCTGGCTGGCTCTGCTCTAGATGACCCTCCGGTTGTACCAAACTGAACGACACCGACCCACTATCTAGGGGCTGCAGGACCTCCCTCGGGATCTTGATCGTCCCTCCAATCTGCATTTTGGTCCTCGCCTACGTCCACTCGGCAATTGTTTGGATGTTGGTTCCTCGGAGGTGGAGGGGGTAGCCCGCAATCTCTCCGAGCCGGCGTCGGTCCCCTGCCAGCATCTCTAACTAAATTGTAGTAGTAACCCCTCCAGATGAGATCCTTAATTTCTCCCTTGAGGCACTTGCAGTCATCCATATCATGACCGTGGTCGCGATGGAAGCGATAGTATCTGGAGCGGTCTTTATTTCTTCCTTCACCTAGAGCCTTCGGTGGTGGTCGGAGGTTCTGATCATTCCTAATTACCTCCAGGATCTCTGTCTTCGAAGTGGTGAGCGGAGTGTAGTAGTCAAAGGTTTTGTACGGGTTCCGGTGCACTTGTTATTTGCCGGACCTTTGCTTCTTAGGGTCGCTAGAGTTCGGCGTCTGGTCGACCGACTCGGACCTCTTTTTGTCAACAGGCTTCTGGTCGGTCTTCAGGTTGTTGACCACATTATTTTTCTGGGCCTTTGTCATTTCATCTGCTGAAGCGTATTTCTCGCATCTGGCCAACAGGTCATCCATGTTCTTCGGGGGCTTTTTGGCAAGGGACCAACAAAGCTCTTTGTCCGTTACTCTGGCATGCAGGCTGGACATATGCACTGCGGGCTCGACGTCCTTGATTTTCAGCACTTCGATATTGAAGCGCTTGATGAAGTCCCACAAGGACTCGTCCTTCTGCTGCTTGACCATCGACAGATGATAAGACGTCTTCTTGCTTACTCGGCTGGCCTGGAAGTGCGTCAAGAACTTGTTTGACAGCTATTCGAACAAAGTGATGCTACACGGAGGTAGGTTGTTAAACCACGCGCGTGCAGTGCCTCTAAGCGTCGAAGGAAAAGCCCTACAGATAAGGCTGTCCCTGAGAGGGTAGAAAAGCTTCATGGAGACGAACGCGTCCAGATGCTACTCGGGATCAGTGCTCCCGTTATACGAGTCTAGGATGGGTATCTTGAAATTGTCAGGAGGGGAAGCCCTCATGATCTAGTCAAAAAGTGCTGTGATGGCGGTGTAGGCCGTCCTCGGTAGAGCGACTCGGTTCTGCTTTACCTGCTGAAGCCGTGTAGTCAATTCCAACAATTTCCTATCGACCTCTGACTGGGGAGTGGCTGGAGGTGGCGCTGCAATCGTCGTTGGCGTCTCCACATTGACTCTCTGCTGGCGGAGGGCATCGAAGAAGGACCTCGCGTCTCTCTCAGGCGGAGGGGGTGCTCCATACGCGCCCTGTGCCTAATGAAGGTCGGCTGGATGATGCCGATCGGATGACCCTCCTATGCTCCGTGTGGGGTGATGAGAATCTCTGCTCCGATCACGAGATCCCAAGGGAGGATTACTCGGTGCGGTTCTCATCGACACCGCCGGCGCAGGTTGCTGATGGGCCCTAGATTGGGCCGCTCGTGGTGCTGGTACGGGCGGAGGGTTTACTCTTGCTCCTCCGGGGATCGAATTGCTTGCTCGAGCGCCCCTTAGGGCTCGAGCTAACTGATCGATCTGTTGCCTCAACTCGTCGAATTGCTGACGAGTCACGTACTGAGGTGGTGGTTGCGACGCCGTCACCATCGGTGTCGGTGCAGGTGTCGGGGTATGGTTTGTCCCCGGCGTACTTGCGCTGCTATCGACCTGAACTTGCACGGACGGTTTAGATGGTTGGTGTGAATCTTGTGCATGAGTTCTCCTGTGTGCCATCGAAAGTGGTTTAAGATCCTCGTGCGCTCGTTCATCAAACTCAATCAAGAGGGCCCAATGGTGGGCGCCAAACTGTTACGGTCAGAAATCATCCTTCGGTCTGCGATCCAAGCAACCTGCAATCACAGAGATGAGACAACGGAGTTGGGAGACTAAGCCCCTGGTATACTCCGATGCCTAAGTAAAATTCCTAATGTAAACAGTCAAGAGATAGCAGGAAGCTATCTCCAGTTTAGAGAAAGAGGGAAACGATGAGAGAGTTTGAGCGTACGAGAATGATTAGATTGTGAGATGTGAGATTGTGAATGAATTACCTTGAGGGATCATCCTCTACTTATAGAGATTGGGAAGGGGCATGGAGGCACCAGGACTCAGGATAGTAGATCGCCAATAGGACTGCCAAGTATCGCTCTGAGGGACACCCAAATCATAGACTCCGAGCAAGAGTGGGAGACCGTAGCCAAGGAAGCCAAGTCGATCAACAGGGAGAGTGACTCGTGTCACCATATGAGTGGTCGTAGGTCCGTGATAGTCGGCGTCGTATCACACAAGGAGAATGACTCCTTTGCTGTGACATAGTTGTTTAAGGACTCTGACCTCCGACCAATAAACGTAACCGAGTAGATCTATACCTCCGACCGGTACGGTATCCTAACAGGACTACGACTCCGGGCGGTATAAGCCGAGCACAAGACATATTTCGTGGTCGGCTCCGAAGATAAAGGTTGCCACGTGTAAGATTTTAAGTGGATGATGTTTTTCCCACATAACAGTTTCTAATCTTCATTAAAATAAGGAAAGAGCACCTCCCCTCTGGTTTGCCCGTAACCCTGGTCGTACACCTCAAAATTTTCATACAATTACAAAGATATCTCCTACAGTATAAACAAACTACCAGTCCATTAGTTGTTTTCCATTAAATGATGACCCAAAGAGAAGGTTCAATTTTTAATTCCCAAAATACTCAAATTCTAAAGTGAAGGGACTATTTTATCCTCATTAAACTATTACCTTTACTAATGTCAAGAAAAAACATTTCTTTCTCATCACACCACCCCTAACACGTTTGGCAAATTGTTGTTGAGAGTTGAAGAGTGAAGTATAGCAGTGATTGTGGTTGTGGGTGTTTCTGATTAGTTTCAGGTTAGAGCATCCATTATTTAAACAAGAAAATCATTATCGGTGTTTATGGATTTGATTCCCATTATTTTCTCACTTTCTCCTTTTACAGCCAGTAATTGAATAGGGTTGTTAGTAGAATTTGCAAGTAGGGTCACCCGGATGTCGAGAATTTCCAAGTAGGGTTCCAAGTATTTACCCTGCCTTTTCCTTTCTTATTCGTCTTTTACATTTCTAATCTTGGCCTGTAGGTGGTGCTAAGGAAGTTTCCACCATCGTCGTCATTGTATGTAGCGAAGGTTTCTAGAGGGTGGAGGATCTGCACGAGGAATCTCTAGTCAGCAACGGAGGAGTTGAGGCTTAAGGTTCCTACGCAGGCCAAAGTTGGGTTTGTTGGATCAGTGTTGTAGAAGTCCTCAGGGCTCGTTAGGATCTCTCTTAGGATGGAAAGTTTTGATATATTGTGATTCCCAGCAAATAGTTTTGTAGATCTTGAAATGTCAATAATGAAGACATAGGATTTGGGTTCCTCCTTGACGTCGGCAGGGTGGAAGCCATGGCCTTCGATGCCTCCGAATCCCGTAAGCAAGAAGACATTAGGTTTTTGCTTTATTGAGTTCAGTACTCCTCAGGTTGCCAAAATTTACTATCTTTTTTTTGTTTTAGAATTTTGCATTAAAAATATTCAAGAAGCGTGTACATTAGTAAACTATTTTAACTGTGTTGCTACATGGAACATGGATGGTCTCTAGCCCACCTGAATCTTCACATAGGGAAGAAGATATTGAAAGGGGAGGGGTCGATTGGATAACCCTTGGACCACTCCGATGCTTAAGTCAGTCCGATTAGCAAACAATATGCAGCTATCACAGAGTTTGAAAACTCCTTTGATTTGGCGGAGAAAAACAATCATTTGAGTAAATTGCTAGAGTAAGTTTTGGATAAAAGAGTGTATCCGGTTTACCTTCATCAGCTACTGTATTTGTAGGCATCGAGTGGTCGGTTTGTATATGGAAAGTGTCGTCATTAATGTTAGGAGATCGGCTTAGAAGGAGCTACCGTCGCCTCATATGGGAGGCTAGCTGCTTTCCTTGTATGTTCGTTGATCAGGGCTGTCGAATTCCATATCAATCTATTGATCTTCACTATCAGATCGTAGATGATAAAGTTTCCTTCTTGAGGTCAAACCTTTCCTTGAGGAGAAGCTCCCACGGATTGGGTTGCCTTAAATGTAGCCTTCTAGCAAGGGTGGCCTTACTTAATCTTATCTTGACAGCTCATAGGGGCAGCCAACTTAGCATGGATCATGGGATGGCTATGCATCCATGTTGTCTTGCCTTTTACGTCTCCCCTTCTCTTGCTGAAACCGACCCCATTCCTCCCACTAACTCTCTCCCCTATCTTACTCCCACTGACTTTCTCTCTTTCCACTTACTCTCCTTTTCTTTTTTATCAAACGAAACTCCCCCCAGCTCTCTTTCTCTCTATCACACCCCAATTCCGATTGAACTAGAAGTGTGAGTGAACCGTCACTAAACCAATGGTTCACACTAGGATCTCAATAAGACCTTATCCACTAATACAAACCATTGCACATAACCATAATCAGAATATAAATAAATACAGCGGAAGTTTTAAATTAAATGAACTGAGTTCTACATTGTAAGTATAGTAACCAATTATTCTCCACACTAAAACGTAAATAAAATATCTTCACACAATTTATGAATCCAACTGAAATAAAATAAAATAAAATAAACCATCCTAGAGGTACACGCAGAAAGGACACTCGCATGAAGCGTCATGGTCGTCCTCCCATGCTTGCACTTTTAAAGCACCAACACCTCCATATACTAGAGCGTCCATGTAGTCCTCCACAGTATAACCTGCATCAACATCTAAAAATATGTATATATACAAGGGTGAGCTCACAACTTAGCTTAGTAAGAAAATCAGACAATGCAACAAGTGTGCATCTAACATTCACATTTGGTCTGATTTTTAAGATTACAATGTATTATAGAAAGGATTGGCGGCCACTGCACCTTTATACACGAGTGTGTGAATCTGCCCAATGGATCAAACACTATTGCTGTAAGACCCGCACTCCATCAACCTGATCTAAACCTTTAATTCATGTCATAACAGGTCTTTCAATCATCACCGGGCCAGACGGGATGAACGAATGACAACCAGGTACGAAAATGGACCCATGTATGATAAGTAAGTCATACCGGTCAAAGGTACCGGTCGATGGTACCGGTCGACCGGTATGTCTGCGCAGGTAGACCATTTAGATCCGAAAACGGATCTCTGTGGGACCCACTTTCCTAATTTCGAACCAAAGGACTTTCCTAATGTAAGGGGGCTTCCTAAACTCAACCCTAGTCTATTTAAGGACCCCTAAACCTCCTTACATCTCTTTCATTGATCCTCACAAACCCTAGAGAGGAGAAAGAGATCAAAGAAGGAGAAGGAGCTAAGGAAGGAGAGGGAGGAGCCGCCGTTGCCGTTGGACGAAGAACACTCTACTGCAAACCAACGGTAAGTGCTTAAACCTTCCTCTAAATTAAGTGTTAGTCATGAATGGATCAGTACCATGCAAGGCGAGGTAATGATCTAAACCAAAATTTGTCATCAAACCTAATACAGTCGATAAACCCTAGATTCAAGTTCTAGGCTGAGGATCATCGAAACTAGGACTTGGATGGAGTTTGAAACAACTCTAACTCATTGCTTAGACCTGGAATGTATAGGAGAAACCCTAGGATCAATAGGGGGTGACTGACGGAAGGTGAGAACCGAGCATATGGTCTTCCGGAGACATACCGGTCGCACCCTATGCGATCGGTACTGCGACCGGTATCTCTCGAAGACTGGTCTGTGGGGACCGATCGACCATACCGGTTGCACTTTTCCCCACAGTGCCACGACCGGTACCTGCGATCAGTACCTACGACCGGTATGCTCTGTGAGGAGTGTTTTTGGCCCAGTTGGTTTTTCGACCAACGTAAACCCTAAGAAGTTAATTTTAATTCAACCCTAATATCATGTAGGACCTTGTGATAGCAAGTTTGGATTCTGTGACACAGAGCAAGTTAGCAATCAAGCGTCAGGTATGGGAATCGGACCTAAACCCGAATAATTTAATAACAGTAAAACGTTGTTAATAATTATGATTCTATGGAATGGTGTTTGTGCATACTCGCATGTCATCTTTATTTTCAGTTATTATATTGTTCATGCATACTCGTTATGCTAGGATATGACTGTTAGGCATGTGATTGTTTTCATTGGTGTGTGGAATGGGAAGGGCCTGGGGTCTGAGATCATTCCTCACACTAGCACCTTTTCGTATCGCTTCTATCTTAGCATGCTTGGTGTGGGTAGGGTATCAGGGGAGGAAGTGGCACTGTGGTCTCCGGCCTGTCCACTAGACTCTAGCTCTATCTCTATGCCGTAAGGAGCTGTGTTGGGATAGGGCTTACTGTAATGACATATAGGATTGGTTAGTTGCGAGCCTAGTTTGTAAGCCCTCGCCAATAGGGGCTTACGTGTTGGTATGGGTAGGGCATCAGGGGAAGTGTTGGCGGTATTTGATCCGGACGCTTTAGCTCTATCTCTATTCCATGGTAGGTGCATGTGGGATGACAGTGGTGTTTGATCCATTGGACGGCTTCACACACTCGTGTATAGAGGTGCGGTGGCCGCCAATCCTTTCTATAGCACATTGCAAACTTAAATCAGACCATAATGTGAATATCACTCATGCATGATGTGTATTGCATTGTCTGATTTTCTTATTGAGCTAAGTTGTGAGCTTACCCTTGTATATATACATGTTTTAAGATGTTGATGTAGGTTACACTGTGGAAGACTACGTGGATGCTCCCATATATGGAGGTGCTACTGCCTTGGAAGTGCAAGCAGGAGAGGACGAGCATGACGCTTCGTGCGAGTGCCCTTTCTACGTGTACCTCTAGGATGTTGGTTTTGTTTCTTTTATTTATATTCAGTTGGATTTATAATTGGGATGTAAGGATAATTATTTATATTTTGGTATTTTAAATAATTGGATAATTTATTTATTAATAGAAGTACTCAGTTCATTTAATTTAAGACTTTCACTGTATTTTATTATATTCTGATTATGGTTATGTGCAATGGTTTGTATGAGTGGACACGGTCTTATTGAGATCCTGGTGTGAACCGTTGGTTCAGTAACGGTTCACTCACACTTCTGGTTCAATCAGAATTGGGGTGTGACAATTGTCGTCCCACATGCACCCACCATGGAATAGCGATAGAGCTAAAGTGTCCAGATCACATACTGCCAACACTTCCCCTATTACCCTATCCATACCAACATGTAAGCCCCTATTGGCGAAGGCTTACAAACTAGGCTCGCAACTAACCAATCCTATATGTCATCACAATAAGCCCTATCCCAGCATAGCTTCCTACGGCATAAAGATAGGGCTAGAGTCTGGTGGCCAGGCCGGAGACCACAGTGCCACGTCCTCCCCCTGATATCCCACACCAAGCATGCTAAGACAGAAGCGATACGAAAAGGTACTAGTGTGAGGAATGATCCCAGACCCTAGGCCCTTCCCATTCCACACACCAACGAAAACTATCACATGCTTGACAATCACAACCTAGCATAGCGAGTATGTATGAAAAATATAATAACTTAAAGTAAAGATGACATGTGAATATGCACAAGCAACACTCCATAGAACAATAGTTATTAGCAATGTTTTACTGTTATTAGTTAATTAGGGTTTGGGTCCGATTCCCTTACCTGACGCCTGATTGCTAGCTTGTTCAACGTCATAACGTCCAATCTCGCTATCACAGGGTCGTACACGATGTTAGGGTTTAATTAGAATTAGTTTCTTAGAGTTTACGTTGATCGAAAACCAATCGGTATTAAAATATACCCGATACAGTGCATACTAGTCGCATGTACCGATCGTTGCCCTGTAGGGAATGGTGCGACTGATATGGTTGACCAGTCCCTTTATGACCAGCTCCCAAGAGGTACCGGTCGTAGTATCGATCGCATATAGTGCAACCGGTATAGTCGACTGGTATTCCTCTGGAAGACCACCAACTTGGTGTTCGTCTTCTGTCGGTCGCTCATTATGGATTTTAGGGTTTCCCCTATGCATTCTAGGCCTGAGCAACATATTAGGGCTTATTTTATGATCCATTAAAGTCCTAGTTTCGATGATCCTTAGCCTAGAATTTGAATCTAGGGTTTATTGACTGTATTAGGGTTTGACGGCAAAATAAGTGTTTTAGATCAATACCTCGCCTTGCATGGTATTGATCAATCGTCTACAATACTTATCCTAGAGGAAAGTTGAGGCACTCGCCTTTGGTTTACAAGCTATGGTGTTCTTCGTCCAACGGAGGATCCTCTTCAACCTTTATCGGCTCTTCCTCCTCTTCCGACCTCCTTCTCCTCTCTAGGGTTTGTAAGAACCAATCAAAGAGGTTTAAGGAGGTTTAGAGGTCCTTAAATAGGCTAGATTAGGTTTTAGGAAGTTTCCTTACGTTAGGAAAGTCTCTAGGATTGAAATTTGGTAAGCGGGACCCACAGAGATCCATTTTCGGATCTAACTAGTCTGCTCGCGTAGACATACCAATTAACTGGAATATAAATCGATCTGTATGATAATATTTCTCTGTTTTCGTACCTGATTGTCATCCGCTCGTCCCGTCTGATCCGGTTATGATTGGAAGACCTGTTACGATATGAAATAAAGGTTTAGATCGGGTTTATGGAGTGCGGGTCTTACTCTCTCTCTCTCTCTCTCTCTCTCTCTCTTGCTGAAACCGACCCCTTACACTAACTCTCACTGCTTTTTTCAAAAAACCCCATTTGTTCCACTTATCTCCTTGCTTCCTAAACCCCCCCCCTTTTCATACCAAACCACCTCCCCTCTTTAACTATATCTCTCTCCCTTTCTAAATCTCCCCACGAAATCCCCTACATGTAATCCTCTCTCTTCTTTCCCAAAATAGCCCATTTCTCTCCTTTCAAAATTAGCCTTCAGCTCCCCTCTCTTCTTTCCTTTCATCTCCTTTTTTTATCTAACGAAAAAAACCTTCTTGGCATATTCTTCTTTCCTTTTGAAAAACAAAATCCCTTCCCATTCTCTCATGTCAAATCCCCTTTTCTCCCTCTTTCTTTTGTTAAACTTAAAAACAGTATCTTCTTAAAACTCCCCTCTTCCACTCAATCTCCCTCTAAAGGATCTTTTGCTTTTTCTTTTTATTTTATTTATCTTTTTACTACAACAGCTCTACCTTTCTCCTCTCCTCTTTAGATTTTCTGCAGTTTACATCCTCTATTTTCATTCTCAGGTAGAAGAGAATTCAGAAGGGAGAAGAATGGCTTTTGGATCGTCCGATTTGGACATCGAATGATCAAAATATGATGAAATGAAGTTTGACCAACCAAAATATTTGAATCAGAATCTTTGAAAGCCAAACTATGCACTCACGCCGCACGATAGCCGCGACATTGCCGACACAACAGGCATGGTGTCAATGCTCAATTATTCGATTGAAGGATCTTGTGTCACACCCCAATTCTAATCGAACCAGAAGTGTGAGTGAACTGCCACTGAACCAACGGTTCACACCAGGATCTCGCTTAGACCGTATCTACTTATACAAATCATTGCACATAACCATAATCAGAATACGATTAAATACAGCGAAAGTCTTAAATTAAATGACTGAGTTCTACATTGATAAATTAAATAAGTTATCCAATTATTCAAATACCAAAACATAAATAAATATCCTTACACTGTTTATAAAATCCAACTGAAATAAATAAAATAAATTAAAACCATCCTAGAGGTACACACAGTAAAGGCACTCGCATGAAGCGTCGTGCTCCTCCTCCCCTGCTTGCACTTCCAAGGCAGCAACTCTTCCATATATCGGAGCATCCACGTAGTCCACCACAGTGTAACTTGCATCAACATCTAAAAATAGTGTATACACAAGGGTGAGCTCACAACTTAGCTTAGTAAGAAAATCAAACAATGCAACACACAACATGCATGAATAACATTCACATTATGGTCTGGTTTTAAGTTTGCAATGTGCTATAGAAAGGATTGGCGGCCACCGCACCTCTATACACGAGCATGTAAATCCGCCCAATGGATCAAACACCACTGTCGTCCCACATGCACCCACCATGGAATAGAGATAGAGCTAAAGTGTCCAGATCACACACTGCCAATACTTTCCCTGATGCCCTACCCATACCAACACGTAAGCCCCTATTGGCGAGGGCTTGCAAACTGGGCTCGCAACTAACCAATCCTATATATCATCACAGTAGGCCCTATCCCAGCACAACTCCCTACGGCATAGAGATAGGACTCGAGTCTAGTGGCCAGGCCAGAGACCACAGTGCCACTTCCTCCCCCTGATACCTTACCCGCACCAAGCATGCTAAGACAGAAGCGATACAAAAAGATGCTAGTTTGAGGAATGATCTGAGATCCCAGGCCCTTCCCATTCCATACACCAACGAAAATAATCACATGCCTAACAATCACATCCTAGCATAGCGAGTATGCATGAAAAATATAATAACTGAAGTAAAGATGACATGCGAGTATGCATAAATACCATTCCATAGAATCATAATTACTAACAACGTTTTACTGTTATTAAGTTATTAGGGTTTAGGTCCGATTCCCTTACCTGACGCTTGATTACTAGCTTGCTCCTCGTCACAGTGTCCAAAGTTGCTATCACAAGGTCCTACACGATGTTAGGGTTGAATTAGAATTAGTTTCTTAGGGTTTACGTTGGTCGAAAACCAACTGGGATTGAAAACACCCTTACAGTGCATATCGATCGCAAGTATCGATAGCAGCATTGTGGGGAAAGGTGCGATCGATCGATATGGTCGACAGGTCCCCCACAGATCAGCTCCCGAGAGGTACCGATCGTATTATCGGTCGCACATAGTGCAACCGGTATAGTCGACCTGTATGCCTCCGAAAGACCACCAACTTGGTGTTCGCCTTCCGTCGATCACCCATTATTGGTTCTAGGATTTCTCCTATGCATTCTAGGCCTGAGCAATGAGTTAGGGTTGTTTCATGTTCCATTCAAGTCCTAGTTCCTGTGATTCTTCGCCTAGACTTCGAATCTAGGGTTTAACGAACAATTAGGGTTTAACGGAAATTTAAGGGATTTTAGATCAATACCTAGCCTCGCATGGTATTGATCAAGTCATGATCAATCATTTATAATGCTTAAATTAGAGAGAAGTTCAAGCACTTACCGTTGGTTCACAACTACGGTGTTCTTCGTCCAACGACGGCTCCTCTTCCACCTTTCTTAGCTCTTTCTCGTCTTTAGATCTCTTTCTCCTCTCTAGGGTTTGTGATACCTTAAATAGACTAGGTTGGGGTTTAGGAAGTTTCCCTACGTTAGGAAAGCCCTTAGGCTCGAGATTTGGCAAGCGAGACCCACAGAGATCCATTTTCAGATCTAACTAGTCTGCCCACACAGACATACCGGTCGACTGGTATGTAGACTGGTACCATAAGACCGCTATGAAAAATATCATATCTTTAGGTCCATTTTCGTACCTGGTTGTCATTCGCTCGTCCTGTCTGGCCCGATGATGATTGAAAGACCTGTTATGACATGAATTAAAGGTTTAGATCGAGTTCATGGAGTGCGGGTCTTACAACTCTCCCACCCTTAAAATAAATTTCGTCCCCGAAATTTACATGTAGAGGTCTCACAACTCCCCCACCCTTAAAAGAAATTTTTTCCTAGAAATTTACATGTACCTTGTTCATCGAAAGGATTAGGATACTCCTTTCGCATTGCGTTCTCCTCCTCCCAAGTGATTTCTTCTACATCTTAGCTTTTCCAATGCACTTTGACGTAATGGATATCCTTGCTTCGGAGATGTTGTACCTTTCGACTTGTGAGCATCACAGGTATCACCTTAAATGTCAAATCCTCTGTTAAGTCTGGTGGGTCTGCTGTCAAGATGTGTGACGGATCCCTGACATACTTCTTCAATAAAGAAACATGGAACACATCATGAATGTTTGACATGAATGGTGGTAGAGCCAGCTAATATGCCACATTACCACGTCTGGTCAATATCTCATATGGTCCCATGTATCTGGGGCATAGCTTCCCCTTTTTATCGAACCGGTTTAGACCTCGCACAGGCGATATCTTCAAGAATACCTTATCACCCACTGTAAACTCTAGATCTCAACGTCGATTATCTGCATAGTGCTTTTGTCAAACTTGAACTGTCTTTACTCTTTCCTTAATTTAATCAATCGCTCGACAACTTTCTTCTATGAACTCCGGTCCTACAATCCTTCTCTCTCCCACCTCATTCCATAATAGAGGTGTACGACATTTCTTCTCATAGAGTGCTTCATATGGAGCCATCTGGATCGTAGCCTGGTAACTATTGTTATAAGCAAACTCGATAAGCGATAACTTCTCGTCCCAAGCTCCTTTGAACTCTAGGGCACACGCTCGGAGCATACCTTTCAAGATTTGAATAGTTCTTTCTGACTGTCCGTCTGCCTGAGGATGAAAAGTTGTACTAAACTTTAACTTGGTTCCCATAGCTTTCTGTAATTCTTCCCAGAACTTTGATGTAAAGCGGGGATCTATGTCAGCTACTATACTCTCTAGGATGCCGTAAAGTCTGACTATATTATCCACATATAGCTTGGCTAGCTTGTCCATGGTGTACTGAGATCTGATAGTGATGAAGCGAGCTATCTTGGTAAGTCGATCGACTATGACCCACACGGCATCCACTGACCTTGGTGTCAAGGGTAGGCCAATGACGAAATCCATTGTGATACAATCCCATTTCCATGCTGGCTCCGGTAGTGGTTGTAGTAAACCTGTGGGTCTCTGTCTTTCTGCTTTCCCTTGCTGGCAATTTAGACATTAGAATACGAATCGAGCTACATCCGCTTTCATACCCCTCCACCAATATAATCTTCTTAAATCATGGTACATCTTGGTGCTTCCTAGATGTACCAAATATGGGGTATAATGGGCTTCTATCATATCTCTGTCTCTGATATTTAAGTTATCATTCTCAGGTATATATAATCTTCCACGATACCTGAGTTTCTTGTCTGAATCCAAGGTGAAGTCAGGGTTGCTTTTACCCTTCTCTAGATCTTCTTGCACCGTCTTGAGGTGTGGTTCCTATAGGATTGCTACTTTTACCTCATCTATTAGATCCGATGAGATCTTTAAAGCTGCGAACATCAATGTGAACTTATGAATTAAGCCCTATTCCACTAGATCTTTTGTAGTCTCTAATATATGCTCTTCATCATTCTCTTTTGAGCCTGAGGCTGCAGCACACAATGCAGCATTTGTACTGGGTCCTACCTCAGGTTTCAATGCCCACTTTCTTCTTAAGGAGTCATCTATGATGTTTGTCTTACCCGAATGGTACTGGATGTCACAATCATAGTCTTTTAATAGCTCCAGCCATCTCCTCTGTCTCATATTCAGGTCCTTCTGAGTAAAAAGGTAAGTTAAACTCTTGTGATCCGACTTGATATGAAAATTTTCACCATAAAGGTAGTGCCTCCAAGTTTTGATTGCGTGAATGACCGTTGCTAACTCTAGGTCATGCGTAGAATAATTCTTCTCATGCTCTTTCAACTGGCTTGATGCATAGGCAATCAACTATTCTCCTTGCATCAACACACATCCAAGACCCAACCCTGAGGCATCCATATATAGGGTGAACGACAAGCCTAGTGCTGGGATGGTCAAGATAGGTGCAGAGACTAGTCTTGACTTCAGAGTCTGAAAGCCCTTCTCACACTCATCTGTCTATATGAACTTTTCTCCTTTCTTGGTTAGTCTGGTGAGTGAAACAGTGATTCTTGAGTAGTCTTCCACGAATCTTCTATAGTAACCAGTCAATCCAAGGAAGCTACGAATCTCTACAACTGATTTTGGTGCTTTCCATCCTACAATAGTTGCGATCTTGCTTGGATCTACCTTGATACCTTCTACAGATGCTACGCGACCCAAGAAGGCCACTTCCTTCAGCCAAAATTTAACTTCTTGAACTTGGCTTAAAGTTTCTCCCTTCTCAGCCATTGTAGGGCTGCTCTCAAGTGTGTTGCATGAATCTCCCTGTCCTTTGAGTAAACCAAGATGTCATTAATGAATACAATGACCGAAGTGTCCAACATGTCATGAAACACTCGGTTCATCAGTTCCATGAACGATGTTGGGGCATTGGTCAATCCGAATGACATTACAAGGAACTCATAATGTCCATACCTCGTCCTGAAAATAGTCTTCAGAATATCTCCTACCTTGATCTTCAGTTGGTGATACCCCGATCTAAGATCAATCTTTGAGAAAACCTTTGCACCCTGCAACTGATCGAACAGATCATCGATCCTTGGCAAAGGATATCGGTTCTTGATGGTTAACTTGTTCAACTCTCGGTAGTCGATACATAGTCGTACGCTACCATCCTTCTTCTTTACGAACAATATAGATGCTCCCCACGACGATATGCTTGGTCGTATGAAACCCTTATCTAGTAGTTCTTATAACTGGGTCTTCAACTCCTTTAATGTAGGGGCCATCCTGTACGGTGCCTTAGACACTGGCGTCGACCCTGGCATAAGGTCTATCACGAACTCTGTAGCCCTATCCATGGTTCAGAATTTCGGCCGAAATTTTAGATTTCGGTCGATACGTATCGGTTTTTATCAAAATCGAAACTAACCTTACTGGCGGTACGATATTTACCTAAATTCGGTCCGAATTTGAAGTTTCGGACCGAATTAGGGCTTTTAATCGGCGTTTCGACGAAATCAGTCGAAATGTTGCAGCTTGAGGTTGAGGGCGCTGTGAAAGGGGCTGAAAGCCTGGAACGGCAAATAGGAATCTCTCTCACTCTCTCGATCTCAGATTCTCGATGATACTTTCCCAAAATCAGTCGATTTTCATCTCCTTCTCGATCCCACTTCCCATTCCTTCTGCTTACTTTCAGGAAGAACGTGATATGTTCAAAAGTTTTCCCACTCGCTTTACTCAACTGTTCATCTATATATAGTTTCTCGTTATAGCAGAGACGGAGTCCCTCATACTGACTTCCCCTGTTTCCACTGAAAGAAAAAAAAATTCAGAAAGTATTATCATTAACTAATGGATCTCCATCTGCAAAGAGGGTTCTTCAGATGGTCAATCTTGATGATCTTCTTGATTTTTGTTGGTCTTGTGATCAAGCCCAATGAGGCTCTATCGTCGAACCGTCGTACCCTGTTCGACTCTGCATTAGCTCCTCCTCCTGTGGGTATGTGCGAGTCTTCCGTGATCATACATGGTTACGAATGCCAAGAATTCTATGTAAGACAGATACAGCTTCTTCTTCATTTGGATAGTCAGAAGTGAAGTCGTTTGATTGTTGACTTTGAATCAAATGTTGATTATTGAGTTGTTACAGGTGAAAACAGAAGATGGGTATGTTCTTAACATCCAAAGAATCCCAGGAAGAAGTTCAGGTGGTGGAATGGTCAATAACCAACCAGTCTTACTGCAACACGGTGTACTCCTGGTACGTTTCTTGATTACTTTTCTCTCTTTAGAGCTTCACGAGCAAATCACCATCAAACATGATCTTCATACACACTTCTAAAATTATTAAGAAACAGGAATAACAACTGGGTTTGGGTAGAATGAAAAAAATTCATACTTTACGCTACTTTGGCTGTCTTTTTTTTTTCTGAAATTGTTACTTTAACTCTAAGGTCGGTCGGAGCAGTAGATTCTAGCCATTACTTTTTCTTTTTTTTTCCTTGGATTTCTGGTTTCAGATGATATTGGAAGCGAATGCTGCCTTGGATGACCAAACGAACAGCAATAGGAGAATACATTGAGTCGCAGGCTTGCAGCTTGAGGGCGCTTGGAATCTCTCTCTCTCTCTCGATCTCAGATTTTCGATGATCTGAGATCACTATAATTTTTTTTACCACATCCGAAACTATAATTTTTTTTTTACCATGTTTCCCCGAAATTTTGGCCGAAACCACCGAAATTTCGGTTTTGAGCCTGGCAGAAACCAAGCACGAAACCGAAATTACGATCCTTGGCCCTATCTGGAGGTAGTCCGGGTAGGTCTTCTGGAAATACATTTGAAAACTCTCGTACCACATCTAGATCTTCCACCTTTGGCACCTCTGCAGCGATGTCAACCACAGACACTAAGTAACCCACTCCTCCCTTTTCTAAGCATCTCTTAGCTTTTAGAGCAGAGATCAACTTTCGCTTCCTAGGTAATTTAGTTTTGGTGAAGCTAAACTCCTTCCCATTATCATCCTTGAAAGAAAGCTTCTTTTTGGTACATAATAAGCTAGCTGAATGATGACCTAGCCAATCCATTCCCAAGATGATGTCAAAGTCTGCCATCTCGAGTTGAACCAGATTCGCTTCTAGGTTTCTCCTATCAATACTAACTGAGCATGGCCCATAGCATTCATTCAACGCCACTTCTACTCCCAACGGAGAGCGAACTAACAAGCTTGGAGCTAAGATCTTAATAGGTAACTCCAGTCTCTTCCCAAAAGACGCAGAAACAAAGGAGTGGGTAGCCCCAGAGTCGAAGAGTACTCTGGCGGGTACACCAGCTATATCTACAGTTCTTGGAATTTACTTATCCCTTAGTTCTACATGCTCATACATAACAAAACAGTAAGAAAAATAGTAAGGGCCGGAATCGTACCAGTAACCACATCAGGTGATGCGGCTGCTTCCTCTGTGGTGACTGCAAATATCTTTCCTTGCTGTGGTGGTTGCTTCCTTGGTAGAGTGCAAGTCTTTGCATAATGGCCCAATTGTTGGCAGTTGAAACATTTGACGTTAAGGTTCTGACCAGCTACCTATGGTGGTGGTGCAGTAGTATTTCTTACTGGCACCACAGCAGACTGAGCCCTGAACCAACGGTTCACACCAGGATCTCGATAAGACCGTATCCACTTATACAGACCATTACACATAATCATAATTAGAATACGATTAAATACAGTGGAAGTCTTAAGTTAAATGAACTAAGTTCTACATTGATAAATTAAATAAGTTATCCAATTATTCAAATACCAAAACATAAATAAATATCTTTACACTGTTTATAAAATCCAACTGAAATAAATAAAATAAATTAAAACCATCCTAGAGGTACATGCAGTAAAGGCACTCGCATGAAACGTCATGCTCGTCCTCCCCTGCTTGCACTTCCAGGGCAGCAACTCTTCTATATATTGGAGCATCCACGTAGTTCTCCACCGTGTAACCTGCATGAACATCTAAAAATAGTGTGTACACAAAGGTGAGCTCCCAACTTAGCTCAGTAAGAAAATCAGACAATGCAACACACAATATGCATGAATAACATTCACATTATGGTTTGGTTTTAAGTTCGCAAGTGCTATAGAAAGTATTGACGGCCACCGCACCTCTATACACGAGCGTGTGAATCCGCCGAATCAAACACCACTGTCATCCCACATGCACCCACCATGAAATAGAGATAGAGCTAAAGTGTCTAGATCACACACCGCCAACACTTCCCCTGTTGCCCTACCATACCAACACATAAGCCCCTATTGGCAAGGGCTAGCAAACTATGCTCGCAACTAATCAATCTCATATGTCATCACAGTAGGCCCTATCCCAGCACAACTCCCTACAGCATAGAGATAGGGCTCGAGTCTAGTGGCTAGGCCGGAGACCACAGTGCCACTTCCTCTCCCTAATACCCTACCCACACCAAGCATGCTAAGACAAAAGCGATACGAAAAAGGTGCTAGTGTAATGAATGATCCAAGACCCTAGGCCCTTCCCATTCCATACAACAACGAAAACAATTGCATGCCTAACAATCACATCCTCGCATAGCGAGTATGCATGAACAATATAATAACTGAAAGTAAAGATGACATGTGAGTATGCACAAACACCATTCCACTGAATCATAATTACTAACAATGTTTTACTGCTATTAAATTATTAGGGTTTAGGTCCAATTCCCTTACCTGACGCTTGATTGCTAGCTTACTCCATGCCACAGCGTCCAAACTTGCTATCACAAGGTCCTACACGATGTTAGGATTGAATTAGAAATAGTTTCTTAGGGTTTACGATGGTCGGAAATCAACTGGGATTGAAAACACCCTCACAGTGCATACCGGTCATAGGTACCGATCGCAGCACTATGGGGAAAGGTGCGACCGCTATGGTCGACCTATCCCCCACAGACCAGCTCCCAAGAGGTATTGGTCGTAGTACCGGTCGCACATAGTGCCACCGGTATAGTCGATCGGAATGCCTCCGAAAGACCACCAACTTGGTGTTCCCCTTCCGTCGGTCACCCATTATTGGTTCTAAGGTTTCTCCTATGTATTCTAGGCCTGAGCAATGAGTTAAAGTTGTTTCATGTTCCATTCAAGTCCTAGTTCCTATGATTCATCACCTAGAATTCGAATCTAGGGTTTAACGACAATTTAATGGATTGTAGATCAATACCCAGCTTCGCATGGTATTGATCAAGTCATGATCAATCATCTATAATGCTTAACTTAGAGAGAAGTTCAAGCACTTACCATTGGTTCACAACTACGGTGTTCTTCGTCCAACGGCGGCTCCTCTACCACCTTTCTTAGCTCTTTCTCCTCTTCAGATCTCTTTCTCTTCTCTAGGGTTTGTGAGGATCAATCAAAGAATTTTAAGGAGGTTTAAGGGTCCTTAAATAGAGTAGGTTGGGGTTTAGGAAGTTTCCCTACGTTAGGAAAGTCCCTAGGCTCGAGATTTGGCAAGCAGGACCCATAGAGATCCTTTTTCAGATCTAACTAGTCTGCCCGCGTAGACATACCGATCGACCAGTATATTGACCGGTACCATAAGACCAGTATGAAAAATATGATATCTTTAGGTCCATTTTCGTACCTGGTTGTCATCGGCTCGTCCCATCTGACTTGGTGATGATTGGAAGACCTGTTACGACATGAATTAAAGGTTTAGATCGGGTTCATGGAATGCGTGTCTTACATTTTGTTTATTAACCGTTCCATTTACTGCAAAAGGCGGGATCTCTTCTTAGTTATCCGATTAATTTGTAATAGAATTAATGATAATTATTGGCCTCTCCCTCAACTTACAATAATTGCATAAAAACCAAGTATTTAATAATTACTGGCCATTAGTTCTGACAAAAATCATGATATCTCCATTGTCTGATATCGAAATTGAGTGATTTTATTTGCATTGTAAAGCCAACTCGATGATCAACATATTTTTAGTATGCCTCTTTTCACGATACTGCTATGAGACCCAACAAAAACAGCTTCAAAGTCAAAACTTCAAGAGAAACCTTGGAATTAGGATCCGAAACCTTTCCTACATGTTCATCCAGACTCCCACACATTGCAAATTACCTTGGTTCAACTTAGAACGTTGTAGAATGCATGTAGAGCTTGATCGAATATTGAATCTCCCACTCTTGCTCTTACACTGACACTCTCTCTCCTCATTTTCTCTGATTGAATGCTCAACTATACTCTCCTACGTTTAGTTTTAATTTCATGCACCTCCCCTATATTTGCTTTTAATTTCACTCACCCCCTTTATTTGTTAAATATGTATCAGATAGACCCCTTCATAACAGACGGATCTATTAAGTGATCATGTGGCTTGGTCTATTATTTTTCTGATGGCAAATCAACTTAACAGCGGGTGCATGCAAAAACAACCTTGGAGTTGGGGTTGAGTGACTTAAAAGCAACGTACAAGGAGAGGTAGATGAAATTAGAGCAAACCTCAGCGGTGGTATGTGAAATTTTGCCAAATTTAGCTAGGGATAAGATGGCAAAAATGAGGTGCTTATATTAGGTCAACACACAAGATCTCAACCGGTGCAGAGCTAGGCGGCTGAGGACACTATTATAGCTCACCATGACATCGACCACTTGAAATCTACATAAGTTACCTTCTTGGACAGCTTCTTACCAATCATGAAGGGTAACCCGATGCCACTCTTCACATTTATAGAGTCACCCGTAATGCTGATCAGCGAGTACATTAGAGGTTTTAACTCATCGTCTTTGTACTCATTCTTTTAAAGGAGTGGTAGTAGAGGATCTTGGCTGCATTCCCTATGTCGACCAAGATATGGCTAACATCAAAGTCGCCTATTGTCTCCTTGATGACGAGGGCATCGTCGTGTGGGGAAACCATGTTCTATTGGCCGAAGGCAGCCTAATGTAGTGATCCGCATAGCATGTAACCATATCCATGATTCGGTGTTGCACGCGCATGATACACCGATGCTAAAGATTCTAATCTGAGGGCTATAATTGGTGCTGAGTTTTGCTAACGGGATTTAGATGATCTGACGGTCCAGAAGATATCCCACTTTTCTCTTATCGATCCAACGATCTAAAAAGGAAGATACCCTGTTCGCCAATCAGGGCTCGATAGCGGTGTACGGTGGGACAGAGGCGGCGAGATAATATGCTTCACGGCACATAGTTTCAAGCCAGAAGATGCCTTTTGGAATATTGTGATAGGCCAAACTTGTTTGGGGCATATCTCAGCCGTCCGATCTCTGATTAGAGCCTATAATATATCAAACTGGAGCCATTTTGAAGAGTAAGCTTTCAAAAAGGGTTTGAGCTCGTGCAAAAGAAGGAAAATGGCGATTTTGGGGCAAACTCTTCATTGAAGCTTTTAGGAGCTATACAGTAACTCCTATTCTCTGTGTGAGGCCATTAAAGCTTCATTGAAGCTTAGGGTGAATGCTTGGAAAAGCTGTGAGAGTCCAATGGAGCCAAAGTTGTAAAGAATGACCTGCATAGCCAGTAAAGAGGTCGAGAAGCTAGCACAGAGAGTCTTACATCAGCTGTGAGCAAGACCGAAAGGTAATCACGCACACAAACTCTATTTTTGTATCAATGCCATATGTGAAGGGTTTGTAATCAATATTTGTTAAACATTTTGTAACCTGTCAAGTTGGGGGCTTGACTAGAGTGGGGGTTTTTGCCTAGGACACAGTTGTAGCTGTGAATGCGGTTGATGTTGTAGCATCAGGGTTGTAGGTGCAACCGTAGCATTATAGTTGCGTATTGGGTATAATACGAAACCCTAGTTAGGGTATTACCCCGTGGAGTAGCCATCACAGTATGTGATCGGTGAACCACGTTACATTGTGTGTCATGTGGATATGCCTATGAAATTGTCTATAAATGTGGAATAGAAGTCTTTGTGCTGCAGGTCTGGCTGTACACACTTGGCAGGCCAAACCCCTGGTATGGATACCTGTGGGTGTATGGTTGGTGTGTGCACGAAATGTGTTTGATATATTGACAGAGAGAAAAGTCTAGTTGACAGCTCAAGACAGCACATAGTGAACAACAGCTCTTGGCAGCAATTTCTGAAGCAGTGTGTGGGCAAATTATAATAGTGAAAAGATTTTGAGAAAACTGATTCACCCCCCCCCCCCCTCTCAGTGACTACCTCGGATCAACAAGTTTGCAATGTGCAATAGAAAGGAAAGGTGGCCGCCGCACCTCTATACACGAATGTATGGAACCACCCAATGGATCAAACACCATTGCCACCCCCACATGCACCCACCATGGAATAGAGATAGAGCTAAAGTGCTTAGGACTGCACCGCATCACACTTCCCCTGATGCTTTACCCATACCAACACGTAAGCCCCTGTTAACGAGGGCTTGCAAACTGGGCTCGCAACTAATCAATCCTAATGTCAAACAATGTATCCAAGGCCTCACCCCAGCATCCCTCAATACATCCATAGAGATAGAGCTAAGCCCCCCCCGGAAGAGTTAGAGACTATACGGTCCGAGACCACCTCCCATAATGCCCTACGACGTAATAATTATGCTAAGGTAATGGCGATACGACGATGTCAGTGGACAAGACTTGAGTAGAGATAGAGCTAGAGTCTGGTGACCAGGATGAACCACAGTGTCACGTCCTCCCCCTGATGCTCCACTCACATCACACTAACCACACACATATATTCACATGCATATTCCTAGCATCATCATCATCATTATGTTATAAATAAACGGAATTAAATATGCATGAACAGTAATAACAGGAATAGTGTATGACATGTGATATGCACATTACAAGCATACAAGCATAGAATCATTCATGGTGTTGGACTTAATAAATGAAAATAATTTATTATTAACCAATTAGTTTAGGTCTTGTTCATTCACCTTTGATTGCTAGGAGATCCTCGTTCAAGCTTTATAATTCACTTTTAAACCACTGGAAAGACCTAACAAGTCGATAGATTTTAATTAAAATTAGTTCCAACATGTTTAAACTAACAGAACCTGCAGGGTCGTAAGTAGGGTATCACCTAGGGTAGCAGTTTCTACGACCCTAGGGTGTAGGGTCACAGGTGGGTCGGATACCATTTGACCCTACGTGCGACCACACCCTCCCTGGGAGTTCCCGAGGGCATGCGATCGATCATATGGTCTCGTACGATCGGATATCATTCGACCCTACGTGTGACCACACGTATTCTGAGTCGACCTTTCATTCTAAAGTCCATCCCTTCATGTTTGGATCCTTTGACTTATTATCATGGTCCATTCTATGATTGTTCTATGGCTCAAAACTATAATTTATACACCATTCATTGTCAATAATGTTTTCCTCCATGGAATCTCTTGGAACTCGTCCATGGATGGATGATTTGGGTTTCTCCTAATCCTAAATTCTTCATAACTATTCTAGGCTCTCTTATTCAGGTAGGGAATTAGGTTCATACCTTAATTCAGAGGTTTCTCTGAACTTCCTCCACTTTCTTAGTCTTCTTCTTCAAGTTTCCTTTTCTTCTTCTCTTCCTTCTCTTTCTCTTGCTCTCACTTTCAATTAGGGTTCTAAAGGAGTGAAATAGGCTAAGGGACATCCTCTTTATAGAGAAAAACCCTCCATAATAAGTCTCAATGAGTTTAGGAAAGACCCCCTTTGAATTAAGAAAGTTTTCTAATTTCAGGATTCTGTCTGCTATCGTAGGGTCGCATGTATGGGTCGTAGAATCCGTCGACTCTACGTTTTTCTAGTCATGCGACCCCATGACTAAAAAGTCATGGGTTGAACTCTTTTGAGGTGGGGTCGATCATACCTGTTTAGGCATGCGACCCTACCCTCACATTTGACTATTTTTGGGTTAGACTTCATACGTGGTCTTGTGGTTTCTTCACGCACTTGGTCCACTTGGCTCGACCATGATAGGTAGACCTGGTACAAGGTGGTAAGACAGGTTAGTTCGATACGGATCTTACAACTCCCCCTTCTTATTAGAAATTTTGTCCTCAAAATTTGCACATACCTTTTGAGTCGAAAAGGTGAGGATATTGCTCTCGCATAGCATTCTCTTCTTCCCATGTGATCTCTTCTATATCTCGGCTCCTCCAGGTGACTTTAACATAGTATATATCACGGTTGCGTAGACGTTGAACTTTTCGGCTAGTGATTTTAGTTGGTCTCAAATCATCAGTTAGATCTGGTGGATCCGCTGTCAAAATGTGCGTTGGATCTCTGACGTACTTCTTCAGCAATGAGATATGAAATACATCATGCACACTTGACATAGATGGTGGTAGTGCTAACTGATAAGTCACTTTTTCACGTTTAGCTAGAATCTCATATGGCCCAAAAAATCTCAGACTTAGCTTACCTTTATGTCCGAATCGTTTTAAACTCCGCATAGGTGATACTCATCACCTACGACAAATTCAAGGTCTCGGCGTCAAGTATTTGCATACTATTTTTGACGATTCTGAGCAGTTCTAACTCTTTCCTTGATGATGTCGACTACTTGACAAGTCTCTTCAACAAACTCTGGTCCAACGATGCTACATTCTCCAACTTCATTCCAAAACAAAGGAGTTCGACACTTCCTACCATACAGTGCTTCATAGGGTGACATCTGTATAGTAGCCTGATAGCTGTTGTTATAGGTGAACTCAATCAATGGTAGTTTCTCGTCCCATGAGCCTTTAAAATCAATAACATAGGCTCGAAGCATGTCTTCTAAAATCTAAATAGTACACTCAGACTGTCCGTCTGTCTGAGGATGGAGCAGTACTGAACTTCAACGTTGTACACATAGCCTTTTGCAATCCTTCCCAAAACTTTGAAGTAAAGCGTAGATCTCTATCGGACACAATGCTTTCAGGTACACCATATAATCTGAAAATGTTATCCACATATAACTTGGCTAACCTCTCCAGGGTATACTGTGGTCGTATAGCTATAAAGTGAGCTGTCTTAGTCAGACGATCTACAATCACCCAGACCGCGTCAACTACTCGAGGAGTCAATGGTAACCTGGTGACGAAGTCCATAGTGATGCAGTCCCATTTCCATGCTGGTTCTGGCAGCAGCTGCAACAGTCCTGCAGTTCTTTGTCGTTCAGCCTTCACCCTCTGACAATTTAGGCATTGAGACACGAATTTAGCTACATCTGCTTTCATTCCTCTCCACCAATATAATTTCTTCAAATCATGATACATCTTTGTACTTTCAGGATGTACCAAATAGGCGGTGGTGTGAGCTTCCTTCATTAGTCAGTGTCTAATGTCCAAATTTTTTGTTTCAGGAACACATACTCTTTCTTTGTACTTCAGTACCTTTTCATCATCCAAGGTGAACTCAGGAATTATCCTACCTTTTTCGATGTCTTCTTGTACCGTTCTCAAATAAGGGTCTGATTTAATAGCGACTTTCACTTCATCAATTATATCAGATACAATCTTCAATGTTGCGAACATATTTGAAAACCGATGAATAAACCCTTGGTTGGTTGATCCACCTAGTGCATCTATCACGAACTGCTCATTACCATAATTGAATATTTTTCCTGTAGTACACATTGCTGCCGTCGTGTTAACCTCTCCTTGAGATTTTATCATTGCTTTTCTGTTTAGCGCATCAGCAACTACATTAGCCGTTCCTGGATGATACTGGATATCACAATCATAATCCTTCAATAATTCCAGCCATCTTCTTTGTCTCATGATCAACTCCTTCTGATTAAAAAGATAAGTGAGACTCTTATGATCTGATTTAATATAAAATTTCTCTCCATACAAATAATGTCTCCATATCTTGACAGCATGTTCTACTGCTGGTAATTTCAAGTCATGAGTGGGATAGTTCTTCTCGTGTGTCTTCAGTTGTCTTGAGACATACGCAATTACTTGTTCTCCTTGCATAAGTACACATCCTAAACCCAATCTCGACGCATCAGTGTACAAGATAAATGGCTGTCCTGGAATTGAAATAGGAATAGTCAAGATCGGAGCAGATATCAATCTAGCCTTCAATGTTTAGAAACTTTTCTCACATTTATCAGTCTAAACAAACTTTTCTCCTTTCTTAGTCAAACTGGTGAGAGGTACGGCAATTCTGGAATAGTCTTCCATAAATCGTCGATAATACCCAGCTAGACCTAGGAAACTTCTAATTTCTACAACGCTTTTTGGTGCTTCCCACTTCACAATGGCTTCAATCTTGTTGGGATCCACTTTAATTCCTTCAGCGGATACAACATGGCCTAAGAAAGCGACCTCATTTAGCCAAAACTCATACTTTGTAAATTTAGCGTAAAGCTTCTTTTTCCTTAATCACTGCAGAGCGGCTCTTAGATTCATGACATGAGTTTCCTTGTCCTTGGAGTAGACCAATATATCATCAATAAACACAATGACCGACGTATCCAACATATCATGGAATACCCGATTCATGAGTTCCATAAAAGTTGCGGGTGCGTTAGTCAATCCAAAAGACATGACTAAAAATTCATAATGTCCATATCTTGTTCTGAATGCTGTCTTTGGAATTTCACCATCCTTAATCTTCAACTGATGGTATCCTGACCGAAGATCGATCTTGGAGAACACCTTGGCACCTTGCAACTGATCAAAGAAGTCATCGATCCAAGGCAATGGGTATCGATTCTTGATTGTCGGATTATTCAATTCCTGGTAGTCTATACATAGTCGAACGCTACCATCTTTCTTCTTTACAAACAATACTGTCGCTCCTCATGGTGATATGCTAGGTCTGATGTAACCCTTGTCCAGTAATTTCTGTAACTGTACTTTTAATTCCTTCAATTCAGTAGGAGCCATTCTATAGGGTGCTTTAGATACTGGTGCGGCTCCAGGTATCAGATCTATAACGAACTCTGTCGCTCGGTCGGGTGGTAGTCCTGGTAGTTCTTCAAGAAATACATATGGAAAGTCATGCACAACATCAATATTCTCCATTCGTGGTGCTTCCTTGGTGAGGTTGACCACTGATACTAGATACCCAACTCCTCCTTTCTCGAGGCATTTTCTAGCCTTTAATGCAGAGAGGATGAGTTTTTGTTTACGGGAAAGTTTGGTTCCCGCAAAACTAAACTCTGCTCCTTCTTTGTCTTTAAATGTCAGCTTCTTTTCTGTACATAATAGGTTTGCAGAATACCAAGCTAACCAGTCCATTCCCAAGATGACGTCAAAGTCTGCCATTTCAAGTTGAATCAAGGTTGCATCCAAAGTCTCCTCGTCAATAAGAACTGGACATGGTCCATAACCTTTTCCTAATTCCACTTCTAATCCCATAAGTGATCACACAAGCAGTTTGTAGTCTAAATATTTGAGGGGTAGATTCAGCTTCTTTCCAAATGACACAGATATAAAAGAATGAGTAGCTCCAGAATCAAAGAGTACTCTAGCGGGTATGCCATTAATAGGTACGATACCTGTGATTTATTTTAATTAAGTCTACATGCTCACACAATGTAACACAAAAATGAAAGGTCTTGGTTGCAGTTAAAGCATTTTACTCCTTCATTATTTTGCTTTTGTTGCGGTTGAGTTGCTAGAGTAGTCTTGGCTACAGCATTGAAGCCTTGAATACGGAAGGGTTTGAATGTCCTTGTATTCCCTCCGTTGTATGAATTTCTGTTTGGCCTTTTAATACCCCTATTTTGAGCAAAATAGCTCTCTTTCTGGCTCGACTCTATCACTCGAGCTATCTATACTGCTTCATTATAGACCTTCTTCTCCAGTCCCAGAACATGCTCGCGAATGCTTCCCCTAATTCCCATGATGAACCTTCGGGTCTTAGTATTTTCCTCTTGCATACTGGCGGGTGCAAAGAAAAACAGCTCTTCATAACGCTGTTGGTATGCATCCACAGTCATTTGCCCCTAATATAAACTCAGGAACTTTCTCTCCATAGAATCTCTGACACTTCTGGGGAAGTACTTCTCAAAGAATGCCTCTTTATAGATATCCCAGGTCAATTGGGCGTGCTTTGTTAACAGATAAGTCTGTGTGGACTTCCACCAGTGGTGTGCATCACCTTTTAGCATGAATGTTGCACACAATACTTTCTCCTCCTCATTTACTGTCATCATCATAAAATTCCTCTCCATTCATCGATCCAATGTGCTGGCCACAAAGGATCAGTTGGTTTACCATTATATTCTTTAGTCTTCATCTTCAGAAAACGCTCGATCAGTCGGGAGTGGTCCAGTTGATACTGAGCATAGGCCCCATACATAGATGGTTGGTACTAGTAACTGCCTTGAGCTACCTCAGGATTCTGCACTGGAGCCTGCATAACTAGTGTTTGAGGTGCGTAGGGTGCCGTGTTGCTTCCCCCTGGTACTGTGCTAGCTTGTCCTGCTAGCATAGGTGTCATATGTGCAGCTGGAAAAGCCATTCCTATAGTAGCTTGCATATTGGCTTGCACCTGCTGTATTTGCTACAGCTATTGTGCTAAGTTCATTACGGCTGTAGCCAAATCCGTAGGTGGGGCTGGCAAGTTTATAGGATTTACCTGACCATTAGCTACTGGTGGTGCCATATTCAGATTATCTTATGCTTCATGATTTACATGGTTGTCTTCCTCCATAGGTGGTGGTGGTGGAATTGGGTTACGGCCTCATCTGGTCACTCTTCGCCCAACCATTTCCTGTTTTGGTGGTAGTAGTGTCTGAAAACAATCATAGAACATGTGAGACAATCAATATAAGTTGTTCCCAAGTCAAAATCCAACTAATCAATATAAATTTCCAATTTTTCAAGTCATTTTGACAAAATACTGTATTTTCCATCATAGGGTCGATGGTAGGGTCGCACTGTATTCGACCCTAGGGTATGCGACCCTAAGAACACTGCCAGCTCACCAAGAGCCTAGGGTCAATCGTAGGGTCGGTATATGTCCGACCCTAGGTCCGACCAATGGTTTCTGTCAGATCACCGAGAGCCTAGGGTCAATGGTAGGATCGGTCGTAGGGTCGCACATTTTGGTCGAATTCTGCGACCGTACGATCCAAAATCAGGTTTTTAAACCTAATTTTGGTTGCATTTCCTATTCTTCCTCTTTTCTTCCAACTCAACTCGCTTCCCCTGAGTTGCTACAGTATCGACCCCTAGGGTTTGGTGATTGTTTCTTCCGTTCATGACTCCCGCTCCGTCTCTTCAGGTATGCTCTCTACTGTTTCCCATTTTTAAGCTTTCTAAACTAGGTTTTCGTCTATTTACATCGTTTTCTCCAAATTAAACTTTTTCTAATTGTAAAAATTTAATTTTTATTGGGGGCTTTTGCTATTGGTCACCTAATGGACGAAAGCCCTCAAAAATATTTGAGTTTCATCGGTTGGTTATCGAGAAACTTAAAATTTTCCATTTTTGACCTAATTTTTGAGATTTTTCCAATTTGTTGGAATTTCTTCAAATTTGATCTTTCTAGATTAAATTTCATACTGTATGAGCTTTGCAGGATGGTTTGGAACCTATGTAAGTCCTCCTGCCCAGTTGTTTGGGTGAAAAGTGAGGCTTTTGGCCAAATCATGCCGTTATAATGTCGAAATTTTTAAGTTTTTCACCATTACTTATATCTTGTTTGTTTTTCTGTGTCTTGACAAATAGTATGGCTCGTACCAAGGTTCCTAGGGCTCATGATGCCATTTGTTTCCGCTCCAATGAGACAGAAGCTTAGTATGCTCTCTATGAGCGTAAGAAAGTAGAAGGGGGTCGCTGTGTAAACTTGGCTAGTCTAGCCTTGTTTAACGTAGAGGGTGCTTTTGGTGACATGGGTTGGCTTCCTGTGATCACCTATGAGGCTTGTACTCGTCTTGCTTTGGTGAAGCAGTTCTATTGCAATCTCCAGGTAGTGGGGGATCGCAATGACACAGAGAGGGGTAGGGAGCTCAGGATCACTAGCTACGTCAAAGGGGTGGAGGTTTCATTTAACTGCCAGCAGTTGATTGATCTTTTGGGCATATCAAGACGGTCCTTTAGTGTACTATGCTCCCAAGGAACCCCAGTTCCTATCCTTGGTAATGCGTGCTGAGATTGATAGCCAGCTCATTAGAGATGATCGCTGGGAGATGAAAGCGATCAATCTACGTCCAGAGCCTCGGGTGTACTGTAAAATTATCCAGCACAACCTGATCCCCCAGAGTGGACACTATGATAGGATTTCTCAGTTGACTCAGTATGTCCTCTACTGCATCTGCACCAGGCAGCCTGTCTGCCTTCCTTATATTATCATCCGGACGATGATCCGTGTTACGCTGCCTGGTCAATTAGGCAACCTACCCTACGGACGTCTGATTACTACAATACTCACACGCCTACACGTTGATTTATTGGATGAGAGGATTTAGGAGAAGACCTTCTCATCGGACCTTAACTGGGAGGCCATCTGTAGGATGGGTATGCGGGATGCTCAGGTCAGTGATGATGAAAGAAACGCTCTGGTGTGTCCTCGTACTCGAGTAGAGGTAACAGACGTTGAGGCGGCAGCAGCAACAGCAGG
This sequence comes from Protea cynaroides, assembly GCA_028583415.1. Classification (NCBI taxonomy): domain Eukaryota; kingdom Viridiplantae; phylum Streptophyta; class Magnoliopsida; order Proteales; family Proteaceae; genus Protea; species Protea cynaroides. Next base: position 13,161,044 of record CM053272.1, on the reverse strand, counting down.
AGCAGGGGTCCATGGGGGTGATGCTGAGGATGAGGATCGTATGTTCATGGATGTAGACGCCATACCTCCTCCTTCACCTCTACATTCTACTAGAGCTGGTCCATTTTGGGCTCCTTCACACACTACTGGTCCTTTACGCCCACCCTCTGATGATATGATGGGGCTACTGTGTGAGATTAGAGAGGTCCAGCGCGTGTCGGATCAACGGATGGCCAACCTGGAAGCTAGTCTCCAGGTGACTCAGACTCAGGTAGCCTGGCTGACTAGAGTGTATGCAGAGGACTATGACCGAGATCGTGAGGCACCTCCTCCTCTAGCACCTCCAGCTCCATGATGTATATTTTCTTTTGTTTTTCCTTATACTACAGAGTAACTGTCCAGATTGTGGACCGTACTCTGATTTGGATATGTATGTACGTTGCTTTTTATTTGATGTATATAAAACTTGTTTCTCCTTTTATATATGCATTATTCTCTTTCTTAATTTTGTCTCATACAACACAGGTGCTTATAGTGTGTTATTATTATAGCTTTTAAATTTTATCCTAACTTAGTTCACGAACTTTTTGTGGAAGTATATCGGTTTAATAGACAGGGCCTGAGAGCTCTGATACCAAGTTGTCACACCTCAATTCCATACTATTCAGAATGGTGTGATGAACCGCTAATAAACCAACGGTTCAACCGGAATCTCGAATAAGCTGTGTCCGTTTGCTTAAACCATACACATCCACAACCAAAAATCAAAATAAATACATGATAGCAGAAGTCTTTAATATTAAATGAACTGAGAGTCTAACTATGATAAAGTAAATAAATTATCCAATTATCTTCAAAAAGGACTAAGACATAAATTAAATAATTAAATCAATTACATTGTCTGTATAACTTAAACAAAATCTAATCAAAAACACAGGAGTTGCACTCACATGATGAATCATGCGACTGCATCATCACTTCTACCTCCATTGTCGCTGCATGCCCATATGTTGGAGCATTCATATAATCTTCCACTATCGTACCTGCATCATCAACTAAAAATATTCGAATTCAAAAAGGGTGAGCACTCATCACGGCTCAGTGAGCAAACAAAACAATGCAACAAACATATGCATGCATTCAATTCATATCTTTCGTCTGGTTCATAAGTTTACAATGTGCAATAGAAAGGATAGGTGGCTGCCGCACCTCTATATACGAATGTGTGGAACCGCCCAATGGATCTAACACCATTGCCGCCCCCACATGCACCCACCATGGAATAGAGATAGAGCTAAAGTGCTTAGGACCGCACCGCATCTTACTTCCCCTGATGCTCTACCCATACCAACACGTAAGCCCTTGTTGGCGAGGGCTTGCAAACTGGGCTCGCAACTAACCAATCCTAATGTCAAACAGTGTATCCAAGGTCTCACCCCAGCATCCCTCAATACGTCCATAGAGATAGAGCTAAGGCCCCCTGGCAGAGTTAGAGACTACACGGTCCGAGACCACCTCCCCTGATGCCCTACGACGTAATAGTTCTGTTAAGGTAATGGCGATACGACGATGTCAGTAGACAAGACTTGAGTAGAGATAGAGCTAGAGTCTAGTGACCAGGATGAACCACAGTGTCACATCCTCCCCTTGATGCTCCACTCACAGCAAGTACACTAACCACACACATACATTCACATGCCTATTCCTAGCATCATCATCATCATCATCATGTTATAAATAAACGGAATTAAATATGCATGAACAGTAATAACAAGAATAGTGGATGACATGTGATATGCGCATTACAAGCATACAAGCATAGAATCATTCATGGTGTTAGACTCAATAAACGAAAACAGTTTATTATTAACCAATTAGTTTAGGTCTTGTTCCCTCACCTTTGATTGCTAGGAGATCCTCGTTCAAGCTTTATAATTTACTTTTAAACCACTGAAAAGACCTAACAAGTCGATAGATTTTAATTAGATTTAGTTCCAACATGTTTAAACTAACGGAACCTATAGGGTCGCAGGTAGGGTAGCACCTAGGGTAGCAGTTTCTGTGACCCCAGGGTGTAGGGTCGCAGGTGGGGTCGGATACCATTCGACCCTACGTGCGACCACACCCTCCCTGGGACTTCCCGAGGGTATGTAGTCAATCATATGGTCTCATAGGGTCGGATATCATTCAACCCTACGTGCAACCACACGTATTCTGAGTCGACCTTTCATTCTAAAGTCTATCCCTTCATGTTTGGATCCTTTGACTTACTATCATGGTCTATTCTATGATTGTTCTATGGCTCAAAACTACAATTTATACACCATTCATTGTCCATAATGTTTTTCTCCATGGAATCTCTTGAAACTCGTCCATGGATGGATAATTTGGGTTTCTCCTAATCCTAAATTCTTCATAACTATTCTAGGCTCTCTTATTCAGGTAGGGAATTAGGTTCATACCTTAATTCAGAGGTTTCTCTGAACTTCCTCCTCTTCCTTAGTCTTCTTCTTCAAGTTTCATTCTCTTCTTCTCTTTCTTCTCTTTATCTTGTTCTCACTTTTAATTAGGGTTCTAAAGGAGTGAAATAGGCTAAGGGACGTCCTATTTATAGAGGAAAACCCTCCATAATAAGCCCCAATGAGTTTAGGAAAGACCCCCTTTGAATTAAGAAAGTTTCGTAATTTTGGGATTCTGTCTGCTATTGTAGGGTCGCATGTAGGGTCACAGAATCTGTCGACCCTACATTTTTCTAGTCATGCTACCCCATGACTAAAAAGTCATGGGTTGAACTCTTTTGAGGTGGGGTCGATCATACCTGTTTAGGCATGCGACCCTACCCTCACATTTGACTATTTTTGGGTTAGACTTCATACCTGGTCTTGTGGTTTCTTCATGCACTTGTTCCACTTGGCTCGACCATGATAGGTAGACCTAGTACAAGGTGGTAAGACCGGTTAGTTCGATACGGGTCTTACAGGGTATCAGGGGGAGGAAGTGGCACTGTGGTCTCCGGCCTGGCCACTATACTCTAGCTCTATCTCTATGCCGTAGGGAGCTGTGATGGGATAGGGCCTACTGTGATGACATATAGGATTGGTTAGTTGCGAGCCCAGTTTGCAAGCCATCGCCAATAGGGGCTTACATGTTGGTATGGGTAGAGTATCAGGGGAGATATTGGTGGTGTTTGATCCAGACGCATTAGCTCTATCTCTATTACATGGTGGGTGCATGTGAGACAACAGTGGTGTTTGATCCATTGGACGACTTCACACACTCGTGTATAGAGGTGCGGTGGCCGCCAATCCTTTCTATAGCACATTGCAAACTAAAATCAGACCATAATGTAAATGTTACTCATACATATGTTTGTTGCATTGTCTGATTGTCTTATTGAGCTAAGTTGTGAGCTCACCCTGTATATATATACATGTTTTTAGATGTTGATGCAGGTTATACGGTGGAGGATTACTTGAATGCTCCAGTGTACAGAGGCGTGGCTGCCTTGGACGTGCAAACAGGAGAGGACGAGCATGACGCTTCATGCGAGTACCCTTTCTGCGTGTTTCTCTAGGGTGTTTATTTGGATTATTTTATTTATTTTTAGTTGGATTTACAAAGTGATGTAAGGATATTATTTACGTTTTGGTGTGGAGAATAACTTGATATTTTATTAAATTTATCAGTAGATCACTCAGTTCATTTTATTTAAAAACTTCCGCTGTATTTTATTATATTCTGATTATGGTTATGTGCAATGATTTGTATGAGTGGACACGGTCTTATTGAGATCCTGGTGTGAACCGTTGGTTCAGTGATGGTTCACTCACACTTCTGGTTCAGTCGGAATTGGGGTGTGACAATATGCGCACCAGGTCTCAATTTGGTATATTCAAATAGCGTGCCCTCTCCCAGACCATTCATCCTTTACCTATCGCTCTTCCAACAGCCGCCTACTTTGAGCCAACTTGTTATTCACAGGCATCCAAACATGACGAATGGCGGCGTGCTATGGATCAAGAGTACAATGCCCTTCAACACCAGCAAACATGGACTCTTGTTCCATCTGATCCCTCCATAAAAATTATTCGGTGCAAATGGGTCTACAAGGTGAAGCAAAATGTCGATGGCACTCTCAACCGATACAAGGCGATACTGGTTGCTAAGGGATTTTTGCAAGGGTGTGGATTTTATTGAAACTTTTAGTCCTATTGTAAAGGCCAAATAATTTGCATGATTTTGTCCATTGTTGTCTCTAATCAATGGCCACTACAGCAAATGGACATTGAATGTGCGTTTCTACATGGTGACCTACATGAAAACGTCTACATGGAACAACCGCTTGGCTATGTTCATCCCACCAGGTTGGATTATGTTTGTTTGATGAATATGGGTTTCAAGTCTCACAATCAAATCTCTCTTTATTTATCAACAACCATAGAGATCTCACGCTATATCTGCTTCTCTATGTGGATGACATCATCTTCACTAGCAATCTCCCTACCTCCATCTAGCATCTCATGGGTTTTCTCAGTCAGCATTTCAAGATGAAAGACCTTGGTACACTATCATGGCTTTTCTTAGTCAGCATTTCAAGATGAAAGACCTTGGTACACTATCACACTTCTTGGGCATTCTTGTTACAAGAGATGCCTCTGGTTTATACTTGGACCAATCAAAGCATATTTTGGATATTTTAAATCGGGTTAATATGGCTGGGTGTAAACCCATATGCATTCCAACCACAACAAAAAAAAACTTGGTCTCGATGATAGTCCTCTACTGTCTAATGTCACTCATTATCGCAATTTGGTTGGTGCTTTGCAATATGCAACACTCACTCGACTAGATGTGGCCTACGCTGTTAATTGTTCATGCTCCCTCAGACGCACACTATACAGCAGTTAAACGAATTCTCTATTTCTTAAAGGGGACTATCAATGTTGGCGTGCATCTCAAACCTGGCCCTATGGTTCTAACTGCTTACTGTGATGCTGATTGGGCTGATTGCCCTATTGATAGACGCTTTACTGGAGGGTTTTGTGTATTTCTTGATTCAAACCCAATTTCCTGGAGAGATAAGAAGCAAAAAACCGTCGCACGGTAGTTTGCGAAGGCGGAATATGCTGTCTCGCCCATACAGCAACAAAGGTTGTGTGGCTTTGCTCCTTGTTTCGTGAGCTGCATTGCTCGATCACCACCACCTTTGTACTCTGGTGTGATAATATTTCCGCTCTATCTTTGGCTTTCAATCTTGTTTTTTATGCCTGAACAAAGCATGTGGCAAAAGAATCTTAGCGCAACTATGGGCATTAAGGGAAGGCTTATATTCGGGAGCTGGTAAGGCGCAAAACCATTGATGTTCGGTATGTTTCCAGCCAAGATCAGGTTGCCAATATTTTTACGAAAGGTCAATCTTCGGTCGCCATAAATATCGTCAAACCAAACTGTGCTTACTTCCTGAACCGCATAGCTTGAGGGGGGATGATAATGAAGATACTATTGGACGCAAGAATCTCTCAATAGAAGCTAGCCCGTTCTCAAACGAGACATGCCCAAGAATATCTTAAGCAATTCTAGCATGATTCTCTCACCAGATAAGCTCACCGATTCTAGGATGATTCTCTCACCAGATAAGCTCAAGAATATTTCCATCGAAGCTAGCAAGATTTGGCACCCAGATATGCCTAAGAATCTATCCAGAGAAGCTGGCCCATGCACGCCTCTCTTAACAACCAAATATGAGGAAATCGTCCATCATCAAATTTTTAAATTTTGAATGTAACAATATCTTCCTAATTATATGGGATCAAACCCAATCTGTGAATAGCTGACCACGTAACTATGCAATACAAACATTGAAAATTTTGCGTCCATATCAATTATTATCTTATTCATAATATACCATCCTGCAAAGAAGGCACTCCAACATCTAAAGCAATAACCAGTCCAACAAATGTGGTTCACCTTCACAGTGTGTAAACTGTTAGTCCACTAAATAATGCCCAACTAGGCTTAGCTTTTACTTAATACTTAAATTTTAACTGTAGCCAGTCCAAGCCCTACTACCTACTTCAACTCATCCTAGCTACGTGTATGAGCAAGGGCAATCAACCCCAAGTTTCAACCCTAAACATAAAGCAAAAGCTTCCCCCAATCTCTGAGTGTGTCAAACCCCAACTGGCATACCCCAATATAAAGATGGATGGGCTTATAAATAATGCCTACAATGAAATCTCAAGTAAAGATGCAAACCCTAATCCAAATACAACTCCCTTACAAATTAACCCTTAAATCAAATATATAGAAATAGATTTACCAATGTGGATTACCTCAACCTGTGTAATCCCACTGATGGTCGCTTTGGAGACGCCAAAAATCAGGGATCCAAATCGTCTCCCGCCTGGGTTTGGGCGGAGATTGGGCGGCCCGGATGGATGGCCGCCATCTGGCACTCGGAGGGATCCGAGCCGACCCCCCAGTCGGCTCAGCTTGTCGACTGGGGGGTCGGCTCGGATGGAGGGCTCGGATCCCTCCGAGTGCAAGTTTGTGGCCATCCATCCGGGCCGCCCAATCTCCCGCCCAAACCACAGGCGGGAGACGATTTCTTTGCAAAAATCAGCTCTCTATGTGTTCAGATCATCAAAAGAGGACCAATGATATCCTATTAGGGCTTTTGCATCAAAACCATCTCTCTTCTCCTTTTTCTTCCTCTATCAGCACTATCATGTTCTTGTTTGAATTCCGAAGTTACTGAAAAAAACTGAGCTAAAAAAAAAAAAGATATTAAAAATGCCAAGATAATCACCTTTTAATTTCGTTCATACGATCGATGAATAGTGAATTAGGAATGAATGAACCATATCGAACAAAAAAAATATAGTGACAATTTGTATTGTCACGAACTAGTGGCTCCAACGATAGCCGTCCGATCGGATCTAAAAAATGCTGGCTAAATTATGGTCGTTAGATCTGTAAAATTATGCTGGCGGATTCAACTATAGCCAATCAAATCAAACCTTTGGATGATGTACCTGCATGCGCGAAGTATTGAATCAGAAATCTGTTTATGTGAGGCGCGGTGCACTGAATAGGAATCATCGCGGCGGTTCTTCTACGTAGAGTGTGTCTGATTATTGACCGTCCGATCTGGATAGGATGGAAATTTAATCACTGTCCAATCGGCTCAACAGCCTAGGACTCTTAGGTGTACCTACACGTACATAGGCTTCATGCACTCAACGAATAATGCTTCATGTAGGGGAATCTTTAAAGTGAAATAATAATATCTGCACCACCCAACAACTTCTTCTATAAGGCCCTTCTTCTATAAGGCCCTTTACAATTTTCACTTTTAACTTCAATCCCCGGTATATACAGTGTTTGACTGAGAGCAATTTTTCAACCTTTTTTTTATTTCTTTTTCACGCCACTTTATGCAACTCTTCATTACTTTTTCATGTGGTATTGGATTGATATTATTCCAGTTGCGTTGCAAAGCTAACTCGACGAACTACAACTTTCATGTTCAGTGCTCCCCCTAAATCTATTTCGGGATCCACCAAATTTAGAGTCAAAACGGAAACATTAACGCTAACCTATGAATTCGGCCTAGAACTTCACGTACACTTCACCCAAGGCTGTAACATGCTGTCAAGCATTGTAACACGCTATCAACCAGTCTTGACCTCTATTGTCCATGCATATATCTATCACTACATCGTCATGGTGTCTTGGTTTTGACCTATGGTGATAGGATCTAGCTTGATTTCAGAAGGGATAGATTCGCCACCGTTTCCTCCATTGTATCATATGGGATTTGGACTGTGGGCAAGGCTTCCTCGCATAGGCTGGTACTGTTGGATTTGTATGGCCCAACACAGATTGATTGTGTTGTTTTTATGTATTCTCTTTAGGCATTTCTATCTCTATTGTGAGGAATATATATATGTGACATGTGGCTTACATGTTTTGTGGCTTATACATTTTTTAAATGGTATCATTGTTTTTTGTCTATTGTATTAATAGACTGGTTTTCTAGATGATTATTCAAATGAGCCATTTTGTAGTCTTTGGCTTGACTGCACCTATCATGATGCGCTATGTGCTTACATAGGCATTGATTGGACCATGATAGGTTTGAGGGGTGCAAGTCAAAATTGCTCAGACTATGAGAGATATGGGGACTAGTCTCTCAACGGTCAGTACACATATGGTCTGTGAAGTCCTTCATGATAAAACTACGTGTACGTTGAGTGGTGACCTTAGTGCCTAATGTTCATTGTCAGTAACTTGACAATTATAAGAGTGTACGCGTACCTACAAACTTCCAATTTGAATAACGTTATCGAGTTTGATTTTGCATCAAATATTTTTTATTTATAAATATAAAATATTATTTATTTTTATTTTTCTTTGCAAAATCTTTTTGGTTTTATGAAAAATGGCAGTTTTGTATTTTGTGTCCCTATTTATTATTTAGGGGCACTTGTGGTAATTGTCAAGGTATGCCAAAAGGCAATCTGAATATGGCATTAGGAGGCTAGCATCTCACTTGGGTTGGACTTTATGGCTGGTCTTCTCCACCCTAGAGATATAAAACATCTCAAGGTCACACAGGCAAGGGGAGAAAAAAGCTCAAAATACCTAGATATGGTATACCTGTCCAGCTAGGGTGAGCACCCTGATTGCTTGTGAGATCCTTGGACATCAAGTGGTTTTGTTTGTATAAGCATCAAAGGTTTTTCAACAAAAGAAAGAGTTCTTCATCAAATGTTCTTCAACAAAAGAAAGAGTTCTTCATCAAAGGTAGAGTGCTTCAACAAAAGATATTTCCAAATCGTCAAAAAAAAAAAGGTATGACACTCTTCTTAATTTCTTAGATTAAACCAGTGACATGATATTCGTGATAAGTTTTCATCTTTGGAATGAGGTTAACAGTAACATTGAGATTCATCTAGGATGTTTTTTTTAATAAGTACAAGCTTGGGAAATGTTTAACTTAGTGCCTCGTAGACCTCGTGGGAGTGATCTTACAATTTGGACCACATCATCCAATGGTATTTTTTCTACTACTTCTACGTGGGGTCTTGTTAGATCTCGTCAACCGACAGTGCCGTGGTTCGATGTGGTGTGGTTTATGGGGCATTCTCCTCACCACAACTTCATCCTCTAAAGAGCCCTTACCCTTTCTTTCCCTACTGGATCGCTTTTGTGCAATCGGGGTATCATTTCCAGTGCCAATTGTGGTCTTTGCTAGGCTTCTGCAATTCAACATCTGTTTTTTGAGTGTCCATTCTCCAAAAGAGTTTGGGGGGAAGATCCTTGAAAAATGCTAGCCGAGTTATAGAGGAATCCGCCCTTTTGATTAAGAATGGAGGTGGATTTCCAAAAAAGTTTAAGAGAGTTTTCTGTGATATGATGGTCAAGTTTGTCTTTGCTGCAATAGTGTACCATATCTGGTTTGAGATGAATGTTTCCATGTGGGCTTCCAAATTGAGATCCTTCACTCAAATTTGGGAAGCCATCATCTTCGATGTGCGTAGCACGTTATTACCTCTTCCCTCCCCTCCCCAAGATTCTGAAAGAAATTAGGGTCATTCTATCCTCTTGGAATCTCATTCCCATATGAGCGTTTTGGTCTGTTGGATCTATGTGTAGTTAGTTTTCTTGGTTTTGGGGGCTTTTGCCTTTGTTTTGTAAGGAGCCTGGCTCTATCCCTTGGATTTCCAGATTTATTTCCCCTGTTCTCGGGGTGCTATTAATATATTTATTCATTCACCAAAAAAAAAAAAAATTGTGCTGACTAACCCTGTCTTACACTTCCGCTCATTAACTGACACTGCCAATTCACTGTTTGACACTTCTACTACACTGGCACATCATTACCAAGCTATCATCCATTGGATGTCTTCTTGATCTGCCAATTGTCCAGATGTCTTCTTGATCTGCTGCCAATGCCAATGCTTGAATCTTGTACCTCAAGACTTGCCAATGCTTGAATCTTGTACCTCAAGACTGACTAGCACTATGTTACACAACGGATACAATGTGTGGACAACAATGACAACCACAACGTCACTCAAGAATATTACATTGATCGGAAAACCATCAAAACCGATATTTGGTTGTTTTTTTTTTTTTTTTTTTGGGGGGGGTTGTAAAATAGAGGTTGATATTCCTCCTCGATAAAATGGATACCACTTGGACCCACTAAAAATTACAATAGACTGCATGATTTAAGTATTAAAGCTTAATAATAACTAACCATATTCCTTAATTTAGAAAAAAAAAAGATTATTAGGTTATTATTGATTAAGATATATATATATATATATATATATATATATATATATAGAAAGAGAGAGAGAGAGAGAGTAAAAAATAAATAATGTGCAATCACATGTTCATGAATGACAAAAGAATACATCCACTGATCTGCAATCATTGATGAATGTTTCCCCAAAATCATAGAGAAATAATTACATTGACAACTTCTAAGGAAACAAAGAATGAGTTCATGAAATTTTCCAAGACAAAACAATCCCCTCCCCACCCAATTTCTGAAAGAACATAAAGAATAAAGGGAAAAATAAAAAATACAAAGAAAAGACGATCTCTACAGTAAGCTATGGTTTCCTTGCTGTGGGGTTACACTTTGTGAGGCGCCAAGAAATGGATCTCCAAATGGGTTGGCTGACCCCATTTGATGCAATGGTTGCTGCGGATACTGGGGTGAATATTGGTAGGGTACCATCATGTGTTGTTGGTGCTGTTGTTGTTGTTGCATCATCATCTGTTGTTGCTGCTGAGATATTAGGGCCATCTGTACATTAGTTGGTGGTGCTATGTTATTAGACATTGAAAATGGATCTTGTTGATTGAACTGGCTATGAACATCGAAACCAACTCCGTAGCCTTCATTCATTTGCTGTGCACCTATGCCAACTCCATACCCTGCATTCTGCAGTTGTAGTTGTCTCCTGGCTGTGTCATCCTCATACAAGCTATCAAGCAAGAGCTTGTTAAAACCACCAGCCTGACCCACAACATATCCCACCCATTATCAGAAAAGGAGAGATTAGGTATCTACCAGAACTGTACATGGATTCAAATTCACCGCATTGACATATTTTGTGGCATTTACCCGGTAAACAAAGAAATTATAACAAACAAGAAAAAGTTAAGACCGAGCTGGGAAAACAAACCAATTTGCTTTCTGTCACGTGGCTGGTATTGTTGCTTGAAGCTGTCACAAGGGCTAGTTCCCATCCCGAACTATTAGCTCCAATCCCTGCTAACCCATTTGTTGAAGATAGTAGATCATCCCCTGCGAGTTTTTCAAAATAATGAATTCAGTTGAGATCAAACCCCCAAACAGCTCAACCAACAAATCAAATGGAGAGATGGAAAGAGGGTCTGAAGAGGACTTTAAATCCTGACAAGAAGGCAAGCATTAGTTATACAATGAGGATTGTACAACAGTAGCACAACAGTGCATGTGAGGCAGGAAAGGACCAATTCTACCAGTCCCACCCAGGAGATCATTATCCAATATCAACCCAGTTACTGTCTACACGAAGGAATTCCCCTGCACTAGAGTTGAAAGAAAATAGGTCCTGGGGTCGACCAATACAATTATTCAGATCCAATTATAGCTTTGAGCAATCCCACACGAGGGCATTCTCACTGCATCTACATCTAATCATCTCTTTCCATAAACTTTCTTTTGGAAAATTTACCATGTTCTTCCAACAGCAACTGTCCATAGTATGGCATATGAAATGTCCATTCAGATTGAATTCTTCGCTAGAAGATATTCTTACTAAAAATCATCTGATGGCAGTCCATAATGAACTGCATGCTTAACATGTAATGCCATTCCATTCTTAAGAATACTGCCACCCTATCCAACACAAATGCACTCCAGATCTCTTAAACCCACCAGATGGTATGATTGCCAGAGCCATTGCATTGCTTTCCTCTAGCACTGCAGCATGAGGGTGTATCTCATTCAAACCCTGCAAAAAGAGAACAAATGGTATAAGATGGATCTATTTCCAAGAAATTCCAACCCAACTTCAAAGAAGGGGAAAAAAGGGAACATTAGAAACTCACAAGCAAATCTCCAGTATCTGGAGCAACTTCCACTTCTGGAGCTTCATCCTCACTCTCAGGCTGAGGTTCTTCTTCGGGTTCCTCAATTGGATTTTTATCCTCAACCTCAGCCTCTTCAACAGGTTTTACACTTTCCGGAGGAGAAGATTCCTGTGTCTCCTGCACCTCATTTTTATCTTGGTACTCCTGATTTAAGAAACAACAAAATCAAAACAAATACAAGAATAGCCAAAACCTGATTTAGACAATGATAATAGAAAACCAAACCCAGAAGTGGCCAAAATTGACACGAAAAAAGTTAAAAACCCACTTGCGATGCAAGCACTAAATTGTCTTGGTGGTCAAACATCCACAACACAGAAAAGTCCAATTTCTTTATTAATAGTCCCCATTTGGGAAATAAAAAATCTTTTGCTCTCCAAATAATTATGCATTGTTGTAAGATGGGTACAAGGGTAGAATTGTCTCATAAGGCTTTTTTTTTGTCTTTGTACTCATTTTAGATTGTTCTCCTCCATATTATAAATAAAGCTGGCATGTGTCCCACTAGAGACAAGTCATTACATCAATTCAACATGGTATCAGAGCAGAGATTCTGAAACCCTAAAATCGAGATCCCTCTCTCCTTCTTAATTTTGGCACCCCTTCTCGATTTTAGCGCCTCCACCACCTAGCCACAAGCCTCTCTCTCTCTCTTGATTTTGCATCTACCACTGCCATCCCCTCTCCTCTCTCTCTCGGTGGTTCCTCTTTAAATCCACCTAGAGTTTTTTCCCTTTCCTTGAAGATGTCTCTTAGAACCTAAATTAATAGGGAATTTCTTCCCATGCTCTAAAAGACTTACTAGTTTCAAAGGACTTTTTTTTTCCTATGCCTTTCTTCGATTTATAGGGTCAATCCCTACTTGTTTTGTGGTGATTCTCAGGCTCTATTTCTGCTTTTCTCAAGCTCGTTTATCGATTTCTAGGGCCATCCCTAGATCTCAAATTTTCGGAGGAAGTTCTCTTTGGAAGCGTTTTTCTTCCTCTCGGCTGGTTACTCTTCTTTGTGTGGATTATGATGTCTGACATACCAACTGCGTCGATTGGGATGGAAGGATTGACTTCCCAGCAATTTCCCATCATTCCCGGCTTGCTTTATTAAGCTTGACGGTACCAACTATTTGATGTGGTCACCTCTCTATCAAATACCGTGGTTTTATGGGTATCTGACTGGAACTACAGCAAAGCCTTTTACTGCAAGTACTACTCTTGATAAATGGGATTGTGAAAAATCCCATGGCTTTTCTTGTCAATTCATGATCTCAGAATTGAGGCCTTCACTGATGTTGACTGAGGAAGTTCTTCTGATGACCGTAGGTATACTACAAGTTATGGCACTTTTGTTGGTGGTAACCTTGTTACTTGGTGGAGTAAGAAGCAATCTATTGTCACTAGGTCCAGCACTGAAGCAGAATTTCATGCTATGACTCATGGCATTTGTGAGCTTCTATGGCTTTAGTGTTTTTTTACTGATTTAGCTGTCCTTGTCACCCTCCCATAAAGCTCTATTGTGACAACAGATTTGCCATTAGCATTGCTCACAACCTAGTTCAGCATGATCAGACGAAACATGTGGAGATTGACTGTCACTTTATTTGTGTGCCTTTGTTCCTGGTCATGAACAATTGGCTGATGTTTTTACTAAAGGTCTTAGTAGTAAGGTGTTTCATCCTATTGTTTGCAACTTGGGATATGTGACACTTATGCCCCAACTTGAAGGAGAGTGTTATAATATGGGTACAAGGGTAGAATTGTCTCATAGGGATTTTTTGTCTTTGTATTCATTTTAGATTGTTCTCCTCTATATTATAAATAAAGGTGCATGTGTCCCATTAGACACAAGTCATTACATCAATTCAACATGCATCATATTAACTATAATCTGTTCTATGATTGCTCAATGCCAAGAACTTAAACCATGAAGATAAATCCTCCCCTAAATCTGATAAATTGAAGATAGTTTGGCGAAGTCCAATTAAGGAACATAGCAAGACAACATTGACTGCTTTTTTTAAAATGCATACTCAATGAAATCAAGTCATTAATGGTATTAGACATCAAGAAAGAAGAATCCATTATTGATATTGATAACTGACAATTGAGACCACACATTTGATGGACGAGTGTGAAATAGCTAAGCCACGTGTTGTATGATGGCCAGCTGGACTACGCATACCCAGGTTTTTCCTGATGACTGAGGTCCAACCTTATTTTTTAGGCAAATTTTCTTCAACCTAGTCCAGAGTCATTCCTGATGCAAGCATCAAGGTTCAAGGGATTGAGAGTGGGATTTGGCAGTTCATATTCAAATATTCCACTTTTTCTTTGTCTATTGTTAAATGTCCATATGATGGGGTCTTTCAACAAAATTCAGTACCATTACCATATATGAAGCTCTTTTTTGTGCCTATTTTAGGCAACTATTTTCAAAAAAAAAAAAAGGGGGGGGGGGGGGGGGGGGGGGGGGAAGGTTGATGCAGCTCCCTATGGACTGCATTGCAATGCAAACCTTGGGCTTTATGCCACATGGCAGGTCAAGTGGGGCCAATTTTTTATGAAAGTTAGGTCCCACTCCAACCCACCCCTAGGGCCCTAACCACATTCCCCAGTTTGAGTCTAATCCGAATAGATCATGTGCCAAAAATAAGGTAAAAAAGGTAAAAGTACAAACATTTGAAAATTTTGGACCATTAAAAGTACAATGGAAATGTACAATATAAGGTGGAACATATGGTAAGGTTGCTCCCTTGTGACCTGGTGATCATAGGTCTGAATCTAGAAATAGCCTCTTTGCAAAGCGGGGGAAGGCTGCAAACATAAGTGTTGGAACCCTGGCCAAGGTTGAGCAGATAATGTGAGATTCATGGGCAGTTCCAAGTGTGTTGTCATTGTTGGCAACCATGGCAGTGTGTGCGCAGAGCAGTGGTAGTTTGGGCAGTCTCCATGAAGACCAGTGCACAATGGCAGTGTTGGTGGAATTTTCCTGCTCTCTAACATGAAGAAAGCATTTGAAGAGGAAAGAGAAAGAAGAGAGAGAAAGAGGAAAGAGAAAGAAGATAAAGAAGGAGGAGAGAGAAAGAAGAGAGAGAAGGTGGGGCATGTGGGTTCCACATGATGTGGCTTGCCACCTTGGCACCAACCCAGGCCAGCATGGCCAAGGCCCGCAGCACCAGGCCAGCAGTAAGGCAGCATGGCCTGCCAGCAAGTAGCCAGCCTCACAAGGCCAGCAAGCAGCCAGCCTCGCAAGGCCAGCTGGCAACCAGCCTCAAGTGCCGCACGCAACAGCATGTCGCGCACGGGCACACAAGGTGGCTCAAGCAAGCACCATCGCACGCCCCCACCAAGTGTTCGACGCTTTGCCTCAGTGGACAAGGTCCTCAAGACCCTACTGGAATTCGAAACCCTGAATCAAGTTTAATAAATGGTTACAGAGGCCATTCGGCCAAAAGGTAAGGGTTTTCTGGTCTTTTCGTTAGAAGAATGATTCGAAATCCACGCCAGAAAAGGAGCCACCAAGTCCAGATCCAGATCCTACGGCCTTCGAAAGCACAGGCTATGGTGTAGCGCACAGATCGCGTCAAGATCCATGCGCGAGCTCCCTGATTGGTGGGTTGCAAGTTAATTCGCTGAGATGAGATGCATGAGGAGCACGCCTTGATTCAGTGTGACTCAGAGTCGTTGCGCAGGCGTTTGCGATTCTAATCCAGCGGCTACGGAGACTCGCAATCGCAAATGACGCGATGAAGCCAATCCAGTGGCCATCGATGAATCCCGCTCTCCCGCAGATATCGTGCGGCCTAAACTCAAGATGCCAAATTCCTCCAATTGGAACTCTACACCGCGCTTGCTGTGTTAGCGGCGGCGCGGCTTGTGTGTAACGCGGCGCACCAAATGCATCCTATCAGATTCCATTTCAAATAATCTGAGCGGCCGAACTTTGATCGGCTATATCTTGGCTGTCCGAGCTCAGATTGAGATGATTCAAGTTCCTACCTTCTTCATTTTCAAAGAAAAATCCAATGGAGCAATTTTGAAGGTCTGAAGGTGCGAAAAAACTAGGTTTTTACTGAAAAACCTTTGTTGGAGCTTCTTGGAGTTAATCTTTGGTTTCCACCTTCCCTCTACTACCATCAATGTCTTAGTAAGGCTAAGGGAAATTGCTATCAGCCTTCATTAAGCTCCCATAGAAGCTTTGGTGAGAAGAAATGGCATGAGTTGCCATTAGGAGTAGTGAACAAGTTCATTAGAGTGTTCCACAGAAGGAGTGATAACGCTGGGAAGGTAATCTCTCTCTCAAACCCTCATTATGATGTGTGTGCTTAGTAGGAAGGGTTTGTAATCAAAATATTCATGTTATCTTTTTTGTCTACTGGGTTGGGGCTTAGCAGACTTATGGGTTGTAGCTCATATTCGAGTTGTAGCTCGTCTTATCCTGGTGGTGTGGCACCTCACTATTGTAACAATTGAACTCCACCTATTATAGTTGTGTATTGGGTATAATACGAAACCCTGGTTAGGGTATTACTCCGTGGACTAGCCATCACAGTGCGTAATTGGTGAACCACGTTACATTCTGTGTTGTGGTTATATATGTGGATGCCTATGTATATGGAATAGAAGTTTATGTGCTGTAGGTCTGGGTGTACACACTTGGCAGGCCGAGCCCCTGGTATGGATACCTGTGGGTGTGTGGTTGGTGTATGCACGACATGTGTCTTCCAGTTGTCAGCTCTTGACAACAGTGATCAAAGAAGTAGATCAGATCATCTCAGTGGGAATTATTGTGGGAACTGATTCATCCCCCCTCCCTCTCAGTGACTACCTGGGATTGACAATTGGTATCAGAGCTGCGTTCCCAAGGGAAGAAGTCTGACAAATTCGGGTACAGATAGTGCATTGAGACTAAGATATGGCTACAAATGATGAGCATCATGGGCATAGTAGAATTCCTATGTTTGACGGCTCCAACTACAGTGTGTGGAAAGTCAGGATGGAGGCATACCTAATAGCACAAGGATATTGAGTATAACTAGCTGTGAAGAATGGGTATAAGCATACAACTAAAGACATCAGTGATGCAGTTGAGATGAAGAAGAGAGAGAATGAAAGGCAGTCACAGCCCTTCTAGCTGCACTAGTAAGCAATGAGCTTACTAGAGTGATCAGTTGTCCAACATCAAAGGAGATATAGGACAAGTTACAGAGTGTACATGAAGGTGATAGTAAGATTAAGGAGGCCAAATTACAAATATTGAGATCACAATTTCAGAGCTTGAGAATGAGTGAAGGTGAGACAATTGAGTTCTACCTGAACAAAGTAAACAAGGTCACCAATGCAATCAGAGCATTGGGTGAAGAACTGAAGGAGATTCAGGTGGTCAAGAAGGTGTTGAGGACACTTCCAAAACTGTACAATGTCAAGGTGTCAGCCCTTGAAGAAATCACTACTTTGGATACGTTGACCATAGATGAACTGCATGGCATATTGGTTATCTATGAGATGAGGATGATTGAGCCAGTACCAGTTGAGAAGGAAGCCGTTTTTTAGGCTTTTAAAAAATTAAAAATGAAAGAGCCAGTGGAGAGTGCAAAAGCTAATGTACAAAAAGTGACTCAGATGATTCTGATGATGAGCTTATAACTTATCTGGCTAACAGACTCAAGAAGAGATCTGAGAAGTTCAAAAACAAGTCTTCAATGAAATGCTTCAACTGTGGTGGCTTAAGACACTTTGCTTCTAAGTGCCAGAAAAAGGGTAGAGTGTATGATTCTGATGAAGAAGAGCCTAAAGGGAGTCAAGAGAAGAAGGGAAAGAAGAAGTTCATTCCAAGAAAGAGAAGTTATTTGTCAAAGCAGGATAACCCCTCTGATGAGTCTAAAGAAGAAAATGATGTTGATATTCTTTTCATGGCAAGACTTAAAGAAACTTCTACAGGGATTGAAACAACAAAGAAGAGAAATGATAATTCCAAGAGGAGACTAGAAGAGGATGACAACCCATATCTTGAAGCAAAATTGTTTTCTGCACTCACAGAGCTCAAGTCAGAAAGAAAGAAGAACAAAAGTTTGAATGATCAGCTAAATCAAGCCAATGACATAAATGCACAGATTATGGAAACACTTAAGAAAGCAAAGAAAATTGCTGACGAGTTTGACAATGATCTTACACTGAAAAATTCTGAGTGTAAGCAGCTTGAAGAAGTGGTTGTGAGACTTGAGACAGAATTGGCCAAGTCTACAAAGAAGAAAAGCTATCTTGAGGCTACTGCAACAATCCCTCCTGTAACCATTCTAAAGTCAAAAGATGAGAATGTCAGGCTACTAAAAGATGAGGAAGCCAGTAGTTCTGAAGATGAAGACAAGGAGGAAGACAACATCCTTGATGAGATTCTGATCTAACAGAGAACCTCTCACATTAAATTTGGACTTGGATACACCGAGCAGTCATCTAAGAAGATTAAGGGTAAAGGGTCTGCAAATAACCCCATTGCGTTTGTAAAGGCAAGGCAAAAAGAATCTCAAGCAGTGAGGGCTACAAAAAGCAAGATTGATGAAGAGGATTTCAAGAGAGTTAGGCAAGGCAGACACATAAGACAAAGTCAGTTTCAGAGAAATAGAGAGGTCCAGAGGAACAGTTTCAAAGGATATTGCTATGAATGCAATGTCTATGGGCATAGAGTGGCAGAGTGTAGAAAACAAGAGAGACCTCCAATATTCAATGACAGGAATAGATTTGCTCCTCTTGCTTATGAGAGAGTAAAGTGTTACAGATGTGAGAGATTTGGACATATTGCCAGAAATTGCAAAACAGTTTTTTTATCTCAAAGGTAAGTTAAGAGGAGGGCAAGAAAAGGTCCTCCAAGGAGACAAGCTCAGAGAGAAGAAAGAAATGTAGTGGAAAGAAAAGCAAGGGAGCCTATTACAGTGAAAGACAAGGCTATATGGGTGGAAAGACCACAGTTGAGAAGAAACAAGTCTTTGATGGTGCAAGCAGCACTCAAAGCAAACAAAAGTAAACAATCTCCATGGATTCTTGATAGTAGATGCTCTACACACATGACGGGCAACAAAAAAAATTCACAAGTCTCAATGCTACAGAAGGAGGAACAGTGAGATTTGGAAATAATGAAGGTGCTAGAATTGAAGGAGGAGGATCTGTGAACATTAACAATGGGAAGATAAAGTCTCACAATGTCTTGTTTGTTAATGGGTTGAAACACAATCTACTCAGTGTGAGTCAGATATGTGATCAAGGACATGAGATCACTATCAACAATGAAGGATTTGTTGTCCACAGGGTCAGAACAGGAAAGGCAGTGGCCATTGGTGAAAGAATAGTTAAAAATCTCTATGTCCTGA
Source organism: Protea cynaroides (assembly GCA_028583415.1). Lineage (NCBI taxonomy): Eukaryota > Viridiplantae > Streptophyta > Magnoliopsida > Proteales > Proteaceae > Protea > Protea cynaroides. The sequence continues at coordinate 13,141,549 of CM053272.1, read as the reverse complement.
CAGATGCCATCAACAAGTGCATGATGACTCAAGAAGATGAAAATTGGTTGTAGCATAGAAGAATGAGGCACATTCATTTCAAGAACTTGACCAAAATTAGCAACGAGCAAGCAGTTAGAGATCTTTCCAATATGAAGACTCTGGAAAACCATATGTGTGGTTTACGTCAGAAGGGTAAGCAAGCAAGGACCACCTACAAATCAAATGAGTACCACTCATGTAAGCCTCTTGACTTGATACACACAGACTTGTGTGACCCTGTGAGAACACAGGCCATAGGAGGTGAGAGATACTTCATTCTATTCATAGATGAGTATCTAGAATGACCTGGGTGATGTTTCTGAAGGACAAAACTAAAACTCTAGACAAGTTCAAAGCATTTTCAAGAAGAGAGTAGAAAATGAGACAGGAAACACAATTAAGTATTTGAGGTCTGATCAAGGCAAGGAATTTACATGGAATGAATTTTCCAATTTTTGCAGTGAAAGTAGAATCAGAATTCAACATTCAGCTGCTAAAACCCCTAAGCAAAATAGAGTGGTTGAAAGAAAGAACAGAACAGTGCAAGAAATGGCTAGATCTATGATAGCAGAAAATAACACAGCAAAGCATTTCTGGAGAGAAGGCATCTATACTGTAATGCATATCACCAATAGATGTCTATTGAGGCCTTATGAGAACAAGACACCTTATGAATTGTGGTTTGGGAGGAAAACTACAGTGAAGTATTTCAGGGTCTTTGGTTCCAAGTACTACATCAAGCAAAGGAAGAGAACCTTGGCAAGTTCGATGACAGAGCAAATGAAGGCATATTTCTGGGCTATTCTTTCAAAAGTAAGGCATACAAGTGCTACAACAAAAGACTATGAAGAATAGTGGCGAGTCCAGATGTGAAAATTGATGAGAAGATAGGGAACCTAAAAGGGGCTGAACCAGAAAGTTCCATTCTTGAAGAATTTGATGAAGATGACATAGTATCAGTTGACAAAGGGTAGCAAGATGAAGATGAATCTGAAATGCAAGAGATTCAAATTGAAGTGCAAAAAGATGGCAGATCGAAGGACAACAAATGGCTGAAAATTCATCATAATCATCAAGTGATAGGAGATTTAAATGCAGGAATGCAAACCAGGAGGATGAAAGCTCTTGCTTATTCATTACTGTCAGAGGTGGAGCCTAAGACTGTGTATGAGGCTAGCAAGGATGAATTTTGGTTGAAAGCTATGAATGATGAGCTTGACCAAATTGAGAAAAACAACACTTGGGAGCTAGTTCCTAGATCAGTAAATAAAAATGTGATTGGCACAAAGTGGGTTTTCAGGAACAAGCTAAATGAAGATGGCCATGTTGTGAAAAACAAGGCTAGACTTGTACGCAAAGGTTATGCCCAAGTAGAAGGAATTGACTTTGATGAGACTTTTGCACTTGTGGCAAGACTTGAGTCTATTGGAATGTTTTTAGCATTAGCTGTGCACAGAGGATTCAAGGTTTACCAAATAGACATAAAATCTGCCTTTTTGAATGGTAATCTAGAAGAGGAGGTGTACACTGAGCAACCTGAAGGGTTCCAGCTCAATGATGATGAAGACATGGTATGCAAGTTGAAGAAGGCCCTATATGGGTTGAAGCAAGCTCTAAGAGGTTGGTATGAAAGGCTTGACACAAATCTACATCAATTGGGTTTACGAAGAGGAGTAGTGGACAGCAACCTATATATCATGACAGAAGATAGCAGTCAACTAGTTGTTGTGGTTTATGTAGATGACATCATATTTGGGGGATACTGTGAGAAGCTCTGCAAGCAGTTTGCTGAGAAAATGAGGATAGAGTTTGAGATGTCTATGCTTGGAGAGAGGTCTTATAAACTGGTGCTGCAGATTCATCAGAAAGACAATGTCATCTTCATCTCTCAAATGAAATATACTAAAGAGATGTTGAAGAAATTTGTGATAGAGGACTGTAAACCAGTAGGGACACCAATGACAGTGAACATCAAGTTGAGCTCTAAAGATGATTCACCAACAATTGATCAAACACTGAATAGATCAATGATTGGTAGTTTATTGTATTTAACAACTTCTAGACTTGACATACTGCAGGAAGTTTGCTTAGTGGCTAGGTTTCAGGCTTGCCCAAAGGAGAATCACTTGATGGCAGCGAAGAGGATTTTGAGATATCTAAAAGGTACAGTGGACCATGGTCTATGGTATCTTAGAACTGGGAAGTTCACATTGATTGCATATTCAGATGCAGATTGGGTAGGAAGTCTTGATGACAGGAAGAGCACAAGTGGTGGTGCATTCTTTCTAGGGAAGAGCCTAGTTGCATGGCATAGCAAGAAGCAAGAGTCTATTTCCTTGTTCACAACAGAGGCAGAGTACATTGCAGCAGTAGCTACATGCACTCAGGTAATTTGGATGAAAAGGCAGATTTTAGATTTTAGTATTACCTATGAGGAACCAGTGATCATCAAATGTGACAACATGAGTGCCATCAACATCTCCAAGAACCCTGTACAACATTCGAGAACAAAACATATTGACATAAGGTATCATTTCTTGAAGGAGAAGGTGCTTGAAGGAGAGGTGAAACTGGATTTTGTTCCTACTACAGACCAAGTGACAGATATCTTCATAAAGGCCCTCCATGAGGATTCTTTTGAGAAACTGAGGGACCAGCTAGGAGTAGTAACTCTTGGCACACTGTAGTGACATGTGTGTAGGGGGAGTTGATGTCTACATAGCATCATCTTTCACCAATAGGATTGGAAAGATGCAATGGGCACTCCTATTGGTGAGGCTATATAGGGGGAGCATATGTGAAGGGGGAGCTTTATCACATGTCAATACGCCCTTTGGGCTTGTTGTCAAAGGGGGAGAAAGGTTTGCATATGTGAGATAAAGTACGGGTTGCCAACAATTCCAAAGGGGGAGATTGTTGGAACCCTGGCCAGTGTTGAGCAGAAAATGTGAGATTCATGGGCAGTTTCAAGTGTGTTGACATTGTTGGCAACCATGGCAGTGTGTGTACGCAGAGCAGTGGTAGTTTGGGCAATCTCCATGAAGATCAGTGCATAATGGCAGTGTTGGTGGAATTTTCCTACTCTCTAACATGAAGAAAGCATTTGAAGAGGAAAGAGAACGAAGAGAAAGAAAAAGGAGAGAGAAAGAAGAGAGAGAAGGAGGAGAGAGAAAGAAGAGAGAGAAGGAGGAGAGAGAAAGAAGAGAGAGAAGGTGGGCCATGTGGGTCCCACATGATGTGGCTTGCCACCTTGACACCAACCCGGGCCACCATGGCCTAAGCCCGCGGCACCAGGCCAACAGTAAGGCAACATGGCCTGCCAGCAAGCAGCCAGCCTCGCAAGGCCAGTAAGCAGCCAGCCTCGCAAGGCCAGCTGGCAGCCAGCCTTACACAAGGTGGCTCGAGCAAGCACCATAACATGCCCCCACCAAGTGTTCGACGCTTTGCCTCAGTGGACAGGGTCCTCAAGACCCTACTGGAATCCGAAACCCTGAATCAAGTTTAATAAATGGTTACAGAGGCCATTCGGCCAAAAGGTAAGGGTTTTCTGGTCTTTTCGTTAGAAGAATGATTCGAAATCTACGACAGGAAAGGAGCCACCAAGTCCAGATCCAGATCCTACGGCCTTCGAAAGCCTGGGCTATGGTGTAGTGCACAGATTACGTCAAGATCCATGCGCGAGCTCCCTGATTGGTGGGTTGCAAGTTAATTCGCTGAGATGAGATGCATAAGGAGCACGCCTTGATTCAGTGTGACTTATAGTCGTTGCGTAGGCATTTGCGATTCCAATCCAGCGGCTACGGAGGCTCGCGATCGCAAATGACACGATGAAGCCAATCCAGTGGCCATCGATGAATCCCGCTCTCCCGCAGATATCATAAGGCCTAAACTCAAGATGCCAGATTCCACCAATCGGAACTCGACACCGCTCCTGCTGTGTTAGTTGTGGCGCAGCTTGTGTGTAACGCGGCGCACCAAATGCATCCTATCAGATTCCATTTCAAATTATCTGAGCGGTTAAACTTTGATCGGCCATATCTTGGCTGTCCGAGCTCAGATTGAGATGATTCAAGTTCCCACCTTCTTCATTTTCGAAGAAAAATCCAATGGAGCAATTTTAAAGGTCTGAAGGTGCAAAAAAACTAGGTTTTTACTGAAAAACCTTTATTGGAGCTTCTTGGAGTTGATCTTTGGTTTCCATCTTCCCTCTACTGCCATCAATGTCTCAATAAGGCTAAGGAAAAATGCAATGAGCCTCCATTAAGCCCCCATAGAAGCTTTGGTGAGAAGAAATGGCATGAGTTGCCATTAGGAGTGGTGAACAAGTTCATTAGAGTGTTCCACAGAAGGAGTGATTATGTTGGGAAGGTAATCTCTCTCTCAAACCCTCATTATGATGTGTGTGCTTAGTGGGAAGGGTTTGTAATCAAAATATTCATGTTGTTTTTTTTGTCTACTGGGTTGGGGCTTAGCAGACTTGTGGGTTCTAGCTCATATTCGAGTTGTAGCTCGTCTTATCCTGGTGGTGTGGCACCTCGCTGTTGTAACAGTTGAACTCCACCTATTATAGTTGTGTATTGGGTATAATACGAAACCCTAGTTAGGGTATTACCTCGTGGACTAGCCATCACAGTGTGTGATTGGTGAACCATGTTACATTCTGTGTTGTGGTTGTATATGTGGATGCCTATGTATATGGAATTGAAGTCTATGTGCTACAGGTCTAGGTGTACACACTTGGTAGGCCGAGCCCTTGGTATGGATACCTGTGGGTGTGTGGTTGGTGTGTACACGACATGTGTCTAACAAACTGGTTGTGAGAAAAACCCGGTTGTCAACTCTTGGCAGCAGTGATCAAAGAAGTAGGCCAGATCATCTCAGTGGGAATTATTGTGGGAACTGATTCACCCCCCCCCCCTCTCTCAGTGACTACCTGGGATTAACAATAAGTCCCTCCCCAGACCCCGCAGTAGTGGGAGCCTTGTGCATTAGGTACACCTATATGCTTAAATTATGATCCCAAATTTGATATGTGATTGTTACATCGCTTTGTCTTCCTATCCAAAAGTTCAGATTTTCCCACATTACAAGCCATGTGGCAGATATGGGGTCTGGTGTAATGGGCTGACTTATAAAGCCGAAAAGTAAGGGATAAAGAGGGTGTACGATTTTATTTTAGTAGATCCTATGTTAGTGATAGTTGGATAGGGATTTATCTATTCCTAAGTGGTAGGTTTTGAGTTATTTAGGAACTTTAGAGTCCTTAGCTGTGTAGTTAGGAAAGTCTTAACTGTTGTCTTGTTGAGTTAATCTAGAAGATTTTTTTTTTTTTTGTTTCCTTATAAATTTGTAACCAACCCACCCCCATGGTATGTGATTTGATAATGGAATGATTAAGATTTAGTTTATTTTGATAGAAATTGGTGCCTTTCTTCCCATTTTCTCTCACCTGCAAACATCTCTAAGGAGAGCATGTGATAGAGAACAAAAGAATCTGATACTCCCAAAACAATAGGTACCAAAACTCCCTCTGCAGAAGGCTTGAAATCACAAGAACATTTCATTGAAATTTCCTATTTAAACCAACACAACCCATCTGCGAAGATTCATGTGCATTATTAATCTTCACTTTGCTCTCTTAGTATTCTTCATATCATCACCCCAAGGGGATAGCTCAGTTGGTAAAGACCAACCCCTCAGAATTAAGAGGTCATGAGTTCAAATCTCTTTGGGGCCAACCTATCCAAAAAAAAAAAATCTTCATATCTCCTTTTCAGCTAATTTTTTTTTTTTTTTTTGATACCATTAACAAGTAATATTCAATGTCCCATTGCAGTAGCTGAAATCATTTTCTTTTCTAATGTTCTTCTATTTTTTCAAATCTGAATTCATTCTTTCTAAGTTTAATTTGTCTTCAGAAAAGATTATTTGAATGGCAAAGTGTAAGCTATGCCAGCATCCCCTCTCTATCTCTCTCCTCCCCTGCCCCCAACTAAATGATCCCCCATGTCCCCACCCATTGGTGGCCCAGGCAATGGTGCCACTCAGAGAACCCTCTCCCTATCTTCTATCACTCTTGCATTTGTTGCTGATTTCCTATTGTATTTAAATTATAACTTCTTTATCTTTTGGCCAATACTTAAAGGCTTTCCATCACTTTTTCCTTTAGTGAAGATCTAAAGTTTTAAACCATTGGTCGTCCTGCATCATCTTAGATCATATCGTTTCATCCCACAATGACCATTCTCCTTCCCATTTTTGTTTGTCTCAAATATCTATCTATTTTACAAAATAACTAAAGGGATATTCTAAATTATTAGTCTACCTTACAAAACAAATAATATAAGCTTTTTAAGAAGTTTACGACCTTACCCTTTGCATTTCAGATGGGGTCAAGCTTTACATTTATGAAGATTTAGATAAGTGATGAGAGGGGAAATGTTGGAAAATAGTGGGGTTCTTAAGGCTCTCACCACTACTTAAACCTTGGGCTTTTCCATAAAGGAAGTCTTTGTGCAAGATTTAAAAAATCACATTGGAATCGGCAAGATTGGCCGATTTGATTGGGACTTGACAGACACCAATCCCGATTAACCCTGATTATTTGCTCATTGAGTTCCATAAAGTTAGGACAAGTGACCAATTCTAGGTAAGGATGTAAATGGATAGCCGAAAATCAGGATCCAATTTGAATTTGCATCCGTTTAGGGGAATCTGAATTCAAAAAATTGGATTCAGATTTGAATTTGGATAGCTGGGGTTGGATTCATATGTGAATTTAAATATTAGTCAAATGGACCGGATTATATCCGCTTCGTTTAGCCTAGTGTTAAGACCCATATAACCTTAGGTTTAAGAGTGTTAAGACACATATAACTTTATTTTTATATAGTCATCTAGGGTTTCATCTTATTTTCTTAGGCTAGGCGATACATTTATTTTAAACTAGGGTTTTCTATCCTTTTCCTTGCATTTGTATTCTAAATCTATTTTCCAGATTTGAATCAGATTTAATTCAAATTTGAATTTGGTATTATACCTCCAGTGGATTTCGGATGGGATTTGGATAGTGTAGTGGTAAACGGATTTGGATTCGGATAGTGGTGTATCTGATTCGAATTTGATCCATTTACATCCCCAATTCTAGTACGATTCCAGCCAATTCTGGGAAGATTTGGATCGGAATTGATGGAGAACAATCCCATACCCGATTCCAAGTTTGGGATGGAGGGAATAACACTCAGCAAAACAAACATGTTGGGTTGTGGGAGATGGTACTGAGATTGACTTAAGGAGAGATAAGTGAATAGGTGAGATGCCATTACAAGAGAAGCTCAATCTGGAATTAAAACACATAAAAGTGAATGAATGCTCTTTGGGCAGATTTATTAGTGATGGGAAATAGAATTTGCCGGAGGTTCAATCAAACCAGCTGAAGTATTGGTTTGATCTTGCTGCCAAAATACCACTAGGTAAAGGGGTTAAGGATGAACTGATAAGGCAAGGAAAAATGAATGGTGAATTTTCAGTTCGGTCAGCATAAGAAATGCGAAGAAGTCATTATCCTAAGGTAACTTGTGCAGTGGCAGTTTGGAGAAGCTGCCTAGTACCACGAGATGTCTTCTTTGCTTGGAGATGGAATCATGGTAAGTTGCCTCTTGATGACATTTTGAAGTCCAAATTGATTTCTATTGCCTCTCAGTGGTTTTTATGTCAACAAGCTGAGGAGTATAAAGAGCACCTATTTTTGAATTGTTCAGTGGCAATTTCGATTTGGAAGGATGTTACTGCGTGGTTTGGGCTTTCGTGGCCTAACCATGGATCAATTATTGACTTCCAATCATGGTGGACAGGAAAGGTAGAGTAATCCTGCTCAAATTTATATGGAAGCCGTTAATTTTATATAGTTCTGGTGGTCATTTGGCAGGTAGGAAACAAAGCATGTTTTGATAACTGAAGAGGACTCATTGCCAGTATCAAAGAGTGTATTGCGGCCAAATGTAGAGATATTTCTGTCTATAAGCCTTGCATTATTAAGTCTATGATGGAGCTTCAGATTGCAAGGTCTTTGCAACTGACTACTCAGAAGTGTAAAGCGAGAAATATTGTAGAACTATACTGGCAGCTCCCAGTGGAATCATGGTGTAAGGTAAATGTCGACGGATGCTGCTTGGGCAATCCAGGATTAGCAGGGTATAATGGAGTGATAAGAGACAGATCGGGTAAGGTGCTGTTTGCTTTTTCTGAATATATCGAACTTAGTACCAACTTTAAAGCTGAAATATTGGGTAAAATACGAGGTTTGGAGGAAGCAGTTAAGAGAGGTTTTCACAAAATCTGGTTGAAGAGTGACTCCAAGTCAATTGTGAGCCTCTTATTTTCTAACTCTATCCCATGGTTTGTTGGACAGCATTGGTTGGGATGCAAAACTTTGAAGGAGAAAGTACAACTTCATATAACCTACTACTTCAGGGATCCAATATGGTAGCTGATAAGCTGGCCAAACAAGCTGTGGATGATAGGAGATCTATTATTTGGGACATGTGTCCAACGTTTGTAAACAGTGAGGCTGTGTGGGATGCATCACACAGACCTCGGTTTAGATTCTCCTAATTTTAAAGTCTTGTACACTAGGTTATATTCTGCTGATGGCTATGCCATAGGTGGGAGATATAGTTAGTGATTTCAGTCTATATTGGGTCCTACTGATGGCAATGCTGAAGGTGGGACTGTCCAATATGAGACTTGTACTTCTTTACATTTTATTTTTAATCTATTTGCTGACCTTTAGAAAAAAAAAAAAATCAATACTGTGATTAATAACCCTGCCAGTTACTTAAAATTAGCAATCCCGTAGCAGTACGAATGAATCTACTTACCATTCTCTTATTTGAAGCAGAACCTAGGCGAGGTGCTTCTCTAATGTATTCCTCCATTGTTGCAAGAAAGGATGGAGGTGGCTGTTTAGCACAGAAAAAGGTAAGTGATTAAATAATATATGCGCTTCTGAAAATCTTCTGTTATAGTAAGAGAAAGAACCTGTCTCAAAGTTGGAAACTGAAAGTTCCTAGCAAGCTCCAATCCTTTGCAGAATTCATAAAAATAAGCAAGATTTTCTGCCTGTTATAAGATTAAAGGAAAAAAAAAACTCAACAGGAATCTCTTAATAGGTCAGCTTTATAGAAAAGTCCAAAGATAAATCAACAGCTATGCTTCACTTTTATGAAGCAATGAATAGGCCCTTAAAAGGCATAAAATGGTATCGGATCCAAAACCTGTTGCCCTGCCCGTTTATAGATATTGAGAGCTTTCACCGCATCATGTCTTGACATGTCAAAGAACTGCAATGAGGTACAGAATCTGTAATTAACTTGAAAGACAACATATTTATGAATGTAATCCAGTCCAAAAGTCATCTATGCCAATTTGCATGTTGCTGTAGAACCTTACCACGTCCACAAGATTGATAATTCCATCATTGATGGCACAATATATTTTAAAGCTCTCTTTCAGTACCTACATAACCACAAGTTAGAAAATCTTAGTGCCTCATAAAACTCAGAATAAAAAATTTATATATTGAAAGCAAGCATTGAATTCAAAACTGCTAGAAACTACATTATAATAGAACTAAATATTGTCAAAAAATTGCCTGTATTCATAACAGTTTGAGATCTGTGATCATATTTAACACAAAGCAATCCACTCATTGAAGATAGTAAACATGTGATAACCCCCATTCCAGGGAGTCCAAGAGCAAGAACAACCCAAAGTAACACATAATTAACCATAAACCCTATGGAAGTCAAAGCAGTCTCTACAAAGTCTTGAGAGAAACTGAATGACTTAAAAACTCCTGACAATAGGGATGAAACCCTGCTCAATGAAAATAAGTTCTGTGAGGGGTATACGAGAAACAGTGTCAAATTCTAAGGCTTGAGTAAGAGCATGCACGTGTGTGCACACAAAGAGAGAGAGAGAGAGAGAGAGAGAGAGAGAGAGAGAGAGAGAGAGAGAGATGCACAAACACACCCAAGACAAATAAAGAAAGATTAATTTATGGATACATCAAGTTTCAATTTTTAGCCTGCAGTTCTAAAACTATGCTACTCTGAGCATAATTATATCAAGTTGAAACAATAATCAATGAGAATACAGTTTATGAATATGAAGTTTCATTTTAATTCTGTTGTACTAAAAAGAAAAGCAGAAAAGCAGGTAGGCATATATATCCATATATATATATATATATATATATATATATATATATATATATATATATATATATATATATATATATATATATATATATATATATATATATATATATATATATATATATATATATATATATATATATATATATATTAATGGATATATTTGTGTTTATATGAATAAATATATTTCCTAAAGCAAAATCCAACTAGTTAGTCTAAGAGAAAAGAAATGATAAGACCACATACCAGAGCCAAGGCATACTGTATAAGGTAGTTGCTAAAAGCTGCTCCCTCAGGCTGCAAAAAGTGGCAAAGCTTATGAAACCCCCTTTAAAGATCAAGATAGCTCCATTGATGGAAATTATTCTTTTCTTTTGTTTCTTACTATTCTCCACACACACACACACACACACACACACACACAGAGAGAAAAACATTAATGAAATTTAAAAAGCTAATGTTATCGGGCACAAGTAGTTTACATCTACTTTTACCTGGCAACCGACTAGGCGGTATAGCAGCTGCTGTAAGGCAGGTAACTGCTCCAATAGGTCTTCGCTACCTAAAAGCCCAGTTTTGCTATGACCCTGTTAATATAGAGAGAGATTTATGAGATAAGAAATGCAGGTTGCAGAGTTTTCAGTTCAAAATCAGCTGAATGCGCACATACCTTGACTCCAGCATGCGAGAATTTACTCATACGCTCTGCTTCAATATCATACCTCAAAATCCTAAAACACTCAAGCCGCTCCTCCAGAAAAAGTGCATATGTACGGACCCATGCTGAGCAATCCCAAGCTGCAGGGAAAAAAATTTATCTATCTATGAAAGGGGAACAAAACGAATGCATATTCTCGTCAAGGGGAAAATCTTAGCCATAAATAGCAAAAGATGATGTTATACCAAGGGGGCTAGAATCATCTTTGAAATTGGATATTTGGAGTACATGTCCTCTGTGCGAGTAGTTTAGCAGCTCCTCCCTGAAGGTCGGATCACCCTCTCTCAATGATCTATGAATAACTATCAATGTTTTCAAAGCAACCTGTTGACCATAGGCACCAAAGGTTAAAATTGCATAGCTTAAATTGCTTAATGAGTACAAAAGGTCAGAAGACAGACAAACTGCGAAGGAGCAATTAGTTCTATGCTAAAATATTCAACAAAGAACCGTAGTGTATTGCCCCCTCCTTCCTCTGTTTCCCTCCCCCCTCCATACACACACGCAGAGAGAAGAGAACTGATAAGAAACTCAAAAGATAAGACCTATTCTACCGAAGAAAGATCATGGGGCGTTTGGATAAACTGTTGGAAGCAAATTCTTTTGGCTTCTAGAAGCTTATCCAAAGACGGCCTTAGGCTAATGAATCATGCATTGTAGTAATCACAAATTTTCTCCAACATAAAAAGAAGAGAATGAGGTGAGAGAATACAATCCAATTACGCGTCTTGGTCAATCTTCTCGAAAGTGCATGAATGCAGTAAGCAACATCCGCCCGGGGTTGGACTACAGAGGTAGCGGAAAATATTCCTGAAACAAAACCATCAGATTCTCAAAATTAAAAGAAAAAATAAATGAAGTAAATAGACCGAAACCATGTTCCTTTAATTTGAATAACAAGGCTATGAAGTCTAAATTTAAAAATCCCACATCAGATTCTCTCAAACAAAATTAATTCAAATAAACAGACATAGATTCAGTCTAGGGGAGTGCTAAAAGCATGTTCTTTAATTGAGTGTTCGGTCATGCTCAAAGGTACAAGCCAAAGTGGCTGCTTCTAACTGTTTGATGTCATGTATAATTAGAGAAATTCCCAGAGGAGGTAACAGCATTTCCTTTCATTCTATACAGAACAAAATCAAGCTCTCAATCGCCACATTCACACATTCATTAAGAACGAAATTTTAAATCGGAGACTTGGGGTTTCTACAAGGATCCGAAGCCTTATCAACCAAATGCAGCGAAACACGAACAGATACTGATTTCAAACAAAACATAACAATCCCAATGTCAACAAATAAATAATTACCACTCACTTCTAACGTGCCGTTCCTTCGGAGGGCATTCAACGTGATTCGTAGCCTTGACAATGGCAATATCCAAATCCTTCCACCAAGATGAAAAAACCAAAATCAAATCACATTTCAATAACTAATTAAGAAAAATCATATCCAAACAGATAAAAAAAAATGAATTGGGATAATTGGGCTATGATTTAGCATCGAAATGCAGACCTTGTATTCGCTATTGACCTTGGCCAGGCCGACCATTGTGGTATCCTTGAGAGCTCCATAGGCTTTACGCCAGCTCTGAAGCGTTCCCATATGCTCTGCAAGACCCTGTTTTCTTTTTGTTAATCGGAAAAGAAGGAAGAAAGCGGAGGACGAAAGGAGAGCAGAAAGGAGGGAGACGACCTTTCTCTCCGGTTTTCGGAACGGTTGTCTCTTGTCTTCTCTAACGACAACAACCGCCAGCTCTCTCTCTATCTCTCTCTCTCCCTCTCGTCAATTGCGCTCTCCTCTCTGTTCCCTCCAAAACGTGGGTAGAACTAAGAAAGAGGGACCCACAAGGGTATTGTTGTCTTGTATTTATTGTCGGATTTGTCAAATTACTTAGAAATCTATTCGCAACCATATATGGTTACATTCTACCCAAAAAAATAAAAAATAAAAACATACGTGCTTACAAATAGATAAGGAGACTAGTTTGCCCATAAATTATTGAACGAAAAGGGTAAATTGGTAAAAATGCCAGAAATTTAAATTCATTTTGTAGTTACTGTTTTCCTTTACCCAGAGAGGAACAGGGAATTTCTTAACCACTTCAATTTCGTCCATTAGATTAGAATATTAAATGTAATTTACTTACCAATCAAATATATATAAATAGAAGATAAGTACATACATGATTTGTTTGCTTCCAAATATACCAATAAAGAAAATTTTTATAGCCATTGCTTAATATGATTGCATAAATCATTTAAATTTTTATAACCATTGGTATAGTTTATATTTATGTTTATTGAGTTATTTATGACAAATCATTTATGAGAATAAATTATGAATTATAAATAATTACTGTTAATACCAGTAGACATAAAGAAGTAATAATAGATTATTACAATAATGATAAACACCTCTTAACTTATTTGTAGATTTTAGATTATATCTATTTATTTTAAATATAAATAAATATCATAAATCATACCAAACAACTACATATGTCATAATGTATTGTATAATTAGTTCTATAATACATACCGAAGAGAGACTTAGGAATGATATCATTTAAATATAATTTTTATTTTACTTTTTCAAATGTAAGGAATTTGGATGCAAAGTAAAATGTAAGTTAATAACAAAATGTGGATGATTTGGAGTTAATTACATAATTTTGTTATAGCAAGTAATAGAATAATTATCTAGAAAAAAATGTAATGTAATAATTACAAAAGTTTTCCTTTTAAGTTTTAAAATTTTATTTCCCTACACTTTAATTGCCCCTTGCAACCAATGAGCTACCCTTGTGAACACAAATTATTTTAGATGGTAGAGATGTAACCGTTGGTGCTTCCATAGATGCTCTGAGGTATTGTCCATCCGGTGTGGAGGATGTTGATGGTGATAGCGACGATAATGTGCATAGCTCCAGTTGTGAGTATGATGACTGTACCTATGCATAGGCGTGGTTAGTCTTTCATTTTAATACGAGTGACTAGATGGCCTTGGTTATTTGGGAGACATGTTGTCTAAATCTTTTAATGAAACAATTTGACTTAAAACACTTTTACTGTGGATAATGCTTTGAGTAGTACATTTTCATAACTTGCTTAGATGTCAACTACTTTTATTTAAATTTAAAGACTCCCGCTCATAATAAAATATATTGTTTCTTTAATTACTCTGAACATGTTGATTATATTATGTGTGTTTATGGATTGGTGGATGGGTATACTATGATATGTGATCCTGGAGGGGATTGACTTGCTTGCAAGTAATCCCGTTACATTCTGTTGTTCTGACATATTAGGTACGTGGTGTGACAAAAGTTAGTATCAGAGCACATTCATATTATACACACTACTAATCCTACCTATACACTAATCCAGTATGCTGACATAGGAGAACTAAAAGACAAACGAGAATAAATCATGTACAGACTTTGGAACAAATAAATTTAAGTAAAGAGCATAACACACAAATAAAGCAAAGAGATAAGTTTTATAATCCGAAATAGAAACCGTGTACATAAGAATGGGTAGGTATCCACATCTCAAATCCTTACCCATGAAATAAAACAGATAAAAGTCAGGTACAACCCAAAGAGAGATAACATAAAAGAAAAACAAAGATAAAACTAGTTGAAGGATCAGTCTGCTGATCCACCTGTTGCGTTCCTCTCTCCTCCAAATGCCTAGTGCTATCCTCAAAGTATATGGGCTGCGCTCTAGGCACCATTTAAAGTCTTTGCCAGTGTACTCTTGAGCGCTCAGCTGCTACTGTGGCCTCTGTTTCAGCTGGAATGAGAGGCACTATACTTGCGTTAACCAATGCACTCTACAAGAACCCAATCTCCTGTCTATCAGCCTCCATAGACTCCCAAAATTCTATAATCGAATGCTCTGTAGACATCACACGCTATTCCACACCAACGATGTTCTGCAGCATATGCCTCTTGAAAAAAGCCATACCCGTCTGTATGCCTTAGCGATGCTCTTGCAGAATGGTAAAAAATGAGTGAGCCTCTCCTAATATGTCTCATAGCTCAAGAATCTTGGGAACCTCAGCCTGATGAGTAACCACAGGTGGTGCCTCATCATCAGTGTCCTATGTAGGTGGCGAATCCTCTCTCGACTCTGAAGGAACCAATATCGGTCCCCTACTACTACCCACCTCGGCTAGCTCACTGTTAGATCAACACTCTATCTCTATGTGTTGAACTCTCCCTCTCTTGACCTATTGTCGTCTCGGCCACCTCTCTGGTATAGGAATCTACTCTAACTCATCGTCATTGATGACACAGCATCCTGAAGATCCAACTTGGCCAGGGAATCCCAGCCAAAATCTGTGTGAATCGACGTCTCCACACTCACATCCATAGAGATGTCAATTCCCAAGCAAAAGAACAAATATGTGAGCAGCCTCCCATAAGGAAGATTTATAGTCCAAGTGTGATGCGCTGTTGTGATCAATGTCCTCAAAATCAAATAGGGAAGACTGATCTGACGCTGCACTGTGATGCAGTATGTCACAAACTCGCAAAAGTGTACAATGGCATCTTTGTGCCCACTCTTAGGCACGATGTCATGCTGTATAATCTGACTGTACACTCGAGGACTCGGCGATAGCTCTTCTCCTTCAATTCGGGTGCCTGCATCAACTGCTCCCGTATCAAAGCGAGCTCCCACTCCTCAACCATTGGAGTTTCAGCTCCACGTAAACCAACTCACCCTTTGCAAAAATACCTAAAAGACAGGCATCCAGGACAATCTCATGCCCCATCACATAACTGGAAATCTGCAAAGATGAGTTGTCTGTAGATTCCTTCATGCCTCGATCGACCTGAAGGTTGCAGACGAACTGTCTCACCAAATTGGGCCTTGTGGGAAGCCAATACCTAAGTACCGGTGCCCAGCCAATGTCAGTGAATGTAATTTTCCATTGCAAACTTCCTTAACTCCTCAAAAATGATATATCGACCTGACTCCACCTCTTTACTCTCAAAGATAGGACAAAAATCTACTGTCTCGGCTGATCGAAATTGCAACTGATCATAACCAGGTAGAGGAGGAGAATGCAGTGGTGATATCTGCATTGGCTCCTTGACAGTAGATGTCGCCTCCCCAAACTGTCGATGTAACCTACGTGAAGCCATCACTAGCTTGACAAAAGAGAAAATTGAAATTGTTAGTAACTTGTGGGACAAACTAAATTATTTTACAAATGTCCTACATTCGTCATAAGGCAACCAAATAAATATTGAGAAAGTTGTACTGGAAAAGCCGAAATAGGCAATACATGTTGGGTGAAGTATTGGAGTTTAAAATAGGACAATGTAATGACTGTCTAACACTTTGAACATCTCCATACATATCATACATGGGATGTGTAAACATCTAAACATACTAACAACAAGTCAAAATTTAATGACAAGTAATAACAAATTCGGTTTCAAAGAGAAAAGCCGAAAAAAAAATTCAATTTTTACCTAGGGTGCCATTATAAAACATGGAAAACTTGATTCAACTTGGGGAAAATCATCTAAAACACTTCTTAATATGATTTATTACCAAAGCCCCAACATATCAAGCCATTACATGAGGTATACATCAAGAAATTTGAAAACCTAGGTTCAGTTAAGGAAGAAAATCCCAAAATTGATATGGCACTTACCTTACAGATGTGTAGAGATGGGATGATGCAAGTTTGAAGCCTTGAATCACCAAGGAAAGCCTCAAGAAGGTCTTGCGGAAGGGTGCTCCTCTCCTTCAGCCACACAAAGCTATAGCAGAAAAAGTAAATGAGAAAAAGACAACAAATCCGACTTTTAAAAGGATTTTTCCTTCCTGCTATCGATGAACCCTTGTCCTCTGACTGCACGTACCGGCCGTACTCACCCATCGTCCGCACGTCTAAATTTGAGTCATTTTGCTTCAATTGGAAATGCTTGCATGATCATAAGCACAAGAGCAATGTTAATACACTTGCATTGGAATATTATGAGCATTTTGAGACATTATGGCAAATGTATTCCCAGTGAATTATCTGCATAACTAAGGAAAATATTGGTTTTTGCCCTCGTTTACAAGTACTGAGCAGTTCTTAAACAGATGGCTCCAAACACACCTCAGAATAGTACCCGTGGTGCCAGTGAGAACTCCTCGTTGAAAGATATGCACCAATTTCTGAAGGGGAAACCTGAGAAGTTTACTGGGGTGTAAGACAATTTTTCTTAGCCTAGAAACTGGATCCAAATGATGGAAGAGACTATGGGAAACCTTTAGATTCCTGATACTCACAAGGTCATGTGTGCCACCTATCAACTAGAGGGCACGCCCTATACATGGTGGCAGAGCATTGTCACGACCATGGTTCCAAATTTCGATCAAAATTTTCTGATATTGGCCTAAATGTTTTTTGCCAAACCGAAATGAAACTATAGGTCGAAACCAAATAGTCACATGTTTTGGTAGATTTCAGTCGATTTCGACCATATTTCGACCCAAAGAGGCTAATTTCGACCAAATTGATTTTCTTTCAAAAAAATTTCATTTCTTCCATTTTTTTCTCATCTTCCATCATTTCCTCACACTCCAAGGTGCATTGAACTTCGTTGCATTAATGCTTTTAAGAGTTGAAGCAAAAAGGTAACCATTTCTTCCTTAAACTATTTTTTTCTTATAAATTTGTATGAATGAGATGCATATGTGATGAAATGAGAGAACATTTATTGACAACAATATTGGTTTCAGGCTCGGGGATTAGATGCGCCACGAAACTCATCGTGATTTGAGTGGATTTCCTTATTCTATGTAATTGATAGTTAAAGAATGTTTTGAAATGTTGTAATAACAATGTAAGTTATATAACATTAGTTTGTTACTTTGTTTCTAATTTACTATCATTCTCACTCATTACATACGTTAACATCATATGATGTAGACATAGAAATACCATTTCTTTTTTTTTTTCTTTTTTTTCTTTTTTTCTTTTTTTGTAAATGATTCAATGGATATGTTAAAAAGGTTAAAATTGCATTACAGAAAAAAAAAAATTGGACTCAAAATTTTTTTTTTTTTGCCACCAAAACCTACTTCGAAGTCTGAGTTTTTTTTTTTTTTTTACCTAGTTTTGGTGAAATTTTGACCTTTTTGGCTTGGCCAAAACTAGGCACGAAACCGAATTTTTAATCCTGGGTCATGACCCATTTTTGGATGTGGTCATTAGGTCACCTAAAAGGAGACCCAAACCACCAAAATGATCACATACCTGTTGTGATTCACTAACCATACCAACATTTTACATATGCAATATCCATCAAAACAAATAACACTCAGAGTAATAATGGAAATTTTGTAAGTAATAGATGTCATCTAAATGATATAATAACATAATTAAAGTTGTCATGCTTTACATCAAAGATTCAACATAATACCATATCATATCTTAGTATACAAATATCCCAAAAGAGTAAATTTGAAATAAAAAACCTAACATAAATAAACTAGACAACATCTATCTACAAATATATAGGCTAGAGAGATGAAGTACCGCGTCAGGTCCCATAGATGCAATTGGTGTAGAGACAGCCCTCATCGTAATCCTCCAAGGGGTTTTCGCCAGTAGAGATGTCCTCCACTAATGGAGACTCTATGAAGTCAACCACAGAGGAAGTACCTACATTAAAAGTTGAAAAGAGTTCAATACCGAGGGGTGAGCTCTCATCCTAGCTCAGTGAAGAGTTAAGTATTAATGCACATGCAATGATGGAGATCAAATGTTGAATGCACATACAAGTGAATGAAAACGCAATTTATTAATTAGGTCTTGGTGTAATGGTTCTGAAGGTGCAATTTTGAGATTCAGCTATAACCTTCTGCCATACCACATCCAATGGCATCCAACTCTCATTCACTAGGTTAAGTTAATGCAATAGCCACAATCCTGATCCGCTTACCATTGGTCCCGTGCCGAACCCCGACCTAATCAACAGCACCATTGATCCCGAGCCGAACCCTAAACTAATCAATAGCTCGTCAACCCCTTAGGATAAACCCTATCGGCGTCTGGAGAAATGGGCCTATGCCACACCTAATCCCTTACTGGTAAGGGTTCAGAAGCTAAGGCATGATCATATCTATATATGTAAACCATCCTATGTCTAAACATGTGCACAATATATATATTGGAAAGGAGGCCACACCCTAGCAGAGATCCTTGGTCCCCTTCCTCTTGGGCCACCATATTCCCGCTAAGATGCTAGCAATATATTTAGACCCATGTACCCGTGCATTACCCTCACCTGGTACCCACACGTTACACAAGCTAAAATACCATCAACCACACAACCAAACAAACATACATAGTATTTATAATGCAATGCATGCTCAAATATGCATATAAAAAATATGTCATCTTATGATGCAAGGAAAATGTAAAAGGAGCCGTACCCTAGCAGAGATCTCGGTCCCCTTCCTTTAGGGCTACCATATCCCTGCTAGGATGCCAGCAGAATAAAGCAGGGTCCGTGTGACCATGCTTCACCAGTCCTCTTGGTACCTGCATGTCACATAGATTAAACTCACAGTCATCACACATCATACATAGTTATTATTTGTATGCAAATGCATGCTCAGATAATTACAATTAAGCATGACATCTTATAATTTACACAAGTGGCATATATAATGTCCTATAAAACTACGGACCCATCCTCTTACCTGTAAGCACCATGAGTGCTGTCGAACCTCGGAAGTCGACAATCGAAAACCGACAGTAGGCTCCTTCACTACTCGTGTTGGTTTACCTATTAGATCACATAAATGTTCATATGTTAGTTAAGTATCTTTTAACCAGCTTGGACATGTTCTAAATGTCCTAATATGGGTCCCAAGGTAAGTCGAGAACCCTACAGTTGGTCCCCAAAGGATCAAACAAAGTAAACAGGCTAACAGTAGCCAAAGCAGCGGATGGAGCCAATGGATGGTGCCTCCGGAATCACCCGCCAGATGATTTACTATTATAACAGTAAACTCACATAGAGGAAAGCGGCGGCACAGGCGGATGATCGTGCTCCCAGCTCTGCCTCATTTGGCACAGGAAGCCTTCTGTGAGTGAGATGGAGGCACTGGCGACTAATGGTGTCGCCGGCTCTGCCTCCAGTTCTGCCTCATTTAGAACAGGAAACCTATTGTGAGCGAGGAGGAGGCACTGGCGGCTGATGGTGGCACCGGCTCCACCTCTATTTTTGCCTCCTGCTTAGCCTTTTTTAGAACAAGAAACCTACTATGAGCGAGGCAGAGGCACTGGCGGCTGATGGTGCCACCAGCATGGGTCTACCGGTTCAGTCCGAGTTAGGTTTTACAGAGGAAGATGAAGTAAAAATTGAACTCACTTCCATAATAGGATAGTAGGGAACATTTTCCCTACCCTTGTGTTTTTAAGAAAAACAACACCACCTTTAGAGGTGTGACGGCTCCTAACCGAAACCTAGGGTCTTTCTTAGGTAGCCATTAATGGTGGCTACCCATCATCACAAATGGTGGTCTGCATCCATAACGAAGAGGGGAGGAAGATGGACTAACCTTTAGGGAGGGAAGGAAGTCCAATAAGTTCTAAGATTGAATCTTCAAGCTCACTCCAAGCTTTTCTCCAAAGGTTCGGTTGGAGCTCCCCAATCCCACCAATAGTTAAACCCCAAATCAGGGTGTTAGCCCTTCTTTATAGAAAATCAAGGAGAGAGAAAGTGACCCATGTGTGTACCCCAACGGAAAGAGCTTGTTGTGCCGTTGGTTGTGTCGCCAGTTGTGCCGTCGATTGGGCCGCCAGTTATGCTATCGGTTAGGCTACCGATTAGGCTTAAAACATGTCCCTAGCTTTCGGTTCTCATGCCAATGCACTAGAAGGTACGCCGGACCCACCTAAGGTTCAATACACTAAATAAGGTCCGGGTAAAATTCCTTACCTAGGATCCAGACGTATCCATCGGGTCCATCAGCTGCCGATGTGGTAAGACCTGGTACGTGTGATGGTCCAAATTGGTAGGGAAACTTGAGGGCGGGTCTTATAGCATTGAATCCATACTTCTTAAGCGTCACAGGAAAATCACATGGGAGGAATTCCAAGAGGCCATTCTGGCCAATTACGCCCCCCAAATGAGTGCACCCGAGATGGAGTCCGCTACCGACTTAGTGAAAGAAGTAACAAAAAAAACCCCTCAGGAAACATTTGCCCAATAAGCGACCTGCACACTTTGCATGCAGGGATTTTCTGTAGAACTTCCTCAAATGCACCTCCTGCTTTCAAATCGGTCACTCACAAAAGAACTGCCACCTAAACTCTCAAGAACAATGTGCCAACACCATGTATCTAGGTGCAAAGAAATCCCCTGGCGCAATGATAGGTATTTTTCCTCTGCCATTTTAAATTGCACACATTTATGGTTGAGATGATGAATTGTGCATACCAGATGGTGTCACAATTTGAAAATAGGTTCAATAACTATATCTGGATTGTCAGCTCAAGTCCTCTTCGACTCGGGTGCAACCCATTCTTTTATATCTCCCACCTTCTCAAAGAGATTCACCCCAAAACAGTTGGAATCTCAACTTATAGTTATTACATCATTGGGACATAAGGTAGAATTATGTTATTTCCATGGACCCTACCAAGTACAAGTTGGTGATAAACAAATGGACGCAAATCTAATCCTAATGGACATGGCCGATTTTGACGTAATATTAGGAATGGATTGGATGTCTGCTCACAAAGCCAGTGTCCTTTGTGCATTGAGAAAAATCAATCCCATTCGAGATAGATAATGGGGAATCAATCATATTCTCTGAAAACAAGCCCAGGAAACGAAAAAAGTTGTTCATCTCTGCCTTGATTGTATGTAAGTTACTAGCCCAAGGTTGTACTAGGTTCATTGCATCTCTAATAGACACTACTACAGAAGTCCCAAGACTTGAAGACATCGGAGTAGTAAATAAATTCCCAGAGGTGTTTCCGGACGATTACCAGGATTTCCACCTGATAGAGCAATGGAATTCGTGATCGATCTACTTCCAGGATCGGTTCCTGTACCCAAGGCCCCATGTAGAATGGTACCTATAGAGTTAAAGGAACTCAAGGTCCAGCTACAAGAACTATTAGACAAGGGCTTCATCCGACCAAGTATTTCACCTTGGGGAGCACCTGTATTATTCATAAAGAAGAAGGACAGAAGTGTAAGGCTATGCATCGATTATTGTGAATTGAACAAGCACACTATCAAGAATCGTCGACGATCTATTTGACCAACTGCAAGGGGTAGCATTGTTCTCAAAGATCGATCTCTGGTCTGGCTATCATCACTTAAAGATCAAAGATAGTGATGTCTCCAAGATAGCCATCCGAACCTGTTATGGTCATTATGAATTTCTAGTCATGTCGTTTGGATTTACCAATGCTCCTGCCTCATTCATGGAGTTAATGAACAGGGTATTCCATGACTTCTTTGATCATTTCGTTGTAGTGTTCATGTAAAACCTGCACTCCACGAACTCGGTCTAACATGGGTTATCATGTCATGATAGGTCTTCCCATCATAATCAGGTCAGACAAAGTAGTCGGATGATGAAACCACGCATCAAGGTACAAAAACTGACAACTTTTATAGTTAACGGTCTGATTGGTTGAGCTTGTTCGGTCACGCGGGAATTGCCACCGGTCAGTACCACCAGACAATCAATTTCCAGTCCGTAAATGAAAATTGGTGGGACCTACTCCTCAACTCTTGCATGGAAGCTTTCCCATATGAGAGTTCTAACTTATAAGGACACTCTCCCTATATATAAGCTTTTTTTCCCACTCTTTCTCACTCTTTGATCAACCAAAAACCCTATAATTGAGAAGGAGATTTGAGAGAGGAGTTGTGGAGAAGAAGGAGGCTGTGGAAAGGAAAAATTCACCATCGGTTTCCAATCAACATTGCCAAGAAAACAACGGTAAGTTCTTAATCACCATAGATAGGTTTAGATGTACATGAAATTAGCACTCACAGTCGTCAAAGACCGCTGATGGATTCCAATATGATAAGAATTGTATTGTCAAATGGCCCACAAGGATCCATCTTCAAGAACGTATGATAGTATTAGGATTATAATGGAAGACCTAACCCTACTGTATCTTCGATCATAAAATGATGTAGGATGAACCTTAAAATAAGTCGAAGAGTCAACTCAGAAGAAAATGCAAATGGAGGCATAACCTGGACAATGTCCAATGTGTTCTTTGATGGAACAATAAGTCACCTGGTGAATTGGCCGGTAGGACATATGGTGCCACCGGTGATGCCACCGGTCATATTCAAGAAGTCCTAGAAACTTGACTGATGGGATGTCTGGCATGGCTACTGTTAGACTGGATAGTACCACCAGACAATCTCCAGAGGTACTTCTGCCACTTCAGACAGTGAGTCCGAAGAAAGGGAAAATTTACAAGATTAAACCTAAATAAATCCTATTGTTTATATAGGACTTGTAAACAAGCAAAGTTAGTTACAACATCTCGAAGAGAGTTTAACATCACTCAACAGGTAAATAATAAGACCCCAAACTAATTGGTTATAATCAAACTACCTTGTGTTTGTTGATGTGCTAATGTACTGTGCATATAACATGTCATCTAATATCTGTTATTTATTGTTCATACATATTATTTCTATTGTAATGAATTGAGGATAGGCATGTGTTTGTTTGGTTAGTGTGTTGGGTAGAAAGAGGTTAGAGCCTCGAACCATTCACCACGTTGATATCGTTGTATCGCCATCTATCTTAGCAAGCTTAGTACGAGATAGGGTATCAGGGGGAGTGCTGGCAATGTTGGCCTAGCCTTACCGTTAGGCTCTAGTTCTATCTCTGTTTCGTATTGAAGGGTACTAGGGTAGGGCCATGGATACATTTGTGATGACATCTAGGATTGGTTAGTGATAGAACCCTAGTTTTCAAGCCCTCATCAGTAGGGGGTACCTACGGGTATGGGGTAGGGTATCAGGGGGGCTGATGGTTTGGTTGTAGCCTGCTATTAAGCTCTAGCTCTATCTCTATCTTGTAATGAGTGTTGTGGCACGACAGTGGTTTTGGTTGGAACCTGATAATTGAGTGTCCTCACACTCTTGTGTATGGAGATGTGGTTATAGCCTATCCTTACCATAGCACATTGCAAACTTACTAGACCAAATGATTGAAATTTATCTCATGCATATTGCCCGTTGCATTGTATTGTTTCTCACTGAGCTAAGTTGTGAGCTTACCCCATGGATTCGTTTTCTTTTTAGTTGATGAAGTAAGTACTACTGTGGAAGATTACATCAATGCGCCTTCATATGGACTAATGGCAGCTCTTGATGTATAGTCAATGAAGAGCGAGCATGATTCGTCATACAAGTGCCACTACTATGTTTATCTTTAGGTTACACATTATTTTGTACGAGATCATAAACTTGTAATCAAATATTGCTATTTATGTTTTGGTTATTGAGATAATTTGATATTATTTAATTATCATTTAGATTCTCAGTTCATTAATAAAGGCTTCCGCTGTCATTTATATTTTTTGATTATTGGTTATATGTGTGGTTTAAATTTTGGCATGGTTCTTTGTGATCCTGGCTTGAGCAGTGGTTTGTTAGTGGTTCAATCACACTTCTGGTTCGATCAGTATTAAGGTGTGACAGTTCATCAACGATATCTTGGTGTACTCTAGCTGCTTTGAAGATCACGAGATACTGTAAGCACCCCATTTTTGCCACCCTCGGCATAAGTGAACCAATATGGCAGGTTTCTCACCTTTAACCCAAAGATTTGTGATTCTCCACTGATCCCCACAGTAGGGTTATGGGCTATTATCTGCATGGATGCATAGGTCATAGAATTATCTTCGAAACGAGACCAGAATTGCTCAATTCTAATATCAAATGAGGAAGATATGATCATTTTAGTCGGATGATACATATAAGGGAGGTTTCTGAAATTATTATAAATAATAATCCCAGGGGCCTTCATGCAAATTATCCTAAGTCGGATTGTTTGAATTTCAAATCATCATATCTTGATCATCCGACATCGGATTCAGATGATTCCAAGACCATTATTCTTCATTCATGATGTTCTACAAAGTGGACGTAAAAAATCCCGGGTATAAGTCACCAGTGGGTCCCATGCAAGCTTGCATGCAAAATTATCGTTAGAACTTCAAAGCTTCATATCTTTTCCGTTCTACATCGGATTCAGATGATTCCAAGACCATTATTCTTCATTCATGATGTTCTACAAAGTGGACGTAAAAAATCCCGGGTAGAAGTCACCAGTGGGTCCCATGCAAGCTTGCATGCAAAATTATCGTTAGAACTTCAAAGCTTTATATCTTTTCCATTCTACGTCGGATTCAGACGATTCCAAGGCCATTGTTCTTCATTTGTGATGTCCTACAAAGTGGACGTGGAAAATCTCGGGTAAAAGTCTCTGGAGGGTCCCATGCAAAATTACATATGGAAAAGGTCATTTAATATTCAAAAATTCATATTTTGATCATTCCATATCCAAATCAGGTGATTTCAGTCTCATTATGTTCCATTTTTAGTACTCTACAAAGTGGACATAAAATATTTTCGGTAGAAGCCTCCAAAGGATCTCATGCAGAATGGTCAGCCAAATTTTCGATAATTGGTCCGCTTAAACTTCAAAAATTCATAAGTTGACCATTTTACTTCCAAATGAGGTGATTCAAGTTCCTATATTCCTCATTTTTAATGTTCTACAAAATGAACGCAAAAAATTTGGAATAGAGGCCATCGAAAAATTCCATGCGGGATGACAACGGAAATGACCCATGAAATGACAAGGAGAGAAAACCCAATGAATTCCAGTCAATCCAGTCAACTCAGCTCAACCCAAGCCAGTCTTGGCCCAACCCAGTTAATTCAAGTCATTCTTAGTCCAACCCAGCTCAGTTTAAGTCAGTCCAGCCCAGTCAACTCAAGTCAGACCAGTTTGGACCAAGTTCGTTTAACCCATGTGCAAGAATTTTATGATATTACACACACACACACACACACACACACATATATATATATATATATATATATATATATATATATATATATATATATATATATATATATATATATATATATATATATATATATATATATATATATATATATATATATATATGAGTGGAAGATTCGGTTCAACTGGAAAGGAAACTCGAGAGGGAGGATCTAAAAGAGAGAATCGGAACCAAGATGAGAAAGGAAAAAGAGAGGAGGGCGGTGGAGAGAAAGGAAAAAATAAAAAAAAATCAATCAAAGAGGAGAAAATCGGAGAGAGAGAGAGAGGTGAGAATCCGAGAATAAAAAGAGAGAGGGCGGTGAAGATTGAGGAAGATCGAGAGAGAATCGAGGAGAAGATAAGAAAGGGAAAAAATAATAAAAAGGAGAAGATCCCGAAGAAAATGAGGGAGAGAGGCCGAAAAGAAGGAGGGGAAAAGAAAAAAAAGAGAGGAAGAATAAAATAAGAGGAAGAAGATCGGTGGGGAGGAGACCGAGAAAAAAAAAAGACCGAAAGAGAGGGAGGAGATCAAGGAGAATAGGAGAAAAGGAGGAAGTAGGAGCTGGAGAGAAGAAGGGGCGTTGAGAAGAAGAGAGAAAGGAGGAGGTGGAGATAAACCGAGAAGAGAGAGAGGAAGAAAAGGAAGAAGCAGGAGGTGGAGAGGAGAAGAAAAAAAAATTATTAGAAAATCAGAATCGAGAAGAGGAGAAGGAGGAGGACGGTGAGAGAAAGAATGAAAAAAAAATAGAAAAGAAAGGGGGAAGACCGAGAAGAAGGAGGAGGTGAAGAGGAGAAGAAAAAGAAAAAAAAACAGAAAGAATGGGGGAAGACCGAGAAGAAGGAGGAGGTGGAGAAGAGAAGGAAAAAAACAAAAAAACAAAAATCAGAAAAGGGAGAAAGATAGCAGAAGATGATGCCATAGAGTGGGGAGAATCGAGAGAAGCAGAACAAGAAGATGAAGAAGAGGAAGAAGGAGAAGGCAATGGATCTGTAACAGGTCAACCACCGTCCCTTTTTTTTATTTTTATTTTTATTCTTCTTCATATCCTATTGCTTCAACCGAACCTAGCCACACCTGTCCTTATAGATGCATGCATCCATCTACACCCTTCATCCCATGCTGCCATAGCACCCACCGAACATGATAATTCACATCTGCACCACCTGTGATACCCTTATGCAAGCCCTTCAAGCCATCCAAACATGATCTGAAACCCTTGTCCACCATGATCAAACCCCCTCTCTCCTTATTGATCTAAATCATGGAGATTTTTTTTATGAGCAAGTTGATTCGATTTTAATAATGTGATTTTGATCATTGATCCTATCATATGTGTTATTGATTTAACTTTGATTATTGGTTTAATTTGATCTCTTGATCTCCCGATCGGATCAACCCATGATCTGAACCACTCAATTTGATCAAATCATGATTTGAGCCCTTGATTTTCTAGATATGATGATATGATGCATGATTGATGAGATTTAGTTATATCTGAATCATTAAAATCTAAAATCTGATGATATAATGCGTTATGGGTGATTTAAATGAATCTAAATGGTTGGATTGCCATCATGAGTGATCTAAACTGTTGGATTGTCATAATATGTGATCAAAAATGAATCTGAACGGTCAGATTACCATCAATAGTATACCATTGAATTTTTCATCATGAGTGTTTTTAGATACACTGACATGTTTAGATGCTCATTGTCATATTTAGATGCTCATTGCCATATTAGATGCTTATTGTCATAATTAGGGTAGAAAACTCTAAAATGGAAAGAAAGTAACAGTTAGGGTAGAAAACCCTAAAAAATGGAAATAAAATAATAATTAGGGTAGAAAATCCTAAAATGGAAAGAAAATAACATTTAGGGTAGAAAACCCTAAGATGGAAAGAAAATAATAATTAGGGTAGAAAACCCTAAAATGGAAATAATGTAACAATTAGGGTAGAAAACCCTAAAAATTTGAAATAAAATAACAATTAGGGTAGAAAACCCTAAAATGGAAAGAATGTAACAATTAGGGTAGAAAACCCTAAAAAATGGAAATAAAATAATAATTAGGGTAGAAAACCCTAAAATGGAAAGAATGTAACAATTAGGGTAGAAAACCCTAAAAAATAGAAATAAAATAATAATTAGGGTAGAAAACCCTAAAATGGAAAGAAAATAACAATTAGGGTAGAAAATAGCATACTAGATCATGCCATGTAGGCTCTTGCCTTATTTGCAATACATGCCATATTTGAAAGATTTTAAACAATCTTACTGTATGTGAATTTCTTGTCATAAATGTTTTATGTGCCATATTTAGATAGAATATTCTATTTTTTGGCAATAACTTATTTTATGCAACACCCTAGTTAAACTGCCATATATGCATACTTCTAGAAGACAATGTAGGTGTGGGGACGTGCATTTAGGCACCCACATTCTTGGGAAGGGCATAATGGGAATGATAAAATCTTAATAAAGAAAGAGAATGTCTTGCCAAACTTTCCAAAATTAGAATTCAGGATAAAAAGGGTGATTTAGGACGATTTTGCCCCTTGGCAAACCCTAAACCTAAAATAGGTTCTAAACCCTAAACCTAGAATAGGTTCTAAACCCTAAACCTAGAATAGGTTCTCAATCATTAACCTAGAACAGGTTATCCATTCCGAACTACGTGGATTCTGATTCCTAGGGCAAACCATAGGATACGTAGGCTATTTGAGACAATCTCAAATTCGGATCCACACCTTAGTCCACTTGGACTATCCATAGATCCACTAGGATATTTATCCAAACCTTAGTCCACTCGGACTATCCATAGATCTACTAGGATATCTATCCATATTCCAATCCAAAAAGGGTTATCCAAGTCTTAGTCCACTCGGACTATCCATAGATCCACTAGGATACTTACCATCATGCCCGAACTACGCGGATTCTGATTCTAGGGCAAACCTTAGGATACGTAGGCTATTTGGGAGAAACCCAAATTTGGATCCACAATTTAGTCCACTTGGACTATCCATAGATCCACTAGGATATTTGTCCACACCTTAGTCCACTCAGACTATCCAAAGATCCACTAGGATATCTATCCATATTTTGACCCACATAGGGTTATCCACATTCCAACCCAGAATGGATTATCCATATTTCAACCCAAATAGGGTTATCCTTAGATCCACTAGGACTATCTATCAGTCCATATGGACTATCCAGATCCTAACCCATAGGATTTCTCAGTCTTTCAAGCATAAACTTCAACTTGAACAAAGAACTTAATTATGCATAAGCATAAATCACATCCATAAACTTTAATCACACCTGAACTACGATGGTGAACCTGATTTTCAGAATAATTCTGTGATACGTAGGCAATCTGATGGATACAGATTCGGTTCAATGATATCAAACCACTTGGTTTGGTTTAGCTTAACAAATAGAGTCTAGCATAGGAAAGGTATAGGAGACCGATTTCGATCGGGCGGTTTGGGTGCCTAACCCCTCCCCATAACCGTAACCTGACGCTTACCCAATCTCTGATGGACCAGAAATCCAATCTAAGGGTCATGAGTCAATCGAAGTCTTACCTTGAGGGTGAGATTTCACATTTCTAAGGTCCTAGACCTAAATCTAGGTGGCGACTTCAAAAGATTTCCGTCTTTGTCCTCACAAATACATTTAAGGAAAGTATTACAACGATTGAAGGATGCAAAGTTGTATGCAAAATTCAAGAAATGTGAATTTTGGTTGGAAAAAATAGCTTTCCTTGGACACATAGTCTCAGGTGAAGGAATCTCGGTCGACCCCTATAAATTCAAAGCAGTATTAAAATGAAAAACCCCAAATACAGTCACTGAAGTCATAAACTTCCTTGGTTTAGCAAGATATTACCGTTGATTCATCAAGGATTATTCCCGAATTGCTGTCCCTCTAACCAACTTACCAAAAAGGGCCAGAAATTTGAGTGGACTGATAAGCATGAGGAAAGTTTCTAGACATTGAAGCAAAAGCTTGTGACCATGCTAATATTGACCATAGCTACTAGAACATCTAGTTACACGGTGTACACTGATGCATCCAACATAAGATTGGGATGCGTGCTGATGCAATATGACTAAGTTATTGCATATGCTTCCCGACAACTGAAGGAGCATGAGAAGAACTACCCCACTTATGACCTTGAGTTGGCCGAAGTAGTTTTTTCCTTAAAGACATGGAGACATTATCTCTATGGTGGTGCATTCAACATCATGTTTGATCACAAAAGTCTGGTTTACCTCTTTAATAAGAAGGAGCAAGAATATGAGACAACAGTAGTGGTTGGAGTTACTAAAAGGCTATGAGGTCAATATACAGTACCACCCGAGAAAGGCTAATGTAGTGGCTGATGCCTTCAGCATGAAAGTTGTCTCTATGAGCGTAGGCGCTAGACTGGAAGATGAAAATGAAGCCTAAGCATCGACAACATCCTTCTCCTACACACTGGGCAGTCCATTGCTAAGGACTCGGTGCTAAACCTTGCCCATATGCTAGTTGAAACCAATCTTACTACTCCGTGGGCTACGATAAACCCCAAAAGACATTGCTCAGCTATCCACTTTGATCAATTAGCCAAGATTTTGACCAGATATGAAATCACTGGTGCTCGATCTAGTGGTATTTTTATGGGGATTCTATCTTTCAATGTAGGATTCCTATTCAAGATCACTGCAGTTCCTTTTCGAGTGGCTGTAGGACAGACAACCAGTAACCAATGGCGAAAACCCAAAAAGAAGAATAGAAAAGAAAGATAGAAAGAAAGAGTGGCATAGCAATTAATGCAATATTTATACGATTGGAAAGTACTTTAAACATCTTCTACTCAGATGACCATTGTGATACATAGACTCCATGCCTCCCTCCTTGAAGAACGGCTCACTAGCGAAAATCTTTTTGCTATATGGCCTACATTCAATATATTCTTTACTGTTGATGAACTTGAAATACACACTGGTAAACGAAAACCACCTCGACCGGATATGTGGCCATACATGTGAACATGACACAACCTCTAAAAAGTCCAAGAGTAACGACTACGGACGCCTTGCTTGAAGGCTTCGTTACAACCACTTCGGCATTATTCAACGCCTTAAGCATCAAGCCATCCTTACCTAAAAACATAAACGAGGCTTTAGCTAAGGACCCCTAACTTAGTACGATTACCAAGGACCTTGACCAAGGAAAGTTAGTTCCTGATTTTACCAAGAGTTATAATGGATTGTTGTACTTCGAGGAAAGGTTTGTGTGCCAAAAAGTGACAAAACATTGAAAGAAACTATCATGATGGATGCCCACACCACTCCCTACTCCATGCACCCGGACAGTACAAAGATGTACCATGATTTGAAGAAGAGTTATTGGTAGAGAGGAATAAAGGCCGATGTGGCAAAATTTGTGTATAAATGTCTGACTTATCACCAAGTCAAGGCTGATCATCAGAGACTGACTGGGAAGTTACAACCATTACCAGTTCTTGAATGGAAATGGAATCATATAACTATAGACTTTGTTACGGGGTTCCCCCTAACTGCAAGGGCAGTTGACGTTATCTGGGTAATTATTGACTAGTTCACAAAGACTGCGAGGTTCATTGTCATTCACCCTCAATACACCATGGACCGATTAGCAAGACTCTACATTCACCACATTGTCAAACTGCATAGTGTCCCTGCAAGTATAGTCTTTGATCATGATCCATGATTCACATCACGTTTCTAGAAGGATTACAGAATGCTATGGGCATGCAACTAAAATTTAATAAGGCATTTCATCCCCAGACCGATGGTCAATTGGAAAGGATGATTCAAATGTTAAAAGATATGCTTAGAGCATGTACCTTGGATTTCAAGACCAAGTGGGATGAAAACTTGTCACTAATGGAGTTTTTCCAATAATAACAATTATCAAACCACGATAGGCATGTCTCCATATGAAGCCTTATATGAAAGAAAGTGCATAACACCGCTATATTGGAATGAGGTCGGTGAAAGGAAAATTTTGGGACCAGACATTATTCAAGAAACCTTTGAGAATGTCGACTTGATTAGAAAAAGAATCAAGGTTGCTTAGTCCCTACAAAAGAGTTAAACTTG
This sequence comes from Protea cynaroides, assembly GCA_028583415.1. Classification (NCBI taxonomy): domain Eukaryota; kingdom Viridiplantae; phylum Streptophyta; class Magnoliopsida; order Proteales; family Proteaceae; genus Protea; species Protea cynaroides. Next base: position 13,109,365 of record CM053272.1, on the reverse strand, counting down.
AGTTTGAGGTGGGCGAGAAAGTGTTCCTGAAGGTGTCCCCTTTTTAAGGAATAAAAGGGTTTGGCAAGAGGGGAAAGCTGAGTCCTAGATACGTCAAACCTTCTGAGATACTCAAAAGAAGTGGAGTTGTTGCTTACCAGTTGGCGCTACCCCCAGCGCTATCCAGTGTTCACAACTTGTTCCATGTATCGATGCTGAAGAAATACATTAGGGACCCATCACATGTGTTGACCACCAAACCACCATAATTGAAAATTGATTTGTCATATGAAGTAGAACCTTCAACTATTATGGATTGAAAAACTCAAGATCTCAGGAACCACAAAATCGCTTTTGTCAAAGCATTATGGCATTATGGAAGAACCATAACAAAGATGAAGCCTCGTGGGAAAGGGAAGACAACATGCAGGAAAGATACCCGCAACTGTTTGAAGGAACAAGTACTATTCAATTTAAAGGATGAATTTTTCTTTAAGGGGGTGGGATTGTAAGACCCGCACCCAAATTTTCATCCTAATTTAGAAATTTGCCTTGTAACAGGTCTTTCTATCTTAAACGAGTCGATACAATATGACTAAGGTAGACAAGATACAGTGGAGGTAATGTAGACTCGACCCAAAATCCCCCACAAAAGAAATTATACACTGATTAGGTCTTACAGATGGATAGGTAGTCCGGATGGACTTAAAGTGCACCATCCTCTGCACCTATCTGTCCCACATAGTTTGCTGGTTGTTTTTGGTCCACGAGCCTCTGGCCCTACTAACACATACAAATCTAGTCTAGAATAGTTAGAGACAAAAGGTTTTGACCCATGTCTGAACTTGGGTGATAGTCAACCCAAGGGTAGACCACAAAGTAGACCAAGCGCCCTCTCCAATGGTTTGGTTTGGTCTCTCACCAACCCTGAAAGTCAACCAATTATATATATTGTCAAAAAGGTTTGAGAAAACCCTAATACTATATAAAACCTGGTTTAACTTGGTTTTCTTCCTGTGCCACGATTTTCCACAACTGACAGACCCGAAGCTATGGCAACCTAAGACCAGGTACTAAACATTCTAAACCATTTTTATGTCATGTCTAATGGTAACCAAATAGGTTATCGATCGCAACTACCGGTTGGAAGTCCCCAGATCTGTGGAGACAAGATGCTACAACTGGATAGGCTAAGAAGCCTACCCGCTAATTGACACTTGTCAAATTTAAATTTTGGTTAAGAGGGAATACCTATGGACGAGACCCAGTAGGTCCCACCTTACTCTAACTACCTTGAGGGAGTGGAATCCCTCTCCCATCTCTCTATTTGCCACTTGGCAGGCTCTTCCTAGTCTTCCACTCTCTAAAGAAGTCCAATCTGAGAGGGGGACTCCACTTGAACAACTTCTCCTCAAACCCCTTTGTAGAGAGTACACACACTTCACAAAAACTTTGACGCGTTATTAGGAGGAAGGAGAGTTTGAAGGAGAAAGAAAAGCCTAGTGGGGAGAGCACGCTCAAAGAACTACCGACACCATTAGATACCACGTACCCATTCGAACAGGCCACCAGTAAGCTCCGTAACGTGAAACTATAGACTGTTTACATTAGTTGAGATCCCATTAAAGAGGCCTTAAACCTCCATTGTTGATAATGCTCTACCCTCTAATGGCAGAGTAGAGTAGTTTCACTTGGATGGAATGAGAATTCCCTCAAAGTCGGCTTAGGCTAGACCTCAAACCCATCCATGATAGATATAAGTTAATAATCCCTAAACCTAGGATGTGTTCCTTGACCGCCTCGCTAAGCCATAGGATAGGATTGGAACCCATTATCGAAACTTAGCCTAGATGATCCGTCGATAGACTTCTACAACAGAATTTCAGAATGGTATCCGGAGGTAGTTTCAGAGGCAAGATCCGTGCCTCCGGGAAGACTAAACCTCAAGACCAGCCCCTTTGGGAGGGTCTGGTCACAATACCAGTCGCATGTCTGTTGCAACTGGATCTGCGATAGGATGCATTCAGGAAGTCTTGGTAAGTAACTGGCAGTAGCATTGGTCGCACGATTGTAGCAACTAGATCTACAACAGGATGGAAATAGAATGCCCTGAAAAGTAACCGGAAGCAATACCGGTTGCACTACTATTGCAACCAAATCTGCAATCGGGTAACCCCAGAAAACCTGTATCAGGTTATCTCATTTTGTCAATTCATTAACAATCTTACTTACACATTAGGTGTCACTGTGTAACCAAGATCAACTCATGTAGTACGAAGTAGAGCTAATCGTATTTCAGGTGAGAGACAAAACCCCTGACTTATTTTTAGTGTGTTTTTAATCACTTGCCTACTTGTGTTGCATCTTGATTGATAACATATCGTCCAATATCTACACTTTTCATGCATTGCATTAATATATTGTATCTTGTGATTGTGTAATGATTGATGCTAGTGTGGGAAGTTGTAAAACGGTTGAGGACCATAGGATTAGACCCACTGTGCAAACTTGCCATGGGCACCTTGTATCCTAAAGGATTGGTAGTGTCTAGGGGGATGACGGCAGCCTAGGATGTATGTTAGGGTATTAAGGGGGTTCATAGGATGACATATAGGATTGGTTAGTGGAATTACCCATGTATACGACCCTGCCAACAGGGGGTCAGGTGTTGGTATGGATGAGGGATGAGGGGGAGGTGGCGGCAGTGTTAGTTGGAGCGTTACTGGATGAACCTTTGCTCTATCACTGTCCATAATGGGAGACGCGTGGCTTTACCAGGGCTGTAGGTGCAGGCTGATGAGTGTCCATTCTCTCATGTGCATGGAGGTTATGGTCAGCTTTAGTGAGTGTGACCAGGCCTTACCATAACACTAGCATACATTATACCAGACCCTTGTTGTGTATAATAAATTGATCATGCATTATTGCTTGCTCACTTGTCTATTTCTCACTAAGCTCAAGTTGGGAAGCTTATCCTTGCGTACACCCTCTTTTTAGATGATGTTGCAGGTACAACTATTGCCAATCATATCAATGCTCCTGTCACCACCAATATTGCTCAACTGGGTGTACAGACGTTGGAGGAGGAAGAGCACGATGGAGACTGTGAATGTGATGTTTGCTTGTTAGAATAAAAGAAGCAATACAAGCATTTACTTTTATTTAACTTTTATATACAGCTACTTTTGAATATGGATTTAAGTATTTTATGGTTATCTTATGAACACCTCTTTGATGGTTTGATTGGATCGGAACAAGTCATAAACAAACTCAATATTACTTTTTTTAATTATCAATAGAAGCATGGTTTACTTACTTTAATTTTCTGCTATTGTACTTTCTTTGATTTACGTTTCATTACATTGACTGGTGTGGGGTTGGTGGAGGTCCACATGGCTTATGTGATTCTGGGTTAAACCGCATTTAATTGGGTGTCGGTACAGTCATACTCTGAATTATATATATATATAGGTGTGACAACATTGGTATCAGAGCGATAAGCTCTATCGTACTACGCCAAACCGGTTAATGTCTTGAATGACATGTTGATAAACAGAGCATTAGATTAAATAAAAATTGAAAGAGAATAATGCGTAAATATGAAACAATTTGATGTTGTGTATTTAACAAACAAAACTGAACAATGTGCTAGGTAAAGAAAGGATTACTAATAACGTAAACAAAATGTAAAACCAATTATATATATATATATATATATATATATATATATATATATATATATATATGTATGTATGTCATTGTTGAGTATAGTTCACAAGCCGAACTATTACTCATCTCAAAAAAAACATGTATGAGGTATAGAGAAAGAGTACAATCAAGAATTTGAAGGTAGAGGTGTAGACCCATGAACCCGCTGGAAAGTCTACACTGGTGTTGTACCCGACGCCGACGCTTTTCCAACGTTTTCTGTAGGTAGCAAGCCAGCCCTCACCATCGCCATTTGAAGTGAGTCAACGTCGGAGGAGAATGAAGACTGAGAATGTTAGAGCCGTCTGATCTGATTCTCCATTATATGAGAGTGTTGTCTCTAATCAGCCCAAGCCTCATGGATCTCTGCCATCTCCATCTTCCAAAGTAATGGGAACCCATGAAGGACCCACAAGGATGTTTCCACTCTCTCTATCTCAACGAGTGCCTCTTGGTCTGCTTTGTTTTCTATGTCCTCTTATGCCTAAACTATTGCTGGTGCTTCTCGCTTTTTGTGACGAGACCTAGCCTCCAACTCATCATCACTAAGCACAACTTGGTGAAGATACATCTTGGCAATGGCATGCCAATGAAAATCGGTCTCTACTGTCTTACCCATGGCCATCTCTTGGTGCACATCAATGCCCAAACGCACAAACAAGTGCGTGAGTAACTTTTCATAGGGAAGGTTAGCAGCCCCTTGGCCCTCAGCTGCCAAGACCATGACCCACATCAGGATGTAGGGGAGACAGACATGATGTCTAGTCAAAAGACAATAAATAAGGTACTGGAAAAAAAGTAGAGACCTCATTATAGTGACCCCCTATGGTAAAATGTCCTGCTGTACAATTCTGTAGTAGACTTTGGGCATGCGATGATAGTTCACTAAATGATGTTGTGTGCCGGGTATGAGGAGCAAATTTGAGATTGTAATCCGCATGCATTCATCTATGAATTCCTTATTCCTTAGCCCATAAAAGGCTACTTCTCTAGCCATGGAAATCGCAAGCAAGCCTGCTAACTATTCTGTGTCGAAAGAGATGTCAACATCCTTCACCCGACTCGAGATGCAAAGGTTTCACATCGAATCACCCTTTTTTAAGCCACCTTCCACTCTCAAGTTGTAGTAAAATAGCCATACTAAATCCGACCTCATGATAATGCCGATTTGGAGGATGGGTGACTGTCACTCCCCAATTCTGGGTGAACCAGAAGTACGAATGAATCATTAATGAACCAACGGCTCAAGCCAAGATCACATAAGACCGTACCAACATTCAAACCATACATTAAACTACAATCAAGATATATAAAGCACAAGTCTTTATTAAATAATGAACTGAGTATCTAAATGATAAATAATAATTAAATCAATTATCTCAATAATTAAAACATAAGTAAATATCGCATTACAAGTTTATAACCCAAATATGAAAATAACCCCTAGAGGTAAACATAGTATAAGCACTCATGACGAGTCATGCTCATTCTCCATCGTCTGCATATCCATTGCTACCATGTGTCCATAAGATGGTGCATTAATATAATCTTCAACTTTAGTACCTACATCATCAACTAAAAAGAGTACGAATTTGTGAGGTAAGCTTACAACTTAGCTCAGTGAGAAACAAAACATGCAACAATCAATATGCATGATGTGGCATTCAATCATTTGGTCTTGTTAAGTTTAGAATATGTTATAGTAAGGATAGGCTACGACCACACTTTCATACACGAGAGTGTGAGCACACCCAACAGTCAGGCTCTAACCAAAATCATCGTCGTCCCACAACATTCACTACAAGATAGAGATAAAGCTAAAGCCCAATGTTAGGCTACAACCAAACCATCAGTACCCCCCCTAATACCCTACCCCATACCAGTACGTATACCCCTACTGGCGAGGGCTTGCAAACCAGGTTCATCACTAACCAATCCTAGATGTCATCAAAGGTATCATATACCTATCACAACATCCTTCAATATGAAACAGAGATAGAGCTAGAGTATATTGGTAAGGCTATGGCCAACACCGTTAGCACTCCCCCTAATACTCAATCACGTACTAAGCACTCTAAGATAGATGACGATACAACGCTGTCAGTACAGTGAATGGTTTGAGGCTCCAACCTTTCTCTACTTAACACACTAACCATACACATACACATGACAATCCTCATCTTCATCATAACAAGAATAATATAATATGCATGAATAATAAATAACAGATATTGGATGGCATGTTATATGCACAATCAAGCAGAATAACAAGTAGGGTAGTTTGTTATTAACCAATTAGTTTGGATCTTTTCCCTCACTTGTTGAGTGATGTTGACTCTTCTCAAGACCTTAAAACAAGCTTGAATTAATTATGAACCCTAAACAAACATTAGGATCTAATTAGGTTTAATTCTGACAAATTTACAGTGTTCTGTTTCACTATTTGGATTAGTAAATAGTCATTCTGGACATTGGCCAGTCGCATGTCTAAACTGGCATATTGTCCGACCAGACACCATACCGGATAACCTTGAGACACTTCCCAAGAGTGTCCGGACCTGTGATTGGTCTCGCACTAGGTGCGACCGATCATACAGACTGGACAACCTATAGGTTGTTCCTCCTGCCTATGTTTTCTTCATAATTGATTCTTTAACTTATTCTAGGGTTTCCCCTATATAATTCTATGGTCAAGAACACGTTAGGGCTTCCATTGTAACCCTAGTTCTACACACCCTTGTCATTGGATCCTTGTGGATCATTCGTCATACTTTTCATACAGTAGTAAAATTAGACTACAGTCTCTGATGGCTATGAGTCCAACTTTACATAGATCCTATCCTAGTTAAAGTGATGAGAGGACTTACCGTTGGTTTCTCGACGATGTTTGTTGAAAATCGACGGTGAGTGCAAGCCTTTTCCTTCCTTCTTCTCCTTCACAGCCTTCTCCTTCTCTCAGCCTTGTAAAACCTGCAAGCCACGAACCCGGTCGAACCTTACGTTCTCGTGTCATGACCGGTCTTCCCATCATAATCGGCTCAAGTGAACCAATTGTATGAAGAAACCATAAGATGAGGTAAGCAACAAGTCAAATTTAGTTGGTGTGGTTAACTGTTTTAGTTTGTGTGGAAGCAACCAATCAAAAACTAAAAAACAATAAATTTTAGATGTACGGTGGCATTTTTTAGGGGTATGATCGCACGTATGGTCGACCATATTGAGACTATACAATGTATGGTCAACTGTTTTGAAAACGTATGGTCTATGGATTATGCGACCGCACGATCGACCGTATGAACCCAGAACCGACTCCATGCTTAGGAAACTTTTCTAATTTAAGGAGGACTCTTTCCTAATTAAAAGAGGACTCTTTCCTAATTGAAAGAGAACTCAATATGGAGGTTTTCCTCTATATAAAGGACGTCCCTTAGTCTTTCTCACTCTTTTACAACCCAAATTGAAACTCTAAACTTAAGAGAGAAAGAGAGAGGGGAAGAAAAGGAGAAGGAAATTTGGAAAAGAAGGCTGAGAGGAAGGTTTTGTAGAGAAGAGTTATATCTCTCTACAGTAAGCTTAAAGTATGGACTTGACTCTGTAGGGTAGATCAAATAGAATAAGTTCTTTTCAACTTGATATATGGAACCTAATACAATGATTCGGTTATAGGTTTTCTATGGGAAATCATAGAGAGTAGGGTAGGGATAATTAATAAGGATAAACTATGATTAAAGACCGTAGAATGATTTTAGGAAGAATCCCATTGATGATCCAAGAGGAAGAACTCGTATGAGAAGTAAAAATTAACCTGACTACGTATGATCGCAGCTATGGTTGATCATAGGATGACCAGAGTATCGACCATAGCCATTCGGGAAGAATTTAGGAAACGTATGGTCGCAGATACGGTCGCATATAGTGCGACCATAGGGTATCGACCGTACTCGTACGGTGGCATATATTGCAACCATAGGATCGACCACAGGGATTGACCATACGATAACAGCAAGTATGTTTTGAAACCAAACAAGGTTTTTGATTACTATAACTTGGTACAATCGAACCTTAACTTAAATACATTAATTGTTTAGGTTCCCAATAGATTCAAAGTGACTTCCAAAGCTTGGGAGAGGAACAAACATCAATCAAAGGTGAGGGAACAAGACCTAAACTAATTGGATAATAACAAACTATTTTACTTTATTTGTCCAATGCAATGAATGTTTCTATGCTTGTATGCTTGTAATGTGTATCTCACATGTCATCCAATATTACTGTTATTTCTGTTCATGCATATTTATTCCTGTCTATTTATAACATGATGATGATGATGATGCTAGGAATAGGCATGTGATTGTGTGTGTGGTTAGTATACTTGATGCTAATGGAGCATCAGGGGGAGGACGTGACATTGTGGTTCAGCCTAGTCACCAGACTCTAGCTCTATCTCTACTCAAGTCTTGCCCTCTAACATCGTCGTATCGCTATTACTTTAGCAGAACTATTACATCGTAGGCATCAGGGGAAGTAGTCTCGGACCATGTGGTCTTTAACTCTGCTGGGGGGCCTTAGCTCTATCTTTATGGACGTATTGAGGGTGTTAGGGTGAGGCCTTGGATATACTGGATGGTATTATGATTGGTTAGTTGCGAGCCCAATTTGCAAGCCCTCACCAATAGGAGCTTACGTGTTGGTATGGGTAGGGCCTTAAGGGAAGTGTTGACAATATGTGATCCAGACACTTTAGCTCTATCTCTATTCCATAGTGGGGTGGATGTGGACGACAATGGTGTTTGATCCATTGGGTGAGCTTATACACCCGAGGTGCGGTGGCCGTCAAACCTTTCTATAGTACATTGCAAACTTTAAAACCAGACCAAAGATATAAATTGAATGCATGCATATATTGGAGAGCTGACCCTCCCGCACTTAATTCTTTTTAATTTCTTTTGTTGCAGGTGTTACTATTGAAGACTATATGGATACGCCAACGTATGGACATGTGGCGGCAATGGATGTGCAAGCTGTAGATGATGAATATGACTTGTTAAGCGAGTGTTTCAACGATGATTAATCTTAGTATTTAACTTTCGTATTTGGTATTTGTAATAGTTTGATATATTTATATTTTGGTTACTTGGAGATAACTGGATTATTTAATTATTTATCATGATAGACCTCGATTTATTATTAATAAGACTTCCGCTATTTACTTTAGTATCTCTGATTATTACCGTGGAATGTGTTTTGGTTTAACATGATAGGCACAGCCTATACGAGATCCTGGTTTGAATCGTTGGTTCTTATGATGGTTCATCACACCATTGGTTAGTCCAGAATTGGGGTGTAATACAACTTGTTTCCTTCGGATTAATATTTATCTCTGGGGTTATAAATATATTTTTTTTGTCTTTTGTAATTTTTCTATTTGATTTATAACTGTGTTTGCCCTACCCAATGTGGGTGGATTTGGTCAGGGAGATGCAGAAATAGTACTTCAAGACCCATTACATGTCCAAGGCCTTTTGTTCTTATTGGCATCTGTTATTTTGGCACAAATTTTTTTGGTTCTTAAAAAGAAGCAGTTTGAGAAGGTTTAATTGTCCGAAATGAATGGTTCAGAATATTACAACGATTTTCGTCTTTGGACCGTTGGAGATGGGGTCACTTTGCTGGTTTGTAAAAGTAATTTTGTTTCACTAATTACTACTATCCTAGACACATCACGGGACGGGGTTATTTGGACTACAAGATCAAACCAGATAACTCGCTTTCTAGAGGATCCTTCTAGATTATTACAACTTTTTAGTTACTTTGTTCTCTATTTCTACTACTAGTTGAGAGAATCCTAAGGAAAATCATTTTGTTTCCACTGAGCTAAAACAATATGTCGATAGCTCTAGTCAACTAGAGTCATCGTTTAGTAGCTATTTGGCTTTAATCTCCTCTCTACAAACCAAAAAATGGAAGATTTAGTTATGATTAGAAATACATCCATGGATCTTTTACTCATTAAATTAGAAGTCTTGATCCAACTCAAAAAAAAAAAATATGCTTCGTGATTTCATAATTCCATTGAATCACTACCGCGCCATAGCAATTGCACCTATTAAGGCAACTAAAAGAATTATAGAAACGAGTTCAAATGGAAGAAAAAAAATCTGTTGATAAATGAATTCCAATTTGTTGAGCATTACTTATCAAGTCCAAACAGGCATAGGTCAACTAAATGGTATTCCCATAGCAATTGGGGTTATGGATTTTTAGTTCATGGGGGTAGTATGGGATCCGTAGTAGGCGAGAAGATCACCCATTTAATCGAGTATTCTACTAATAGATCTGTCCCTCTTATTATTCTAAATTTTTATAAGTTGAATTAATCAAATTCAATTTTTCTTGTTCTATCTCAGAGTACCCATTCACTCGAAACTCATCTGCCTCCATTTCTACTTTTCGTAAGCGGGCCCAGGCTTTTTCTAGCCGTTCAACGGCCCCTTCACGTAGTTCTTATGAATTTCGAATTGTATTCAAAATCCTCTGTTTTCGATTATCTAATAAATCACTTAATGAAAGTAGATTATCTTCTCAAACCAAAAATGAACCTTTCGATTCATTTGGCTCTCATGCTCAGTTTCTTATGGGGCATTCCCTTTTCTTTTCTTTTTTTTTTACTATAATGATCCTATCTTATCTTCTCTCTTCATATTATATTCCAAAATTCAATATTGAATGATCCCTGATACAAGAGTAGAATATTTGGAGGACTCTTCTGACCAGACAAGAAATCTGTAATCGTCAGCAAAGTTGTCTTATTATTAATTTTTTTATCCAAAAAATTATGCTTACTTTATCTTTATACATAAACATAATAAATAGGTTGCCGATTGGCCTCTTGAATTTTCTCTTGTCCTATTTTAATTGTGTGTAATGCAAATTTTTTACTATTATATTATATTTATTTAGTATTTCTTTATTATCAATAGGAATTCTCTTGTTAAGACCCTATCAATTGATTTAAACCTCAGATTCATACTAGAACCACGGTGATTCAATAAAGCCTCCAAGCTATGCCCAAGGGTTCTCTGAGTAAGAACCATTTGATCATCACAAATGATTGGATCTCTTATAACTATAAGCATCCAATTTATCTCTTACTTTCCCTTGCCACCCTTTTGTGATTTCATCATCACATCAATATTTTTCAGAAATTCCCTCACCTATTCCTGTGCTATGGGTAGCCGGTGAAACTTTTCGAAATATTTGATTTAAGGGGAGTTATTTCGCCTCGAAATAGAAATCGAAATCATTACTCTTTCTGGCATTTATCAAAAGGATACAATTGCTTGGAATTTAACCAATTGAGATATCCGAAAACAATATTTTATTATGTCTTCATTCAAGAAAGAGATCTTTATTCTATTTCTATATTTCATTTTGGGTACAAAATGTCACGGTTTCAAATCCTGTCATCCCTACCTATTACCTCTCCTCTAGGCAATAATGATGAATTAATTGAGGCCAATTAAAACTGGACATAGATAATCTTTCATTTTTCATTAGATGGTATTGTATGCACATAAAGTGTATTGGGAAAAAAGAATCATTTTCTTTACAGTTTTATTTTTATCTCAATTATTCAACCATTTCATTTTACCAAGTTCAACGTTAGCCAGATTAGTCAACATTTATATGTATTGATGCAACAACAAGATCTTATTTATAACAAGTAGTTTTGTTGGTTGGTTAATTGGTCATATTTTATTCATGAAATGGGTTGGATTGGTATTATCATGGATACGTCAAAATCATTTTATCAGATCTAATGTACTTATTCGATTTAAGAAGGACCTTGGGTCAGAATTGAGAAATTCTATGGCTCGAGATAAGAATCGCCCCAGTATCCATATTGGCCTAGGCCTCAATATTGGACTTTTTTATAAGACAAAAATGGAGAATTTTCCAATCAAAATATTTTCTATCTGGATTTTTCTCCGTCTCAATAAAATAATATTCCCCTAGATAATCATTAATAGATATATCTTCTAGCACATAAAATGATTCAAGTTTATGTATGTTGTAATTATAGGGAATCTTTCAATTATCGTTTATTTGTAAGAATGATCCATAAATATATAAGTCCTTTCTTACTTTCATAATTAGAATTAATATATTTATGTGATAAAAGATCATATCTGTAGTGTTTTTTTAAATTTGACTCAAAATTTCCTTGCCAAGCCACATGAAAAAGATTTCCGGAAGTTCATAGAAAAATTATCGCTAATTGTTCGAAGTGAGAAGCAAAAATATTCTGATAAAGACGTTCCTTAGTAATATCATCATGACTTTCGAAGTCATGTGCGGTAGCAATACCAAACCAAATATGACGAGTAGTGGGGTCCTAAGCTAAACCTTGGCTAAACCTTGGAAATCTTAATGCCATAATTTCTCTTAATGTCTCTTTAAGCAAGAGCCAAAGTAGCTCCTAATAAGATTGTTATTATACCTATCAAAGAAATTAGATGCATTATATAAGGTATGGCTGTAAAAAGAGGAAGAACCGAGCTACAAGAAAAATTCCTACTGCTACCATAGTAGCATCATGTATAAGAACCAAAATAGGAGTAGGACCCTCCATGGCATCAGGTAACCTTACATGAAGGGGGAATTTTTTGGAAGACAGTGGAATCTTCATGCCTTTTGTTTGGCACTCAAGTCTTTCAACTTATGAAGTCTCGTTTCTGTAGTAAACTAGTTTGTTGACATGCCACCGATCCATTTTTTATTAACATAATGACACTGAGCCCTTATGGGTTATATCCGAAGACATGGAAAGGGATGTTTTTATGTCAGCAACAGAAGCCCAAGCTCATGAAATTGTTGATCATGTCGTGGTCGAAAATAGCAATGATTTCCCATGAATCTCAAAACATAACTTTCAAATTGGTCAAGACTCTCCAGTTTATGGCTGCTTCTCTATGGTACCAGTTGTTGCTTTATTGAATTTGCTTCATTAATAGGCTCACGATTCAACTTTGATCGTTATGGAATGGTACCAAGATCGAGTCCTAGACAAGTGGATCTCATTTTAACAGCCAGCACAGTAACAATGGATACAATCTGCTCATGGTAAGAGTTCATATGGGTTCGATGTACTTTTATCATCAACCAAGGGCCCCGCATTCAATGCGGGTCGAAGCAAATGGTTGTCGGGCTGGTTAAATGCTATTAATGAGAATAGTAATTCATTATTTAATAATATATATATATATATATTGGAAGTGGGGTGTGACACTAACCCTACCCTGACAAGGTTCAACCAAACCCTACCCGACCCTGATTGACCCTGACTGGGCCTAGCCAGGCTAGGTTTACCCTGATTGACCCTGAATCCTTATTACTTATTTCACAGGAACAATTCAGATTTTAGAGCCCTCCCGGTACTTGAAACCACAGTTTGAAATGGTTTCGTTTACATATTTCTCGGCTTAAAAAAAATCAGAATTTGTATCATCTATCATCAAACCCTATTATTTTATGATTTTTAGCTGGAGTTGGTTCATCAGCTCCTCTCAGTTACATCTTTAAGATTGACAATATTTTCAAATCCAAAAGATTTACAATGAAAATAAATTAGAAGGAACAATAAAATAAAACTCAGTTAGTGCCTCAATGAAGGTTAAGATTCATGGATGCTGATGATCAATCTTATGGTAGCTCCAATAAATTAAAGAACGTAAATGAATTGAGATGGATGAAATGGTCCATCTGCTTCTCATCATCTCATCAATATCGATATATGTATTCTATAAATTCTTAATTTGTATATATATTTCACAAATAATACACAAAAATAAAGGGCAGATATAAAAAATTGAAACAGAGTATGTGATATCATCAGTTAGGTGAGGGGTAGGAACAAACCTTCCTCTTTAACAAAATTAGGGATTTAATTAGGGTTTTAGGGGAAAGGAGTTTTGAATATGCACTGATCAGACATCAATAAGACCAGAGGAAAGCTCGAAGCTCCCATGGCAAACATGCGCTTCTAGTCGACATCTCCAAACAAAAGAGATCCATTTCAGCATCGTCTCTGTCATACCCCATAAAATTTTCTTCTTTTGGTGCATGCCGGGGCTATGAATAGAATGCTTATTGCCGTCCTATTAACCGCCAGGATCACGACACATGACACACATCGCACCACCTCATCCCATAAACACAATAACCACCACATAATCAGAATAAAATGTAAATACAGCAAAAAACTTATATAAATATCTAGGTATCAACACTGATGGATTCTATATGATATTTATACAATAATAACATGTATTATTCTGTTTCAACAAAACTCAAGACATAACTTAAAACCTTAAATAAAATGGTGAAACACATAAGTTTTGGACAATATGTCCAATCAAAAGTACTAAAATTAAATCAGTTCTTTATCAACTCCAACTTGGCCTCTGAAGACATAAGTACAACAAGTAATCCAGGTTGCGAACATTATCCAGTTGTCACCGTAATCACCAATAGCGAAAGGAAAAGCTCTACAAAATCAGTTATAGTAAACTTGCAACAAAATCTAGAAAAATGGTGTATACACAGGGGTGAGCTTGCCAACTTGAGCTCAATGAGAAAACAGAAAGGCAATAGGCAATATGCATGGTCAGATTATTATTCCTAGGCAATGCCATTGGTTTGGTAATGTTTGTCATGTGCTATGGAAAGGCATAACCTCCATGCACAAGAGAGAATGGATATTCACCCAGCCTACTCCAATAGACCTGGGGAAGCCACGCATTGTCCCAATCATGGTTTGGGTACAGGTTGGCCCTAGTCGGAGAAGCTACAACAACCACCGTTAGGTCACCTCCCTCATCCACAATCTCCACACCAGTACCTCACCCCCTACTGGCCAGGATCACAAACATGGGGTTTATGTAATTAACCAGTCCTAAAAGTATCCTAGGACCAAGAAGGCAGTCCCATTCCTGTCATCTAAATTCCATTGGGATACAAGCAAGCAAAAAATAATATATGGTCAAATTATTAGCAAGCAAGGTCAGGTATAATGTATGCTAAAATGCTATGGAAAGGCCTGGCCACACTCACCAAAGCTGACCACACAACCTCCATGTACAGTAGTGTATGGACACTTACTAGCCTATACCAATAGCCCTGGTAAAGCCACGTGACATCCCAATCAAAATGGTGATCAGGTAGCAAGTCCGACCAGTGACGCCCTAACGAACACTACCGATGTAAGACTCGCACTCCACTAACTTGGTCTAACCGTGTCGTGTCAGGTCTTCCCATCATTCCTGGACCAAGTGGACCGAGTGTGTGAAGATAGAACACAAACCAGGTATAAGAATCGAGTTAAAAACACTGAAAACATACCTAAGGTCGCATACCTGGGTAGGTATGGTCGACCATAAGGAAAGGAACTAAAAATCTCAAATCCAGAACTCCACGATCGATGATTTCAACCCTACGGTCGATGGTTTATGCTACCGTATAATCGACCGTGAGAACCCAGATTAGACTCCGAGTTTTGGAAACTTTCCTAAACTAAGGGATTGCTTTCCTAATTGAAAGATGACTCTATATGGAGAGTTTTTCTCTATATAAAGGACGTCCCTCAGCCTTTTTTTCACTCTTTTAGAACATTAGTAAACCCTAAAGAAAGAGAAGGAAGAGAAGGAAGAGAAGGAAAAGAAGAAAAAACTAAGGAAAGGAATTTACTGAAAAGAGATTGGCTCTCTATCACAGGCAAAGGTATGAAACGAATCTTTGGAGATGTAAACTCTAAGGAATAAGATTTCTATGTAAGATAGGCAATATCAACCTATTATGATCTATGTGATTTCCTTGAGAAAATCCCAAGGAAAACCATGAGGAGTGAATTTGATGATTAGGGTTAATAAGAAATTACTAATGATGGCCATAGGATGACCTTAGAATAAACTCCATTGAAGAACAGAAGAACCAGGAAGAACTCGAATTGCAAGTAGTCTATGACCAAAAATTTTAAGGTCGCAACTACGGTCGACCATAGCATGACCAGCATGACCAGAGGATTGACCATAGGCATTCAGAAAGATTTCAGAAATCATATGGTCATAGCTACGATCGCAACATATGTGACCGTAGGGTATTGACCTAGATAGTAAGGTTGATACAACATGAGACCATAGGACCAATCAGACACCTATCAGTGTTCTGTTTTGATTTTCGACTAATGTACCATGTCACATATGAACCCTAACTTAAATTCATATAACTTTTAGGTTGTTAAATCAATTCAAAGAGAATTTTAAGGCTTGAAAAGACATCGAGTATTGCTAACAGGTGAGGGAACAAGACCTAAACTAATTGATTAATAACAAACTATTTATTTTTATTGAGTCCAATGTCATTATTGATTCTCTGCTTGTATGCTTGTAATGTGCATCTCACAAGTCATCCAATATTCTTGCTATTACTGTTCATGCATATCTAATTCTATTTATTTATAACATGATGATGATGATGATGCTAAGAATAGGCATGTGAACGTATGTGTGTGGTTGGTGTGTTGGATGTGAGTGGAGCATCAGGGAGGATGTGGCATGGTGGTCTTCGACCTCATCACCAGATTAGAGCTCTATCTCTACTCAAGTCTTGCCACTAATATCATCGTATTTCCATTACCTTAGCAGAACTATTACGTCGTAGGGCATCAGGGGAGGTGGTTTTGGACCACGTAGTCACTGACTCTGTCGGGGGGCCTTAGCTCTATCTCTATGGACATATTGAGGGATGCTAGGGTGAGGGCTTGGATACACTGTTTGGCATTAGGATTGGTTAGTTACGAACCCAGTTTGCAAGCCTTCACCAATAGGGACTTACATGTTGGTATGGGTAGTGCATCAGGGAAAGTGTTGGCGGTGGTTGATCCGGACACTTTAGCTCTATCTCTATTCCATGATGGGTGCATGTGGGATGGCAATGGTGTTTGATCCATTGTGCAGATTTACACACTAGTGTATAGAGGTGCGACGGCCACCAAACCTTTCTATAGCATATTGCAAACTTATAAACCAGACCAAAGATATGAATTGAATGCATGCATATGTTTGTTGCATTATTTTGTTTGCCCACTAAGCCGTGATGTGTGCTCATCCTTTTCGACGTCGAATATTTTTAAATGATGATGCAGGTCCTACCATTGAAGAATATATGAATGCGTCAACGTATGGACACGTTGCTACGATGGACGTAGAAGCTGAAGAAGATGTGCATGATTCATCATGCGAGTGCAACCAATGTGTTTTTTATTAAGTTTAGTTATAATTTGAACATCAGATATGTAATTGATTATTTATTTTTATGTCTTGTGATTTGGAGATAATTGGATGAAATACTTATTTATCACTGTTAGACTCTCAGTTCATTATCTATAAAACTTCCACTTATTTGTATATTACCTCTGATTATTAATGTGGAATGTATGTGTGGTTTGATATGGTGGGTATGACCTATACGAGATCCTGGGTGAACCTTATTGGCGGTTCATCACACCATTCTGGTTAGACCATAATTAGGGTGTGACAACTTGGTATCAGAGCATCTCAAGTTCTACCCATTGACCTAACTACTTTCACATGAGTCGTGAACTGAGTTAAAATAAAATTAAAATTTGTAATAAGAACACCATAAGCATCTGTATTGTATGAGACATAAACTAGGAAAGAGAATAATGCACATATGTAAAGGAAAAACCAATTTTATAAATATATCCAAATGGGAATAAGATAAATGTACATCTAATTTAGAGTGCAGTCTACAATCTGAACAGTTACTCTATAGTATAAAAGGGAAAAAGATATAAATAGAAATCATGGAGCTGGAGGTGCTGGAGGAGGAGGTGCCTCATGATCTCTATCGTAGTCCTTAGCATATACTCTCGTGAGCCAGGCCACCAGAGTCTGAGTCGCCCGGAGACTAGCTGTCAGATCTACTACCTGCTGGTCTGTAGAGCGCTGGGCATCTAGAAGCTCTCCTACTCTCCAATCAGTCATGCACTGAACCTCCCGAATCTAACGTAATAGCCCCATCATGTCATCTGATGGTGGGCGTGAAGGGACAGCTGAATGAGAAGCCCTAAAAGGGCCAGTTCTAGTAGAATGTTGTGCAATAGAGGAGGGATGGCATCTACATCCATGTACATCCGATCATCATCCTCCTCATCATCACCCTCGTGTGCTTCTGCCGCTGCCTCTGCTGCTACTGCAGCTACCACCTCTGCATCCGCTACCACTACCTGAGTAAAAGGACATCTCATAGCATTCCTCTCATCATTACTGACCTGTATCTCTCTCATGCCCATCCTGCTGATGGCCTCCCAATCAAAGTCAGCTGAGAAGGTGTCCTCAAGGATCTTCTCATCCACTAGGTCCACCTATAGACGAGCGAGCTAGCTGGATATCAGCCGCCCATAGGGCAAGTTACCTCTCAAGTCAGGCAATGTAGTTCTCTGCATAGTCTGAAGAATAATATATGGAAGGCAGACAAGCTGTCATACCCCAATTTTGACTGAACCAGAAGTATGAGTGAACCTCCACTAAACCAATGGTTCACACCAGGATCTCAATAAGATCGTGTCCACTAACACAAATCATTGCACATAACCATAATCAGAATACGATTAAATACAGTGGAAGTCTTAATAATAATGAACTAAGTACTTCTATTGATAAATAAATAAATTATCCAATTATTTAAAATACCAAAACGTAAATAAATAGCTTTACATCATTTATAAAACTGAAATAAAATAATCAAATCATCCATATCCTAGAGGTAAACGCAGAAAGGGCACTCACATGAAGCGTCATGCTCGTCCTCCTCTGCTTGCACTTCCAAGGCAGCAGCACCTCTATACACTGGAGCATCCATGTAGTCTTCGATAGTGTAACCTGCATCAACATCTAAAAACATGTATATATACAAGGGTGACCTCACAACATAGCTCCAGTAAAAAAATCAGACAATGTAACAAACAACATGCATGAGTAACATTCACATTATGGTCTGATTTTAAGTTTGCAATGTGCTATAGAATGGTTGGCGACCACCGCACCTCTATACACGAGTGCGTGAATTTGACCAATAGATCAAACACCACTATCGTCCCACATGCACCCACCATGGAATAGAAATAGAGCTAAAGTGTCCAGATCACACACCACCAATACTTCCCATGATGCCCTACCCATACCAACACGTAAGACCCTATTGGCGAGGGCTTGCAAACTAGGCTCGCAACTAACAAATCCTATATGTCATCACAATAGGCCCTATCCTACACAACTCCCTACGGCATAGATATAGGGCTCAAGTATAGGGGCCAGGCCTATAAGACCTGTATCATACTAACCGGTCTTACCACCTTGTATCAGGTCTTCTTATCATGGTCGTGCCAAGCAGACCAAGTACGTGAAGAAACCACAAGACCAGGTATGAAATTGAAACCAAAAACAGTCAATTAAGAGTGTGTGGTCGCATACCTAAACAGGTGTGGTCGACCACACCTCAGATTAAAGCGACCACAAAAATCTGGGTCATGTAGTCACAAGTTTCTGATTGTATGGTCGACGGGTTCTGCGACCACACCTGCGACCACACGAACCCAGTCAGACTCCGTAGTTAGGAAACCTTCCTAATCCAAAGGGGGTTCATTCCTAATATAGGACTTTATATGGAGGGTTTTCCTCTATATATTAGACGTCCCTTAGCCTCTTTCATCCTTTTAGAACTCAAACTGAAAGAGAGAGGAATAGAAGAAGAGGAAGAGAAGGAGAATTGAAGAAGAAGACTAAGAGGAGGAAATTCAGAGAAGAACTATGAATCTTCAACAAGTTTAAGGTATGAAAACGTTTTCCATGTCAATTGAATGCCTAGAATAGATCATGAAGGAGATAGGGATTTAAGTGAGACCCCAATCATCAATCCATGGAAGGAATCTATTAGGATGATGGATTATATAAAACTACTAGTTTTAAGCCATAGAACAATCATAGGAAGGATCATGATGATAAGCCAAGGAATCAAAACATGAAGGAATTGAGTAGGGAGTGAAAAGTCAACCATCATATGTGTGGTCGCATATATACACATATCCGACCATACACCCTCGGAAAGTCCAGGGAGCGTGTGGTCGCATGATATGCGATCACACGAGAGACACATGATCGACCACATGTCCTCGGGAAGTTCCAGGGAGGGTGTGGTCGCATGTGTGGTCTCATGGTATGCGACCACACACCCTGTCGCAGAAACTGAGACCACAGGTGCTACCACACCTGCGACCACTCAGTTTCTGTTAGTCTAAATTGCTGGAAATAAATTCTAATTTAAAAATCTATAAATTTGTTAGGTTTCCAAGTGGTCTAAAAGTGATTTACAAAGCTTGAACGTGGAACTACCATCGACCAAAGGTGAGGGAACAAGACCTAAATTAATTGGCTAATAATAAATTGTTTTACTTATTGAGTCCAATGCCATGAATAATTCTATACTTGTATGCTTGTAATGTGCATTTCACATGTCATCCAATATTCTTGTTATTACTGCTCATGCATATTTAATTCCGTATATTTATAACATGATGATGATGATGATGCTAGGAATAGGCACGTGAATGTATGTGTGTGGTTAGTGTACTTGATGCGAGTGAAACATCAGGGGGAGGACGTAACATTGTGGTTCATCCTGGTCATAGGACTCTAGCTCTATCTCTACTCAAGTCTTGTCCACTAACATCGTCATATCGCCATTACCTTAGCAGAACTATTACGTCATAGGGCATCAGTGTCACACCCCAATTCTGCACCAACCAGAATGGTATGATGAACCGTCAATAAACCAACAGTTCAACCAGGATCTCGAATAGGCTATGCCCATGTTGTTAAACCAAAACACATTCCACATTAATCAGAGGTAATAAAGTAAATAGCGGAAGTCTTACAGATAATGAACTGAGGTCTAGTCATGATAAATAATTAATATTCCATTTATCTCCAAGTAATCAAAACATATTTTAATACATGTTACAATATTCAAATACGAAAATTAAACACTAAACGTATCCATAGTTGAAACGCTCGCTTAATGAACCATGTTCGTCCTCCACAGCTTGCTCATCATAGCTGCCACCTGTTCATATGTTGGTGTGTCGACATAATCTTTAATCATAATACCTGCAACATCAGAAACTAAAAGATTTGTGCACACGAGGGTCAGCTCTCCAACTTGAGCACAGTGAGAAAACAAAACAATGCAACAAACATATGCACGCATTCAATTCATAACTGTGGTCTGGTTTATAGTTTGCAATGTGCTATAGAAAGGTTTGGAGGCCGCCTCACCTCTATACACGAGTGTGTGAAGCCACCCAATGAAAACGGCACTGTCGACCCCACATGGACCCACTATGGCACAATATACCTCAATGAAAACGGCATTGAAGTACCGATTGATACCATACCAACACGTAAGCCCCTGTTGGCGAGGGGTTGCAAACTGGGCTCGCAACTAACCAATCCTAATGGCAAATAGTGTATCCAAGGCCTCACTCCAGCATCCCTCAATACGTCCATAGAGATAGACCTAAGGCCCCTCGGCAGAGTCGAAGACTACACGGTCCAAGACCACCTCCCTTGATGCCCTACGACGTAATAGTTCTGCTAAGGTAATGGCGATACGACAATGTTAGTGGACAAGACTTGTATAGAGCTATGGCACAATATACCCAATGAAAATGGCATTGAAGTATCGGTTGATACCATCCCCTATCCGCACCATGTACACCAACTAAACACAAACATTCACATGTCTATTCCTATCATCATCATCATCATCATTATGTTATAAACAATGAAATTAAATAAGCATTAACAGTAATAATAGAAATATTGGATGACATGTTGAATGCACATTACAAGCATACACGCATAGAATCAGTCATGGCATTGGACTCAAGAAATAAAAACAGTTTATTATTAGCCAATTAGTTTAGGTCTTGTTCCCTCACCTTTAATTGAGTGTAGATCCTCTTTCAAGCTTTAAGAATCACTTCTATATCAATAGGAAAACCTAATAAGTCGATAGATTTTAATTAGAATTCATTCCGATAATTTTAGGCTTGTTGTTAAGCTAGGGTCGCAGGACAGGTCGCAGGTAGGGTAGCAGTTTTTTGCGACCCCAGGGTATAGGGTCGATGCTAGGGTCGGATGTTCCATCGACCCTAGGTGCAACTGCAGCTTCCCTGGACTTCCCAAAAGCTAGGGGTCAATCCTGTGGTCTGGTAGGGTCGATTCCCAATCGACCCTACGTGCGACCGCACGTGATTTGAGTCGACCTTTTCATTCTATAGTTTATTCTTTCATGTTTGGGTCATTTGGCTTACTTTTATAGTCCATTCTATGATTGTTCTATGGCTCAAAACTCCAAGTTACTCACTTTTCATAGTTTTCCATGATTTCTATTGGAATTCATCCATGGATGGATGGTATTAGGGTTTCTCCTAACCTAACTTCATCATAATCTATTCTAAGCTTTCAATTCAGATAGGGATTGAGGTTCATACCTTCTGTAGTCTGAGTTTCAAAGATATCTCTGAACTTCTTCTTCTTCCTTAGCCTTTTATGTTTTTCTTCTCTTCTTCTCTTCCTTCTCTTCTCTTTCCCTCACTTTCAATTAGGGTTCTAAAAGGAGTGAAAGAGGCTTAGGGACATCCTATTTATAGAGGAAAACCTCCCAAAATAAGTCCCATTGAGTTTAGGAAAGGTCCCAATTGAAATTAGGAAAGTTTCCTAATTTTCGGTTCGTGCTGTTTTTGCTGTTTTCCTAGGGTCGATGCTAGGGGGTCGATGAGGGGGTCGGACAATCCGAGACCCCTACGACCCCATGACCAAAAGTCATGGGTTGGACTTCTTTTGAGGTGGGGGTCGACCCTGCCTGTTTGGGTATGCGACCCTACCCTCATTTTGACTATTTTTGAGTTAAATTTCATATTGGGTCTTGGGTTTCTTCACACACTTGGTCCACTTGGCTCGACCATGATATGTATACTGGTCACGACATGAAATGTAAGGTTAGACCGGGTTCGTGGCATGCGGGTCTTACAATCAGGGGAGGTGGTCTCGGACTGTGTAGTCTCTGACTCTATCGGGGGACCTTAGCTCTATCTCTATGGAAGTATTGAGGGATGCTAGGGTGAGGCCTTGGATACATTGTTTGGCATTAGGATTGGTTAGTTACGAGCCCAGTTTGCAAGCCCTCGCCAATATGGGCTTACGTGTTGGTATGGGTAGGGCATCAGGGGAAGTGTTATGCGGTGCATGTGGGATGGCAATGGTGTTTGATCCATTGGACGGCTTAATACACTCGTGTATAGAGGTGCGACGGCCACCAATCCTTTCTATTGCACATTGCAAACTTATAAATCAGACCAAAGATATGAATTGAATGCATGCATATGTTTGTTGCAATGTTTTGTTTGCTCACTGAGCAATGATGTGTGCTCACCCTTTTGACGTCAAATATTTTTAGTTGATGATGCAGGTCCTACTGTGGAAGATTATATGAATGCACCGATGTATGGACATGTTGCTGCGATGGACATGGAAGCTATGGTGGAGTCGCATGATTCGCCGTGCGAGTACAACTCATGTGTTTTCGATTAGATTTAGTTGTTGGATTATTCGGAACATGTAATTGATTAATTTATTTTATTTTATGTCTTTAGTCATTTGGAGATAATTGGATAATTATTTACGTTATCACTGATAGATACTCAGTTCATTAATATTAAAGACTTCTGCTATTGTTTATTTATTCTGATTATGATTGTGGATGTATCTGGTTTAATCAAATGGACACGACCTATACGAGATCCTGGTTGAACCGTTGGATCATAGACGGTTCATCACACCATTCTGGTTGGTTCAGAATTGTGGTGTGACAAGGCCAGAGACCACATTGCCACTTCCTCCCCCTGATATCCTACCTGTACCAAGCATGCTAAGATGAAAAGGTGCCAGTGTGAGGAATGATCCAAGACCCCAGGCCCTTCCCATTCCCCACACCAACGAAAATAATCACATGCCTAACACACAAACCTAGCATAGCGAGTATGCATGAACAACATAATAACCAAAAGTAAAGATGACATGTGAGTATGCACAAACACCATTCCATAGAATCATAATTATTAACAATATTTTACTGTTTTTAAGTTATTAGGGTTTAGGTCCGATTCTCTTAGCTGATGCTTGATTGCTAGCTTGCTCCACGTCATAGAATCCAAACTTGCTATCACAAGGTCCTACACGATGTTAGGGTTGAATTAGAATTAGTTTCTTAGGGTTTACATTGGTCAAAAAACCAATTGGATCAAAATATACCCCTCACAGTGCATATCGGTCGCAGGTACCGATCGCTGCACTGTGGAGAAAGATGCAACCGGTATGGTCGACTAGTCCCCCATAGACCAGCTCCCGATAGGTACCGGTTGCAGTACCGGTCGCATATGGTGTGACTGGTATGGTCGACCGGTATGCCTCCAAAAGACCACCAATCTTGGTGTTCGCCTTCCATCGGTCACCCATTATTGGTTTTAGGGTTTCTCCTATGCATTCTAGGCCTAAGCACGAGTTAAAGTTGTTTCATGTTTCATTCAAGTCCTAGTTTCGATGATCCTTAGCCTAGAATGTGAATCTAGAGTTTATCGATTGTATTAGGGTTTGACGAACAATTTAAGGGTTTTAGATCAATACTTTACCTTGCATGGTATTGATCAATTCATGGTTAATCATCTATAATGCTTAACTTAGAGAGACGTTCTAGCACTTACCATTGGTTCGCAACTATGGTGTTCTTCATCCAACGGCGGCTCCTCCCCCACCTTTCTTAGCTCCTTCTCCTTCTTCAATCTTTTTCTCCTCTCTAAGGTTTGTGAGAAACAATCAAAGAGTTCAAAGGAGGTTTAAGGGTCCTTAAATAGACTAGGTTGGGGTTTAGGAAGTTTTCCTACATTAGGAAAGTCCCTAGGCTCGAGATTCGGCAAGCGGGACTCGTAGAGATCCATCTCTGGATCTAACTAGTCTGCCCGCACAGACATACCGGTCGACTGGTACCACAGACCGGTATGAAAAATATCATATTTTTAGGTCTGTTTTCTTACCTGGTTGTCATCCGCTCATCTCGTCTGGTCTGGTGATGATTGGAAGACCTGTTACGACATGAATTAAAGGTTTTGATCAAGTTCATGGAGTGCGGGTCTTACAACTCCCCCACCCTTAAGAGAAATTTTGTCCCCTAAATTTGCATGTAGGTCTCACAACTCCCCCACCCTTAAAAGAAATTTCGGCCTCAAAATTTGCATGTACCTTTTTCATCGAAAAGGTTAGCATACTCCTTTCACATTGTGTTCTCTTCCTCCCAAGTGATTTCTTCTACATCTTGGCTTTTCCAATGCACTTTGATGTAATGAATATCCTTGCTTCAGAGAAGTTGTACCTTTCGGCTTGTGAGCATCACAGGTATCACCTCAAAGGTCAAATCCTCTGTCAAGTCTGGTGGGTCTGCTGTCAAGATGTGCGATGGATCCCTGACATATTTCTTCAGTAAAGAAACATGGAACACATCATGAACGCTTGACATGGATGGTGGTA
Source organism: Protea cynaroides (assembly GCA_028583415.1). Lineage (NCBI taxonomy): Eukaryota > Viridiplantae > Streptophyta > Magnoliopsida > Proteales > Proteaceae > Protea > Protea cynaroides. Next base: position 13,083,959 of record CM053272.1, on the reverse strand, counting down.
GGGCCAGTTGATATACCACATTACCATGTCTGGTCAAAATCTCATATGGTCCTACATACCTGGGGCATAGTTTTCCCTTCTTACCAAACCGTTTCAGACCTCGCACAGGTGATATCTTTAAGAACACCTTGTCACCCACTGTAAACTCCAGATCTCGACGTCGGTTATCTGCGTAGTGCTTTTGTCGAACTTGAGCTATCTTCACTCTTTCCTTAATTTGATCAATCGCTCAACAAGTTTCTTCTACGAACTCCGGTCCTACAATCCTTCTCTTTCCCACCTCATTCCATAATAAAGGTGTACGACATTTCTTCCCATAGAGTGCCTCATATGGAGCCATTTGGATCGTAGCCTGGTAACTATTATTATAAGAAAACTCGATGAGCGATAGCTTCTCGTCCCAAGCTCCTTTAAAGTCTAGGGCACATGCTCAAAGCATATCCTCCAAGATTTGAATAGTTCGTTCTGACTGCCCATCTATCTGAGGATGAAAAGCTGTACTAAACTTCAACTTGGTTCCCATGGCTTTCTGTAATCCTTCCTATAACTTTAATCTAAAGCGGGGATCTCTGTCAGATACTATACTCTCTGGGACGCCGTAAAGTCTGACTATATTATCCACATATAGCTTGGCTAGTTCATCCATGTGTAAGCACCCCATTTTTGCTATCCCCAGCCAAACAGAACTTTATTGGTGTATAGGCAGTAAGAGAGCGGAGGGGGATGAAAATTTGGAAAGTACAGGGCAGACGAGTGAAACTCTCTCAAACCAATAGTCGATCAATTCCTCTGTGCTCTCTATGGTGTTCTAGACTGAGCCAGAGTGTCCCCAATGTACAAGAGTCTTGGTGGGCATATTCAGAAGGGTTGCGGGTTAATTCAAGGTTTGAGCGCTAAGCGGTGATTTCAAAGCTGATTTTAGCAGGCCCTACAACAAGGTCATGAAAATACCTTCGAAATGATACCAGAATCACTCAATTCTGATATCAAACGAAGAAGATGTAGCAATTTTAGTCGGATTGAAATTGGCGTATTAAATCCAAGGGTTTTTCTGTAAATTATCATAAATTAAGGATTTATTAGACAAATTATCGTGATTTAAATTGATCGGACTTCATTCGACCATATCTTGATCGTCCGACATCCAAATCTGACGATTCAAGCGCCAGTGTGCTCCATTGCCTGTCCTCTTCTAAATGGACGTAAAGAATTTTGGGCAGAGGCCGTCAGCGGGTCCCATGCAAAGTTGCCAGTAGGATTATCGTCAAAACTCCAATTCTTAATATCTTGATCATCCGAAGTCCGAATCAGGCGATTCAAGTGCCAGTGTATTCCATTGCATGTCCTCTTCGAAATGAACGTAAAGAATTTTGGGTAGAAGCCGTCAGCAGGTCCCATGCAAAGTTGCCAGTAGGATTATCGTTAAAGCTTCAATTATTCATATTTTGGTCATCTGAAGTCCGAATCAAGTGATTCGAGCACCAGTGTGCTCCTTTGTCCGTCCTCTTCAAAGTGGACATGGAAAATCTGAGACAGAGACCATCGAAATTTTTCATGCGGAATTGCAAGCTGAGAGGATCCATAATAGAGAGAAATCAATCCAGTCCAACTTACTCAGCCCAACCCAGCTCAAGCCCGATTTAGTCCAACCCCGTCGAACTCAACCAGTCCAGCCTAACCCAACCCAGACCGGCCTAGATCAAGTCGGGTCAACCCATGTGTATGCATTTTATGTATTTGTTATATATATTTTATATACTATATACATTTATATATTATATAATATATGTTTTATATATATTATATATATATATATATATATATATAATGTATATATAAAGAGAGGGAGTGAGAATCCAACAAGGTAAGAGAGAGAAAGAGAGCGAGAGAGAGAGAGAGAGAGAGAGAGAGAGAGATAATGGGAAGAGAGAAGAAGAATCCTATTCTTGAACCTCCGTGCCCCTAAATCCCTCCACCTCTTGAGCCATAAAACCTTCCACATCTTGAGTCATAAATCCATCACCTCATCTTCTTGAGCCCTCCACTTCTTGAACCTCCATGCCCCTATTCTCTTCCACTTCTTGAACCTCCTTTTTGAGCCCCACCATGACACCATCTTCTTGAGCCCTTACTCCCTTCCACATCTTGAGTCATAAATCCATCACCTTATCTTCTTGAACCCTCCACCTTAGCCATTCCCCAAAACCTATAACTAGTTCCTTAGCTACCCTAAACCACCTCCTTCTTAATCCCTTACTCCCCTACACTTCTTGAACATCTATGCCCCTAAATCCCTTCACCTCTTGAGCCATAAATCCCTCCATCTCTTGAGCCATAAATCCATCAGCTCACTTCCTTGAGCCACTCACTCCCTCCCTTCTACATCTTGAGTCATAAACCCATCACCTCACTTCCTTGAGCCCAACTCTATCACACATCATCTTCTTGAGCCATGCTCAAGCAACCAAGGGCCATCTATAAAAGGAGCACCCATCTAACCACTTGGGAGATGGAAAAAAAAAGAGGAGGGAGAAAAGAAAGAGGGAGAAAGGCTAGAAAAAAAAAAGGAGAGGAGAATAGAAGTAAGTTAGAGAAAAAAGAGAGCGAGAGAAGAGATATTGGAATCAAGAGGGGAGATTGAAGAAAAGAGAGAAAGGAAAGGAGGAAAGGAGGAAAGAAGAAGGGAAAGCTTGCCATCGATCGTCACCAACCATCATCAAAGGCTCCACCCCATTGTTGGGGACAAGGTTGGTACCTCAAACTTTATTTTGATAGCTTTCATGAAGCTCAAATAATCAAAAATTATCTAAATATGCCTATTTCGATAATCATGATCTTCAAATGCTATATGGCATGTGTGTCAATACCATGATGTTCATGTTTGATGTGATTTAATATTGGCCATCAATCTTGGATAATTTAAACCTAGCCCATTGATTATAAATTTTGATGTGATGAAATATGGGCCATTGGATGTTAATTTGGACCGTTGGATCGACATCATGAGTGATTTAAATGATCTAAAGCATTAGATTATCATTTCAAATGATTTCAACCGTTAGATCTTCATCGTGAGTGATTTTAAATGATTTTAACCATTAGATCTTCACTATGAGTGATTTTGATTGATTTCAACCATTAGATCTTCACTATGAGTGATTTTGATTGATTTCAACCGTTGGATCTTTACTTTGAGTGATCTTGAATGATTTCAACCGTTGGATCTTTACTTTGAGTGATCTTGAATTATTTCAACGTTGGATCTTCATTGTGGATTTTTTTAAGGAATATGAATGGTTGGATTCTGATCTTGAATGATTTCAACCGTTGGATATTCATTGTGGGTGTTTTTAAAGGAATATGAATGATTAGATTATGATCTTGAATGATTTCAACCGTTGGATTTTCATTGTGAGTAATTTTGAGTGATTTAAACCATTGAATCTTGATCGTGAGTATTTTTGATGAATCTGAATGGTTGGATTATCATGATGAGTGATCTGAACCACTAGATTATCTTTTGTGAGATCTAAGCCATAGGTCTTAGCTATTTTGATGAGATATGAGTCATTGATCATGATTATAACTTGATGTGAGATCTGAGCCGTTGGTCTTGGCTGTTTTGATGAAATCTAAGTGTCTATCATGATCATGTTTTGAAGAGACTTAACCGTTAGATTGAGGATCTAATATTGACTACATTGTTATATTCGTGCATTTGCCATGTTCACATGCTTACACTGTCATATTGGGCACATTGTCATGTTTCAAATGCTTGCACTTTTAGCTTTGAATACACTGTCATGTTTGATACACTTGCTGATGCCATGATTGAATGATGTTTATGTCGGCAAGAACTTACTTTTCGCTACACCCTAGTCGAACTACCGTGCATGTACACTGATAGAAGACATTCCTAGGTGTGGGGACGTGCATGTAGGCACTCACATTCATGGGAAGGGTAATAATGGAAAAATGATAAAAGTCTTAATCAAGAATCATGAAGCCTAGCCCAACAATTCCAAAATCAGGGTTGTAAGTTACAAGGGTAGTTCAGGATGATCCCTACTCCTCAGTGCATTTCCCCTAGGGTGCAGAACCTAGATAGGTATAATGTGAATCCAACCTTTGATCATCTAGGATCATCTTTCGGTCCGACTGGATCGCCCATATTTCTGACCCAAGCGGGTCACCCAATGAACATCTCATTCGAACTACGCGAATCCTGAGTCTCAGGTCAATAACCTGAGATACGTAGGTAGTTTGGGAAAAAGACTCAAATACGGACCCATACTCCAATCTTGTAAAATCATTCCATATCCTTGTCTCCTTGCTTGGCGAGACTCTATTCCTGTGTTGTGCTTGTGAGTATGAATCTCCTTGCTTGGCGAGGTTCTTCTTGTGAGTACACACCCTTAGCCTTGCGAGGCTCAATACCAAAGTCGTACTTGCGAGTACACACCCTTAGCCTTGCGAGGCTCTATCATGAAGTCGTACTTGCGAGTACGCACCCTTAGCCTTGCGAGGCTCTATCTTGAAGTCGTACTTGCGAGTACGCACCCTTAGCCTTGCGAGGCTCTATCTTGAAGTCATGCTTGCGAGCATGCACCCCCTTAGCCTTGCGAGGCTCTATCTTGAAGTCATACTTGCGAGTACGCACCCTTAGCCTTGCGAGGCTCTATCTTGACGTCGTGCTTGCGAGTACGCACCCTTAGCCTTGCGAGGCTCAATACCGAAGCCGTACTTGCGAGTACGCACCCTTAGCCTTGCGAGGCTCTATCATTAAGTCATACTTGCGAGTACGCACCCTTAGCCTTGCGAGGTTCAATCCCGAAGTCGTGCTTGCGAGTATGCACCCTTAGCCTTGCGAGGCTCTATCTTGAAGTCGTGCTTGCGAGTACGCACCTTAGTCTTGCGAGACTATCCCACACCCTACTCCCTGAGAGTACAAATCTGACTCCCTGAGAGCCACACTCTACTCCCTGAGAGCCACACTACTCCCTGAGAGACATACCCTAGCCCTTGAAGTTACCCAATCCACCAAAAAACGAACTACGTTGTACCTGATTTCCAGGACCTCTGGAATACGTAGGCAACTTGGAGGACTCTCCAAGTACGGTACCACATCTTAGTATCCTTAGGTTCCCCATATCCATATCCATATCCGTATCCATATCCTCGTTTACTTCTATCCATTTAGGCTATCTCTAGATTCAATCTCAATCATCATCAAGCATAAACTTCAACTTGAATAAATTGAATCTAAAAAGCTTAATCATAATCCACATCCATAAGCGTTAATCACTTTCCGTTTCGAACTACGTTTTTGGACTTGATTTTCAGGATTGGAATACGTAGGCAATTTGAGACGTTTTGGACATCTCAGATTCAGCCCATCACCGAACCAAAGACCATCTTTGGTTCGGTTCATTGTATATTATTTTATTTGTTTTCTTACTTTGAGAACATGTTTGGCTGAACTTAAGCTAGAAGAACTTAGCAACTTGGCATAGGATCACCCATGAGCCCTAGTCATCATCCATTGACCATGAACAGTCAGAACCATAGAGTCTAAGGAAAGTAGAATCACATAGGAGGTCGATTTTCAGATCGGGCAGTTTTGGGTGCCTAACACCTTCCCAAACTGTACCTTGAATGCTTACCCGTTCTCTGATAGGCCAAAGCCGATATGTTGGGTCATGAGTCAATAGAAGTCTTATCTCAGGATGAGGCTACATATTAGGTCCTAGACCTTAATCTAGGTGGCGACTCCAAATCATTCACCATCCATTTCAGCGTGGGTGGACATTTGTCCTCACACCATGGTGTACTGAGCTCTGACAGTGATGAAGCGAGCTGTCTTGGTAAGTCGATCGATTATAACCCATACTGCATCCATTAACCTTGGTGTCAATGGTAGGCTAGTGACGAAATCCATTGTGATACAATCCCACTTCCATGCTGGCTCTGGTAGTGGTTGTAACAATCCAACTGGTCGCTGTCTCTCTGCTTTCACTTGCTGGCAATTTAGACATTGAAATACGAATCGAGCTACATCCGCTTTCATACCCCTTCACCAACATAATCTTTTTAAATTATGGTATATCTTGGTGCTTCCTGGATGTACCGAATATGGGGTGTAATGAGCTTTTGTCATAATTCTGTCTCTAATATTTGAGTTCTCACTCTCAGGTATACATAATCGTCCATGATACCTGAGTACCTTGTCTGAATCCAAGGTAAAGTCAAGGTTGCTTTTACCCTTCTCTAGATCTGCTTGCACAGTCTTCAGATGTGGATCCTATAGGATTGCTACTTTTACCTCATCTATTAGATCCGATGAGATCTTCAAAGCTGCAAACATCAATGTAAACTTATGAATTAAGCCATGTTCCACTGGATCTTCTGCAGTCTCTAATATATGCTCTTCATCATTCTCTATTGAGCCCGAGGCAGCACACAATGCAGTGTTTGTACTGGGTCTTGCCTTAGGTTTCAATGTCCACTTTCTGCTTAAGGCGTCAGCTACGACGTTTGCCTTACCTGGATGGTACTGGATGTCACAATCGTAATCTTTTAATAGCTCCAGTTATCTCCTCTGTCTCATATGCAGGTCATTCAGAGTAAAAAGGTAAGTCAAACTCTTATGATCCGACTTTATCTGAAACTTTTCACCATAAAGGTAGTGCCTCCAAGTCTTGATTGCGTGAATGACCGCTGCTAACTCTAGATCATGCATAGGATAGTTCTTCTCATGCTCTTTCAACTATCTTGATGCGTAGGTAATCACCTGCTCCTTGGATCAACACACATCCAAGACCCAACCCTGAGGCATCCATATATAGGGTGAACGGCAAGCCTGGTCCTGGGATGGTCAAGATAGGTGCAGAGACTAGCCTTGACTTCAGAGTCTGAAAGCACTCCTCACACTCATCTGTCCGAACTTTTCTCCTTTCTTGGTTAGTTTGGTGAGTGGAACGACGATTCTTGAGTAGTCTTCCACGAATCTTCTATAGTAACCAGCCAATCCAAGAAAACTACAAATCTCTGCAACTGATTTCGATGCATCCCATCCTACTATAGCTGCGATCTTGCTTAGAACTACCTTGATACCGTCTACAGATACTACGTGACCCAAGAAGGCCACTTCTTTCAGCCAAAATTCACATTTCTTGAACTTGGTGTAAAGCTTCTCCCTTCTCAACCGTTGTAGGGCTTCTTTCAAGTGTGTTGCATGAGTCTCCCTGTCCTTTGAGTAGACCAAGATATCGTCAATGAATACGATGACCGAAGCATCCAACAGGTCATGAAACACTCGGTTCATCAGTTCCATGAACAACGCTTGGGCGTTGGTCAATCTGAACGACATTACAAGGAACTCATAATGTCCATACCTCGTCCTGAAAGCAGTCTTCATAATATCTCCTGCCTTAATCTTCAGTTGGTGATACCCTGATCTAAGATCAATCTTCGAAAAAACCTTTGCACCCTGCAACTGATCGAACAGATCATCGATCCTAGGCAAAGGGTATCGTTCTTGATGGTTAACTTGTTCAACTCCCGGTTGTCGATACATAATCGTACGCTACCATCCTTCTTCTCTACGAACAATATAGGTTCTCCCCACGGCGATATGCTTGGTCATATGAAACCCTTATCTAGTAGTTCTTGTAACTGGGTCTTCAACTCTTTTAATTCTATAGGGGCCATCCTGTACGGTGCCTTAGACACCGGCGCCGACCCTGACATAAGGTCTATCATGAACTCTGTAGCCCTATCTGGAGGTAGTCCGGGTAGGTATTCTGGAAATACATTTGGAAACTCTCATACCAAATCCAGATCTTCCATCTTTGGCACCTCTGCAACGATGTCGATCACAGACACTAAGTAACCCACTCCTCCCTTTTCTAAGCATCTCTTAGCTTTTAGAGCAAAGATGATCAACTTCCGCTTCCTAGGTAACTTGGTTCCGGTGAAGCCAAACTCCTTCCCATTATCATCCTTGAAAGCAAGATTCTCTTCAGCACATAATAAGCTAGCTGAATGATGGCCTAATTAATCCATTCCCAAGATGACGTCAAAGTCTGCCATCTCGAGTTAGACCAAACTTGCTTCCAGGTTTCGCCCATCAATAATAACTGGGCACGGCCCATAGCATTCGTTCAAGGCCACTTCTACTCCCAACGGAGAGCGAACTAATAAGCTTGGAGTTAAGAGCTTGACAGGTAACTCTAGTCTCTTCCCAAAAGACACAGAAACAAAGGAGTGTGTAGCCCTAGAGTCAAAGAGTACTCTAGCGGGTACACCAGCTATATCTACAGTTCCTGGAATTTAATTATTCCTTAGTCTACATGCTCATACATGGTAATGTAGTAACCAAAAAAATAACAAGAGACGAATTCATACTAGTGACCACATCAGGTGATGCGACTGCCTCCTCAGTGGTGACTGCAAATACCTTCCCTTACTGTGGCGGTTGCTTTCTTGGTAGAGTGCAAGTTTTTGCATAATGGCCTAATTGCTGGTAATTGAAACATTTGACATTAGGGTTTTGACCCGCTACCTGTGGTGGGGGTGGTGCAGTAGTATTCCTTGCTGGCCCCACCGCACACTGAGCCCTATATGGGCGGAATGGTCTAGTGTTCCCTCCACCCGAAGTCTCAGTAGCAGGCCTCTTCAGTCCCCTATTTTGACCAAAGAAGCTGTCTCTTTGGCATGATTCAATCACTCAACCGATCTGCATAGCTTCGTTATACACCTTCTTCTCTAAACCCAAAACATGTTCACGAATGCTTCCACACAATCCCATAATGAACCTATGGGTTTTGGTTTCCTCGTCTTGCATGCTTGTTGGAGTGAAGAAAAATAGCTCTTCGTACCTCTGCTGGTACGCATCAAAAGTGAACTGGGATTGTTGCAGGTTGAGGAATTCCTTCTCCATTTGATCATGAAAGCTCTTAGGAAAGTACTTATCAAAGAAGGCTCCCTTGAATATTTCCCAGGTGATTTGGGTGTGCTTCATCTCCAAGTATGTCCTGGTAGAATTCCACCAGGCATTCGCATCTTCCTTAAGCATGTGTGTAGCAAATAGCACCTTCTCATCCTCTGTGCAAGTCATCAGATGGAAGTTCTTCTCCATCTCAGTAACCCACTGTGTCGGCCATAATGGTTTCCCTGGTTTCCCTGTGAAGGTAGGGGGTTTCAGTTTCAAGAACCTGTCCACTGCTCGGCTTAGGTCGTTTTACCCCTGTGCATTTGTTCCATACCAGGGTGGTGGGTACGGATAAATCCCTTGATAGACAGCCGATGTTGAAAATTGGTGTGGTAGTTGTGGGTTCTGTTCTTGGCCCATCGGCCCAATGCTACCATCCACTGGCAGTGCGGTGTTATTTCCCCCAGACTCAGGCATACCTTCTGTAGGGATATATCCCGGTGGCCTGAACATCTTCAGCATCTCGTTTAAGAACGTCTTCTGTTGAGTTTCCATCTGGTAGACTAGATTCGTCACAATAGTCTCAGAGTTGGTGTGAGGAGGGCCTGGCAGATTTGTTGGTGCTCTATGACTCTGCCCTTCTCCACCATTTCTCATTGGTGTCCTGTCCCCATCATTCCTCATTGGGGTTCAACCTTCTGGGTTCAAGTTTTGCTCATCAACGGTTTCTGTTTCCACATTGTCCTTAGATTGGCGCACCCTTGAATGGTGACTCTTCCGTGAGCCTCTATGACTGTTTCCGCCTGCCATCTCAGAGTACTCTTCCTGTTTGGATCTAAAAAGAAGACATAACACAGGAGGTACATTTGAATAGTCACATTTGTCATAATAGTGTTAGTCTTTAACAAGTGCGAGGCGAAAATTGTAATGGGAACTTTAAATCAAAAAAATTTTAAATTTTCTCAAAATTTTCTGGGCTTAGAATACTTGTCCGATCGCAACATACCGATCGCGACACTGTGGAATATAGTCCGACCGGTATGGTCAGGCGGACAAACCTCTCGGACCTCCCGAGGGGTACCAATTGATATACCGGTCGCAGCTCTGTATGGTATGGTGCTACCGGTATAGTCGATCGGTTAAATTTTTCCTTTGGCCGAGAGATACCAGTCGCAGGTACCAAGGGGTATCGGTCGACCGGTATAGCCCGAACCGTCGACCGGTATGGGTTAAAACCCCTTTTAATCGTGATTTTTGACTCTTTTTCTCACTTTCTTCTTTCCATTTCTCTGGTGGCGATTTCTCTCTGACTTGGTGAGTTGCTACAGTCCGACCAGTGTTTGTAAAAGTGATTCTTCTTTCCCAAGAGTGCTTCACAACCTCTCCAAGTAAGTTCCTTCCTTCCTCTTTCTCTTTTACATCGTTTCTTCATGGTTTCTTGCCCAAAAACTAGGTTTTCCTAGATTTAGAAGATTCTAACCTTAGAAATTCTTTTTCTTCGGCTTAGAAATAGTTTTGGGACTCCTATGAACAAAAGCCCTCAATTTATTTGAGGTTCCACCGTATGGTTTACTCAAAATCAAAATTTTTTGGATTTTCGACCTAGGTTTTGGTTAAAAATCGATTTTTCTTGTAATTATTGAATTTCTTGCTTGATTGTTTAGTATCTATTTGTGGCTATATGGTAACGTAAGTCCTCCTTCCCAGATTTTGGATAAGTTTGAGGCCTTTGCTTGAAATACTGTTGTTATGCTGTCGAAATTTCAAAATTTTTTTACTAATTCTCATTGTTTTGTTTTGTTTTGTAGTTAAACAATGTTTCAGCGTTAAGGTGCTGGTAAGCAAGCATACGCTCTGGGCATGAACAGTTCACACCTGCCCGTTCTGTAGTTTGATGAGTGGTAATTTCGTTCGGCTACAGCGCAAGCCCGTTTCCCAGGGTTCGAAGAGAAAAACATAGAATCTGGACACTGCATAAACCTGGAGCAACTATAGCAATTCGATGTTGAAGCAGCCTTTGGTGCACTTGGGTGGTTTCCAGTTATCACCTACACAGTGACTACCCGACCCAATCTGGTAAAGCACTTCTATGCTAACCTGGAGGTCGAGGGGGATGTTAACGATTTCAGCTACGGTAAGGACCTCCGCCTCACCAACTTTGTCAAGGGTGTCCCCATATCATTCAACACTCACCAGCTCGCTGATCTCTTGGGGATTCCTATTGATGGTGATTTGGTTTACTGCGCTCCCAAGATGAAAGGCTTCCTTACTGATGATCTACGCCTGGAGGTTTCAGAGCAGATCCTTAACACAGGGGCGCCCATGAAAGCTGCCAGTTTGAGACCTCTCCCTCGAGTCTATTGCCGCATTAGCCAACATAATATTGTCCCTCAGAGTGGCCACTACAGTGAGTTGTCTCAGCTCACCCAGTACTTGACTTATTGTGTCTGTACTAGGGAGCGGGTCTGTCTCCCTTATATTATCATCAGGATTATGCGTCAGGCTATCATGCCCGACCAGATAAGCAACCTTCCTTATGGTCGGCTTATCACTACACTCCTGCAGTGCCTTCGAGCAGATATGATGGATGAGATTACGGTTGAAGACACTATGACATCAGACATTGACTGGGATGCCATTGTCTGGATGAGGATGGACAACCTTCCAATCAGTGATGAGGAGTAGAGGCTCGTCCTCATCCACTTAGGAGGGTAGTAGCATCGGCAGTAGCAGCAGCAGCCAATGCAGCCTTATGCAGAAGAAGTAGGGGTGATGGTGATGAACAGATGGAGGATATTTCTGCACCAGAACCCCAGCCCATACCTGCAGCAGGACCATCTCAGCCTCTTCCCGATACTGTGATGGGTATGTTTATGGAGATTCAAGATGCCCAGAGCGAGATGAACCGTGACCTAGGGCGCCTCTCTCGTAGCCTCAGAGTCACACAAGAGCAAGTACACTAGCTCAAGGTCGCATATGAGCGTGACTATGATATCGCTGACCCTATTCTCTGATGCCCCTAACCCCACAATGGATCACTTCATTTTTCTCTCTCTCTTATCAGTATAGTTTTATTATAACAAGGTAACTGTCTGGCTTGTAGACTGTACCCTGTGGTATAATTAACTCTTCACTCTTTGGATGTTTCATGCTTTACTCTTTGATACAATTTTTTTTTCTTCTTACTTCTTATGAAAGTTTATGATCATTCTTGCTTGTTCATTTTTGGTTTTCTAAATAGAGCATATCTGTTTATTAGGTTCTCACTTTTAATATAGTACATTATGCTCTTTAGTATTTAGTCTCAGGCATCAAACAAGTGCTTAAGGTGCATTTTTATTAAAGCTTTTAATTCTTCCTATCTCAGTTCATCGACTCAGTTTAGTGCAAATATGGTCTGTTGGACAGAGCTTAAGAGCTCTGATACCAAGTTGTCACACCCCAATTCTAGCTGAACCAGAAGTGTGAGTGAACCTCCACTAAACTAACGGTTCACACCAAGATCTCAATAAGACAGTGTCCACTAACACAAACCATAGCACATAACCATAATCAGAATACGATTAAATACAACAGAAGTCTTAATAATAATGAACTGAGTACTTCTATTGATAAATAAATAAATTATCCAATTATTCAAAATACCAAAATGTAAATAAATAGCTTTACATTGTTTATAAAATCCAACTGAAATAAAATAATCAAATCATCCATATCCTAGAGGTAAACGTAGAAAGGGCACTCGCATGAAGCGTCATGCTCGTCCTCCCCTGCTTGCACTTCCAAGGCTGCAGCACCTCTATACACTGCAGCATCCATGTAGTCCTCGACAGTGTAACCTGCATCAACATCTAAAAACATGTATATATACAAGGGTGACCTCACAACTTAGCTCAGTAAGAAAATCAGACAATGCAACAAACAACATGCATGAATAACATTCACATTATGATCTGGTTTTAAGTTTGCAATGTGCTATAGAAAGGATTGGCGGCCACCGCACCTCTATACATGAGTGTGTGAATCCGCCTAATGGATCGAACACCACTATCGTCCCACATGCACCCACCATGGAATAAAGATAGAGCTAAAGTGTCTGGATCAGATACTGTTAACACTTCCCCTGATGCCCTACCCATATAAACACGTAAGCCCCTATTGGTGAGGGCTTGCAAACTGGGCTCGCAACTAACCAATCCTATATGTCATCACAGTAGGCCCTATCCCAGCACAGCTCCCTACGGCATAGAGATAGGGCTCAAGTCTAGTGGCCAGGCTAGAGACCACAGTGCCACTTCTTCCCCCTAATACCCTACCCATACCAAGCATGCTAAGACAGAAATGATATGAAAAGGTGCCAGTGTGAGGAATGATCCAAGACCCTAGGCCCTTCCCATTCTACACACCAAGGAAAACTATCACATGCCTAACACACAAACCTAGCATAGCAAGTATGCATGAACAATAAAATAACTGAAAGTAAAGATGACATGTGAGTATGCATAAACACCATTCCATAGAGTCATAATTATTAACAACATTTTACTGTTATTAAGTTATTAGGGTTTAGGTCTGATTCCCTTACCTGACCCTTGAATGTTAGCTTGCTCCGCATCACAGAATCCAAACTTGCTATCATAAGGTCCTACACGATGTTAAGATTAAATTAGAATTAGTTTCTTAGGGTTTGCGTTGGTCGAAAAACCAACTGGATCAAAATATACCCCTCATAGTGCATACCGATTGCAGGTACCGGTTGCTACACTGTGGGAAAAGGTGCGACCGGTATGGTCGACTGGTCCCCCACAAACCAGCTCCCGAGAGGTACCGGTCACAGTACCAGTCGCATATGGTGCTACCGGAATGCCTCCGGAAGACCATCAATCTTGGTGTTCGCCTTCTATCGGTCATCTATTATTGGTTCTAGGGTTTCTCCTTTGCATTCTAGGCCTGAGCACGAGTTAAAGTTGTTTCATGTTCCATTTAAGTCCTAGTTTCGATGATCCTTAGCCTAGAATGCGAATCTAGGGTTTATCGATTGTATTAGGGTTTAACGGCAATTTAAGGGTTTTAGATCAATACCTCGCCTTGCATGGTATTGATCAATTCATTGTCAATCATCTATAATGCTTAACTTAGAGTAAAGTTTAAGCACTTACCGTTGGTTCGCAACTATGGTGTTCTTAGTCTAACGGCGGCTCCTCCCCCACCTTTCTTAGCTCCTTCTCCTTCTTCGATCTCTTTCTCCGTTTAGGGTTTGTGAGAAACAATCAAAGAGTTCTAAGGAGGTTTAAGGGTCCTTAAATAAACTAGGTTGGGGTTTAGGAAGTTTCCCTACGTTAGGAAAGTCCCTAGGCTCGAGATTTAGCAAGCGGGACCTGCAGAGATCCGTTTCTGGATCTAACTAGTTTGCCCGCAGAGACATACTGGTCGACCAGTACCATAGACCGGTACCATAAGACCGGTATAAAAAATATCATATTTTTAGATCCGTTTGGTACCTGGTTGTCATCCTCTCGTCCCGTCTGGCCTGGTGATGATTGGAAGACCTGTTACGACATGAATTAAAGGTTTAGATCGGGTTCATGGAGAGCGGGTCTTACACAAGCTGCCTAGTACAGATACAATACAGTAGTAACTGAGTCAGCTGTGAGATCATCTCGTAGTGTCTGCCCTGGGGAATAAGATTATGTTGGATAATCTTACAGTAGACCCATGGCTCTAGATGTAGGTTAACTGCTTTCATCTCCCAGCGGTCATCCCGAAGAATCTGATTATCTATTTCTGCACCCACTTGTATAGACAGAAATTGTGGCTCCCTGGGTGCACAGTTAACCAACTGACCATCGTTGGAAATGCTTAGGAGATCAGCCAACTCCTGACAGTTGAAAGAGATCTGAACCCCTTTCACCAAACTGGTGATACGAAGCTCTCTACCCCTGTCAACATCTTCTAAGTCACCCTCTACCTGTAGGTGACAGTAGAACTGCTTGACCAAGTTCGGGCGAGTGCAAGCCTCGTACAAGATCACTGGAAGCCAACCCATATCACCAAACGCCCTTTCCACATCAAACAAGGCTAAATGGGCTAGGTTCACACATCGACCCCCTTCCACTTTCTTCCTGTCAAACCAAGGATATCGCACATCTGCTTCAACGGACCTGAAGCGTCTTGGGTCATGAACTCAATGAACCTTAGTGAGAACCATGAAAACTGCAAGAGAAGAAAATAAGAAAACAAGTTAGATAAATTTGAAAATTTGACAGCATAACGACGTAAAATGAAAAAAGCCTCATTTTTCACCCAAACATTCGAGCAGGAGGACTTACATAGGTCCCAAACCATCCTGCAAGGCTCATACAATCGAAAATTTAAACTAGGTAGGTCGAATTTTAAGAAATTTTGACAATTGGGAAAAAAACCCAAAATTTAGGTCAAAAATGGGAATTTTCAAGTTTCTACTAAACTAACCGATGAAACTCAAATTTTCTTGAGGGCTTTCATCCATTGGGTGGCCAATAGCAAAAGCCCCTAATAAAATTAAATTTTTACGGTCAAAAAAATATTAATTAAAAGAAAACCTTAAAATAGCAAAAATCCTAAGTATGAAAGCTTAAAAATGGAGAAAAGGAGAGAACATACCTCAAGGAATGGAGTGACGGATGTTGATCGATGGAAAAATCACCAAGTTTGTATGGTCGACACTGTAGCAACTCACTGGTGGCGAGTTGAGTAGAGACCGTAGGAGGAAGAAGGAGAATGAGAGGGAATTTCAAAAAATAGGTTTAAAAACCTGATTTTGAATCATATGGTCGCACAAATCGACCAAAACCATCGACCGTATGATCGACCATAGGGTATCGGTAAGTTCCCAGGATTTTGAAGGTCGCACCTATGGTTGCACAACATGCGACCGTAGGCCATCGACCGTATGAATGACTGTTGTCTGCATTTTGTTTCTGCTTGAACTTTTGTCTATTGATTTTGTTTTTCTCTCGCTTCCATTGTGAGACTAACCCAATACTACCATCATATCTTGTCTCACATGTACAGCCTTTCCAAGTACCATTCAACCAAGAGTTTAAATAGCTGGACGTAGAGTAAGTAGAAGGAGACAGAATGCAAATCCATCTCCACCACCTATGGAGACTAATGACAATGAAGGTCAGCAAGGACAGAAGGAAATATTAGAACTCAAAATGTGCACACCTAAGCCAACCCAACCAACTTACCTGCACTACCTACAGATTTGGCTACTGCGGTGATGAATTTAGCACAACAAATGTAGCAAATACAGCAAGTGCAAACCAACATGCAAGCTGCTATGGGAATTGCTTTTTCAGCCATAAACACAATACATCTACCTATAGGACAAGCTAGTACTGCACCTGGTGGTAGCAACACTATACCCCAAGCACCGTAGACACTAGTAGTACAAGGCTAAGTGCCAAACCCTGAAGCACCGCAAGGCGGGTATAACCAAGGTAATTATCAGTACCAACCGCCTATGTATGGAGCATATGCACAGTATCAGCTTGATCACTTCAGACTGATCGAGCATTTCCTGAAGTTGAAGCAGAAGGAATTTATAGGCAAGCAATCAGATCCGTTATGGCCAGCTCACTAGATCGATGAGATGAAAAGAAACTTTATGATGATGACTATAAATGAAGAAGATAAGGTATTATGTGTCACTTTTATGTTGAAAGGTGATGCATACCATTGGTGGAAATCTACTCGAAGTTATCTGTTGATAAAGCATGCCCAACTGACCTGGACTATCTATAAAGAAGTTTTCTTCGAGAAGTATTTTCCTAGGAGTTTCAGAGATCAAATGGAAAATGAGTTTCTGAGTCTGTATCAGGGACAGATAACTATAGACGCATATTAATAGCGTTATGAAGAACTGTTTTTCTTTGCTCCCTCTAGCATGCAGGAGGAAAATACCAAAACCCAAAAGTTCATCATAGGACTTAAGGGAAGCATCCATAAGCATGTATTGGGACTAAAAAATAAGATTTATATTGAAGCTGTATAGATTGCTCGAGTACTAGAATCAATCCAGAGGAAAAGTTATTTTGCTCAGAACAGAGGTATAAAGAGGCCCAATGGAAACTCATACAACGAAGGGAACTCAAAGACATTTAAACCCTTCCGTACTCAAAGCTTCAATGTTGCAGCCAAGACTACTCCGACAACCCAACCTCAACAGAAGCAAAATAATGCTGGAGTCAAATGCTTCAATTGCGATCAAGTAGGACATTATTCAAGAGAGTGTCCTAAGCCAAGGAAGCAGCTACAGCAAGGAAAGGTTTATGCAGTTGCATCTGAAGATGCTGCCACATCGCCTGATGTGGTCACAGGTATGACCTGAACTATTCATTTTATACTACCATGTGTAAGCATGTAGACTAAGTTAAATCAAATCACAAGTATCGTACCTATTAATGGCTTACCTGCCAGAGTACTCTTTGACTCTGGAGCTACTCATTCTTTTATATTTGTATCGTTTGGAAAGAAGTTAAATCTACCCCTCAGACCTTTAGACTACAAACTATTTGTACGATCACCTATGAGATTAAAAGTGGAATTAGACAAAGGTTATTGACCATGTCCAGTTCTTATCGACAAGAAGATCTTGGATGCAACCTTAATTCAACTCGAGATGGCAGACTTTGATATTATCTTGAGAATGGATTGGTTAGCTCGGCACTTTGCAAATCTATTATGTGCTAAAAAGAAACTGACATTTAAATACAAGGAAGGAGTAGAGTTTAGTTTTGCGGGAACCAAACTTCCCCGTAAACGAAAAATCATTCTCTCTGCATTGAAGGCTAGAAAATGCCTCGAAAAAGGAGGAATTGGGCATCTAGTATCCGTGGCCGACCTCACCAAGGAAGCACCACAAATGGAAGATATTGAAGTTATGCATGAATTTTTGGATGAATTTCCTGAGGAACTACCAGGACTACCACCCGACCGAGCGACAGAGTTCGTTATAGAACTTATGCCCGGAGCCGCACCAGTATCTAAAGCACCTTATCGAATGGCTCCTACTGAACTGAAAGAACTGAAGGTACAATTACAGGAATTACTGGACAAGGGTTATATTAGACCCAGCATATCACCATGGGGAGCGCGAGTATTGTTCGTGAAAAAGAAGGATGGTAACGTTCGACTGTGTATAGATTATCGAGAATTGAATAAGCTTACAATCAAGAATCGGTACCCGTTGCCTCAGATCGATGACTTGTTCGATCAGTTGCAAGGTGCCAAAGTGTTCTCCAAAATTGATCTTCGGTCAGGATACCATCAGTTGAAAATTAAGGAAGGTGATATTCCGAAGATAGCATTCAGAACCAGATATAGACATTATGAATTTTTAGTTATGTCTTTTGGATTGATTAATGCACCCGTAACTTTTATGGAACTCATGAATCGGGTATTCCATGATATGTTGGATATGTCAGCCATTGTGTTTATTAACGACATACTAGTCTACTCCAAAGACAAAGAAACTCATGTCACAAATATAAGAGCCGCTCTGCAGCGACTAAGAAAAGAAAAGTTTACGCAAAATTTATTAAGTGTGAATTTTGGCAAAACGAAGTGGCTTTCTTAGGCCATGTTGTATCCGCTGAAGGAATTAAAGTGGATCCTAGCAAGATTGAAGCCATTGTGAAATGGGAAGCACCTAAGAATGTTGCAGAAATCAGAAGTTTCTTAGGTTTAGCTAGTTATTATTGACGATTCATGGAAGATTACTCTAGAATCGTCGTACCTCTCACCAGTCTTACGAAGAAAGGAGAAAATTTTGTTTGGACCGATAAATGTGAAGAGTGTTTCCAAACATTGAAGGCTAGATTGATATCAGCTCCCATCTTGACTATTCCGATCCCAGGACAACCATTAATCTTGTACACCGATGCGTCTAGGTTAGGTTTAGGATGTGTGCTTATGCAAGGAGAACAAGTAATTGCGTATGCCTTAAGACAACTGAAGACACATGAGAAGAACTATCCCACTCATGACTTGGAATTAGTAGCAGCAGTACATGCTGTTTAGATATGGAGACATTATTTGTATGGAGAGAAATTTCAGATGAAATCAGATCATAAGAGTCTCACTCATCTTTTTAATCAGAAGGAGTCAAACATGAGACAAAGAAGATGGCTAGAATTATTGAAGGATTATGATTGCGATATCCAGTATCATCTAGGAAAAGCTAATGTAGTTGCTGACGCACTAAGCAAGAAAGCAATGACAAAATCCCAAGAAGAAGTTAGTGCAAATGTTGTGGCATGTGTCACAGGGAGAGTATTTAATTACAGTAAAGAGCAGTTCGTGATTGATATTCCGAATGAATCAACTGACCAAGGGTTTATTCATCTATTCTCAAACATGTTTGCTACATTGAAGATTGTACCTAATCTATTAGACGAAATGAAAGCAGCTATTAAATCATACCCTTATCTGAGAACGGTGCAAGAAGACCTCGAAAAAGGTAGGGCTACTCCTGAGTTCACCTTGGACGTTGAAAAGGTACTAAGATATAAAGGAAGGGTATGTATTCCTGAAAATGAAGACTTGGATATTAGACACAGACTAATGAAGGAAGCTCATACCACCGCTTATTCGGTACATCCTGGAAGTACAAAGATGTATCATGATCTGAAGAAACTATATTGGTGGAGAGGAATGAAAGCGGATGTAGCTAAATTTGTGTCTCAATGCTTGAATTGTCAACAAGTAAAGGTTGAAAGGCAAAGACCTGCAGGATTGTTGCAGCCACTGCCAGAACCAGCATGGAAATGGGACTGCATCACTATGAACTTCATCATCGGGTTACCATTGACTCCCCGAGCAGTTGACGCGGTTTGAGTAATTGTGGATTGTTCGACCAAGACAGCTCGTTTCATAGCTATACGACCTCAGTATATCCTAGTGGGGTTAGCTAAGCTTTATGTAGATAATATTGTCCGATTACATTGTGTACCTGAAAGCATTGTGTCTGATAGAGACCCACGCTTTACCTCAAAGTTTTGGAAAGGATTACAGAAGGCTATGGATACAACGTTGAAGTTTAGTACTGCATTCTATCCTCAGATAAACGGACAGTCGGAGCATACTATTTAGATTTTATAAGACAAACTTCGAGCTTGTGTTATTGATTTCAAAGGATCATGGCATGAGAAATTACCATTGATTGAGTTCGCTTATAACAACAGCTATCAAGCGACTATACAGATGTCACCCTATGAAGCACTGTATGGTAGGAAATGTCGAACTCCTTTATTTTGGAACGAAGTTAGAGAATGGAGTATTGTTGGACCATAGTTTGTTGAAGAGACTTGTCGAGTAGTCGACATTATCAAGGAAAGAGTCTGAATAGCTCAGAACTGTCAAAAGCAATATGCAGATAATCGACGTAGAAATCTCAAATTCACCATAGGTGATAAGGTATTTCTGAAAATATCTCCTATGCGTGGTTTGAAAAGATTTGGACAGAAAGGAAAGCTGTGTCCCAAATATATTGGACCTTATGAAGTTCTAGATAGATGTGGAAAAATAGCATATCAGTTAGCACCATCACCATCCATATCAAGTGTACATGATGTATTCCATGTCTCACAATTGAAGAAGTACGTCAGAGATCCAACATACGTGTTAACAACGGATCCACTGGGTTTGACTGAAGATTTGACATTCGAATTAGTACCTTTTGAGATCACTAGCTGGAAGGTGCAATGTCTTCACAACCATGACATTTACTACGTTAAGGTTACTTGGAGAAGCCAAAGTGTAGAAGAAGTTATATGGGAAGAAGAGAATGCTATGCGGAAGCAATATCCTCACCTATTCGACTCTGAAGGTATGTGCAAATTTTGAGGACAAAATTTATATAAGAGGGGGGAGTTGTAAGACCCGCACTCCACTAACTTGGTCTAACCGTGTCGTGCCAGGTCTTCCCATCATTCCTGGACCAAGTGGACCAAGCATGTAAAGATAGATCACAAATCAGGTATGAGAATTGAGTTAAAAACACTGAAAACATACCTAAGATCGCATACCTAGGTAGGTATGGTCGACCATAAGGAAGGGAACCAAAAAATTCAAATCCAGAACTCCACGGTTGATGATTTCGACCCTACGGTCGACGGTTTATGCGACTGTATGATCGACCGTGAGAACCCAGATCAAACTCCGAATTTTGGAAACTTTCCTAAACTAAGAGATTGCTTTCATAATTGAAAGAGGACTCCATATGGAGAGTTTTTCTCTATATAAAGGACGTCCCTCAGCCCTTTTCACTCTTTTAGAACATTAGTAAACCCTAGAGAAAGAGAAGGAAGAGAAAGAAGAGAAGGAGAAGAAGAAAAAACTAAGGAGAGGAATTTACTGAGAAGAGATTGGCTCTCTATCACAGGCAAAGGTATGAAACGAATCTTTGGAGATGTAAACTCTAAGGAATAAGACTTCTATGTAAGATAGGCAATATCAACATATTATGATCTATGTGACTTCCTTGAGAAAATCCCAAGGAGAACCATGAGGAGTGAATTTGATGATTAGGGTTGATAAGAAATTACTAATGATGGCCATAGGATAATCTTAGAATAAATCCCATTAAAGAACAGAAGAATTGACCCAGGAAGAACCCGAAATTGCATGTAGTCTGTGACCAGAAATCTCAAGGTCGCAGCTACGGTTGACCATAGCATGACCAGCATGACCAGAGGATCGACCATAGGCATTCTAGAAGATTTCAGAAATCATATGGTCGCAACTACGGTCGAGCCATATGCGACCGTAGGGTATCGACCGTAGACAGTAAGGTCGATACAGCATGAGACCATAGAACCAATCAGACACCTATCAGTGCTCTGTTTCGATTTTTGACTACTGTAACATGCCATATATGAACCCTAACTTAAATTCATATAACTTTTAGGTTGTTAAATCAATTCAAAGAGAATTTCAAGGCTTGGAAGGACATCGAGTATTGCTAACAGGTGAGGGAACAAGACCTAAACTAATTGATTAATAACAAACTGTTTATTTGTATTGAGTCCAATGTCATGATTGATTCTATGCTTGTATGCTTGTAATGTACATCTCACATGTCATCCAATATTCCTGCTATTACTGTTCATGCATATTTAATTCCGTTTATTTATAACTTGATGATGATGATGATGCTAGGAATAGGCATGTGAACGTATGTGTGTGGTTGGTGTGTTGGATGCGAGTGGAGCATCAGGGGGAGGATGTAGAATGGTGGTCTTCAACCTCATCACCAAACTCTAGCTCTATCTCTACTCAAGTCTTGCCACTAACATCATCGTATCGTCATTACCTTAGCAGAACTATTACGTCATAGGGCATCAGGGGAGGTGGTCTAAGACCGTGTGGTCTCTGACTCTGTCAGGGGGCCTTAACTCTATCTCTATGGACGTATTGAGAGATGTTGGGGTGAGGCCTTGGATACACTGTTTGGCATCAGGATTGGTGAGTTGTGAGCCCAGTTTGCAAACCCTCGCCAATAATGGCATACGTGTTGGTATGGGTAAGGCATCAGGGAAAGTGTTGGCGTTGTTTGATCCAGACAATTTAGCTTTATCTCTATGCCATGGTGGGTGCATGTGGGACGGCAATGGTGTTTGATCCTTTGGACAGATTCACACACTCGTGTATAGAGGTGCAGCGGCCACCAAACCTTTCTATAGTATATTGTAAACTTATAAACTAGACCAAAGATATGAATTACATGCATGCATATGTTTGTTGCATTGTTTTGTTTGCTCACTGAGCCATGATGTCACACCCCAATTCCGACCGAACCAGAAGTGTGAGTGAACCGTCACTGAACCAACAGTTCACACCAGGATCTCAATAAAACTGTGTCCACTCATACAAATCATTTCACATAACCATAATCATAATATAATAAAATACAGCGGAAGACTTAAATAAAATGAACTGAGTGATCTATTGATAAATTTAATAAAATATTCCGTTAATTGAATACCAAAACATAATTTAATATTCTTACATCAATTGTATCTCCAACCAAAAATAATTTAAATAAATTAAAACCAATCCTAGAGGTACACGCAGAAAGATGAAACATCATGCTTGTCCTCTCCTGCTTGCACGTCCAAAGCAGCAACACCTCAGTACGCCGGAGCATTCAGGAAATCCTCCACCGTATAACCTGCATCAACATCTAAAAATAGTGTATACACAAGGGTGAGCTCACAACTTAGCTCAATAAGACAATCAGACAATGCAACAAACATATGCATGAGTAACATTCACATTATGGTCTGATTTTAAGTTTACAATGTGCTATAGAAACGATTGACAGCCACCGCACCTCTATACACGAGTGTGTGAAGTCTCCCAATGGATCAAACACCACTGTCGTCCCACATGCACACACCATGGAATAGAGATAGAGCTAAAGTGTCCGAATCAAACATCGCCATCACTTCCCCTGATACCCTACCCATACCAATACATAAGCCTCTAATGGCGAGGGCTTGCAAATTGGGCTCGCAACTAACCAGTCCTATATGTCATCACAGTAGGCCCTATCCCAACACATCTCCCTATGGCATAGAGATAGAGCTAGAGTCTAGAAGCCAGGCCGAAGACCACAGTGCCACTCCCTCCCCCTGATACCCAACCCGCACCAAGCATGCTAAGACAGAACAATACGAAAAGGTGCTAGTGTGAGGAATGACCCCAGACCCTCGGCCCTTCCCATTCCACACACCAACGAAAACAATCACATGCCTAACAGTAACATCCTAGCATAACGAGTATGCATGAATAATAATAATAACTGAAAGTAAAGGATGACATGCGAGTATGCACAAACATCAGTCCACATAATCATAGTTATTAACAACGTTTTACTGTTATTAATTATTAGGGTTTAGGTCCGATTCCCTTACCTGACGCTTGATTGATAGCTTGCTCCGCGTCACAGAATCCTCCTACACGATGTTAGGGTTGAGTTAGAATAGTTTTCTTAGGGTTTACGTTGGTCGAAAAACCAACTAGGTTAAAAACACTCCCACAGAGCATACCGGTCGCAGTATCGATCGCGGCACTGTGGGGAAAGGTGCGACCGGTATGGTCGACCGGTCCCCACAGACCAGTCTCCAGGAGGTACCGGTCGCATATGGTGCGACCGGTATGGTCGACAGGTATGTCTCCGAAAGACCATACGCTTGGTTTTCGCCTTCCGTCAGTCACCCTCTATTGATCCTAGGGTTTCTCCTATACATTCTAGGTCTAAGCAAAGACTTAGAGTGATTTCCCACTCCATTCAACTCATAGTTTCAATGATCTTCAACCTAGAACTTGAATCTAGGGTTTACCAACTAGATTAGGGTTTGACGACAAAATAAGGTTTAGATCAATATCTCGCTTTACATGGTATTGATCCAAACATGACTAACCATCCTAAAACGATTAAAGTAGAGGAAGGTTTAAGCACTTACCGTTGGTTCGTGGTAACGTGTTCTTCGTCCAACGGCAATGGCGGCTCTTCCCTCTCCATCCTAGCTTCTTCTCCTTCTTCAACCTCTTTCTCCTCTCCAGGGTTTGTGAGGATTAATGGAAGAGGTTTTAGGAGGTTTAAGGGTCCTTATATAAGCTAGGGTAAGGTTTAGGAAGCCTCCTAACATTAGGAAAGTCCTTCGGTTTGAAATTTGGAAAGTGAGACCCGCAGAGATCCTTTTCCGGATCTAAGCTGCGCAAGCCATACTGGTCGATCGTCGACCGGTACCATAGACCGGTACCATCAACCGGTATGAAGTTTATCATACTTAAATTGGTCCGATTTCATACCTGTTTGTCATCCGCTCGTCCCGTCTGGCCCATTGATGATTGGAAGACCTGTTACGACATGAATTAAAGGTTTAGATCGGGTTCATAGAGTGCGGGTTTTACAACTCCCCCACCCTTAAAAGAAATTTCATCCCCGAAATTTGCATGTAGGTTTCACAACTCCCCCACCCTTAAAATAAATTTTGGCCTCGAAATTTGATCGTACCTTGGTTGTCAAAAAGGTTAGGGTATTCCTTTCGCATCGCGTTCTCTTTCTCCCAAGTAATTTCTTCTATATCTTGGCTTTTCCAATGCACTTTTACATAATGGATATCCTTGCTTCGGAGATGTTGTACCTTTCGACTTGTGAGCATCACAGGTACTACTTCAAATGTCAAGTCCTCTGTCAAGTCTGGTCGGTCTGCTGTCAAGATGTGCAATGGATCCTTGACGTACTTCTTCAATAAAGAAACATGGAACACATCATGAACGCTTAAAATAGATGGTGGTAGAGCCAATTGATATGCTACATTGCCACGTCTAATCAAAATCTCATATGGTCCCATATACCAGGGGCATAGCTTTCCCTTCTTACCAAACCATTTCAGACCTCATACAGGTGATATCTTCAAGAACACTTAATCACCCACAGCAAACTCCAGATCTCGACGTCGGTTATCAACATAGTGCTTTTGTCGAACTTGAGTTGTCTTCACTCTTTTCTTGATTTGATCAATCACTCGACAAGTTTCTTCGACGAACTTCGATCCTACAATCCTTCTTTCTCCCACCTCATTCCATAGCAGAGGTGTACAACATTTCTTCCCATAGAGTGCCTCATATGGAGCCATTTGGATCGTAGCCTGGTAATTATTATTGTAAGCAAACTCAAAAGGCGATAGCTTCTCGTCCCAAGCTCCTTTGAAATCTAGGGCACATGCTCAGAGCATATCTTCTAAGATTTGAATAGTTCTTTCTGACTGCCCATCAGTCTGAGGATGAAAAATTGTGCTAAACTTCAACTTGGTTCTCATAGCTTTCTGTAATCCTTCCCAAAACTTTGATGTAAAATGGGGATCTCTGTCAGATACTATACTTTCTGGGACGCCATGAACTCTGACTATATTATCCACATATAGCTTGGCCAGCTTCTCCATGGTATACTGAGGTCTGACAACGATGAATCAAGCTGTCTTGGTAAGTTGATCGACTATAACCAATACTGCATCCACTAACCTTGGTGTCAAGGGTAGGCCAGTGACGAAATCCATTGTGATACAATCCCACTTCCATGCTAGCTCCGGTAGTGGTTGTAGCAAACCTGCGGGTCTCTGCCTTTCAACTTTAACTTGCTGGCAATTCAGACATTAGAACACGAATCGAGCTACATCCACTTTCATACCCCTCCACCAATATAGTCTTCTTAAATCATGGTACATCTTGGTGCTTCCTGGATGTACCGAATATGGGGCGTAATGAGCTTCTATCATAACTCTATCTCTGACATTTGAGTTCTCACTCTCAGGTATATATAATCATCCACAATACCTGAGTACCTTGTCTGAATCCAAGGTGAAGTCAGGGTTGCTTTTACCCTTCTCTAGATCTTCTTGCACAGTCTTGAGGTGTGGTTCCTGTAGGATTGCTACTTTGACCTCATCTATGAGATCCGATGAGATCTTCAAAGCTGCGAACATCAATGTGAACTTATAAATTAAGCCATGTTCCACTGGATCTCCCACAGTCTCTAATATATAGTCTTTATCCTTCTCTATTGAGCCCGAGGCTGCAGCACACAGTGCAGTGTTTGTACTAGGTCCTGCCTCAGGTTTCAATGCCCACTTTCTGCTTAAGGCATCAGCCACAATGTTTGCCTTACTCGGATGGTACTGGATGCCACAATCATAATCTTTTAATAGCTCCAGCCATCGCCTCTGTCTCATATTCAGGTCCTTCTGAGTGAAAAGGTAAGTTACGCTCTTGTGATCCGACTTAATCTGAAACTTTTCACCGTAAAGGTAGTGTCTCCAAGTCTTGATTGAGTGAATGACCGCTGCTAACTCCAGATCATGCGTAGGATAGTTCTTCTCATGCTTTTTCAACTGTCTTGATTCGTAGGCAATCACCTGTCCTCCTTGCATCAACACACATCCAAGACCTAACCCTGAGGCATCCGTATATAAGGTAAACGGTAAGCCTGGTGTTGGGATGGCCAAGATAGGTGCAGAGACTAGTCTTGACTTCAAAGTTTGAAAGCACTTCTCACACTCATCTGTCCATATGAACTTTTCTCCTTTCTTGGTTAGTCTGGTAAGTGGAACGGTGATTCTTGAGTAGTCTTCCACGAATCTTCTATAGTAACCAGCCAATCCAAAGAAACTACAAATCTCTATAACTGATTTCGGTGCATCCCATCCTATTATAGCTGCAATCTTGCTTGGATCTACCTTGATACCATCTGTAGATACTACGTGACCCAAGAAGGCCACTTCCTTCAGCCAAAATTCACACTACTTGAACTTGGCGTAAAGCTTCTCCCTTCTCAGCCGTTGTAGGACTGCTCTCAAATGTGTTGCATGAGTCTCCTTGTCCTTTGAGTAGACTAATATGTCGTCAATGAATACGATGACCGAAGTGTCCAACATGTCATGAAACACTCGGTTCATTAGTTCCATGAATGACGCTAGAGCGTTAGTCAACTCGAATGACATTAGAAGGAACTCATAATGCCCATACGTTGTTCAAAAGTAGTCTTCAGAATTTTTGTTGCCTTGATCTTCAATTGGTGATACCCTGATCTAAGATCAATCTTCAAGAAAACCTTTGCACCCTGCAACTGATCAAATAGATCATCGATCCTAGGCAAAGGGTATCGGTTCTTGATAGTTAACTTGTTCAACTCTCGGTAGTCGATACATAATCGTACGCTACCGTCCTTCTTCTTGACGAACAAAATAGGTGTTCCCCAATATGCTTGGTCATATGAAACCCTTATCTAATAGTTCTTGTAATTGGGTTTTCAACTCCTTTAACTCGGTTGGGGTCATCCTGTACGGTGCCTTAGACACCGGCGCCGACCCTGGCATGAGGTCTATCACAAGCTCTGTAGCCCTGTCTGGAGGTAGACCTGGAAGATCTTCTAGAAATACATCTGAAAACTCTCGTACTACATCTAGATCTTCCATCTTTGGCACCTCTGCGGTGATGCCGACTACAGACACTAAGTACCCCACTCCTCCCTTCTCTAAGCATCTCTTAGCTTTTACGGCAGAGAGGATCAGCTTCCGCTTTCTAGGTAACTTGGTTCCAGTTAAGCTAAACTCCTTTCCCTTATCATCTTTAAACATGAGTTTTCTTTCACCACATAATAAACTAGTTGAATGATGGCCTAACCAATCCATTCCCAAGATGACATCAAAGTTTGCCATCTCGAGTTGAACCAAATTTGCTTTTAGGTTTTGGCCCTCAATACTAACTGTACATGGCCTATAGTATTCATTCAATGCCACTTCTACTCCCAACGGAGAGTGAACTATCAAGCTTGGGGTTAAATACTTGATAGGTAATTCCATTCGCTTCCCAAAAGAAATAAAAACGAAGGAGTGCGTGGCCCCAGAGTCAAAGAGTACTCTAGCGGGTACACCAGCTATATTTATAGTTCCTGAAAGTTAATTATCCCTTAGAACTACATGCTCACACACAACAAACAGTAAGCCAAATAGTAAGAAATGTAATCATACCAGTAACCACATCAGGTGATGCGGCTGCCTCTTCAGTGATGACTGCGAATATCTTTCCTTGTTGTGGCAGTTGCTTCTTAGGTAGAGTACAGGTCTTTGGATAATGACCCAATTGCTGATAATTGAAACATTTGACATTTGGGTTCATTCCAGCAAACTGTGACGGTGGTGATGCAGTAGTGTTCCTTACAGGCACCACAGCAGACTGAGCCCTGTATGGGCGGAATGGTCTTGTATTCCCTCCACCTGAAGTCTCAGTGGTGGACCTCTTCAGTCCCCTGTTTTGAGCAAAGAAGCTGTCTCTTTGGCTAGATTCAATTACCCTAGCAATCTGTACAGCCTCATTGTATACTTTCTTCTCCAAACCCAAGACGTGCTCTCGGATACTTCCTTGTAATCCCATGGTGAACCTACGGGTCTTGGTTTCTTCTTCTTGCATGCTTGCCGGAGCGAAGAAAAACAGCTCTTCATACCTCTGTTGGTAAGCATCAACAGTCGACTGGGTTTGTTGCAGGTTCAAGAATTCCTTCTCCATTTGGTCACGGAAGCTCTTCGAAAAGTACTTATCAAAGAAAACTCCTTTGAATATTTCCCAATTGATCTGAGTGTGCTTTATCTCCAAATATGTATGGGTAGAATTCTACCAGGCATTTGCATCTTCCTTGAGCATGTGCGTAGCAAATAGCACCTTATCATCCTCTGTGTAAGTCATCAGATGGAAGTTCTTCTCCAATTCAGCAACCCACTGTGTAGGTCACAGTGGTTTCCCTAGTTTTCCTATGAAAGTAGGGGGTTTCAGTTTCAAGAACCTATCCATCGCTCGGCTTAGGTCATTCTGCCCCTGTGCATTAATTTCATACCATGGTGGTGGGTACGGATAGATCCCGTGATAGGCAGACGACGTTGGAAATTGGTGTGGTGGTTGTAGATTCTGTCTTTGGCCCATCGGCCCAGTACTAACATCCATTGGCAGTGTGGTGTCATTTCTTCCAGACTCAGGCGTACCCTCTATAGGGATATATCCTGGTGGCCTGAACATCTTCAGCATCTCGTTCAAGAACACCTTTTATTGAGCTTCCATCTGATAAACCAGATTTGTCACAATAGTCTCAGAGTTAGTGTAAGACCCATATCAAACTAACCCGGTCTTATCACCTTGAACCAAGTTTACCCATCATGGTTGAGTCAAATGGACCAAGGGCGTGAAGGAGATCATGATCCCAGGTATCAAACCGACCCTAAAACACTAAATTTAAGGGGAGGGTCGCATACCCAACAAAGGAGGTCGGACCCCCCAAGACAGAAAGTCAGACCCTCAGTTTTATAGGGAGGGTCGGACACCTTAGGAACCCTAGGGTCGACGGGATCATCGACCCTCCCATCGACCCTCAGTTGCCGCCGAAACTGAAATTAGAAAATTTCCTAATTTTTGATTTGGATTATTTCCTAATCTCAAAGGGACTTATTTTAGGATGTTTCTACTCTATTTAAAGGACGTCCCTAAGCCTCTTTCACTCCTTTTACAACCCTAATTGAATTGAGAGAAAGAGAAGAGAAGGAAAATGAGAAGAATAGAAGCAAGGAAAAGAAGATAGCAAAAAGGAGAAGAGTTGCAGAGAGGGAGTAATCTTCTCAGGTATGGATACTAATTCCATGAGTTTCTACAGACCTTGGGTTAGATAATGATGAGAGTATGATTTCGGAAAAACCCAAACCATCAACCCATGGTTAGGTTTTCATAGAAAACTATGGGAGATTACATGAAAGCTATTGAGGTGAATGATTCATGGTTCTAGACCATGGAATGAATGTTGAATGGACTGTAGAGAAAGCTATGGGACCCCAAACACGAAGGATGGACTAAAAGGAGGGAAATTGACCAAAATCCACCGAGGGTCGCACAGAGGGTCGATGACCATCCGACCCTATGTGATCCTGAGGATCGACCCTTAGTGTTCGGGAAGTCCAGATTGGGGAGGGTCGCACCCAGGGTCGATCATGACTTCGACCCTACCTCCGACCCTCAGTTAACAGAATGGTTTTTAAATTCTAAGTAAATTCTAATTAAATTTTATAGGCTTTGTTAGGTCTTCTAACAATATAATAACATTATAAAGGTGATTCTAAAGCTTGGAAGAGTATCTATTAGCAAGCTAAGGTGAGGGAACAAGACCTAAACTAACTGGTTAATAATAAACTGTTTTACTTCTTGAGTCCAATGCCATATTGATTCCATGCGTGTATGCTTGTGTGTGCATTCAACATGCCATCCAATATTTCTATTAATTGTTCATGCATATTTATTTTACTGCTTATAACATGATGATGATGATGATGATATAGGAATAGGCATGTGAATGTTTGTGTTTGGCCAGTGTATATGGTGAGGGTAGGGATGGTATCAACCGGTACAACCATGACCGTTCTTCAAGGGGTGTATATTGTGTCATGGTCTACTCAAGTCATGTCCACTGATGTCGTCATATCGCCATTACCTTAGCAGAACTATTATGTCGTAGAGCATCAGGGGAGGTAGTCTCGGTCCTTGTAGTCTCTGACTCTACCGGGGGGTCTTAGCTCTATCTCTATGGATGTTCTGAGGGATGCTGGGGTGAGGCATTGGATACACTGTTTGGCATTAAGATTGGTTAGTTGTGAGCCCAGTTTGCAACCTTAGCCAGCAGGGGTTTATTTGTTGGTATGGTATCAACCGGTACAGCCATGCCGTTTTCATGGGGTGTATATTGTGCCATTTTGGGTGCAGTGGGCGACAGTGCAGGAGTCATTGGGCGTATCCACACACTTGTGTATAGAGGTGCGACGGCCACCTATCGTTTCTATATTGAAGACATGTATTTGATATTTATTTATTTATGTCTTAGTGGATACAGAATAATTTGTTATTTAAATATTGATATCACAATAGATTCTCAGTTCATTTTATTATAAGACTTCCGCTATTTGTTTTATTCACTCTAATTATTTATGTGGATGTATGGAGTTTAGATAATACGGATATAGCCTACTCGAGATCCTGGTTGAACCGTTGGTTTGTTAGTGGTTCATCACACCATTCTGAATAGTGCGGAATTGGGGTGTGACAGTTAGTGTGAGGAGGTCCTGGCAAATTTGTTGGTGCTCTGGGACTCTGCCTTTCTCCACCTTCCGGGTTCACATTTTGCTCATCAATAGTTCTTGTTTCCAGGTTGTCCTCATCTTGGCTTACCCTGGAGTGGTGACGCCTTCGTGAGCCTCTACGACCATTTTCGCCTACCATCTCAGATTAGTTTTTCCCGCTTGGATCTGAGAAGAAGACATAACACATGAGGTACAATCGAATAGTCATAATAGTGTTAGTCTTTAACAAGTGCAAGGCCAAAAATTGTAACGGAAACTTAAATTGGAAATTTTTAAAAAAAAATTCCCAAAATTTTCTGGGCTTCAAATAGTTGTCCGGTCGCAACATACCGGTCGCGGCATTGTATATGGTAGTGCGACCGGTATGTCCAGGCGGACAAACTCTTAGAGTTCCCAAGGGGTACCGGTCGATGTACTGATTGTAACCCTATAGGAAATAGAGCGACCGGTCAGAATTTTTCTCTGACCGAGAGGTACCGGTCGATATACCCTGGGGGGTACCGGTCGACCGGTATGGGCAAAACCATCGACCGGTATAACCAGAATACTCTTTAAAATTGGGAAAAGTGAAATTTTTCTCACTTTTCCTTTCTTCTTCCTCTCCGATGGTGATTCCTCTCTGGCTTTGTGAGTTGCTACAGTCTGACCGGTGGTCTTAGAAGCTATTTTCTTCCGATCAAGACCTTGAACATCGCCTCCAAGTAAGTTCCTTCCTTCCATTCTTCCTTTTTACATCGTTTCTTCATGGTTTCATGTCCAAAAACTAGGTTTTTCTTAGTTTAGAAGATTCTAACCGTAGGAACTCTTTTCCTTCGGCTTAGAAAGGGTTTAGGGACCTCCATGAGCAAAAGCCCTCAACCAATTTGAGGTTCCACTGGATAGTTTTCAAAAAAAATCAAATTTTTAGGTTTTTGACCTAGGTTGTTGGTAAAAATCAAAATTTTCTTGTAATTTCTAAATTCCTTGATTGTTTGATGGATGCTTGGTTTCCATATGGTGTTAGAGGGTTATGTAAATCCTCCTCCTCAGATTTTGGGTGAGTTCGAGGCTTTTGCTTCCAATATTGTCGTTATGCTACCGAAATTTTGGAAATTCTAACCAATTCCCATTATTTTGTCTTTGTTTTGTAGTTCAACATGTCTCAACGCAGAGGTGCTGGTAAACATGCCTTTGGTCTTGGCATGAAACACCCGCATCCACCGGTTCCACAGCTCGATGAGCGGTGGTTTCGTTCTGAGGCGGCGCAAGCCCACTTTCCCTGGTTTAAAGAGAAGAAATTGAGTCGGGGCGACGGGTGAACCTGGAGCAGCTGCAGCGGTTTGATGTTGAAGTAGCTTTTGGTAGACTTAGATGGTTGTCCGTCATTACATACACGGTGACTACCCGTCCCAACCTCGTTAAACACTTCTATGCAAACCTGGAGATAGAGGGAAATGTCAATGACTTCAGTCGAGGCAGAGAACTCCGCCTTACCACTTACGTCAAAGGTGTCCCTATATCTTTCGACACTCACCAGCTTGCCGATCTTCTGGGGATTCCAAATGATGGTGATTTGGTCTACTGCACCCCTAAAATGAAGGGCTTTCTTACTGATGATCTGCGCCAGGAGATTTCGGAGTAGATACTTAACCCTGGAGCTCCTATGAAGGCTGCTAGCTTGAGACCTGTGCCTCAGGTATACTGTCACATCATCCAGCACAATATCGTTCCTCAAAGTGGCCACTACAGTGAGTTGTCCCAGCTCACACAGTACTTGACCTATTGCGTCTGCACTGGGGAGTGGGTCTGTCTCCCCTACATCATTATCAGGACCATGCGTCAGGCTACTCTGCCCGATCAGGCCAGTAACCTTCCATATGGTCGACTCATCGCTACTCTTCTGCAGCGCTTACGAGTGGACATGAGGGGTGAGACTGCAGTTGAGGACACCATGACCTTTGACATTGACTGGGATGCCATTCTCTGGATGAGGATGGACAACCTGTCGATCAGTGATGAGGAGTTAGAGGCTCGTCCTCGTCCACTCAGGAGGGTAGCAGCCGTGGCAGCAGCAGCATCAGCCAATGCGGCTCATGCAGAAGAGGCAGGGGATGATGGTGATGATGATGATGAGAAGATGGAGGACATTCCAGCACCGGCACCACAGCCCACACCTGTAGCGGGACCATCCCAGCCTCCTCCTGATATCGTGATGGGTATGTTTACGGAGATCCAGGATGCCCAGCGTGAGATGAGCCGTGACCTGGGGCGTCTTGCTCGTAGCCTCAGAGTCACGCAGGAGCAGGTATACTAGCTCAGGGTAGCTTATGAGCGTGACTATGACATCATGGACCCTATTCCTCCTATGCCCCCATCCCCATGATAGGTCTTTTATTTTCTCTGTCTCACAGCATAGTTTTTATATAGCAGGGTAACTGTCCGGCTTATAGACTATACCCTGTAGCACAATCTATTTTTACTCTTTGGATGTTTATGTTTATTTTCACTCTTGATACAGTTTTCTTTTCCATTTAATAGAAGTTTATGATTTTTCTCACCTATCATTAAGGTTCCTATCTAGAGCATGACTGTTTATTAATTCCACCTTTAGTATAGTACATTATGCTCTTTCATTTTTAGTCTTAGGCATCAAACAAGTGTTTAAGGTGTGTTTTTATTATAAGGGTGTCAACGGGCCGGTCTGGGCCGGTTTTGGTCCGGGCTGAACCGATGTCGGGTTTTATAAGCCCAGCCCAAAACATGTCCATTAAGAGTTCGGGCTAGGGTGGGCTGCGCTGGACACAATAAGTAACGGGCTGGTCCGGTGTCGGTTTGATATCGGGCTGGGTTTATTGAGGTGATTTTGGGTTGGTTCGGTCCGGATCAGGTTTATCGGGCTTAACGGGCCCCTTTTATATGTAAACTATATAGCCTATTTTATTATTTCTATCTATAAAATTAGCATTATTCCTTCCATATGTATGTAATTTAATAAACTATAACAATTAGCATAATCTTTTCAACTATAGATTCACATAATCTTCTAGATCATGAAGTGAACTCTAATAGTGTAACACAATTTATTAAAATTTAAAACCATTAAAATTAAGAAATTGGGCCCGAAACGGACCTTACCGGTGTTCGGGTTGGGTTTTATCGGTTTGGGCTAATTCGGGCTTCTTAATGGACCGGTCCGGTTTGGTTTCGGTTTGGGCTCAAACGGTGTCGGGCTTTACAAGCTCAGACCAAAACCTGTCCATTAAGGCTCGGTCCAGGCTGGGTTCGGGTAATATCGGGCTGGCTCGGTCCATGCTACCGGGCCGGGCCCAGTTTTGACACCCTTATTTTATTAAGACTTTTAAATTCTTCCCATCTCAGTTCATCGACTCAGTTAAGTGCAAATATGGTCTGTTGGACAGAGCCTAAGAGCTCTGATACCAAGTTGTCATACCCCAATTCCGACTGAACCAGAAGTATGAGTGAACCATCACTGAACCAACGGTTTACACTAGGATCTCAATAAGACCGTGTCTACTCATACAAACCATTTCACATAACCATAATCAGAATATAATAAAATACAGCGGAAGACTTAAATAAAATGAACTGAGTGATCTATTGATAAATTTAATAAAATATTCCGTTATTCGAATACCAAAACATAATTTAATATTCTTACATCAATTGTATCTCCAACTAAAAATAATTTAAATAAATTAAAACCAATCCTAGAGGTACACGTAGAAAGGGCACTCGCATAAAGCGTCATGCTCGTCTTCTCCTGGTTGCATGTCCAAAGTAGCAACACATCCATACGCCGGAGCATTCAGGTAATCCTCCACCGTATAACCTGCATCAACATCTAAAAATAGTGTATACACAAGGGTGAGCTCACAACTTAGCTCAGTAAGACAATCAGATAATGCAACAAACATATGCATGAGTAACATTCACATTATGGTCTAGTTTTAAGTTTGTAATGTGCTATAGAAAGGATTGGCGGCCACCACACCTCTATAGACGAGTGTGTGAAGCCGCCCAATGGATCAAACATCACTGTCTTCCCACATGCACCCACCATAGAATAGATATAGAGCTAAAGCGTTCGGATCAAACACCGCCAACACTTCCCCTGATACCCTACCCATACCAACACGTAAGCCAGTATTGGCGAGGGCTTGCAAACTGGGCTCGCAACTAACCAATCCTATATGTCATCACAGTAAGCCCTATCCCAGCACAGCTCCCTACGGCATAGAGATAGAGCTAGAGTCTAGTGGCCAAACTGAAGACCACAGTGCCACTTCCTCCCCCTAATACCCTACCCACACCAAGCATGTTAAGACAGAACAATACGAAAAGGTGCTAGTATGAGGAATGATCCCAGACCCTCGGCCCTTCCCATTCCACATACCAACGAAAACAATCACATGCCTAACAGTCACATCCTAGCATAATGAGTATGCATGAACAATAATAATAACTGAAAGTAAAGGATGACATGTGAGTATGCACAAACATCAGTCCACAGAATCATAGTTATTAACAACGTTTTACTGTTATTAATTATTAGGGTTTAGGTCCGATTCCCTTACCTGACGCTTGATTGATAGCTTGCTCCGCGTCACAGAATCCAAACGTGCTATCACGAGGTCCTACACGATGTTAGGGTTGAGTTAGAATAGTTTTCTTAGGGTTTACGTTGGTCAAAAAACCAACTAGGTTAAAAACACTCCCACAGAGCATACCGATCGTAGTACCGATCGTGGCACTGTGGGGAAAGGTGCGACCAATATGGTCGACCGGTCCCACAGACCAGTCTCCGGGAGGTACCGACCGCAGTACCGGTCGCATATGGTGTGACCAGTATGGTCGATCGGTATGTCTCTGGAAAACCATACGCTTGGTTCTCGCCTTCCGTCGGTCACCCCTTATTGATCCTAGGGTTTCTCTTATACATTCTAGGTCTAAGCAAAGAGTTAGAGTGGTTTCCCACTCCATTCAAGTCCTAGTTTTGATGATCTTTAACCTAGAACTTGAATCTAGGGTTTACCGACTAGATTAGGGTTTGATGGCAAAATAGGGTTTAGATCAATACCTCGCTTTGCATGGTATTGATCCAAACATGACTAACCATCCTAAAATGATTAAAGTAGAGGAAGGTTTAAGCACTTACCGTTGGTTCGTGATAATGTGTTCTTCGTCCAACGGCAATGGCAGCTCTTCCCTCTCCTTCCTAGCTTCTTCTCCTTATTCAACCTCTTTCTCCTCTCTAGGGTTTGTGAGGATTAATGGAAGAGGTTTTAGGAGGTTTAAGGGTCCTTATATAAGCTAGGTTTAGGTTTAGGAAGCCTCCTAACATTAGGAAAGTCCTTCAGTTTGAAATTTAGAAAGTGAGACCCGCAGAGATCCTTTTCTGGATCTAAGCTGCGCAGGCCATACCGGTCGACCGTCAACCGGTACCATAGACCGGTACCATCGACCGATATGAAGTTTATTATACTTAAATTGGTCCGATTTCATACATGTTTGTCATCCGCTCGTCCCGTCTGGCCCGGTGAAGACTGGAAGATTTGTTACGACATGAATTAAAGGTTTAGATCGGGTTCATGGAGTGCGGGTCTTACACATGATGTGTGCTCACCCTTTTCGACGTCGAATATCTTTAGTTGATGATGCAGGTCTTACCATTGAAGAATATATGAATGCGCCGACGTATGGACACGTTGCAGCGATGGACGTAGAAGCTGAAGAAGATGCGCATGATTCATAATGCGAGTGCAACCAATGTATTTTTGCTTAAGTTTAGTTATAATTTGTAAATCAGATATGTAATTGATTATTTATTTTTATGTCTGGTGGTTTGGAGATAATTAGATTAAATACTTATTTATCATTGTTAGACTCTCAGTTCATTATCTGTAAGACTTCCGCTTATTTGTTTAATACCTCTGATTATTAATGTGAAATGTGTGTGTGGTTTGATATGGTGGGTACGACCTATACGAGATCCTGGGTGAACCATTGGTTTATTGGCGGTTCATCACACCATTCTGGTTAGACTAGAATTGGGGTGTGACAACCGAACCTTCCCCCTCATCACTCCATCCTACCAACACTTAACCACATGTTGGCCAGAGTCCCATACATGGGTAATGCAACTAACCAATCCTATATGTCAATCGTATGTACTTTCCCCACAGTACTAGCAGTAATCCTAGTCCGTCCACTCACCCCCTATATGTTGTCATCCCACTAGGGTGCATACATGTGTCATCCAACGTACCCCCTTGGTACCCTAACAGAATCTCAGACCATCCATTTTGCCCCCCAAGACGCTGTCATCCTATTAGGATCTGAGGCAGCCCATGGTAAGTTTTGCTCGATGGGTCAGATCCTGCGGTCCTCAACCGCTTCACCACTTCTGCATCAATCATTAGATAATTAGAAGATACCATTAATCATCATACAATCACAAGATGGCATCAATCAACACATAATCACAAGATTCATATATAGATGCAATGAATGAAGTACAGATAGCGGATGACATGTTATCACAATCAAATCAATGCATTCACAAGCAAAATCAAAATAGAAAACATTCCACACATAGAACAGGGGTTTTGTTCCCTCACCTGAGATTTGTAGACAATTGCTATTCCCAACCAAAGGGTCACTCTTGATTATGTACAAGTCACCTATTGTATGGGAATCTCATTAGTTACTTTGTTTATTCGATTCAGCCTTAAACAAGGCATTTTGGGGCTAACCGGTTGTGAGCTCCAATATGTGGGGATTGGTTACTCTCGGGAACCCTTCTGGTCCCAACGGGTCGTGGGTCCTATTACAGATGTCGCAACTGGATGTCGAGACCGGATACTTTTTACAGATTTTCCGAATGCATCCGATAGCAAATCCGGTTGCATATATCACGACCGGTAGTTGCAACCGGACCTTTACTTATAGGGACCATTCTGGAGGTATCCAGTTATGACCATTCTGTTGCGACAGGTCGAGACCAGTGTCGCCTCTGAACAGCTCTCAGATTCCATCAGAATCTGACCTTTGCTTCTCCCAAAGGCCATGAGTCCATGATCCCGGATCCAAATCACCTCAAGTTTATTTCCTATGAAACTAGACTTAAAATATAATGTCTTTACCAAATTTCATGTCATTTCAACAAGCATAACACTATGAGCTAGGTCTTCCAAGTTGGACTTACAGAATCGGATTCAATATGTGTACAGCATTTTGCAAAGACCATATCTTCCTCAACCCAAGTCCAAATTATCTTATTCTTTTTGCAGTATCAACTAGACTCATATGATAATAACATATCCAAATTTCAGGTCAAGATTCCATGCTTAGGTTGGCCAAACCTTTATTCCAAAATTGGGTTCTAACACTGGCCAATTTTACTTACATTCTGGAAATTTCCTATCGCACATCCGGTTGTGTATATCGCAACCAATAGTTGCAAATGGACCTCCTCCAAAGAGTTGGTCTAGGATTTTATTCATCCGGGATTCCAACAATGGTTTCTTGTGATGGAACTTCATTGTTGATCCCATGGCCTGACATCACTGCGGGATTATCAATCCTATTCTAGGCTTTGCGAAGTCGTTCTAGGCTTTGCGAAGTCGTTAATCCGTATACTAATTATGCTTGGTTTTTCTTATTTGAATTTCTGTAAGGTGCCTAATGGAGTCGAAATTAACGGAACCTTCTTCCATGCTCGGCCATTAATGGACAATAACTCCATTAATGGTTGATGATCCATGATTTCCTCCATCCTTCATAGGTTAGATCCATTACAAGGTAAGATAGGATTTACTTATAGCGGTTTCGAACTAACTGCCTATGATATTGAAGCTCGCCAGTGATCTCCAAGGTATTTCTTCTTCCTAGACTCCTTCTTCCTCCTTCGACTCTCTCCTCTTCCCGAGAACGTGTCAGAACTTTAGGTTTAGGAATGGTACTCTGAGAGAGAGAGGGTTTTGGAGAAGCTTTTATTATTACGGAGTCTCCTTGTTGGGGTAGAACTCCTTAAGGAATGGGAGACTATAAAGGACTGCCAATTGGCATCTTGAGGAGTCCCTTAGCTTCTCCATTTCCTCAACCAATTCTAGATCAGTTAAGAGTGAAGTGGGACCCATTGGGCTCGTCCCTAGGTCCAGGGAATATTCCCACACTACTTTGAAATGAAGTTTTAACTTAGACATTCGCGGGTAGACTGTTTAAGCCTGACCGGCTACTACCATCTGGCTCGGACTGGTCGGGACTAGTTGTTGAGACTGGTGATTGGTTTTATGAACATTTAGTCCAGAAATTTTAAAATGTCATCAATTGGTTTGTACTTGGTTCGAGTAGGTCTTCGAGTTAAACATGGGATTGGGTTTGTCGGCGGTGGAAAACCCTGGCACAATAAGAAAATCTGAGTTAGATCGGGTTTTCTGGGTGCGGGTTTTATGGTCTCATACTCAGCTTTCTTGTACATGGGATATTGTTGTGGCATCTAAAAGTATCTGTACATCTCTTCGCATTTCTCTGGCTTAGCTCCCAGGGTAGATCGTATCACTAATTCCATTTTGATTCAAAATCCAAAAGTCAATCACAAACAGAGAGAAGAGAAGAGTATTTAGTGTTCCCTTTGTCTCTCTTTGCAACCTCCCATTCCTAACTAAATTAGGGTTTCAAAGGAGATAAGGGAGCTCGGGAGCTTGACTTACCGCTTCAGGAGTGTGTTAGGGTTTAAGAAATAGAATTATGGTAGGGCCGGGCCGAGCTCAGCCAGAGGCCTCAACCCTGGCCTGGCCCAACCTTGACAGGGTTTAAAAAAAACATGACCCTAACCTGGCCCTATCAAGGTTCAAGGCAGGTTTGGCCCTGACCGGGTTCAATGCGGGTTAGGGTGGGTTTGGGTCGTCAGGGTAAAACTTGCACCCCTACATGGAACCTTGAAAAAGGTGAGCATATCACACTCCATAACTAATCAATTAAAACCTAAGCAAAAATCCCACTGGACTGCCTCAAGAACCACGATGTAGGCCGCAATGTTATCACCGACAGTAAATTCCACCACCACCGTCACCACTGTATCCTTTAAACCCCAACCTCTCCGCCACCACTTTTGTTCCTTCACTTACTGCTATATCATCTCTGCTTCCACCGAGATTGTTCCACCTCAAACTGCTTCCTTAGAAACACTTGCAATATGCACCTTCTTAGCCTTGCAGAAGCTATCAAGGAAGGCATTAGGGAGGCTAGCATGGTTGGCATTAGGTTTTATACGGTTGGGTTAGTGATGCCATCTCCAAGGGTACTCGAGGAATGTGTTATGGCCGTGTAGTCATACTTGAGGAATGTGTTATGGCCGTGTAGTGGAATGATGAGAATAGTTCGATTCCTGGGTAACCAAAACTTGTAGAGAGGATCAGGATGAGAGAGATTTGAGAAAGTTGCAGAGAGAGGATGAGAGAGAGAACAGTGGCAAAACCCACTTTTGCAGAATATTGTGAAGAAATATCTTTCATTTGGTAATTCGATCCACGGAAAAAAAAGGGTCCCAGTGCACGAGGCTCCCACTACTGCAGGGTCTGGGGAGGGCAGATGTACGCAGCCTTACCCCCACAATGTGGAGAGGCTGTTTTCATGTTTCGAACCCACGACCACTAAGTTACAATATGACAACTTTATCGTCACACGAAAGATCCGCTGGAAACAATTTATAACTATTATTTTGCTATATAAATTTTTGAACTTGGATTAAAAGGTTGCCAGTTGGCGCTCATCCGAGGTGGCTTGACTTCCTCTCTTGATACCTCATCATGGGAGGATTTGGATTTGAAATAATGAATACTTGTGGGGATTTTTTTCCCCAAAAAATAAATTTCAATTCCGTTCAATAAGTAAGGGGGAAACAAGAGAACGGTCCGAAGAAGCTGAAACGGTGGGTACCGGTTTTATCCATGATAAAAAAACCCCTTTTCCATCAAAATGAGAGATCAAAAGATTCAAAACCCTTCTCTCATAAAAACTAGTTTCCCCCATTACTACGTCTCTTCAATATTGAGTCTATCAACAATATAGGAGTCTTGATCAAAGTGAGAATAGGGATCTGGGCAAGGCGCAATTCTTTTGGAGGCTTTGGATTTGAGAAGGCGGCCGAACATTTGAAGTTTTAACCACTAATGCTTTCTTAATGGCACAGATCAATAAACAATTTATTGGTTGATGCTGCTCTGAAATTTGCAATTCTGCATTGTGGAGATAGGAAAACCCTCTCCATCATTATTGATTCATGCGACAGGTACGTTTCTTTGTCTCTCTGCGTTTCCGGAATACCATCTGCATCTCTGACTATTGTTTGCTCCCATTAAATATTTTACTAATAGGTACTCTTTCTATGTTGTCTATTACTTTATTCTCTATTCCTGAAATACAGTACTCTCTATATATTCTGTGTTTCATAAATACTTCCTCTATCTTTATATCTCTGCTTTTGTGTGTGTGAAGTTTCAGAAATTAGAAACCATGGTTGCCAAGAAGAAGATCGCTCATGGCGTTTCTACAACCACTGGTAGCCGATTGTGTCGGGTGACATTTTTTTTAATAGCCCTGGTGGTGTATTCCAAAAATTCATTCTTTTTCTTTTTCAATGAAGAATTGTTATTCACATGAAAAACAAGACAAAGCAAACTAGAACTAGAGCACTTTTTATCAAGAAATTTCTACCAACTTTATTTATTTATAGCTACCAGTAATAATTAGTAGGTTGGTCAAAGTTACAATCATTGTGGTTGTATTGACTATCTTCTCTTTTGCTTTAAAGAGTTAGGTATTTGCTTTTGGTAACTAAAGATTTTCAATTATAGAAACAGCCTCTCCACATTGCGGGGGAAAAGGTGCGTACATTTTGCCCCTCCCTAGACCCTGTAGTAGCGGGAGTCTTGTGCACTGGGACGCCCTAATTAAAGAGTTTCAATTGGATTAGGGTCCAAGCAACATATTTTTTGAATATTCTTTAGAAATATGGGCCAGCTTAAGGTTGCAATTGAAGGAAGGGTAATGCCTTAATATTTTTTTTTGTACTAGATGCAAGGATCTATGTGTTAGTTGACATGCATATGTGTAGTAAGTGTGGACATTGTGTCTTAGTTGCAAAAGAAGGGAAGTGGCTCAGATAGGTTTTGGCTTTTATGGTTGTTTCAATTGAGCATCCAGTTTTTTTTTTTTTTTTTTTTGGGTGAATACATATTATATTATTAAAGCCCAAGAATCCAAGAAGGGAGCTCTAAGGTACAAACCAAAGGAAGCAAAAGGAGACTAAAGGGAAACAAAAACAAGAACAAAAACCGGGAACTGTAATCCACATTTAGACTGGATCGGTAGATCACAAGCATCTATAATGAATCTATTTGTGGAGTTATCCGGGCAATACTTAGAGATTGGGATAAGGATCCCCCGAACCTTAAAATAATTGCATCCCAAATTTGATTGAGGCTTCTAGACTTCGATGTCGAGGACTTAAGGTTTCATCCATCCATATATGGTAGATGGTGGCATAGAATGCTAGTTTTTCAAGAGTGTAATGAAACGACTTGCCTTTAAATGTTCAGTGAATCCGTCTACATTCCCGATGAACAGGGAGGGCCTTCTATCTGTCCACCAGTGACTGAGGATGCCTTCCCAGATATGAGAGGAGATGGGGCAAGTAAAGAAGAGATGGGACATGTCTTCCCTGCCTGACCAACAAAGGTGACAGGATGGGAGCACATTAATCTGTCTCCGGAGTTTCCTCCCTAGTTGGGAGGGAGGGTGAGAGAGCTCTACAAGCAGTTAAGCTATGGTGGAGGATGTGACCCTAAACCATAAAACATCAAACTAAGGGATCTTTTGGAGCGGGGTCTGATGAGGTTCCATGCAGACGCTGCTGAGAATAAATCCAAAGAAGATGCCATCCGTACTGCCAAGTCTCAAACTCACTTGGTCATCTAGGGATGCTTGGCAAAGCTGACTATGGAAGTGCCAACCTAGGAGAGGAAGGACACGCCCTGGTTGCCACGACCCTTCATTAATAATGGAGGAAACCGTTGCCAATCTATCTTGACTTGACTCTTATTTGATCCTCTTAACATACTTGAGAGTGAGGCCACGATGGGGGTGCCAGTAGTCCAACCATAATAAGTTGAAGCTTCGTCCTCAATTCTAACTTTGATTAAGTTCCTCACTAAGGGTATGAGGTCTCTCCATGGCTCCATGCCCACAAGTAACAGACTAAATAGAATCCTTCTTAAGATAGGTGGCATATGTTTAATCGACCCAATTATTCTTCACCTTAGAAACAACTTTCGAGATGGGCTTGAAAATGCAAGCGTTGTTATCCATTTTAACTCCCTTCTT
The DNA here is from genome assembly GCA_028583415.1 of Protea cynaroides. Lineage (NCBI taxonomy): Eukaryota > Viridiplantae > Streptophyta > Magnoliopsida > Proteales > Proteaceae > Protea > Protea cynaroides. The sequence continues at coordinate 13,039,925 of CM053272.1, read as the reverse complement.
CTTTGGAAGGCAAACTGAAGACCAACTTATGGTGTGGAGAAATTTTTTGCAATTAGTCTCTTTCCATAGGTATGTACTCATCGAAGATTGAATTTTGGAATGATGGCTTGAGGAAGGCCAAAAACCCCTGTCCAATAGATGTAGGAGCTTTGTAGTACTGATTTATGAGCTTTAGCCGGCTAGCATAGGAAAGAAATCTAGCTTTCCGAAGCTGGAGCTTTATTTGAAGACGATCCAAAATGGGCATGCAATTGTGAGCTGATAATTTTTAGCTGAGATCAAGGGAAGCCCTAGATACTTGAAAGGGAGCCAAAAGCGAACCCATAACTATTTCTCAACTGTTCTCGGGTAGCTTCTTAAACTCCAAAAATAAACAAGGAAAACTTTTGATGATTCACTTGGAACCCCGACATAGAAGCAAAGGAAGCAAGAACACTATAGATTGTTTCAATAGACTTCGCATTGTCCTTAGAAAAATCATTAGGTCATCTGCGAAAGCAAGGTGAGTCAATTGAATAGATTTGCATTTTGGGAAGTAATCAATACCTTGAATGACTGCTTGCACTTGGAGGCTCTGATAAAGCACATCCTTAATAAGGGTGAAAAGGTTAGGGGACAAGGAACAGCCTTGTCTATTGCTGCTACTAGAATGAAAGAAGCCTACTGGAGAGCAATTGATCATAATAGACAATCGGATTGAAGATATACAATGATACACACAACTGATGAATCAGTGTGAGAAATGCGTTTTAGTAAGACGGTCCCTCAGATAGTCCCATCTGACCATGCTTTAAACTTGAATATCAATCTTCAGCATAGCAGCCATGGGGGTGAGCTTTCCTATCAAAACCATTCACAAGATTCGTGCAAAGGAGAATATTGTCAGTGACGTTCCTTCCCTCAATGAAGGTGGATTGATTTCTATTGACAAGAACATCAACTATCTTTTTTAGCCGATTGGCTAGGATCTTAGTAATGAATTTGTATAAGGTGTTGCAAAGGGCTATGGGTTTAAAATCAAGCATGGAGAAAGCACCTTCTACTTTGGAAATTAGACAAAGGAAAGTTTGGTTCAGCTCTGAGATCTGGTTAGGAGATATGAAGAAGCTCTGAATAGCCTTCACAAGATCTGCCTTCACAATGCCCAAGCAGCAAGTAGAAGCCATACTGAAACCGTCCTGCATCGGGGCCTTGAGGAATTTAGTCGACTTGATGGCTAAAAGAATCTCTTCATTTGAAGGAACTGCTTCTAGGATACTCTGTTGATCAGCCGACAGGTAATTTTCTAAGAGCCCATCAAGAATGAGAGCAGAGGAGGGGAGGGTTATGGAAGAAAGATTTTCATAAAGTAACCATCTGCTTCCTTCATGATATCATCAACACCAAAAAGGGGAGAGCCCTTATGAGTTAAAGAGGAGATGTAGTTTACATTTTGATGAGCTTTCATCAATTTGTGGAAATAGCTAGTGTTTATATCCACAAAGTTTAAGCCAGTTGAGATATTTCTATTTAAAGAAGCTCTCCAGACGGTTTGGATGGCCACTGCAGGCCAGGGGTGGCCATTGCAAGCCATGGTTCCTCTTGGGGCTGAACTCTGGAGGACAATTCTCCATCATAGGCAGGTGGCCCTTCCCTCCATCAAATCCCTCATTGACGGTGGTTCCTCAACTCTTCTTTGGTTGGACAACGGGCATCCTTATGGCATTTTGGTGATGGCCTATGGAGAAAGAATTGGCTTGATTCTAGGTGTGATAGACCTGCTACTGTCTTTTCTATTATTTCATGTGGGGCTTGGTGCACCAGTAGAGCTTCTTCGACTTGGCTTGCGTAGGCTTGGGATGCTCTTGACTCTATCAATCGCCGCCCCACTGGAATAGTTTTTGTTTTGAATAGGTTTGCGTTAAGGTATGTTTTTTCAAATAAATGTTTTTGGCTGAGTGGGGATATTACTTACGGAAACAACCTCTTCGCATTGCGGGGGTAAGGCTGCGGACATTCTGCTCCTCATCAGACCCTGTAGTAGCGGGAGCCTCGTGCACTGGGATGCCATTGGTGATATTACTCGCTGGAGTGCCTCTATAGATGGTATGTTTTCGTTCTCTTCTGTTGGGCTCTTGTTAGAACTCGAAGTTCCAAGGTTGCTTGGTATGATGCAGTGTGGTTTTAACTTTCAAGGACACTCCCCTTGACACAATTTTATCCTTTAGAGAGCTTTGACTCAGTCTCTTCCCATTGGTTCTCTCCTTTGTGACCGGGGTATTATTCCAAACTCTAATTGTGGCTTGTATTGGGCCATGGAACAAGATATTCATCACCTATTTTTCGATTGTACTTTCAGTAATAGAGTTTGGGAAAAGATTCTCGGAAAATTTTGGCATACCAAAAAGAAGAATTCACTCTTTTGATCTTGAATGGAATTGGGTGATCAAGAAGTTCAAAGGAAAGACCCCATGCAATATTATTGCCAAGCTCTCCTTTTGATCTTGAATGGAATTGGACCCCATGCAATACTTGATGCTGTAGCTTGCTCATGGCTGGACCGACATGGGCCGATTTGGTTACCCAAGCCAAACCTGAACCGGCTCAAACCCAAACCAACCTTTTGGTCTGGAAAGGGTTGGTAGAGAGTTAATTTAGAATAGGAAGTGTTTCCTTCTTTATAATTTCTATTTTAATTAGAGATTTTATTTCATAGAGAGTTTATTTAGTTTTTAAATTAATTCAATTAGATTAGGAATGTTATTTCTTTATAAGGGCTATAATAAAGTACGATTGGTGGTAGAGATTTGAAGAAGTTATGAATGAAATTGAATAAGTGTTTTGATTTGTGAGTTGCATAGGCCTGCTGGCCAAGGATCCCCTCTCGTTCCATCTCTCCTTCCCTCTTCTTCTTGTTCTTCCTTTCTCCCTCCCTTCCTGCTCCCTCTCTCTCTCTCTCTTCCTTATTACCTCCCCTGTTTTGGGCGATAAACCCAGCCCCAATAAAACCCATCGATCCCTCTTTCTTTTTTCTCCTCCATATTCTGGGTAGGAAATCTACCCTTAGGCGACTCAAACTCTGGGATCTCACATCTGAACTCCATTTTTGTTGTGAGTTACAAATCAAGAACTAATCTGGTTTTCAAGTCTACCGCCAGGATCTCTTTGCAGGAAATACTGTGGTTACAATGCTTGATCTTCCAACCTTTTGTTCATTGCCTAATTGAGGTATGGCTGTAAGGATCTCCTCCCTGAAATTTCAGAACGGACGGGACTAAGTTGAGTGAGTTCTCTCACTGGAGATCTGCCTAGGTTCGCTGGTTCTGGGTTGCTAAAGGTTGAAGACGACTTCAGGAGTGATTTATTTTATTGATTAATTTGTCTTGTTTTCCCATAATACCCCTCCTCTTATAACTTATTCCTAAATCATCCTTCTTTCGTCCTAATACCCACACTAGCCCCTTTCCTTGAAATATAATTCTTAATCTATCCTAAGGTTCTGTTTGGTTCTCTAGAGTTATTACATACTTCTAATTATTTACCAATTCTGCCATTATATCATTGTTGGAGTTGATTATTGTTTGGGTGGGCCTACTAGCGAATCAATTAGGGTTTCCTCAACCCGGATCCTGCATCAATACTATTGCCAAGCTCGCCTTTGTTGTGACTGTATATCATATATGGTTCGAGAGAAATCTTAGATGGTGGGCGGCCAAATCTATATCTTTTGATCAGATCTGGGAGTTATTATCTGCGATGTGCATGGAACTATTATGCCTTTAGCTTTGCTTTCCCAGGATAGATAGAAACATATTCATTTTGTCCTCCTGGAATTTGGTCACTGTCTGAGGTGGTTTGTTTTCTTTTGGTTCTTGTTCCTTTTGCCTTTTGGGCTAATGCCTTAGTTTTGTAAGGAGCCTGGCTTTATCCTTTGGATACACCCGGGTTTGTTCTCCTTTTTTCTCAATATAATTATTAATCCCCCCACCCCCCCACCAAAAAAAAAAAAAAAGAAAAAGTAAAAAGAAAAAAAGAAAAGATAAAGAAAAAGAGTAATCATACAATTGATAAGAGCCTTCTCCTTCTTAGCAAGAAGAGGGTCACACATTACCACTTGGAGATTCGATTGGATTGATTATAGTTCCTTTCTATAAGACCAGACAACGCTAGACACATTGCCGAAGGAGTCTCTGTTCAATTTGATCAAGACACGCTTCACCTTCTTAAATTTTTGGTTCAGGATGACAAGATATTAATTAATTCCTTCACAAGTTTCTTTCATGCAGCCTTAATAAGCAGCAAAAAGTCCTCATGGGATGTCCATGTATCAAAGAATTTGAATGGTTTAGGGCCAAAGGAAACATAGGGGCTAATAGTAAGGAGGATTGGCAATGGTCAGAAATATAAGAGCATTCAAAGTGGGCATCAGAGTCGTTGAAGGAAGATAACCTTTTCAAATTCACCATAGCTCCATCCGGTTTACAAGCTATCCTTTGGTCACCATCTCTTCGGTTGTTCCATGTAAGCTTCATGCCTAACCACTTAAGGCTGTCAACCCCTATGTCATTAATGCAGGAATTAAACTTGTCTACATAGCCTTCATTAATAGGACCACCCACCTTCTCATAACCATAACGGACTAAATTAAAGTCACCCACTATGCTCCAAGGATCGTCCCCAATAGACTGAGACAAATTCCGAAGATTATTCCAAAGGTTCTATTTGGCCGAAGAAGAGTTGGAAGCATAAATTGCGGTGATGGAAGAGTTGGATTGCCCCACCATATCTTGCATCCAGAAGTCCAAAGCCGGCCATTGGGATGGTAGGAATAATTGAACTGCATATCCCAATTGGGAACCAGACCTTTAGCTATAGAGCTGGCATTACTTTCTTTCATGCGGGTCTCTGCTAAGATGCAAAAGGAGGCTTGGGATCTTCTTAGCAAAGCTCTAACTTCAGACTACTTATGACTTATGAGGGGTTATTAGACCCTTGATATTCCAATAAAAAGCTTTATTCAAGGAAATAAATATTCAGGGATCAAGATTGACTTCTCCCGCCAAAAATCTTGCGGGAATGGGCACATTGCTTATCAATGATATGGGAGTTTTTCTTGGCCCCATAGGTGCCAATAGATTGTTTTCATTTACCTTTCGACTTCTCGGTAGCCAACAACTGGGACAAAAAAGAGTTGTGGGTTTGCCGCAAGGCTAGCAAGATGATTGGGGGTGAAGCTTGTGTTGAGGACCACAGCCGAGGCAGGAGGAGAGGTTTTAGAGTCCCAACATCTTAGGGTTGTTTCCTCCCACAGACACAAGGCTAACAAGATGGACTGGCTCGGAAGGGAGGGGGTTGGGAGCTGGGTTTGAGGGATATGATCTAGAGATGATGATGCAGTATTAACAGCCAAACAAGGCTTAAGCCAGCCACCAAGCGAAGCCGACATAGGCTAGCCTGGCCAGCCAAGCCAGCCAAGCCAGTCATGGCTTATGGCTAAGCCTTGGCCAGCCGTGACCGAGTCAAAGAGAGCTATACAGCTCGGTACAGCTGGCCACAGTAATAGATTCTTCCCTGATTATTTCTTGCTTTGTTAATGCTTTTCTAATAATAAACTACCATGTAAGCATGTCTCTAATACTAGTAATTATATTTAGAAACTTGCCTAAGTTAGGAGTTTTATTATTAAGAAACTTTTCATTCTATGAAAGTTTCCTATTAGTTCTTTTCAGTTTTAAAAAAGTTTATAGTAAGGAAAGATTGGACTTTCCTTCCTTGTTTCTTGTCAATAATGGAAGGATTGGATAGATTTCCCTTCCATAATTATGTAAGCTCCATTCTCTATATATATGAAGCAATAAGAAGGAAGAAGGTAGACTTGAAATTCAGAAAAGCTTTTTGCGTTTTCTGGTTGAGTCTCCAGATTGTGAGACTTAACCGACCCCCTTTTACTCCCTATATTCTCTTTTCTCAATTTCTTTCTATCTCTGCCCTGTTGTTCCCTATTGTTTGTGCAACTAATACCCTCCAAAGATCCCATCGGTTGCTGAATTGAAGAGCCACTGTTGCTGCTGTAAACCCAGACCCGTTTTCAGATGATAGCAGTTTGAAGAAAATTTATAACTCTTCAGCCCTTGGTTGGATCATTCTCAAATTCGGATATAGTTGCAAGTATATCCTAAGCTACAATCCCTCCAAGTTTTGTGACCAACCAACGGTTGGATTGCTCTCAAAGTTAAGTTCTCTAATTCAGGTTTCCTGGTTTTTATTATATTCTTATTGTAACTGATTGTAAAAGATCCTACCACAAGGTTAAGGGTGTAGATTGATTATAAACCCTAGCCCTTTGCATCAGAAGATTTTTTTTTTAGGGGGGTGGCGTGGGGGGAAGGGATTAGATGAATGTGGCACAGAGGGAAGGCCATGAAGTTTACAGGTTTCAGAGGAGAATAGAAGGCGAGAAAGACGATAAAGGCGAGGTAATAAGTGGGCCAAAGGGAGTAGGGTCTGAATGGGCCTGATGGGAGATTGTTGATGGGCTACGAGGGATGGGAAGGGGAATTAGTGGTAAGCTGATGGGGTTGAGGCCCAACAAGGAGGGGTGAGTAGAAAGATTGGCTCAATCGACACCTTGGTCGGGGTTGAAAGGCGTTTCGACCAAGCGAAGTGGGGTTGAATTGGGTGGATTCGGGAGGATCAAACCCTTCTTTTTATAAACATACGGTGCATGCGAGTGTCCGTAGTAGCTGAACAGGTAAAAGGAATAGTATGAGGGTAAAGGTCTCTGAGGAGGGTTTACAATGGTTTTAGATGATGCAGGATGGATTGTAGCATTAGAGGTAAGGGACAAAGATGCAGGGGGAGTAGGAGGGTTGTCAAGTGACGAAGGCAGATTCTCTGCAGAGGATGGTGGTTGCATAAGCCCCAAAGAAGCTTCAAAGTCAGCGAAACGGTTACTGATTGCCATGTTGTTCCCAATTGCCAAGGAAGAGGGGGCCAAGGTGGCGTGCTATAGGATCTGAGTCATCCCTTGGGTGAGATTGATGTCCAGGTCGACATCGTCGTTCCCATAATATCACCACAGACAAGGGAACTGCTGGAATTAGGAGAGTTGCTCAAAGGGTTGGGCGAGCCTTGGTGTGATGGTAAGGTTGTCATATTGCAACTTGGTGGTCACGGGTTCGAATTCTGGAAAAATCCTCTCCACATTATGGGGGTAAGGCTGCGTACATTTTGCCCTCCCCAGACCCTGCAATAGCGGGAGCCTCGTGCACTGGGATGCCCTTTTTTTATGCTTGAAGGGTTGGGCTGAGGCCAAAAAGCTAGATTTCTCACAGGGGGGGGGGGCTCGAGCACCAGTTGACAAAAAAGAGGAGGTGATGGGAGCCGAGGGTGGGGGGCCATTAGAACTAACTGGATGACTGAAATCTTGATGGGGGATGGAATCCCAAATAGTCAGAATTGTAGTGATCTGGTTAGAATCAGAATATAAAATATGTCAATAGCACAAGATCCGACGGTTGGATGGGAAGTATATATTAACACAAGATAGGGGAAGATGTTGTGAACACTATATCCAAAGATGAAAACGATCCAATGGCTGGATCAAGTGATATGGAAGAAGGCTTTTGGACTAGTGAACATACACAAGTGTTTTTTTTTTATGGAAACTTAGGTCTCATGATCTGACAAAGGATGGAGGATCAGACTGAGTGGTAATGATATAAATATCATTAAATTGAAATACTAGGATATGATGTCGAATGAATAGCAGAAACAAAAGATACGATGAGATCCTAATGGAGATGAGAGGTGGATGGCAACCATTAATAGAGGTGATAAAACCAGATCTGAAATTAATGGACAAATACTTACTTTAAGTAATGGAGGGTAAGAAGAAGAAGGATGTGAATTTCAGGATTCACCACCTAAAACAATATAAGATTCACCTGGGCTTCTCAGCGCAAGGTGTCAACTGGATCCAATACCTGCTCCTTTCCTTGATTAGACACAAGGTTTTTCCATTGCAGGAGAGGCAGCAACCAATTTTTTATTCATCAAATTCGTGCTCAGGCTTCTAACCCCTTACAAACATATATAGAAGACATATAACCTACCCTAAGGCTTATTTCCACTAAAATAAGCCCAACTTGGTGTCGTATCTGCATCAAAACACCACCTTGACATTGTGGAGGTTTCCAGTCAAAGCGGATGGGCAGGATCTAAGTATTGTTCTCATTGTCTTTGATAATTTCTGTATCAAGGGGAGAATGTGATGCTTGGACTTCAATGCATAGGTGGGTGAAAGCAAGATGGTCCATTACCTTAGTCTGATAATCTGTAAACCATAGTTTGAATCTCAGCGAAATCTCGCCAAGTTCTCAAGATTCTTGAGAATCTCGATCTTGTCAAGATGAAACTCATCCTGAATTTCAATATCTGTAGAATCTCGATCGAAATTGGTCCCTCTCGACATATTTCAGTTGAAAATTCGACCGAGACATGTTTTTCTTGATTAAAAGCTGATTTTTTTGGTTGTGTTTTGCACTGGACTGAGACCTGATGGCCTGCACATATAATGGTTCATGGAACAGTACAAGCAACTTATTTATGACCAATATAAGTAAATGTTTCATATTCTTTATATTTTTTTACTTAAGATATTATTAATAAATAAGCAAACACTTCGATTTGAATCCAATAAAAATAGTTTAAAATTCAAATTCCAAAAGGATAAAAAATCCACTTTCCAGTTCCAGAACAAAAACTGGATTTTCGATCATAGGGCGATTTTTAACTTCAAATGTTAACATTTTTCTCTATCTAAAATTTCCATAAATCTTATTTTAGTACATCACTATTAACCAAGAGTCCGCCAAAATAATCTTTTGTTTTGATTTCTAAAAAATTATTTTCATTTAGACGACTTTAAACAGCATTCGCATACTTCAAACAAGGTTTGACTGATGCATAATTCTTTCAATATAACTCGGATTCAAGTAATCTCGGATTTGTTAGAAAGTTGATTATGCTAGCTTTTCAAAAAATCTGATATTGCTTGAATCTGAGTTATGTTGAAGGAGTTACGCTCCGGTCATATATTGTTTGGAGTATGCGAATGTTGTTTAAAGTCGTTTTAATGAAAATAGTTTTTTGGGCATCCAAATAAATGATTATTTTGTTGGACTCTTGGTTTTTAATGATGTTTTACTCTAATAAGATTTATGAAAATTTTAAATTGGAGAAAGGCTAGTATTTGAAAGTCGAAAATCGCCCTACGATAAAAAATGTAGTTTTCGTTTTTGAACTGGAAAGTTGACTTTTTATCCTTTTGAAATTTGAATTTTAAACTATTTTTAATGGATTCAAATTGGGAGGAGGGGGTGTTTGCTTATTTATGAATAATATTTAAAGTAAATGAAATGATATTTGTCATAAATAAGTGCTGAGTGCTATGGGCAAAATACCAGTATGTGTTATTATTTTTGCTACCACTATGTGTCTACTTTTTGCCAAATACCACAATGTGATTATTTTTGTAATTTCATGGTTTACATATCTTTATGAAGGCTAGATTAGGGTTACCCTACAGTATTAGGCTTTGAAATGGCCAATTGACCTCCATGCCATCCCAACTAAACTCCTAGAAAAAAATACCCGTTCTCGGATCTCGACCTGGTCGAGATGGGGTCAAGACCCGAGCTTTCAAAGCTTGCTATAAAAATTGAGATGCCTACAATGCAGCTGATAGCACTTAGTCCTTCCCTACACCAGAAGTGAAGGGGAAGCCTTGGAAGGGAGATCCAAAGAGGCAGGGAACAAAGATTCAAATTGTTAAAATTTATGGATCTATCCCAGTGATGAGGAAACATACTAGATACATCTTCACACAGTACACAACTTGTCTTCTTCATTAGTGAATTGAAATATGAAGATTCTGTTTTCCAAGAGGTACGAGTCTAGAACTCCTTTAATTTTCCACTACTTCTCTTGACCAGCTCAATGGGCCGGCGGCCAACAAACTGTCCTACAAGGCTGTTGTTCCATTTTTTGATTTCAACTTGTAGAGCTTGATTTATACATTGAACAAAAGAGGCTTCATCTTCACCGGCCGCCCGGGGGGGGTGGAACAGCAGGGGATCCCCTCCCCAGAGAGAATGGGACAGAGTTGAAGAGAGCACCCCAAGAGCTTCATGAGTTGATGGTGGGCAGGGGGCACTGGGTAAGTCTAGAAGGGAAGGCTGGACCATGGATGGGGGACCTGGGATTTTGCACTCCTCCAAAGAAGAGGGGGTAGGGGATGGTATGATGTAGGTGGTAGGGGCCATTGCCGGAGGTCTGCCGGCCACGGAGTCCTTAGCTTTAGAAGTGGCTTTGAGGGGAGATGAAGTGGCATATTGAGTGGTGCTACTCTTTAGGCTTTTCTCTTAGTTGCTGTTTCGTTATCAACAACAACTACGAAGTACTGATTCAATTGATTTGCCTATGAGTAAGGCGGTCTGCACGTATATTAGTTGCTAGTTGTGGAAGTGCTGGTCATTTGGCCTTATTATTTTCTCTTTTGAGGCTGACATCCCTAAAGTGTTGGGATTTGCCAGCAGTGCGTAGTCCTGAGAATCCAGGGACTGAGGAGGGGGATGTCGACTAGGAGCTGGAGAAGAATTTCAGGGATATTGAAGAATTGGTGGCAGGAATTTTGAAGTGAGCAAGAAACTTGGTTTGACTCCCACCCGGGGGGGGTTGGGGTAATTTACTTGACAGAAAATTGCTCTTGGACAATGAATCCTTCTTAAGTTGGGGCTCCTGGTTGCTTTTCCTTCTCTTTTTCTTGTCCTGCTTTGGGGGTCTTTATAGATTTTAGGTGTTGGGGTTTTTTGCTTTGTGAATCTAAGCCTTGGTTGTGTTATTGTGGTTGGAGGGAGGGGCTTTTGTGTTGTGGTTTGGTGCAGGCTGCTTGCCTATTTGTCGTTTCTTTTGTTTCTTTTTTGGCTTCTAGGCTCCTCTTTGACCCCGCTTCTTCTCTAATTAAGGTTCAAATTCTCGAGTCTCGAGGGTTTCTCAACCCTTGGGAAAACCGAGTTATCGGCGAGATAGTGTAAAAGCCCCGCGAAGGCTGAAAAATTGTGCTTCGGGGCTAAAATGGCCATTTTAAGGCCTTATACTTCAGGGAAACCCTATTTTAGCATACATAAACACATTTAAACGATAAAATTGTAAAAATAAGCACATATGGTGGTTGTTTGGGTTTACACCCATGTTTGGTAGTGTTGGTCTGAACCCTGTTGTAACTTGTAAACCTAGGATAATATTGACTATTCTACATAATGTTACACTTGTTGAAGATCAAAAAGGCCAAAAGAGACTGTAAATATATTTTAGGAGAAGAATAAACATAATAACACTTAATTAGTTAATTGTCATAATCCAATAAGTATTAAGTAGTCAAGTAGACATATCGAAAAGTTTGAGATTCTCGTTTCGACTTGTTCGAGAATACCGAGAAAATTGAGATCTCGTCGAGATTTTGAATTGTCTCTAATAGCTTTTCTTTAGTGGGTTTTTTTTTTAAGGTTATCTTTTTGGCTCCATTTTGATTCTAACCTTTCTTTTTCTTCTTCTTTTTTTTTTTTTTTTTTTTTTTGCTTTTTGAAATTTTGCTTCAGGAGACTTTCTATTGTCAATTCATCGGCTAATTCGTAGGATTGTTCTTATGACCAACAAATCATTTCTTTGAAAACATGCATGAGGAAGTGTATAGATGATTTTGTCTCTTCATCTGGGAATGAAACAACCAATGTATTCATAATACTAATTCAGGTGAAAATGTTGATACCAAGTTCTCTTCCTAATTCAACTGAAGCCGCTTTATCTTTTGCATCTGACCATGGGAAACCAGACTTATTATGTGATTGGCTCCCTGATGCTGAAACTTGGCAGAAGTTTCCAAAATGTGATGGCCATCATCAGGACGTATGCAAAATACCTGTTTCAACAAAGGAGAAAAAAGAGAATGCTGATGATTTCTATTCCTTAATTCAACCAAGAACCTGTTCCAAGTTATTAACCATCAGCACCATGTGTGCAAGTTCTGCTCCAAGTTTGGTGTATAAGCGAAGGAATCTACAGAATAAATCTGTTGCTATTTTTACCACTCCGTCAGGAACAAAGGCTAAACCTACAGGTGCTTGTCTTTCCTCTGTAAGTTCTGAGGGGCCTTCACCAACAGCAGAGAAGGATCATGTAGGTTCTCAGATCAAGCCTGAAATAGGTTCTGTCAAAGCTTCTGTTATACCTGCAGATTTATGTAATGGAGAACTTGTTGCTGGAGATGCATCCACTTGCAATCAACTTTACCCAGAGAATCATGATGGCGTTCCTTCTAAAAAGATTAATTACAATTGTGGTTTTGATGTTAATTCCGAGGCTGAATTTGTTATTCAATGTTCGGTTGGAGAAGAGCTTGGATTTGATGAAGCACCTGGCAATAACGTTTGCAAATGCAAATGTGACTTAGAGTACTACAGTGTAAATGATAGTTGCTCATCATCAAAATCAAATACGGATCTTGGATCAGCTTCCCCAAAGATTGAAGTGGATGATATTGGGGAATGCTCTTCTTCTGATAGTCTGGCCAGGGAAGTCTTGGCAGAAGATCAGTTGGAAAAGGAAATATGTATCTCTATTCTCAGAAGCCATGGGCTGCTTGAAGGAATTGTGCCTGTTGGTCCATGTGCTGCTGTTGAAGTCTTGGGTGTCAGTAATGATGGAAACTGTTCTCAGCAATGCAAAGCATGTGGTATTTCAGAAAATCCACAAAAAATGCTAATTTGTGATCACTGTGAAGAGGCCTTTCATGTATCTTGCTTGAACCCCAAGATAAAGAAGCTACCAGTTGATGACTGGTTTTGTCAACCATGTTTAAAAAGAATGCGTAAGATTGAGAGTGCAGCTAGGAAATCATCTGAATGTCAGAATAGGGCTTCTAAAGGTGAATCAGGGCCTATATCCTTAATGTTGAGAGACGTTGCACCATATAGGCCTGGTGTTCGAGTTGGTAAAGGTTATCAAGCAGATGTTCCTGACTGGACTGGTTCAGTATCCAAGTATGTTCTCTCTCTCTCTCTCTCTCTTTCTCTCTTTCCTTTTTTTTTTTTTTTTTTTTTTTTGGACAAGTAATGATTTTATTCCAAGTATGTTGTTTCAAGGGTGTTCATATTCTTATCCGCAGTTTATGTCAATGAATGTAGATTGCATGTGTTTGATTTAAAGGTAAATGCAGCACAGAAAATTAACTTTAATGCGAAGAATATGATAATTTGTATCTGTTGAAATTGTGAAACAGATTCAACTCAATTTATCATGGATTGTTAACATGCATGCCAGTTTGCCTACTGAAATAATGTTGTTACCATCACAAGTTTTGGATGCTGATTTTTCTTTGCTCCTTTTTTTTTTTGGGTGGTGAGTTTCAAAAAGGATTAATTTCTGGTGGTAGTTTTAGAATTCTGCATGGTTGAATTTGGCAACTTTGTTATATTTTGATTCTCAGATTTTCCATGGCACCTATTTCTACTCATAGCATGTCATGTTTTAACTTTCTTGCTTACGGAATTGGGAGGATAGATAAAAAGAAAACGCACAACCTGGAGAAAAGAAAAAAGAGACAGCTTTGATCAACTAGAAAGGGATCGATGAACGACAACTTAAATGAGCTACCAAAATGCTAGAGATAGCTATATTTTTATGTGGCATCTTTGGTTTATATGATTATGTGTTGTATTTAGTTTACTATTTATTCCATGACTCTGGCATTAATTAGGTCTACAAGAGTCAGTAGCAGTTTCTAGTGGCACAAGGCTGATTACTCACAACTAGACGGTTTCTTAAATCATAGGTGTGAGTATATTATTTTTATTAGATTATAGTGGTTGAGTACCAAAAAATCTGTTTCTTATACTGTAGGCATTGTTGGAGTTTCAAAGAAAGTAGAGAAGATGAAAATACTTTTGAATCAGACACAAGCTTTTTATTGCTTACTGCTTTGCTTCTCTTGTATATTTCTTCCTCTGTTTTATTTCTCTTGGGGCTGCATGATGTTTTTTGATAAATATTAGTTCATTGGTGTTTATGGAACGAGTATTCGCCATTCCTAGCGCTTTTAAGCAAGCTCTATTGCGGGCAGCTCATGATTGGTGTATGTCCATTCTGCGTTTCATTCTTATGGAGGGAACGTACGATCAGACCAGATTACCAGACCATTGCGAAGGCTGTCCTTAGTCCGACAATTATATTCATTTGATCTGTCGGCTGCTACGGATCGCTTTCTGCTTGAGCTGCAATGTAGGATTATATATAAGGTTATCTTTAGAGATGACTTGGCGAAGGCCTGGGCCGATTTCGGTCTTGGAGTAAATAGTTTTCTTGCTCCAGGTTGGAATGCTGACTCTGCAAGGTTTACTAGTTTTAACACAGGGCAGCCTTTAGGCTCTCTTTCATCTGGGCCTCTTTTCGCCTTATGCCACCACATTCTTGGTGGTGGTGTGCTGCCTGGGACTTGGGACGGGTTTTTTCGGCGTTATGGTCTTCTTGGTGATGACATCGTCATAGGAAACGCTTTGGTGGTGTCTCGTTGTAAGGACACCCTCGACTGACGGAATGTCAAATTATATTTATAAAAATCTTTGTTCTATCGGTGGTCTTGAATTTGCAAAGAAATTTATAATTCTAGGCCGGGAACTTTCCCCTATTAGTATAATAATGTTAAGTGTTACAACGGTCTCCGTTAGCTTGGGTGCAAGTGTTAAGGAATATGGGGTGTACTTCTCTAAGAATCCGTTTGGGACTTAGAGGGGTTGAGTATCGAAGATATAATTCAGGCCCGGAGCACCTGATTCTTTTTCTAATAAACGCAAGTATCGACGTGTCCTTATTGCATACTCACCTAGTGGTTTGTTCCCACAACCATTTCAATACTGGTCGGGTTTCAAGGAAGGGTTCCTCTCAACTTGCTATCAGATGGGAATGGTGCGGTATTTGTTGGTTGAGTCTCTTCGTCCTCTGTGGGATTTGGTAGAACGCATTCATACCGAGCTCATCTAGTCCTTAGACGACGACGCTGATACGCTTACTGAGTATCTGATTAGCAATATTTGTTGGCTGTCTCACTGTTGCGAATACACACTGTGGTGGACAAGAATGTACACCCATTTCACGATTCCTGTCAGTGTAATACTAGCCCAGATGATGTTATCTATAATTCTGATCAGGCATGGCTGGAATTCTGGAATACAACTCTGGTTTCTTCTAGATCCTCTGTTTTACACTCTTCTGACTGTATGTTACACTTCTGTTACTTGGCAGCCACCACCATCTCATTCTGTTAAACTTAATTCTGATGTGGCTCTATCTAACGGCTCTAATGGAGGCATTGTGGGGGGGGGATTCTTTGGGATGCACAAGGCTATCTGATTTTTGCTTTCTCGAAGTCATTTGCCTTTCCTTCAGTGGCGGCTGGAGAAGCCATGGCGATTAGGGAAGGAATCTCTGCAGCTATCATTATGGGCTTTTCTACTATAATAGTTGAATCGGATTGTCTAGATGTTATTGATCATCTGAATGACAGACCAGCAGGAATTGATGTTTTTGCTGCAGCCTTGTTAGATGACATTAGAGCCATGGCCTCTCATACCTCTTCCATTTCTTTTCAGTTTGTATCAAGGCAGGCAAATACAGTTGCACATTGCCTTGCAAGGAAGGCTTTAACCGTTACAGGGACGGTTTAATGGCCTAGCTCCATTCCATGGCTTTCTAAGCTTTGTACTTCAGATTCCATGGCTGTATTCCTGTATTTCTGTTGAATAGAATTCTTTTCTACCAAAAAAAAAAAAAAAAAAAAAAACTAGACCCTCCACTTGTCTCTTTCGCACCCGAATTCATGGATCAGATGCGCGAGTTACAACGCTCTATGGTTTAATGTATAGGGTTTATATGATATGAGCGCAGGAGGCTCCATGCCCGATCGGGTGATGCAGTAGCAGTGTCATGGATGGATCGACACGAGCCAATTTGGCTACCCAATCCACACCTGAACCGGCTCAAACCCAAACCAACCTTTTGGTCTGGAAAGGGGTGGTAGATGATTAATTATAATAGGAAGTTTCAATATTAGATTTCATTATCTATTATTTCTGTTTTGAGTAAGGATTTCATTCCATAGATATAATATGTAGTTTCTAAACTTATGTCAATTAGTTTAGGAAAGTTTTACCTTTAAATAGAACATGTATTAGGTTTTTATTTTCAGATTAGAAGATTTGAATGAAAGGAAGAATAATGTTTTGGTGTGTGCGTGACCAGTGAAGCTGTGTGAGTTGCTAACCCTTTTCCTTCTTCTTCCTCTTTCTTCCTCTTTCCTTCTTCTTCTTCCTTTCATTTATTTCCCTGTTCTGGCGGTAAACCCAGTCCACATAATCCCTTCGATCTCACTCATTCCGCCTCCTCTTTCTCTGAAATCTTGGGAAATCCCTCAACCCCTAAAGGCGACCCAAACCCCAAGCCCTTAGCCCCAAATCATAACTTTGCTGGGCACTGCAACTCAAAACCCAAACCTGCAACTCCCTTTACCGCCAGGGTCTGTTTCAGATGCTTTGTTCATCAGTTCTTCTTGCTGGTTCTTGGTAATGTTGTGTGGATTCGATAGGCCAGTGGTTTAGGAATCTACTCCTGAAATTTCAAATCCATTGGAGCTGCATCGAAGAAGTTCTCCTCTCTCTAAGCTAACCTGTTTTCCGCCTCCTGTTTCTGTCGACAGCTTGAAGAGAAAGGCTGAGTTTAATCTGATTTCCAGATTTGCCCTTAGACTTATATATATATATATATATAATTCTGATTTGTTTTCTTTAGTTTTCTTTCCAAAATTGTCCTCCTCCATTTAGCCTTTATTACAAGAATATCATAAGGCCTTGTTTGGTTCCCTACTAGTTATTGAATAGTTCTGAATAATTACAAGTCTGCCATTACTGGTTGAGTTTTGAGTTTATTTACAATTCTGCCACTGTTATTTGAATCAAACTTACTTATTATTTGGGTGGGCCTACTAGCAGATCTAATTAGGGTTTTCAACCTAGGATCCCGCATCATCGGGCCTTTGGATCGACCTATTACCGACGTTATCTATGTAAATCTTTGGTTATATCGCTGAGTTGGTTACTCAGTGAGACAGTAACCACGAGCTTCACGGGGTGCTACCTTCTGTTGATTGTAATACACCCAGTCAGCCATCTACACACTCAAATAAGAAGACCTGTGCTCGATGCGCCCAGGCTTCTGGCTTTTCAGGCTTGTCCATTCTAGGTGTAATAATAGTAACTTGTAATTTATTGGATGCAAATCTAGTGCAGTAAAAAAAGAACAGACAGTGAATAATGACATAATAGAAGGAAACAATTTGCCTTCCCTCTATACATAAGGGTCTGCCCTATTTGCATGATTCTTCTAGTGAATCTCACTAGTCACTAATGTACCTGCTGATTGGACTGAATTGATCCAGGTAGCTCAGATTTAGGTTATACAGTTCGGTGTGAGATGGTTTGGTTGGTATAGTGTGTTAGGGATAGCTGAACAGAGAGAGAGAGAGCAGTTTCTCACTATGTCCGATTCCCGAAGCATGGAAAGAAGACAAGGACAATTTCATGCCTTGCTTACAGTGCCTTCTACTATCAACTCATACTATCAAACAAGGTTTACTACAGCTGAGACTAAAAACATGAATTCAAAATAGACACGAGTGGGACCACCTTAGCTAATTGTGATACCCCTGACTAATTCCTTGAGGGCATGACTTAGGAACAGAACAATTCTCTTTTTCTTCCTTGTTTTTGCACTCTTGCTTGGATTGCTCTCATATTGGTTGGTTATTTACTGGTTTAGATCATTTTGTTCACTCTTCCTTCTTCGATCAAGGGCCTTCCCCTTACTACACCCTCCGACCTTGACTTGAAAAAGCTAGTTTTTGCCTTTGCTGTTGAACTTAAAAAAGCCTGTGTCTAATGCACCTTTTTCAACTTATGGTTACTACCGACCGTCAAAAAGGAATCCCACGCCTTTGTCTACTATTTTATTTTTAAGGCTTATGCTTCAGTGGATATTTCAGCCTCCCTCTCTCGCTGCTTGGAGCCTTTCACTTGACTGTAACCCCACCCTTCCCTTGACACTTTTCCTTCTTCACCCTAGCACACCGTTTATGATGCAACGCTGTCCTATTCTATTATTTACATACAGTTTAAAGTAAGACCTTCTCAAGTCGAGTGTATTGGGTGATTCAACAACTAATGAGGCGAAGGCATACAACATTTATGAAAGACGAATTAGGCTAGACTACGCAGAGAAGAGGAAAACCCCCTCAAAAACTTGTGTTAGGAAAGAGCCTAGGTGATGGCTTAACACGCTTTGTTCACCCCGCTATTGTGCGCCCTCTCGAGCCCTTTTGATTTGAGACGGGTCCCTTGATCCTCTTTTTTAGTAACGACGAATAGGCCTATAAAACGCCGAGCTACTATCATTACTCTAACTGCATACCTCCGAACATAATCCAGAGCTTGGGCAAAGTGGGGACTTTGCGTTCCCTGATTGACGAGGTCTAAATAGACTTACTTGGTTCATATATTGAATGTTCTCGTTGGTATATATAAAAAAAAAGTTCGCTTGGAGATTGACGCTTGTTGGTAAGTTCATATGTCCAGTAATATTTCTATATACTCTCAAAAATTTTTTTTAGTTGGTAAATTATTTTTTCTTTTGGTTTATTTATCGTCAAATTGATGTAGATAGATTCTAGCACAAGTATTCAAGATGGGACAAGCCTAAACCAAGCCCAAAGCCCAGTCTAATGGGTTAATAAATAACCTATTGGGTTATATGGGTTATGGGATAAGATTTGTTATGTTTTCTTTTGTATTGGGCCTATTTTGAAAGCCCATATATGGGTGATAAGTGGTCCATACGAGTTTAGAAGTTTAAGAGTCATTAGTGAAGTCTGAGAGTCATTTTTAAAGTCTAGGAGTCGTTAGTGCCGTGGAATTAATTTCATTGAGAGTGGAGACCTTGAAAATGTCAAGATGTCTTGAAAACAGTCCTAATATAAGTCCTTGGAACTATTCAAATCATCATGTCTAGGAATGTTTTCTATGTCTTGTTTTTGTTTCCTAGGTCTAGGGTATGTTATCAATGTATGGGTTTTAGTTTCTAGGTATTGAGAATTCCATTTAGTTTTGGAATTCCAATAGTCCATTTAATTCAAGTTGATGTAACTAAGGGGTTGTTAAGCTTTCCCTTTCCCTATATAATGGAATTATGGATTGCTATTACAACATCCTGAACTTTGTGAAAATCTTCTCTTTGAGATTTACTGGTGAGAATTAAGTGTGTTTGTGAGAAACAAGTGTGCTTAGGTGGGACTCCTATTGCTGGGCAACTAGTAGGATTCTAGACTGCCATCTTTCTATCTTTATCTTCATATCTTCATCTATCATCAATACCATCGCATGTATTTTATTTTACACTGGATAATATTCTCTACCAGTCTTTGATCTTGGCTTGCTTGCCTTTAGGTTTGCATCACAAATCATTTAGCTTCTCCCTAAAATTAGTAATACAACAATAACAAGACCTCGAGGAGGGGCATGAGTATAATGACTGAATTAGATCCTGATACATTAAGACCTACCTACAGCTGGACTGACATATCATAGAGATATATTATCACAAAACATAATCTTGGGTGAACCACCCCTTGCTCTGCCAAATTGTCAGCCATTCCTTTAGTGCTTCTCGGCATCCATTTGAACCGCATGGACATAATATAATAGTTGTGGTTCCATTGTTTCTCCAATGAAATACTGAATCCTCCATCCATCTAATAACATTGGCTGCAATTAGTATGATATCAGCTAAATCTCTTCCTTGCTGCATCATGCTGTTGTCGTAGCTAAAATTTCAGTCATTCATGGGTCGTGTCAATATTTTGCTGATGGAAAGGTTGAATCATGCCTGACAAGGAGAATGTTCGAGAGGCTATGATTGATTAAGTAACTTGTGTGGGAGGCATGGTTTTAAAACTCGACCGAGAAGGGATCTCCGAGAAGGGTCGAGATCTCGACCTTCGACCTTCTCGGTGGTCTCGACAGGGTCGAGACGAGATTACTGGTCGAAACTGGGTCTCGACCAGTCTCGACCAGTTCTCGACTGGTTCTCGACTGGTTTCGACCAGTTTCGAACTGGTCCAAGGCTTTATATAAGAGTCTCGGTCGAGATCTCGACCGAGACTCATTTTCCTTCTCTAATTACCTTCTGTTTTCTTCTCCTCCTCCATTCCTTCTTCTCCAACCTTGCATCTAAGGTTCGAAAACCTCTGTTCTTTGCAAATCTCTCCATCAAACTGCTGTTGGAGGCTTATTTTGACATATTCTTTGCAAATCTAAGGTTTGAGGTATGGTTTTTTTCCCCTAAAACTTACTTTGTTACATGAATATATTCAATACATGTTGGTTCATCATGAAATTTATATATGTGAGAGTCATTAGGCCGATCTACAACCTTATCCTTTCGAAATTATTTTCTTGCATATATATTTTTTATTTTGATTTTCTGTTAAAAAAATGTATTTTCCAGCAATTAAAAATTAAAAAAAATATGATAAATATTAATTAGATGGTATTGAAAATATTATATGATGAACACCGTTGGCCGATTTTACGCGGCCACGGTTTCATTTTTTTTTCCTGTATATATATATATATTTATTTTATTTTTTGTTTAAAAAAATTAAAAAATACATTTCTTAAATATTAATCAGTTTACTTTCAAAATAATATATGTTGAACACCGTTGGCCGATCTACGCGGTCACGGTTTCAGTTTTTTTTTTTGTACATATTTTTATTTTTATGAATTTTTTATTAATAAATCCTATTTTCCAGCAATAAAAAATTAATAAAAAAAATATTAATACTTATCTACTGGTGTTCAAAATAATATATGTTGAACATCGTTGGCCGATCTATGCGGTCACGGTTTCAGTTTTTTTTTTCTGTACATATTTTTATTTTTATGAATTTTTTATTAATAAATCCTATTTTCCAGCAATAAAAAATTAATAAAAAAAAATATAATACTTATCTACTGGTGTTCAAAATAATATATGTTAACATTGTTGCAGTTTTTTTTCCGTTTTGTACATATTTTTATTTTTATGAATTTTTTATTAATAAATTCTATTTTTCAGCAATAAAAAATTAGTAAAAAAAATATTAATACTTATCTATTGGTGTTCAAAATAATATATGTTGAACATCATTGACCAATCTACG
This sequence comes from Protea cynaroides, assembly GCA_028583415.1. NCBI lineage: Eukaryota > Viridiplantae > Streptophyta > Magnoliopsida > Proteales > Proteaceae > Protea > Protea cynaroides. The sequence goes on along the minus strand of CM053272.1, from coordinate 13,018,585 downwards.
ATTTCATGTTGTCGGATTATATTTTTCAAAAAATAAATTATTTTTATTTAATATCCAAAATTATTAATAATATCTAAATAATTATGAAAAATTAGGAAAAATATTCTGTTTTCTTGTAACATAGTTTTAAAATTTTGAAAAGTAATTTCAATGTATTTTGAGTTGTATTCGCATATTTCATGCTTTTATGTTTTTCAATTTTAAGTTTTATTAATGTAAATCTATTGATTTAAATTTCTCTATTTATCATCTCATGTAACAAGTGTCTCGTTCTAAATATTATGGCTGCTTCGGGTTCTCGTGAAGGAGGTAGTGATGCTTGGTCGTCTCGACATGGCTTGGCATGTTGTACCGCCATTGACGGTGATAGAAAGAAGACCCAATGCAAATTCGTGGGAAGAAGCTCATGTTTGGTGGGATTACCGGGACTTAAGCAACACTTGAGTGGGACTTCTACGGATGTGGCAAAGTGTCCTATAGTTCCTCGTGGAGATTACCGGGGCCATAGGCTGCACGGATGAAGGGAGGCTAGCGAGAGAAGGGCAGAGAAAGAAAAAATAAACAACAATTTGAGGAAGCAATACGAGGTACGGTGCGTGGTTTGGATGATGATAGTTCGGATGATGATGGTCTAGATACTAGGGGTTTGACCGAGGGAAGAAGCCGAGAGATCCGAGACGGGCAACAATGGTTAGTAAAGTCAGCCATGACATGAAAATGGAAAGGTTGAGGCAAAGAGCCTTAGGGGCAAGTGGTAGTAGATCATTTCAGCAGCCCGAAGAACCACAAATACAGAGTAAGGGAAGGTTGGCTTTTATGTTTAGAAGATCAAAAGTACTAGAGCACAACCCCATGCACCACCACCTCTTGCTAGGGATGAGGATTATGTAGAGATTCTACGGCGGGATCCAACAGTTTTTAGGGAAGCCGGCGCCAAACGAAGAGATTGAAGAGTATGTGGAATTGAAAAGGTACAAAAGAATTTATTGGGGATGCCTTTGCTAGGTGGTCTATCTATAATAGTATCCCAACAGAATGCCAGTAGTGGCCCATACTATCAACCTTTCTTTGATGCAGTTGCTCAGGCTGGTCCTGGTGTTAAAGCCCCCACTCCATATGAAGTGATGAATGTCTATCTCCCAAGAATTAAAAAAGAGTTAGAAGTATGGATAGAAGGGTTAAAGAATAATTGGGGTGCATATGGGGTCACTATAATGTGTAATGGTTGGACTGGTCCTACTAGAAAGTCCATCATCAACTTCATGGTCTACAGTGATGGGAAGACATCATTCTTGAAGTCCCGTGGATGCATCTGCATACACAAAAGATGCTAACTACATCTATGGATTGCTACAGACAGTGGTGGATGAAGTTGGTGCATCAAATGTGGTGCAAATTGTGACGGACAATGGCGAAGAACTACAAGAAGGCGGAGAGATGATGATGACTAACTATAACCTTTTTTTGGACTCCATGTGCTGCCCATTGCATTGACTTGATGTTGAAGGACATGGGCAAGATCCAAAAAGTAAAGCAAGTGGTTGAACAAGCACGCCAGGTGACAACATTTGTATACAACCATAGCTATTCTTAAACTTCTTGAGGGAGAAATGTGGAGGGGACTTGGTAAGACCCGGCATTACTAGATTTGCTACCAACTACATAGCCCTAAAGAGCTTTCGAGGCAAAGATGGTAGGCCTCGGATCGATGTTTGCTTCGAGGGACTGGTTTGGGTGGAGGGAGTCCAGCTCTCCTGGAGGGGTTCAAGCATAGACTACTATAGCTTCGGAGGAATTTTGGAGAACAACTGGAAGGATGTAGTCAAAATTTCGGAGCCCGTGGTGAAGGTCTTGAGATTAGTGGATACAACATTCCAGCCCACCATGCCACATTTATATGCTGCCATGGATATGTTGAAGGATCGTATAAAAATCGTGCTTCCACGTGGAAACAAACATTTTGTGAAGATTATCAAAGATCGATGGGAGAGTCAGTGATGCACCCATTGCATAAAATTTGGTGAGTATATTTAATAATGTCTTTAATTTAGTTCTACTTAATAGTTGGTACTCTATTTTAATCTGGCGACTCATATTTTGCAGCATATTATTTGAACCCCAAGTACCAATATTCACATGTGCTTGGGCTCAATTCTGACCTTATCGGTGCGGTAAAAGATGTTGTGGCAAAATTGGTGCCAGATTATCTTGTCTGGCAACCGGTCAATCCGGAGGTGAGTTGTATGGTTTAAGTGCTGAATTATTTGAATATCCACATATTACAATGGCTAATGGTTATAAATTTTGAAATGGGTGTAGATGAAAACGTTCGAGAGATGCTCTTGGGAGTTTTGGAACTCCCACGCGCGATGGCTGGACGAGATAAGACCGATCTCGGTATGAAATTATGGAAATTGAAATTTTCAAGTAACATATCTTATTTAATATGTGTATTAAAATGTGTTCTTCATCTTGTGCGGTGAGTGGTGGTTGTTGTATGGCGAGAATGCGGTTGAGTTGAGGAGAATTGCAATCAAAGTCCTATCCCCGGACATGTTCCGCATCGGGGTGTGAGCGAAATTGGAGTACTTTCTCCCTTATCCATTCAAAGAGGCAGAATAAATTGGGCTTTCAACGGCTAAATGACTTGGTCTACGCCCATTACAACATGAGACTGAGGGTACAATGCTTGAAATTTGAACAAAGAAATGAACAAGAGCTGATTGAGTTAGCCGACGTCTTCCAACTATCTTCAGATGAAGAGGATCCCTATGTGGAATGGGTGAGAGACGAGAGCGGTTCCGGTGATGGATGAGCCTAGTGGGATGCCCGACCCCACCGTGTGCGCTCCGATGGGTTCTAATCTCGAACGGTTTATGTCCTCGGATGAGGGTCGTGTACACGCCGCGATCGCTGAGACCGTTTGACCCCCCGGTACCGGTAGTAACTCGGAAGGCGATGATGATACAATGGAACAAACTGGCTGGTCAACTTCTGATAGTAGTGGTGATGATGGTAGTGGTGGTGGTGATGTGGGTGGTGGTGGTGATGAGGGTGGTGGTTGTGATCCTAGACCGACTGTACCCATTATTAGATGGACCGGTGAGAGTCAGTATACACACACTACACAGGATCCAGATCATGGTGGACGCGCATCTTCATCACGGCCTATGACTGGGTATACACGTAGGTCTCGTCAACGGGAACGCCCTTTGCAACCAGTGGAAGAAGAAGAAGATCGTTTCTTTGACATCGTTCCAGATCCTGATTTTATGCCTGATGTTGAAATTGATAGCATGTCTACAAGTTTTGGAGGATTGAGCATTGAGGGTAGCAGTGGACAGGAGCAGGGGCAGTGGAGTGCTCATGGATTTGGCACCACTTCGGCGTACGGTTCTTATTCCGGTGATGATGACCGCATGATGGGAAGTGCATATGATTATTCCGCTGATACTAGTAATGCTACATCACAGACTGGCTCAAACTTTGTGGACAGTCTATTTTCAGTCCCAAATTTACAAAGAACCACGCCCCCACACCAACCAATATTTGCTCACTTTACTCCACATTATTGTGAATCGTATCCAAGGTTGGGTATTTTTAGAAACTTCCCAGATCATATGTATGAGAAATATGTGGAAGACTTCCAGACCTTCTATAGCCGAAGGATGTCGTGGCAGGATTTTGTTTATCAGACCGAGATATATTTTCTTCAACAAAGTCAATCTGATCAGATGGAACCTGCACGCCACTCTACATATGATTAGACATTGAGATGGACTAATGGGAATGTATTATTTCATTTTGAGTATTTAAGTCTTTCATATAATGAGTACTTGTAAATTATGTTATTTTGTGGGATTTATGATTTATGAATGTATGATTTTTCGATAATGTGATTACTTTTTATGCTTCAAATGTGTTTATATATGTTGAATAAGTATTTTCCTGCAATATATAGCCTTAAAATGGCTCTAAAATGGACTTAAACAGCAAAAAATGGCTTAAACCATAAAAAAACCTGTCGAAACTCCCATTTTTACCCTCTGGGAGTTTCGGCAGGTTTTCGCCGAGATCTCGACCGAGAGATCTCGGTAATCTCGGTTTTCTCAAGGGTCGAGACACCCTCGAGAACTGAGATTTCGAACTATGGTGGGAGGTTTAAACCCATCAGAGAAGAGTTACCAAAGTATGAGCTGAATCTTAATGCAGTAATTGGGAGGTCACTTCGATGTTTCCTCAGATTATTCAACAAGAATGGATTAAGATGATTAGTGAGGTTTTGTTTTTGTCCATTATAGGGAGTATTAACCTGTGCTCTTCAACTTACAATACCCTGAGAATACTGCCTGTGAGAAGAAGATGAAGATACTAGAATGAACCCATCTTTGTTGAGTATAGTGGTCAGGAAAAGAAAATATGATCTTTTGTAACTAGGGTGGTAGATGTAGTATAGGCACCGAAGGCAGAAATTCCAAACAATCTGAAAAAAGAGACCTGGAGTGGCCAGTTCCAATTACTGTTGCTTTAGGATGTGTTCACCTCAGTGGAACACCATGATAGGAGTATATTTCCGGAGATTATCGAACAATTTCCAAACTATATTTGCTATAGCCGTCAAAGAGACTGTACTGGAACACATTTCCACATTAAGCCATTCTGGAAATTTAAAACCCTCTAAAACTTAAGTACATAGCTTGTTGATTGGGAACTGCTCATAGAATTTAGAAAAGGTCAAGTCTTGTTACATGCATTGGAGGAGGTTGAATGGGGTGGGGCTTTTGAACATTAGGTGCACAAAATCAAACATTAAACCCACTAAAAATCCAAAACCATTTCTCACTGTTGGGGAGGTTTTCTGCTGCTCATCACTCACGCCTACATGTATAACCAATCACATACTGTTGTGAATATTACGTATTTCATTTTTTGTCTAGATTCGTTGTACTACTTGTATTATACATTTGTACTACCTGTACTACCCTCATTGTACTACCTGTACTACCTCTTTCTTTCTTTGTATTCATTTTCACATTATAAATAAGAGGACCTTTGTCTATTACAGACAAGTTATTCCATTATTCAACATGGTATCAGAGCCAAGTTACCTCTTCCGCCAGATCCCTCCACCGCCTCACCACCGCCGCCACCAGCCCATCACTGCCGACCACCGACTTTCCTTTTTTATTTTTTTTTTTGTTCCTTTTGTTTGTTTTCTCTCTACTAGGGGCAGCAACCAGAGAGGGAATCATATAATGATATAGGTATTGTGCCTCCTTTTATCCTCATTACAGATCATTTTTCTTATTCTCTTTATTGGAAATCAATTTTTTTTATTAGTCTGGATATTAATAATATGGTTCAGTCTGGTCGGATATCTATGAATTTCTGAGTTTACCCCAATAAACAAAAAAGGGGGTGCAAACCAGAATTGATTTCCATATATTATGTTGCACATGGGATTAGTTAGGATATTGACAAGTGATATTTCTACTTTGATTTTCATATATTGTGTTATAACCAAACAGGGAGGTTGTTCATATTGTTTTTGGGTGTTTGTTCTTGAATACATAACTCAAGGATGACATCTGGAGTAATCTCTTCTGGGATAGAGAGTTTGAAAATGGACAATTTCACTATTCCCACTAATACCACTAAACTTGATGGTGGTAATTACCTAATGTGGTCTCGGGCCACCCAACTCTCAATTACAGCTCGGGGAGTATCAGGATATCTTACCAGCACCAAGGAAAAACCTCTGACCAAGGACATTGTTTTGGAGAAATGGTATGCTGAAAATTTATTGATAATGCAATATCTCCTCAATTCCATGCAACTCACTTATTGGATACTGTTGCATAAATTTGGAAGTCTGCTAAGGACATCTATTCCCAAGTTGGGAATGCTGCTTTAATTTATGCCATTCAAAAAAGTTTTCATAAAACTATCCAAAAAGAATTGAGTGTATCCCAATATTATACTAAGTTGAAGAGCTATTGGCAAACAATTGATTTTTATGATTCTATTAATGCTAAATGTGAAGAAGATGCTACCCTATTTCACAAAAGAGAAGAGTAATATAGGGTTTATACTTCTCTGTCAGGACTAAATGTGGAGCTTGATCCCATCCGCTTATAGATTCTCAGCAGAGACCCTTTTCCCACCCTCGAACAGGCCTATTCCATGGTTCAGTTAGAGGACCAATGACGGATAACAATGTTGTCCCCTTCTGTTCCGGATAGGTCTGCTTTCCAGGAAAGTACTCAGACATGCAAGAGTTCTCCTGTTTCCCCTAATGCTATCAAATGTGAGTATTGTAGCAAGCTTTGGTACACCAAAGACACATTTTGGAAGCTTCATGGCAAGCCGGCAGATTTTGAAGCAAAACGCCGGAAAAAAGGTATGCACAAGGCAAAGTCCTCCCACGCACCTCAGGCACATCAAACTGAAGCAGGTCCTCCTATTGGTCCTCTGCCACAACTCTCTGCACAAGAACTTCGGACTCTCCGGCATCTCCTTCGACCACCTCCTGCAGCTACAAATCAATCATCCACATTTGCATCTACCAATCCAGGTTCTTTTTTTTGTTCAGTCAGGTATTTCTTATGATGGTCATTGTGCTTTGTCTGTCTTTAGCCCTTGGGTTATGGATACTGGAGCCACTGACCATATGACTGGTTTGTCTGAGTCTTTTTATTTATACTCTCCTTCTTCTGGACATAATACTGTGAAGGTCGCTGATGGATCCCTTTCTCCTATATCTGGAGTTGGATCCATTCACTGTTCTTCCTCCCTTGATTTGAATTCCGTTTTACATGTTCCTAATTTGTCCACAAATTTACTCTCTATTAGTAGTCTTACAAAGTCTCTAAATTGTAAAGTAACATTTTTTCCTACCTATTGTGTGATTCAGGATCTGGAGAACGGGAAGAAGATTGGACATGATAGTGTGCATGGTGGCCTGTACTTGCTTGATAATGGTCGTTCAACACATTCTTCCCATTCCGCAGTCAGTACCCTTCAGTAGTGGCACCGCCGTCTTGGGCATCCCTCTTCTACTGTTCTATTTCATTTTTTTCCAAAATTATATAAACAATGTAATAAAGAAGGGTTATTATGTGAGGCTTGTGTTTTGGCCAAACAGGCTCGTATTTCTTATTTACCTTCTGTTTCGAGAAGTCCTTGTATCTTTGATTTAGTCCATTCTGATGTTTGGGGTCCAACACGGACTTCCTCTATTTTTGGTCATAGGTGGTTTGTAACCTTTACTGATTGTCACACTCGTACTACATGTGTCTATTTGATGCGTCAAAAAAATGAGGTCTTTGCATGCTTCCACCATTTCTGCAATATCATCAAGACGCAGTTTCAAACTCAGTTGAAGATGCTCCGTAGTGACAATGGTAAGGAATATCTTAAAGGATTTTTTTCAGCAATACTTGGCTAATAACGGGATAATTCATCAGACAAGTTGTGTGGACACTACTGCTCAGAATGGAGTTGCTGAAAGAAAGAACCGTCACTTACTTAAAATAGCTAGAGCACTAATGTTTGAGAGACATGTTCCACTCAATACTGGAGTGATGCTGTCCTCACTATAGCATCCCTGATCAACCGCCTTCCTTCTCGAGTTTTGGACAACAAGGTTCCCTTGGACATCTTACTGTAACCTTTACTGATTGTCACACTCGTATTCATGTGTCTATTTGATGCGTCAAAAAAATGAGGTCTTTGTATGCTTCCACCATTTCTGCAATATGATCAAGACGCAGTTTTAAACTCAGTTGAAGATGCTCCGTAGTGACAATGGTAAGGAATATCTTGAAGGATATTTTTCAGCAATACTTGGCTAATAACGGGATAATTCATCAGACAAGTTGTGTGGACACTCCTGCTCAGAATGGAGTCGCTGAAAGAAAGAACCGCCACTTACTTAAAATAGCTAGAGCACTAATGTTTGAGAGACATGTTCCACTCAATACTGGAGTGATGCTGTCCTCACTATAGCATCCCTGATCAACCGCCTTCCTTCTCGAGTTTTGGACAACAAGGTTCCCTTGGACTTCTTACTTGGAAATTCTGATTTTGTTCTTCCTCCTAAAGTCTTTGGTTGTCTTTTTTATGCTCGTAACCATCGTTCCCCTGGCAAGCTTGATTCACGTGGATTAAAGTGCATATTTTTAGGGTATTCTGCAACACAGAAAGGATACAAGTGTTATCATCCTCTCTCTCATCAGGTCCTTGTTAGTAGAGATGTTATTTTTCATGAGCACCTCTCCTATTATCAGGCTCCTCTTCAGGGGGAGACTCAGACAGTTGAAGATACGCCTGATTTACCTAATGTACTTATATCGGATATACCTGATGCACCATAAATAGTCAAAGAATAAGTGCTCAATACAGCTGCACCATCCTAGCATCCAACCACCAAGCCACCTCTGCAAGTTTATAGCCGTGCCAAAGACAAGCAAGGAAATGCCACTACCACTCTTGCACTTGTCCTTTTGCTAGACCTGGATCCAGAAACTGAGTCTACTGAGTCTTCTTCTGGTAAGGAATTTACTCCTTCTAATCTTGATCTTCCAATTGCACTTCGAAAAGGTACTAGGGCTTGCACCATACATCCTATTTCCAATTATGTTTCCTATGATTTTCTTTCCCCTTCTGTCCGTGCTTTTGTGTCTTCGCTCTCTTCTGTGTCTGTTCCTCAGAAATGGTAGGATGCAATTGTGGATGAAAGGTGGAAAGCTGCAATGGTGGAAGAAATGAGGGCTTTGAAGAAAAATGGTACATGGGATCTTGTTCCATTTCCTGCAGGATCAAGGCTAGTAGGATGCAGGTGGATCTTTACAGTGAAACATAAACCAGATGGGACTATCGATCGTTACAAGGCTAGATTTGTTACACGAGGATTTACTCAAACATATGGGATTGATTATCAAGAAACTTTCGCTCCAGTGGCCAAAATGACTACCATCAGGGTTTTACTGTCCTGTGCTGTACATCACAACTGGGACTTGCAACAATAGTTGTAAAAAATGTATTCCTTCATGGAGAACTTACTGAAGATGTCTATATGGACTGCCCACCAGGTTTCACAGGTGATAGAAGCCAAGGAAAAATCTGCAAGTTGAAGCAATCTCTTTATGGTTTATGGTCTAAAACAATCCCTTAGAGTATGGTTTGGAAGATTTAATAAAGCTATGGTAGCATTTGGCTATGTTCAAAGCAATGCTGACCATACTTTATTTATAAAACATTCCCTTAATACTTTTACTGCCTTACTTGTATATGTAGATGTTATCATCATTGCTGGTAATAACAATGATGAAATCACGAAACTAAAGGCATTTCTAGGGAAGGAGTTTGAGATCAAAGACCTTGGCAAACTTAGGTACTTTCTTGGGATTGAAGTTGCCAGATCTGCAAAAGACATCTATTTGTCTCAAAGAAAGTATGTTCTTGATCTTCTCTCAGAAACAGGGTTACTTGGGGCTCGACCTTGTGATACTCCTCTCGATCCCAATGCCAAGCTAAGGGCAAAAGAAGGCACACCAGAAGACAAAGGAAGATATCAGAGACTTGTTGGCAGACTCATATTTCTTGCCCACACATGGCTAGATATTGTATTCGCAGTTAGTTTGGTGAACCAGTTTATGCACGACCCATACTTTATACATATGGAGGCTGTCTATCGGATACTGCACTACCTAAAGTTAGCCCTTGGAAGAGGAATCCTGTTATCTTCTAATAACCCTCTGAAAATGGAGGCATATGCCATTTTAGATTCACCAAATAAACAAATTCAGGTGGAGGCTTATACTGATGCAGATTGGGCAGGAAGCCTTGATCCTAAGTCCATATCTGGTTATTGCACGTTCTTGAGCGGCAATCTGGTAACCTGACACAACAAGAAGCAAAATGTGGTTGCCCGATCCAGTGCAGAAGCAGAATACAGAGCAATGACGTATGGAATATGCGAACTACTATGGTTACAACGACTACTCAACGATTTGAAGGTCATGTGTAGCCAGTCCATGAAATTATTCTGTGATAATCAAAAAGCCATTGGCATTGCTAATGATCCGGTTTAGCATGATAGGACAAAACATGTGAGGTAGATCGTTACTTCATCAAAAAGAAACTGGACAGTGGCATCTTCACCAAAGGCCTGCTAGGGAAATCCTTCCATATGATATTGTCCAAGTGGGGCATGCATGATATATATGCACCAACTTGAAGGGGAGTGTTGAGAATATTACGTATTTCATTTTTTGTCTAGATTCATTGTATTACTTGTATTGTACATTTGTATTACCCGTACTGCCCTCATTGTATTGCCTGTATTGTACTACCTGTACTACCTCTTTCTTTCTTTGTATTCATTCTCACATTATAAATAAGAGGACCTCTGTCTATTATAGACAAGTTATTCCATTATTCAAAACTCATATGAGCATTTACCTCGCAACCACATGCACTCACAACTGTGTGGCCAGGTCTACTAGGTGCTCACACATACATTCCATCTACATAACATAAAACATAAAGTAGTAAAGGAATGTAAAGCACATAGAGAAATACGTCGTTCGGCAGTGTGCCGACTCCATGGTGCAAATGATAGCTTGGGCTACAATCCAAGACTTACTTTTGTATAATGCACAAAAACAACTTCGACAATTAAAACTGTCGGGAGCACCTATCCCCAAATTGAATTCGGTGGCACCCACTACTGGGAGCACCAACCCCCAAATTCTTCCTCTCCCACGGAAATGAGCTACAACCCCTAATGCTCAAACTGCACCCACGGTGAGCTCACACTGATACGAACATTGGCATGCAAATGCCTACAATATACATCGTGGTTTGGGGTAATACAATGGAACCCTAACAATCTTAAATCGAATGAGGTCTTTGGTAGAATTATTACCTTTGTGAAGGTCCTCTCTTGGTTGCGCTAGCTTGCAACCCACTTTCCTTCCTCTTAATTTCTTCTCTTTCTCCTCTCTCTCTCTCTCTCTCCTAGGGTTTGCTTTCAGCCCAATGGAGATAATAAAAAGTGTGGGAGGGCTTCCCCTTTTAAAAGCCCCTCGAAATCTCTCCTTAAATCCCAATCGTAAGGTCATGATTCTATGATTTCCGGCGGAACTTGGCGACTGTCATAGGTAAGTGGTCTACCGGCCTAGCAGGTCTACTGCCCATTCGTCTGGCCATCGTTCGGCTTTGACAAGAAGCCCTTGGGCAACATCTTCTGCCCCTAGCCGGATGACCACCTACATCGTCCTGTCTTGATAGGGTGCTGTCAGGAAGTTACCCAGTTGACCGCTTACTCTGCCAGGTTGGCCTCCTGTGTCTCACCCAGTCGACTGCCCTGTGTCCGGCACTTTGTCCGAATGGCCAATCTGACATCATCTGACTCTGATCTTTGCTCTGTCTTCTTCCACTTTTCCATGGCAGATCTTCTAGCTGAATATCATCATTCTTTGCCTTGTGTTGCTTGCACCAAAACTTGCCAATTGAGTGTTGACAACAATACAACAAATGCTAAACATGGCCCTTTTTGAGCACTTCTATTCAATCTATAATGTGGATAAGAAATTGGTTTCCCACTGAGCTTTAAAAGTCTTGTGCGATATCCTCTAGCTATTACTGGATGCTTCTCATATGTTCATGTGGTATAACAGGGATCTCCTTTAAAGAGGGGTAAGTTCCTGATTTGCATGTTCTTATTCCTATCCTATGCTCTCAACGGAAGTTGGGCACAGGATTGTTCAAGCCTCACCGGACAGGTTCAATCTCATCCAAGTAGAAATTAGCAGCATTGTTATCTGTGTGGCTTACTGGCTTACTAGGTCACAACTGTAGGCCTTCCTGAAGGGATCTCTGCCATTCTCATGCAGAATGATTGACTCCTTTTCTCATGCCCACATACTTCATCTCATAACCGTAGGTGAAAAAGAGAAGTATCAATTCAATATTGATTCTTCCATAACCATAATTAGATGAATCTGGTTTGTATGAAAAAAAATAAAAGAAAGACACTCAAGTTCATAAAGACTGAAGAGATTGCTCAGGAACGAATTTCGTTAGGATCTCATGGCAAAGTTCAGGCCTAGCCATTAATCAAGAAGCGACGGGCATGATGAAACCTGCGTCAAACATTGTTATGCTTATGTTTAACTTTGTGGGTGCTCTCTGGGTTCACAAAGTCATCTGAGATTGGCTGAACTATTAGTTATAAGAGGGCTAAACAGTTGGAGTCTTCTCTTATCCAAGGGAAAATGGTTGTTTTCTGGATGAGCTCATCTTTATGTCCTTGCTTCATTTGGCTAGGGGTAGAGGCTATAATAATGTGATTTCGGATGGGAAATATGTGAAATGTTATCAGATGGATGCAGAGTGGGCATGTTGGCCTCTGCCCTGTGGACACTTCCTTACCACATTAAACATGTGCATGTCTTGGTTTTTTTCATGAATGCGTTGTTTAGTTGTTGGTAGGATCTATCAATGGGAGCACCCAACTACTTTGGTTTGTGCATGTGAATTTTTGTGTTATTTTATTGCCACTGGCTTCTTGTTTTACATTTGTGATGTTTTGGATGCCTCTGTATCATGATAAGAATACTACTTCCTTTATCTATCTACATACGTGATCTTATTCTTATGCGTAACGACAAAAATGACATGGTTTCTGTATCATATGATAGTACGTCTGACGTAAATATAGGGAAATGAAGGTCTCTAGATGGAAGCTTCCATTCTGGCAATGGAATTTGTCGAAGGCTGTAACCTTCTTCTCTTTATGATCTTTGCAAATGGGGTTTTCATATATTTGTAACTCTGGTACCGAGGAAAGGCATTTCTTCATTTGAAAGGTGGGTATTGATGGTGCTGGAATTGAAATGGAAGAGCAGGAGTGGTGGTTAGATGTCAAAAGAAGGTTCTTTCATTCCCTTACTCAAATTTTGTTAACAGGGGAAAGTGGGATCTACTGTCCTGCTTACTATATGTCTAAAAACAAAAAGAGGAGAAAAAAGAATCCAATATTGGTTTCTTCTAAATACTTAAGCTACAATTAATTATAACTGAGACATTCCCAGAAATAAGAACCTTTATCTAGCATGGGAGTGATGGAAATGAGGAGCCTGTTGTAGCTATTCTTGAGTATGTCATCGTTAAGGATCTGAGGATCTGAAACCATTGTGTTCGGGTTGATTGGAAACGTGGAACGTGGAACGTGGAATTGCATCAGACTGGTTGCCTGAAATAATTGTAGAGTTTGTGCTTGACTTCACTTGTGGCTGTGCCAGGGTTTTTAATTTGAGGTTCATCTCCTGGTGATGTCTATGCAGTGTCATCTAGAGTTACAACACCTCCAAAGGCATGGATACCACGAAGATGCCTGGTTTACAGAGAGTATAACTTACAGAAGCAATAGATAATATTCCTGTGGATATTAGTTTGAAATCAGCCATTCCATTTTGTTCCCACCTTTTTTTTTGCCCCCTTTTTTTTTTGTTATTTTTGCTTGGAAGTTATTACTTCGTAAAATTGCTAACATTTTCTATTAAAAAAGGGAAGGAAAAAATAAAAAGAAATGCTGTGATCTATTTATAAACATTTAACTAAGGAATGCCTCCTAGTTTGTGGTGCATGAAGTTCAGGCCCAGTGCCTGCGTCAGCCTGTCTCTGGGCAGGCCCCACGGTTTTGTTGTGCCAGCCCTTTGCTTACCTGTCATCTTACCAGCCTAACTGCTCTTATATTCATCTTAAGAGTCTTTCTATATCTTAATTAACTTTTGATTAAACTCCCAGCTTTCTCCTCCGCTGGAGATATTACTTTAGATTCCCTCATGCTTCTATGCATATGGGAAATGGGACTACAACAAGTGATTAAAATTTCCACTCAAGTTTCCTCCAAAAACTTATTGAGAAAAGTTTCACTTGATTGAGAGAGTTATCAATGTTTCTTATAAGTGGTTCCATGTTGGTCAAGATATTTTCCTATATGCTTATGTCCAATACATGGCGACCAGATTGACTGTTTTCCATGAAGGATCTTAGCTTGCTGAGTTTATTAATGAGTGATAAAGCACTAATGCCCTTTTTTGGGCTTGTTAATCTTCCATTTATGCCTTTTACTGTATATGTTATTATTTCTCTTTGTTGATAATTGGTTCCTTCTGTTCCAGTGATGTTGATTGTTTTGGTGAGCCACAGGAAATGGATCCTGCAGAGTGCTTTAGTTCGCATGTAAGGTCTTTCCTTGTCTTAATGTGAATATGTTGTTCTATCTTCTTTTCACCTAGAGATCTATACATATAGCAGAGTGCTAATTATCAACTTTGGAATATTAGGTTTACAACTCGAACAAGTCCACACCCAGCTCCATAGGTAATTGGCTTCAATGTCGAGATGCCCTATGCAATGATGCTGGAGAATCTATTGAGGGAACCATTTGTGGAAAATGGCGCAGGTATTTGTTATATTGTTTGAGCTCATATTTCAATGAAATGAAATCAGCATTGGTTGTGGGTGATCTGCATATTTGGGTGTTGTATTTTGCCTGTATATTGTACATTTTTTATGGCCATGGGCCCAATAAGGATTTACATATAAGGAAAGAACATGAAAGGGAAGTAGGTGATGCTAGTGAGGAATGAGTCAGCACTCATAATTTTTAATTCCCACATACATCGAACCTAGACATTACAATACTCCTACTCAAGTAGGGGCATAGATATCTATTATTCCCAACTTGGATATAATAGAATGAAACACCTTAGCAGGAAGTCCCTTGGTAAAAACCTCAGCTCACTGGTCTTCAGATGTGATGAATGGAATGCAAATAAGGCCTTATAACATGCTTCGTTTTATCGTGCTGAATCGGGTTATGGGCAATGCTAATGGCCGTTGTTATCATAAAAGAGCTGTGCATAGGAAGCTGAAGGGGGACACATAAGTTTTGAAGGAAATTTTTCAGCCAAAGAAGCTAAAAAATGCCATGAGCAATAGCCCTCAATTCAGATCTGCACTAGAATGAGCAACTACAGCCTATTTCTTGTTTCGCCAGGTAACCAGATTTCCCCCCACCAGAGTACAAGATCTAGAAGTAGAGCGTCTATCAGTAGACGAACTAGCCCAATCAGCATTGGTGTAGGCTTCAATGCGCATACGCTTATGGGGAGAGAAAGACACCGCAACTAGGAGCAAATTTTAAGTAACGCAAAATCCGATACACAACATCCAAATTTTAAGTAACGCAGCATGTATTGGCTAACCATGCTGACCACAAAGGCAATATCTGGTCTAGTATGAGAAAGATAAATTAAATGGCCAACTAACCTCAAATATCCACAATCCACCTGCATCAATCGGTTCCCATCTTTTTGTTACAATCGAGAATTGGCCTCAAGTGGAGTGTCAACAGGCTTGCACCCGAGCATCCAGTGTCAGACAGTAAGTCAATGTATACTTCCTTTGAGAGAGGAAGATAACTTGAGTGGAACGAGCAACCTCAATCCCTAAGAAATATCATAACGGACCAAAGTCTCTAGTTTAAATTGGGTGTCCAAAAAATTCTTCAAGTGAGAGATTTCAGTAGTATCACTCCTTGTAACCACGATATCATCTACATACACAATAATAACCGTAGTTAACTTGTCATTCTTCTTGATGAACAGATGTGATCAGCATTACTTTGTTTGTACCCAAAAGATATCATGGCTCTATGGAAGCTTCAAAACTAGGCCCAAGGAGATTGTTTTAGGCCATATAAAGCTCGTTTCAATTTGGTGACCTTACAACATGTCGGAGGTTCGGAAAAACCAGGAGGGACATCCATGGACACCTCCTCTGCTATCTCCCTATGAAGAAAAACATTTTTTACATTTAATTGATGTAAATCCCATCCCTGGTTGACTGCACTAGAGAGAAAGATGCGAATAGTATTTAACTTGGCAGTAGGGGCAAAAGTTTCCTGATTGTCACTGTGGTTCTGGTTTAAACCAGTTTTTCTGGTTCAGAATCTGCCTTGCGGTTCAGGTTTCTGGTTCACCTGAAGGGCTAGATTGTGGTCTCTTGGGCAGTTATTTGGTTATTTTATTTCTTACTTAGGCTCTCTTTGGATCCATTTTTGTTTTTGTTTTTTATCTATTTATCGAAAATCATTTTTGATAAAAAATAAAATGTTGTTTGGTAGCTACAATAAAAAATAGATGGTAGAATGAGAAATTGATTTGGTATCCAACTATTTTTCTCATCCATTTAATAGACTCCTGATTCTTCCCTTCTTCAACTCCAATCCAACTCCTCTCAATGCCTCTTATCCTTCCGCTGCGCGAAAAATCGGAAAACTACAGAGATGGCTACGAGTACCACAGCCTTGGATGGTTCAGGGAAGGTAACAAATGGGATTACAGAGATATGCTTCTCTTTCTGTAATCAGTTAACTGATTAGTAAATTGTCTTTCTACTGCAGTCAAAGGCTTTAATAAAAAGGGCATGGAAAGAGAAAACCAATAACTCTAGTAAATTAGTGATCAGACATTAACCAAAACTCAGAAGCACAGAATTATGGACAACCTAGGAACTTAATGATGAAAAATCAAGGACACATTTCATAATTCTTAGATCATCAATCAACTCTAAAATTTCAAAAACAGAAAAGTTATACTGCAAATACAACATCAAGAAATCAGGAATAAAGACTCATTAATTAATGTGTCTGATTGTTTCATTTCAGACATTGCAAGTCATGATTCCGATGTCCCTTCTATCATATCTTTCGTGAGCAGACAATCTTCTATAGCACATGAAGAAAAACAAGATGCTGATATGCTCATTAATTATTTTTTTTTTATTTTTATTTTTTGTGAGAACCTGTATATCTGGTGTTCGTCAAAGTTGTTTGATCTTTAATGGCAGTCCCTCAGGATTTTAAGTACTACTTCATGTCCAAGATCCTAATCTGCAGCTACCCTTCTCAGGCAGATACAATAAAACTTGAGAGTCAGATCATGAGTGATCAATGATGTTCGATGAAATTAAAATTTCATTTGATTCATCCATTGTTTATATTACACTCATGATCACTCATTGATCATGAGTGATCAATGATGTTCGATGAAATTAAAATTTCATTTGATTCATCCATTGTTTATATTACACGATTACAATTAACATATGTCGTCTCTGTCGTTGCCATGAGCATGATCTGGAGTAGCTAGGGAGTAATATTAGGCAGCGATGATATCTGGAGAGAAGAGTTGAGTGTTATTATAGGGAGAAGCAGAGAGATGTTCAGGAGATGAAGACATCTTGGGACTTCGTCTTGTAGAGAGCTTGACAAGCGTTTTGGCTGCAGGCTTCGTCTTGTTGCAGCCATCTTGTTTCCGTCGGAGAAGAAGAGAAAAGGAGATCTAGAGCAAATGTTATAAAAATAATAATTTTACTATTTTACCCTCACTAAAAAACACATGTTCATTAAACTCATGCGCAAAAACAGCTAAAATGAATTTTTGGCCAAAAATTAAAAAGTGTTATTGACCTCTTTCTGATTTTGGGCCTATTTTTATTTTTGTTTCTCATAAATAACATAAAAAATGATACCAAATCCATTTAAAAACAAGAAATTGAAATAAAAAAAAAAACAAAAACAAAAATGGATCCAAAGACAGCATTAGTGGTGTAATCAGGTTGGAATCGGTTCTGTGAATTCCAGTCCTGACTTATTTTCTTCACTTTTCGAGCTTTCCTGGTTGCTTTAAAAGTTATCTTTTCAACCTATGTTGGCCAGAGGAGATTTCCTAAGTTTGTTTGGTTTGGAGTTTGCATGTTTAGTTAAGGAAGCCCTGTTTGAATCAGCCTTCTCTAAGTCTTTAAATACAATTAATAGGCTCTCACCCCACGATTCTAGTTGAATGAAGCTTGGCTTTCTGCCTCTTAATTCTTTGGTGATTTAGAAACTCCTGTTGTGGTTATTCAACAGGTTGGCTGGTGCTAATTTCAGTCCAGGCCATTGGTGGTGATTCCTTTGGTCATGCCCTTCTTTCCTTTTATCTTCTTCTTTATTTAATATATAAAAGAAAAAAGAAAAAACTCAAGTTCCTGCACACCTTTTCTTTTCAGTTTCTGTTTCTTCTTTTAGTTCACTGTTATTGTATCTAGCGGGATCTGTTACTCTTCTCTTTGCTGTTCTGAATATAAGTAATACGTATTAAGCCTGAATTGATTGTTGTTAGCAAGACTTATTTTTCTATCGATTTCAGCTTTCCTGTTCTTAGTAGGAATTCTACATGGATCCGAATTTGGCCATCAAAATTCTATTTAGTTTGCATAATCAATCTTCAGACCAGGATGTCCTGATCATCTGAGCTGTTTTGCTGCGAGTTACTGATTGCTCCTAACATTCTGGGTTTTCTTGAATCCTGTTCTCTGGCTCTGATTGCTGATAGTGGTTGAGCTAGTCTGGTCTTATCTTTTGTTGCTGGACAATTTGCCAATTAATCCTTAACTGATCACTGCATTAAACCCTCAACTCTGATAATTGATTCTGCAGAAATAGAGATTCCTACCTCAACTACAAAGATTCTCTCTTAATTTTGAATCCATCCTTCGGATTTAAGTCAAACCTTGCAGGGCTGTTTTCCAGCCCAAGGGAGACCTTCTACCAGAATATTGGTTTCATCTGAACTTTTGATTTGCTTAAATCAGTTTTCTCTCAATTCTTATTTTTAATCCATCACTGCTATTCTGATACCAAATAGCTTATTTTGTCTCTCATCTTAATAGCTTTGTTCACATATTATACATCTGACCTTATCCCACAATTTTCTCTTTCTGAAACTGATGCAGTGGTGGGTCCACAAATGAGACCGATATGGATGGGAATCTTTTGTAGAATTTTATTTTAATTGGGATATCCTTGTAATTTTTATTTTGGGGAAATTTAGATAAGGTAGGAGTTTTATTTAGGAGTTCCCTAGTTTAAATTATATTTCCAGCTTTATTAGGAGACTAGGATTTTATTTCTAGTTTGGTTTTAACATATTAGGAGTCTTAGCAATAGGAGATTATGTTTTATTTTCCTTTATATATTGGCATGTAACCACAAATTATTAGATTGGATAGAATGTAAAGTTGAGTTGGGTTTTTTTGGTTGCGTGCGTAGCGTGGTGTGATGGCCGAAAGCTCTCTCCTGTTTTCTTCCTGCAATCGATCCTTCTTCTCAGGGTAATTCCTTTTCTTCTTGTCTCTGTGCTCTTTATCTCTCGTCTTCTTTCTTCTCTTTTCTTCTATTCCCAGTTACCCTGCAATTCCCCTTTCTGTTCACGATACTGGCAATTCCAATTTTGTGGTTTAAACTCACTAAGGCTCCTTCGATTTGGACTGGTATTTTGAGGTCTGATTCCATACCTCTGGTCGACATCGTCCTTAGGAGTTGAGGCCCAACAGACCTCCATACTGTAACTATCTAAGAAACAAATCTGAAACGAAATCAGGTACTGGGTTTTATTGCCAGGTCTAGTTTTGTGAGAACTTGTTCTCTTATGGCAAGTAATTTGGACCTGCTCTCACTGGGTTTTCAGAGGGATATATGCGGCAATCCTTCACCTGAAATCTCAGGTCATGTTGTTTATGAGAGAGCAATCTCCTTCGGATCAGGTTCAGCTACCGTGTTCTTGTCAGTGTATCTGTTGTTTCCTTAGTACCTTTATAATGATATATTTTCCTTATTTGGTGCCTTAAAGGCCATCCCCCACATGTCTTCCTCATGGTGTGGCCTCTGAACTTAAAGTTCTAAGATGTTTCATCAACTTGGTAACAGACTTAAACTCCTCCGTGTTTTATTCTGATGGATAGCATTGAGTCCTCAGTATTCTAGAAAGATGGGGTCATTACTAATACCATTTATAGTTAAAGAATTGACTACTTTACAGCATAGTTGTCAAGGCGCCGAGGCGAACCAAGGTGATGGAGGCCTGACTGGGCGCCTAGGCGACCAAGGCTCCCGATTTTCCAAGGCCGCCCAAGGCAGCCTGGGCTCCTAGGCGGCGCCTAGGCGACGCCTTGACAACTATGCTTTACAGTACAGTTATGATTTTGATCTTAAAAACTTTGACTAACCATATGATCTAGAAGTATGGAAACTTAGATTTCGCTTACATAAATTTCAAGGATTGAGAAATACAAGACCATAAATGGAGGAACCCTGAGGACTATTTGTACTTTGTTAGGAAGCCGCAAGTCGGATTTGGATCTAGTTGAATATAGGAAACGTATCTGGTCAGTTTGATGTGAACAGTGTTATATTTGTTTCAAGTGCTCCAAATTCAAGTCTACCATCAGTTATGTTACCAACATAGTTGTCAAGGCACGACAAACCAAGGCGTTGGAGGTTTGACGGGGCTCGTAGATGACCAAGGCGCTCAATTTTTCAAGGCGTAACAAGGGCGTGTGGGCGGTGCCTATGTGATGTCTTGACAACTATGGTTACCAATGCTGCTGATCAAGCCACATGAACCAATTAAAAGCATTTATAACATCAATCTACCAATTGTCACCAAGTGCAACAATTAAAAGCTAATGAGACTGCAGCCAGGACTAGCTATCCTATGCAATTATGCCTTTAGAAAAGCTTGGAAGGGTTAATCCACAGAGCAGTGCGAGGAGATTGTGAATAATGTTTTCTAAATAAATCGCCATGTACAGTTAGAGCTTGGATCTTGTTTGGTTCGTATTCATATGAAGTGCAAAAGAAAACATTTCTCTGGTTAAATTCTTTGCAAAAATAAATAATCTTTCTAGGCTATAGTTAGGGCTTTAGGGGTAGCAGTTTTCAACTGACCTATCTGACCACCTTTTTCCGACCTAATTTTGACATGGACCTGGACAAGAAAATGTTGTCTGCAAACAGGATTTGGATTTTGGACAAGACTTTCTTCTTTTTACGGTAAACTTGGTCAGGTCTGGATTTGACAATTCCGATGGTTTGAGTTGATTGGTAGGACTGGTTCGGATACTGGTCTACCTTTTCCATTGAGGTGCTGTCCAAATCTAGATGGATATGTGAATATGGTTTATTAGTGCAGACAAATTAGCTTTAGTTTTTTAGATTTTTTTTTTTTTTTTAGTTTATTGTTTTTTCCTCCTCCCCCTCTTCCCCCCACCCCCGAGAAAAAAAAAGAAAAGAAAAGAAGGTGTTGATCGTTAATGTTGTTCAGTTGTTCTATGCAATACTTTTTGCTTGTATGATTTGATTTAGGGTTGATAAATTGTTACATTTTTTATGTTTAACACAGGGCTCCACTTTTTGAAGTTCAAACGGATGACTGGAACTGCTCCTGTGCTGTCCTCTGGGATCCTATCCATTCTGACTGTGCTGTTCCTCAGGTGAGAGATCAGTTTTTAGTCCCTTCAATTGTTCAACATTCATCAAATTTAGATTTTTCTGATTTCATCTTTCATACAAGTTAGGTTGGTGAAACTTTGTCAAACTGTGAGACGTGAATGTAGCATTTGTGCCCTACTTGATTGTAGCAACCCAAAATTGCAACCTAGTCATATTGTGGTGCAAGGAGGGTGCAAGGAGGGTTAAGACATCTCAAATTAACAAGCCCTCTTTGCTATAGGATCTTAATTCAGTCCAAACCCAATTTTAACAAACAAGAGTAATTGAAATTGAACAAATAATTCCATAACTTCAGATCCGCCTGTAAGAATGCTTCAAAATTTGGGATCCTTGATCCTTAGGATATGGGGATCAATATTCCAGAAAATGAGCTCAATCCAACGGGTATGATAAAAAAACAATCTTGCCCGTAGGTCTCAGGCAGATATTTTAACAAAACCAGAAATAGAAAGTATTGAGAAAAAACACTTATCTCACAATCCTGCCATTAACTCTTCATGAAATTTGGATCATAGGCTCCTTAACATAGATGTGAACACACTTCAAAAGATGAGAGAGATCCAAGACAGACTGGGGAAGTTATGGGAGCCGATAACTTGCTGTTCCAGATTACCGCCAGGCATAGGCTTGGAGTGGATCTGGGTTGGTTTTAAAAACTGTAGCAGTAAATCCGCAAGCTCAATAACTCTCTGCTGGAATCAGATTCATGGACTAGGATGGGATGCTTGAAGTAAACACGAAGAAGAAGATCAATAGAAGAAGAACAATGAGGTTGAGTCTCACAACCTTATGAGACTCAATCAGAAATTAAATAACACTTTAATTCTCTGGAAAACTCTCTCTCTGGTGCCAGTCTTTCTTCCTTTTATTTATAGTTTGAAAAATTACATCAATTTGGAAAGAAAATTAACTGAAAAATAGGAAACTAAACTCCCTTTATAGAGTAGGAAGTTTCTAACAAAATAATAGGAAGGTTCCTAAAACTAGAAAATAGGAAAGTTTCCCAAACTTTTAGGAAACTAGATTTAAGGAAAATCTTAGTCTCCAAGTAATTGAGACTTCCTAAACTAACCTATACTTTAGGAAACTAAATATTAGACAAGTCTTAGTCTCCAAGTAACTAAGACTTCTAAACTAACTAGGAAACTAACAATATAATGAATTCAAAGAGTCCTAATTTTGTCAACTATTAATACTATTGTTGACTAAAAGAGCTGGTGGTAGGATAGTATATCAACTATTAGGAACACTGTTCACGCGGGTACTGTTCATGAACAGTACCCATGGCTTGCGGCCCTTCCTCTTCCTTCTTGTGTAAACCCTGGTCTGCATCATATTGTGTACTAAGCTTTTGTCCATTGATAGTTGGGGTGTTATTGTAATTATAAAAAAATTACCAAAAATATAGCTTGGTAAAAAACGTAGAAGTTCTTTGACTGTGTAGTTGTCTCTGATTATGGAAGGATAGTGATGATGACGAGAAATACTGTGATTGTCATCCATAGTTATCAAGGGGTCATAGTGCCTTGGGTGCCTTGGGAGTGTCTGGCGGCTTTTCCATCACCTTGGGTCGCCTTGTTGCTGTGATAACCATATGTCAACAAAACCAAACTTTCTTCGGGGGAAACCAAGGGAAAGCTTCTTGGAAGTTGCTAAGCCAAGCAATCCAGAGTTCAAACCTCAAATTGTTTAACCAAGCTATTCAAACTTCTCAAAAGGATCTTCAATGCCAAACCCACGTTTCATTCAATTCTCTTTCTTTAGTGTTTCAAGACCTTCCATGCATCTTTGCAGTTCGGGAAATAAAATGGGTGAGTTGGGTTAATGCAGATCTGATTCATGGTCTAGATCATACATGATGCTGGATTTATATTTGATCAAATGAAATAAAGTACCCTAATGGTGGACTCTATCTGGCTCAGATCTGGATATATTTATGTTTAGTTGTCGGTTCTTTATACATGCCACGTGCTTGAACTGTTGACTTTTCCAGGTAGAATCTGTAACTACTTTACTTGGTTCCAGATGAATTAAAGTGATTCTGGTCGTCAGGTCTGAAGCTGGTAAATAATTGATGCATGTAGGAACTCCTTTTGGATCTGACGGCATAGTTTTCAAGGCGACAAGGCTACCCTAGGCGATGGAGGCCGACCTGGGTGCCTAGGCGCTTAGGCGTTGCTTAGGTGACCAAGGCGTTCTTGGTGTTGAGAAAAATAAACAAAGAATGATTAAACTATAAAATGTAAGAACTAAAAAGCACAGAGCAATAAACTAAGAACATAATAACATATAAAATAAGAAACAAGAGTGCAAGTCCATAATGCACGTAAAGAACTAAAGATGTAAATTACTCAATATTCAATGAATATTATATTGTTGTTACCCATTTACCTCCATGATGCTAAAATAAGTGTATAGACTGAATGTACCTCTATTCCTCAATAGTTAAATGGTAGAGCGGCCGAATGATACCTGATAGGATGTAGGTTTGAATCCTACACCTACTTGGGGGAGTAAAAAAATCATAAATTATAAAAGACGAAGAAGAAGAACGGAGCAGATCAGCAGAGAAAAAAAAAAAAAGACGTTGCAAAAAAAAAAAAAAAAAAAGACAGACGTTGCAGAGCAAAGAGGTAGAAGAAGAAGAACCGAGCAAAGAGGAGGAAGAAGAAGAAGAAGAATGGAGCAGATCAACCGAGAAAAAAGAAAAAAGAAAAAAAGATGTTGCAGAACAGAGAGATAGAAGAAGAAGAAGAAGAAGAGAGCAGAGAGGAAGAAGAAGAAGAATGGAGAAGACCAGCAGAGAAAAAAAAAAAAAAAGAAATGTTGCAGAGCAGAAAGGTAGACGAAGAAGAACAGAGTAGAGAGGAGGAAGAAGAAGAACGGGGTAGACCAGTAGAGAAAAAAAAAGACGTTGCAAAAAAAAAAAAAAGAAAAAAAGATGTTGCAGAGCAGAGAGGTAGAAGAAGAAGAAGAAGAAGAATAGAGTAGAGAGGAAGAAGAAGACGAATGGAGCAGACCAGTAGAGGGAAAAAAAAAGATGTTGCGAAAAAGAAAAAAAAATATAGAAGACAGGCGTTGCGAAGAGCGAGAGGTAAAAGAAGAAGAACGGAACGAGGAGGGGAGGAAAAGAAAAGAAGAATGGAGCAGAGGAAAAAAAAAAAAAAAAAAAAAAAAAAAAAAAGATAGGAAAAAAAAGAAGACGTTGCAGAGCAGACTAAGGAGAGAGGTAGAAGAAGAAAAGTGCAGAATAACAGATAAAAAAAAAGTTGCAGGGTAGGGAATAAAAAAGTCGTTGCAGAGAGAAGAGGAAGAGGAAGAGGAAGAAAAACAGAGCAGAGAAGGAGTGATATTAAAAAAAAAAAAAAAAAAATGTTGCGCAGAGCAGAGAGGAAGAAGAAGAAGAAGAAGAAGAGGGCAGAGAAGAAGAAGAAAAAGAACAGAGCAAAGAGGAAGAAGAAGAATAAAAAGAAGAAGAAGAAGAAGAAGAAGAAAGAGTAGAGAAGAAGAAGAAGAAGAGGAAAAAAGTTGCAGACAGATTTCGAAAAAAGCAAGGGTTTGCAAACCGCAGAAATTTCTCAATGAAAAGAAAAAAGACAAGTTGAAACAAAAGATTAAAGACTTGAAGAAAAAAAAAAAAAAAAGAGTTGAAGAAGAAGAAGAAAAAGACGATATTCAAAAAAAAAAAAAATCGTAGTACAAGAAAAAGAAGATATTCAAAAAAATAAAATAAAAATGCAAACAATAAACTAAACATACCTCATGCCGACCGCCAGAAGCAAAATAGGACCACCTAATCGCCGGAATATTTGCTGGAATAGGAAGAGGAAGAGGAACAGACTTCTTGAGAGCTTCCCTTTCTCTTTCAATCGCCGGAATAACTCTCTGGCTTCTCTTCTCTACTGTAATCCACGATCCTATGTATTGGTGTACAATATATTATTGTATACCAAACCAATGTAAAAATTAATGTCTGGACGTCCTAGGTGCCCAAGGCGACATCGTCCAGACATCCTGGGCGGTCGCCTTTCAAACTATCACAAGGCGAGTGACCGCCCAGCCCCTTTTTTTGCACCCAGACGCCTAGACGACGCCTTGACAACAATCTGACCTGCTCCATTTCATGCATGTGTTGGTCCTCTGAACTACACAATACCTTATTCATTATACGCATTATACGCACCGAATCCACATTATTCAACCTAAAAGAGCCTAACAGTTATTGGTAGAAATTGCCAATCTGAACATTCTAACGTCCTAGACATATATAGTCCATATACCATTCTAGCTGAAGCTATAAAAGTCTGACAAATGCAAAAGAACGTATTGATAAATACATCCAATTATTGGCCTACTTATCTGTATTTACTATTTAGTCCTTGTAAATATATTGAAACCCTGGAAATAGAAATTGGGTCTAGTGACTAAAGTGGGACATAACGTGGTATGAGTCCTGCATTCTCGGTTCTGGGAGGGGTGAACTTGAAGTCGTCTTAACCTTTATCATTTTCTTCTACACGAAGTATCCTCTGTCAGACTCAAACCTGTGTCTTCATGGGGGCAGCCCAAACTGTTTACCATCAACCAAGTTACAGACTGACAGTCCCACCGAAATAGGTTTGGGCTGCGTTTGGTAACATTTCTGTTCTGGACCGATGCTCTTTTCAGAAGAATGTCTTTTTCCGTTTCTATGCTGGAAAGGTATTCTTTGGCTCAAGAACAGCATAAAAGGCTGTTTGGAAAACATGTTTTAGAATTAATCTAAGAACAGAAAAGAATATGGTTGCTGTTTGCAAACATGTTCTAGAACATTTTTTCATCAATTCATTCAAAAATTACAGAAATACCACCAAACTAATTTTTTGCCTAAATATTTACATAAATTCCATTAAGTCATTCATAGATGGAAAATTACAAAAAATGCCATTAACCCATATAAGCAAGAAACTTTTATCCTTACATATGATTTTTAAGTACTTCAATGCTATGCATAGTTCAAAATCTCGGTTCTCGAGGGTGTCTCGACCCTTGAGAAAACCGAGATTACCGAGATCTCGGCGAGAACCTGCCGAAACTCCCAGAGGGTAAAAATGGGAGTTTCGACAGGTTTTTTTTTATGGTTTAAGCCATTTTTTGCTGTTTAAGTCCATTTTAGAGCCATTTTAAGGTTATATATTGCAGGAAAATACTTATTCAACATATATAAACACATTTGAAGCATAAAAAGTAATCACATTATCGAAAAATCATACATTCATAAATCATAAATCCCACAAAATAACATAATTTACAAGTACTCATTATATGAAAGACTTAAATACTCAAAATGAAATAATACGTCTAATCATATGTAGAGTGGCGTGCAGGTTCCATCTGATCAGATTGACTTTGTTGAAGAAAATATATCTCGGTCTGATAAACAAAATCCTGCCACGACATCCTTTTACATAAAAGCATCAAATATGCGAATACAACTCAAAATACATTGAAATTACTTTTCAAAATTTTAAAACTATGTTACAAGAAAACAGAATATTTTTCCTAATTTTTCATAATTATTTAGATATTATTAATAATTTTGGATATTAAATAAAAATAATTTATTTTTTGAAAAATATAATCCGACAACATGAAACCGTAGATTGGTCAATGATGTTCAACATATATTATTTTGAACACCAATAGATAAGTATTAATATTTTTTTTACTAATTTTTTATTGCTGAAAAATAGGATTTATTAATAAAAAATTCATAAAAATAAAAATATGTATAGAAAAAAAACTGAAACCGTGACCGCGTAGATCGGCCAACGATGTTCAACATATATTATTTTGAACACCAGTAGATAAGTATTAATATTTTTTTTATTAATTTTTTATTGCTGGAAAATAGGATTTATTAATAAAAAATTCATAAAAATAAAAATATGTACAGAAAAAAAAACTGAAACCGTGACCGCGTAGATCGGCCAACGGTGTTCAACATATATTATTTTGAAAGTAAACTGATTAATATTTAAGAAATGTATTTTTTAATTTTTTTAAACAAAAAATAAAATAAATATATATATATACAGGAAAAAAAAATGAAACCGTGGCCGCGTAGATCGGCCAACGGTGTTCATCATATAATATTTTCAATACCATCTAATTAATATTTATCATATTTTTTTTATTTTTAATTGCTGGAAAATACATTTTTTTAACAGAAAATCAAAATAAAAAATATATATGCAAGAAAATAATTTCGAAAGGATAAGGTTGTAGATCGGCCTAATGACTCTCACATATATAAATTTCATGATGAACCAACATGTATTGAACATATTCATGTAAAAATGTAAGTTTTAGGGTAAAAGACCATACCTCAAACCTTAGATTTGCAAAGAATATGTCAAAATGAGCCTCCAACAGCACTTTGATGGAGAGATTTGCAAAGAACAGAGGTTTTCGAACTTTAGATGCAAGGTTGGAGCAGAAGGAATGGAGGAGGAGAAGAAAACAGAAGGTTTAGAGAAGGAAAATGAGTCTCGATCGAGATCTCAACCGAGACTCTTATATAAAGCCTTGGACTAGTTCGAAACTGGTCGAGACCAGTCGAGAACCAGTCGAGAGCTGGTTGAGACTGGTCGAGACCCAGTTTCAACTAGTGATCTCGTCTCGACCCTGTCGAGACCACCGAGAAGGTCGAGATCTCGACCCTTCGCGGTCGAGTTTTAAAACCATGATGCTATGTAAAATAACAATGCTAGACAAAATGAAAATCCATAAAAGGAGCAAGAGAATTTTGTGTTTTCAGTATAGTGTTATCTACATGATAATTGTCATTTACACTCGGGCCATAATAATTTTAAACATAAGAAAATTCAATGAGTCTTGATGGATTTGAACCACCATCTCTTGGGGTATCCCCAAATGCTCTACCTGTTTGAGCTGAAAACTCACACACAAGAGGAAATAATCTTCTCAATGCAATTCAAAATACTCAGATTCCCTTACACATTCTAAAATTTCATGAACTACTCTTAGAATATTTTCGTTGATTGCAACATTAAGAGAAACAGATGTTGCATCCTCACCCCAACTTCTCAGATGCACTTTTAGAGCCCCATTGAATGTTTTATATTCCCAAGTGCAACTCCAAGCCTAAACTAAGATTGCCAAGAAGAATATTTATCTTATGTAAGTAGAGAATAAAAAACTCAAACTTTAAGCAAACAACTAATGCAAAGAACATAATCAGTGACAAAAAAAAAATGAATACTTATATGCCCCAGATTATTCAATTTTCTTGAAACTAAAGCAAGTCCTCTAGCAGTACAAGTCCTTGAAATATAATCTCTCTTGATTACCCACCCAGATCCCAGGCTGCCAATGGCAAATAAGGAAAACTTAGAGGCAAAAAAGAATTGAAATAGAAACCAGTCATTGTCCACACAACTGAGGAAAGCCAAACACCAACAATCTGCAATTCAGCAGGACATAGAAGCCAGATTTAATTAACAGAGACAATCTTGCTGTATACTAAAAGCAAAACTTCCACTTCAAACAACTTTCACTTTAGTGCATGTTATTCTTTTCTCAATTATGTCTTTGATTCACTCCTATATCCACAACAAGGGAAAATATAAGACAATCTCAGAGACTGATAAACTATAGATAAGTACATTCACTGAACTACAGGAGATACACAATAAAGAAGCAATAAGTCCACACAGAACCACTCAGGTACACAAAAAACTCAAAATCAAGAAATCAAAAATTAAAATTAATCTCAGTTTATAAAGAAGCATGAACCTTCGTATTTATTATCAATATCTACATGAAGGAGGAAAAAGGAAAGAAAAGAAGAGTAAATGGACGATCGATTAAGAAATTAACCATTACAAATGTACATAATGAAAATATCATCTCGAACAAATTGCAATAAAGCCATTGACTAACACATAAAACCCCAATATGAAATTCTAGGTTTCTGTTGTAATTTTGAGAGGGATAATCTGACTTGGCCCATATGCAACTGGCCAGGATTGACAGTGAGAGGAGGACCATCATTGTTAATATAACTGACAATATTACCACAACTGTTGCACTTGATCTTGGTTCGGTCCCTTTGAATTCCCCAGAATTGAGAGTCTCAAAGAAAGTCATTAACTTGTCTTTCTTTATCAAATCCGAAGCCAGGATTGACAGTGAGAGGAGGACCATCATTGTCAATATAACTGACAATATGACCACAACTGTTGCACTTGATCTTGGTTCGGTTCCTTTGAATTCCCTAGAATTGAGTCTCAAAGAAAGTCATTAACTTGTCTTTCTTTATCAAATCCGAAATTGGTTTCATCAATTGTAGCACAAGAGAGCTCCTTTGTTCCCTGCCTTGAAGTAGAAATCGGGAGGAAAGAGCTGGCTGGTCTTTAGATTTAAATTTCAGATTTGATAGAGAGGGAAGATGCCCGACTGATAGAAAAAGGAACAGAATCTAAGAGAGAGGTTTTGAAGTTCGATATATAAAGTGACAAAGCTGACCAAATAACTGAAAACCACAAATAGAGAAACTTCCAACTGTCAGAAATCTGTCAGAATTGACGAAGCTGACCAATTAACTGAAGACCACAAATAGAGAAACTTCTAACTGTCAGAAATATGTCAGAATTGGTACCTGCTTCAGTCGAAGAAGAAGGTTCGCAGTCAAGCTTCGTTCGCAAGGAGAGAGTGACGAGGGAGCTTCATTTGCGAGGAGGGAGTGACAAGGGAGCTTCATTCTCAAGGAGGGAGTGATGAGGGAGCTTCTTGGAAAACCCTTCTCAAGCTTCATTCGTACGTAGACTCGTGGGTGTAGTCGGTCAAATGTGGGAGTTCGATGGAATTTTTATTGGGTACACTTTTAATTTTTGTGTTTAGAAATCTGTTCCAGAACAAGCAGAACATGTAAAACTTGTTCTGCAAAATGTGTTTTAGGAAGTTCTTTTCATCAGACTCGTTTTCTGAGAACAAAAGAACAGGCCAGATTTGCCAAAACAAAAAACTGTTCCGAACAGTTTTTTCTTTCTGCCAGAACGAAAGAACAAAAGAATTATTCTTCGAGAAAGTTACCAAACGCAGCCTTGGTGACTTTAACTAATAAATCATTTTGACTTAAAATCGAGTTTGCCTCGGACATCCACATCAAGCACCTATTTCACCCTTAGACATAGGATTTTGTGCATGCATGCAGATAAAGAAGATGGTTCTGCATGTGTTGTCATGGTTGTTATGGTGCCCAGGAAATCCAAGGTGACAGCCAGGGGTCTAGGCGCCTTGTAGACTTGGCATGCCATGTAAGATGGGAGGTTATCTAAAAAATAAATAGGGTCTGCGCATATACATAAACGTTCACCCATCACCCTATGAATTGAGTCTTGACCACTTTCAATTACGCTTCTCCCTCTTCCTTCTGGAAGTGGTGGTGATGGTATAGTCGCTGCTGCAGAAACTGGAAGAAGAAGAAAAAAAAAGATGAAGGAAGGCAGAAGAAGCAGAGAAGTAGACGAAGAAGAAGAAAAAAAAAAGAAAACAGAAGCAGAATCAAGGATTAAAGTATCGTGTATCGGTGGTGTATTGGTCGGGCGTTTAAGTGAAGTATTATATTGTATCATGGATACGGTGGATACACTAGGATACGGGGCAAGACACACGGGAATGATTTGGGAACATGCAAAACACAATATTTAAGCATATAAACACTATAATAAGCAATCTTGAAGTATTTCCAAGGATTAAAGACATACTTGATAGACCCCAAGGGGATAGCTCAGTTGGTAAAGACTAACAACTTAGAATTAAGAGGTCATGAATTCAAATCTCCTTGGGGCCTACCTATCCCCCCCCCAAAAAAAAAAAAAAAAAAAAAAAAAGACATGTTGACATTCAATGAGTTACAATCTTCGGTTCACATGAACTGTAGGTTTTTAGCAAGAAGAAGGCCAGAAAAGAGAAAAAAAATCAATTGTATCAATCTTTAATGTGTGTATCAACCGTATCAAACCGTTTCGGTTCGTATCAAGGTGTGTCAGTAAATGTATTTTATTTTTTTTACGAGAATGGAAACTTAAGTGTATCGATACGTATTGAGTGTATCCACCATATTGAAGTGTATTGAGCCGTATCGGTTCAATACGGTTGATACACGTGGATACACTTTTTGTTTAAAAAAAGAAGAAGATATGTATCGAAGAGTATCGTATCGACCATTGCCGATACGGATATGTATCGGTGGATTGGGGCTTAAATCGTATCGACACTTAAAACCATGAGCAGAATACAGATCAGATTTGGAAGAAGAAGAAGAAGAATTCTTTTTGTCGCCTTGCATTTTCAATAATGCCTGGACGCCAAGGTGATGCCTAGGTGATGCCTTGCCATCTATGGGTGTGGCTGAATCATTATGTTGTATTTGCTGTTTATTTTTTTAATGCACAGGTAAGGCTTGCATTTATCTCTTATTTATTTACATTTTTTGGCTCAGAAAAGCATGGTATGGCAATGCAATTAGTTTTAATTCTTCTCAAGTTCATTGATTTCGCCTTCGTTCTTAGTAATTGTAGTAAAATGTTTTCCCAAAATGAGATTGGCTGCTCCCCCGCCTGTGGTGCGGGCTTGGGGTTTATATACAAACAGATGTGCTGCATATACAGTTCTTAAATTCTTTTTTTTGATCTAATATCATTCATTTTGTTTCACCTCAGGAGCTGGATACTGATCAAGTTATAATGCATCTGAAATATATAGAAATGGTATGTCTAAACACTTGATATGTTCTTTTTTTCGGTTGAATAGAATATATAGATTCAACAGAGCTCGAAAAAAAAAGGGGGAAAGGGGGGTCAAGGCCCAAAAGAGAAAAACCTTGATAACTATTTGAGGATTGCAATATGTACAATATGTTACAGTGTTCCATGTGGATTGGAATTTGTGTGGTTTGGGTTTCTTCATGTTTTTTTCCGGGTCTGGATGTATGGTGTTTCCTATCAGTTGTGTAGGTCTGGGCTTTGTGTTTTTGGCCCTTTTATTCTCTTTCTCCTGAGAGGCTTTTGTACTCTTATTTCTTTTCTCATTCTTTAATAAAATATATCAAAGTAAAAGAAAAAAATTATTAGATTAGATATGTGAATGTATTCTTGATCTGACCGCTAGATCCAGGCGATTCTAGTGTCCTTTTTACTATTATTTTGGGATGAGACTAGGTGATCTTGTTACTGCACATTCCAACCCATTTACCACCTTGTTGCTAACTCCAGTTACGGTGCGGCATTAGGGCCTGCTTGGATAGTTTTTGGTTATGGGCTGTTGTTTTAAGTGTGTTTTTTTTTAATGAGCCCAATTATTAGCCCCAAATTTTAGGTCCATAGAATATATAATAGTTTAGTCTTTTAATTTAGTATTCTAGTATGTGAGGCTCTCTTAGTCTTAAGGGCATGGTTCGAGAATTCAACACTAGTTGAAACCAATTTCACGAATTGTTGAAATTTCAACCAAAATTTGGTCCATTTCAGTCAAAATAACCGAATGGCCATTTCTATGGTCATATAGTTGAATTTTGCCGTGAAACTTCAGGAAAAGCCTATTTAAGCTTGATTACTCATATTCTGAGGCATTAGATTGAAACACACACAAAATGGTATTTTAGCTTCAGACCCTAGGTTGCTAGTGTACGACATGGTGTTACTGTATCCTTCTCATCACAACAGCCTTATAAGTGGGAAATTTGGAATTTAGGGAAATTTGGCCAAATGATTGCATCAAATACTCCCAATGCTGAAGTGAACGCTCCACACTCAGCTACCAAGCATTGATCAGCAGCAAAATAAACGATTTTGCCAAAGAATGAGATTTTCTAGCAGTTTTGGAGCTCCCAGGCAAAAGGGGAAAAATTTTTGACTTCGTTGAAATTTCGTTGAAATATTATTTAAAATGAAGTGAAAAGGTTGAAATTTCACTGAAATGGTCGAAATTTCGGTTGAAATCATGTAAACTTTTAATTTGCACCCTGCTTCATTTTGACCTTAGTCAAAACTAAGATATTTCGTTGAAGTTTTGGTTTTTGGACTGAAATTTCGAACTATACTTGGGGGCTTTGTAGTTTTTGGTTAATATTGTATCTAGAGTTAG
This sequence comes from Protea cynaroides, assembly GCA_028583415.1. Taxonomy (NCBI): domain Eukaryota; kingdom Viridiplantae; phylum Streptophyta; class Magnoliopsida; order Proteales; family Proteaceae; genus Protea; species Protea cynaroides. Next base: position 12,985,023 of record CM053272.1, on the reverse strand, counting down.
ACTCATTAATGCTAATGTAGGTGTTAGTGTTTATTAGGTTACTTTTTTAGTTGTTTCATTTTGTTAAACTATATTTAGGTGCTCAATTCTTTGAGGTTTACAGATTTCTACTTTTACGTTCTTATTTATATAAGGATGTAATCTCTATCAGACATCCTTATCAGATTACACTGTTGAATAAGAGTTTATTTGTGAAAGTTTGTGAGCTGTTGGCTCTTCTCCCCTACCCCTCTCTTCCAAGGTTCTTAATCTTGGTTTCAATGCTGGTTTTGGCCAGATCTCTTAGGTTTCAACCATCTCGGTTTTGGCTGAAACCTGGTTGAAACTTGGAATTTATCTGGGCTGATTTCAAAACCTATGTTTCGAGGCCTAGAAAATGGTTTTTTGTGAAACTAATTCATGCAATAGCATTCGCTGAATGATGCTAACCCTATTATAAACAGTCTACATAATTTAGCTATTGGAAATGTAAATATGCAACAACTAAAACAATCAAAGCATACATTAGATACATTATGTTAGGGAAATAGAAGCATACCACTTAATTCCATGAGGAATTTCTTGGCGGGCCTAATACATGAGCTGCCTACCACTAATGATGTCAGGGATTGTCCTCCGAAGGCAGCACATATCTATCCCATGGCATATTTTGTGCGTAGTTGTTCGGAAAGTCCATGAGAGTCAACCTATAATTTGTATCATCAACAAACCGGAGGTATCCTAGCATAGGGAATGGCTCTGGCACAATGGTTGGTTAGATATGTGACGAAAGATGACCCAACACCTGACTCACCCCCATGTGCAGCGCGGGGGAATGAAGTAAGAAGATCTAGCGTAGCCATCACCATAGCCCACCATCATACCCTCCAAATGCCCAACCGGTGCTCTTGAAGGATGGTCCACTAGCATATCCACGATACGGCCCATACCCAACATCTGATGCTGAATTGATGCTCTTAAAGCCACTATCACCGTGATGTGCTGGATTGGGGTTCTCTTCTAGGATGGTGCATGCCAATGGCCAGATGCTCTGCTCCCTCAAACTCATGGTTTCCATTGTGCTAGACAAGCTTGATACATCCATGCCCATCCCCAGCTGCCTCCTCAGGTTTGAACTACCTCTTGAAACACATTATCAATGGGCATGAAGTGCAGGATGTGCTAATTGTTGATAGTAGCCCCTTCTGGGTGACGCTTTTGCCTCTTTAAGGGTGATACCTTTCATGCTTCTGGTGGAAATGCTATAGGAGAGTGACTACTAGAATATAGGTGGATCGGCGAGAGATCAAGTCTCGGAGGCCCAAATATTGCATCATGTGAAATCGACGCTAAAAGATCTGTAAGAGCTATAAACAAGTGAGATAGGAACGCAAGGGGTTTTTTTTTTTTTTTTGGGGGGGGGGGGGGGGCATTCTAGGGTTGTCTTTCATCATCCAGTTGTGTGGACCTCGTGTGTAGCCTCTACTAGTACATGCACCATGGTCCGGATCCTTTGTGGCATGTTCGAACTAAGTCTTCCCTGTGAATTCCGAGCTTTGGCTCGGGTTCTAGCTCCACATCCTGCATCATCTGGTCGTGCTCCTCGCGTATGGCTGTAAATCTACCATCAGCATCATAGCCACCACCATCATCACCATCAAAATCACCATCACCATCACCATCACCATCACCATCACCATCATCATGGCCTGAGTAATGCGACCAGTCCTCTTTGTTATCGTCTCTGCCAGCCTGGGACTCAAATGGATGTCGGGTCTGTGAGTGAACTTCACACTGTGATGCCATATACTCCTCGACGTCAACACCCATCTGTGAAGCAATCTAGGTGTTGGGCTAACCCCTATTCTCATCTAATGCAGGCTCACCTGGATGACTCACCTACTCTTAAAGGGGATCCTCCTGATTTTCTTCCACTCGAAGATTTCACTCAATTTAATTGGAGATGTATCGTTGTCCATGCCCAGGTGTATGTGCCCCATGTCTTTCAATATGAGATCGATGCAGGGGACTGTATATGGAGTCCCGAAAAGTCGGTTACCATATTTGTCAGCTTTTCGTCGGCCTTCTTGAAGTTGCTCCCATTGTTTGTGATAACCTATTCCACATTCTTCCCCCCCACATCCTTTACCACCTCCTTCAGCAGCTTGTGCTTGTGTGTGTGTGTGTGTGTGTGTGTGTGTGTGTGTGTGTGTATATATATATATATATATGTTGCATCCTTATGCTTGGATGCATCAATTGAAATTAATAATGTGGTCCTTCGATCACAATACACCATGAAGTTGATGGTCTTTTACTGCTGCTTCTTCTATTCTGGTAGTGGCTGCTGATGCCGCTGCTGCTGCTGCTTCAGCTCTTCTTCTTCTCCAACACTGCTGCTGCTCTGGCAGGGCTGCAGTGGTCCACAGCTGCGGTCCGCTGCTGCTTGTGGCGGCAGCAGCCTCTAATTCTTCTTCTCTTCTTCCGGCTCTGCATACCTAAGTTATTCTTTTCCTCCTGCATATTTAGTTGGTAACTATCATACAAACTGTCACAGAAGGATACCATTATTAAAAAAAAAAAAGGTATTGTATTGGCTGATACCGATACGTATCAGCCGAAGAAGACACTATTCCTGCAAACTTGACCACTTTAAAGGCTCTTTTGGGCCAAAAGCAGCTTTGCTTGGGTTGCTGGCTTTGAACCAGCGGCGTTGGGCCTGGCCTTCTATGGATCCAAATCTGTGCATCAAAGAAGGCTCATTGTATTTTGGGCTTCTCAGTTTTAATAAGGTACTTTTGTTAACTAGAGAAAAAAAAGGGATAGTTGTGGGTTTTCAGGTCTAGTGGCAATAGAATGGAGGCCCCAGTCAATGGATTCATTTTATGTCAGTAGAGATGTTTATAGTTAAACACATTATTAAATTAATGCAGGCATCTTGTCTTGTGATTTTGGACTGTCAAAAGGATTATTATGAATATTCCAGTGGGGACTTGTATTGCTGGATGCTTGTGATTTACATAATCTATTTTATGCCTTAAATAGTACCCGTTCAAATATGTCCTTCCCTGCCATTCAAATGATTTGGTAGATAAATAAGTTATTATGATTCTCTTCATTGCTAATTCTTTGATATAGGAAATTCTTTGACAATCTAGGGTTTCACTGGCTGCTAGGTCCTCTCCTTGTATTTGCATGTGTTCCATTTAAATTGGTTGCCTAGGATCTACAGAATACTCCTCTGTGGAGAGGAGGGCTGTGAGCAAATTAGGGTGATGGAAAAATAAATTATCAGCCATTCCTTGTGAGAAAGATACTGAAAATTTGGCATCTTCTCATTCCACTGTCTAAAATCCAGAAGACCTACCAACAGAATATTAGAACTGGTGTCATTATGTGATTTTATACCGACTTATATCTGAAGTCAAATAATTTCTGGCTTCATGCCATTTGTAGCCTGTCAATTAGGCAGAAACACATTTTTCAATCAGTTTTAGAAGGGGTTATAGCAATTGTCTGCTAGCTAGAAACAGCGGGATATTTAAGTACGAGTAGAGTTGGCTGAGTCCTGTTGGTGACTTGGTGCCTCCCATTAGCTGATATATAGGGAAGTGTACCTGCAATGTTAATTGTTCATAGAGTATCTACATGTCAGGTGGCTCAATGGCTTCAAGCCACTTAATGGTATGTGTGATGTCAATTTCTTTTCATGGTGAATAGATATGCTGTCAAATTTTTTGTATAACATAGACATGAAGGTGCAAAAAAGGACATTTCACCATGGACTTGTGGCTGGATGGGTTTTCCCAACTGACTACTCTTACTCCAATTGTTTTGCTTTAGAGAAAATTCTTTTTAGGTTGCAAGCACATGATTGATTAATCTGCAATGGGATTGCACCTTATCCTTATGAAAGAATAGTTGGTTTGGTTGATGCTTTTGGCACTCGAAGCTATAGTTTCATCTGTGTTACCCTACTTACGTATTTTGAGTTCTTCCATTCTTTCATAGTTTCTGCCTTATGATTTCTTTTGTTTGCTTGTTTAAGCTTGAGGATTATTACTATGGTTGTGCTTGTCTTTGAGTTTTTCTTTTTAAAATCCTTGTAGTTGAGGCCTCGATTGGCTGCTAAAAAGCGGAAACTGAGTCACACGTCGAGTGAAGAGGACAAGAAAGCGTAGTGTTGGATCTTAATGGTAATGATTTCAATGTTACATTTGTATACATCTAGCTTTGTCATGTGTTCTGTACATTACAGTCAAATAGGCTACAGATTACTTATTATTGAGCCATTCTTTTCTGCCAATTATGTGTTAAACCCACATTCATACAACTTCCACAATTTTGTACGACCAAGAGTCGAACGATGTAAGAAATGACTAGTAAGAATTACAGTACAAGTGCTGTAATTATTAAGTCCTGGCTGTTGCCGGCGCCCCACCCCCCCAAACTTCATATGGTTTCATGTCATTGTTTTGCCAATTTCATGCTTCAATATTTCTGGCGCATCTAGCAGTCTAGAAGGTTAGCTCTCCACTTTGATGCAGTTTGAGTCCCGGACTTAATAGGTCAATTCAGTTGAGGATCCATTGATTTCCAGGTAAAATCCATGCAAAATGAACATTTTCCTCCCAAATTCTAATCCTTGAAATTCTTTTTTGGTAGCTAAGAAGTCTATTTATTAATATCACAGGGAATAGCCAAGGAATCGCTATTTCATAAGTCGATCATCCAAGGGGTGGACGTGGGCCAAATTCCCTGGACAGGATTAAGGCCTTGCTAGGGCATCAGCTACCTGATTAGCCACCCCTGATACAAACTGGAAACAGACGTCTTTCCACCTCACCATTAATAAAATGTCCCTAACAATAGATTGAACACAAATATCACTAGCATAAGTAAGGGATTGAAGCAATTTGACCACCTCCATGCAATTGGATTCAACAATAACATGCACAAAACCTACTATAAGCGCCTCTTTAATGGCATCTCTAATAGCCATAGCTCCTTCAACAGTGACATCCGAAAAAGACATAGGCCAAGAGATTTGCGTTATTGGATTGTTATGTTCAGACCTCAAAATGAACCCGACTCCACCACGAGTGTTCAGATGCCAATGCTGCATCAGTATTTAATTTTACCAAACCAAGAGGAGGAGGATTCCATTTAGCCAGCAAAGAAGAATAAGAACTCTCATTCGATGCACCCGAACCAGATGGAAAGACACAGTCCATATATTCTGAAAACGCTTGTTCAGCCCGGTGGATCACTTGGATAAGCAGTGAGTCCCTATGTTCAAAGTAAAACTCGTTCCTGGCCTTCCACAGATTCCAGCACAAAAATGCTGCACAGGGCAAAGGTCCTTGCTTCAGCTTTGGATTGATAAGAGGAAGTACCCAACTGATTGAACCATTGGTAAAGCTCGACATCATGGGATTCTGGTACCCATGATAATGAAGTGACTGAACAATATACATTACATATTAATATAAATAATTAAAATTGCAAAAACTTGATTTTGTGTTCAACGATTAGATGTTATAGAAAGATTAGAAAATATTTTTTCAGTAGAAGCACGTGTAACAACTACAAGGTCCTTATGGTAGGGGGAGGATAAACATTATATTAACATGGTCATTCATCTGAAGTGCTTCTCCTTGATGGACATTAATAAATTGTCTGTCCCTGACTGACATTAATAAACTATTTGCAGATTCCAATAACCTCTCCCCTAAAGTCAAAAGAGGAAGAGAATTAAAAAATAAAAAATCAAGAACATTGAGATATGTCTTCAAATTGGATAAGCTCCACATAGTTGTTTTTGTTTTTGTTTTTTCTTTTTTAAAAGAACAACCGATCTCATCCAATCTCCCCAGCTTGCTCCAATTCACTTCTCCCTTTTAAAACTTCTCATTATTGATAATAGCAAAGGAACAATCATCCCATGATATGCCACTATAATAAGGAACAGATGAATCAACTCCGAAGTGTTTGATTCCCCTTTAGCAAGGTGCGTGGAGGGGTCATAGCTGAAGCTTATTGCTTCAAACTAAACTAAGACTTCAGGATATCACCATTGAAAATAGAGTTATCCCAGACTTCTGGAGAAAGTCCAACGAATTGCAATACATAAACTTTGATGGTTCTTCCATTAGATTCTCTTTAGATAGTTTATATTTATGTTTATGAATTATTTATGACAAATCATTTATGAATATAAACGTTTGAATATGTCACCTATGAAGCATGATATCTAAAATTGACCAATAACCAATTGAAAATTCACTGGAACCCCGAGGATAGACCAGCGGAAAAAACGATTTCGTCTTCGTTGAGTTTGTCACCGGCGCCTTTGACGTTTCCAACAGACATAATCAAGATGAAAATATATATAAAAAAAATATAAAAATCACTAATGGAAAAAATTCAAAGTCGGAATCTACCGGAGAAATTGCAGTGGTTAAAGTCGCCAGTCCAAAATACTTCATCTTCAACTTTCAATTTCCCGTATAGAGGCCACACCGCTTCCAACAACCTGAACATTCTGAAATAACATGCCTTGCCAAAGCCTTCTTTAGGGAAATGACTACCACCCATCTGCGTTGATGTATGCTCACCATCTAGTTCTGAGTTTACAACCTTTCCTCCCCACTCAACCATGGATGCACTGTCCACAAAGTATGAGAAGATGAAGGAAGGCCAGTACCCTAACACATAATCATACCCAAATTGCATCCACCAGTTCCCTGGTTTGGGTCCTTCTAGACAAATATGCTCCGTCCACTACTTCGGTACGTGGGAATAACCTCAACTCAGTGGGTTTCTGTCGACCGGAGAACTTCGGCATACTAGTGGCATTGCCGGAGGATGACAAGAAATGGACACTTGGAGACCGTCACTTTACAAAAGAGCAAACATGACATTTTATAAACCCAAGGGTAATATTATCATTAAAAACATAAGTTACGATACATCTCATCACCTAAAAGACTGATAGGGTATGGTTGATACTTATTTTCCAAATTAGGGGAGACGGTTGACATTATGGGTAAGATGGGGGCTGTTTGAATTATGAATATACCTCCGCGCCGCGCGGGATGGGGTGGGGGGGGGGGGGGTTGAAATTTTCCCTAAATAATAACCGTTTGGTTCCACTAGACATAAAGAAGTAAAAATAGATTATCACAATAATAATAAACACCTTCCAACCTTTGTAGAATTTAAAGTATTAATTTATTTTACATATATGTATATATACTATAAATTATATCAAACAACTATATATGTTATAATATATTATATAATTAATTATATAACATATACCAAAGAAAGCCTCAGTTGTAACCACCATTTCCATCCGTTAATTGTTGAAAAATTACTTCTTAAATCAGTTCTCAACCCGTCAATAAGATACAAAAACCAAGCTGACTCAACAAAAGGACAATGAAACAAAATTACTGGGAATATCTTTTTATAATTATTTATTTATTTTTTATCATTTTGGTATAACATTCTTTCTTTCAAAGATTTTCTTATTTTCTAAGGACTGGTATCTAGACCTTTGGCCTGATTAGTCCCGTGGGTTCATACTAACCTCACAACCGCATATATCGGGTCATTTCGGGAATGAATGAGAACCATTCCATGCATTTGCACCCAAAGCAGGAAAAAAAGAAAGCTTTACCACCCAAAAAAAAAAAAAAGAAATAAAAAGGAAAGAAATAACATACACACGGTGGCCTTAAGGTAGTAAGAAGAATCAAACTCAGAACCTTTTACTTCCTGAATTGTCACGTGTGCAAATCAGTGAAGAAACATTATGAACAAAATATATTTAGAAATAATAAAATAATAAAATAAACAAATTAAGCTAACCACATAAGATTGCTTTTCTGGGTTGGGAAGAAATTCAGAAAAAAAGTTTAGGATAAAAGAGATAAGAGTAAATAAAGGGGCAGTTTAAGGGGAGTGCCACTAATTTACATTCCTATAAAATCTTAAACTCAATTAGTATTGACTCCTACAATTAATTTAAAAATTAGACTGGAATTGCAACAGTCGGCCGTTGTGGAGCCTGGCCCCACTTCTGTAACGACTTTATTAATTTATTATTTATATTTTAGAATCCCACTTGTGCAGTGATTTTCTAATAAGCTTTTTACGATGCCAAATCCTATTTAAAATGTGGGATAGCTTCCCTGTTCGTTTCTAATCATACTTGGACAACAGTTGCTAATTAAATTCTATATATTTCCTCGAACTCAAACAATCAAATCACAGTGATTCATTCTCTTTTCTAAATCAAATATTAACAGTAAGTGAATAGAGATCATAGTATGTCGACTATATTTTCCCAGGTCTGCTATAACGTAGAAGCTCTAACAGATGAAGGGATATTATCGATCATGTCCGAATCACAAATCTCCACGACTGACCAAACTACCATGCCATTCATGGTTCAGTGTAGAGACGTACATCTCAAGATAAGGAGATCACCTTTTGCATATGATGTGCAAATCGTTGATTCTCGATTACTTGCGTCCAAGGAGGTGCTGATCCCTTTCGACTCTCTATTGTCTTATGAAACATTGAAGCCATGTGTACTAAGTGTGCTTTTGAGACTGGACCCAATCAACAGCGATCTCATACTTCTAAACCTTATAGAAAATATCGTCCCTAAAGTTTGTGATACGTTCATTGCCAACCAGATGAAATGGGTAAGGACTCTAGGTTTCTTTGTAGATATAGAATTTCAAACGGTGGAAGAATGTGAAGAAGATGAAGATACAGTAATGAGAGAAATTATGGAAACAACCATGGAGGAGGGACCAGCCATGGTACCGGCATCCAAGGAATCTATTGAAAAGCTGTTGAACACAAGGAAGTTCGAGGAGAAGGAGATAGGTGGTGAAGCTTGTAGGATTTGCCTAGAGGAGTTCTCAGTGGGGTTAGAAGTGAAAGTGATGCCTTGTGCTCACGTTTTTCATGGAGATTGCATCATTACATGGTTGCAGCAGAGCCACTACTGCCCTTTGTGTCGTTTCTCCATGCCTGTTGATGCTGATTAGATAGTATAATAGGTTCTTGTTTTAATTGTTAAATCTTTGAGTGAAGAAGGTGGTTCATGCAGCAGGGTTTTGCTATCCTTCTCTATATATGTCCTGTAATAAAATCATTAATGCTGAATGTTATGGTCAAATTATTATTACCACAAGGGTTTTCCTGACTGACTGACTACTCGTACTCCAGTTCTTTTGCTTTGGTGAAAATTCTTTTTAGGTTGCAAACACATGATTAATCTGTAATGGGATTGAACCTTATCCTTAAGAAAAAAAAAATAGTTGGTTTGGTTGATGCTTTTGGCACTGGAAGCTATAGTTTCATCTGTGTTACCCTACTAACGTATTTTGAGTTCTTCCATTCTTTCATAGATTTCTGTCCTACGATTTCTTTTGTTTTCAGGATTATTATTAGGGTTATGGTTGTACTTGTCCTTGAGTTTTTCTTTTTAAAATTTTTGTAGTTAGAGGCCTCGATTGGCTGCTAAAAAGCGGAAACTGAGTGGCTCGCCGAGTGAAGAGGGCAAGAAAGTGTGGTTCAGAAAGGCCAGTGTTTGATATAGTTGAGCCAAGATGTACAATGGATTAGAATTCTAGGAATTCATTCTTTAATGGAATATGTTGGAAATTTGAAATATAGGTTAAAATCCTATTGAGGTGAGAGAAAATGTTTATGAAGAAAAGGAATATGAGAGTGCAGGCTGTACTGATCATTTTTCCCAAGCTAAAATAATTTTAACTCTTTCCTAGCTAAAATAATTTTAACTCTTTCCTAGCTAAAATAATTTTAACTCTTTCAAGTAACAATGGTAATGAAGTGACTGAAACAATATACATTACATATCAATATGAATAATTAAAATTGCAAAACTTCATTTTGTGTTCAACGATTAGATATTATAGAAAGATTAAAAAATAATTTTCAGTCGAAGCACGAGAAGCAACTACAAGGTCCTTACGGTTGGGATCGAGCGGATAAAACATTATATCAACATGGTCCTCCATCTAATGTGATTCCCCTTGACTAATCTTAGTAAACTGTTTTAATTGACATTAATAAACTGTTTGCGACTCGAAGAGCCTCTACCCCTAAAATCAACAGAGGAATAGAATTCCAATTTTTTTTATTTTTTATTTTATTTTTTGGCATTGATCAAAGAGCAACAAATCACATTCCCATCTCCCCTGCTTGCTCCAATCCCCTTCTCCCTTTTAAAACTTCTCAACAGCGATAATAGCAAAGCAACAATCATCCCATGCATGATATGCCACTATAATAAGGTAAAGACGAATCAACCTCGGTAGAGTTTGATTCCCCTTTAGCAAGGTGGAGGGGTCATAGCTGAAGCTTATTACTTCAAAGTAAACCAAGAATTCGGGATATCACCCTTGAAAATTGGGTTATTCAAACATCCGAAGTAACGCAACAAAAGGACAATGAAATAAAATGGGGAAATCCTGTTATAATTTTTTTTTTGCTCTTTTAGTATATATATTTTATTTTAATGAAGGTAAAATCTTATCATTTCACATGTGTGCAAATTAACGAGGGAAACACTATGACCAGAATATATGTAGTGTTACAACAAACACAGTGGAATAACACAAGTAATTTACGTGGTTCGATCAATATGATCTACGTCCATGGGCGAGATGAGATTCTCACTAAATCAAAGAAAAAGAGAAGATTACAAAGTGCACCTTATAGAGTGGCACGAATACACCAGATTGCAACCAGCTTCAACCAATAAATAAAAACATTGATCGCTCTTACTAATTTCTTTTATCTTTTTTGCTTCCTTCTTGCATTTTGCGACTAGGTCAGAAAAACTCTTAACTACTCCCTCTCTCACAATTATATTTATAGGAGACCAGTGATTGAGGGAGTAGAGAAATCATTTTACCACAACTTTCCTAATTTCTCTCTAACTAAAAGGGAAAGATATGATATGAGCCATAATAGGCCTGGATATCAAGCCACAAAATAACAATCTCTACATTGGTTTGAAATCTCCTCAAACCATTAAGAAGTCGAACAATATCTCAAACACATCTCTAAGCTTACGTGAGAGTATATGCCACTTACTTAGCATAGGCATATCTCTGAGGACGTCTAATCTACCTCCTTTCCCTGCCACTGGCTATTGAATAAGCTTGTTCAAATTTTACCTCATTATTATCTGAACTTGAATTGAGTTACTCATTTAAAACTGTAGGAGTAACATCTGGAGATGACTTTTGAAAAGTCTCTCTCTTAAGCTCCACCTGGAGCTCCACTTCATCTATAGCCTTCTTTACATTACCTGTAGACTCAACAAAAACCTTCCCATGGTCAAGCATATATTTTTCATTAAAGTAACATCTCTACTAATAATGAATTTAGGAAAATTAGGTTCCAGACTCCACAAATGATATTTTTTAACACCATCAGCATAACCAACAAATATGCATTTTTTAGCCCTAGGCTCAAGCTTATTATCTTTAACATGATAATAAGTAGGATATCCAAATACCTTTAAATTTGAATAGTTACTAGGTTTACCTGACCATACTTCGTTTGGAGTCTTACATTCAATGGCAGTAGAAGGAGAACGATTCACCAAGTAGCAAGCCGTGTTAACAGCTTCAGCCCAAAAATCCTTTTCCAATTCAGAGTTGGAGAGCATACATCTTGTAAGACCCGCACTCCATGAACCTGATCTAAACCTCTATTTTATGTCGTAACAGGTCTTCTAATCATCATCGGACCAGATGGGACGAGTGGATGACAATCAGGTACGAAAATGGACCAAAACAGAGATAATTTTTATACCGGTCTCATGGTACCGGTCGACCGGTAAGTCTATGCGGGCAGACTGGTTAGATATGAAAAAGGATCTTTGTGGGTCTCGCTTGTCAAATCTCAATCCTAGAGACTTTCCTAACGTAGGGAAACTTCCTAAACCCCATGCTAGTCTATTTAAGGACTCCTAAACCTCCTTAAACCTCTTTGATTGATTCTCACAAACCCTAGAGAGGAGAAAGAGATTTGAAGAGGAGAAAGAGCTAAGAAAGGTGGAAGAGGAGCTGCCATTGGACGAAGAACACCATAGTTGAGAACCAACGGTAAATGCTTGAACTTCTCTCTAAGTTAAGCATTATGGATGATTGATCATGACTGATCAATACCATGCAAGGCTAGGTATTGATCAAAATCCCTAAATTTTTGTCAAACCCTAATTCGATTGATAAACCCTAGATTTGAATTCTAAACTAAGATTTCTTAGAATGTAGGCTTTGAATGAAAGATAAAAACAATCCTAAAACGTTGCTCAAGCCTAGAAGGCATAGGAGGAATCCTAGAAGCCATAATGGGTGACCGACGGGAGACCAACACCAAGTTGGTGGTCTTCTGGAGGCATACCGGTTGACCATACCAGTCGCACTATATGCGACCAGTACAACGACCGGTACCTCTTGGGAACTGGTTAAGGGGGATCGGTCGACTATACCGGTCGCACCATCCCTCACAGTGCCGCGACCGGTGCCTGCGACCGGTATGCACTGTATAGGGTATTTGACCTGGTTGGTTTCTGACCAATGTAAACTCTAAATTACTAATCCTAATTAAACCCTAACATCGTGTAGGACCCTATGATAGCGAGATTGGACGCTATGACGCGGAACATGCTAGCAATCAGGTATCAGGTGTCAGGTAAGAGAATCAGACCCAAACCCTAATTAGCTAATAACAGTAAAATATTGTTAATAACTATTGTTCTATGGAGTGTTTCTTGTGCATATTCACATGTCATTTTTACTTTCAGTTATTACATTGTTCATGCATACTCGCTATACTAGGTTGTGATTGTTAGGCATGTGATTGTTTTTTTTCGTGTGTGGAATGGGAAGGGCCTGGGGTCTTGAATCATTCCTCACACTAGCACCTTTTCGTATCGCTACTATCTTAGCATGCTTGGTGCGGGTAGGGTATCAGGGGGAGAACGTGGCACTGTGGTCTCTAGCCTGGCCACCAGACTCGAGCCCTATCTCTATACCGTAGAGAGCGGTGCTGGGATAGGGCCTACTATGATGACATATAGGATTGGTTAGTTGCGAGCCCAGTTTGCAAGCCCTCGCCAATAGGGGCTTACGTGTTGGTATGGATAGGGCATCAGGGGAAGTGTTGGCGGTGTGTGATCCGGACACTTTAGCTCTATCTCTATTCCATAGTGGGTGCATGTGAGACTGCAATGGTGTTTGATCCATTGAGCGGATTCACACACTGGTGTATAGAGGTGTGGTGGCCGCCAATCCTTTCTATAGTACATTACAAATTTAAAACCAGACCATAATGTGAATGTTACTCATGCATGTTGCTTGTTGCATTGTCTGATTTTTTTACTGAGCTAAGTTATGAGCTCACCCTTCTATATATATATATATATATATATATATATATATATATATATATATATATATATATATATATATATATATATATATATATATATATATGTTTTTTTTAGATGTTGATATAGGTTATACTGTGGAGGACTACGTGGATGCTCCAGTATATGGAGGTGTTGCTGCTTTAGAAGTGCAAGTAGGGGAGGATGAGCATGATGCTTCATGCGAGTGCCCTTTCTACATGTACCTCTAGGATGGTTTTATTTTATTTTATTTTATTTCAGTTGGATTCATAAATTGTGTAAAGATATTTTATTTACGTTTTGGTGTGGAGAATAATTGGTTACTATACTTACAATGTAGAACTCAGTTCATTTAATTTAAAACTTTCGTTGTATTTATTTTTATTCTGATTATAGTTATGTGCAATGGTTTGTATTAGTGGATACGGTCTTATTGAGATCCTGATGTGAACCGTTGGTTTAGTGGCGGTTCACTCACACTTCTGGTTCAGTCAGAATTGAGGTGTGACACATCTAGCTTTTTCCATTAAGGTCTTGTTCATACGCTCTGCCACTCCATTCTGCTGAGGAGTGTGCTTGACTGTGCGATGCCGTACGATCCCTGAATCTATGCAGAACTTGTTGAACTCACCACTGCAAAACTCTATACCATTGTCGGTTCGGAGACATTTGATCTTCTTCCCGATTTGATTCTCTACAAGAACTTTCCACTTCTTGAAGGTTTCAAACACGTCGCTTTTATGCTTGAGAAAATGGACCCAAATCTTTCTGGAATAATCATCAATAAACGTCAGAAAATTGAGAGCACCACCTTTGGATGGAACCTGAGCTAGTCCCCATAAATCTGAATGGATGTAGTCATGTGTGCCCTTTGTCGTATGTGAACCAGTTGAGAAGTTGACTTGGGTTTTCTTCCCAAACACATAATGCTCACAAAAGTCAAGTGATGTCGTATGATCACCACAGAGCAAACCACGTTTACTCAGAATAGTCATTCCTCTCTCACTCATGTGGCCCAAGTGCATATGCCATAAGTGAGTCGTGTCCTTGTTAGAGTCAGAAGATGAGGATACTTCCGTAGAACCTGTCACAATACTACCCTGCAGATTATAGAGGTTATTCACTTTGCTACCCTTCATCATGATCAATAATCCCTTAGAAACTTTAAGAGCTCCACCTCCACCTGTGTAGGAATACCCAATGGAGTCTAATGTACTCAATGAAATAAGATTCTTCTTTAAGTCTGGGATATGCCTCATCTCCGTCAAAGTCCTCACTATCCCATCATGACACCTGATGCGAATTGTACCAACACCAACTGTCTTGTAGACTGCGTTGTTTCCCATCAAGACTGAGCCACCCTCGATAGCCTTGTAGATGGTGAACCAATCTCTGTTTGGGCACATGTGATAAGATGCACCTATATCCAAAATCCATTCCCTATCAGAACGTCCATTCAAGGGACATACAACGAGAACATTCTCAGCAACATCAGCTTTATTAGCCTTTGCCACATTTGCAGAATCTGAAGCTTGACCTTGCTGATTTTCCTTCTTATTAAGAGCATACACTCTGACTTGTAATGCCTTTTCTTGTGACAATAGTAGCACTCAACATTTTTCTTATCCAAGCCCAACCTGGACTTAGAGAGATTACCTGATTTGCCTTTACCACCCTCCTTGGTATTCAATCTATCTCTAACAAGCAAACCATCAGCCTGACTTTTGGTACCTTTCCCATTCAACTTTGTTATCAATTCGATAGAATTCAAAGAGGCCTTCACATCCTCTAAACTTATGGAGTCTCTGCCATACAACATAGAGTTAACAAAATTTTCATACGAGTCAGGCAAGGAACACAATAAAATAAGGGTTTGATCTTATCCTCAAGTTTAATATCCAGATTTTTCATATCCATGACAATTTTATTCAACTCATCTAAGTGTTCCTGAATGGGCGTACCTTCTTTCATTTTTAGAGTATAAGGATATTGCTTCAAATACAACCTTGTTGTAAGAAATTTCTTCATGAAGAGACTTTCAAGCTTTGGCCACAACCCAGCCATTGTTTCTTTATCAATGACTTCATGAAGCACCATGTCGGAAAGTGACAATTGCAAGGCGCTGTGAGCCTTCTCATCCATCTCCTCAATCTCAACACTATTCATATCATTCGGGTACTTCCCGTTGAGAGCCTTGATCGTACCTTCACAAAGTAGCAAAGCTTTCGTCTTTATCCTCTATAATCCAAAATTGTTTTGACCGTCGAAAGGAGTCACCAAGAACTTTATGGAAGCCATTACGGACACAAAACCCTTGAAATCGAAACAAGGCTCTGATACCAGTTTGTTACGACAAACATAACGGAATAACATAAATAATTTATGTGGTTCGATCAATGTGATCTACGTCCACGAGCGAGAGGAGATTCTCACTAAATCAAATAGAAAGTGAAGATTACAAAGTGCACCTTATAGAGTGGCACGAATACACCAGATTGCAACCAGCTTCAACCAATAAATAAGAACACTAATCGCTCTTACTAATTTCTTCTCTCTTTCTCGCTTCCTTCTTGTGTTTTGTGGCAAGGTCAGAAAAACTTTTAACTACTCCTCTCTTACAATTATATTTATAGGAGAAAAATGATTGAAGGAGTAGAGAAATCATTTTACCACAACTTTCCTAGTTTCTCTCCAACTAAAAAGAAAGATAGGATACGAGCCATAATAGGCCCGGATATCAAGCCACAAAATGATGTGTAGAAATAAAAAAATAATTAAATAAACAAATTAAGCTAATCACAGAAGATTGCTTTACTGGGATAGAGGGAAAATCAGTGGAAAAGGATAGGAGGGTTAGAGAAAATATATATCGGGGAGTGATCTATAAAATCTTGGGTTTTCTATGTTGTCATTCGGTGATTTTTTAGATTTTTGTGGTTTTAAACCCAAATGATGGACCAATCCAAAAAAAAAATAAAAAAAAATGGAGTACAACATTTCCAGTGGTTTGACTTAAAAAAAAAAGGAAAATAAAAAATGAAAACTCCTTCATGCTGTTGAAGGAGCCTCTTAAGCACAGTTACATAATTTTTTCCAATGCGGATAGGATGGTCTTAATGGTCTTACATTGTCACAATATAGATGGAGAACCTCTTGGATAGACTACATGTTCAATTTTGTTTGGTGATATTTCAATTTTTTTTTTTTTTTTTTTTTGTGGGAATTTTTTTTTCCAAGCTGCAAGCTAGTAGTAATACCATCACCCTCTCATATTTGTATTTATTTTATTTATTTTATTTTTATTATTGTTCTGTCTCTCTTGCCCTAACCATGTGGGCGCCTGTAAATAAAACCATGTCCCCCTTTGGGTTATGGTCTTGGGTGACTCACTATATTTCTCGGCCCTGCTATGTGTTCTTGTAATGCCATCCTTGTTGGGTTCTTTGGAAGTATAGTTGGAATCAGCCAAGATAGTCCCATGTTTCCCTTTCTCTTGACCTTTTTTTATTTTTTATTTATTTATTTTTAACTAAAGATCAGAAATTTTATTAAAAGAAACGAAATATAAATTTGTTCTGCAATAGTCATGAATGCATAGGCTTTTATTCTTCCACATTGGTTCTGCAATCTTTGTGATAATAAGAATCTTATTTTGTTCCCTAGTTGTTTGAGTTTGTGAATTCCTGCTCAATTCAGTCTTGCGCATCAGGTGCTAGCTAGGAAGCCTGATGCAGCAGATCAAAGGGAAGTACCAACGCAACAGGATAACCAGACCAGAAAATAACTTGCGGTTCTGGTTTGAACCAGTTTTTTGGTTCAGAACTCCCTTGCGGTTCAGGTTTCTGGTTCACCTGAAGGACCAGTCGTGGGGTCTCTTAGGCAGTTATACCCTTGATTATTTTATTTCTTACGTAGTAGTGTAATCAGGTTGGAATTGGTACTATGAATTCCAGTCCAGACTCAAGTCAGTTATACCCTTGATTATTTTATTTCTTACGTAGTAGTGTAATCAGGTTGGAATTGGTACTATGAATTCCAGTCCTGACTCAAGTCTATTTTCTTCACTTTTCCAGTTTTCCTGTTCATAGTAGGAATTCTACGTGGATCAGAATCTGGCCATCAAACTTGTATTTAGTTTTTTACCGAATCAATATTCAGACCATAGTTGACAGTTGACCACGATGTCCTCATGAACTCATCTATTTTGCTGCGAGTTACTGATTTTCTCCTAATAATCTCTGGGTTTTTTTGAATCCTCTTCTCTGGCTATGATTGCTGATAGTGGTTGAGTTAGCAGTCTGGTCTTATCTTTTTTTTGCTGGATAGTCTGCCAATTAAACCTTAACTCATCACTGCATTAAACCCTCAATTCGTTTTGATTCATTCTCTTTTCTAGATCATAGCATGTCGAATATATTTTTCCAAGTCTGGTCTGACGTACAAGCTCTAACAGAAGAAGGGATACCGACCGTGTCCGAATCCCATAACTCTGACCAAACCAGCATGCCATTCACCTTTCGGTTTAGAGACATACATCTCAAGATAAGGAGATCATCTTCTGATGTGCAAATCGTTGATTCTCGATTACTTCCATCCAAGGAGGTGGTGTTCCCTTTGGACTCTCTATTGTCTTATGAGACATTGAAGCCTTACATGCTTAGCGTGCTTTTTAATGTGGACTCAGTCTTCACCGATCTCATGTTTGCAGAGCAGATTGGCACTACTGCTTGTGATAAGTTCAAATTCAACCAGATGAGATGGGTAACGACTCTAGGTTTCATTGTAGATATAGAATTTTGGATGGTGGAACAATGTGAAGAAGATGAAGATACAACCATGAGAGAAATTATAGAAGCAACCATGGAGGAGGGACCAGCCATGGTACCGGCATCCAAGGAATCTATTGAAAAGCTGTTGAACCCAAGGAAGTTTGAGGAGGAGGAGATAGATGGTGAAGCTTGTACTATTTGCCTAGAGGAGTTCTTAGTAGGGTTAGAAGTTAAGGTGATGCCTTGTGGTCATGCTTTTCATGGAGATTGCATTGTTAAGTGGTTGCAGCAGAGCCATTTTTGCCCTTTGTGTCGCTTCTCAATACCTGCTGAGGCTGATTAGATAGTATATTAGGTTCTTGTTTTAATTGCTAAACCATTGAGTAAAAAGAAAGTGGTTCTACATTTTGCTATCCTTTTCTATATCCTGTTATGAAACCATTAATGCTGAATCATTTAGGCAAATTATTATTGTCACAAGGGTTTGTAATTTTTATACTTTTGAATGTTGCAAGATATTTGTTTTGCCACGTAAGTAGATGATGTGTCCATTCCTATCGTTGGATGGAGAGAATGTATTTTGGATTAATGTGTCAAATTTCAAGTTATGTAGTTCAATTAAATACCTCTTTTGTACTGATAGCATCCATATATGTACATGCATGTTTACCAATACTGTAAACATTACTTTACACTCCCAACTCTAAGAGGGATTAGATTACATGCATCTTGTGATTTTTCAAAAAGTTACATTCCCATCATTGGACTTGGATTGTCTCGAGTCCGTCCAGTCGTCCAGTCGTGGACTGGGCGGACTGGGCGGACTGGATTAAAAGGACACGCATACCAATACATGGGGGGGCATGTCCTTTAAATCCAGTCCGTCCGTCCATGACTGGACGGCTGGACGGACTGGAGATGATCTTTTTCCCCATCATTACACGGAAAACTATTCTTTTTTTTTTCAATTAATTAGTTTTCTTAGTTTTTCTATATTGTCAATCGGTAATTTTTTTTTTTTTTTGGTATTTCTTAGATCTCTGTGGTTTTAAACCCAAATGATTGATCCATTCAAGAAAAAAAAATTGATAGAGTACAACAATTCCTGTGGCTTGACTTAAAAAAAAAAAAAAACAAGAATGGAGCTCCTTCATGCTGTTGTAGGAGCCTTTCAAGGACACATGCTCTATTTTCTCTGGAGTGGTTAAGATGGTATTGCATTGTCACAATTAAATAAATAGGAAACCTTTTGGATAGACATGTATTTTCAATTTAATGACTCATTCAATCGACTCGTGATATTTCTAATTTTGGTGATATTTTTTTTTTTGTGGGAATAAAGTTTCTCAAGCTCTATACCATCACCCTCTCATATGGTTTTTTTTTTTTATTCTTTTATTGTTATGTCTCTCATGCCTTGACCATGTGGCCCCGTGTGCATTTAATTTCCTTGGCCCAGCTATGAATTCTTATAATGGGCATCCCTGTTGGGTTCTTTGGGAGTAGAGTTGGAATCAGGCAAGATTGTCTCATGTCTATCTCTTCACCCTTGTGTTAAAAACATTCTCTAGTAGTATGCAATTGAAAGCTAAATCTTCGAGCAAAGAAGGTGGTTCCAGCAGGTTTTTGCTATTCCATTTTTAAGCGTTGTAATTTAGTCATTAATGCCGATTTTTTTAGCCAAAATCATTGTTGCGACAAGGGTTTGGTATATTTCAAATGTCGCAAGACACTTATTTTGTCATGTAAATAGATGATGTGTCCATTCCGACCATTGAATGAATAACACATATTCTACATTAATGTCAAAATGCAAGATCTATTTCAATTAAATACGAATATTGACATGCATCCCTTGAATGCTCATGAATGTTTATCACTACTATAAATATTACTTGTACACTCTTCTAACTCCAAATAGGTTTGACTCAGATTTATCTTGTGATTTCCAAAATGTCACATTCCCACTGTTACTTGGATAATAATTTTTTTAAAATTTTTTTTTATCCAATTTCTTTCTTGGGTTTTCTATGTTGCCATTCGGTATTTTTTAGATTTTTGTGGTTTTAAACCCAGATGATGGGCCTATCCAAAAAAAATAAAAAATAAAAAATGGAGTACAACATTTCCAGTGGTTTGACTTAAAAAAAAAAAAAAAAAAAAACGAGAATGGAAGCTCCTTCATGCCGTTGAAGGAGCCTCTTAAGCACACTTGCATAATTTTTCCAGAAGCAGATAGGATGGTCACAATATAGATAGATAGAGAAGGATCCAAATCCTCTTCTCCCAGAGGTTTGGGAGGCGGGGGCAGCTACCACCAGTCAATGCTTGACACGTGGGTGCCGACTAGATCCGAGCCTTTCATCTGAGCTGATAAGGTGAACCGACAGGGGGTATTGGCTTATGCACCTGCTCGGATAGAGGGTTCGGATCCAACCGGCACCCACGTGTTGGGCATCAGCTGGTGGGAGTAGCCCTCCGCCCAAACCCCTAGGAGGAGAAGATTTGAATATGATAGAGAACCTCTTGGATAGATCACGTGTTCAATTTTGGGGCTCATTTCAACCCTATGACCTTGTTTGGTGATATTTCAATTTTTTTTTGCGGGGAAAAAGTTTTCCAAGCTGTAAGTATTAATACCATCACCCTCTCCTGCCCTAACCATTGGTTCTGCAATTGTCATGCATTACCTATATTTGTGCGCTTGAAGGTCATGATATTGTCATACCATGTCAATTTGTTATAGGATATTTCAAATTATCGTTGTGATTATATGAATCATATATCGTTCCTTAGTTGTAAGAGTTCGTGAATTCCAGCTCAATTCAGTCTTGCGCATCAGGTGCGATAGGAAGCCTGATGCATCAGATCCAAGGGTACTCACAGAAGTACAGACCAGAAAAATCACTTGTGGTCTGGTTTGAACCAGTTTTTCTGGTTCAGGTTTCTGGTTCACTTGAAGGACCAGAACGTGGGGTCTCTTAGGCCGTTATTTGATTATTTTATTTCTTACTTGGTAGTGTTATCAGTTTGGAATAATGGGTTCTATGAATTCCAGTCCTGACTTAAGTCTGCTTTCTTCACTATTCCAGCTTTCCTGGTTGCTTTAAAAGTACCTTTTCAGCCTACGGGTTGGCCGGAGGAGATTTCCTATGTTTGTTTGGTTTGGAGTTTCCATATATGACACTTAATTGACCAGCTGGATGGATATCCTGACCATCATCTGATCTGTTTTGCTGCGAGTTACTGATTTTCTCCTAATAATCTTTGGGTTTTCTTGAATCCTGTTCTCTGGCTCTGATTGCTGATTGTGGTTTGAGTTAGTCTGGTCTTATCTTTTAGAATCATTCTCCAATTCTAGAGTCCCAAAAGATCATAAACCAAAAAGAAACCCACTTTCTATTTAACTTCACCTTCACCATATAGGCCTAGCTCCGCTCTGACCTGTTTATATATTTCCTCCAACTTAATCAATCAAATCACATTGATTTCTTCTCTTTTCTAAATCAAAAATTGATAGATCATAGCATGTCAAGTACTACAGTTTTCCATGTCTGCTTTGACGTAGAACCTCAAACAGATGAAGGGATATCGATTATCTCCATGACGGACCAATCCAGCATGCCCTTCACTTTTCAATATAATGACGTACATCTCAAGATAAGGAGATCAACTTCTGATGTGCAAATTGTTGATTCTAGATTATTTGCGGCCAAGGAGGAGCTGTTCCCTTTTGACTCTCTATCCTCTGTTGAGATATTGAAATCATGCATGCTTAACGTTCTTTTGAATGATCAAGAACGAAATATGATGTGCAGAGATCTCATTGAAGACCTTATAAAACATATCGCCATTAGTGCCTGCAATGCGTTCAGAGCCAATCAGGTAAGAGGGGTAAGGACTGTAGGTTTCAATGTAAATATAGAATTTCAGATGATAGAAGAATGTGAAGAAGACGAAGATACAGTAATGAGAGAAATTACAGAAGCAACCATGGAGATAGGACCAGCCATGGTGCCAGCATCCAATGATTCTATCGAAAGGATGTTGAAGACAAGAAAGTCTGAGAAAGAAGAGATTGGTGAAACTTGTACAGTTTGCCTAGAAGAGTTCTCAATAGGATTAGAGATTAAGGATATGCCTTGTGGTCATGCTTTCCATGGACATTGCATCGTTAAGTGGCTGCAGCAGAGCCATTATTGTCCTTTATGTCGTTTTCCTATGCCTGTTCATGCTGATTAGATAGTATATTAGGTTCTTGTTTTAATTGCTAAATCTTTGAATGAAGAAAATGGTTCCAGCAGGTTTTTAGTAGATAGTATATTAACAGGTCTGTTCTGTTGAGTCAAGTGAAATTTCCGCACCCTGCACTGATTGTACCTTGAAACTTTCTTTTTAGTTAAATAAACACAACTTATGTAATTTTTCTCCCTCTTCGATAATGAATTTATCAAACTTGATATCTCTTTTGACCTCCATGTGAAATCACACTTCTGTAGTAATGTGGGCTGCTCCTGTGTATGCATCATGTAGCACATCCCCTCCTGTCCTTCCACTGGCTTGGTATGGGTGCATGTAGATCCGAAAACAAATTCCAGACTGTAACTTCTCATACTGCAGAGTTCTGATGAAATGGAGGAACATAGGATGGATTATTTAATATAACTAATAAGATGTATAAGACCAGCTGAATGTAGAGCATAAAATCATGGCTTAAAAACCACAACAAAGAAGCTTATGGCTAGGGATGTAAATGGTAGTCGAAAACTCGAATTTGATTCGCATTCGATTGGGGATACTTGAATCTGAATTCGGTAGTTTGGAACATAATTTATCTGATCTGAGTACATATTTAACTAAAAATAAAAAAATTAAGTAACTAAGGATCGTGAGGGTTCTTGAAGATTTGATAAGTTATAGAGAACGAGGAAGTGAAAACATGAGACTAAGACAATCGAGAGACATGGATTGAAAGTGAATTGTATCCACTGGGAGGAAGAAGGTTTGGATTAAACAATTCAGGGATGTAAATAGGTAGTTGAAATCCAAATTTGATTCACAGTGGTATCAGTTTAGGGAAATCCGTATCCGGTCCGGATTATCTAGATCCGATCACATCCAGATCTGTACTGATCTATTTACATCTCTCTAGTCAAGGCTTGGGAACAGACAGAAACCGCCAGTAGATCAATGACCAAAGAACCCCAAGGGTAGCAACAACCCATCAAGATCTTTAAATAAGATGTTGAGAGTGCTAGTGTACTGATCCTTTTCCCTTAAAATTATTGTAATGCTTTTAGAATCAAGTAACAATAGTATGAAGTGACTGCACGATATACATCACATATTAATAGAAATAATTAAAATTGCAAAACTTCATATTGTGTCCAAGAAAATATTTTTTTTTTAGTAGAAGCACGTGAAAAAAATTACGAAGTCCTTACGGTAGGGAGATAAATGTAGTTGCAGGGTTAACTCATTGTTGGAGGGAGATAAATGTAGATGCAAACATGTTGGCGAGGACTGCTGCTCGAGAGAGTGTTTCGATCTTGGATGGCTCGGCTTGCCCTGATATGGTGGCTTTGGAGGTTGTGTGGGATGCTTCCCACAGGTTTAGGTTTCGATTTCATTAATTTGGGATTCGTCCAGAATGGCCCTTGCTGATGGTAATGCCGAAGATGGAGGTTTAGCATCCTATTAAGCTATTAAGGTGGTCTGTATTTTCTTTTTTATCATTAATATATTTCAGATTTCAAGAAAAAAAAAATATCCTTAAGAGGATAAAACATTATATCAACATGGTCTTCCTTCTAAAGTGTTTCCCCTTGACTGACATTAAAAAATTGTCTGTCCTTGTCTGACATCATTAAATTATTTGTGATTCCAAGAACCTCTCCCCTAAAATCAAAATTAAGTTCCTCCGCGTAGATTTTTGTTTTTTGTTTTTGTTTTTCTTGCATTGATCAAAGTCCGCAACTCGTTGCCTATTGCATGAGGAACCAAAAAGTCTTAGGATTCTGGTTCACTACTTTAGGTATTAGCACCATGGTTTTCAATCTAAATGGATTCAATTTTAACCATAAAAGACCAGATACCTTGCTTACATATCATTGGAAAGTGCATTAACATAAAGATGACAATAAGAAGAGGTAATACAAAAGTGTGTAAACTATAAAAATGAGTCAAAGTAGATTGACCCACAATGAGTCAAAGTAGATTGACCCACACTAGCACTTCCACGTTCATTGATTCATTTTTTTCTCTTGAAATATTTTTCGTCACTATTTTTACACACGTCTTTTTTTAGGAGGTTTACACTCATTATGTGGCATACGCATTACGTCTCGTACGGAATTTAATAGTATACCACTTCTACGAATGGCTCGTAATGCTGCATCTCTTCCGAGTCACTCCACACCCCTTTTCCCTTTTAAAACTTCTCATCAAAGATAATAGCAGAACAAAAATTATCCAATGATATGCCGCTATAATAAGGTAAAGATGAAAGAACCTCCATGCAAGGTGGAGCTTATTGCTTCATACTGAACCAATAATCCGGGATATCACCCTTCAACTTCAGACATCGTGAATATCCCAACAAATTGCAATAAATAAACTTTGATGATCCTTCCTTTAGTTGTAACCACCATTTCCATCCCTTGAAGTGTTGAAAAATTACTTCATAAACCAGTTATCAACCCAACAAGAGATAAAATCCAAGCTGACTAACAAAAAAGGACAATGAAACAAAATTGGGAATATCTTGTTATATATATATATATATATATATATATATTTTTACCCTTTTAATATAACATTCTTTCTTTCAATGAAAGTAAAATCTTGCCGTTTCACAAGTATGCAAATCAATGGGGAAACAAGAAAACCCAAATATATGTAGAAATAAAAAAGTAATTAAATAAACAAATTAAGCTAACCACAGAAGATTGCTTTTCTTAATTGAGGAGAAAGTTAGAAGAAAAGTTTAGGATAGAAGAGTTAGAGCAAACACAAAGACCCTAGAATTTACTTCATTTTAATTATATGATGTGATTAACAAATTTGGTAAACAAATGTCCCCAGCCTAACAAATGTCTCTCTCTCTCTCTCGTTTTGTTTTTCTCCAAGGTCAGCCAACTCAATGGCTCATTCCTTGGCTCGGAGGGCTTTGACCTGCCCTTTGATTTGCCCAAAAAAGGTCAGTTGGTTCATTTCCATTCCGTGGCTCTTGGCTTTATGTAAGACTGAGGCTTCGGCTATTCCTGGTTTCCTCATTGAATAGAATTTTTCTTTAATTTTCAAATGTGCAAGGAGCTTACATTCTTCCAATTGTGCAGCCTGCAAGAGAATCTATATTAAATCTTGTTAGAAAAAATTATGTGATGTTTCGATCTTTATGCTTAATTGTTGCAAGGAATTTTACAACCAATCAAAGTGATCGATTAAATAGCAGATTCTCTAGAATGCACGAACTAATTTTTTGCTTTATTTTATTTGGATGGATTTATCAACAAATTTGACCTAGCCTCCACCCTTTACCAGCATGCCATGAAGAAGCTCCAACTTTAGCAACATTTCCAAATTAGCAAGGAGCTTATATTCTTCCAATTGTATTGATTAAAATTATTTTGGGATTGGTTAAATGGTCCCACTTCTAAAATAGATTGGAATTTCAAGGGCAATAACTAGTAGCAATTTGGATGCTTGATGATATTAGGTTTATAAATCAGATCATAAACGGTTTATCAATTCAGTTGAATTTGATTCATGATTGTTTTTAGTAGAAACCAAAGTCAAATCGATTAATAATCGATTCTTATTTTTTAAACCAAAATCAAACCGGTTAACAACTGATTTATCAGTTTCTAATCGATTCCTAAACGGATTAAATAGTTCATACTCACTCCAATTGTTCTAGAATTGGAATTGCAAGGAGACGTTATGCTACTATGGACCCTGACCCACTTATGTAAAAACTTTATTTATTTATTATTTATTTTTTAGAAACCCATTTGGGTAGTGATTCTATTTCTCTATTTAACTTTCCTCCACGGTGCTAAATCCTAATCAATGTGGGATTGGTCCGCTATGACCTTGTCGGTTTCTAATCATACGCTCATTAATTCTTTTTTTTTTTTTTTTTTTTCTTCTGGGTAAATTAGAAATTCATTGATCAAAATAGGCCTCTGATATTACACTGTCCTTTAAACATAACTCCCTAAGCCAAGCTATATCCCCATTCCACCATAGAAGTCA
Source organism: Protea cynaroides (assembly GCA_028583415.1). Lineage (NCBI taxonomy): Eukaryota > Viridiplantae > Streptophyta > Magnoliopsida > Proteales > Proteaceae > Protea > Protea cynaroides. Next base: position 12,958,548 of record CM053272.1, on the reverse strand, counting down.
GGACCCTAAGTAGGCCGTCCGTGCTATCTGATGGGCCACCTGATTCCCTTCCCGCAGGATATAACAAAAAGAAACATTACAAAGTTTGGAACTACACAAAAAGATATCCTGAATCACAGTTTCTAAAAACATATCCACAGTTTGATTGTTTTTCTTCCCCAAAATATGCACTATTTCCAGATTATCAGATTCCATAATGACGGATCGATATCCTTGCGTAATTGCGAGACTCAATACCTTTCGAATGGCCATGGCTTCGCCCAATGTTGCAGAGGAAAACACGAGATCTTCAGTTGCAGCAAACAACACCGAATCATGATAGTCCCTACAAGCAATACCAATAGTACTGTAAGACTTGTCCAAAGAAAGAGCTGCATCAATGTTGATTTTAACAAATCCTGGTCGCAGGCTGCCACTAAACCTTCCTCTCTGAGATATGCTCCTGGATTGCAAAACCAGAGACCCTCGATGGCTTATTCACTACAACAATAGGCATTTTTCGCTACAGAAATTTGTTACGGTAATCAATTTTCCGTTGCCAAAAATAATATTAAGCAACAGATCCTAAATTCCGTAGTGGTAAATAAGTGGCCAAAAATATCATTTTATACTATGGAAGATATGTTTCCGTTGTCGAATATATATTTCCAACAATGGTACTATGTTTTTCGTAGGGAAATAACTTTACCCAAAATACAATATAATGTATATAACAACAAAAAATAATTTTCCGTGGGAAAAAATACATTTACCTCTATGGAAACATTTTTCCATGGCCAAAATTATCATTTTATACCACAGAAGATATATTTCCATTGTAGAATATATATTTCCAACAATGGTATTATATTTTCCGTAGGGAAATAACTTTACCCAAAACACGATATAGTGTATATACAACGAAAAATGATTTTTCCGCGGTAAAAAATACATTTATCTCTACGGAAACATTTTTCCATGGCCAAAAATAATTTATCTCTACGGAAACATTTTTCTGTTGTGGAATATACATTTCCAACAACGATGCTATGGTTTCCGTAGGGAAATAACTTTACCCAAACTTGCATCTGCCACGCGCACTCCCTCCCTCGTTCTCTCCATATTTTCCCACTCATTTTCTACTACATGCCAATTATACATTTAAAAAAAGGGTGGCATGCATATTTTCCTTCCGAACTCCGATGACCCCATCCCATCGTCATCCCATCCTCTTATCTTTCCCAAATGACATATAAGATATTGGGTATGTCTAGTTGTAACCATGTATGTGAATATAGGCTCATGGACGGAGATGTATTAACATACATGGAGGTGAGCCGTTTCCAAATCTAATGACATACAACCTCAATGACAACGACGTCTGATTGTAACAAGGTCCAAGCAAATTAAGTCAAAGATATATTAATTGTTTACCTCAATTAATTGCCTTTGTCACTCTGGTTCAGAGAATAGTGGCAAAAATAATATTTAGCAACGGAAAATAAATTCCATAATGGTAAATATGTTTTAAGCTACGGATAATTTTGTTTCATAACATATAATGTATATAACAACGGTATTTCAATTGTGGAATATGAAAAGTTTAGTTTTAGAAATAATACATTCTTACCTAAAACTAACAAAGCGGTTAGTTTTAGGAATATCATTATTGGTCAACGTGGCCAAAGATAAATTTTAGAGGGCTACCAACCACTATGTTCCGTTATCGGGTGGGGTTTATTAAGGTGTCCAAAGAAAGATTTTATATATAATTATGGAAATATTTTTTTCTATGAAATTAGAATCAATTCCATATTTCCATTGTGGAATATGAAAACCTTTTTAGATTTTAGAAACATAATCCATCAAAATTTAAACCATTAAAATTAAGAAACGGTCCGAAGACCTTAGGTTATTTGGTTATTCCTAAAACTAAACATGGCGGTTTAGTTTTAGGAATATTCCGCCTTGGGTCTGCCCGTCCGGCTACGTCGGTCCATTTTTGACACCCTTACTCCTATCTCCCACGCGCATCATTCTCTCCCTCATTCTCTCCCGCGCACACTCTCTCCCTCATCTCGAGATAGTTTCTTATCTCTGTTTTCCCTCTCTCCCACTCTCCTTCTCCCCCTCTCCAATCGCTCCACTCTCTCTTCCCCACTCCACTCTCTCATCCTATAGTCTCTCTTTCCTCCATAGTTTCAGCGGCATCTGCAACTCATCTCTCGTTTGACATTACTCATGAAGATGAGCTATTGATCGGTGTACACCATCTCTCTTCAACGATCCTCAATGATCCTCAACGTGTCTACAGCTCATGAAGGAGCTATTGATCCTCAACTATCGGTTTACCTCATCTCGCATGATTGAGGAGCTATTGATCGGTGTACACCATCTCTCATGAAGAGAATGTTCTGCATCTCATCTCTCTTCCACTAGGATCATCTGCAATCCATCTCTCTTCAACGATCCTCAACGTGTCTACAGTTCATTCTAGCAATCCTGTATTGTATCTTCGTGTATCAGGTAAAATACGCTTCTCTATCTCTTTGAACTAAGGAACCCCAAATCGATATTAAGGTTGTGTATATGAAGATGGTAATTTTTAGGGTTTAATTTCTTGGCTTTGGTCTCTGTCTATGAAGTATAAAGGGTACTGCCACATACTGTGTTCCAGTATATTTTGTCGGCTGGTTCCTAGAGTATAATTGAATTTCTGTAAATTTAAATATTAAATGTAGTGTTTCTTTTTGTAAGAGTTTGGTTGAATTCTAATTTTGTAGTACCACTCCTCTGATTGATCTGATCTACTTTACCCACACATGTATATATATAGAGCCAGGATAGTGGTGGGGAATTTCCATTTTCTGTTATTATGAAGAAGAGGATGACTTGCTTTGAATCTCAACATAGAATTCCAGGCGGTCTCAGCACAATCAACCTGTTGGAAAATGGGATAGTGTTGATAATAGAATTCCTGTATTTTTTTCCCAGTTTGTGGTTGAATCCTGGAGCTTCGAGATATAGCATATATAGGTAGCACTGTAAGGTATGCCATGGTTTGTGGTTTTGTTGATTTAGTTACGCCCTAAAATCCTTTGATTTACTTGGAACTCTATCTCGGAATTCCATCTGCCTCTGTTTATGGTCTTACATTGAACTTCCTTGTATTTTATCTCTCCCCATCATCAGTTGATTTGGAGTATTTTTTATTCCCAAAATTCTTCTTATGATTGCTTGTGTTTTACAAATTAAAATCAAAAGCTTTTTTTTTTTTTTTTTTTTTCTTAATGCATACATAATTTCCAGTATTGTGTTTTTGGATTAAAGTATCTCTAACAGTACTTCATATTTCGTTCTTTTTTTTCATTCTTTTCTTGTCTCCTTTTTAATTTGGTAAGAAATTCACTTACATTTGTCCTCACCTATAGCTACCTAAATAATTTGATTTTATACAACCACTTGAGTAAAAATAAACTTGATCTATTTCAGAATGTAGTTAAGAAGATAGATGAATTTTACTTTGATATGCCTGCATTTCAAATCTTGTGGCCTATCTTAATCATATGACTTATCATTTATGGGTATTTTTCTCTTGCTTCCTCAACAATTGCTTTCTTCCAAGCAACAATTACTTTTTCAAGCAATTTAAGTGATTATCTACTATGCATTTCCTTATTTTTTATGGCCTAAATGCATGACAGTTACTTTTGTCTTTTATTTAACAGAAAAATTGTTGAAGGTAGTACCTAAAGTTGTTTTTTTTCTTTGATTGCAATGATGTGTTAATAGCATGCCTAGGAGTTGGGTTCAAGGTTCTAGCGATCCACGTTTCAGGCTGACTTCTCAATATAGACGAGAGGTAAGCAAATTCATAGAATATGTATTTTCTAGTGCATCGTGCAAAGGGGGCCGGATTGTATGTCCATGTACAAATTGCATAAATCACCGATGGAAGACTAAACCTAAAGTGTTAGAACATCTGGTTTGTGATGGATTTTTAGGTAATTACATAGAATGGACTTATCATGGAGAAGGTTCATCTTCATGGACTAATCATGGAGAAGCTTCATCTTCATCCACACCTCACTATGATAACATTGTGGAGAGAGATGCATGCGGCACAAACAAAGACGTTACACACTTCATGTTAAATGAGATGCGGGAATGTAATGTAAATGACCCTGATGGTGATGCAGAGGGGGTGACTAATGAGTCTGAAAATTTTGATAGACTAATAGAAGATTCAAAGAAGGAGTTGTATCCGGGGTGCATTAATCATACAAAATTGTCTTTCATTCTTCGGCTTTATCATATAAAATGCCTTGGCAACTGGACCGATAAATCATTCTCAATGTTACTAGATTTGTTGCGAGAGTCACATCCCGTGCCGAATGAAGTGCCAAACACTTTTTATGAAACAAAAAAGATTATCAAGGAGCTGGGGCTCAACTACAACAAGATTGATGCGTGTGCAAATGATTGTATGTTGTATTGGAAGGAAGCAGAGAATGATGATCATTGTTCCACATGTGGCAAATCTAGGTATACATCAGAAAAGAAAAAAATTCCAACTAAAACGTTGCATCATTTTCCATTGATACCTAGATTGCATAGGTTATATATGTTGTCTAAAACATCATTAAGCATGCTGTGGCACCACGAGAACCGTACAGATGACCAAAGGTTACGGCACCCAGCTGATGGACAAGCTTGGAAAGAATTCGATAAGCTTCATCCATCGTTTAGTATTGAACCTCGTAATATCAGACTCGGGTTAGCAACTGACGGATTTAACCCATTTAATTCGAGGAGCAGCAAGTACAGCTTATGGCCAGTAGTGGTAATTCCTTACAATTTGCCACCATGGATGTGCATGAAGCCGGACAACCTCCTCCTTACTTTGCTTATTCCTGGACCTCAACAACCTGAGAATGATATAGATATATATTTGCGACCATTGATAGAAGAGTTGAAGGAATTGTGGAACACAGGTGTTATGACTTATGATGGTCATAAGAAGGCCATGTTTAACCTAAAAGCATGTTTGTCGTGGACTATTAATGATTTCCCGGCATATGCAGTGCTCTTAGGGTGGAGTACGAAAGGTGCTTTAGCTTGTCCATGTTGCACCAAAGATACAAATTCTCGGTGGTTGAAATATGGAAGAAAGCATTGTTATTTGGGCCATCGTCGATTCTTACCTAAAGATCACAAATATCGCCAGGATAAAATGAATTTTGATGGCAATGAGGAACATAGACTGCACCCTAAGCCAATATAGGGATTTGACATATTGGAACAGTTGCTTGGTGTACAGTTTCCAGACTTTGGGAAAGAAAATGATGGAACTAGTGGCTTGAAACCCAAAAAAAGGAAAAAACATCAAGAGCAACCAAGTAACTGGAAGAAGAAGAGTATATTCTTTGAGTTACCATATGTGAGGATAGTGATGTCTACCCACGCTGAATGGACGGTGAATGATTTGGAGTCGCCACCTAGATTAAGGTTTATGACCTAAAATGTAGCCTCATCCTGAGATAAGACTTCTATTGACTCATGACCCAACATATCGGCTTTGGTCCAACAGAGAACGGGTAAGCGTTCAAAGTACAGTTTGGGAAGGTGTTAGGCACCCAAAGCTGCCCGATCCAAAAATCGGCCTCCTATATGATTCTACTTTCCTTAGACTCTATGGTTCTGACTGTTCATGGTCAATGGATGATGACTAGGGCTCATGGGGGATCCTATGCCAAGTTGCTGAGTTCTTCTAGCCTAAATTCAGCCAAACATGTTCTTGAAGTAAGAAAACAAACAAAATATATACAATGAACTGAACCAAAGATGGTTCGGTGAAGGACTGAATCTGAGATGTCCAAAACGTTTCAAATTGCCTACGTATTCCAATCCTGGAAATCAAGTCCAAAAACGTAGTTCGAAACAGAAAGTGATTAAGGTTTATGGATGTGGATTATGATTAAGCTTTCTTAGATTCAATTTATTCAAGTTGAAGTTTATGCTTGATGATGATTGAGATTGAATCTAGAGATAGCCTAAATGGATCGAAGTGAACGAGGATATGGATACGGATATGGATATGGGGGACCTAATGTCACACCCCAATTCTGATCCAACTAGAACGGTGTGAGTGAACCGTCATTGAACCAACGGTTCACACCAGGATCTCGAATAGGCCGTGTCCACTCATACAAACCATTACACATAACCACAATCAGAATATAAATATTCAGCGGAAGACTTAAAATAGAATGAACTGAGTATCTATTGATAATTTAAATAAAATATCCAATTATTCAAATCCAAATATAAACTATAATATCTTTTACATCCCTTAATACCCAACAAAAATAACGGGAACAACTAAATAAAAATCCATCACAAGTACACACAGAAATGGCACTCGCATGAAGCATCATGCTCGTCCTCCCCTGATTGTACATCCAGAGCAGTCACACCACTGTACGCCGGAGCGTGCACGTAGTCGTCCACGATGTATCCTGCATCAACATCTAAAAACAATTTACGTACAAAGGGTGAGCTACCAACACACGCTCGATAAGACAATCGACGCATTTCACAAGATTATGCATGAGTAACAATCGGGTTTTATCTTTGTGGTCTGGTTTTAAGTTTGCAATGTGCTATAGAAAGGTTTGGTGGCCCCCGCACCTCTATACACGAGTGTGTGGCACCTCATGGATCACACCCCCATTGGCCCACATGCACCTATCATGGAATAGAGATAGAGCTAAGATACCCACGTACCTCCCGATACTCTACCCATACCGGTACCTAAGCCCCTGCGGCCGGGGCTCGCAAACCTGGGCCTCGCAACTAACCAATCCTATATGTCATCAATGTATGCTCTATCCCAGCACAGCCGTCACGGCATAGAGATAGAGCTAAGGCATTCCCACACCTCCCCTGATGCCCTATCCGCAACTAACTCACTAGGATAGAAACATAACGCAGGTAGACCCTATCCCAACATAACTCCCTACGGCATAGAGATAGAGCTAAAGCATCGTGGACAAGCCAGCGTCGACTCGGAATCCACAGTACCACATAACAATGGCCGGGACAACATCAATATCGGAGACCACCGTACCACGACCTTCCCCTGATGCCCCACCCGTACTGAGCATGTTAAGATAGAATACTACAAAAGGTGCTAATGTGAAGAGCGATCCCAGGCCCATGCCCCACTCCACATACTAACGAAAACAATCACATGCCTAACAATCACAGCCTATCAATGCATGAACAGTAATAATAACTGAAAGTAAAGGATGGCATGTGAATATGCACAAACAACACATCTCATATAATCAGGTGATTAACAATAATTTACTGTCCATTAATTATTAGGTTTGGGTCAGATTCCGGTCGCAGCTCTGTGGGAAAGACTGGCGACCGGTATGGTCAGCCGGTCCCCACAGATAACCTCCCGAGAGGTAGCGATCACAACATACCGGTCGCACTATGTGCAACCGGTATAGTCGACCGGTATGTCTCCGGAAGACCATACATGGGTTTTCGACTGCCGTCGATCATCCTCCATGGATTTTCAGGGTTTCTCCTATCCATTCTAAGTCTAGGCTTTGAGTTAGAGTTATCCCCAACTCATTCAAGTCTCGTTTCGATGAATATCATCTCGAAACTCGAATCTAGGGTTTGATGGAAACTTAGGATTTATCGGCCAATTTAGGGTTTTAGATCAATACCTACTTTGCATGGTATTGATCCACCCACACAAATAACATAGGGTAAGAAGATGGATTCAAACACTTACCGTTGACTGGTGTAATGAGAGCGTCGTCGAACGGTAATGGCGGCACCTCCTTCTTCTTCCTAGCTCCTTCTCCTTTCCAACCTCTTTCTCTTCTCTAGGGTTTGTGAGAGACAATGGAAAGGATTTGAGGAGGTTTAAGGGTGTATTTATAGGCTAGAAATAGGGTTTAGTAACCCTACTAGGATTAGGAAACTTCTAGGATTCGAAATCAGGAAAGCGGGACCCGTAGAGACCAATTTCAGTTCTCGCACATAGCTCATGAGCCATACCGGTCGACCCGGTACCAAGACCGGTACCATAGACCGTATACCTAAAATCAAGTATAATTGATCGACTTCGGTCCGATTTTGTACTGTTTGTTATCCGCTTGCCCCGTCGGCCCGGTGATGATCGGAAGACTGTCATGACACAAAACCAAGGTTTAGACCGGGTTTTCAGAGTGCGGGTCTTACAACTCCACCACCCTTAAAAGAAATTTCGTCCCGAAATTTGCATATAGGTTTCACAACTCCCCCACCCTTAAAAGAAATTTTGGCCTCGAAATTTGAACGTACCTTGATTATAAAAAAGGTTAGGGTACTCCTTACTCATCGCGCTCTCTTCTTCCCAAGTAATTTCCTCCACATTTTGGCTTCTCCAATGCACCTTCACATAGTGGATATCCTTGGTTCGAAGTTGCTGAACTTTTCGGCTTGAGAGCATTACAGGCACCACCGAAAGTTAAATCTTCGGTCAAGTCCGGAGGATCGGCGATCAAGATGTGCGATGGATCTCGACATACTTCTTCGATAATGATACATGGAATACATTATGAACGCTAGACATAGATGGTGGTAGAGCCAATTGATATGCTACATTACCACGCGTCGATTCAATATCTCATATGGTCCCACATACCGGGGCATAACTTCCCCTTTTTACCAAACCGTTTCGGACCTCGCCCCGGTGATATCTTCAAGAACACTTTGTCACCCACTGCAAACTCCAGATCTCGACGTCGGTTATCCGCATAGTGCTTCTGCCGAACTTGAGCTGTCTTTACTCTCTCTTTGATTTGATCAATCACTCGGCAAGTTTCTTCCACAAACTCTGGTCCTACAATTCTTCTTTCTCCCACCTCGTTCCATAACAGAGGTGTACGACACTTCTTCCCATAGAGTGCTTCATATGGGGCCATCTGAATTGTAGCCTTGGTGATACAATCCCACTTCCACGCGGAGTTCGGTAATGGCTGCGGTAAATCTGCGGGTCTCGCCTTCTGCTTTAACTTGTTGACAATTCAGACATTGGAACACGAACCGAGCTATATCAGCTTTCATACCCCTCCACCAATATAGTCTTCTCAAGTCATGGTACATTTTGGTACTTCCTGGATGTACCGAATATGGAGTGTAATGAGCTTCAGTCATAACACGATCTCTGATATCGCAGTCTTCACTCTCAGGTATACATAACCGCCCACGATACCTGAGTACCTTGCCTGAATCCAAGGTAAAGTCAGGATTACTCGTACCCTTCTCTAAGTCTTCTTGCACTGTCTTGAGATATGGATCCTGTAGGATTGCTGCCTTGACTTCATCAACTAGATCCGGTGAGATCTTCAAAGCTGCGAACATCATAGTGAACTTATGAATCAAGCCTTGCTCAACTGGATCTTCTGCAGTCTCTATAATATACTCATCATCACCTTCGATTGAACTTGAAGCTGCGGCACATAATGCAGCATTTGTACTTGGTCCAGCCTCGGGTTTCGATGCCCACTTTCTGCTTAAGGCGTCAGCCACAACATTTGCCATACCCGGATGGTACTGGATGTCACCATCATAATCTTTTAATAACTCCAGCCATCTCCTCTGTCTCATATTCAGATCATTCTGAGTGAAAAGATAAGTTAAGCTCTTGTGATCTGACTTAATCTGAAACTTTTCACCGTACAAGTAGTGTCTCCAAGTCTTGATTGCGTGTATAACCGCTGCTAACTCCAAATCATGTGTAAGATAATTCTTCTCATGCTCTTTTAACTGTCTTGATGCGTAAGCAATCACCTGTTCTCCTTGCATCAATACACACCCGATACCCAACCCTGAGGCATCCGTATATAAAGTAAATGGAATGCTTGGTTCTGGGATGGTCAAGATAGGTGTAGAGACAAGTCTTGACTTCAAAGTCTGAAAGCACTTCTCACACTCATCTGTCCATATGAATTTCTCTCCCTTCTTGGTCAATCTGGTGAGTGGAACAGCGATCCTGGAGTAATCTTCCACGAATCTTCTATAATAACCAGCCAACCCAAGGAAACTATGAATCTCTGCAACAGATTTTGGTGCTTCCCATCCTACTATAGCAGCTATCTTGCTTGGATCAACCTTGATACCGTCTTCAGATACAACATGGCCCAAGAAAGCCACTTCCTTCAGCCAAAACTCGCACTTCTTGAATTTTGCATAAAGCTTCTCCTGTCTCAGCCGTTGTAGGGCTGCCCTCAAATGTGCTGTATGAGTCTCCATGTCCTTAGAGTAGATCCATATGTCATCGATGAATACGATGACCGAAGTGTCCAACATATCATGAAACACTCGGTTCATCAGTTCCATAAACGACGCTGGAGCATTGGTCAACCCGAAAGACATAACTAGAAAATCATAATGCCCATACCTCGTCCTGAAAGCAGTCTTTGGAATATCTCCGGCCTTGATCTTCAATTGGTGATACCCTGATCGGAGATCAATCTTTGAGAAAACCTTTGCACCCTGTAACTGGTCAAACAAATCATCGATCCTAGGCAAAGGGTACCGATTCTTGATCGTCAACTTGTTCAGCTCACGGTAGTCAATACACATCCTTACACTTCCATCCTTCTTCTTGACGAATAATACAGGTGCTCCCCAAGGCGATATACTAGGTCGTATGAAGCCCTTATCCAACAATTCTTGTAACTGGGTCTTCAACTCCTTTAACTCGGTCGGGGCCATTCTGTATGGTGCTTTAGACACCGGCGCCGAACCTGGCATAAGATCTATTACAAATTCTGTAGCCCTGTCTGATGGTAAGCCTGGAAGCTCATCTGGAAATACATCTGGAAATACATCTGGGAACTCCCAAACCACATCTATATCTTCCATCTTGAGTGATTCTGCCGTGAGATCGACTACAGATACTAGATACCCCACTCCCCCTTTCTCTAGGCATCGCTTGGCTTTTAGGGCAGAGAGAATCAGCTTCCGCTTCCTAGATAGCTTGATCCCAGCGAAACTATACTCCCTTCCCTCTTTGTCAGTAAGCACAAGCTTCCTTTCACCACATAAAAGGACGGACGAATGATGGCCTAGCCAATCCATTCCCAGGATGACATCAAAGTCTGCCATCTCAAGTAGTACTAGGCTTGCTTCTAAGTCTTGGCCCTCAATACATACAGTACATGGTCCATAATATTCGGTCAAAGCCACTTCGACTCCTAGTGGAGAGCGAACTATCAAGCTCGGGTTCAAATGCTTGATTGGTAACTCCATTCGCTTCCCAAAAGAAATAGAAACAAAAGAGTGCGTGACCCCAGAGTCAAATAATACCCTGGCGGGTATACCAGCTACATTTACAATTCCTGGAATTTATTGCCCCTTAGATCTACATGCTCATGCAAAATGAAAGAATAAGCCAAATAGTAAGGGATAGAGTCGTATCAGTTACCACATCAGGTGATGCGGCTGTCTCTTCAGTGGTGACCGCATACACTTTTCCTTGCTGGGGAGCTTGCTTCTTAGGTAGAGGGCAGTTCCTTGCGACATGTCCCAGTTGCTGACAGTTATAACATTTGATATTTAGGTTGTGTCCAGCGAACTATGGTACAGGTGGTGCCGGGTTGTTTGCTCGCAGGTACTGTAGCGGTCTATGCCCTGTATGGGCGGAAGGGTCTGTTGTTACCGCCACCCGAACTCTCACTAGCAGGTCTCTTCACTCCCCTGTTCTGAGCGAAGAAGCTGTCCCTCTGACTGGACTCTATCACACTCGCAACCTGCACAACCTCGTTGTAGATCTTCTTGTCCTAGCCCAAGATATGCTCTCTGATGCTTCCACGTAGTCCCATAGTGAACCTACGTGTCTTGGTCTCTTCTTCTTGCATACTTGCCGGTGCGAAGAAGAATAGCTCTTCGTACCTCTGCTGATAAGCATCTACGGTCGACTGAGACTGCTGCATATTGAGAAACTCTCTCTCCATTTGATCCTTGAAACTCTTTGGAAAATACTTGTCGAAGAAAGCAGCTTTAAACACTTCCCAATCAACCAGTGTATACTTGGTTTCCAGATATGTCCGAGTAGAATTCCACCAAGCATTTGCGTCTTCTTTCAACATATGAGTGGCAAATAATACTTTTTCCTCCTCAGTACAAGTCATCAATCGGAAGTTCTTTTCCATCTCAGCAACCCACTGTGCTGGCCACAATGGTTTCCCTGTCCTGCCTGTGAACGATGAAGGTTTCAACTTCAAGAATCTGTCCACTGACCTGCTCAGATCATGCTGTCCTTGAGTGTCTGCTCCGTACCATGGTGGTGGGTACGGATAAGCTCCCGGGTACGCAGAAGGTGATGGAAACTGATGCGGTGGTGGTACATTCTGTGCTTGGCCCATCGGTCTTGGGCTACCCTAGATCGGTTGCGAAGCATTTTTCTCTCCAGACTCAGGCGTATCTCCAGTGGGAACAGAACCCGGTGGCCTGAGCATCTTCAGTATCTCGCTCAGGAATTCTTTCTGCTGAGCTTCCAACTGATAAACCAATTTCATCACAATTGTTTCAGAGTTTGTGTGAGGAGGGCCTGACACATGCAGCGAGACCATCTCAGCCTCCTCTCGATACCGTGATAGGTATGTTCACGGAGCTTCGGGTTGCTCAGCATGAGATGAGCAGTGACTTGGGGCGCCTTGCTTGCAGCCTCAGAGTCACTCAGGAGTAGGTGCACTGGCTTAGGGTCGCTCACGAGCGAGATTATGACATAGCGGACCCTATTCCTCCTAGGCCACCTACCCCATGATTGTCCCTCTTTATTTTCTTTCACTTATGACTGTTTATAATACAGGGTAACTGTCCGGTTTGTGGACTGTACCCTGTAGCACTATATCATTTGCTATAATTTTTCTTAATTAATAGAAATTTTCATGGTTTTTCCTAACTAGTGCATGTGTAAATGTTAAGTTCCACATTTAGTATAGTACATTATTTTCTTTCTTAGTCCATCTCAGGTATCAAACAATGCTTAGGGTGTGTTTGTATTAAAATTTTTAATATTTCCTAACTCAGTTCATCGACCCAGTTAAGTGTAATATAGTCTATAGACAGATCCCGAGAGTTCTGATACCAAGTTGTCACACCCCAATTCTGATCCAACCAGAACGGTGTGAGTGAACTGTCATTGAACCAACGGTTCACACTAGGATCTCGAATAGGCCATGTCCACTCATACAAACCATTATACATAACCACAATCAGAATATAAATATTCAGCGGAAGACTTAAAATAGAATGAACTGAGTATCTATTGATAATTTAAATAAAATATCCAATTATTCAAATCCAAACATAAACTATAATATCTTTTACATCTCTTAATACCCAACAAAAATAACGGGAACAACTAAATAAAAATCCATCACAAGTACACACAGAAAGGGCACTCGCATGAAGCATCATGCTCGTCCTCCCCTGATTGTACATCTAGAACAGCCACACCACCATAAGCCGGAGCGTGCACGTAGTCGTCCACGGTGTATCCTGCATCAACATCTAAAAACAATGTACGTACAAAGGGTGAGCTACCAACACAGCTCAGTAAGACAATCAGACAGTTTCACAAGATTATGCATGAGTAACAATCAGTTTTATGCTGTGGTCTGGTTTTAAGTTTGCAATGTGCTATAGAAAGGTTTGGTGGCCCCCGCACCTCTATACACGAGTGTGTGACACCTCATGGATCACACCCCCATTGGCCCACATGCACCCATCATGGAATAGAGATAGAGCTAAGATACCCACGTACCTCCCCTGATACTCTACCCATACCAGTACCTAAGCCCCTACTGGCCAGGGCTCGCAAACTGGGCTCGCAACTAACCAATCCTATATGTCATCAATCTATGCTCTATCCCAGCACAGCCGTCTATGGCATAGAGATAGAGCTAAGGCATTCCCACACCTCCCCTGATGCCCTATCCGCAACTAATTCACTAGGATAGAAACATAACGCAGGTAGACCCTATCCCAACATAACTCCCTACGGCATAGAGATAGAGCTAAAACATCGTGGACAAGCCATCGTCGACTCGAAATCCACAGTACCACATAACAATGGCCGGGACAACATCAATATCGGAGACCACCGTACCACGACCTTTCCCTGATGCCCCACCCGTACCGAGCATGTTAAGACAGAATACTACAAAAGGTGCTAATGTGAAGAGCGATCCCAGGCCCATGCACCACTCCACACACTAACGAAAACAATCACATGTCTAACAATCACAGCCTATCAATGTATGAACAGTAATAATAACTGAAAGTAAAGGATGGCATGTGAATATGCACAAAAAACACATCTCATATAATCAGGTGAGTAACAATAGTTTACTATCCATTAATTATTAGGTTTGGGTCAGATTCCCTTACCTGACGCTCGTTCAATAACTTGCTCCACGTCGCAAGGTCCAAACGATATGTCACAAAGTCCTACAATATTATTAGGGTTTCATTAAAATAACATTCTTAGAGTTTCATGTTGGTCGAAAACCAACATAGATTACAAAATACCCTCCGCAGAGCTGATCGGTGGCATGTACCGGTCGCAGCTGCGTGGGAAGACTGGCGACCGGTATGGTCAGCCGGTCCCCACGGATAACCTCCCGAGAGGTAGCGGTCGCAACATACCGGTCGCACTATGTGCAACCGGTATAGTCGACCGGTATGTCTCCGGAAGACCATACATGGGTTTTTCGACTGTCGTCGATCATCCTCCATGGATTTTCAGGGTTTCTCCTATCCATTCTAAGTCTAGGCTTTGAGTTAGAGTTATCCCCAACTCATTCAAGTCTCGTTTCGATGAATATCATCTCGAAACTCGAATCTAGGGTTTGACGGCAACTTAGGGTTTATCGGCCAATTTAGGATTTTAGATCAATACCTACTTTGCATGGTATTGATCCACCCACACAAATAACATAGGGTAAGAAGATGGATTCAAACACTTACCGTTGACTGGTGTAATGAGAGCGTCGTCGAACGGTAATGGCGGCACCTCCTTCTTCTTCCTAGCTCCTTCTCCTTTCCAACCTCTTTCTTTTCTCTAGGGTTTGTGAGAGACAATGGAAAGGATTTGAGGAGGTTTAAGGGTGTATTTATAGGCTAGAAATAGGGTTTAGTAACCCTACTAGGATTAGGAAACTTATAGGATTCGAAATCAGGAAAGCGGGACCCGTAGAGACCAATTTCCAACACCTAAGAATACTAAGATGAGGTACCATACTTGGAGAGTCCTCCAAGTTGCCTACGTATTCCAGAGGTCCTGGAAATCTGGTACAACGTAGTTCGTTTCGTGGGTTGTACTCTCAAGGAGTAAGGTGTGGCTCTCAGGGAGTCAAATTTGTACTCTCAGGGAGTAGGGTTGCACTCTCAGGGAGTAGGATTGTACTCTCAGGGAGTAGGGTTTGTGCTCTTAGGGAGTAAGGTTTGTACTCTTAGGGAGTAAGGTTTGTACTCTTAGGGAGTAAGGTTTGTACTCTCAGGGAGTAGGGTTTGTACTCTCAGGGAGTATGGTTTGTACTCTCAGGGAGTAAGGTTTGTACTCTCAGGGAGTGATGTTTGTACTCTCAGGGAGTAAGGTTTGTACTCTCAGGGAGTAAGATTTGTACTCTCAGGGAGTGATGTTTGTACTCTCAGGGAGTAAAGTTTGTACTCTCAGGGAGTAGGGTTGGTATTCTCAAAGAGTGATGTTTGTACTCTCAGGGAGTAAGGTCTGTACTCTCAGGGAGTGATGTTTGTACTCTCAGGGAGTAGGGTTTGTACTCTCAGGGAGTAAGGTTTGTACTCTCAGGGACTAAGGTTTGTACTCTCATAGAGTATGGTTTGTACTCTTAGGGAGTAAGATTTGTACTCTCAGGGAGTAGGGTTTGTACTCTCAGGGAGTAGGGTTTGTACTCTCAGGGAGTGATGTTTGTACTCTCAGGGAGTGATGTTTGTACTCTCAGGGAGTGATGTATGAGGGTACATTGATTGATGTGTGGAACCGTATTTGGGAGTTTCCCAGACTACCTACGTATCTCAGGGTATTGACTTGAGAATCAGGATCCGCATAGTTCGAAACGGCACTGTTCATTGGGTGACCCACTCGGGTCAGAATATGGGCGGTCCAGCCGGACCGAATGATAATCCTAGATGATCTGTGGTTGGATTCAACATTACACCTATCTAGATTCACTTACAACCCTGATTTGGAATTGTTGGGCTAAGCTTCATGATTCTTGATTAAGACTTTTATCATTTTCCATTATTACCCTTCCCATGAATGTGGGTGCCTACATGCACGTCCCCACACCTAGGAGTGTCTTCTATCAGTGTACATGCATGGCAGTTCGACTAGGGTGTAGCAAAAAGTAAGTTCTTGCCGACATAAACATCATTCAAGCATAGCATACAGCAACAGATCAGCATGGCAGTGTGCACAAAGCTAACATTGTAAGCATTCCAAACATGGTAGTGCATAATATGACAGCGTAATCAAGGGAACATGATAGATGCATAGATATAACAACATAGACAATATCATATCCTCAATCTAACGGTTATATCTCTTCAAAAAATGATGATCATGATCAACACTTAGATTTCATCAAAACAGCCAAGATCAACGGCTCAGATCTCATCAAATAGCTATAATCATGATCAATGACTCATATCTCATCAAAATAGCTATGATCTATGGCTTAGATCTCCTATCATGATCAGACTAAGAAATCAATGGCTCAGATTTGTCTAAATCAATTATGATCCAGATTCAACAATTTACATCACTCAAAATACCCACGATGACAATCCAACGGTTCAAATTACTCAAGATCATAATCCAACTGTTCAGATTCATCAAAAACACTCATGATCAAGATTTAATGGTTTAGATTCACCAAAATCACTCACGATGACAATCCAACGGTACAAATTGCTTAAGATCATAATCCAACCATTCAGATTCATTTAAATCATTCCCAAAGATAATCTAACGGTCCAGATTGCTCAAGATCATAATCCAACCGTTCAGATTTATCAAAAACACTCATGCTCAAGATTTAATGGTTTAGATTCACCAAAATCACTCACGATGACAATCCAACGGTTCGAATTGCTTAAGATCATAATCCAACCATTCAGATTCATTTAAACCATTTCCAAAGATAATCTAACGGTCCAGATTGCTCAAGATCATAATCCAACCGTTCAGATTTATCAAAAACACTGATGCTCAATATTAATGATTTAGATTCACCAAAATCACTTATGATGACAATCCAACGGTTCAAATTGCTTAAAATAACATCTAGTGACCTTATTAAAATTCACATTAAAAATTTATGATCAAAGGATATATTTTAATCGCATCAAAATTCCAAACCGATGGCTATGATCAACTCATTAAAATTTCATATCATATGGTCATGATCAATTCTCATAAAATTAAGATCATGTGGTTGGATCAACCACATTAAAATTCCAATCATATGGTCGAATCAATCAATCATATGGCCGGACCAATCACATAAAATTTCAATCCTAAAGTTGGATCAATTTGCATCACATTAAATTCCACGATCAATGGTTTGATTTTCATCATGTTTAAATATTTACATAAATGGTTCTCAATAAACATTAGATAGATATGATGGTTCAAATCTCAAAAAAATAATCGATGACAAAGAATAAAATTAAATAAATAAATAAATTTAAATAATATTCATGTACCAAGCAAACAAAGGTCGAAATACAATGTAAAATCCCATATTAATTATATACAGTATAACAACATAGATAAAAAAAATAAATATATACAACATAATATCAAAGGTGGAAATAATGATGCACAAAAATATCAAAGATTAAATAAATAAATATGATACAATATACCGTGAGATACCAAATCAAGATAAATAATAATATATACATGGTACCATATAAGATGTCAAAATAATATTAAAATATCAAAGATAGGAATAGTATGCAAAATGATATATCATATGCAAGCAAAAATCAGAAATTTAAAACAATCAAACAACAACAAGCTTGCAAGTGACTGTAAACCAAGAAGAAAAAAAAGAAGCTAACCTGATTCGAGGTGTTGCCGATGGACGTCACAGCAGATCGTGGAGATTGTCAAGGGTCATCGCAAGATGTTGCGAGGTGGTCGGGGATTGACCGATGATGATCGCGGGTGGTGTCGGAGGTAGTCGAAGATGGCGGCAAAATGGATGTTAGGTATTGCAATAGGAAGAAGAAGATGGGGAATGATAGTCGGACTAGTTGGATTGATGGAATTCAACAGGGAGGTAAGGTCGTGGTCTTTTTTTTTTTTTTTTTCAAACTTAGCTCAGGCCATGGTCTGTTATAGCAAAACTCGCCAGCAAAAACTCTCCTTTCTCATTCGGTTGAGATGGGATTTTATAGCAACTAGGGAGGAAGGACGATGGGGTTGGTGGCAGCATGGAGGCAGCATGGAGAGGAGGGCGGCAGCATGGAGGCATGGCTGGGCAGTGAGGTTGGGCGGCTCTGTGGCAGTGTGGAGTGGCGGTGGGTGTGCGGGCATGGCTGCTGAACTGTAGCAGCATGGTTCTGGGTAAGGGAGAAGATGTAGGTGGCAGTGAGGGATGGTGATTTGGCTGGGTAGGTAGGTGGCAGCATGGGTAGGAGGAGGTGGCGGTGAGGTTGGGCGGCTCTGTGGCAGTGTGGAGTGGCGGTGGGTGTGCGGGCATGGCTGCTGAACTGTAGCAGCATGGTTCTGGGTAAGGGAGAAGATGTAGGTGGCAGTGAGGGATGGTGATTCGGCTGGGTAGGTAGGTGGCAGCATGGGTAGGAGGAGGTGGTGGTGAGGTTGGGCGGCTCTGTGGCAGTGTGGAGCGGCGGTGGGTGTGTGGGCATGGCCGCTGGCTCCATGAAGGAGGAGGTGGCAGCGTGGTTCTGCACCTCCTTCTCCTGTTTTTTATTTTTTATTTTTTTTCTCTTGTATCTCCATCTCTCTCTCTCCCTCTCTCTCTTTCTCTCTCTCTCTCTTTCTCCCTTTCTCTCTCTCTCCCTTTCTCTCTCTCTCTTTCTCTCTTTCTCTCTTTCTCTCTTATCGGAGTCCTCATCTTGACCGACTATATACATATACATAATATACTATAATATAATATAGTATAATATAGTATATAATATACTATAATATAATATAGTATAAATAGTATAATAATATAATATATAAAAAAAATATAATATAATATAGTATAATATAGTATATACATACAAATATATATAATATACTATAATATAATATAGTATAAATAGTATAATAATATAATATATAGTATATATATATATATATATATATATATATATATATATATATATATATATATATATATATATATATATATATATATATATATATATATATATATATATATATAACAGGTACATACACATGGACCGACCCGACTCGACCTGGGCCGGTCTAGGTTGGGTCGGGCTGGACTGATTGAGTTTGACAGGGTTGGACTATATTGGGTTTGAACTTGGTTGGGCTGAGTAAGTATGGACTGTGTTGATTTCTCTCTCTATTATGAGTCCTCTCAGCTTGCAATTCCGCATGAAAAATTTCGACGACCTATGTCTCAGATTTTCCACGTCCACTTTGAAGAGGACGGACAAAGGAGCACACTGGTGCTCGAATTGTCAGATTCGGACGTCAGATGAACAAAATATGTAGAATTGAAGCTTTGACGATAATTCGGCCAGCAACTTTGCATGGGACCCGCTGGCGGCTTCTGCCCAAAATTCTTTACGTCCACTTTGAAGAGGACAGGTAATGGAGCACACTGGCACTTGAATCGCCTGATTCGGACTTCGGATGATCAAGATATGAAGAATTGAAGTCCGATCAATTTTAATTATGATAATTTGCCCAATAAATCCTTAATTTATGATAATTTACAGAAAAACCCTTGGATTTAGTAAGCCAAATTCAATCCGACTAAAATCGCGACATCTTCTTCGTTTGATATCGGAATTGAGTGATTCTGGTATCATTTCGAAGGTATTTTCATGACCTTGCTGTAGGGTCCGCCAGAATCAGCTTTGAAATCACCGCTTAGCGTCCAAACCTTGAATTGACCCGCAACCCTTCTGAATATTCCCACCAAGACTCTTGTTCATGGCTGGGGATGGCAAAAAATGGGGTGCTTACACCATATTGGAGATCTAATTTACTCCGTCACAATTTAGATGTAATGCATATTGAGAAGAATGTATGTGACAGTATACTTGGGACATTGTTGGGTATTAAGGCAAAGACTAAAGATAATGTCAATTCACATTTATATCTAAGAGAGATGAATCTTCGATCTGATCTGCAACCAAAGTCTGTTGAAGGGAAGAAAAAGTTGTACATACCACCAACATGTTATACACTGACTAACCCTGAGAAAGAAATGTTTTGTACAGTTTTACGGGGTGTAAAGGTTCCGGATGGGCTATGCAGTGACATATCAAAGCTAGTAGAGAAACGAGAAATAACGGGATTGAAAAGCCATGATTGCCATATTTTGATGCAACAACTTCTTCCAGTTGTATTGCGTACTGTTTTGCCAAAAAATATGGCCCTTGTGTTGATTAAATTGTATGCATTTTATCGGGATCTGTGTAGTAAAGTTGCAACAGTGGTAGATTATAAGATGCTTGGTGAATCTATTGCCTTAACACTATGCAAGTTGGAAATGATCTTCCCCTTCATTCTTTGATGTTATGGTGCATCTGAATATTCATCTAGCGCATGAAGCTAGCTTGGGTGGTCCAGTTCAATACTGATGGATGTATCCAATAGAAAGGTTAGGATGAAACATTTATTGTATCCTTTACATAATAAAGGTGAGTTTCTTTTTTTCATTTGCAGCATATGTTAAATGAATATTTCACTACTGTGATTCATGTTCCTTAAACGACTTAAGGACTATGTGCGCAACTATAGTCGACCAAAAGGATCAATAGCAGAAAGATACATTGCAGATGAGGCGTTGACCTTTTGCTCCAGATACTTTGAAGGTGTGGAAACGAGGTCAAGTAGACCAATTAGAAATTGCGGGTCAACTGAGATGGAAGATCCTGTGTAAGACCCGTATCAAACTAACCCGGTCTTACCACCTTGAACCAGGTCTACCCATCATGGTCGAGCCAAATGGATCAAGTACGTGAGGGAGATCGCGATCCCAGGTATTAAACTGACCCAAAAAACACTAAATATAGGGTGAGGGTCGCACACCCAGCTAGGCAGGGTCGGACCCCCTGTGATAGAAAGTCAGACCTTGAGTTTTTAACCGGGGGTCGGACATTTTAGAACCAGGGGTCGACGGGATCTCCGACCCCCTCATCGACTCCCAGTCTGCCGACAGAAACCGTGATTTGAAAACTTTTCAAATTTCAATGGGATTCTTTCCTAATCTCAATAGGACTTATTTTTGGAGTTTCTACTCTATAAATAGGACGACCCTAAGCCTCTTTTACTCCTTTTAGAACCCTAATTGGATTGAGAGAAAGAGAAGAGAAGGAGAAGAGAAAGAGAAGAGAAGGAAAGTGGAGAAGAAGATCAAAGAGAAGGGTTCAGAGAGACAAACCTAATTCTCAGGTATGGGTACTATCTTCATGTAATTCTACAGACCTTAGAATAGATAGTGAAGAGAGAATGATCTAGGAAAAACCCAAATCATCCATCCATGGTTAGGTTTTCATGGAAAACCATGGGGGAAATCATAAAAACCATATAAGTGAATAAACTATGGTTCTAAGCCATAAAACAGGTATGTAATGAGTTGTAGAAGCAAGCCATAGGACCCCAAACACGAAGGAATGGACTGAAGGATGAAAATTTGACAAAACCCATAGGGGTTCGCACGGGGGGTCGATGGCCAATCGACCCTAGCGGACCCTAACAATTAACCCCCAATGTTCGGGAAGTCCAGACTGTGGGTGGTCGCACCCAGGGTCGATGGAACCTCCCACCCTAGCATCGACCCCCAGTTAACAACATGTTTTTTAAAGTCTGAATTAATTCTTATTAAATTCTATCGACTTGATTAGGTCTTTTAGTGTTATAATATCGATATATAGTTGATTCTTAAAGCTTGAAAGATGACCTACGATCAAGCAAAGGTGAGGGAACAAGACCTAAACTAATTGGTTAATAATAAACTGTTTTATTCTTGAGTCCAATGCCGTGATTGATTTTATGCGTGTATGATTGTTATGTGCATTCAACATGTCATCCAATATTTATATTATTACTGTTCATGCATATTTAATTATTGTTTATGACATGATGATGAGGATGATGATAGGAATAGGAATGTGGATGTATGTGTGTGGTTGGTGTGCTTGATGCAAGCGAGTATCAGGGGGAGGTGTCATAGGCGGGGCCTCAACACTCTAGCACTATCTCTAACTCAAGTCTTGTCCACTGACATCGTCGTATCGCCATTACCTTAGCAGAACTATTACGTCGTAGGATATGAGGGGAAGTGGTCTCGGACCGTGTAGTCTCTGACTCTGCCGGGGGGCTTTAACCCTATCTCTATGGATGTATTGAGGGATGCTGGGGTGAGGCCTTGGATACACTGATTGGCATTAGGATTGGTTAGTTACGAGTCCAGTTTGCGAGCCCTCGCCAGCAGGGGCTTAAGTGTTGGTATGGGCAATGGGTACAGCAATAAACGTGACCTTTGCGTGTACATTGTCCATGGTGGGTGCATGTGGGTCGACAATAACGTTACCTTTGGGCGGCTTGACACACTCGTGTATAGAGGTGCGACGTCAATAAACGTGACCTTTGGCCACCTATCTTTTCTATAGCACATTGCAAACTTATTTACTAGACCAAAGATATGAATTGAATGCATGCATATATTTGTTGCATTGTTTTGTTTGCTCACTGAGCCATGATGTGTGCTCACCCTCTCGACATCGAATATTTTTAGTTGATGATGCAGGTACTACAGTTGAAGATTATATGAATACTCCGGTGTATGCGCGTATTGCTGCAGTGGAAGCTGAAGACTTGGAGGATAAGCATGACCCCTCATGCGAGTGCAACTCATGCGTATTCTATTAGAATTTTATTTGAATTTATAAAAGGATGTAATTGATATTTTATTTATTTATGTCTCAGTTGATACAACAATAACTTGATATTTTAATTATGTTTACTACATTTCGAGTTCTCAGTTCATTTACTATAAGACTTCCGCTATTGTGTATTTATTCTGATTATGATTGTGGATGTGCATGATTTATTTTTAATGGATACTGCCTACTAGAGATCCTGGTTGAGCCGTTGGTTTATTAGCGGTTCATCACACCGTTCTGAATGATGCAGAATTGGGGTGTGACATCCTGAGTCAATCTTCCCTAGGGTGGGTAGGCCTGTAGGGAGTTGTGAGATGGTACGACTTAGTTGCAATGAAAGAGAGCAAGCACATCAGTACGTGTTGGACAACTTTGATGGAGTAAACAAATATCGAGAGTAAGTAGTAGTATGTGGTATATATATATATATATTTATAAATTAATTATTGATCTCAATTTACAATTTATACATACTATTTAGGAGGCACAAGCAAGAAATTAACCGCAAATTAGGACGGCAGGGTCGTCCACATGATGTAGATGCAAAACATGCTAAGGAGTTTCCAAAATGGTTCACTAATTATGTAAGTAAAACATTTACAATCTATGTGATTTTGACAATTTATTTTTCCAAAATTTATTTTTCTAAATTTGTATCATTAGATTATGAAACTACGCATGGACAATGTGGAAGTGCCTGATCATATCAAATGGCTTGCTCGTGGACCAAACTTGGATGCGAGGAGTTATAAAGAATACATCATTAATGGCCTCAGGTTTAATAGTAAGGCACATGAGATCAATAGAAAAACTCAGAACAGTGGGGTACTAGTAGAGGCGTTAACAACTTGTTATGCAAGTTCAAAAGATAAACATCCAGTAAAGGGAAAAGTTATGTATTATGGTGTATTGAAGAAAGTTATTGAATTGGAATACACAGAGTCTATCAAAGTAATGTTATTCCAGTGCGATTGGGTTGATATCAATAGGGGAGTGGAGAGAGATGAGTTTGGTTTTACAGTGGTCAATTTTAACCATTTAATGTACACTGGTCGAGACCAAGAAGGTGAGCCATTTGTATTTCCCTCACAAGCAGATCAAGTTTTTTACATTACAGATTCCCATAGGCCTGAATGGAAAGTTGCCATTCGGACTAAGAGTAGGGATATTTTTGACATGGGATGGGATGATCAGGGTGATTCAAGTGAGGCATATACCCAGAGTATATTAGAGTACAGACAGGATTTAGAAAATACCGAGGCTGATAGCAATGAAGCTAATATCAGTTGGTTCAGGTCTGATGTGGATGGTATTACTATAGATACACCTACTGAGTTCACTAACGAATTGGAAAGTTTAGCTGATAGTTCATCGGATTGATTGATCATTAAAACAAAGTAAGTGACCTATTTTATTAACATCTGCCTAGGACAGAACTCACTTATATACAATGCATCATTTCGTTCATTTATATTGCTATTTTGCTTCGTCAGTCAGGGATCTAAACTAATGTTTGTGCACTAGGTACACAACAATTTAGTTGAAAAGAATGAGTGATCAGGAGGAGAATGATGCCAATACTGCCAGCACATCTATAGGAGGTACGTTAATTGTACTGTTACCATTGCAAGTAGTACGAAGGCTATTAATGCCTCTTTGTTTCTATTTAATATCCTCAGTTTTTACACTTTATTGTATAAATTTCAGAAAAAAGGAAGAGAGGGCAAAGAGGGCCAACATTGGCTCCATCCATTGCAAGATTGAGTGCTTCAGAGAAAATACCAGTGACTGTAAATGAGTACAACCAATCATGTGAGCGGTACTCATCAACAAAACTTGCTACATGGATTGGTGTACAAGCTAGAAACAACCACAAATTTTCGGTAAAATACAAGGATTGGAGGAAGTTGCCAAAACAATCCAAAGATGATGGTTGGATTGAGATAAAGGTAATATATTTGTTAGTAAATTAGAGAAATGTCCATTTTGGTATGCTTGGTTGGCTTCATACTTGCCCCTTCTCAATTGAAATATATATACATACATATAAATATATATTTTGTAGAGCAAATTTGGCATTGAAGAAAAAAGCAAGGGAGTTGTCTTATCAAGGCTTAATGAAAGATGGAGGGAATACAAGCATACATTGAAAAAAAATCACTATGACATGTATGATTCTGCAGAAGAGAGGATGGCAAACATTGATTTAGAACAACTACCAAAGGAAGATTGGGAAACACTCTTTGCGATTTGGGATAATGAAGATTTTAAGGCATGAGTAATATATGGTATTTGTTTTGTCTTAACAGTTTTAATTTTATACAAACTAATTTCTGCTTATTTCTATGTAGGCTATTAGTGCAAGAAATAAAATACATAAAGCTAACCAGAAAATAAGACATACGACTGGGAACACCTCTCTTGCTGTAATTAGGGCGGAAATGGTAACTGAGAATCAATCTATTTCGAAATTCTCTCATTTTCTTTCCTCTTTTCAATGTAATCTATTTCGAAATTCTATGGTACACATTGGTAGATGAGTTATTTGTTTTTTTCATAAATAGGAAAGTAAAGATCCAAATGGATTACCTCCTTCTCGAATTGAAATGTTTGAAGCTACTTATGTTTCAAAACAGATAGGACAATGCTTGAATGATGAGGCAGCTCAGATTTTGGTATTTAAACTACTCTCTTGAAGAAAGTAACCTACTTTTTAATGATTTTGTCATTAACTTTTTATATCAGAAAATTGTTAATTATTTGTTTTGCATTCAATTTGCAGATTACACTTAAAGAAAAAATTGGTGAGAAGACCGTAGAAGAGCAAGCCGATAAGACTGTGCATGAATCAGTGTTTAAAGAAGTACTCGGTTCAGACTCTCATGGGAGAGTTCGGCTTTATGGGAGTGGAGTTTCTTCGAAACAAGTATTTGGTACAAAAGCAAAGCAAATCGAGGAGCAAAATGTAAAGATCCTGGAGCAAAATGAAAAGATTAAAAAATTGGAAGAAAGTATGCGAGCTCAAGAAGAATTTAATCGACTACAAGCAGATTATATGAAAAAGATGGACGCGATGTTGCAGTTGGTCACTTCACAACTGCACGAGTCACAGATGCGATCACAATCTTCGTGCGAGACACAACCACCATCAGAAACTCAGTGACTACCTTGCACTCAACATTAGGTGAGCACCTTGTCTTAACTTATAGGTTTTAATTTCTTGTGAATGATCTTAGTTTATGTTAATTTAGGGTTCAATCTCTTCTGATTTATTCTTCCCTTTTTTCGTGTGACAATGGGTTCTTTCCACTTTCTGCTGCTGAAACTGATAGGGTTTTCCTTCTTCCTCTGTTTTCATTTTCAAGAAAGCTTTTCTTATCAGTGGTGTACAGATTTTCGCCACTACGACCTTATTATTATTATTCTTCTACATGAATGTTCAAATTGCCCTCCCTCAAAGTAATTTTATTATCCTTCTTCCTCTGTTCATATCATTCTTTGATGTTTGCTGCAGTAAGCATAGAAGCTGGAGTCACCAAACATAGGTCCTTTAATTCTTTAAATTGTTCTTTCTTTTTCAGTCCTGCTCATGTCTTTCAATTCTAACATTCCTTTACAGTTTCAAACATATTATAACAGTTCATGTCTTTTAAATTTTGTATCTTTCCATACTTTACTTATCATAATAAGTTTTCATACCTTTTTCCATTTCTTATGTCCTGTTATCCTCTACTAGAGTGCATTCATATAGGTGTAAGCATAGGTTCCAGAAATATGACCATCACATTAACCAGTCCATTCATAAGGTATATAACAAACTAAAAAATACAGCCACTCTTTGATAGCAAACAAAACCACTCACTTGCAATGAACACCATATCACATCAATACATATCATATTCTTAGTACAGCAATACAACAGTCCTTGCCAGTTATTTCATGGACTGTCTATCCATTACAAAAACTCATGATAGACCATCAGTTCAAGGAACGAAACCAAGGGCAAAACACTAAATACTTTTCACTTTACTCATTGGCATTCATAGTTCAAGATAGGTATATATACCAATTTAAAAATGTCACCTATGAATCACCTACATCATAGTGCACACCAACATCATCATTCCATGCATTAAGATAACCTCATACTATACTTACCATAGATTAGAATTCCCCTCACTTGCTGTCCAAGAAAATCCATGCAAAGAGAAGGGTTTTAGCTAGCTTAGATGTATTTTCCTGTTCTTTAGCTTCCATGGTGCATGAAGGAAGAAAGAAAGAAATGCTCTTTATACCAGAGAGGATAGTCAAAACTTATATTTTTTACCAACCCAATTCCAGAAACTGAAATCTGAATTGTTTTGATTCTCAAAATCTTCATTTACTGTTTGTAAATTCATTGTCCTTGTTTATTACTTCTTCTCATGGTAGGGTCCCAAATTCTGAAATTTCAGAGAAGTTATCTTGTCCCTTCTGGTTTGAGATTCCATTCACTCAGCTTTACCTCTTGAAGTCAACACGACAGATATATATATATATATATATGGTAATAATGCTGCTATTTTTTTTGTTAGTATGGGCTTTTATTTATTATGGCTGAAGTCATTTTATTTGCTATGTTACCTTGTTAGTAGTTGTATGATGGTGATGCAATCTCAACATCATAATAGGTATCCAGTGGTAATTTTCATTTCATTTTTGCAGTCTAACCTCTTTTTGTAGAAAATGAAGAATGAAATTTGCTCTTATGGTGATGAAGCAAGAACTCACATCAGGGGATCCTCATTGAAACAAGTACAGTACTAAGGTCTACTCCCAATATAATCTCTGTAGTCTAATCTCATTCTATAGGGAATAAAAGAATGAAATTTGTCTATCTATGTACTCACCTGATGTATACTTTGAACCCACATCCTTCTCATTCTTCTGTCAGCCCCAGTAGAGGTGAGAGAGGATTTGCTCTTGAAGATGTGCCATAGATAGGCATGATAACCCATCATAAGGAAAATGCTTGAGGGCACCAATATGGTGTCTAAGTAGTTAACAGCCTCCATCTTCAACAGAGAGAGAAGGCATTAGAATTAAGGTGGCTCTTTGCTTACAAAATGGAAAGACTATTTATAATGATGGATGTTCTCTTTTAACTCCTGGTGACATGAAAATCATGGTAGTGCCTTGTGGGGTATCTCTCATAGAGTTTTCAAATAACACTCAAGGTGTATGGTTTTTCTCAATGGGTATTATTAAAATTGCTATTGTGGTTGATTAATTGAATGATAACATTTTCATTTAATATCATGCATTCCATTTTATAAATTTATTCTCATGCATTCATTCTTTTATTAACAACTGTACTTTTGATTTGTAGGCATCTGAAGAGATAAAGAAAGTTTATGATGAAGATGAGATAGATAGGAAGATTGAGTTTATGTTTTTGAACTTTGATTCTATATATGTATAACTTTTTTGATTGTATATATATATTTGACTTTGTTGACTGAGTTTTCTTCTTTATATGCAATTTTTATTGATTAATAGGGTAGGGTAGGGTGGTAGAGAAATGTAATTAAAAAAAAAAGATTTCCCAACGGAAAATTTGGTCCGTAGCGTTATGTTTATTATAAACCACGGAATATAAGTTTCCCTTATGGAAAATGTATATTATAGACAGCAGAATGTTTTTCGTTGTGTAAAATCAATATTATAGACAACGAACTGTTTTTATGTTGTGTAAAAAGGTTATTATAAACCACGATATATCGTTTTCTGTTGTGGAATGTAAATATTATAGACAACGAGACTTTTTCGATTGTCTAAAATCTACATTATAGACAACGGAATGTCTTTTCTGTTGTGGAATGTTTATTATAGACAACGGGACTTTTTTCGTTGTCTAAAATCTACATTATAGACAACGGAATGCCTTTTCTGTTGTGGAAAATATATACACCCATGGCACCCAGTTTTCCGTAGGGGAAATTCGCTACGGAATTTTTGACAACGGAACGACAATGGAAATTTTTCTGTAGGAGTTTAGTTTTGCCAACGGAAAATTGTTTTACACAACGAAAAAGTTTCGTAGCAAAAAATGCATATTGTTGTAGTGATTAGAAGGATACTTTTAGATATTCATCAATAAAAATGTTTCCTTTAAATGATGGATAATTCCTAAATCATTTACACGGTGAAATATCAACCCTTTCATTATATAGATAGCATATGATATAGGAATTATCCACCATTTAAAGGAAACATTTTTATTGATGAATATCTGAAAATATCCTTTTCATTGTGTAAGGATTTAGGAATTATCAAATACTGGCCTTTCTAAACCGGAGACCAAATCGTCACAAATTTGACTGGTGAACATCTTATTTTGTGATTCCCAGGTTGACACTGAGAGGGGGGTGATGAATCAGTAACCACTAAAAATCTTCCCAACTATGTGAAGCCTGTCCTGACTGATTAAACACTGCTGCCTTGAGCTGTCTGTCTTAGCTGTGCTGCCTTGAGCTGACTAGTTCACATATCTGTTCATTTACACATTTCGTGTAACACACCATGCCACACACCTACATGTAACTATACTAGAGGCTTGGCCTACCTAGTGTGTACACCCAGACCTGCAACCCACGCACTTCACATACACAACAAAAATATGCACATCCACAAGACACCATATAACGTGGTTCACCTATCACACACTATGATGGCTACTCCACGGGACAATACCCTAACCAAGGTTTCGTATTATACCCAATACGCTACTTCAATAGTATTCTGCTGCTACAACAACTTGATGCTATACCACCAATGTAATCCAAGCTACAACTTGGAATTCTGGGCAACTACCCTCAATCCTGTCAAGCCCCAACTTGATATGTTACAATGAAATTAATATGGAATGTGTACAAACCCTTCCCAACATAATACATCTCACAACATAAGGTTTGCGTGCGTGATTACCTTCCCAGCGTGATCACAACAAGTTTGGTGCTCACAAAATAGACGTTCCAAGCTCTTCAGTAGTGATAGATAAGCTTCTTCAATAGAGTGGAACTCCGACATTCTTCCAATGCATCTCGCACAACATCATTCACATTAAACTATCACTCATGCTCACACTTCCCTCCAAACTACTCAAATGATCATGTATATCAGATGGAAGAAGGTGGAGAGGGATTTTTTCTTCAAAGAAAGCCCCAAATCACTTTTCTCACCAAAACCCGTAGCTTTTCTTGCCAAAACCCCTGTTTCTTCTTTCTAACAGATTCAGCTCGAAGAGAGAAGCTCGTGGACTTTTGAATCGCCTCAATCGAAGATCGGACGGCCAAGATATGGCCATTTAAAGTTCGGCCGATCAGATTATTCCAAACGGCATCTTCCCAATTGATTTGGTGCGCCGCGACGCACATTATCGCCCCTCTCTGTCGTACCGTACGACGTTGTCAAATTTTGATTGGCGGAGAGAAGAATCTTGAATATCCGCCGTTGGATCTTCATTGAAAAAGCGGGATCAGTTCTGGTCCTTCAGATCGGCCTCATCATGTCAGGCGCGATCGGGATGCGCCTCGGCCGTCAAATCGAGATCTAGGACGCCGACGTATCATGTGCGCGATACACTGAATCTTGGGTTCGGGTCCATGCGGCGCGAATCACTGGTTTAAGTTGCATCCAGCCAATGAGAGAGCTCGCGATGGAATCTGGGCGCGAATCCTGCGCTACACCATAGCCCGCCTTTGTTTGAGCCACTGATCTTGGATCTGATGTGCGTGGCTTGATCTGAGCCGTTGAGGTGGAATTTTCTCTTTTTCGAAAGACCAAAATACCCTTGTAAATGAGTGGTAATGCCCTGTAAGTCGATTTTTTTTCCAGTAAGGTCCAAACCCCTTTCTTCTTTGCGGCATTAGGTCGAACACCTCATGTTCATGCCGACTGCCTCCTTGCGTTGGCTTGCGGCGCGTGCGCGGCGGGGCTGCTTGCGCTGTGCTGCTGCTGCTGAGCTTGCTGCCGAGCTTGGCTTGAGCATGGCACGGCGTGCGGGTGCTGCTGCGCGCAAGGCCTTGCTGCTGCGCGCACGACATGCTGCTGTGCGTGCGTGGCTCCCTCCATGTGCGCGGCACCTGCTGTGCTGTGCGCATGGGCTTGCTTGCATGGCCTGCTGGCCTAGTGCCGCGGGCATCTGCCGTGCTGGCTTGGGCTTGTTGCCATGCTGGCCTGGGCACCCAATGTGGGACCCACCTGGTCCCCACCCACTCTCTCTCCTCTTTCTCTCTCCTCATTTTCTCTCTCTTCTTTCTCTCTCTTTCTTATTTGGACTTTCTCATCAGCTTTCTTCATTTGTTCTCTCACATCAACTGCTCTCTCTCTTTCTTATTTGGACTTTCTCATCAGCTTTCTTCATTTGTTTTCTCACATCAACTACTGTTAGAGCACTGTCCCAGTCATCATGTCTGTCATTGGGACTTCAGACACTCTCTCTCCTCCATATCACTTTGTCAACTCAGAGTTGCCAACAATGACAATTCATACTAAGATATTCTCAACTTGGCCAAGGTTCCAACATATTTAAAGATCTTGATGGGTTGCTACTACCCTTGGGGTTCTTTGGTCATTGATCTACTGGCAGTTTCTAATGGATCTTCAACTGGATTGACCTATTAAGTCCTGGAGTCAATTGCATCAAATAAAGTGGAGAGCGAACCTCATAGGCTGCTAGATGCGCCAGAATTATTGCAGCATGATATGCCAATATCTTAGGAACACTGAAGTTTTGATCAAAGTTCTAGCAAAACTTGCCACTAAAATTGGCAAAACAATGACATGAAACCATGTTTAATTGACTAGTCATTTTCTTACATCGGTTGACTCTTGGTCGTACAAAATTGTGGAGCTTGTATGAATGTGACTTAATACATAATTGGCGGCAAAGAATGGCTCAATAATAAGAAATCTCTAAGTCTATTTGACTGTGATGTAGAGAATACATGACAAAGCCAGATGTATATACAAACGTAACATTGAAGTCCTTACCATTAAGATCTATCCAACAGACTACACTTTCTTATCTCAGTTTCCACTTTTTAGCAGCCAAACGAGGCCTCAATTACAAGGATTTTAAAAAGAAAAACCCAAGGACAAGCACAACCATAATAATAATCCTGAAAACAAAAAGAAATCGTAGGACTGAAAACTATGAAAGAATGGAAGAACTCAAAATACGTAAGTAGGGTAACACAGATGAAACTATAGCTTCGAGTGCCAAAAGCATCAACCAAACCAACTATTTTTTCATAAGGATAAGGTTCAATCCCATTGCAGATTAATCATGTGCTTACAACCTACAAAGAATTTTCAGCCACCTTTTTCATTCAAACATTCAGCAATTAAATCAAATCAGCATCAATAGGCATAGAGAAACGACACAAAGGGCAGTAGTGGCTCTGCTGCAACCATGTAATGATGCAATCTCCATGGAAAACATGAGCACAAGGCATCACCTTAACTTCCAACCCTATTGGGAACTCCTCTAGGCAAATAGTACAAGCTTCACCACATATCTCCTTCTCCTCGAATTTCCTTGTGTTCAACAGCTTTTCAACAGATTCCTTGGATGCCCGTACCATGACTGGTCCCTCTTCCATGGTTGCTTCTATAATTTCTCTCATTGCTGTATCTTCATCTTCTTCACATTCTTCCACCGTTTGAAATTCTATATCTACAATGAAACCTAAAGTCCTTACCCGTTTCATCTGGTTGGCAATGAACGTATCACAAACTTTAGGGACGATCTTTTCTATAAGGTTTAGAAGCATGAGATCGCTGTTGATTGGGTCCAGTCTCAAAAGCACACTTAGTACACGTGGCTTCAATGTTTCATAAGACAATAGAGAGTCGAAAGGGATCAGCACCTCCATGGACGCAAGTAATCGAGAATCAACGAGTTGCACATCATATGCAAAAGGTGATCTCCTTATCTTGAGATGTACGTCTCTACACTGAACCATGAATGGCATGGTAGTTTGGTCACTCGTGGAGATTTGTGATTCGGACATGATCGATATCCCCTCATCTGTTGGAGCTTCTACGTTATAGCAGACCTGGGAAAATGTAGTCGACATACTATGATCCTCTATTCACTTACTGTTAATATTTGACTTAGAAAAGAGAACGAATCATTGTGATTTGATTGTTTGAGTTCGAGGAAATATATAGAATTTAATTAGCAAGTGTTATGATTAGAAACGAACAGGGAAGCTATCTAGGCTTTGGCATCGTGAAAAGCTAAATTAATAGGAAACACCGCACAAGTGGGGTTCTAAAATATAAATTATAAATTAATAAAGTCGTTACAGAAGTGGGGTCAGGGGTGTAAAATCATTCCTATTTTCTATTACCTTACCTATTTAGATTGGTGGGAATCCAATCAAAGATATTTAATTATCCCCTTACCAAATATAATTCAAATCTATCCTATTATGGATGAGAATCCAATCAAGGATAGATTTGATTATCTATTTACCAAATATAATTCTAATCTATCCTATTATGGGTTTGGGATAGATTTGAATTCCAAAAAGATTATAAATATGGATCAGGGGTCCCTATAGTCTCTCTTCAAGTGTGCATAATCAAGATGTCCCATACCTAAGGGAGAAGAGACTGTAGAAGATCTCTGCAGGAATCTTTTAATTAATTGTGTTTTAACTCAGATATATTTTACATTCCATATGGGATTTATTATGAATGAAGTTTCTTTGGATTAGTATTGAAATCCTACAGTGGCATCAGAGCCTTCTCACATGGATTAAAATCATTGAGTATTGAAACATGAAGATAATTTTCTTGATTTCCATTTGAATTTTTGGAAAAACAAGAGAGATTTTAAAAATCGAATAATTTTTTCACCTGCAAAATAACATGAAATTTATATCATTGTAAAGATCTCCTTCAGACGGTCACGGCGATATAAAAATCGCCGTCACCGGATGCGCCGTCACACGCCGGCCAAAGAGGCGAGTGAAATCCACTCGCCAGATTTGAAAAAAAAAAAAAAAAACGGGTTGAACCGAGACCGACCCGGTCTCTGAACCTCTATCCAGGTTACCCGGGTCGGACTCGGAAAAACCGAACCGAACCGGGACCGATTTTTGACCCGGGATTTTAACCCGAACCGGGGACGTCTGACCCGACCTGGATTTGGACCGATCAAACCTTATTCGGGTTAACCCGAACCAAATCGGGGTGGCTAACCTGACCTGATATTTGAACCCGGTTGCCTTTTAATCGGGTCAGAACCGAACCGAAACGGGACCGATTTTTGATCTAGGCTTTTAACCCGAACCGGGGTGCTTGACCCAACCCGGCTTTGGACCCTACCAAACTGTAACCGGGTACTTAACCCGATCCGACTTCGTACCGGGTATTTTATACCGAGTCAGACCCGACCCGAAATAGGACCGTTTTGACCCGACCCGAATTGTAAATGGGTCTGTTTGACCCGAATTTCGACCCAGACCGGGCGAACCTGGTTCGGCCCGAACCGAGTCAAAATAAACTGGTCCAGACTGGGTTTTTTTGAACCGAACAGAAAATCAGTTCAGACTTAAAGCCTGTTTGGATCACAGGCAGTGTGATCCCACGCGCCAACTTTAATCGGCGCATGAGGGCGCGTTTTAGGTTCGATTGACCTGAAATTTTCACCGTTGATTGTATTTTTTGATTATCTTCATTCTGGTATATCTGTAGTATCATTTGTGGAATCCCAAAGCTATAATATTTGGATAAAAGCTAGTTTTGGAAGCATTTTCTAAGGTTTTTGTAATTTTTAAAAGATCAAATGATTACCAGATGAGTAATGTGCATGTTTATATTGGTTGGTTGAGACATAATTCCGTATTTTCAATATTTAAATCATTTTCTATATGACTACACATCCGAATTTACGGATATAATTGTGTAATAGTATAAAACCCACCAAAGTGGCACACCTACTGCATGGTTATATCTGCAAATTCAAGAATTTTATATTTTATACAAAAGTAGTCAAGCATTGATAATGCACACCCAAAGGTGGCATTGTCCAGTTATGTTAGTAACATGCACTCACTGATTAAGGATGATCGGCTAAGGGATTTTTCATTCACCTAAAGGTGATGAGATCTTCTGAAGTCATCATTCCTTGGTGGTTTTGCCTGGAATTCTAAGAGGACCAGTGCATGCTTATCCCAAATGATAAATGTGTAGTACGGTTGACTCTTAAGAAAAAAAATTATTTTAAGGATGATCGGCTAAGGGATTTTTCATTCACCCAAAGATGATGAAATCTTCTGAAGTATCATTCCTTGGCAGTTTTGTCTGGATATCTAAGATGACCAGTGCATGCTTATCCCAAAGGATAAATGTGTAGTACGGTTGACTCTTAAAGAAATTATTTTAAGGATGTTCGGCTGAGGATTTTTCAATCACCTAAAGGTGATGAAATTTTGTCGAAGCTATCATTCCTTGGCGGTTCAGCCTGGATATTTAAGAGGACCAGTGCATACTTATCCCAAAGGATAAGTATGTTTGGGATAAGTATGTAGTACGATTGACTCTTAGGAAAGGGAAATTTGCTTCACATCCATTCTGCTTCACCTCATATTTATTTAATTCTGCTGTTGGATATATTACGTGCATACTTGTTTTAAATGTAAACTCATATAGTAATTTTCATCTCAGGATGTCGATAACTGCAAATGTATTAGCCTCTTTACCTATGTTGACTGGTTCTAATTACCAAAAATGGTATGAGGCAGTGGAAACCCAACTCAGCATGTTAGATATGGACTTAGCTCTCAGAGAGGAGAAATCTGCTCCAATCACTCCTGAGAGCTCTCATGCTCAGTAACTGAAAATGGAGATGTGGGAAGCTTCTAATAGAAAATCTCTAATCCTGATGAAAAATTCTGTTTCTGAATCTCTTCATGGTAGTCTCCAGATGAAAGATACTGCAAAAGAATACATGACGGAGATACAGACAAAATTTAATGTGACAAATAAAAGTCTAAAAATTAGTCTGATGGCAGCTCTAACTGGATCAAGATTTGATTCAAATGGTAGTATTCGAGAACACATACTCGGATTGGTTGCAAAAAGGGAAAAACAAAAGGGGCTGGGAACCTCTTTGGATGATGATTTTCTAGTTTATCTTGCCCTGACTTCTCTCCCAAATGAATATAGTCAGGTTCATGTATCCTACAATACTCAGAAAGATAATTGGAGTCTGGACGATTTGATTTTCTTTTGTTCTCAAGAAGAGGATAGATTAAAAAAGAAGAAACCAGAGAGTGCAAATTTGGTTTGCACAAAACTTTTCCTAAAAAGGGAAGGGGAGTTGGAGGTGTAGGACCTCAAAAGAAGAAAAATTTTTCCAAGAAGGGAAATGGAAAACCCTATGATAAATCATATACCTTGAAAAGAAATGATGACAAGAAAGACATGAATGGCGTGGAGTGCTTCTGGTGTAAAAAGAAGGGACACATGAAGAAAGACTGTCGAGCGCGAGCAGGCCTGGTTGAATAAGCGAAAATAATCTGGTACTCATCTATCTCTAGTATGTTTTGAGTCTTTTCTAATTGATGCTCCTATAGATTCCTGGTGGGTTGACTCTGGGTCATCCATTCATGTCACCCATTCCTTGCAGGGATTTCTAAGCCGCAGAGCACCAAGCAGGGATGAGGTTAATGTGTTCGTAGGGAATGGTGTGAAAGTTGCAGTGGAGGCCATTGGAGTAGTTAGACTGTTTCTGACTTCAGAAATTTTTATAGATTTGGAAGACACTGTATATGTTCCCTCAATAAAGAAGAATCTGATTTCTGTATCAAGACTAGTAAATAATGGATACAGTTTAAGTTTTAATAAGAATGGTTTTGATTTATGTCTGAATTCTTCTGTAGTTGGAAATGGAAGGGTAGTGAATGGTTTATATCAATTGATTTTAGCACCTTCTATTATTTTGAATGTGTCTTCTAAACGTCCTATGCTAGATGAGTCTTCCTCTACTCTTTGGCACAGGCGCTTAGGACATATTTCAGTAGAGCGTATGAAAAAACTTATCATTGATGGAATTCTCAAACCTTTACAATTTGATGATATGCCTGTCTGTGTGGACTGTATCAAAGGAAAAATGACTAGAAACAGGAAGAAGAAGTCGGTTCGCAGCAATGACTTGTTGGAACTGATTCATACTGACATCAGTGGTCCTTTTTCCTCTTCTTCCATTGGAGGTCATCGATATTTTATTACATTTATTGATGATTATTCAATATATGATTATGTCTACCTGTTGGCTGACAAATCAAGTTCACTGGATGTTTTTAAAATCTACAAAACGAAAGTGGAGAATTTTTTTATCAAAAAGGATAAAAGTTGTCAGATCAGATCGAGGAGGTGAATATTATGGTAAGCCAGGTGATTCTACTCAACACCTTGGTCCTTTTGCCAAGTTCTTACAAGAGCATGGCATTATTGCTCAATATTCCATGCCAGGAACCCCTCAACAAAATGGAGTTGTCGAAAGAAGGAATAAGACTCTAAAAGACATGATGAGAAGTATGATTAGTAACTCAAATCTTCCAAATTTTCTGTGGGGGGAAGCTCTGAAAACTGCCACTTACATACTCAATAGGGTGCCAAGTAAATCTGTTCCCAAAACACCTATTGAGCTATGGACTGGTAGAAAACCAAACTTGAATCATCTACATGTTTGGGGATGCAAAGAAAAAGCCAGATTATATAATCCTCATGAAAAGGTTATGAATCCAAGGACAGTCAGTTGCCATTTTATTGGCTATCCTGCTAGATCCAAGGGATTTAGATTTTACTGTCCCAATTCTACCAATTGGATAGTTGAGACTGTTCATGCCAAGTTCATTGAAGACTCCTGTGAATTAATAGAACCAAGAAGCTTGGATTTTGATGAGGTCCTTGTATTTCCTAATTCAATGATTCTCAACCCTATTATGCCTACTGTTATGCATCCTTTGGTCCCACCAATGACAAAGCACCTTACGGGGATTGAGGTACCTGATCAACCTACGATTCCAGTGTTGATTACAGAACCTGAAGAGATGGTTAGGAGATTTACTAGACAACGCAAGAGTGCTATTTCTTCTGACTTCATTCTATACTTGACTGAAAGAGAATTTGACATTGGTCAAGCAATAGATCCCTCTAGTTTTAAGGATGCCATGAATAGTTCCAATGCACCAAAATGGTTGGAAGCTATGAAAGATGAATTGTCATCCATGACTAACAACGATGTTTGGACTCTTGTAGATCTGCCTAATTCTTGTAAACCCATAGGCTCCAAATGGATTTTCAAGACTAAGTGTGACTCCAGGGGAAGAATTGAGCGCTACAAGGCCAGACTAGTAGCTAAGGGATTCACATAGAGAGAGGGAGTTGACTTCAAGGAGACATTTTCTCCAGTCTCCTCAAAGGATTCCTTCAGAATTATTATGGCACTCGTGGCGCATTATGATCTAGAATTACATCAGATGGATGTCAAAATAGCCTTTTTGAATGGAGACTTGATTGAGGAAGTTTACATGCGACAACCAAAAGGTTTTGAGGTACAAGGCAAGGAAGGAATGGTTTGTAAGCTCAACAAATCCATTTATGGTCTCAAACAAGCTTCTAGACAATGGTATCTAAAGTTCCACCAGATTATATCATCTTTTGGTTTTGTTGAGAGTGCTATTGATCAATGCATTTATCACAAAATCAGTGGGAGCAAGTGTATTTTTCTGGTGTTATATGTAGATGACATTTTGCTTGCCAGTAGTGATTTGGGTTTACTTGCAAAGACCAAGCAATTTCTGTCAGAGAACTTTGAAATGAAAGATATGGATGAGGGTCTTTTATACTGGGTATTGAAATATGTCGTGACAGAAGACGTAGACTATTGGGACTATCTCAAAGGGCTTATATTGATCGTGTACTCAAGAGATTCAATATGTCAAACTGTTCAACTGGTGAGGCACCCATCAGCAAGGGAGACAAGTTAAACAAGACCCAGTGCCCTTGGAATGAGATTGAAAGAAGGTCTATGACTGATAAGCCTTATGCATCTGCAGTAGGCAGCCTTATGTATGCACATGTCTGCACTCTCCTTGATATCGCTTTTGCAGTAAGTGTTTTGGGACGTTTTCAGTCTAATGCAGGTTTGGCTCACTGGACAGCTGTGAAGAAAGTCTTGCGATATTTACAGAGGACAAAAGATTACATGCTTACCTATGGCAGCAATGATACCCTTGAGATTGTGGGTTATTCTGATGCAGATTACAGTAGATGCCCTGATGACAGAAAATCTACTTCAGGATACATTTTTATGATGGCTGGAGGAGTTATTTCTTGGAAGAGTGTGAAGCAAACAATTTTGGCATCTTCTACGATGGAGGCAGAAGTTATAGCATTGTTCAAAGCCACGAAGCAGGCAATCTGGCTGAGGAATTTTATTTCTAGTCTAAAGACTGTGGAAATCATCTCTAGACCATTATTAGTATATTATGATAATCAGTCAGCTATATCTTTCTTTAAAAATAATCAGAGAACTGGTGCTTCAAAGCACATTGATATCAAGTATCTGTTAATAAAGGAAAAAATTGATGATAACCACATCATTGTAGAAAAGATTTCGACTATAGATATGGTTGCTGATCCATTGACAAAAGCTCTACTAGTGGGAATCTTCAAGGATCATGTTTCTTGTATGGGCATAGTCGAATGTTTTGATCTAATATTGTAAAATCATTGATACTTGATTGTATTATTTTGTCTGAGATTTTATGGACATAGTGATTAATACAATTGTTTCCTTTCATGATTTAGCATTTCCACTCTTGTTAGTATAAGTGAAAGCTTTATTCAATTTGTCAAGTCTCACAAAATGGCAGTATTAAGCCAAGTCTCACAAAAGGCAGTATTAAGCCAAGTCTCACAAAAGGCAGTATTAAGCCAAGTCTCAAAATGCAGTATTAAGCCAAGTCTCACAAAAGACAGTATTAAGCTAAGTCTAAAAAGACAGTATTAAGCCAAGTCTCACAAAAGGCAGTATTAAGCCAAGTCTCACAAAAGGCAGTATTAAGCCAAGTCTCAAAAGACAGTATTAAGCTAAGTCTCACAAAATGCAGTATTAAGCCAAGTCTCAAAAGGCAGTATTAAGCCAGAACACAAAAGACAGTATTAAGCCAGGACCCAAAAGGCAGTATTAAGCCAGAACACAAAATGCAGTATTAAGCCAGGACCCAAAAGGCAGTATTAAGCCAAGTCACAAAAGGCAGTATTAAGCCAAGTTTCAGAGGCGGTAAGCCAAAGTCAAAATTAACAAGGAGACTTATGTTTGTAATAACAGAACGTTGTATGCTGTATAATTGAGGTGTATCTTCTGATGTTGTTCAACATTAGTCTATTTGTTGGAAGGTATGAGGTTTGGGATAATCCGGTTTTTAATTAATGGTTTCCATGGCCACACCAGTTTTTAATAGTCATGTGGAATAATGTAGCCCAAGTAGGAGATTATAAAATCATTCCTATTTT